>CM071790.1:12686400-14139545 GCA_036559045.1 Platycarya longipes | reverse complement strand
ACCCTAAACCCTAAACCCAAAACCCTAAACCCTAAACCCTAAACCCTAAACCCTAAACCCTAAACCCTAAACCCTAAACCCTAAACCCTAAACCCTAAACCCTAAACCCTAAACCCTAAACCCTAAACCCTAAACCCTAAACCCTAAACCCTAAACCCTAAACCCTAAACCCTAAACCCTAAACCCTAAACCCTAAACCCTAAACCCTAAACCCTAAACCCTAAACCCTAAACCCTAAACCCTAAACCCTAAACCCTAAACCCTAAACCCTAAACCCTAAACCCTAAACCCTAAACCCTAAACCCTAAACCCTAAACCCTAAACCCTAAACCCTAAACCCTAAACCCTAAACCCTAAACCCTAAACCCTAAACCCTAAACCCTAAACCCTAAACCCTAAACCCTAAACCCTAAACCCTAAACCCTAAACCCTAGACTAAACCCTAAACCCTAAACCCTAAACCCTAAACCCTAAACCCTAAACCCTAAACCCTAAACCCTAAACCCTAAACCCTAAACCCTAAACCCTAAACCCTAAACCCTAAACCCTAAACCCTAAACCCTAAACCCTAAACCCTAAACCCTAGACCCTAAACCCTAAACCCTAAACCCTAAACCCTAAACCCTAAACCCTAAACCCTAAACCCTAAACCCTAAACCCTAAACCCTAAACCCTAAACCCTAAACCCTAAACCCTAAACCCTAAACCCTAAACCCTAAACCCTAAACCCTAAACCCTAAACCCTAAACCCTAAACCCTAAACCCTAAACCCTAAACCCTAAACCCTAAACCCTAAACCCTAAACCCTAAACCCTAAACCCTAAACCCTAAACCCTAAACCCTAAACCCTAAACCCTAAACCCTAAACCCTAAACCCTAAACCCTAAACCCTAAACCCTAAACCCTAAACCCTAAACCCTAAACCCTAAACCCTAAACCCTAAACCCTAAACCCTAAACCCTAAACCCTAAACCCTAAACCCTAAACCCTAAACCCTAAACCCTAAACCCTAAACCCTAAACCCTAAACCCTAAACCCTAAACCCTAAACCCTAAACCCTAAACCCTAAACCCTAAACCCTAAACCCTAAACCCTAAACCCTAAACCCTAGACCCTAGACCCTAGACCCTAGACCCTAAACCCTAAACCCTAAACCCTAAACCCTAAACCCTAAACCCTAAACCCTAAACCCTAAACCCTAAACCCTAAACCCTAAACCCTAAACCCTAAACCCTAAACCCTAAACCCTAAACCCTAAACCCTAAACCCTAAACCCTAAACCCTAAACCCTAAACCCTAAACCCTAAACCCTAAACCCTAAACCCTAAACCCTAAACCCTAAACCCTAAACCCTAAACCCTAAACCCTAAACCCTAAACCCTAAACCCTAAACCCTAAACCCTAAACCCTAAACCCTAAACCCTAAACCCTAAACCCTAAACCCTAAACCCTAAACCCTAAACCCTAAACCCTAAACCCTAAACCCTAAACCCTAAACCCTAAACCCTAAACCCTAAACCCTAAACCCTAAACCCTAAACCCAAAACCCTAAACCCTAAAACCCTAAACCCTAAACCCTAAACCCTAAACCCTAAACCCTAAACCCTAAACCCTAAACCCTAAACTCTAAACCCTAAACCCTAAACCCTAAACCCTAAACCCTAAACCCTAAACCCTAAACCCTAAACCCTAAACCCTAAACCCTAAACCCTAAACCCTAGACCCTAAACCCTAGACCCTAAACCCTAAACCCTAAACCCTAAACCCTAAACCCTAAACCCTAAACCCTAAACCCTAAACCCTAAACCCTAAACCCTAAACCCTAAACCCTAAACCCTAAACCCTAAACCCTAAACCCTAAACCCTAAACCCTAAACCCTAAACCCTAAACCCTAAACCCTAAACCCTAAACCCTAAACCCTAAACCCTAAACCCTAGACCCTAAACCCTAAACCCTAGACCTTAAACCCTAAACCCTAAACCCTAAACCCTAAACCCTAAACCCTAAACCCTAAACCCTAAAGTCTCAACCCTCAACCCTCAACCCTAAACCCTAATGAGTTGCAGTCTGGGTTCAGGATTCGTTGTTCGGGGCTCAATATGAGTTCGGGATTCAATGTTCGAGGTTGGGGTCTGGGGCCTTAGGGTGTCAGTCTGGTGATTAGGGTCTAGTGGAGGTTAAGAAATCCCAACGCCATGTACTTAGCCCCAAAATCTAGTCCAAATATACTTAGTGAATGCAATGGTCAAGGTGGTCAAAAAACGCTAGGACTTCCCTTAGTTAGCCCTCAAAATTTGACCAAAAACTTGTCCTGGAGCCAATGAGCGTAAAGGTCAAGTTACTCGACGATCGCGTTACATATTCCCAAAGGCCGAGCCCAAGCAAAATCAGTGGCGCTAATGGACGTGGAGGTCAAGAATCACAGGATCCTCTTACTTTGTGCCACAATCAAGTCCAAGGACACTTAGTGGAGCCAACAGGCGTGGTGGTCATGAGACCTCAAGACCTCTTAATTTGCCCCTAATGTCGAGTGCAAAGACTCTCTGTAGAGACAATGGTTGTGGAAATCATGTTATCCGACAAACCCCCTTACCACCAAAGTGGAGTACAAAAATTCGCAGTCGAGCTAATGGTCATGGAGATCAAGAGACTGTAAGATCCTTTATTTAGCGCTTAAGGTCGAGTTTAAATTGGCTCAATGAAGCTAAAGGGCATGGAGGTCAAGAGACCCAAAAACCTCTTACTTGGCCCCCAAAGTTGACTCCAAAGATCTTTACTGGAGCCAATGATTGTGTAGGTTAAGAGACAAAACAACCCCTTACATGGCAACCAAAGTATATACCTTGTTTATACCCTATTTATATTCTTTTTAAACTCTACTCAAAGACACGCAATTGAGCCAGTGGGTGTGGATGTTAAGAGACTTAGCAATATCTTACATAGCCCAAAAGTCGAGTCCAAACTATCCTGGTAAAGCCAAAAATCGTAAACCCTAGACCTCGACCCCCCTAACTCTTGCCCCCCCAAATTAATCCTAAATAAATGAACAGAAATTTCATGGTGGTGACTTGAACCCTAGACCTTAACTTTGAACAAGACCATGAATACCACTAGGCTATCCCTTCACTTGTGTCATCTACCACAAAATAATTTTCTAAACTTTCCTTATTTCTCTTTCTAAAATAATTCATTACTTCTTAAAATAAATCCTTAAAAATAATAGTAGTGATAAATAGAATATATACTTTATTTTTCAATTGTAGGGTTTATGATCTAGCATTTAGGGTTTGGTTGGTGATTAGCTTTTGGGATTTGAGATTTGGAGTCTAGAATTAGGGGTTTAAGGGTTTCGAGTTTAGGGTTTAGGATTTCAAGTTTGGTGTTTTGACTTTATTATTTTGGGATTTAGGGTTTTATGGTTTCAAGTTTAGGGATTTAGGGTTTAGGTTTCTGAGTTTAGGGTTTAGGGTTTAGAGTTTGAAACATCAGGTTTGAAATTTTGAGTTTAGGATTTTGAGTTTAGGGTTTTGTGTTTAGAGTTTTGTATTTAGGGTTTCAAGTTGAGGGTTTTATTCTAGGGTTTAGGGGTTTGGCATTTTTTATTTAGGGTTCAGATTTTGAGGTCTAGGTTTGGGGTTTAGAATTTGAAATTTTGAATTTAGGATTTAGTGTTTAGGGTTTGAGATTTATGGTTTCATGGCTTAGGATTTTGGGGTTTCAAATTTCAAGTTTCAAGTTAGGGTTTCATGGTTTAGTGTTTCAACTTCGGGTTTTGAGTTTGGAGTTTTTGTGTTTCGGGTTTGGGTCTCGAGGTTTTCTAGTATAGTGACTAGGGTTCAGGGTTTTGAATTTAGGGTTTGGGATTTCAAGTTTACAGTTTCAGGTCTATTGTTTTGGATTTAGGGTTTCAAGTTTAGGATTTCAAGGTTTAGAGTTTAGAGTTAGGGGCTTGGGATCGGGGTTTGGGGTATAGGATTTGGGAATTGGGGTTTGGGGTTTTGGGCTCGAGATTAGTGAGTTGCAGTTTGAGTTCAGGATTCATTGTTCGAGATTCAATTTTTGTTTAGGATTCAACGTTCGAGGTTGGAGTCTGGGATTTGGGGTATCGATCTAGTGTTTAGGGTCTGGTGGAGGTTAAGAAATCCTAACACCCTCTACTTAGCCCCCAAAGTCTAGTCCAAATACACTTGGTAAATCTAATGGGCAAGGTGGTCAAAAAACCCTAGAACCTCCCTTAGTTAGCCCCCAAAATTTGACCAAATAATCATTGTGAAGCCAATGAGCATGGAGGTCAAGTTACTCGACAGCCGCCTTACATATTCCCAAAGGCCGAATCTAAGCAAAATTGGTGACGCTAATGGACGAAGAGGTCAAGAAATCACTAGATCCCCTTACTTTGCACGACAATCAAGTCCAAGGACACTTAATGGAGCCAACAAGCGTGGTGGTCATGAGACCTTAGACCCTTTACTTAGTCCCCAACATCGAGTGCAATGACTCTCGGTAGAGACAATGGTTGTGAAGATCATATTACTCGACAAACCCTCTTACTTAACCACCAAAATGGAGTACAAAAACTCGCGGTCGAGCTAATGATCATGGAAGTCAAGAGACTTTAAGATCCTTTACTTAGCGCTTAAAGTCGACTTCAAATTGGCTTGATGAAGCTAAAGGGCGTGGAGGTCAAGAGACCCAAAAATCTCTTACTTGGCCCCCAAAGTTGAGTCCAAAGACTTTTAGTGGAGCTAATGATTGTGTAGGTCAAGAGACAACACAACCCCCTACATGGCATCCAAAATATATACCTTGTTTATACCTTATTTATTCTCTGTTCAAAGACACACAGTGGAGCTAGTGGACGTGGACGTTAAGAGACTCAGCAATATCTTACATAGCCCAAAAGTCGAGTTCAAACTATCCTGGTAGAGCCTAGACCCCCCCCCCCCCAAAAAAAATGATAAATCTACCCCATTAAACCCTAATTTAATCAATAAAAATGCCATGGGGGGCTTGAGCCCTAGACCCCATTCGTGAACAGGGCCAAGAAAACCACTAGGCTATCCTTTAACTTGTGCCAACTACCACTAAACAATTCTTATAAAGTTTCCTTATTTCTATTTCCCCAAAATAAATTTCTAAAAATATTATTAATGATAAATATATATTTTATTTTTCAAAATATTTATTAATAATATTTTATTTAATAATATTTTATATTAATTATTAATAAATATTATTAACTAGTAATTTACAACTAAGCAATTATTATAAACCTTTTTTATTGCATATTGCTAGTAAGTTCGGTGCATTGCAAACCCAAGACCCTAAACCTTAAACCCTAAACCATAGACCCTACCCTTTCAAACCCTAAACCCTAGATCTTGGACCCCTAATCCTAGACCCTACTACTCCCCCAAACCCCCCTAAATGATTAAACCCTAATTTATTCAACAAAAATGACATGGTGGGGGTTTGAACTCAAGACCCCAACCTGGAACAAGGCCAAGAAAACCACTAGGCTATCTTTTAACTTGTTCCAACCAGCACTAAACAATTCTTATCAACTTTCCTCTTTTCTATTTCTAAAAACATGTGACAACCCGATATTTTCTTCACTTGATTTATCATATTTGGGATATTTAAATTTACTTTAGAATTATTCTTGACCTTTTATTAGAAACTTTTGGAAATTTATATTACTAATGACACATTAAACTCACCAAAGTAGGCAAGATTCTATTTTATTCTTGGTAGTGCCATATGACTATTGGAGGGAAGAGATGAGAATACAAAACATTTGAATAAGAGAAGAACCAAAACATTTGAAAATATTCCTTGGATGAATTTCGGCTATGGTGAGATCCAATGAGCAATCTAGTTGATTCCAAACCAAAAGAGGACACTTGGCATAGGATGAACTAAGCTTAGAACTAAGAGGTAAGTGAAACAAAGAAGCTTAGACATCAAAACACAAGATATCCAAAAATTGGATTGAAGGATCAAGGATGCACCAACTTTGACCCCTTGGAACCGACTTAGTGTTTTAATTTGTTAAAATATTTTTTGTAACATATTATAACATGACATGTGTGAGGACATGTGGCAAATGAGGGATTTCCATCTAGAAAGTTTTGGATGACATAGGAAAATCAAGGGGTAGCCGAAACACACTTGGAGTTTTCTCTTGAATTTTACTACTCAAGTGGGAAGGATTTGCATATCTAATGATTTGGCTTTTCTCTTAGGTATCACTAGATGAACCATTGGATGGTTTTCTTGTCAACCAAACTTAAACTAAGATAGAATGATTAACCTAAACCTAAAAGGGACACTTGGTCACGATAGGAGTTATACATATGTGTGTTTTTAGAAATGTTCTTCCTCCTTTGATATTGTAACACCCAATTCCCGTAGGCTGAGTGTCACTTAACTTTTTCTAAAACTTTCCAATCTAGCACGAGAATGTCATTTTATAACAAAACTGAATAGTGTTTATTTTACAAAACTGAAGTTTCTAATAAAAGAAGTTTTTCCAAAACATTAACTAAAATATTTGAATTTAAACTTGTGTCATAAAGCACTAATTTTTTAGAAATTTTTAAAATTTCAATAACTACTCGATCTACTCCTAGCCTGCATGCTCGCACTGGTCATCTTCCTCACCTGGGTGGTTTTAAAAATTAGAAATAAACTAAAATGAGTCAATGACTCAGTAAGGAATCCACTACAATGTAAGATAATACTATAGGAAATTTTCATAGCTAAAATCTGAAAACATGATTGTACATGCTAATGTTCATGCTATGCATGACTAACTTATCTAACTTAACTGACTAACTGAATTAGGTGACTGGTCTGAATTAACTAATAGATTTGACTGATCTAAACTGACTAACTTAACTGATTTAACTGATATGATTTAACTGTACTGATTTAACTGAACTAATTTAACTGAGCTGATTGGCCAATACACTTAACCCTGTGTGCAAGGTTGTGCACGGCCCCACATCCCGCTGCAGCAAATAGAGCCGCTGATAGTAATCTAGCGTACTATGGTAGACTACACTTAGAGTATTGTGACTTTCACATCCACCCTGATCTTATATGCATTGGTACCATACATCTGAATGGCCATCTGAACTGAACTGAACTGAACTGATTATCAATTAACTAATTACTGGTCTAAACTAATCTTATACTTAGATTTAATATAACTTATGTGACTTATGCGACATGTGATGCATAATTTACATGCTAATATAAATAACTAGCTGAATCTGAACATGATATTGAATGACATGATCGTGTGTTGTACTGTGCTGAATGACATACTTGCATGACATGAGGGTATATGAAAATGGCTATCAAAGAATAGGCTCTACTAATAATATAATATAATGGTGAGGATCTTAATTTTCTGGTCAAATTCACTTACCTTGACACGCTGCCTCCTGATACTCACTTTGCAACTCGCCACCTATAGGAATTATGCGTTGTTACTAAACCTCTAGAAAGACGTGTCATACTATTCTACTAAGTTAAATACATGTCGAATATCATATTAAATAATATTAAAGTAGTCTTTAAATAATGGTATTCTAGAAAAAATTATCTAAATATAGTTTATATTATTTAGTTCGTATAGAACTTAATAATACCTAATATAAAAATTATTTATGACCTATTATTATAACTTGATAATAATTTAACCATCATATATAAGGAGAAATTTAATAAGTATTAACTTATTCGAAGATTACTTTATAATATTAATCAAACTTATAACATGTATTTTTAATATTATATTTAAAAGTAAATAAGTAATCTTATTAAAATCTAATTAATTAGACAACTGAATATTTGTAAAATAATAGGCTTAAAGTGTACATTAAAACAATGTTAGTTTTTGAAATCACTAAGTCAAGCCCATCTTAAATAATAGAGCTTTAGCAAACTTAAGCCCAACCTCGTAAGATCTTGGGCTGAATGTGCTTAAGGGCCCAGGGCCCATTTCAACTTAAAAGAAGATTAATACTAGGGTTGTAAAAAGACCGAACCAGACCGGTGGACCGGACCGGTTGTCCCGGACCGGACCAAATGGAATTCGGTCCGGTCCGGTCCAAATTTTACATGGACCGATTAATTCCGGTCCGGTCCAGTCCAGAGGATTTCTCCCCCTAGACCGGACCGGACCGGACCGAACCCCACATATATATATATATGTATATATAAAAATAGTATATAAATTATAATATTAATATTAATATATTAATATATTAACATATTAACATATAATATATATTAACATATAATATATAATATATATATTCTTATAATATTAATATATTATAATATATTGGTTGACTAGTTGTAATATAAAAATATAAATTATAATATATCTATATAGAAAATTAATAATAACTTATAAGTAATAAGTGTATTATTATTATTTAATATATTATTACTAATTTATCATTATTTACTAACATATAAATATATATATATATATATACTAATGTAATAGTATTATTAGTTATAATTTACTAACATACTTAATATATAATATATACTAACATATTAATATATAATATATACTCTTATAATATTAACATATTATAATTCATAGTAGTTAAATTTGGGTCAAAAAAATATTTGATCATTGTAGAATTTTAAATTAAATTTAGTCCATTAAATCATATGGGGCATCCCAGACCGGACCGGACTGCCCCTGGACCGAATTGGACCAGACCGGTATGGACCGAACTCCTGTTCGGTCCGGTCCAGGGTGAGAGAATTTTTGGACCGAATGAAATCGGTTCACAAATTTTCCAGACCGGACCGGACTATTTACACCCCTAATTAATACACTCGGCAACAAGGCAGAAGCATTTCTTGTGACTATAGAGATATATAAGGGCTGATTAGGGAAGATAAAACAAGTTATTTAAGAGGGACAACAAACATCAACGGCTGGAAATTCATTGGAGAAATCAGCAAGGTAGAGAGGAAAAGGGATCTGTGCAAGACTCACCGAGAGAAACAAGGAAACCTCTGAGACTGTGGGGTGGACGGCAAGCTCCGGTGGCTGAGGGATGATCAGCGACGCACGGAGGATATCTCTAGCAGTGGTGCGACACCATGAACAAGAGAGGGAGAGGTGGGGCTGAACCAAAACTGTCAACTGAAGGGATAGAGAGAGGAGGGTGTTTGACAACTCTGGCCTTACCGGAAGGGTGTGGGCGCACGAAAATTGGATTTCCAATGTTTTCTATATGGTTTCCAGGGAGTTATGTTGCTTGGATTGTGGGTTCCAGCAGCTTGACGTGGGGGAACATTCCTTTGTTTGGGTCACTAAAACAGAGCTTCCAACTATGGTGCTACTCGTGAAGGAGGCGACGTGAGCTCGTGGCAAAGCAGGGGAGGGATTTGGCGGAGCTGTGGTGTGCGGGAGGCTGATTGTAGTGAATCAACCAGTACTTTCTGTAGTTCTTTGGGTGATTGCGTCGGAGTAGAAGGCCATGCAATGGGAGCTTTGCATGTGGCAACTGGGTACTCCTACTACTGATTTGAGGAACTCAAGGTGGTGTGCATGGCGTCTGCGTTTCTTGAACGCGATAGTGATCTGATCATGGGGCTATGGCTGCTCTATTTTTGGGTGGTAAAACAGAGGATGTTGATGGTGGTTTTCAGTAGTTTTGTGGTGGCTAATCGTGTGGTGGTGACACCGGTGAAGGGCTAGCGGCATCTTGGGTTTAATCTACTGTAGAGGCTGGCGGCTTGAGGAAGGAGGGACTAACGTGCATGTACAGGGGAACCACATACATATTTATAGACGTTTAAAAATAACCTAGAGAAGAAATAGGAGATGGAGAGGCGTGCATGCAGATCAGTTTCGATATGCATGAGGGATAGTTTTGTTTTGAAGAGCGAGTTTGTTTCAAATAAAGATTCTAGGATAAGACTTTTGAGTTAAAAAATTAGTATTTGACTTGGAAACACTCAAACCCAAACCAGAATCATCGATGGATACGCAGCTATAGAACTTAATCAATCGTAAAACACTGTTTCAGAGTATCTTATAAGATATAATAACAATAAATTAATAATAATAATAATAATAATAATGATGATGATGATGATGATAATTATAACATCCTTCTTCATCTATAAAAAATTATTAACAATTATAGTCAAAATAATATCTATAATAAACATCCGCATTTAAAATATAAACATCATATAATCCGATCAAAATAAAATTCTATATAAGAGAATTGAAAAAATAATACATAAAATAATCAAATAAATAAATGAATAAATAAATGAATCCCGAATTTAGGGTCGGGTTGTTATAGATATATATATATATATGGTCGACACTCATATAGGGAGTTTTCCCACTATTTTCTCACTTAAGCTTTCGACAAACATTAGCTTAGAAAGCCTTTACTCCTTTCCTCAATCCACCTATCTTCTCAAAATTCACAACAAGGCTTTTTGGATACATTCTCAAGGGACTTTCCAAGACAAAATTCTTCCACAAGTAGAATTACTTGGAGAAAGTTGTAAGTGCACATTTAATATAATTTTAGTTTTTATTATGTACATAGATGTAACAAGTTACTAGTAGCTCTTCTTGAGTGAATATCATGTTTATTGAGTAATTAGTTTCACCTAAGATTATGTTAAGTTATCTTATGGAAGAATAAGGAAACATGTGGAGGAAGTCTCTTGTAAACAAGAGTTAATTTAGAACTATGGATGGAAGTTTAGAGAGTTAATAGGTGAAATTTGTTAATAAAAGAAGTGAAATTTTGAGACTTGCAAGGGTTTCTATGGGTTCAGCCTTGGTGAGATTCCTTAGAGAATGATTAGTTTATTTTCTTAAATTATTGATGTAATGATAAAATTAAGTTAGTAAGTGATTGAGAGAGACTTTATGGGTTAGTTCTTTTGAAGATTAGTGGAAGATTTAAGATTTATTGGATGGTGGAATGATATTTTGAATAAAGAAAGAATTGAAGAAAAATAGATTTAATAGATGAAGGGAGATTTTCAGCCAAGGGTTTTGTGGGTTTACATTATGGAGTTTTAACATATGCTAAGAGTAAACTAAGTATGATTAAAATAAAGAAGAATAATTTTGTAACCTATTTTCTACTACATGGCCAAGCATCTATTAAGACTAGGATTATGTTAATTTATTTCAAGTGAATTAGTTATATTTTATTTAAATAAGAATTATTGTTGAGCAAACATGTAGGCTATGTGCTGATATTACATGATTTATTTGATATTACATGTTTCATATGTCACATGACCCTAGGAAAGCATGTAGTATGCATGAATAAATCTAGTGGTATATGCATGTCTGTTTACGTCACAAGATCTTCATGTTTGGGTCATACCGTTTTTCAAGAAATAAGATTATGAAACTCTATAAAAAAAAAAAAAAACAAGAAAAGAATAAGATTATGACAAGTCGCGTCATGGCGATGAAGGCGATTTGATCTATCGAATGACTGGTGTACCGACGGTGAAGGTGATTCGATCTACTGTCGTAATATGAAAGTCGTGTCATGAAGGTGAAGGCAATTCGATCTACCATCTAACTGACATGACTTGGCGGTACAAACGATTCGATCTGCCTTCATAATATGATAAGTCTCATCATGACGATGGGCATTGAAATTAAGAGACCCAACAATATCTTACATGGCTCAAAAGTTAAGTCTAAACAATCTCGATAGAGCCAAAGTCAAGCCAATACCTGTGGAGTTCAATAGACCCTAGTACCGACCTTTATAGCCGAAAAATCGAGTCTAAAGGCATCTGATTGAGCCATTTGGCGTGGAGATCAAGAGAACTCAAGATCATATAGATTGCTCCTAAAGTCGAGTCTCAAAACTCTCGATAAAGCCAATAGTCATGAGGGTCAGGACACCATAGGATCCTTTACTTAGCGCTTAAAGTTAAGTCCAAATTGTCCCAATGAAGCCAAAGGGAGTGGAGGTCAAGAGACCCTAAAACCTCTTACTTGGACCCCAAAGTCAAGTCCAAAAACTTTTAGTGGAGCAAATAATTGTGTAGCTCAAGAGACCATCCAACGCCCTATGTGGCAACCAAAATCTATACCTTGTTTATACCATCTTTAAACCCTCTTTATACCCTATTTATACCATGTCTAAATCCTATTTATACTCTTTTGAACCCTGTGATAACCCGATTTTTTCCCTATTGGACTTCACATACTGGGAATGATTATAATTTCTTTAGGATTATTTTAGTCAATCTTTGAAACTTTTGGAAATATATTGCTATATATATTTTTTGTTAGGCCTTTTCTTGTTTTGGATAGTGATAATTGAGACTTCAATAAGGTAAGGATTCAAATAAGACCTATAAGGAAATTTTAGAGGCCACGGTTTGGATTCATTTAGAAGGAAATTCTAATTTCATATATATTTAACTTTGCTTGGGAGACAAGGATTATCAAGTGACAAATGGCAATTGAAGAGGAAATTTGAGCAATGAAATTAGATGGAAATTAGAGGATTTTGGGACACTTGGCAAGCTAAAGATATGTCATCTTGTGGGTCCCTCATTGACTTGGTGCCGCATGAGACTTTGGCAAGTGGACTTGGATGAGGACTTGAGTTTCGACAGCAAATATAGGGATATATATTTTATTTCTAGTGGACCGCACATCCATTGGGAGATGAAAGTAGACTCTAGCTAGGGCACGGAATTAAAAGGGAGAAAAACTAATTATTAAAGAAGTGGCAAAGCACAAACATATATAGCGAACGACTTTGGGAAGAAAGAGAGCTGCGACGCACCACTTGGGGACTTTTGAAGTTTTAGTTTTTTTAGTTTTTTTCTTAAATATTTTGATGTTAGATTTTTTTTTATTAGATTTTTATTTAGTTTCCTCATGAACTAATTTATTTTTTTTCTAGGGTTACGATGTAGCCTAACTTTGATTATATGAACTTTGATTATATGAACTTTTCATAGTTGAATTAATTTAATATTTGTTTCTTATTGTTAAGTATTTCATTCTGGATTTAATACTTGTGAATGCTTGATTACCATTTACATAATTTGGGATTCAATTTGAGACTGAGAAGTGATAATTTTTTCAGCCTTCGTTTGAGATACCATAGAATGCCGTATGATAGAGATATCTATGGGCCTATGTAATCTTTATAAGATTTCTTTATTCTTAATGAATTTTGATAGGTTCAGAATTGTCACAGAGATGTAGGGAATTTTCCTGTTGAAAAATTTCGTTAATGTTTGAGAGAGATTAATGAATAAATCAAAGAAACTGATTATCAACAACAAGAATAGATAATCCACCGTGGAGATCAAGAGACCCTAGGATACCTCTTAGTACCTAAGATCGAGTCCAATAACTACCGGTAGGACCCCCTTACATAGCCCCCAAGGTCTTTTGAAGTATTGTTCGATCAGTTACATATTAATCAATATACGATTGATTGGTCTGAGGTTATCGACAAAAAAGATTTGTCTAATTCAATTTCTTTCTTTTTGCCCAAGTTTTTTCTCTTTTTGTCTAACTCACTTCCCTTGTGTCCAAATACATCCGATGAAGTAAATGGACATGAAGACTAAAGACTCGCTTAGACCCTAGATCGCTTAGGCCAAATACATCCGGTGAAGCAATTGATTGCTTAGGCCAAAGACTCACTTCCCATGTGTCCAAAATCCCTTTTACTTAGGCCCTAGAGTCGTGTCCTAAATCTGCTGGTATAGCCAATGGGCAAGAAGGTCAAGAAATGCCAAGACCCTTTACATAACCCCCAAGTTCAAGTTCAAAGATATACGGTGAAGCTATTTGATAGGAGGCCAAAGACTCACGGTGGGGCCAATTGGCGTGGATATTAAGAGATTCCAGGATGCTCTTACTTAGCCCCCAAAGTCAACTCCAAGAATTACCAGTAGAGCCAATGTTCAGAGAGGAGAAGAGTCTCCAGAACCCTCTTACATAGCCACCAAAGTCAACTCCAAAAGACTCCAAGTGGAACCAATAGGAGTAGAGGTCAAAAGACTTCATCTCTCTCCTTAGTTAGACCTCAAAGTCGAGTACAAAGATACCTGCTAGAGCCAAGTAGTTACTGTGGAACCAATGGGCGTGGAGGTCAAGACATCCATTGACCCTTTATTTCGCCCCCAAAGTCGAGTCCAAACACTCCCGACAAATACATTTCGCATGGAGGTTAAGAGACCTTAGGACCCCCTTACTTAGCCCCAAAGTTTGAACCAAAGACTTCCAATGGAGCTATCAGGTGTGAAGGTCGAGAGACACTAGGACCCCCCGAACTAAGTCCTCAAAGTTGAATCCAAAGTACTCCCGATAAAGCTAATGGGTGTGGAGATCAAAAGAATACTTGACCCCCTAAATATCCCTCAAAATTGAGTCCAAAACTCTTCGATTAAGACAATGGGCATGGATGTCAGGAGACTTGAGGACCCCATTACTTATCCACCAAAGTGGAGTCCAAAGATTCCCGGTAGAGACATATGAAGTGGACATCAAAAGACATGAAAACCTCATATTTAGCGCCAAGTGTTGACTTCAGACACTCCCAATAAAGCCAATGTCAAGCACAAAGACTCCTGATGGAGCCAATAAGCATTAGGTCAATAGACCGTAGGACTCATTTACTGAGCCATAAGTAGAGGCTAAGAACTTTCAATAAAGCCAATGGCCATTGAAATCAAGAGACCCCAAGATCCCTCTTACATAATCCTGAAAGTTGTGTACAAAGACTCTCGATATAGCCAATGAACAAGAAGATCAAGAGATGTTAGGACCCTCTTATATAGCCACCAAAGTCGATTCCAAACACTCCTGATGGAGTCACTTGGCATGGCAGTCCAAAGACTACCCATAGAGCCAATGTTCGGAGAAGAGAAGAGACCCCGGAACCCTCTTACATAGCCACTAAAGTCGATTCCAAAAGACTCCAAGTGGAACCGTTGCACGTAGAGGTAAAATACCCCATCTCTCCCCTTCGTTAGACCCCAAAGTTGAGTACAAACATACTTGCTAGAACCAATGGACATTGAGGTTAGATAGTCACAATGGAGCCAATGGGGGTGGAGGTCAAGAGACCCCATGACCCTTTATTTTACCCCCAAAATTAGGTCCAAACACTCTAGATGAAGCCAATTGGCATAGAGGTTAAGAGATCTTAGGAACCTGTCACTTAGCCACAAAGTCGAGGCCAAAGACTTCTGATAGAACTATCAGGCATGAAGGTCGAGAGACACTTGGACCCCCTGAACTTAAGACCCCAAAATCGAATCCAAATACTCTTAGCAAAGCCAATGGACGTGGAGGTCAAGAAAACCCATGACCACCTATATATCCCTCAAAGTTCAGTCCAAAATACTTCAATGGAGACAATGGGCATGGATTTTAGGAGATCTGAGGACCCCATTACTTGTCCACCAAAGTGGAGTCTAAATACTCCCTAAAGAGCCAAAGGCATGGACATCAAAAGGCATGAAGACCCCCAACACAGCTCCAAAAGTCAAGTCCAAACACTCCTAATAAAGCCAAAGTCAAGCACAAATACTCACGATAGAGCCAATGGGCGTAGAGGTCAAGAGACTGAATGACTCCCTTACTAATACATAAGTAGAGTCTAAAAACTTTCGGTGGAGCCAATTGTCATTGAGATCAAGAGACCCCAAGACCCCCTTTACTTAGTCCCTAAAGTCATGTCGAAAGACTCCTGGTATAGCCAATGGCCATTAAGATCAAGAGACCCAAGAACCCCCTTATTTATCCTCTAAGTTCGAGTTCAAACATATCCGGTGAATCCAATGGATAAAAGGCCAAAGAATCGCGGTGGGGCCAATTGGCATGGAGATCAACAGATCCCAAGAACCTTTTACTTAGCCCCCAAATTCTAGTCCAAAAGTTACCGGTAAAGCCAATGTTCAAAGAGGAGAAGAGACCCAAAAGACTCCAAGTGGAACCATTGCGAGTAGGTCAAAAGACCACCTCTCTCTAATTAGTCAGATCCCAAAGTTGAGTACAAATGCTTGCTAGAACCAATGGACATTGAGTTTGAGTAGTCATGATGAGTGCGCAAAAGTGCACTCTAAATATCCTAATATTTGATTAAATTATAAAAAATGAGAATAAAAATAATTGGATTTCACTTATTTTATTGAGTTTAGTTTTTATTTACATTGAGATATTTTTAAGCACTATTTGTTTTCTTTTATCTTTACTCTTTATTTTCTTTATTTTTTTTTTTTATTTTTTTTTATTTTGTTGGTGTTTGAAGGAGTGAAAAAGATTACATGGGCCGGACTTAAACCAATTGAAGAAGCACATTTACACTTTGATTTCCTAGGCCTGCAATTGAATCAACTCATAAGTCACAAAGTGGGATATGGCAGCACTCAAATGGAGGGGCTAAGGCCTTAAGGGCACGGCATTATATATCATGGGCTTCACAGTCGCACGCCATTTAACTCATTTTTGGCCCACAAGCAATTATCACACACAAGTCAATATAGTTGCATGGTCCCACTACATGTATGAACTTGGGCCTTCAATGTCATTTAGTTGGACTTCATTAAACACGGCAATTTGAATTTCACTGGGACTTGGAGACTTAAGGCCGCATAACATTTCATTGGAAGGCATACATATATATTTCATGCATTAAAGGAGACCGCCGGGGGGGGGGGGGGGGGGGGTTGTAACGCCGACGGACGAACAAGAGCCACACGAACGCCTACGTATGGAACAAAATTCAATGGCCGGCTGCTTATTTTTCTTTTTGGAATTTAGGTTGTCCATTATGTGCATTGGTAACTAAATTCTCAAGTAGGATTAGGGATGAACTTGCACACTAGATGATATTTTTAATTTATTTTTAATTCATGTATTTGGATTTTAATTTATTAAAACTCTTTGTTTTATTATTCTCAATATATTATTGATGTTTTCTTCTCCGAATAATCTTAGAATTTATTCCATTTATAAATTCAGTCATGCTTTTTCTATTGAATGGATTTGTTCTTTGATTATTTTTGGATCAATTGATTATTTATATTGATTTAATTCCCTGCTGCAATATCGCTCCCTGAGTATGTTGTCGTCGTTGGATTTTCTCAATGTGAATATCAATTTGCGTAATTTAAAAGTGATGAGTGATTTTTCAAAAAGTTACATTTGATTTAATTTTTGGTTTATAATTCTATATCTTCCGATTGAGAATTACGGAATTGAATTCTCAATCGAGTTATCAGTGAATTGAAAATAATTAAAATATCGGATATGTGCAAGGGATTCCCGACACTCTACTGTTCGTCAATTTTGATTACTTTTCCATTAAATACTTTGTTTAATTTTAATTTTAATTTAAAATCAATTTTTCTTTCCTCATTAATCATTTAATTTTTTTTAGTTTTTTTGTTATTTTACTATTCTTTTAATTGTCTCCCTGTAGAATCGACACTCCAAAGCTGAACTACAATTACCGCGTTATTCTTTGGGTGTTATCAAGTCACAATAAATTCAATGGGCGTGCAGGTCAAGAAACCCGACGACCTTTTATTTCACCTACAAAGTCAAGTCCAAACACTCCCGACGAAGCCAATTGGCATGGAGGTTAAGAGATCTTAGGACCCCATTACTTAGCTCCAAATTTGAGGCCAAAGACTTTCAATGGAGCTATTGGGTATGAAGGTCGAGAGACACTAGGACCCCTGAACTTAGATCCCAAAATCGAATCCAAAATACTCTAGGTAAAGCCAATGGGCATAGAAGTCAAGAAAACCTATGACCCTCTAAATATCCCTCAGAGTTAAGTCCAAAATTCTTCAATGGAGACAATGGGTTTGGATTTCAAGAGAACTAAGGACCCATTACTTAACCACAAAAATAGAGTCCAAAGACTCCAAGTGGAGCCAAAGGGCATGGACATGAAAAGACATGAACACAATATGTAGCCCCAAAAGTCGAGCACAAACACTCTTGATGGAGCCATTGGGCAAAGAGGTCAAGAGACTGTAGGTCTCCCTTACTAAGCCATAAGTGGAGTCCAAATACTTAGAGTAGAGCCAACAGCCGCGGAGATCAAGAGAGCCCACTGGGCGGTATAGCCAATGGGCGAGAAGGTCAGGAGATACCAGGAACCCCTTACATAACCCCCAAGATCAAATTCAAACACATATGGTGAATCCAATGGATGTGGAAGCTAAAGACTCACGGTGTGGCCAATTGGCCTGGAGATCAAGAGACCTCGGGATCGTCTTACTTAGCCCCTGAAGTCGAGTCCAAAGACTGTCGGTTGAGCCAATGGCTGAGAAGGTTAAGAGATGCCAGGACCCTCTTTCGTAGGCCCCAAGGTCAAGTTCAAACACTTCCGTAAAAGCCAATGGACGTGAAGATCAAGAGATCCCAAGATCCTCTTAGTTAGCCCTGAGGGTTGAGTCCAAAAATTACAGGTGGAGCCAATGTTTAGATAGGAAAAGATCCCTCAGAACCCTCTTACAAAGCCCTTAAAGCCAATTCCAAAAGACTCCAAGTAGAACCATTGGAGTAGAGGTCAAAAAACCCCAGCTCTCCTATAGTCAAACCCCAAAGTCGAGTACGGAGATTCTTGCTAGAGCCACTGGACATTGAGGTCAAGTACTTAAAGTAGAGCCAATGGGCGTGGAGGTCAAGAGAACCCACGACCCTTTATTTTGCCTCCAAAGTCAAGTCCATACACTCCCGAGGGAACCAATTGGCATGGAGGTTAAGGGCTCTTCGGACCCCTTTACTTAGCCCCAAAGTCGACGCCGAAAACTTCCAATGGAACTATTGGGCGTAAAGGTCAAGAGACACTAGGATCCCCCAACTTAGATCTCAAACTCGAATCCAAAATGTGCCCAACAAACCCAACAAGCGTAGAGGTCAAGAAAACCCATCACCCCCAAAATATCCTTCAATGTTGAGTTCGGAATCCTTCGATGGAGACAATGAGGATGGATGTCAAGACACCTTAGGAACCCATTACTTAGCTTCAAATTCGAGGCCAAATACATTTGATGGATCTATCGAGCGTGAAGGTCGGGAGACACTAGGACCCTCCAAACTTAGATCCCAAAATCGAATTCAAAACACTCCTGATAATGCCAATGGGCGTGGAGGTCAATAAATCCATGACTCCCTAAATATCCCTCATAGTTAAGTCCAAAATCCTTCGATGGAGGCAATAGGCATGGACACAGTTTCAAATACCGTACCGCACCAGCCGGTACGGCCGAAATTTTCCGTATCGGCCGGTCGGCAGGTACAAATATAGTGATATTTTCGTTTCGGCTGATTAGCTGGTACGGCCAAAAAATGTCCGGTACGGCCGATACCGGCCGTACCGAATTTCAGCCTTCCAGGCAATGTTTTGAATACCGTACCGGTACCGGTACCGGTCAAGTCACTGAAACGAAATATTTCGATACCGGTATCGTTTCGTATACCATTTCGGAATAATTATATTTCAAAATAATAGTCAATATATAAATAAATTATATAGATAAAAATATATATATGTAATTAATTTAGTCTAAATTGATGTTAAACCATAGTAAAAAAATTTTTAAAAAAAACCTGGAAGGCCAAAATCCGGTACGGTCGAAAAATCGACCGAAACGAAAAAGTATTTTATCTGTACCGGCCGATCGGCCGATACAGAAAATTTCGGCCGTACCGGCCGGTACGGTACGGTATTTAAAACCCTGCTTCTAGTTTTTTATTTTTTTTTACAATTTTTTACTATGTTTTAACCTCAATTTAGACTAAATTAATTACATATATATTTATCTATATAATTTAATTATATATTGACTATTATTTTGAAATATAATTTATAATTGTATTTATATATATAATTTATTTATGTATAAATTATTCCAAAACGGACACGAAACAGTACCGGTACCGAAATATTTCGTTTCAGTGACTTGACCGGTACCGGTACCGGTACGACATTCAAAACATTGGGCATGGATGTCAGGAGACTTGAGCACCCCATTACTTATCCGCCAAAATCGAGTCCAAAGACTCTGGGTGGAGCCAAAGGACTGGACATCAAAAGACAAGAAGACTGCTTACATAGCCCCAAAAGCCAAGTCCAAACACTCCCAATAAAATCAAAGTTGAGCACAAATACTATCGATGGAGCCAATGGGCGTGAAGGTCAAGAGACTCCTGGTGAGGCCAATTGGCTTGGAGATCAAGAGACCCCAAGATCCCACTTACTTAGTCCCTAAAGTTGAGTCCAAAGACTGGCAGTTGAGTGATTGAGCCATAATATTGTGATTATTTTGCACTTTAATTCAAATGAATCACATGTTTCTTACTAGTAAATGAGTAAATAAGGCTTAAATAAATCAACTCTAACTCAATTGACAAAAAGCCTAATTTATGATCTCTAATTCTAATTTATTACATGCAATTGAATAGGTTCATTTAGTGTATAATTCATTGGCAAACATTCATATGGAAAGCAAGCATGTGCACCATTTTGTGCCTCACATTTGCAAGCCACACATGTGACACCTCATGCAACATTTGAAGCACCTCAGCCCATGTAATGCACTGGCCTGAATTTCATCTTAACCCTCTCAAGATAGTGGCATCTCATCCAACCAGCATGTTGCACCTGCACCTGAAATTGAAGACACCTCACGCAAGGCCTGCACCAATGCCTCCAACCCATCACATTTGTTTTCCTAAGTCATCTCAACTACTAGAACCGAATGGCTCATTGAACGTGGCACTTCAAATTCCATTCACGTGGTCAGCCCTGCTCTAATTTTCGGACAAGCAATAAGCACCGACTCACTTAAAAACACAACAGTCCAATTCACTTCAGCTTAAAAAGTGGCAAGCCCACGCTGCAGCATGCATCAGACCAACCCAACTCCTTCATGACCCAGCTCCTTAAATTCAAACTTAGGAAATCTTGCTCAAAGACCAACACCGAGGCACTCAATTGCACAGCTAGCGTATCAAATCACGTAGCAACACGTCCCTCTTTAACCAGTCCTTTGTTGCCTCTTTTGAACACTCAACAACTGCAGCAAACGAAAGGGATGAAGAGAAATGCTCGGTTGGACTCGCGGCAGGGGAAGAAAAAGGAGAGGCAAGGGAAGAAAGAACTAGATTTTTGGATTGGGGGAGTTTTCGTAAACCATAGCCTTGGCCAAATCTCTCCTGAAACTTACCCAGATATTTTTTTTTGTTTAGCTTTCAGTTCTCATCAAATCCATAGACCACTAGTGGCTAGATTCGACCCATTTGCTACAATGTATTTACATTCAAGTCACTTCAGTTTGCTTTCATATCATTTGTATTTATTTCAGTAATTTCTTTACATTCCAGTAATTACATTTCTTGCATTGCAATAACCATAGCCCAGAACCTTCACAGTTTCATTTCATCTTAGTAGCTTACATTTTCGACAGCTTCTATTTTCATTAGTTGATATTTTTATTTCAGCTAAATAGCTTACAGTTTTCGCTTAGTTGGTTGTTTATATCCTAAAAATTGACAGTCGGCAATTGATGTCATTACAGACATTGAGCGACATTAGTTGGTTGGTTTCATTTTGTTGTTCCACACATTTTAAATTTCAGCACTTCGTTCACATTGTAGCATGTAGGATCGTATTCGAGCTATTTTTTTATATGCATGTGGGGTTGGTTGGAATTGAAATTGGTTTTACTCCATTTGTGTTTGATGATTCTAACTAGTGTAATTTTTTTAAGGTTTAATTTGGACTTGGTGGAGTGGAAAATATTTGGTTTATGCTTCGCACACATGGTGTTTGATAAAGTGCCTCTTAAAACGTAAAATCCATAACTTTTCGTCTATTTCTTATAAGCATGGATTAGATGACATCGATGAATGTGGTTTAGCTTCTCAAGCGAGGATAACCATTATTTATTTAATGCACATTCGCGAATCCAATTAATTTATGGAAGTGATTGAATAGCATCTAGGCACGTTAGAACACAAATTTCTTAGATGCTAGCTAAACATTTTTTTTGTTCCCAGCCCAAGTTTCATGCATTATTTTCCTTCATTTTTTTAACATAAATCTTAGCGTTAATTCATCATTTCAACCAAAAAGAAACTTGACATTTTTATAATGTCGAGAAAAAAATCAATTCTCCTTGTGAATACCATTGTAGATAGGCTTAGATTATAACTTCATTTTATTTTTTGGTAGTGGATAAACTTGCATATTAAATTAACCGTTACTTGAGGAAATGACTTAGGGACTTCCCTAATACTACTTGACAACTCTTATACTTGTGAGTGATTTCTAAAACACATTTAGAAAGAGTCATTGAGCAATTGGCCTTGAAGGTCAAGAGATGCCAAGACCCCCTTCCATAGCCCCCAAGGTCAAGTTCGAACACATCCACTCAAGCCAACGGACGTAAAGGCCAAAAACTCGCAATGGGGCTAACTAGCATGGAGATCAAGAGATCCCAAAATCTTCTTATTTAGCCCCAAAGTTGAGTCCAAAATTTACCAACGGAGCTAATGTTTAAAAAGGAGAAGTGAGCCCAAAGTCGAGAACAAAGATACCTGTGCTCCCCTAAGTTAGACCCAAAAGTCAATTCCGAAAGACTCCAAGTGGGACCATTGGGAGTAGAAGTCAAAAGACCCCAACACTCCCCTAAGTTCGACCCAAAAGTCTAGAACAAAGATACCTACTAGAGCCAATGGACATTGAGGTCAAGTGGTCGCAGTGGACCTGAACGGCGTGGAGAGAAAGAAACCCCACGACCCCTTATTTTACCTCCAAAGTCAAGTCCAAACACCCCAATGGAGACAATTGACATAGAGGTTAAGAGATCTTATAACCCTTTTACTTAGCTACAAAGTCAAGGCCAAAGACTTCCAATGGAGTTATCAAGCGCAAAGGTCGAGAGACACCAGGATCCCCCGACCTTAGACCTCAAAATCAAATAAAAATACTCATAATAAAGCCAACGGGCATGGAGGTCAAGAAAACCCATGACCCCCTGAATATCACTCAAAGTTGAGTCCAAAACCCTTTGATGGAGACAACATGCATGGATGTTAGGAGCCCTGAAAACCCCATTACCTATCCACCAAAATGGAGTCCAAAGACTCCGGGTGAAGCCAAAGGATGTCGACATCAAAAGACATGAAGACCGCTTACATAGCCCCAAAAGTTGAATCCAAACACTCCTAATAAAACTAAAGTCGAGCACAAATAATATCAATGGAGCCAAAGGGTGTAAAGGTCAAGAGACTATAGGTCTCCTTTACTAAGCCATAAGTAGAGTCCAAAGACTTCTGGTGGAGACAACGGCCATGGAGATCAAAAGAGCCCAAGATCCCTCTTACTTAGTACTTAAAGTCGAGTTCAGAAACTACAGGTATAGCCAATGGGCGAGAAGGTCAGGAGATGGTCGGACCCCCTTACATAATCCCAACTTCAAGTTCAAACACATATGGTGAAGCCAATGGACGTGGAGGCCGAAGACTCCTGGTGGGGCAATTTGGTATGCAGATTAAGAAATCCCAGCATCCCTCTTACAAAGTCCCTAAAGTCAACTCCAAAGACCGCCAATGGCTGAGAAGGTCAAGAGATGCCAAGACCCTTTCCATTGCCCCCAAGGGCAAGTTCAAACACATCCACTAAAGCCAAAGGACATGGAGGCCAAAAACTCGTGGTGGGCTCAATTGGCATGGAAATAAAGAGATCCCAGGATCCTCTTATTTAGCCCCAAAGTTGAGTCCAAAAATTACCAATGGAGCCAATGTTCGAAGAGGAGAACTGACCCCATAATCCTTTTACATTTCCACCAAAGTCGATTCGAAAAGACTCCAAGTGGAACCATTGGGAGTAGAGGTCAAAACACCCCAGCGATCCCCTTAGTCAGACCCCAAAATCGAGTACAAAGATACCTGATAGAGCCAATGGAGATTGACGTCAAGTGGTCATGGTAGACCCAAAGGGCGTGAAGGTAAAGAGACCCCATAACCCCTTATTTTGCCTCCAAAGTTGAGTGCAAACACTTCCGACGAAGCCAATTGGCATGGAGGTTAAGAGATCTTAAAACCCCTTAACTTAGCTCTAAAGCTGAGGCCAAAGATTTCCAATGGAGTTATCGGGCGTGAAGGTCGAGAGACACTAGGATCTCCCGAGCTTTGACCTCGAAATTGAATCCAAAATACTCCCAATAAAACCAATGGGCGTAGAGGTCAGAAAAATCCATGACCCCCTAAATATCACTCAAAGTTGAGTCCAAAATTTTTTGATGGAGACAATGGGCATGAATGTCAGGAGACCTGAAGACCCCATTACATATCCACCAAAGTGGAGTCCAAAGACTCCTGCTGGACCCAAAGGGCATGGACATCAATAGACATGAAGACCCCCTACATGGCCCCAAAAGTCGAGTGCAAACGCTCCCAATAAAGCCAAACTCGAGCACAAAAACTATCAACAAAGTCATTGGGTGTAGAGGTCAAGAGAGTGTAGGTCCCTCTTACTCAGCCATAAGTAAAGTTCAAAAACTTCCGGTGGAGCCAAAGGCCATCATGATCAAGAGACCCTAGGATCCCTCTTACTTAGTACCTAAAGTCGAATCCAAAAGCTGTCGATAAAGCCAATGGACAAAAAGGTCAAGAGATGCCAGGACCCTCTTACGTATCCCTCAAGGCCGAGTCTAAATACAACCGATGAAGCAAATGGACGTGGAGGTCAAAGACTCACAGTGGGACCAATTGGCGTACGGATCAAGAGACCCCAGGATCCCTCTTCCTTAGTCCCTAAAGTTGAGTCCAAATACTGCCAGTTGAGCCAATGGGCGAGAAGATCAAGAGATGCCAAGACCCCCTTCCATAGCCCCCAAGGTCGAGTCCAAAGACATCTGCTGAAGCCAATGGAAGTGGAGGCCAAAGAAATGCGGTGGGGCCAATTGGAGTGGAGATCAAGAGATCCCAGGATCCTTTTACATAGCCACCAAAGTTGACTCCAAAAGACTCCAAGTGGGATCTTTGGGAGTAGAGGTCAAAAGACCCTAGCTTTCCGTTAGTCAGACCCCAAATTTGAGTATGAAGATACCTGTTAGAACCAATGGACATTACGGTCAAGTAGTCACAGTAGAGCTAATGGGCTTTAAGGTTAAGTGATCTTAGGACCCCCTTACTTAGCCCCAAAGTCAAGGCCAAAGACTTACAATGAAGCTATCGCGCGTGAAGGTTAAAAGACACTAGGATCTTCCAAACTTAAACCTCAAAATCGAATCTAAAATACTACCAATAATGGGTGTGGAGATCTAGAAGACCCATGACCCCATAAATATCCCTTAAAGTTGAGTCCAAAATTTTTCGATAAAGACAATAGGCATGGGTATCAGGAGACCTGAGGGACCCATTATTTATCCACCAAAGTGGAATTTTGATTACACCCAAAGAATAACGCTATAGTTGTAGTGTAAATTTAGAGAGTCGATTCCACGGGAGACAAATTAAAAGAATACCAAGAATATCAAAAAAACTAAAAAAATATTAAATGATTTATAAGAGAATAAAAACTAATTCTTACGTACAAAGTAAAATGAAATAAAAGAATTAATGGGAAAAGAATTCAAATTTTACAAACAGTAAAGTTTCGGGAATCTCTTGCACATACCCCTATTTGATGAAGTTTTTGCCTCATCGACGAGGATACGTTGTCAGCAGGGCCGCAGTTTGAATATAGGCCGCTTTCTTTTTGGAGTTTGGTTTAAAAATGTGAAGTTGGAACCGCCTTTCTGAAAGGCATGAGCGCCTAGTCCGTTTGAGCACAAGACAATATTCTATTTTGATGTTGAAGGATTTAGTTTCTCCCGTGTTTTGGGAGTTATGGATTTATAACTTAATACTTTAAGGTGCTTTGCTTATGAAAGCTTTTGGGATTTTACTTTAGTACTACCATGTGATGATTGGAAATTTACTTATATTGCCTATCCTTTTTTAGTTAACCTTATTCTGCTACGATATTTATTGCATATTATTAGTAAGATAGGTGCATCCATTTTATTTCTGGCATAAATAAGGGGTATATTTGATCTGATAGAGATAGGCTTGAATCTTTAGAAGGATTGAATTGAGTCATTTTTTGCATGAAATGGTGGACGCCTCGATTTTTGAAACTTGGAGTTGCTAATGAAAGAGTAACTCACAACTAGTTTTGTGCGATTCAGGAGGATAAAATGGCAATGAATCATCATGACGCTACTCCCCCAACATGCAAAGAGTGGGTGGTTGAGAGCCTTCCTTTGGAAGGCAAGCTAGCAATAGCAGAAGCCATCCGCCATATGACGGAGGTTGTAACCAGATAGAGCTGAGCCGAAGTAGTCGACATGAAGAAGCTAGAGGAGAAATGCAAGGTTGTCCTTTTGAAAGATTCTTAGTCTATCATTATCCGCATTTCATAGGAACGAAGGGAGCTTTGAAAGCTGACAAGCGGATGTTAGACCTAGAACGCACTTTTGAGATTAGCGGGTGAACTGAAGCGCAAAAGGTCCTGTATGCCGGGCATTTTCTTCGAGGAGAAGTCGATTTATGGTGGGATATGAAGAGGAAGTTGTTGAGGCAAGAATTGGGAGAAATTGTAGTCCTCACGTGGGAGCGATTCAAGAAGAAATTTGATGATCACTTGTTTTTTAAGACGGCTAAGTAGCGAAAAGCCTTGGAGTTCACTAACCTAGTGCAAGGCGACATGATGGTGGAACAATATGCCGCTTAATTCATGGTCACTCATTTAATTGGAATGGAGAAGATGCAGGCACAGATATTTCAAGATGGACTGCAACTAAGAATTCGCAATCAAGTTGCGTGCCTACAAATTGAAAAGTTCCAAGAATTGGTGCATGTAGCATCCATTGTAGAAGCAAAACAGAAGAGCTTGATCTTGCAACCTCAGATGCATAGAAAAAAAAATTCCTCTATTCTTCAAGAAAGGATGTCGGGAAAAAGAAGAGTCCCCACTCAGCAAATAAAGGGAAAGAAAAAATGATCGGGTAAGGAGTATTGGTGACGCCGCCACCATGTAGAAGATATGGGCGGAGGCATCGTGGTGAATGCAGACTAGCGACCAGAGCATGTTTCAAATGTGGGCAGGTAGGCCACATGATTCGGGACTGTCCACAGAATACCTCCGGAGGAGCTGTTGCACCAGGAGGAAAGGCAAAAACTCCTGTGAAGGCTATGGTGTATGCAGTTACACTATTGGAAGTGGATGTCGAGACCGATGAAGCAGCTGACGCCGGCATCATTTCTGGTAACATTTCCTGACTTTACCCTGATTAATATATGTGATTGTTTGGAAATTTGAAGTAATGATAGGATAACCTTTCTAGGCATGGTTAAATTGATGCAAAGTGTGGCGTATGCCTTGTTTGATTCTGGAGCGATGCGATCTTTTGTTTCTTATGATTGCATTCAGAGATGTAAGTTAGATGCGAAGCCTTTAGCTCAAAAGGTTCTAGTAGCAATACCTGATGGGAAGGTAGTTGGATGCAATCGAGTAGTGAGCAATTGTCCACTAGAAGTTGCGAGTTTGAAGTTAACCACCGACCTAGTAGTCTTCCATTTGATGGGGTTTGATTTAATCTGGGCATGGATTGGTTGTCTAAGTATAATGCTAAGATCTAGTGTCGCAAAAAGGGAGACAGTCTTCGAATTACCGATGAATGAGAAACTTTGTTACATTGGGGAAATAGTTAACTTCATTTCCTTGACAACAAGGCGAATAATAAATGTCGACGCCCCAATCCACGCTTGGGATCGCACGTGAACAGAAGCGTCAGGGATGAGCAAAGGAAGGAAATTCACCCCTCGTCATATCATATTTGTACGTTTTTTTTTAAATTTGAGCAAAGAAAGATTCTCGTAGCGAAAGAAAAAGGTCAAGCCTTCTATAATATGCATCACATGGTTACGCTATGGATCCCAAACATAATATCATACATAGCCCAATTTCAAAATTTATATAACCTTGTCCAGAAAATCAAAATAGCACTTCCCCACAAGCGGGAAGGCTTTACCAAATACATAAATAAGGGCGTCACAAAATGAAGTGGGTCTTAACATTGCCCATAGAGTTCAATAGACAGGTTCCTTCTTTATCTTCTTAAGGTTCGGGCCCCAGCGAAGCCGATCCAAGTCTAAGATAGGCCCTACCTCACATATCGCCCTAGAGGACGTTCCAAAAACGTGTCCCAAGTGGAGGGACTCATCTACACCTAAAACTAAACAACACCCCGTAGGGTACAGACCGACTGAACCGTATATCGCCATCTCCAGTGACTCCACCTCCCACTGGCCCAGAAGGTTCAGAGTCACTGGCCCCATAAGGGCAAACTCAATCGGGTCCCTGAGGGTCTGAGGTATCATCAAGGGGGTCGTACTCGGTTGAGCCATCGTCACCTGCAATTACTTCTATCATTCCCAAGAGGGAAGGATAGTAAGGACATAGAAATGGGTGAGATTTTGGGGGAAATCTCAGCAAGTAATCAACATTTTAACGAAAGCATTTCAAGCATATGGTTAAGTGAATAACAAGCAAATACATACGTATATAGTAACATGGGACTCATGCTGGGACCAATGTACATGCTCGTGACAAAAATTCATCTTTCTCATCTTTTTCTCAATTTCCAATGCAGACTTGATCAAAATCACGTAGCAAAACTTCTTTAATGCATATTCTTTCAAAGAGACACTTTGTTCAGAAACTTTTTGTCTTTTCTTATCTTAGGCACCACTTATTATATCATATCATATATGGCCCGAAAGCCCTTTTTTTTTTCGTCATGACTTCATATTTTGGACACCTCACGGTTCCCCTATGCACCGGATGCTCCTGGCTAGTTACCGTCACACCCGGCGACCAAGTCAACCTAGGTGAATACATTTCGCGCCATTTCGTGCTTTTCGTCACTCGGGGATTTCTCTCTGAGCAACTACAAATTTTTTATATGGTGAGGCCGAGGCCAGCACCGCTTTTATGGCACCCACTAGCATTAGGTGCGACCACGCTCTGGACACCTTTTAGAGCCATATATGGTCCGCCGACTGTTCTTCGTCGACCTAGGAATTTTCACTCAATTTAGTCACTCCTGAGTGAATAGAGAGTTCCATTGGAACACTTCTCCATCCCAGCCTTTCGGGTTCTTCTAAAACTTTAATTTATTTCTTTCAAAAACGTGTTTGACTCAAAACATGTGTTTTCGTGCTTATGCATGGGACATGCCACTTCTAACTTTGTGATGCAAAACTCGAGGCAAACTCGAGTACACACATTTGGCCATTTTCCCTTCAAAACGTTCTTCTCCTTAACTCCTACTTATGTGAGAACACTTAAACAAATATAATAGGGGAAGTAGGGTGTCGACGCCCCCTCCCAGGCTTGGGATCGAACTCAAACCGAGGCGTCGAGGATAAACATCGCAAGGGCATTTACCCTTCGTTCACATGTTCTTATTGAGTTATGAGTTCATTTAAAAATATGGATTTGAAAATTTTTCTTTCTTTCGCAGTGGTTAAGGTCGAGCCGTACTAAGTTAGGCAAAAATTAAGAATTTTCGCCTTGAGTCACATGGAGTTACATAGATATATAAGCACAAACATTTTTTTTTATTTAAAACTATACAGCCCATCATTAATACTTCGTCAACCATACACGCATTGTTTCGAGTTCTTAATGAAAGCATTTCCTCAAAACAACGGGGACTAAAATAGATAGACAAAAGATAAACATATACTAGTGATAACCCCCAACGCCCGTCCTCAAGTCCGAGGCTCATCCTTCACCTTCTTCACTCCTGGACCATACAAAAATCGCCTTAGACCCATTCTTCCAACACGTAGAAGACCAGGTCCCAACTCGGGCGAAGTATAGATGCGATCCAGAAACAAGGATCTGTCTATACCTATAGTCAGGCAACAGCCTGTACGCTGGCGGTGTCCTATATACTGGTGGCCCACCGCCTCGACCATAATCGTATGCCTTATATCAGCTATAAACTAGGCATATACTTCTGGGGTCACCACATCAAAAGGCGGGGCAGTCACCAGATCACTAATGATCTGGGGACTTGTCCCTAATGTCAGGCTCGTCGTCGGATCCATCACCTGCAACCACTTCTATCGTCCCAAACACGGAACGATAGTAAGGAAGTAAAATGGGTGAGATTTCGAGGAACATCTCAGTAAGTAAACAAACATTTCAACTAAAACATCTCAGGCATATAAGTAAATGAACCATAAACATTCATATGCATATGCAGATGACACTTGACTCATGCACATGCTCATGCAATCCTTCTTTAAAAATCCAAATTGTCATTTTGATTCTGTTCGTATGTTCATATTTGGAAAAACGTCATTTCCGTCACATTTCGCAAAAAGCACTCTTCTTCTTTTATTTATACCTTTTAGGTCTTTTATCTTAGGCGCCACTTTCCATATACTGTTCAATTTTGTGTTGGCTCGAAAGCCCCTCTTGTCATGACTTTTCATATTTGGACACCTCACGGTTCCCCTACGCATCGTGTGTTCCCCGCTAGTTACCGTAGCGCCCGGTGACCGTATCAACCCAAGTCGCTATGTTACGCGTTTCCGCTCTTCGTCGCTCGGTGACCCTCAGTCCTCCGAGTGACTACAATCCATATTCTTTTATCGGTGAGGCTGAGACCTACACCGCCCATTTGCACCCACTAGCTTTAGGTGCGACCACGCTCCGGAATCCCTAAGGGAGCCATACATGGTCTGCCGACAGTTCTTCGTCGATCCAGATGTTTCACTCGACTTTACTCACTCCTGAGTGAACAATGAGTTTTACTGGAACACTATCTCGTCCCAGCCTTTGGGGTTCTTTTAACTCATTCTCTTTTCCTTTTAAAAATATTTTGACTCAAAATAGAGTTTTCGTGACGTATACATGATTATGCAACTATAATGCCATTTCACGCCCAATACCCGAGATAAACTCGAGTGCACATCCAAACACTTTCGCTCACTAACCAAGGACTTCGATTACTAGCCCCTTCCCACATGCCTTCACCCATGGTGGGCTTGCATGTAGGGTAGGGTATTCAGCCCCTCCCATTTAGGGTTTGGGCCGAGCCCTATTCCCCTCTTTTTTTTTTTCCTCTAAACCCCATGATGTCCTCTTTCCTTTAGGTAGGAACCGAACTTTCCACCCTACTAGTCAGATTCATTTTTTTTCTTTCTTCAACTTAATCTCCTATATTCAACTTCATATACTAATTTATTTAACCCTTTAAATTCCATAGCACCAATCCTATCTAAATTGGATCATCATCTATCTAGATTTAATAATAGTAACACTCAAACATTATGCTTTTGATCTATCGATTCAACAAAATGTCCATAGATTTGATATCACAAAATAACATATTTCCTCAACATCATGATATTTTCACCAAACACATATGCATTACCACCTCAACACACTTTGCCTTTTTATTTTTCATGCCTATTCATCCGAGTTAATCAAACCCTTAATGTGACATGAAATTAATCCTAAAGATATAACCTTTTAAGAAAATCACCACATGCTCAAGCTTTATCAAATTAAAAGAGAAAACCTTTCCACCATCACAATATGCTTTAGTGATCATGCATACAATACTACATCTTTGATTATTTCTCTATCATGCTTTCCACTCCTAAATTTCTAACATCTTGTGTACTAAATCATCCATTCCAAACTTTATCAAGTTTAAATACTATATTACTAAGTTTATTTACATAATCTTTGCATGCCAAAAATCTCTATCAACATATCATGATATAGCAACACAAGTAGCAACCAAACAACCATGATCATCCATTTATATTCAAGAGATGTAAGAGTAAAATGAAGGTACACTTACAACTTTCTTTTAGTAGTTTTAGAAATCTGAAAATGTAAATAAAATGTTATATTAGACTTGTTATAGCATTGAGATTAAAAGAAAAGATTTGATAAGTTTCAAATTCTAAGTTAAGTGGTGTGTGCTCTCTTTGAGTGTTCTTAACTTTGGATTGAATCAAGGAATGCCTTACCTTCCTCCTAAGAAATTCTCCTTCAAAGGTGGCTTGATCCTAGCTCCAAAAAGGCTTGAGGTTCTTTGGTGTTAGGGGTAAAAAGAAAGTGAAACAAAGATGAGAGTGGAGAGAGCTTGAGAGTGCCGAGAGGTGCAAGTGTGGTGGGGGGTGTGTGTGCAAAATGGAAAGGAAGAGCATGAGGCCATTCAGCCATGGGGTTTTCCCTAGGCCTTATCAACCTATTCCCCATGCAATGGTGTGACTCTTGAGGGATTGAAAGATGTGATTTAGACTTCCATCTCTAGGGCATGATGAGACCCTAATCTAGGCAACACTTAAGTGGGGTTTTCCTTCCCCTTTCTCCTTGGATGGCCAGCGCCCTCCCTTGGTGTCTAAGTCCACTCATCACCTCACCTCACTCTTCACATGTCTCACATCACCTCACATGTCACTCAATGGATCTCATGATCCAATTCTTGAAGGAAGAGCATGGAGGGGTTCGGATATGCCCTCCCATGCAATCCGAGACCTATCCTCCAAAGCATGCATCCTTTCCTTCCTCCTATCCTCCAATCAATCATTTCACTACTTGTCTCACTTCACCTTACACGTGTACTTGTTCTCAAGTGGGATCTCCTAGAGCCTTGAGCTGGGATTTGCCACAATCTCAAAAAAACTCCAAATGAAGCTGATTACACCCAAAGAATAACGCGGTCGTTTGCAGTATAGCTTTGGGGTGTCGATTCCACAGAGAGATGGATTGAGAAATTGAAGAACAGTAACGAAATTAACAAAAAGATTTAGATAAGTGCGAAAAGTAAATTTTAGAGTGTGACGTAAATTAAAACTAAATGAGTAATTTGAATAGTATAAAAATGAGACGAAAAGTAGAGCGTAGGGAATTCCTTGTGTATTTGTGGTATTCAAATTTATTCTTAATTCATTGATAACTCAATTAAGAATTCTATATCCAAATTCTTAATCGGAAGATATAATATTAATAACCAAAATTTAAATAAAATGTAACTCTTTGAAAAATCATTCTTCGCGCTTAACTCTCATAAATTGTTATCGACATTGAGAAAATCCAACGACGACAATATACCCAAGAGGCGATATTGCAGCAGAGAATTAAATCAATATAGATAATCAATTGCTCCAAACATAATTATAGAACTAATCCACTCAATAGAAAAAGCATGACTGAATCTATAAACGAAATAGATTCTATAATTATTTGAAGACGAAAAACATCACAAATAAATTGAGAATAATAGAACAAAAGAGTTTTAATATTTAAAGACCAAATACATAAATCAAAAATAAATTACAAACACCATCACACACACAAGTTCATCCCTAACCCTCTTAGAGAATTTAGTTACACATATTGAAAATATGTAACAAAAATTCTTCAAGGGATAATATGGAAGAGCCAACCAATATTTTCTTCTCTCTTCTTTGGTTTTTCTTTTCTTTTCTCAAGCTCTCAAAACAATGGCTCTTCCAAAGCATCCTCCCACACTAAGCATGGTCTTAGAACACACACCCCTCCCTTCTATTTATAAGCATCCTTCATGCAAGTTGTCATGACAAAATCATCACAATTTCAACTTGTTTTGCCATGTGCCATTCTTGAATCCAAGTGACTTGTGAGTTGTCATTTTGATCATTTGTTTTCCCACTATGCATGAGCTGGATTTTGCTTGTAGGTTGAGTGTTTCAATTTTGCTTCTCTACCCATTAGTTGTCTTGTATGACTTAATATCTTGTAGTCAAATAATTTGTCTTGAAGAAACTTGAGTGCACTTCATCTTGCATATGAATTGATCATTGCATTTCCAAGTTGGTGTAGGAGTGCTTGCTGGAAAATATTATGATGACATTTGGATTTGATGCAAGTGGCTGAAAAATATCCAGGAACGTCAAGTGCAGGTGCGTCCACTTGATGGTCGATTTTGTCTTGGATTGAGTGGATATCTCTTAAAACATAAAACATAAAAGTTATAGATATTTCTCTTTCGGTTCTATATCATCTTGAATCAGCTCAATCGGAGATTGGATGAGAGAGTTATGCCCATATTACGAAAATACGTCAGAACTGTCTAAAATTCCGCAATTATCTTCATTTGCTCCTAATGCCTCTATTTGTGTCCTAAATCAAAATGTAAGAATAATGAGTATATTTAGGCATCAAATAAGAATAAAATATTAAACATTAAGAGAGAAAAATATGGCATTTTATATTCTCATCAATATATTAAATCATGCTTATATCTATTTCAAGATAAATGACCATTAATTTTAATAACATGAGTTATATTCATTATTTTCTCATTTCTTTTAGCATTTAAATAGAGTATTTAGAGTGCATTTTTGTGCACTCATCAGAAGCCCACGGCTTCTTCCTTGGCCGGATACCCCATTTGTTTGTTCTCCTCTTCTTCCTCTTCCCAATGCCTCTACTTCCATCTATCAATTGTCCATCAACATGTCACTCATCCTACTTGATCTACTCACTTAGATCTTTGAGAAGATCTCCTAGGATTTCTCCACAAGGTGCACGACACCCTTCCAAAACCGCCCACCCCTTTTGTTTCTTTTCTTTCCTTTTTTTTTTCCTTCTTCTTCTCCTTTGACTTGACCTTGATGTGATCAAATGAAGACTTCTTTGAGAAGTCCCCTTAGTCTTACATGCCTACTTGCCCCTCCATGATGGGGAAATCACATCCTAAATCCCTACTTCTTCTCCTTTCAAGAAAACTACTAGTCAAAGTCTCAACTACTAGCAAATTTCCATCTTTCTAACTACTAGTCTTGGAAGACTTCTTGAAACTCTCCTAGCTTGACAAGTATCTACAAGCATGGGCTTGTTGACTTGTGGGCTCTATCCATGGGCCTTTGGGGGCTTTCCTAGTGTGCCCTTGGGCCTCTCAACCATTCCTAAGTTAATCTTCCTAAGCCCAAGCCTTCTCTCACCCATTTGACTTATCCATTTTATTATTATTATTAATATTACCATATAATTAAATTTAATATCAAGGACTCAAAATCTCGGGCTGTTACATAGGGTGCTCGGCCCCCACCCTGAGGGTTTGGGCCGAGACCCCCGTTGTCTCCATTTGGAGTTTTCTTCCTCCATTCATCTTTCTATCACTCTCTAGCCCTAGTTCAATATTTAAAACAATTTTTCTACTCTTACAACTGGGCAACTCGAAACCCTATAGCCCTTAGGTTTAGTGTTTCTTTCCTTAGCTCATCAAAGCTAGTGTCCTACTTGAGTATTCTAGATGAAACCGAACCTATACATATCATTTTCCCACTCCTTGAGTTTCTACTTCTCCAAAATATCCAAACACAAATATTTCATATAAGGAAATAAAACCTCAAGATTTCCACTCCAAGAAATACTCCAAACCAAAACTCCATAAGCATGCAATTCTTTAACAACCATCAATCAATAATAATAGCAATATCTTCCAAGAACAATATAACTAGATTCCACCAATACTTTATAAATATTCATCCTAGCATGGCATATCAATAGGCAAAAATATTTGCTACTAGAATCAAGATGCTTCTTCAAATGATATATGTACATTACCCAACCTTCAACAATTTAACATTCTTATGCTTTCATGCTTTTATCACAAAACCACCAATATCATTAATCATACTATAACCCTTTATTTAAGAAAGAACATAGGTTCTAAACATGAAATCTAACCCAAAATAGCACTTTTACCCACAAAGCTTCATCATGGCATGTAAAGCAAGAAACCAAGCAATACAAGCACATACAAGCATTTTCAAACACATTCACTCAAAAATATACTAAAAATGTTGAAGGCAAAATAAAGATATACTTACAATCTTCCTAACTAGCTTATAAGGATTCTAAAAATAAAAGAAATACTTTATTAGAATATGCTAATAACATTTTCAAAAAGAGGTTTCTTTTAGAAAGCATGAACATAGGTAGTGTTCTTCCTTATCCTTCTAGGTTTATTTTAAAATAACCAAGTCACTTACCTCTTCTAGGATCTCTTCCTTCCAAAACCACTAGCTTCTTATTCTTCTAAGTTTGGAGTGTTTAGGTGTTTAGGTGGTGAAGTTAAGTGAAGCAAAGTGGAAGAAATGGAGAGTGGTTGTCGTGAGGTGAAGGGTGAGTGGGGTGTGTGTGTGTCCGAATGAAGCAAGCCAAATGGGTGAGGAAGCAAGGCCATTCGGCCAAGGTACCCTTCTAGGCTTCTAGGCTACTAATTCCCCTAAGTTTGGGTGACATGTGATGGGCTTGAAAGACCTTTGAGTGACTCACATCACTTGATCACATCAACCCTAATCTAGCTCATTTTAGGTTGGAGATTTTGTTTCCTTTTTCTCTCCACATGGCCGGCCTCTCTCTCAAGGGTTCCACCTTTCCATCATCTCACATCACTTCTTGTCTCCCCAACTATCATCTCATAGGTCATTCTAAAGGATTTAAGGATCACTTTTTGGGAGAATGCACAAGTGGGGTTCGGACCCCTTGCCTCACCCGAAACCCTTCCTTCTTCCTATCCTCATTTCCCTCTTGTCACATGCTTTATCAATCAACCAATCACTTCATCTCTTACACATGCTTGTCCTATCACTCTTACACAAATCCATGGCCTAGATTTTGTGGCAAAAAGAGTGTCAAACAAGGGGAGGGGGAGTCGGCAATAGCCATACCCAAACCCTCCATTTCCTTCCTCCTACCTTTTGTCCATCAATCCACATCTTATGTCATCTTTCTCTTACACCACACCCTCTTACACATCAAGTCTTATCTAGTCTTACACAAATCTCACATGTCCACTCCATCTAGATTTGGAAATATCTTGGTAAGAAAACCCTAAGGCCATTCGGCCATAGCCCCCACCGAATCCCCTCTATCTTTTCTCATCTACAAATCTTCTCAAATCTTACCTCATCATTTGACTAGATATGGTAGGATCCCATGATGATCTTATTTGACAAAAATCCTATGCCTTACACGCCTATCTAGGTAGGAAAAGATGTGAAGATTTCATCTTAGTCTTCTTTTTCCTTTCTCCAACCAAAACAACTAGTCAACTTTCTCACCTACTAGTATTTTCCTTTTTTCAACTACTAGTCTACATTTAACTTACTAAACTTCCCCTAGCTTGACATGTGTCATCAAGCATGGGCTTAGGTTGACTATTGGACTTCCTTTCATGGACCTATGAGCTTGTCTCCCCCTACTTAGGCCCAAAGCTTTTGTTATGGCCTTAAGGCCTTCAACTTCTAAGCCCATATTTTAAGGCTTTATCCATCAAATTGCCTAAGTTACTAAGTTCTACATATTTAATTAAATAAAAGCAAAGTATGGAAAATTTGAGGTCGTCAGATGAAAGAATGAGCATAAGCATATCTAGCAGTAGTGCTAAGTTCGCTAGAAGAAGCCAAAGGTGTTAAAGGGAATTCAATGATAAAAGATTTCCCTCAAGTCTTTTCAGATGATTTACCTAGATTGCCCCCTAATCAGGAGATGGAGTTCACAATTGAATTGGAACTGGCTACAATTCCAATTCATAAGGCATCCTATAGGATGGCACTAACAAAGTTGAAGGAGTTGAAGGTGCAGATAGAGTAACTGTTGGAAAAAAGATTTATACAACCTAGTTCGTCACCATGGGGAGCGCCAGTTTTTTTCGTAAAGAAGAAAGATGGGACCATGCGTATTTGCATAGATTATTGAGATCTGAATAGAGTCATGATGAGTGCACAAAAATGCACTCTAAATACTCTATTTAAATGTTAAAAGAAATGAGAAAATAATGAATATAACTCATGTTATTAAAATTAATGGTCATTTATCTTGAGATAGATATAAGCATGATTTAATATATTGATGAGAATATAAAATGCCATATTTTCCTCTCTTAATGTTTAATACTTTATTCTTATTTGATGCCTAAATATACTCATTATTCTTATATTTTGATTTAGGACACAAATAGAGGCATTAGGAGCAAATGAAGATAATTGCGGAATTTTTGACAGTTCTGACGTATTTTCGTAATATGGGCATAACTCTCTCATCCAATCTCCGATTGAGCTGATTCAAGATGATATAGAACCGCAAGAGAAATATCTATAACTTTTATGTTTTATGTTTTAAGAGATATCCACTCAATCCAAGACAAAATCGACCATCAAGTGGACGCACCTGCACTTGACGTTCCTGGATATTTTTCAGCCACTTGCATCAAATCCAAATGTCATCATAATATTTTCCAGCAAGCACTCCTACACCAACTTGGAAATGCAATGATCAATTCATATGCAAGATGAAGTGCACTCAAGTTTCTTCAAGACAAATTATTTGACTACAAGATATTAAGTCATACAAGACAACTAATGGGTAGAGAAGCAAAATTGAAACACTCAACCTACAAGCAAAATCCAGCTCATGCATAGTGGGAAAACAAATGATCAAAATGACAACTCACAAGTCACTTGGATTCAAGAATGGCACATGGCAAAACAAGTTGAAATTGTGATGATTTTGTCATGACAACTTGCATGAAGGATGCTTATAAATAGAAGGGAGGGGTGTGTGTTCTAAGACAATGCTTAGTGTGGGAGGATGCTTTGGAAGAGCCATTATTTTGAGAGCTTGAGAAAAGAAAAGAAAAACCAAAGAAGAGAGAAGAAAATAATGGTTGGCTCTTCCATATTATCCCTTGAAGAATTTTTGTTACATATTTTCAATATGTGTAACTAAATTCTCTAAGAGGGTTAGGGATGAACTTGTGTGTGTGATGGTGTTTGTAATTTATTTTTGATTCATGTATTTGGTCTTTAAATATTAAAACTCTTTTGTTCTATTATTCTCAATTTATTTGTGATGTTTTTCGTCTTCAAATAATTATAGAATCTATTTCGTTTATAGATTCAGTCATGCTTTTTCTATTGAGTGGATTAGTTCTATAATTATGTTTGGAGCAATTGATTATCTATATTGATTTAATTCTCTGCTGCAATATCGCCTCTTGGGTATATTGTCGTCGTTGGATTTTCTCAATGTCGATAACATTTATGAGAGTTAAGCGCGAAGAATGATTTTTCAAAGAGTCACATTTGATTTAAACTTTGGTTATTAATGTTATATCTTCCGATTAAGAATTTGGATATAGAATTCTTAATTGAGTTATCAATGAATTAAGAATAAATTTGAATACCACAAATACACAAGGAATTCCCTATGCTCTACTTTTCGTCTCATTTTTATACTATTCAAATTACTCATTTAGTTTTAATTTACGTCACACTCTAAAATTTACTTTTCTCACTCATCTAAATCTTTTTGTTAATTTCGTTACTGTTCTTCAATTTCTCAATCCATCTCTCTGTGGAATCGACACCCTAAAGCTATACTGCAAACGACCGCGTTATTCTTTGGGCGTAATCAAATTTTGGCGCCGTTGCCGGGGAGACGGTAGAAGAATTTGTAGTTTTTTTTTAGTAGTTTGTAAAAAAAAAAAAAAAAAAAAAAGAGCCGTAACTTCGTTCATTTTCTTTTTAGCTTTCTGCATCTTTATTTTATTTTACTTTTCTTTTCGTAATTTTTTTTTTTTTTTCTTCAGTATTACGCTTTTCTTTACTTTGCATGCGCAGGTACAGAGATGCTTTTGGACGGTTTGCTAGTAGACCCGTGCTAGAATCAAATTCAGAATCTAATTTTTCTAATCGCTTGTTTGATAATTCTTCCAATTCTGACGCGATGAGTGAACACGTGGACCAACCTGTTAGAACCCTCCAAGATTATCTTCATCCCGCACGAACAGCCACACCATCCTGTATTATGTTCTCACCTAATGTTCGTCATGTAGATTTCAAAACAGGAATGATACAATTACTTCCGACTTTCCATGGTCTAGAAAATGAAAACCCCTATGTTCATATTAGGGAATTTGAGGAAGTAGTTGCAACATTCCACAATCAAAATACCACTGACGAAACGGTAAGGCTAAAGTTCTTTCCTTTTTCTTTGAAAGATAAAGCTAAGAGTTGGTTGTACTCACTAAGACCACGGTCTATTGGAACATGGAGTGAGATGACTCAAGTGTTTTTCAATAAATACTTTCCCCAACATAAGACCAATGCTTTAAAAAGACAAATCTCTACCTTTGCACAAAAGGATAGTGAGACTTTGTACCAGTCTTGGGAAAGATTTAAAGAATTACTGAGTATGTGTCCCCACCATGGATATGAGAATTGGCGCTTAGTGAGTTATTTCTATGAAGGGCTTACGCCCAGGGAACGTCAATTCGTGGAAATGATGTGCAATGGAGAATTTTTACAGAAAAATCCCGATGAGGCCATAGAGTACCTCAATGAGCTTGCTGAAAAAGCTCATACTTGGACTGGACCTAGTGCTACTGATAGCACAAATAGGTCACGACCTACAGGAAACTTGAGTGGTGGTATTTACCATCTAAGGGAGGAGGATAACCTTAAGGCTAAGGTTGAAATGCTCACCAGAGAATTAGAGTTATTGAAAACCAAAAACTCAAAACCAACATACATGGCTAATCATGCAAACTCTTTTGGGCCATGTGTTGTCTGTGGTGGGGTAGATCATCATGCCCAAGACTGTCCTACACATGCTAACATGAGAGGATGGCATAATCATCCCAACTTCAGCTGGAAGTCTGAAAACCAACAGCTTGCACAGCCTGCACAGCCTTCTAGATCATATTCTGCACCATACCATGCACCTCAATCTTCTAGAAATTCTTTAGAAGACACTTTGCATGCATTTATTGAAGTACAGGATAAGACTAACCAAAAATTTGAGTCTTTAATTATGCAGGTTGTTGAAGAACAAAAGGAGATAAAGAGCCAAGTGTCTAAAATAACGAGCTTCTTGAGTGTAAATGAGCAAGGTAAGTTCCCTTCTCAAGCTCAGTCTATACCTCATGATCAACATATGGCACAAGAAACTGTGAAGAATGACGAGTGCCATCAGACATACATGATTGACTCACTCATAGACAGGGAAGTTTTCACAACTCATGATTCTGATCCCCTTGAGAATTTTATTGTTGATTTTGAGTTTAATCCTATCAGTGATTCGTCTGATGTAGCTAATATTTGTGCAATTTTTGACAATACTCAAGATTATAGCACACGGGCTTGGCAACTGAAGTTTAAGGAGTTGCTTGAGAAAAATGAAAAACAGATTCCTTCAAGTGGGCAAGTACCAAAAGTTAATCTAAAGCCTTGCCACCTACCTGTGAAGCTCGAGGACCGAGTTTATTGGGCAAATAAGTGTTTCATTTTTGACCCAGGAGGAATAGTTCAAGAAGTAGAAGATAGTCCGGTTGTAGACTTGGTCTATCAACTTTGACCACACCATGCAACAATAATTATTATTATTATTATTATCTTGTTTGTTTTGTTTTATTTTTGTTTACTACTATTTTCTTTATTTTTGTTTGCAGGATAGTTTCATTTTGTCATTTCAGATCACCACTTTTGACGCTTAGCAAGCTATCCACATCACACATCAGGTGTATCCTACCCTTTTTAGTTACTCCCCATTCAATTTTAATTCTTAAACATTGAGGACAATGTTTCATTTAAGTTGGGGGGTGGGAATACAAATCTGTTATTTAAACTCTGTGGCATATTTCAATCAATATATAAAAAATTGCCAAAATTTTTTCACACAGGCATCTTTTCACACATGATACTCATGCTCATTCATAACCATCTTGGTGAATTCAACAAACCCATCTTAAATCATTTTGCTAAAGCATCCACAGAACCATTTATGCACTTCTCCAAACTTTGTGGTAATATGGTGATTTGACACATGTAACTAAAGAATTATTTTGCTCAAGTATTCATGTGAATTTTGTGAGAATTGAGAGCTTACAAATACAGAAATTGTGATAAGTATCCATTGATCTGTTGAATTTGACACTTCTTTTGAGAATATCATTACATGGTTTGTGGTAAGATGGTGGATATACTTGGGATATGACGAAAGTCAACTTAGGATTAACGTTTGAGCCTTTCAAGCTGACCATTTTCATCATATACCCCTAGCAGCCAATTTTGAGCCAATATACACATATGGCCTTTTCTTTTCATATCTACATCATCCATACCTCTCCACATTGGAGTATAGCTTATACACTATATTTTCCTATCATTTTACTTCCAAGTGTGTACTAGGTGTGAAATTATCATTAAAAAAAAAAAAGAAAACCATGACAAAAATGGCATGGTGCTAGATGTGTCCATCAAATTATTCATGAAAGAGTTCATCAAATTGCGAAGACACCAGTGGCAAAAGAAGATGGAAAAGTGTACTTAGTCAAAAATCTAAAAAATTGAAAAGTACATCAAAAGGAAAGTATAGTCTACTGAAAAATTTAACAGATTCCCTTTTGTGTATACTTGGAAGTTTTTGAAACCTCTTCACTTTTTCTTTTTATGAACCCCAAACCTAAGCCACATTACAACCCTTTGTGTTGATTTTTCCGATCCGAAGTATGCTTGTGGAAAGAATGGTGGAAATCTCATTTGTTAGTATTCCTATCATAAGATCAATGTTTACTTGTTACTTATTTATAATTGGCTAAATTTCCATGAGAGTAAATGTACACCTTTGTCAACTCCATAGAGAGAACCCTTACATGAAACACTTCTATACCCGTGAGTTATGGAGTTGAACCTTTTTGCTTAAGATATTCTAATGTTGCATGTGTCGAAACCTCTGATTTGATAAAAATAGTTTGGAACACATACACACTCTGTGGATTGCTATATTTGAATTACTTGTGAAAGGGTTATTGAATTTCTAAGATTGTTTTGATATGTAAATTTGAAAAATGTGTCTTGATGGCCCCTATGTGTGATTTTCTTTGGTCTTTCTCATCATTTTGCATGAAAATTGCTAGGGACTAGCAATGAGTAAGTTGGGGGGTGTGATGAGTGCACAAAAATGCACTCTAAATACTCTATTTAAATGTTAAAAGAAATGAGAAAATAATGAATATAACTCATGTTATTAAAATTAATGGTCATTTATCTTGAGATAGATATAAGCATGATTTAATATATTGATGAGAATATAAAATGCCATATTTTCCTCTCTTAATGTTTAATACTTTATTCTTATTTGATGCCTAAATATACTCATTATTCTTATATTTTGATTTAGGACACAAATAGAGGCATTAGGAGCAAATGAAGATAATTGCGGAATTTTTGACAGTTCTGACATATTTTCGTAATATGGGCATAACTCTCTCATCCAATCTCCGATTGAGCTGATTCAAGATGATATAGAACCGCAAGAGAAATATCTATAACTTTTATGTTTTATGTTTTAAGAGATATCCACTCAATCCAAGACAAAATCGACCATCAAGTGGACGCACCTGCACTTGACGTTCCTGGATATTTTTCAGCCACTTGCATCAAATCCAAATGTCATCATAATATTTTCCAGCAAGCACTCCTACACCAACTTGGAAATGCAATGATCAATTCATATGCAAGATGAAGTGCACTCAAGTTTCTTCAAGACAAATTATTTGACTACAAGATATTAAGTCATACAAGACAACTAATGGGTAGAGAAGCAAAATTGAAACACTCAACCTACAAGCAAAATCCAGCTCATGCATAGTGGGAAAACAAATGATCAAAATGACAACTCACAAGTCACTTGGATTCAAGAATGGCACATGGCAAAACAAGTTGAAATTGTGATGATTTTGTCATGACAACTTGCATGAAGGATGCTTATAAATAGAAGGGAGGGGTGTGTGTTCTAAGACAATGCTTAGTGTGGGAGGATGCTTTGGAAGAGCCATTATTTTGAGAGCTTGAGAAAAGAAAAGAAAAACCAAAGAAGAGAGAAGAAAATAATGGTTGGCTCTTCCATATTATCCCTTGAAGAATTTTTGTTACATATTTTCAATATGTGTAACTAAATTCTCTAAGAGGGTTAGGGATGAACTTGTGTGTGTGATGGTGTTTGTAATTTATTTTTGATTCATGTATTTGGTCTTTAAATATTAAAACTCTTTTGTTCTATTATTCTCAATTTATTTGTGATGTTTTTCGTCTTCAAATAATTATAGAATCTATTTCGTTTATAGATTCAGTCATGCTTTTTCTATTGAGTGGATTAGTTCTATAATTATGTTTGGAGCAATTGATTATCTATATTGATTTAATTCTCTGCTGCAATATCGCCTCTTGGGTATATTGTCGTCGTTGGATTTTCTCAATGTCGATAACATTTATGAGAGTTAAGCGCGAAGAATGATTTTTCAAAGAGTCACATTTGATTTAAACTTTGGTTATTAATGTTATATCTTCCGATTAAGAATTTGGATATAGAATTCTTAATTGAGTTATCAATGAATTAAGAATAAATTTGAATACCACAAATACACAAGGAATTCCCTATGCTCTACTTTTCGTCTCATTTTTATACTATTCAAATTACTCATTTAGTTTTAATTTACGTCACACTCTAAAATTTACTTTTCTCACTCATCTAAATCTTTTTGTTAATTTCGTTACTGTTCTTCAATTTCTCAATCCATCTCTCTGTGGAATCGACACCCTAAAGCTATACTGCAAACGACCGCGTTATTCTTTGGGCGTAATCAAGTCACCATCAAGAATAAGTATTCGTTGCCTTGGATAGATGATTTGTTTGATCAACTACACTGAGCGTCGGTGTTTTCCAAGATAGATCTCAGATTTGGCTACCATCAGCTCAAGATCAATAAGCAAGATGTGCCCAAGACTGCTTTTCGAACTCGATATGAACACTTCGAGTTTTTGGTTATGCCGTTTGGGTTGATGCGCTAGCAGCATTCATGGACTTGATGAATCAATTATTCAGGCAGTACCTGGATAGCTTTGTGGTAGTCTTCATCGACGATATTCTAGTACACTCTCGGAGTGATGAGGAACACAAGGAGCACTTAAGGATTGTGCTAGGAACCCTACAGGATCATCAACTTTATGCCAAACTTAGTAAGTATGAGTTTTGGCTTCAAGAAGTAAAGTTTTTGGGCCATGTCATTTCTAGTGAAGGAGTTGCTTTGGACCCAGCTAAGATAGAAGCAGTAATGGATTGGCAAAGGCCGATGAATGCCCACGAAGTATGTAGTTTTCTTGGGTTAGTAGGATAGTACAGGAGATTTGTGGAGCGGTTCTCCAAACTTTTTGGTCCTTTAACGGCATTAGCAAGAAATAATGCCAAGTATGTTTGGAGTGACTAGTGTGAGAAGCGCTTTCAAGAGATTAAGAGAATACTATCTACGGCCCAATTTTGGCCTTACTAGAGCCTCACAAGTCGTATGTGCCTTATAGTGTGACAACCCAAATTTTTTATTTCTACTAGATTTCTTAAACTTTGAATGATTGTAATTCTTTAGGTTTATTTTAGTTAATCTTTGGAACTTTTTGAAAATATGTTTCCTATAAACCTTTTATTGGTGTAAACCACATGTGTAATGGAGCAAAACTTGGAATAAGACACAAATGAGGTAAAGGAAAAATATTTGGGAAATATCCAAGTGTTTGAACAATCATTTGAGACACTTGGCACCAAGAGAACTTTTGTTTAATTGGAATAACAAGAAATTATAGTGTGAAAAGAAGAGTTAGACTTGCATAGAGTTTCAAGGAATCAAGCAAAGTATATTCCTTGGAGGAAATTCGTATTGGGTAATTTTGACAATTTCGATGTCTCTCAATAAATTAGGCCTAACTTTCTCATTTAATTTCAGATTGAGATAATTCAAGATTCTATGGAACACCAAGAAAAAAATATACAACTTTTATGTTTTGAGTTTTAAGAGATACTGACTGAATCAATGACAAATTGGACTTAAAGTTGACAGAACCAACTTAAGCGTAGTGAGCACCGACTTTGACTTGGTAACCAACTTAGCATGGGTTTTTCTCTTGAAATATCTTTGAAACTCACATGACAACTTGCCAAATGTAAGGAAAAGTGGCACAATAAGCCCTTGATCCTTTGCTTGCCAACCAAGCCTAAAGAAAGAGAACTGATTACACTAAGGCCTAAAGGAGGGTATGTGGCTCGACAAAGGAGCATACAAGTGATTTTTGGACTTTTCTTCCATCCTTTTAGCTTAGGAAAGTCGACCACTATATGTTGAGATGTTCCTCCTCCATTTTCCATTTGAAACACACGGTCAATTCTATTTAGAAAAGCCTTCATCTTAGTTTTTATCAACCGAACCCTATAATCACTTCTCAAGGAGTTTTGAGCAATCTTTCAAAGGAATCTTCAAGACAAACCATTCTAAGCTCTTGGAGAAATTAGTAAGTGTACATATAACCTATCTTAGCATTTACTTGTATATATGGGGTTAACATGATATTGTTTGTTCTTTTTGAATCATTATTATGTTGATTGAATGATTGAATCCATGTATGATTGTGATAAGTTATTGTATGATTGTCAAGAGATGCCTAGACCCCTTTTCATAGTCCTAATGTCGAGTCCAAACACATCCACTGAAGCCAATGGATGTGGAGGCCGAACACTCGTAGAATTAGTGTGAAGATCAAGAGATCCCAAGATCCTCTTACTTAGCTCCAAAAGTTGAGTTCAAAAATGACCGGTGGAGCCAATGTTCGTAGAGGAGAAGATACCCCAAAACCCTCTTACATAGCCACCAAAGTTATTCCAAAAGATCCTAACTCTCTCTTAGTCAAACCCTAAAGTTGAGTACGAAGATACCTACTAGAGCCAATGGACATTGAGGTCAAGTAGTCAAAATGGAGCCAATGGGCATAGATGTCAAGAGACCCAACAACCCCTTATATTGCCTTCAAAGTTGAGTCCAAACACTCTTGACGGAGCTAAACTACATGGACCTCTAAATATCCCACAAAGTTGAGTCCAAAATTTTTCGATAGAGACAATAGGCATGGATGTCAGGAGACCTGAGAACTCCATTACTTATCCACCAAAATGTAGTCTAAAGACTCTCGGTGGAGCCAAAAAGTGTGAACATCAAATGATATGAAGACCGCTTACATGGCCCGAACAGTTGAGTCCAAACACTCCCAATAAAGCTAAAGTCCAACACAAAAACTCTAGATAAAGCCATTGGGCATAGAGTTCAAGAGACTGTAGGTCTCCCTTACTTAGCCATAAGTAGATTCCAAAGCCTTTCGGTGGAGCCAAAGGCCGTGGTGATCAAGAGACCCTAAGATCCCTCTTACTTAGTACCTAAAGTCAAGTCCAAAAACTACTGGTAGAGCTAAAGGGTCAAAAGGTCAACAGATGCTAGGACCCTCTTACATAACCCCAAGTTTGAGTTCAAACACATACAGTGAAGCAAATGCACGTGGAGGTCAAAGACTCGTGGTAGGGCCATGTAACACCCCCTTCCGTAGGCTAGGAGATATCACTTGACTTTTTCTAAAACATTTAACCAGGAAAAAGAAATTCTTAGTTTTAATAATAAAAAATAAATAACATTTATTCCAGAAGCGAAGTTATAATAAAAATGTCTTTTTGAGTAGCTTGTGTCGTAATACATTTATTTGCTAGAAAACATAAGTTTAACTGAAAAAAAATAAAATCAACTTGTTTCATAAAGACACTTATTTTTAATAAGTCTTAAAAATTTTAAATAGCTGCTCATAATTACTTCTGGCCTGTCTGCTCGCACTAGTCGTCTTCCTCACCTGGGTGGTTTTAAAAACAGGAAATAAACTGAAATGAGTCGATGACTCAGTAAATAAATCCATCACAACGTAAGATAATATTATAAGAAGTTTTCATAAACTTATGCTGAATTCTGAAATATGATTGTACATGTTAATGCTGATGCCATGCATGATTGACTTGACTGACTAACTGACTTAAGTGACTGGTCTGAATTAACTAATAGGTTTGACTGATCTAAACTGACTAACTGAATTGATTGAAATGATCTGATTTGACTATACTAGTTTAGCTGAACTGATCTAACTGAGCTTCTTGGCCAACACACTTAACCCTGTGTGCAAGGTTGTGCACCGGCCCCACGTCCCGCTACAGCAAGGGAAACCGCTGATAGTACTTTAGCGTACTATGGTGGACCACGCTTAGATCCGTGGCTTGCACATCCACCCTGATCTGATATGCATTGGTACCATGCATCTGATGGCCATCTAAAATAACTGATTTACTAAACTGAAACTAACGAAACTGTTTTAACTGATTGATTTAACTGGAAGACTGCTTAAATGATTTCTGATCTGAATTTAGTATTATACTTGAACTTAACTTAACTTATGTGACTTATGTGGCATGATATGCATAATACATACTATCATAAATAACTATAATTCACTGAGTCTAAACATGATAATGACATGATCGTATACTGTACTGAATGACATGCTTGCATGACATGAGAGATATTTGAAAAGGGCTATCAAAGAACTGGCTTTACTAATAATATAAACTAATGTGAGAATCCTAGTTTTGTGATCAAATTCACTTACCTCGTAGCGCTGCTTCCTAAATTCTCCTTCATAGTTCGATGATACCTATACGAAGTTATTAAATCGTCACTAACATTTCTAAAAGTAACGTGCTGAATTATTCTACTGAATTAATACATATCGTGAAAATCAATAAAGTAGAATACCATTAATTATTTAAATACTAATAATATATTTGCACTTAAAAATATAATTTAATGAAATACTTTGAATATATTTATTTATACTAAAATAAATGGTGAAAACATAGAAATCTTAAAATAGGTTAACATATTATATTTAACATAAATATTTATTTTTACAAGAAACTCAACAAATACTGATATCACTTGAAAATTATTTAACATATTACTTTAACTTTAAAAGTAAAAACCTTAATAGCATAAATTCATCAAAATCTATTATAATAAGTAAAAATTATCTTTACATAATAGACATGAAGTTAAAGCGTTCAAAATAAAGATTAACATCTAGTATTCCTATTAATATAATGTCTAATCTTTTAATATTATTTAACATATACACATATATGCATATAAGTTTATAAAGACGCAACTCCGAAAGCACCCGCCTCATAAAAATATAAATTTAATAGCATTCAATAAAGTATTACAGGCTATTAGAATAATTCAAATCTTAATTTAATACTTAATTAATATAATAAAATTGCTAAATAAAAATGTTTAGTTTAAAACGTAAGCGGTTAAACCCAACCTGAAAAATAATATATAAGAGTAGCCCAGCTCAGTCATAAAATAATATTAAATTTTCTTTTTGTAAGCAATAATACTCAAAGCTATAAAAAGATCAAACTCGCGTAACAAGATTCAATACAAAGCAGAGGAGCCGTGCGACGCAAGGGTAACTCATAGTGGAGGGCTATGCGCGACGATGCTGGGCTTAGAGTCAACGGCGGCAACTTCAGTTCATGGTGGCAGCGTTTGCGTCATGCTCTTCCATGGAGGAGACGCGATGGCTAACGGCATGCATAGAGGCGCATTGGTGGTGCAGAACAGGGGCTGGCGTTGCTACATGTAGGAGTATGGTGGCTCACGTTCAGCTGCTTCTGTGACTGATAAGCTGTCTATGGCGGCAACCGAGAGTGGAAGTGGCTGTCCATGGTGTCTCATGGAGTATGCTCTGTTTTTGGTGTGCGAAAACAAGGGAGGATGGTCCTCGGTTAGGTGGCTCTCCAAGGGCAACCGCATAGTGCTTCCGATAGCTGGGTTTCACTGTCGTGCCTGGTGGCACTAAACAGAACCAAGAGCAAAGGATGCTCTATTTTTGGGTGTCAAAACCGGGGACAAGTAATGAGATTTTCGGTGGTTTAGGCATGGAGGTTCAAGATGGTTCTAGGGTCAACAATGGTGGTTGGCTCTCGTATGGCTGGGCAGTGATGCGTGCAAAAGTAAGGTGGCTCACGGTGGTGTTAACTTGGTGGTGATCCGGTGGTTGTCCAAGGATGGGACGCGGCTCGTGTTTTTCTGGTGATGCTCTATTCTTAAGGCCAAAACAGAGGTGCTAGTGGCTGTGGCCAGGTGCTAGTGGCTGTGGCCTGGAGTTTGGCAATAAGTTTCGGTGCAACCGTCTGGAGGTTGTGTGGTGCATGTTGGCACTGGGAGGCGTCGGTGGCTGTAGCTGGGTTTCACGATGAAGAGAGGCGGCAACAACCGAGACTTGGCAGGTTTCTTTGAGCGTAAAAGATGATCGAACGATCAATATATATATATACTAACGGAAAACCCTAGAGAGGGGGAAGAGATAGTAACGTGCATGGCGTGGAACGTGTGGAAGACGTGTGAGGTTTTAAAATTACAAGATCTAATTTGTTAGTGTTAGCTAGGAGAGAAATCTAATTAAACGATTCTATCTTAAAATATATTGTAAAAATTATGGTGATGATGATGATAATAATAATAATAATAATAATAATAATTGATAATATTAATAATAATAATACTAAAAATAATAATAATAATAATGATAATAATAAACATGATGATGATGATAAAATACTAACAAATATAATATCTATAATGAAATTCACATTTAAAAAAAGAACTTTTTTTTTATTCTTATTAAATCATGTCAAAGTGATAATACTAAAAATAATATAATTGAAATTCTACAATATTATAAAAAAAAAAAAAAAAAACAACTAATCTATATCAATACCCTAATATCTGGGTCGGGATGTCACAGGCCAATTGGCATGGAGATCAAGAGACCCCAAGATCCCTTTTACTTGGTCCCTAAAAGTGAGTCCAAAGAATGCCGCTTAAGCCAATGGTCCAGAAGGTCAAGAGATGCCAAGACCCCCTCCCATAACCCCAAGGTCGAGTTCAAACACATCCAATGTTCGAATAGGATAAGTGACCCCAGAATTCTCTTACATAGCCACCAAAGTCAATTCCAAAAGACTCCAAGTGGAACTATTGGGAGTAGAGATCAAAAGACTACAGCACTCCCCTTTGTCAGACCCCAAAGTCAAGTACAAAGATATTTGCTAGAGCCAATGGACATTAAGATCAAATGGTCACAGTGGACCCAAACAGTGTGGAGGTAAAGAGACCCCATGACCCCTTATTTTGCCTCCAAAGTCAAGTCCAAACATTCCCGACAGAGCCAATTGGAATGGAGGTAAAGAGAAGTTAGGAGCCCTTACTTTGCCCCAAAGTCGAGGTCGAAGACTTCCAATGGACCTATCAGGTGTGAAGGTTGAGAGACACAAGGATCCCCTGAATTTAGACCTCAAAATCGAATCCAAAATACTCTCAATAAAGCAATTGGGCATCGAGGTCAAGAAAATCCGTGACCCCCTAAATATCTATCAAAGTTAGGTCCAAAATCTTTTAATGGAGACAATGGGCATGAATGTCAGGAGACCTGATGAGCCCATTACTTATCCACCAAAGTGGAGATCAAAGACTCCCGATGGGGCCAAAATGTGACATCCCCAATTTACGTTTGAATTTTAACGTAAACTGAAAATGTCATGATAGGTAGCACTAGGCTACATACCTCTGTACGTATCAAAAAATTTATGCATGCACCTAAGCTTACTATTATATGCGATGCATGTTGCAGTGGAATAGAGTCTACCTTCGTGGTTTTGCAAAGAGATCTAAATCTTGCATAAATAAATTACATGGCATAAATAAAATCATAACCTTCATAATTTCATGTTTACAATACATATTGTATCAAATATTTACATAACTCAGTTAGTTCCTCATAACATATCTAACTACCATCTTATAATCTTGCTATCCCACTTGGTCACATACAGGAGAGATTATCCTATCAAAATAGGAGTATTTTGTAGGACCATCAGGGTACCTCAAAATGTCTGTGATGCTTGAATCTCATGACAACTTATTTGTTCCTGCAACAACGTCTATCACTCCATAAGGAATTATAGATAAAATTAAAAAAGTGAGATTTTTAAGAAATATCAATAAGTACACAAATAACGTAATAAATACACTATTAGTACATATCAATAAAACGAAATAACAGATATTATGATAAATTAACATAACACATGACTCATGAATGTCTTATACATGTCTTATGCATGACTCATGTACCTTTTTCACATAAACTTAACCATTTTTATGAGTGACTTATATGAACATGGTACAAAACCTTTCATGTCTTGCAATGAGTTTTCTTAAAATTCATATCTTATTCTTATCTTTTCTTAAGTCTTATTCATATAACTGAATCTCGATACCAGTTACGTATCGCCTTCATTATCGGGTTCTCCACTATTCTTACCCATGATTGGGCCTTATCCACTATTCGTACCCTTGGCTGGACCTTATCCACTATTATTACTCGTGGTTGAGCCTTATCCACTATTGTTACCCGTAGTTGAGCCTTATCCACTATAATTACTTGTGATTGGGTCTTATCCACTATTATTATCCATGATTAGGCCTTATCCACTATTATTACCCGTGGTTGGGCCTTATCCACTATTATTACCTATAGTTGGGCCTTATCCACTATTATTTCCCATGGTTAGATCATATCCACTATTATTACCTGTAGTTGGGCCATAACACTATTTCTGAACCTTAACGGGCATTACATATCATCGTCCCCGCCGGGTTCATATTCTCGTCAGTCGCTCGAACATTACATATCGCCGTCCCCATGGGTAATAATAGTGGATAAGGCCCGTCGAGGTTGAGAGACACAAGGATCCCCTGTCCACTTCATCCTCAAATTAGTTCTTATTTAAGCCTATATCTCTAAAAACTAAAAAAATAAAAGTTTGTTCCCCATGAACAATATGTTAAGTTGAGAAAGAAAGAAAGAGCAATTAGCCTAATCCTCGTACTGCACAGGAGGAAATGGAGAGAGATTCTACAAGAGGGATAGCGGAGAAAGGCCGCTAGGCCTTTCGCAGCCCGCGTAAAGGGCACTACCATGGGTACGACCTTGAAGTGGAGAGCGCAAAGGGCGGCTACCATGGGTACGACCTCTCCCTTATTGCACGTAGAATGAAGGCAAATATGTCAGGACTTAGATGTGTGAGTGGCTAAATAGTTGTGTGTTCCTCCTTAATAATCATAATTTATCTTAGGATTTTCAACCTTAAAATTAATCATTGATGATTCTAACTATCTTAAAACCCAATGAATTTGCAGTTTTCACGCCAACTCTGTTTAAAGGTCGAATACTCAAACCCCCAAAGTTTTGGGTAACTGTTTCTAATGCTTTATTTAAGAAAGCTCCATAAGCCACTTTCATCTTCTTCTTCTTCTTTTTTTCTTTTTCAAATCTCGTTTCTCTTTTTCTTTTTCTTGTTCTTTTTCTTTTTCTTTTCTTTTCTTTTTTTTTTTTTTTTTGGAGAAAAATGCTTCGTAGTCAGATAGTTTACTTCTCCTACGTTAAATCAATAAACATTAATGAGGACCAGTACAATTGTAAACATGTGCAAAAACATTCTTTCAAAATTTGCCCTTCAGTCTATATAGAACTTACCATATTCTCATCTCAATGAGTATAGAATCTCGGTGTTTCAAGCCACATATCAACCAAATATGATGTATCAAAAATCATACTCTATGCTCGAGCTTGGAAATAAATCTTCACAAAAATAATTACTCTCAACTACTCCACCAAGATACTCAAATTTCACAAAATGCCAAAAATGGAGTGTATTGGTTATTTGTGTATCAATGCACATCACAACAAGAAAATAAAATAAAATAAAAACGAGTTTAATTTCAAGTCAATCAACTTCCCGCAGCAACAGTGCTAAAAATTTGCTCACTTAAAAATGAGTAGCACAAAGGCTATCCCAAGTGTAGAAAGGTGTCGCATAATAATTAGGAATAAATTCCTAGATCATCACATCGATGAAAGTTGTTTTAAAAACTCATATAAAAAAGATAAAGAAACTTACAAAGAGAAAATAAAAATGGTGATATATGCAATTGATAGAAGAGTGCAACGGAAATAAAGAGAGCACTGGTCATGGACCAGATTCATGGTTTTAAAGTTGAGTGTTGTGAGTAAAAGTAAAATATTGAAATGCAAAACAGTAACTTAAATTTGCTGAATTTAATTAACTAAAATTTAAAGGAGTAAGAAAGATAAATGACATTAAATTACATAAGCAAGGAATTAAAATGAAAGCTTAAGTGAGCAAGAGAAGTAAATGACATAAATTAAACAAGCAGGAATTAAAAGTTGGAGATGGAGACTACATGTGAAGGAGGAAACCTAGGAAGCAGCTGGGCGCAAGGGCTTTACAACCTTACTGCCATGCTTTCTCCCCAATTGAGTTCACTCCAAAAATTACAAAAAAATAAAACTAAGCAAAAAGATTAAATTACACTAGATGAAGACTACAAGTGAAGGAGGAAAGCCAGGCAACAGCTGGACCTGAGGGCTCTACAACCTTGCTGCCATGCTCTCTCCCTCCACTTAAGTTCACTCCAAAAACTACGGAAAAATAAGACTGAATGAGAAATTAAATAACACTACTCCTATTCCCACTATAACTGTCGGCGCCCCAGCTTGCGCTTGGGTTCGCACGCAAATTGCGACGCCGGGGACGAACGTCACAAGGAAGTCATCCCTCATCTTTACGTGTGAGAGCCTTATTTTATGTTATATATATATATTTTTTTTTTCTTCTTGCAGCGGAAAAAGGTCAAGCCATAAACAATCGACAAAACGTTACGCTTGTCGCACATCACATGGTTAACGAAATAAAACCCAAATTAAACATCATATACATATATCAAAGTTAAGGTCACCAATGTAAACAGTTTTATACAAAAGCACTTCCCAAAACAACGGGAAGATTTTTTTCCTCAAAATACATCGGCGATACAAAATAAAGATAAGGACGATCCACTCCCCCTTCCGCCAACCATACTAATAGGCGGGTTCTTCCTTTATCTTCTTAAAGCCCAGGCCATAACGAAGACTGTCCAGACTCAGTCATGGGCCTACGTCACACATCATCCTAAAGGATAACGTAAACAGGCGTCCCATGTGGAGGAGCCCATCCACTCCTAGCACCAAACAACACCCCGTAGGGCGGAGGTCGTCAAAAAAATACGTCGCCATAGGAAGCGACTCTGCCGCCCACTGACCCAACAGGTCTAGGGTCACTGGCCTAGCAGTATCAGTCTTAGTCGGGCCCATGAGGGTCTGACACATCTTCTCGAGAGTCGTAATCCGGGGATCCATCATGTCCTGCAATAACTTCTATCGTTCCCAAGGGAGCGATAGTAGAGATAATAAAAAGGGGGTGAGATTTCGGGAGAAATCTCAGCAAGTATACTAGCACTTAAACCAAAACATTTCCAATATATAGATAAGTGAACAAAACATTCGTAACTAATGCACATGCAATGAATGACTGACTCATGCACATGCTCATGAAAACTTTCAAACAGACTTGCTTCTTTCAGACTTCTTTTCATAAAACTTTCATACGGATTACTTCTTTCAAACTTCTTTTCATGTCATCGCTTTTCAAATCATTTCTTTAAAACATTTCGTATCTTTTATTCTTTCTTAGGCGCCACTTATCTTAAACAGATCTTTTCTTATGGCTCGAAAGCCCATCTTGTCATGACTTATCACTTAACATGTATGAGACACAACACGGTTCCCCTAAGCACTGCGTGTTCCCTGCTGGTTACCGCATCACCTTAAAGTGAGTGCGTCATATAACTTATAAAACGGCAGGTCCTTACACCTTATCCGTCCTTGGCACCCACCAGCGTTAGGTGCTACTGCGCTCCGGACACCTTTTGGAGCCATACACGGTCCGCCGACTGTTCTTCGTCGACCCAGGGGCTTCCACTCGACTTTAAACACTCCTGAGTGGACAGGGAGTTCCACTGAGGCACTTCCCCGTCCCAGCCTTTGGGGTTCTTATAAAACTTTACTTCTTTTCTTTTCTTTCAAAAATTCCATCTTTTCTTTTCTTTCAAAAATTCCATCTTTTCTTTTCTTTTCTTTTAAAAACATATTGGACTTTAAAAACATACTTTTCATGACTTATGCATGAGACATGCAATGCTTACTTATTTTCATGCAAAACCCGAGACAAGCTCGAGTGCATTCATATTTCATTCTCTTTTCTTTCTCATTGGAATAACTTTACAACTTCCTACTTAGTCATCATGTTCTATACCCAAAATTGGGCCTAGGATTGAAGTGGGGTACTTGGCCCATCTCCAACCCATCATGGCCGAACCTTCTTAGGGAAATTCCTAGGGCTTTCCTTCATCACTTGACTCCAATTATCCTCCAACAATTTAAAAGTGTTAAATTAAAACATATACCATCCTTAAAAAGGGTAACCGAAACCTTAGTATTCCCCAAGTAGGCATTTTCATTTCCAATCTTAATTATTTCTAACTTCCTTCCTTCACCTTTCTAACTTGGAAAATTCCTTCCATTAATATATTCAAAGTTTCCTTTTCTATAAGTTTCTTCTATAAGATCAACTAAAGAATTCCACCACAAAGCAATATAATTTAATCTTCTAATCTCAACCTTAAATATCATAAAATTCCAATTAAACATTACTAGTCATCATACACAAGTGGTTACTTCTTTCCATATGCAAGTATACACCATTTCAATTCATACCAATCATGTATTTCATTCCCATGTCCATTTTCATTTCCTCAAGACAATATTTTCCTTCAATAAATCAATTTCATTACTAATTTCCTCAAATAAACTTTATCTTAGCAACACCAAATTTAATACTTAACACTAAAATCCATCATGCATCAACTTCATCATTTCATATAATAATCATGCTTTTCATTTCTTTTTTGCAACTAATACTTGATCCATCATCTCTACTCACATTCTAAGCTTATTTCATCATAGAGATTTACACAAGAATATTCATATCAAAGACAAGTAAAATCAATTCAATCCAAACATGGCAATACAATCATTAATCCAACAAGCATGATCACCTCACTATATACAAGAATTGTTAAGGAAAAGGTGAAAGTATACTTACAATATTCCTATTAGATTTTTGATTAAAATCTGAAAATACACATATGAAATCTCTTATTAGACTAGCTATAAACACAAAATTTAAAGGAAACCTTATTTCCTTCTAACCAAAACAAAAGTGTTACATGTGTGTGTGTGTTCTTCCTAAGCTTGCATGAAGTTAGGCACTAACCTTCTCCAATGTATTGATCACCTCAACACTCTTGATTTTTGGCTTCACTACTTTAGGATTCTTCAAATTATGTGGTGAAAGAAGAAGAAACAAAGGTAGAGGTGGCTTGAGTGGTTTTGGCCGAGAGGTGAAGAGAAAATGAGATAGGAGAGTGTTTGCATGTGTCCAAGTGAAATGAGCTAAGGGAAATGGATATGGGGTCACACGGCCAATTCCTTTCCCTAGGGTCTTTGGTACACTTTTTACCATACTTAGGTATGGCCAATGATAGATTGAGTGATTGACAACTCTAGGCCATTCCAAGATCAAATCTTGGCCATGCCTTGGAGGATTCTCTTTTCTCCCTTCTCACTTGCTGGCCGGCGGCTTCTTTGAGTGTTTAGCACTCATTTTCTTGCTTTTCACTCAATCATCATTCCCCCATCCTCTCATGTGTCCATCCAAGTGATCTCAAAGCCATGCTTTTTGGAAATTGAGCAAAGCATGATCCAGCCAAGCTATGCCTCCACCGAAACCCACTTTGTTCATTCTCCTTGTTTTTGGTCATTTCCATCACCTACACCCACACCATACCTCTCTTCACATCACCATACTCTCTTACACATTGTACCTTATTCACTTATACACTCCTCCCTTGTCCTATCAACTTGTTGGTGGCCATACCCCATGAAATCCTCCCAAGATACCCCATGGGTTGCATCCACCGAAACCCTTCTTGTTCCTTCCTTCCATGCTTCTCTTCATGCCATTTGTCACTTCCCTACACACTATGATCTCTAATGGAATGTCAAGGAATGGTGTCTTGTACCTCCAAGATTCCATGGTAGGAAAATCACTCCATTAGATTCTACACTCAATCCTACATGGCATGTGTTCACCTACTAGTCAATCTCCACCAACTAGAATTTTCCTACAAGCATTTGGATAATTTTCTAGGGTTTTTCTCCAAGTGACATGTGTCTCTACTATGGGCTTGATGGGTCATGGGCTCACTCTATGGACTTTTGGGCTCACCACTACTCTCTTGGCCCATTCACTTGATCCATTCCTCAAAAGTCTCATTCCCAAGCCCATCTCTTTAAAGCTTATTTTTACAAATCACCTCTAATCTTGTATATTAGCATTTAATTAAATAATTAAATTAAGATGAAGATTTTAGGGCTATTACAATAACCATAAGACCAAAGAAAAATAGATAAATGGAGGAAGAGAAGGCAAGTGAAGATTGGAGTAGCAGCAATTTGGGCTCCATAAGAGCTCTACAAGCTGCTACTTCTCTTCCTCTCTACTGCCTGTGCATCTCTCCTCCCCGAAATTAAAATTATGATGCTTATTTTAAAGGCAAAGTCGACAGTGCAAGGAAACTTATTTGTTCGCATGCCTCTATGCTACCGCCTACTGTCTCTTTTCAGACTAGTGTTTTCTATATAAACGTTCTTCGGCTCAAAACCAAAAAAAGGCCTGTTGTGCTGTCTGCTACACTGTTGCTACCTCCTCATTCAAGAAATGACTTGTTGTTGCTTGCTTTTGTTGCAGACCTAAAAGAAGCCCTCGTCTTTTCACTTTCTCAAAAGATTTGCTGTCACGTGTCAGAGATGAACGAAAACAAGTCTAGTGTTGCTTGTCCCAGACGAAAAGAAGAATTAGATGTTTGTTGTTACTTTCTCCTATTCAGAACCAAAAAGTAATGTCCTCTCAACCAAGAAAGTTTATCTTTCGCAAGAAGCACCAATGACTTGTTGCTTTTCCTTTGAATTCATGCTTCTTTCTTCAATGCAATGGTTCCATGTTCTGTCCGAGTGTACCTCTCGAGGATGAACCTAAAAAGTAGGGGTGGGCAGCGGGGTATCCATACCCCGCTTGCCCGCCCCGTTTGCCCCGCACCATGCGGGTAGCACCCCTACTAAAAAATGAAGAAAGACTGCAAATATTTGCTTTGTGAAAAATACACAAAGTCACACCAATTTCCAAACCAAACAAACTTTTGCCACTTCTTCCATTCTTTTTTTTTTCTTTTCTTTAAACATCAGTTATATAAATAAACATTAAAAAAAATGAAAAATAGAATATCAAAAATGTATTGTGCATTGAAGAAATATTATTCTAGTACATCGCAAGTTATAAAATTAAGCATAAACCATGCTATTAAGAAATTTTAAGTACAGCTTGGATTTACACCTCGAAACTATTTTTCATCTAAATCTATAATAATATTATGCAATTATCAAAAAATATATTGGTTCTAAATGTATAAAATATGCAATAATTCAGTTCAATTAGCGTAAAAGTCAAGAGATAGTAGGTCTCCCTTACTCAGCCATAAGTAGAGTCCAAAGACTTTCGGTAGAGCCAATTGGCGTGGAGATCAAGTGACCCCAGTCTCTCTCTTACTTGGTCCCTAAGGTCGAGACCAAAGACTAAAAGAAGAGCCAATGGGGGAGAAGGTCAAGAGACGTCAGGACCCTTTCCATAGCCCCCAAGGTCAAGTCCAAACACATCCACTAAAGCCAATGAACATGGAGGACAAACACTTGTTGTAGGGCCAATTGGCGTAGAGATCAAAAGATCCCAGAAATCACTTACTTAACCCCCAAAGTCGAGTCCAAAAACTCCCGGTGGAGCTAATCTTCGGAGAGGAGAAAAGACCACAGAACCCCTTTATATAGCCACCAAAGTCGATTCCAAAAGATTCAAGGTGGAACCATTGGTTGTGGAGGTCAAAACAAACCAACTCTTCCCTTACTTAGACCCCAAAGTCCAATAGAAAGTTACATGCTAGAGCTAGAGCCAATAGACATTGATGTTTGTTACCAAAATGACTAACACAAGAGGGCGACTGAATTGGGTTATATTAAAAAATTAACACTTATAAACCAAATACACAATATAAAATATAAAGAAAATACAGAGTAGCAGGAAATATAAAAAGTAAGGGCAAGAAGAAACAAACTCAGTATATTAACGAGGTTCAGCCCTACTGCCTACATCCTCGCCTCAAGCTACTCCTTGAGGATTTCCAAATTCACTATTCAATCTCCTTCAGGTGGAGATAGAGACCTTTTACACCTTTGAACAACACCGCTACAAATAATCCGTGTAGAACACCCTCTACACTTACAATCACCTCACACTTGTTGATTCAACTATTCTCTGAGTAGAATACATTTACACACACAAGGGTTATACACACTCGCTTACTGATACAAGAGCTGATAGTGGGTAGATTATCAGAGTACACTCCTCAATGAGTGAAATAAGAACAATACAGCGCAACCTATATCTCTCTCAAAATGAATAAGGATTAAGGCACAAAACTTAGAGAAGAGAAAATGAGGGCTTTGAAAGAATAACGCAAAGTTTTGCAATTAATGCGTAGGCTCATGTTGTTGTGATTTTGCAAAACTCAAGTGAGCTATTTATAGGCAAAATGAGTCTTCAATTTCAAATCTTAGCAAATGTGAAGACATCATTCATATTCAAAATATTCAAACAACACATGCACATGTCAAAAGATGACACTCAATCATATTCTAAATTCAAAATTCAAATTCTTGATGATATCATTGCATATGTCAAGCACATGTGAAATATGATTTTTGAATTTAAACCTTTTGATGAAGTCATTGCATATGTCATGCACATGTAAAATATAATTTTCAAAATTAAAGCTTTTAATGATGTCATACACATGTGAAAAATATAATTTTCAAAACTAAGACTTTTAATTGTCATGCATATATGAAAAATACAATTTTTGAAATTAAACCTTTTAATGATGTCATGCATATGTAAAAAATACAATTTGATGCTTTATGAGAAAAGATTAATTTTGAACCTTAATCCAATTTCAAATTTTATCAAAAGATGTACAAAATTACTCTTTGAGTTTTATTTGTAGACTTGTACTCTTTATTGTTCATGCTTGTTGTATTTGGCTCCATTGCGTAGACAATTTGAGCTTGTGTCTTGAATTTTTTTGTTATCATCAAAATCTATACATAGATACGAGACTTGAAACCTTGGATTCAACAATGTCAAAGATCCAAAGTGGAGCGAATGGGTGTGGGGGACAAGAGACCCCACGACCACTTAATTAGTCCCCATAGTCGAGTCAAAAGTCTCCTGATTGAGCCAATTGGCGTGGAAGACAAGAGAAACTAAGACCTCCTAACGTTGTCCCAAAGTCGAGTCCAAACAATCACGTCGAAACTAATTGGCATGGAGGTCCAGAGTCAACATGATGCCAAAGACTTTCGATGGAGCTATGGGGCGTGAAGGTCAAGAGACCCCAGGATCCCTTACTTAGCTGCCAAAGTTGACTCTAAAGACTATCTGTTAATCCAATGGATGTGGAGGATAAAAGAACCCAAGACCCCGTTACATTGTCCTCAAAGTCAAGTACAGAGACTACTGACAGATCCAATGGATGTGGTGGTCAAAAAGAATCAGTGGAGCCAATGAGCATGACGGTCAGGAGGCTTCAGAACTCTTTTATTTAGCCCAAAGTAAATTCCAAATACTCATGGTGGAGCCAATGGGTGTGGACACTAAGAAACCCAAGAACCCCTTACATAGCTCCAAAAGTCGAGTCTAAACAATCTTTATAGAGCCAAAGTCAAAACTAAAGAGTTTCGGTCGAACCAATGGATGTGGTGGTGAAGAGAACCTATCACCCCCTATGCTTAGCCTGCAAAGTTGAGTCCAAAGACTCCATCTTAAGCAAATGGACAAGGAGATCAGGAGACCTCATGACCCCCTTACTTAGTCCCTAAAGTTGAGTCGAAGGATACACGATCAAGCTAATGCTTGTTGAGGTCAATTGACCCCAAACAATCGAGTCCAAAGACTTCTAATTTAGTCCTTTAGCGTGAGGTAAAGATAATCCAAAACCCTTTAGATTGCCCCTAAAGTTGAGTCCAAATACTTCAAGTGGAGCCAATGATTGTACGTTAAGAGACCCCACGACCCCTCACATAGCCACCAATGTTGATTCAAAAGACTGTCGATTGAACCAATTGGTGTGAATGACAAAAAAACCCAAGACCCCTTACGTTGCCCTCAAAGTCAAGTCAAAAGACTACCGACAAAGCCAGTGGAGTGGAGGTCAAAGACATGTGGTAGAGCCAAAGGGCGTGATGGTCAAGAGACCTCAGGACCCCTTTACAAAGACCAAAATAAAGTCAAAATACTCCTAGTGGAGCCAATGGGAGTGGATGTTAAGAGACCCAAGAACCCCTTACATAGCCCCAAAAGTTTAGTCTAAACAATCCCGGTATAGCCAAAGTCAAGTCCATAGACTTTCGATGGAGCCATTTCAATAGAGCCAATGGGCATGATGGAGAAGAAACCCCTTCATCCCCTTTACTTTGCCAGTATAGTCAAGTCCAAAGACTCCCTATTGAGTCAATAGACAATGAGGTCAAGAGACCTTATGACCCCTACATTTAGCAACCAAAGTCGAGTCCAAGGATACACGGTCGAGCCAATGCCCGTCAAGGTCAATTGACCCCACGATCATCCTTTTATTGCCAAAAAATCTAGTCAAAAGACTTCTGATTGAGCTAATTAATGCGGAAGTCAAGAGACCTCAAGACCCTTTAGATTGCCCCTAAAGTTGAGTCCAAAGACTCTCAATGGAGCCAATATGTGTGGAAGTCTAGAGAATGTAGGATCCCTTACTTAACCCTTAAAGTCAAGTCTGAAGAGTTCAAGTGAAGCCAATACTCTTAGCGGTCAAGAAAATCCAAGACCCCGAGTCCAAAGACTCCAGGTGGAGGTAATGAACGTGGAGGTTAAGAGACCCCACGACCCCTTACTTAGCTACCAAGTCAAGTCCAAAGACTATTGGTTGAGCCAATTGGTGTGAGGGACAAAAAAACAAAAGACTCTTTACATTGCCCTCAAAGTCAAGTCCAAAGACTACCGACAGAGCCAATGGACCTGGGGGTTAAAGACACGCACTAGAGCCAAAGGGTGTGGCAGTCATGAGACCTCAGGACCCCTTTACTTAGCCCCAAAATAAATTCGAAATACTCATGGGGGAGCTAATGGGTGTGGACATTAATAGACCCAGGAACTCCTTACATAACCCCCAAAAGTTGAGTCTAAACAATCTTGGTAGTGCCAAAGTCAAGTCTAAAAACTTTCAATAGAGCCAATAGGGTGGTGGTGAAGAAACCCCACCGCCCTCTTTTCTTAGCCCACAAAGTCGAGCTTGAAGACTCCCTATTGAGCTAATGGACAAGGAGGTCAAGAGACCTCATGACCCCCTTCACTTAGCAACCAAAGTCGGATCCAAGGATACACGGTCGAGCCAATGCCCGTGGAGGTCAATAGACCCCGGGACTACCCTTTTACAGCCAAAAAACAAGTCAAAAGACTCCTAATAGAGCTAGTTGGCGTGAACGTTAAGAAAACCTAAGACCCTTTAGATTGCCCCTAAAGTTGAGTCCAAAGACTCCCAATCGAGCCAATATGCGTGGAGGTCAAGAGACTGTAGGATCCCCTACTTAACCCTTAAAGTCAAGTACAAAAACTTCCAAAGTAGCCAATGCTCTAGAACATCATTAGCTCCACCTGAAGTCTTTGAATCCGACTTTGGGAGCCAAACAATGGACATGTAGGTCAAAGACACGCAGTGGAGCCAATGGGCATGCAGTTATGAAACCTCAAGACTCATTTATTTAGCCCAAAATAAAGTCCAAATACTCCTAGTGGAGCCAATGGACGTGGATGCTAAGAGACCCAGGAACCTCCTACAAAACCCCAAAAGTCGAGTATGAACAATCCCCATAGAGTCAAAGTCGAGTCTAAAGAGTTTTAGTTGATTCAATGGGCGTGGTTGTGAAGAGAACCTACCACCCCCTTTGCTTAGCCTACAAAGTCGATTCCAAAGACTCTTGATTGAGCCAATGGACAAGGAGGTCAAGAGACCTCATGACCCCCCTTACTTAGTCATCACAGTAGAGTCCAAGGATATGCAGTCGAGCCAATGCTCGTGGAGATCAATAGACTCCAAGACCACCCTTTATGGCCAAAAAATAAAGTCCAAAGACTTCTAATTTATCCAATTGGCGTGGAGGTCAAGATAATCCAAGATCCTTTAGATTGCCCCTTCAGTCGAGTTCAAAGACTCCAGGTTGAGCCAATGAACGTGGAGGTTAAGAGATCCCACAACCCTTTACTTAGCCACCAAAGTCGATTCAAAAGATTGTCGAATGAGCCAATGGATGTGAAGGACAAAAGAACCCAAGACTCCCTTACATTGCCATCAAAGTCAAGTCTAAAGACTACCGACAGAGTTAGTGGACATGGAGGTCAAAGACACGCGATGGAGCTAATGGGCATCACAATCAAGAGACCTTAGGACTCCTTTACTTAGCCCCAGCATAAAGTCCAAATACTCCTGGTGGAGAAAATGAGCATGGACGTTAAGAGACCCAGGAACCTCTTACATAGCCCCAAAAGTCGAGTCTAAATAATCCTAGTAAAGCCAAAGTCAAGTCTAAAGATTTTCAGTGGAACCAATAGGTGTGGTGGTGAAGTGAACCTATAACCCCCTTTCCTTAGCCAACAAAATTGAGTCCAAAGACTCGCTATTGAGCCAATGGATAGGGAGGTCAAGAAACCTCATGACCCATTTTACTTAGCTACCAAAGTTGAGTTCAAGGAAACGCAGTCGAGCCATTGCCTATAGAGGTCAATAGACCCCAGGACCCCCTTTACTAGGCCCCCAAAGTTGAATCCAAATACTCCAAATAGAGCCAATGAACATGGAGGTTAAAAGATACCACAACCCTTCTACACAGCCACCAATATGGAGTCCAAAGGCTTCTGATCGAGTTAATCGACCTAGGTGTCAAGAGACTCCTAGACACCCTTTATTTAGCCCCCAAACTTGACTCTAAAAACTCCTGGTAGAACCAATGGCCATGGAGGTCAAGTGACCCCAGAACACCCATACCTAGTCTCCAAAGTCAAGTCCAACTCTTGCTTGAGCCAATGGGCATGGAGCTCAGGACACCCTATGACCCCCAAACTTAGCCTCCAAGTTTGAGTCCAAAGACTCCCTGTGGAGACAATAGGCATCGAGGTAAAAGAACCCAGAGCCCCCTTTGCGTAGCCACCAAAGTTGAGTCCAAAAACTCCCGATAGAGTCAACGGGCATCATGGTCAAAAGACCACATAACCCCTCATCTCTTAGCCCCAAAGTAAGGTCCATAGATTCCGAATGGAGCCAAGCCACCCTTGACTCCCTTACCTAGCCACCAAAATCTAGTCCAAAGCCTCACAGAAGAGCTAATAGCCATGGAGATCAATACATCCTAAGATCGCCCTTACTTAGCCCCCAAAGTCGAGTCTAAAGACTCTCGATAGTGCCAATGGGCGTGGAGGTCAAGAGACCCCAAGACCCCATTATTTTGCCCCATAGTTGTGTCCAAAGACTCTTGGTGAAGCCAATAAGCATGAAGGTCAAGAGACCCCAAAACCCCCATACTTTGCCTCTATAGTCGAGGTCAAAAACTCCTAGTGGAGCCAATGGTTGTGGAGGTCAAAAGACCCCATAACCCCCTTACATAGCAACCAAAGTCAAGTCTAAAGACTCCAGGTCGAACAAATAAACGTGGAGGTTAAGAAACCCCTATACCCCCTTAATTAGTCCCAAAGTCGAGTGAAAAAACTCCCAGTAGTGCCAATCAACCTGGAGGTAAAGAAACCCAAGACCCCCATACTTGGCCACCAAATTCAAGTCTAAAGACTTAAGATGGAGCCAATGGTCGTGGAGATCGAGAAATCCCATGACCCCTTATGCAACACCCAAGCTCGAGTCCAAAAACTCGCGGTGGAGCCAATATTCGTGAAAGTCTATACACACTAGGACCTCCCATACTTCGCCTTTAAATTCAATTCCAAGAACTCTGGATGAGCCAATGGGTGTTAAGTCAAGAGACCCCAGGACCCACTTTACTTAGCCCTTAAAATCGAGCTGAAAGACTCTTGGTGGAGCCAACAGTCGTGGACATCAAGATACTTGATGAACCCCTATTTTAGCCCCTAAATTCGAGACCAAAGACCCAAGTAGACCATACTTACTTCGCCTCCAAGGTGGATTCCAAAGACTCCCTGTGGAGGCAATGGACGTGGAGGTCAAAAGCTCCCAATAGCCCCTCACTTTGCACTAAAGGTCAAATCTAAAAACACATGATGGAGCCAATAGGCGTGGAAGTAAAAAGACACTATGATGCCCTTACTTCACCCCCAAATTCAAGTTTGAAGATTATAAATGTAGCCAATTGTTTGAGTCATAATATTGTAATAATTTTGCACTCTAATTCAATGTCAATCACACTTTTCCTACTAGTAATTGATTGAATTAGGCTTTGATAAGTCAACTTTAACTCGATCGATAAAATCTAATTTTATAATCTTTAATCTCTAATTTATTACATGCATTGAGGAGGTTCGATTATTATATAATTCATAGAATTGAACTACATGGAATGTACTTTCAGATTTGGGCCTTTGCACTGAATGGAAACTTCACAGATTTAATTTCATCTAGACAGGAAAAGCACCTCATGGCTTAAGTGAAATTCCATTCCTAAGGTTACCACTCAAGTCATTCGGCTGCACCAGGTCAAGCCACGACTATATGGAATTTAAATCCAAGCTTCAAGCCCCTACATGTAAAGTACTGCAAGCACCTCATCTACACCAGGTCAAGCCACGACTATATGGAATTTAAATCCAAGCTCCAAGCCTCTGCATGTAAAGTACCACAAGCCCAAATTGTTGGCATAGAACACACATTAATTCAATTGGAAGCCTTACACCAACTCAAGTTAAAAGGCCCCTACACTTCAATACAACACAGCAAGCCACCAACTTCATGCGAAAGCCATTTCATGCGAAGCCCCTCACCGACCCAACTCTGCACCGAATGGAATGTGCTGAATAGAAATCCATGAAAATCAAGCCCCTGCACCAACTCACTCTAGCCCAACAACACTATGGAGCTTCACTGAAATTCAGCATGTAGGTCATTGCACTGAAGCCATTTCACGTAACCTTCATCGATTCCAATTCAAGTACAACACCAGCTTCACATGGCAACACACAAAAATTCCTTCGGCACCAAACACCCATGCGAATAAATTAAATTGAAGCCTTGCACCGAATTAGATCAATCCCAACCCCTGCACCAGCTCACAAAATGCATCACTTCAATGCTCACTCATGTTAAAGCATGCACCTAAGTTACTTATTTCGAACAAGCAATTCTATAGGGAGCAAAAGAACATATGCGGAACACATGAAAATGGCATGGTTTTTGGAAGCATAAAACAGGACATAAAGGAAGAGAGACCAATTCATTTGGTGGTTTTTCTTGGAGAGTTTTCGTAGACCATTACTAGCCAAGTTCCCTAGAGCTACCCTGTTTTTGTATTTTGAATTTGAGTGTTGTTCTCTGAATCCATAGATCTCTTAGGCTATGTTTGAACCTCTCTTGTTTCAGTTTATATCATGCTTTTTAATCCTAATAATTCTTCATCTTATTAACTTGCAGTTGGTAGTTTAAATTTAGATGTATCCGATTCCTCATTTCAGTAGTCATTCAGTTTTGTTTCTTGTGTTTGGATCCATTTTATTTATCATCTTTCTATTTGCTTTAGCCAGTAGCGTATGTTGTTTAGTTAGTCTATTATTTTAGTAGTGTGACTTCCTCAATTTATGTATAGAATTTAACATAAATTGAAGCGTCATGACTTATAACGTTAGGCTGTAAATCTCATGGTTCATGCAAGAAATTATATGCATGCACCTAACTCCCTAACAATATGTAAAATATATTGCAGCGGAATAAGATTAATTCCAAAGATTAGCAAAGAAATCTAATTCTTTGTGTTAATCACATTGTATGTTACAATAAAAACTCATATCCTTATAAAACATCTAGCACTATACCAAATTCCTTCTTTAATACATATCAATATCTGATATTCTTAGGAAAGTTATTCAACTACCCTATGTTACCCTCAGGGGATTCTTTTTCGCTTTCTCTATAATCTTTGTCATCAACAATTGATCCATTCATCAACAGATGAGTATTCTATAGGACCATCAAGATACCTCAGAATCTCCTATGCCATCTGGGTCTCATGATGAATCATCTATTCCTACAACAATATCTATCATTCCATAAGGAATGATAGATAAAATTAAAAGGGTGAGATTTTCAAGAAATTTCAGCAAGCACACAGATAACATAATAAGGCATTAGCAGTACATATCACTAAAATGTAACAACAGGTATCATGATAAATTAACCTATCATATGAAATAAGAATATCTTATGCAAGTCTTACGCATGACTTATGTACCCTTTTCAGATAAACTTATACATTTCATGAAAAACTTATATGAACATGGGTACAAAACCTTTTGTGAAATGTAATGACTTTTCTTAAAATTCTTATCTTATTCGTATCTTTTCTTAAATCTTATTCTGATATCTGAACCTCGACAGGTGTTACGTATCGTCGCTCCAGTCAGATTCTTATTCGCTTCAATCATATTGGTGTTATATATCGTCGTCCCCATTATGATATAAAAATACTTATCATGGTTCACATCAGTCATACAAGCGTTACGTATCGCCATCCCCATTAAGACATAAACATTCTTATTATAGCGGGCGTTACATATTGCCGTCTCCATTATGACAACTCCTTATCATTCAACGAAAGTTACGTATCGTCTTCCCCGTTATGACACGAAAACACATATTATGGCGACAGTTAAGTATCGCATTCACCGCCAACCACGTCAACCATACAGGAGTTACGTATCGCCTTCCCCGTTGTTACGTCAGTCATACGACAGTTACGTATCGCCTTCCATGTTATGACACGACTTCTTATCTTTCGACGTGAGTTACGTATTGCATTGTTCGTCGGCACGTCATCATACGGGAGTTACGTATTGTCTTCCCCGTTATGATGTTACTTTTAAATTTTCCTATTCTTAGTTGTTCTTTTCTTATTCTTATAAAAATGAATATTCTTATTCTTGTTTTCCTTGAAATCCATGATAATTTAAACCATGGGACCTTCCAAAATTGCATGCAACTTAAACTTCTTCATGCGTAGTGCATGATTCATGTGCCATGTGACGCATGCATTTACTAAATTAAAACATATTCATACTAAACAAGTGTTATTGAATTTCTTCAAATAAGTCATACATATTTCATCAAAGAACTGAATAAGATAATTAAACTATCATCTCAAAATAGCCTAGGCCGAAAGTCTCATAAAGCTTAGAAATTACTTTCTCCTTATCTTTTCATCAATTCCTCTTCCAATCACCTATTTTAATTATTCCTTAACTAAAAAAGGAATAAAACTTGACTTATAACTAAGTCATCCATAAGCAAGGAAACTTGGAATTCCTCTCTAGCAATTTCTTAATAATCGGAACCCTTAAACTTCAAAGTTTATATTTCTAATTCCTTTCACATATCCTACCATGACTTAAGGTTTTAGGCCACAATTTCCTAATTAAATCCTTGATATCTTTTCTTAATCTTTCCATCTTATAATTTCTAAATTAATACCTAAACTAAATCTTAAGACATTATCCCAAATAAACATTAGGAAATTAAAGGCTAATCATTTATCAATCAATTTCCAATATAGAGAAAGTATTCTTTATACTACTTATGAGTCACTAAAGCAACACATATTAAACTAACAATCAAATAGCATATAAAATCCTAATTGATAAATTTATAAAGTATATAAACAAAATGCTAAAATTGTGCACTTACAACTTCAAGAAATTATCCTAAAGCTACTCCTTTATGCTAGGGTTTTTTTCTCCACCACTTCCTTGAGAAAACTCACTCGATTATACTAAGAGAAATGATCTAGAAAATGAGATGAAGGAAAAGAAATAGATGGAGAAGAAAAAAGAGAGGGACTGAGAGCTATATATGAAGTGAAGTAAGTTTTTGTTCCTTTTTTGGTGTTAGGCAACATCTTCAATTTCTAGGACCAACTTTAGCCTTTCACCCCATGAGGCCAAGTGACCCTCTTAGACCTTAGGTTACTCATTTCGTCTAATTTTTAGGTGACATAAGATTAGGTCATATGCTTATCCAAATTTTGAGATATTCAAGGAGATAAGTCTAGGACTACTTCGTTTATCACTCCATTTTTTTTTTGGTGTTCTGATTTCAGCCAAATCTCCTAGGGTCAAAGCCAAGGTATTTCCTCAAATAACCTTTTTTCTACATGTCTCAATTTCCTACCAAGTAGATGAACTAAGTGTATAATATAAAAAGACAAAAACATAAGTCGATTTAGCATCTCCCCCATTTGTTCTTGGTTAGCCTAAGTTCCCTTTTGAAAAGTCCAACTAAATTTCATCCAATCATATCCTTTCACTTGTCCCATCTCTTGCCTATAAAGTAAGCTAAAACATGGTGAAAAAATACAAGCAAAGTCGATCCAAAGCTTTCCAAAACAACCAATCCGTTGGCTTCATTCATCAAGGAATATACTTCAAATATACCTTACTTAAACAACTAAAACTCTTCTTTTATTGGTTCCTTTTCTTTGATTTTCTAAAAATGTTTATATAATCCAATTTCCTTAGTGTAGAAGATAACAAAATTAGGCAAACTTCTCATCATCATCCTTATCTTTGAAAATATCTCAAAATAAGATAAAGTGATTTTCGGCTACCACTTAGATCCATTTCAGACAAATCAACTTCAAGTCCAATTTCGTCCTTGATTTAGTCAATATATCTTAAAACTCAAAACATAAAAGTTGTAGATATTCTTTTGGGAGTTCCATAAAATCTTGAATCATCTCAATCCAAAATTAAATGAGAAATTTATGCCTAGATTATCAAGAGACATCAAATCTGTCAAAAATTACCCAATTATTCTTATTTGCACATGACACCTCTATTTGCACATGACACTTCTATTTGCACACTTTCACCACTTTGAGCCTAACTTATCAATATTCTATATAAGAGAAGATCCAAAATAAGTAGAAAATATACTTCTAAAAAGTTCCAAAGAATGACTAAGTAGAAGGTATCCATTCCTATCATAAGGAGATCCTATAGGGGAAAAAATTCGGATTATCACAAGTAGCATTCTAAATTATTTCAGTAGCTTGATGTGGTAACTTATATCTCATTCAATGGCCTTCTACTTTATTTTAGTTCATTAGTTTATTTCTCAATTCGGTGATGCACGGCTCTATTCCAGCATTTATAAATTATATTTTCAGTAGCCTTGTTTAGTTTCCGTTAGTTGTTGATCTCTTCAGCCTTGTTTTGTGTCCATTAGTTTTGTTTCGGTGATCTAATTTTCTTAAGTTTAATACTTGTTGCTAGCTTATTGTTCAGCCAGTGTTTTGAGGATTAAGTTTTATCATTTATCTTTTCTTTAGCTTAAGTTGTGTTGCTTAGATTTAGGTTAGGTTGTTTGGAGTTGTATATTGGTTTATATCATTTTTGTTGAAAGATTTCAAGTAGTCTAATCTTTGGGGTTTTGTTTGAACTTGGAGGAGTGGAAATAATTTGGATTCTCATTCGCGCGCAAGGTGTTCGATAAAATGTTTCTTAGAACGTAAAATTCATAATCTCCCATTTATTGCTTGAAAACGTTGGATTAGATAGCGTTGATGAACGTAATTTAGTTTCTCAATAAAGAATAATTATAATTCATTTAACGCACATTCACGAATCCACTTAATTTATGGAACTGGTTGAATTGGCATCAAGGCACATTAGATCAAAATTTCTTAGATGCTAGCTAAACATTTCTTGCCCCCAACCCAAGTTTGATGCATTATTTTCTCCATTTTTCTTGCATAAGTTTTAACATTTACTCATCATCTCACTAAAAAGAATATGACATTTTTAATAATATCCAAACATCCATTCTCATTATGAATACCATTGTAGCTAGTCTTAGGTTATAATTTCATTTTATTTTGGTAGTGGATGAATTTGCTTATTAAATTCACCGTTCTTTGAGGAAATAACTTAAGAACTTCCCTAATACCACTTGACAACTCTTATACTTGGCAGTAATTTGTAAAATATTTTTTAAAGCAAGTCACTGATGGCCAGGGAGGGCGATTGATCCCACAACCCCCTTTAGTTTGCCACCAAAGTCAAGATCAATGAACCATAAACCCTAAGACTATCCTTACTTAGCCCCAAAATCCTAGTTCAAAGACTCCTGATGGAGCCAATATGCATGGAAGTCAAGAAACCCCAGGAACCCTCTTACTTAGCCCCCAAAATGAGGTCAAAACACTATCAATGGAGTCAATAGGCGTGAAGGTTAAGAGACCACAGAAACCCTGGTCCAAAAACTTTCGATGACGCCAGTGAGAATGGAAGGCAAGAGAACCAAAAAATCATTACTTAGCCCCCAAAGTCGGGTCCAAACACTTTCGGTGAGTACAATGGTTGTGGAGGTCAATAGACCCCTGAACCCCCTTCAATAGGCTCCCAGAGTTGTGTCTTAAGACTCTAGGTGTAGCCAATGAACATGGACGTCAAGAGACACCACGACCCTCCAACTTAGCCACCAATGTGGAGTCCAAAAGGTCCCTATCAAGCCAATGTACCTGGGGGTCCAGAGACTCCTGGACTCCCTTACTTAGCACCTAAAGTCGACTTCAAAAACTCCCGATAGAGCCAATGGCCATGGAGGTCAAGTAACCCCAGGACCCCAATACCTAGCCTCCAAGGTTGAGTCTGACTCTTGGTTGAGCCAATGAGCGTGAAGGTCAGAACACCTTGTGACCCCTAACTTATCCCCCAAGTTTGCGTCGAAAGAGTCATTGTAGAGACAATAGGCGTCGAGGTAGAAAGACCCAGCGTCCCCTTTACTTAGCCACCAAAGTCAAGTTCAAAGACTCTGGGAAGAGTCAGTGGGTGTCGTGGTGAAGAGACCACATGACCCACCATTTATTAGCCTCAAAGTAAGGTGGAGCAAAGCCACACTTGACCTCCTTACCTAGCCCCCAAAGTCTAGTCCATAGACTCGTGCTGGAGCCAATAGTCGTGGAGGTCAATACACCCCAAGACAGCCCTTACTTAGTCTCCAAAGTCGAGTCCAAAGACTACCGACAATGCCAATGGACGTCGAGGTCAAGAGACCCCAGGACCCCCTTATTTTCCCCTTAAAGTTGAGTCTAAATACTTCTGATTGAGCCAATAAGAATGAAGGTCAAGACACTTTAGGACCCGCATACTTCACCCCTATAGTTGAGGTCAAAGACTCCTAGTAGAGCCAATGGTCGTAGAGGTCAAGAGACCCCATGACCCCTTACACAGCAACTAAAGTTGAGTCCAAAGACTCCAAGTGGAGATAATGAACATGGAGGTCAACAAACTTTGGACCCCCTTTACTTAGCCCCCAAAGTTGAGTCTAAAGACTTTTGGTTGACCCAATCAGCCTAGAGGTCAAGAAACCCCAAGACCGCCTTACTTGGCTTCCAAATTCGAGTCCAATGCCTCAAGATGGAGCCAATAATTGTGGAGATCGAGAAACCTCATGACCCCTTATGCAGAATCCAATCTCAAGTCAAAAGACTCGCAATGGAGCGAATAGTCACGGACGCCAATACACACAAGGATCGCCTTTACTTCACGCATAAATTCAAGTCCAACAACTATGTTTTCAACCAATGGGTGTTGACATCAAGACACCCCAGTATCTCCTTTATTGGCCCCTAGAGTCAAGCCCAAAGCCTCTTGGTGGAGCCAACGGTTGTGGGCATCAAGACACTCAAATAGCCCCTACTTAGTCCTTAGATTTGAGACAAAAGACTCCCGATATAGCTAGTGGACATGGCAGTGTATACATCACTGGGCCTTACTTACTTTGCCTCCAAAGTGGAGTCCAAACACTCCTATTGGAGCCAATGGCTATGGAGGTCAAAAGATCCAAGGGCCCTTCACTTTGTCCCGAAGGTCAAATCTAAATTACTCCTGGTGGAGCCCATAGGCATGCAAGTAAAGAGACAATAGGACCCATTTACTTGGCCCCCACATTCGTGTCCAAAGATTCCAAGTGTAGTCAATGGCCGTGAAAGGCAAGTGACCCCACAACCCTTTTTAGTTTCCCATCAAATTCAAGTTCAAGGACACACAATGGAGGTAATAGTCATGGAGATCCATACTGTTGCCCAGATGACTAACACAAGAGGGGGGGTGAATTGGGTTATATTATAAAAATTAATACTTATTAATCAAATACACAATATAAAATATAAACAGAATGTAAAGCAGTAAGAAATGTAAAGAGTAGGGTAAGAGAAAACAAACTCAGTAATTTTACGAGGTTCAGCCCCACTGCCTACGTCCTCGCCTCAAGCTACCCCTTGAGAATCCCGAATTCACTAGTCAATCTCCTTTAGGTGGAGATAGAAACCTATTACACTTTTGAGCAGCACCGCTCCAAAGAATCCGTGTAGAACACCCTCTACACTTCCAATCACCTCACACTTGGTGATTTAACTATTTCCCGTGTAGAACACCTTCTACACACACAAGGGTTATACGCACCCTTTTACAAATACAAGAGTTGATAGTAGGTAGACTATCAAAGTACACTCATCAACGAGTGAGATAGAAACAATACAGCGCAACCTATATCTCTCTCAACAAGAACAAGAATTAAGGCTCAAAACTTTAGAAAAGAGAGAATGAGAGCTTTGAAAGAATGATGCAAAACTTAACAATAGATGTGAAAGCTCTTGTTATGATTTTTGCAAAACTCAAGTGAGCTATATATAGACAAATGAGTCTTCAATTTTAAATTTGAAAAGATTCCCATATCAAAGACATCATCATTCACTTTTCAAAAATTTCAAACCTAATCTTTTTACTTTTTACATGTGACAAAAGGAGCACACTTTACTTTTCAAAAATTTCAAACCTAATCTTTTACTTTTTGTATATGACAAAAGGTGCACACTTTACTCTTCAAAATTTTCAAACAAAGACATCTACCTTTTGCATATGTCAAGAAAAGCATCCATCACTTTTGAAAATATTCAAATAAAACATGCACATGTGAAAGATGACAATCAATCATCTTAATATTTTCAAAGTTCAAACCTTTAATCATGTCATGCACATGTGAAAGATGGCAATCAATCATCTTTCAAAATTTTCAAATTTAATTTTCAAAATATTCATGCACATGTGGAAAATGTATTTTAATGCTTTATGATAAAATATTAATTTTGAGCCTTAATCCTAATTTCGAATTTTTAAGAGATTTACAACATTACTCTATGATTTTAATGTGAACTTGTTCCCTTCTTGCTCATGCTTGGTTCCTTGATGTGCTTGATTATATTGTGTAGACAACTTGAGCTTGAGACTCCTTTATTCTTTGAATTCATTTGTTATCATCAAAATCCATGTGTAGATTTATAATTCCACGAAACTTGAAACCTTGGGTTCAACAATCTCCCCCTTTTTGATGATGACAAATACTTGATAGAACCTGAAGCCTGTATTAATACTTAAGCTCCCCCTGAGAATGTGCGTTAGTTTTTCAAGCAAAAAATATAAATATAATTCCAAGCATATATAACAAGTTTAGCAATTTAAACAATGTTAATGTTCTAGTCTAAAACTTCTCCCCCTTTTGGCATCATTAAAAAGGAATCATAATTAGCTCAATAAGATATATTCCTACAATAACCAATAGACAAATAAAACGCTGCGTTAGTAGAGACTGTAGAGAATTCGGTGCGTAGCCACACGTGTTCGACAAAACCTGCAAAGGCTGGAGGCCTAGTTTTGGTAATTTGGTGCGGAAGGAGATTTTGTAAAGAACTGAATAATTGAAACCACCCGTGCCCGACAAAACCTGCAAAGGCTGGAGGCGTAACTCTGGCAATTCGGTGCAGAGATTTGATCCGCTTGATGTTGCTGAAAAATGAATAAATGAATCATCATCAAGGCTTTTCACATAAATACAACAATCATACTCACATCATTTGTAGCCAATTTATTCAGCTTTATGTGGATGATATGTTGATTGCTGCAAAGAGTATGAGTGAGGTCAATAAGTTGAAAACTTTGTTGAGCAGTGAATTTGACATAAAGATTTGAGTGCGGCCAAGAAGGTTTTTGGGATGGAGATTAGCAGAGGTAGAGCTTCCAGGAGATTATGGCTATCTCAGCATAGCTAGATTGAGAAGGTGTTGGCTAGGTTCAACATGGGTAATGTAAAACCATTGAGTACACCGTTGGCGCATCACTTCAAATTGTCTACCACAAAGTGTCCTAAAATAGATGCTGAGGTTCAAGACATGTCAAAAGTTTCATATGCAAGTGCAGTGAGGTGTTTGATGTATGCTATGGTTTCCCCAAGACTAATTTGGCACAGGCTGTCAGTGTGGTGATCAAGTTTTCAACAAATTCGGGTCGACAACACTGGGATGCAGTCAAGTGGATTTTCATATACTTGAGGGGTACTATAGACTGTGACATCATGTTCAGCAGACAGCAGAGTGACCCTTCAATTATGGGATATGTGGATGCAGACTATACAGAGGACTTGGATGACAGGTGGTCTACCACAGCATATATATCCGCTCGTGTGAGAGGGCCTATTTGTTGGATGCCCATGGTACAATCTCTAGTTGCACTATATACAACTTAGTCAGAGTATATGGCAGTGGTTGAGGCTGTCGATGAAGTTTTGTGGCATAAGGATTGGTCAAGGAGCTGGGTGTCCAGCAAGGTGGAGTTCAGTTGCATTGAGATAGTCAAAGCGCCATTTATTTGAGCTCGATTTCAAAGACAATTAGTAGAGCTAATGAAAATACAAAATGTCATATTTTTATCCCTTAATATTTAATGTTTTATACTTATTTTATACTCAAATATACTCATTAATCTTATATTTTGATTTAGGATGCAAATGAAGGCGTTAAATGTAAAATGAAGTTAATTGGGTGATTTTGGATAGTTTCGATATGACTTTGTAATCTAGGCATAACTTATAGAGGAGTACTTGTTCCTCGTCGAGCTCTACCTCACGAAGAACAACAACTACCTAGGAGCTGGTTGAGAGCGGAGAGAAGACAATTACGTAGGATGATTCGAGGTAAGACGAGTGAACCAAATTTAGACCCCCTGAACTTTTTCGATACTTCCGAGGACCGTATTAGACTAAGAGAGAAAGGAGTATCCCGAATAGAGACAGAGGAAGAAATTACTCGTAGGATAAACGAGCTGAAAGTGAACATGTATTATGACCCAGACATGGATGTTGTGTTCTACCACTCCCAAGACTCTGTGACTGAGGAGGAAGACATACCCACCTATTCTTCATCAGAGGAATCTACGGCCACTAGTAAAGGAGGTATATTCATATATATGTGTATGTGTGGAAAAAAAAAAGGGGGAGGGGGGGGGGGGGGGGGGGAACCACCCTTCATTTGTCTTCTTGTGCATGCCTTAGCGATTTCGAGGACGAAATCTTCTTTTTAGTGGGGGAGGATGTGATGACCCCAAAATTCTCATACTTTGATTTTATTTAATTAAATATATAGAGCTTAGTGACTTAGGCAAATTGGTGGCTAAAGCCTTAAGAAGATGCACTTAGGAGTTTAAGGCCTTAAGGCCATAACAAGAGCTTTGGGCCTAAGTGGGGGAAAGACAAGCCCATAGGTCCATGAGAGGAAGTCCACTAGTCAACCCAAACCCATGCTTGATGACACATGTCAAGCTAGGAGAAGTTTAGTAAGTTGAATCAAGACTACTAGTTGAGAGAAGAAAATGCTAGTAGGTAAGAAAGTTGACTAGTTGTTTTGGTTGGAGAAAGGAAAGAGAATACATGAGTGGAGCCGAATGGCCTTAGGGTGTTCTCACCAAAAGGTTTCCAAATCTAGATGGAGAGGACATGTAAGATTTTTGTAAGATTGGATGAGACTTGATATGTGAGAGGGTGTAAGAAAAAGGTGACATAAGATGTGAGTTGATGGATCAAAAAGTGGGAGAAAAGGAAATGAGGGTTTCAGGTACGGTTTTAGCTGACTCCCCCTCCCCTTGTTTGACCTTCTTTTTTTGCCACCAAATCTAGGATATAGATTTGTGTAAGAATGATAGGACAAGTTTGTGTAAGAGGTGAAGTGATTGGTTGATGGAAAAAGCATGTGACAAAAGGGAAATGAGAGTGAGATGAAGGGAGGGTTCGGATGGAGGCCATGGGATCCGAAACCCCACTTGTGTGTCATCCCAAAAAGGGATCCTCAAATCCTTTGGAATGACATGTGAGAGGATTGTTGGGGAGACAAGAGGTGATGTAAGATGATGGAAAGGGGTTGGAACCCTAGAGAGAGAGGCCGGCCATGATGAGAGAAAGAAAGAGCAAATCTTCAACCTAGGATGAGCTAGATTAGGGTTGATGTGATCAAGTGATGGGAGTCACTCAAAGGTCTTTCAAGCCCATCACAAGTCACCCAAACCTAGAGGAATGAGTGGCCTAAAAGCCTAGCAAAGTGCCTTGGCCGAATGGCCTTGTTTCCTCACCCTTTTGGCTTGCTCATTTCAGACACACACACACACTCCACTCACTTTGCACCTCACGGCAACCCCTCCCCATTCCCTCCACTTTGCTTCACTTCTTTTCACCACTTAGATACCTAAACACTCCAAGCTTAGAAGGAGAAGAAGATAGTGATTTTGGAAGGAGGAGGAAGCCTAGAAGAGGTAAGTAACTTAGTTACTTTGAGATGAAACCTAGAAACATAAGGAAGAACCCTATGTTCATGCTTTCAAAAAAAAAAAAACCTTTCCTTTGAAAATGGTGAAATGGTGTATTCTTAGCATGTTCTAATAAAGTATTTCTTTCCTTTTCAGAACTCTTATAAGCTAGCTAGGAAGATTTGTAAGTATATCTCTATTTTGCCTTTAGCATTTTTTGTATATTTTTGAGTGAATGTGCTTGAATGTGTGTATATGCTTGTATTGTTTGGTTACTTGCTTAGTATTGCCATGATGAAACTTTGAGGGTAGAAATGCTATTTTGATTAGAATCCATGTATAGAACCTATGATCTTCTTGGTTAAAGAGTTATGAGATGATTGATGATCTTGATGGTTTGATGAGGAAAAGCATGTAAGCATGAAGATGTTGAGTTAGTCGAGTATTGGTGAATATGGGATATATGCATATATGTTATTTGAAGAAGTATCTTAATTTTAGTTGTGAATATCTTGCCTATTGAAATGCCATGCTAAGATGAACATGTATAAAGTATTGATGGAAACTAGTTATATTGATCTTGGAAGATATTGATATTATTGTTGCTTGATGGTCACTAAAAAAAATGTATGCTTGTGGAGTTATGTTTTGGAGGATCCTTTTGAAGTGGAAATCTTGGAGTTTTAATTCCCTCTTTTATTTAATATTCATGTTCCGATATTTGGAGAAGTAGAAATGTATATGTATTGGGAGGATGACATGTATAGATTTGGTTTCACATAGAGTATTCAAGTAGGACCCTAGCTTTGAAGGACTAAGAAAAGAAAACACAAAACTTGAGGGCTATAGGTTTCGGGTTTTCCTACTTGTAAGGCTAGAAAATTGTTTTAGATATTGATCTAGGGCTAGATGGTGCTAGGAAGATCAATGGAAGAAGAGAACATCAATTGGAGACAAAGTGGGTCTCAGCCCAAACCCTAGGGTGGAGGCCGAGCACCCCATTCACCCTAATGCACTTGTTTAAGTGTTTTCGCATAAGTACGAGTTAAGAAGAAAAAGGTTTTGAAGGAAAAACAACCAAATGTGTGTACTCGAGTTCGCCCCGAGTTTTGCATTCACAAGTTGGAAGTTGCATGTCCCATGCATAAGCACGAAAACCCATGTTTTGAGTAAAAAATGTTTTCGAAAGAAATGAATTAAAGTTTTATAAGAACCCCAAAGGCTAGGACGGGAAAGTGTCCCAATGGAACTTTCTGTTCACTCAGGAATGTCTAAATTGAGTGAAAACCCCTGGGTCGATGAAGAACAGTCGGCGAACCATGTATGGCTCCAAAAGGTGTCCGGAGCGTGGTCGTACCTATTGCTAGTGGATGCCATAAAAGCGGTGTTGGCTTCGGCCTCGCCATCTAATAAAGGTTGTAGTTGCTCGGAGAGAAATCCCCGAGTGACGAAGAGCGCGAAAGGGCGCAAAACGTATTCACCTAGGTTGACTTGGTCGCCGAGTGTGACGGTAACTAGCGGAGAGCACACGGTGCATAGGGGAACCGTGAGGTATCCAGAATATGAAGTCATGACAAAAAGAAAAAGGGCTTTCGGGCCATATATGATATGATATGATAAGTGGCGCCTAAGATAAGAAAAAATAAAAAGTTTCTGAACAAAGTGTCTTTTGAAAGAATATGCATTAAAGAAGTTTCGTTAAGTGATTTGAAGAAGTATGTTTTGGAAATTGAGAAAAGGATGAGAAAGATGAATTTTTGTCACAAGCATGTGCATCGGTCTAAGCATGAGTCCCATGTTAATGCATACGTAAGAAATCTGTTTGTTATTCACTTGACTATATGCCTAAAATGCTTTCGTTAAAGTATAGATGTACTTGCTAAGATTTCCCCCGAAATCTCACCCCCTCTTTATGGCCTTACTATCCTTCCCTCCTAGGAACGATAGAAGTACATGCAGGTGAGGATGATTTCACCGAGTACGACCCCCGTGATGACACATCAGATCCTCAGGAACCCGATTGAGGCCGCCCTTAGAGGACTAGTGACTCTGAATCTCCCGGGTCAGTGGGAGGTGGAGTCACTAAAGATGACAATATACAGTTCGGTCGGTTTGTACCCTGCGGGGTGTTGCTTAGTATTAGGGGTTGACGAGTCCCTTCACTTGGGAAGTGTTTTTGGACCGCCCTCTAGGGTGATATGTGAGGTAGGGCCTAGTCTAGACTTGGATCGACTTCGTTGGGGCCTGAACCTTAAGAAGATGAAGAATGAACCCGTCGGTTGAATTCTATGGGCAGTGTTAAGACCCATTTTATTTTGTAACGCCCTTGATTATGTATTTGGAAAAGTCTTCCCGCATGTGGGAAGCACTATTTTGATATTCTGGACAAGGTTATGTAAATTTTGAAATTTGGCTATGTATGATGTTTATTTTGGGATCCATAGCATAACCATGTGATGCATACTTCTAGAAGGCTTGACCTTTTTCTTTCGCTGCGACAATCTTTACTTGACATTTTAAAAAAAAATGTAAACGTATCACATGACAAGGGGTGAACTTCCTTGCGTTGTTCATCCCCGACGCTTCTATTCACGTGCGATCCCAAGCGTAGGTTGGGGCGTCGACACTATGTATCTCTATGTCTTGCTAAGGAGATACCCTAAGCTTTGATTTAATATATATATATATATATATATATATATGTTTTGATGAAGTTTTGAAGAATATAGGAAAAATATGCAAGAAATGTATAATATGATAATTTTAGGTTATGAGTAGAGTGAGTTAAGTAAGCTTAGGAAAATATAATACTTTATTTGAAGACCATGGATTTTGGCCCTAACGAGTTTTAGAAGGAAAAAAATTTATAATTTTAATTCATAGATATAGTTATAATATGGTTAAGTCCTTGAAGGGTTTAAAGGTTGAAAGTCATGGATGAGAGTTTAATATTTTGCTTAGAAAACTAAAATGTAAGAAATAGGTTTAAGAAAAATTTATAAGATTTAATTAAACCCTCTAATAGATAGATGATTGCTTTATTTTTTTAAAAATAATATGAATAAATAATTTAAGAGGAAATAAAAAGAAAAGAAGAAACTTGAATTAGTCTTAAACTCAATATATATATCTATATATAACAAGGTCTTGGCCCAACTCTTGAAGGACACAATTTGTAATCAAGTTAATTTCTTGAATATTTACATAATTAGGATTGCTTTAAAATACATGTGAAGGAAGGTATAAATAAGGCTTGGAAATTACTCCTAAGGTTCGGTCTATACATGCGAAATAAAAATTATTTAATTTGTTCCTTTTGATTTGAAGTGATAATTATATTATCTTAAAATAATTATGTACGTCTATGATGGCATGGCTAAGTTTACACATGAACAAGATAAGTTTTAGAAATGACTGTCTCATATGTTTCATGAATTATATGCCTTGCATGAAAGTCACATGTCACATGCATGTTCAATAGAGTGACGAGTTTCATGTCCTTTGGGTCATCATGTTTTTCAAAATAAAATAAGATAAGAAATGTTTTATAAGAACCCCCAAAGGCTGGGACGGGGTATTGTCTCAGTGGAACTCCTCTAGCCACTTTGGAGTGCTTAAGAATGGAGTGGTAACTCCTGGTTCGACGAAGAATAGTCGACAGGTCACGAATAGTTCCTTTTTAAAGGTTCGCAGAATGTGGTTGCACCTAACCTTGGTGGGTGCCAAGGACGACAAAGGTGTAACAATCTACCGTAATGACTATGATTATGATTATGACGTATTCACCTTAGTGTGATGCAGTAACTAGCAAGGAACACATGGTGCAAAAGGGAGCCGTGATGTATCCAATATGACAAGTATGACAAGAAGGACTAGTCTAAAGAAATATATGAACAAGAAGAATGATACGTAAAGTTATGAATGATAAGAAAAGACTTGAAAAATTTTCTGAGAAGTTTCAAGTTCATAATAAGTTTTGAGCACATGTCAACAAGAATCAAAGAAACATGAAAATCTCTTTTTATGAAAAGTAAGAAAGTATTTTATGAAGAAGCATGATGCATAAGTCATGCACACGTCATGCATAAGTCATGCATTAGTACCCTGCATAAATCATGTCTCACATCCAATGGTCATAGTATATGCACTTGTGTATCCGTATATGCTAATGATGTTGGTATTGTAAGTTTTGAGTACTTATTGAGATTTTTTAAAATCTCACTTCTTAATTTTATCTATCATTGCTTATGGAATGATAGGCATGATTGTAGGAGTAAGAAGTCCAACATGAGACCTCGACGTCACAGGAAGTTTTGAGTTGCCTTAAGGGTCCTTCCAGATTGTTCCTCTTATGATGAAACGAGACATCCTCTATTAGGTGAATTTAAGAAGGAATTCTGTAAATGAAAGAAAAAAAGAAGTTGTATATTTGTATTGTGGGAATCTAACAATGTGACAAAATTTGTAAACTTAAGGGTTTTTAAATTAGCTTACCATGTGACAATTGCAAAAATTTAGATTTCTTTGCTGATTCTTTAAAAAGTGACCTTATTCCACTGCAGTATTTTCTACTACTGTTAGTAAGTTAGGGGCATGCATATAATTTTTGCCATGAACAACGTGATTTGTAGCCTAACGTTACAAGTTATGACGCTTCAATTTACGTTAGATTCTATACGTAAATTGGGGATGTCACAAGATGATAAGTTTTATGGATGATTATCATGTTCTTTTGCATTATTTGGCGAATGAGAAAGATTATTTGCATGCATGGGCTCGTGAGGAAAGGGTGGTTGCGGGTGCCAATTCCGATTGTTCAACTGGTCGGTGCATTTTGATGTGAACAAAGAACCTTCTATTGCTCCTCAATGGATTTTTTTTTTTTTTTGCCAAGGTTGCCGATGCATTTGTATCATTTAGATCATCTTCAAATCTTGGCAACAAGATGCGGCAATTTTCTGTGCACGAATAATGCGACGTTGTACTATACTCATGCTATTGGAGTGAAACTTTGTATAGAGGTGGACTTGCAGAATGACCCAATGTCTGGTTTTCCGTTAATGGTCAATAATAAGAACCAGGTTTGGCAAAAGGTTCTTTATGAAAAACCCAAAATTTATTGCAATAAATCCAATAGACAAGGGCATACGAAGGTTGTGCGCAAAGTAGGGCACCATTTGGACTCCACTTTGGGGGCTAAGTAAAAAGGGGACTCTATGTTCTTTTTACCTCGATGCCTAATGTCTCCACAGGGCATCTTTAGACTCGACTTGGGAGCAAACTAAGGGGTCCTAAAATTTCCTGAGTTGCTCATCCATTAGCTCCACCGGTTTTGTTTAGACTGGACTTTCAAGACTATGTAAGGGGATCGTTGAGTAACTTGACCTCAGCCTGTGCATCTGAGTTTCGGATCCAAAAACCCAAGTATCCTGGACCGAAATCGAATTTCAATTTCGGCCGAAACCTGTGAGGACTCGTGATTTTTACTTCCTTTGTAATTTATTATTTTAATATTAAATATATATTGTTTGCTAATATAAACATTGAGTGTTATGAGTTGGTTGATATTAATATTATTTTATCGTGCTTGTATTTAAATATTTGGATATTTCATCTTCATTTAAAAATTATTTCCATGTGTAATTGTAAACTAATTTATTTTCTCTTATTAATTTATTATGATGCATCTAATTTAATATTTGAATTAAATCTCTTTATTTTATTATGTAGGTATTTAAATTAAATTGTTATATTTTATTTTATTATAATTTGATGTGTTCTATTTATTTTATTTTATTTTAAGTGATTCTTGGTGGAATTATATATATATATATATATATATATATATACACATTGATGAGCCCAATGTAAGCCTTAAACCCAACCCTTTTGATTGTTTAACGCTAGCCTTTAATTTGTAGTATACGGCATCGTTTGATGCCTTGTTTTAATAAATAGGAAGTCATCTTCTTCTACTTTGAAACGGACGCTACATCCCATTTCTTCTTATCCATTATTTTTGTTCCTCTGTTTTACTGTATGCCCATGATATTTCATCTCTATTTTACAGCCTTTCTTCAGCTCATTTCACACACGTGTTACTCCATTATTTTTTCCTATACTTAGTTCAATATTTCCCCTCTATTTACATCCAAGATTGAAGCTTCACGAGCCCAGAAAATCTGCTTGAACTGTGCGTTTACCAGCCTTGTTTGGTCACCGATTTTCATCTGTAAAGCTGAGATTTCTTCTCCTGTTTCAACTTGGTTGTCTTGGCTTTAGGTTGGTAAGTTTTTCCCGTGACTTTTCCCACCCAAGAACCCCCATTTCAACGCTGGTTTCAGTCTATAAAAGTTGGCGGTCATCTTTGCCAAAAATGCATACGAGGCTCTCATTTTCCTCTATTAAATCGTGTGCTTAAGCACCCATTCTTGATCACTTTTCTTCTCAACTCAAACTTGAGTTGGCCCTCTTCAAAAGCCATTTGAATCCGAAAATTATAGTGGTGTTTTTATTGTGTATTTTCTCGCCGTAAAATCACCATTGTACATCACTTACGATATTCTCGATAAGCATTTTCTCTCGTTTTAAGTGATTAATTAATTTATGATCAATTGTTCAATTTAGTTAATTAATATTTGTTGTTAATTGCGGTGTTTTTATATGTGAATTTATTTATGTGGTTTGATTTAAATACATTCAAGTGTTTATTTAGTTAAATAGTATTTATTATATCTATTGGTACTGTTTAAGTTATGGTATTTTATTTACGTTGGTGTGATGGTTACGTTTTAGCAGCGCGCTTGCTAGTTGTTGCGCGGATGGCATTTCATCATTTATCAATCTTCCAGAATATTTTACCGAACGCGTTGTAAGTATTTTCCAAATAATTTTTGAGATTTAAATATATTTGGCATTAACAAATCTTTGTGTTTGGTTGTTTGTACCAGACTAAGCCCGAGGAGTTTAGGGGTCAGTTGGATTTGAGGATGGAGTTATTTTGGTAATTGTTTGATGGTTGGAATTGCTGTTTGTTGGATATTTTGTGCATGATCGTATGCATTGTGTATTTGCACGTATGTTCATATGTATATTTGAAAACTGGGTTTTCAAGTGAGACTTGATTTTTGGTACACTGAAATGATTTGATTGGATGGTGGTTGAATAATTAATTTAATTATTTTTATAAAGAATATATGATTTGATAAAAGAAAAGAGAGAAGAATTAAGATTTGAGATTCATGGAGTGTTTGGCCTTAGTCTTTTAAGTTATGGTTGTTCTCAAGTTAATATCTTAATATTTGAATAAATATGATTTTCTTGAAAATTATTAGGTTAAGAGATGTACAAATTAGGATTTAGAACCCTCACATGTGTTTCAACTATATCCTGGTGGAATAAAGATGTTTTGGTTATTCTTTTTTTGGTTAAATTAAGTCATGCATGTTTTAGATGATGAAACACTTTGTTCTTGAGGATATGATATGAAATGAGGTTTAGTTCTTGTAGGGGAAATTGATGAATGAATGATAGGCCTAATGAAAAGCTAGGATTCGGTCAAGCCCCTTTTTGGTTTGATAATTGATCTATTTATTTCTATAAAGGAATGCATGAGATGATGGAGGAAAAAGAGAAGATGGAACTAGGTTTTTATTTCCTCAAGTGCCACGACTCTACCCTTTTTAAGTCAAAGTTTTCTTAAACTATTCTATTGATTATTAAATAAATATGATTTTTTTGGGAAATACCTATGTTTACATATTAAGATATGCATAAATTAGGATTTGGGACCCCACATGTGTCTCAACTTTACCCTTGTGGGATAGAGTTACTTTGGTTGTTACCCCTTTGATTTAAATGAAAATAATGTTCTTGAAATATAGTTAAGGTTGCATGGTGTGACATAACCAATATATGATCTGGAAATGTATGTTTCATGAATTACATGCTTTACATGAAAGTCACATGTCACATGCATGCTTACTTAAGTGATAAGTTACATGTTCTTTGGATCAATATGTTTTTCAAAAGAAAATAAGAAAAGAAATATTTTCATAAGAACCCCAAAGGCTAGGATGGAGTATTGTCCCAGTGAAACTCCTCTGGCCACTCTGGAGTGCTTAAGAATGGAGTGGTAACCCCTAGGTCGACGAAGAACAGTCGACCGGCCACTAATGGCTCCTTTTTAAAGGTTCACGAAACGTAGTTGCACTTAACGCTGATGGGTGCCAAGGACGGCAAAGGTGTAATAACGTATTCACCTCAGTGTAATGCAGTAACTAACAGAGAACACACGGTGCATAGAAGAGCCGTGATGTATCCAATATGACAAGTATGACAAGAAATGTTAGCTTAAAGGAAAAATATGAACAAGAAAAATGACACGTAAAGTTATGAATAATAAGAAAAGACATGAATAATTTCTGAAAAGTTTTAAATTCATGATAAGTTTTGAATACGTATCAGTGAAAAAAATCAAAGCAACATGAAAGTCTCTTTTTATGAAATGCAAAAAAGTCTTCTATGAAGAAGCATGATGCATAAGTCATGCACAAGTCATGCATAAATCATGTCTCACATTTCATGGTGTTGCCCAGATGACTAACACAAGAGGGGGGGTGAATTGAGTTGTATTTGAAAAAATAACAATTATAAATCAAATATATAATATAAAATATAAACAAAATATAAAACAACAATAAATATAAAGAGTAAGGGTAAGAGAGAAGCAAACTCAGTATGTTAACGAGGTTCAGCCCCACTGCCTACGTCCTCGCCTCAAGCTACCCCTTGAGGATCCCCGAATTCACTATTCAATCTCCTTCAGGTGGAGATAGAAACCTATTACACTTTTGAGCAGCACCGCTCCAAAGAATCCGTGTAGAACACCCTCTACACTTCTAATCACCTCACACTTGGTGATTTAACTATTTCCCGTGTAGAACACCTTCTACACACATAAGGGTTATACACACCCTTTTACTGATACAAGAATTGATAGTGGGTAGGCTATCAGAAAACACTCCTCAATGAGTGAAATAAAAATAATACAGCGCAAACTATATCTCTCAAAATGAACAAGGGTTAAGGCTCAATGCTTAGAGAAGAGAGAATAAAAGCTTTGAATGAATGTTGTATGCTTTTTGGTGTTGTAAATGTGAAGCTCTCAAATGATCTATTTATAGGCATATGAGACTTCATATTCAAATTTTAAAAAAAAATCCACATGTCAAAGACATCATCATTCACTTTTCAAAAATTTCAAATCTAATCTTTTTACTTTTTGCATGTGACAAAAGGAGCACACTTTTCTTTTCAAAAATTTCAAACCTAATCTTTTACTTTTTGTATATGACAAAAGGAGCACATTTTACTTTTCAAAATTTTCAAATAAAGACATCTACCTTTTGCATAAGTCAAGAAAATCATCCACCACTTTTGAAAATATTCAAATAAAACATGCACATGTGAAAGATGACAATCAATCATCTTAATATTTTCAAAGTTCAAACCTTTAATCATGTCATGCACATGTGAAAGATGACAATCAATCATCTTTCAAAATTTTCAAATTTAATTTTCAAAATATTCATGCACATATGGAAAATGTATTTTAATGCTTTATGAGAAAATATTAATTTTTGAGCCTTAATCCTAATTTCAAATTTTTAAGAGATTTACAACATTACTCTATGATTTTAATGTGAACTTGTTCCCTTCTTGCTCATGCTTGGTTCCTTGATGTGCTTGATTCTATTGTGTGGACAACTTGAGCTTGAGACTCCTTTATTCTTTGAATTCATTTGTTATCATCAAAATCTATGTGTAAATTTATAATTACACGAAACTTGAAACCTTGGGTTCAACACATGGTTATTGCATATGCGCTTGTGTGTCCATATATGCTAACGAAGCTTGTATTGTAAGTACTTCTTTAACTAAACTTGGTGTTATTTGTATAGATATGTCATTGCTTATTCCATTTGATTGTTTAGCACATTTGTTGAATAAATAAGTTATGTTTCTCTATGATTTATTGAGATTATATCCTACATTTTAACTTAAGATGGTGTTGATGGAGTTTGATGATTATGTGAAGAATAAACAATACTAGTATGCCTTGATAATTTCTTTTAGGACTAGACTTGATCATACATGTTTTGGGATGATAGAAATATTATCTTCAAGGGTTGATGAAATTCAGTCATAGTAGTTCTAGAAGTAAATAAATAAATATTTTAGAGAATTAACTTATGAGTGTGAGTATGATGGTAATTTGAGTTCATGAGAGATTAAGAGTTAAATATTAAAGTAAGATTTATTCTTAGTGTGGGAGTTGACAAATGAGTGGTGAGACTAAGGAACCCTTAGGGTTTGGTCAAGCTTTTTGGTGGCAGAGTTTTGCCTGCGATTCTCGCCTATAATGTTAAATGGATTGTAGGTTATTTTCTAGAAAAATGACGGGTTCTGATAAATGGATTTATGTATCATTTTTCTAGAAAATGGTAGTTGTCTTCAATGGTTTTATTTTGAGCCAAAATGAGATTTTGGCGTACGTGGAAAACTATTCGATTTTGGGAAAAAATAATTTTTGAGCCTCATGCATATGGTATCATGTTCATGCATTTTGTTGTTGCATGAATGTATTTTGATCTTGTGGTTTATTTGGATTATTACTTACCTGCACTATCGTCCTTGGTACCATAGATTTTGATGCAAATGTCGAGAAGGTTGAGCCTAAGGAGGCGGCTCTGCCGTTGAAATAACTTGGTCTAGTTTGTTATTTTGAGAAATGTTTTCCCGCTTTTGATAATTATGTATTTTGGTGTTTTGATTATGGGACGACTGTATTAAATCTCCTATTGGAGAATTTATGTTTAAATTGTTTTGTAATATTTTAAAATTTTGGTACTTAGTGATCGAATTAACTTAACCGCTGCGTCTTTTATTTTATACATGTTACTTGTAACTTAACTGTTGGGGTGCATGACCTGTCTTGTCATCATCCCGACGCCTCGATTCCAGTGTGTTCCGTACGTGGGAGTTGGGGGCGTCACAGCCAACCCAGATTAATCCAGGTCAGATTCGGGTCAAAACCCACATGATTCTGCATTTTAAAAACGCAAGTTTCCAGATTTGGACCCTTTTTTTAATTTGGGACAGTGCAAAAATAATAATATTGAAAGACCTATATTTTTTGTTTACTTCAAATTGTTGAGTGAATTAGTAGATGACTTTGCAGTTTGCACAGAAACATCATCAGACAAATGCAATCACAAATACTGACACTCCTCTAACCAACTAATGGGCCCAAGGACGACTTCACAAGATAGTATAATAAAGACAATTTAAACAATTCCAACATGTAGTAAACGGGTCATGCCCTGACTCAAGAACTTAGTACAAATAAAATAAATGGCCATAGGTCGACAAAGAACCAACAGTACTGAGACCGAAACTTCTAAACTGTTATCATCCAACCAAAGCCCACAATGATTTCGATCCACTACTATTGAGTAAATTGAACTGCAATGAACTTAACTCCCTTGGATTGACAATAATCTTCATAATAACTTGCAATCTTAGGAGTAAAGAAACGAGCCCTGCAGTTTCTTTGGGAAAAGCCCTGGTTACATTTTATTGATTGCCAAAAATGCAGCCCACTCCATTCCAATTTAGCCACCTTCTTGTTTCATCTTTGAAATTAGCTCAGTGGCTTCCATCCATGAGCAGCTGCAAGTCAATCAACATATCGTAGGAAGCAACATCTCTTGTCACCATTTTTTGGGATATCCTCTTGTTATCTTTCATGATCCCATATCTAGAGTACATGACAAACAAATATAAGAAAAACCAAGTCATAGAAAAAATACATCTCCTAAACCAAGGAATGCACTTACTCTAATTTTTTTAATCATGAATGGGAAAGCTTACTCCCACCAGCGTCGGTTATAGATAAAGCTACTAGATAATCATCTAAAAAAAGTTAAAAAACTGAGTTAAATATATAATAAGCTAAGTTAAATAGATATTAAGAAAATATTTCAAGTTTAAAACTTACCTTCAAGCTGTATCAACTCTATGTATTCTTCCAACTCTTGGATGTCAACAAGTTTAGTCCTTAACCAATTATGGATGCAAATGAGAGCTTTGACAGACTCTGGAGACAATGAACTCCTAAAATCATTCAAGATACATTCTCTAGTACTGAATGCAGACTTCAAGACAACAATGGAAATCGGGGTGGCTAATACATCACGTGCTACCTCAACAAGAACAGGATAATTGGCGGCATTAACTCTCCACCAATCCAAAATATCAAAACTGGGTGATTTTTGTGCACATTCCTCCAATAAATACTTATCTAGTTATGATCTAAACTCCATAAACCTATGCTCCTCAAGGTATTTGTCTAACATGATGTCAAATTTAGTCGAGCTAATCGAAGAAGTAGAAGTAGTGCTTGGATTTCTTTGAGCCACATTAGAACTCCCCCCACTAGCCACATGACATTTGTTATACTGCTCAAATCAAGCAACTTAACAAGAGTTTGACTTTGGCCTTATCTTATCCTCTAACTCATCCCCTCTACATTGTTCCAACCAAAATCTCAATGACACCATTTTGTATAATGGATCAAGCACATGAGCAACATATATTAGCAAGCTGAACTTATCCATACTACTCCAATACTTTTCACACTTTTCTTTCATGTTTTTGCCCATGGTCCTAGTGATGCTATCTTCACTCGCGCACATATCATTTCTTGTATCTTCAATTGTGCACCATTTCTAGAAATATGCATTAGCCGTCACATACAAAGAACCAGAAATGTTCAATGTAACATCGTAAAATATTTTCAGCAATTCTACAAAATTCTATGCTTTTTTCCAATCATCACTATAGGGGTTCACGAATTCATGATCCACATACATATTATAGTGTTTAAAGGCTTGTTTGTATTTTACAGCGGTATTCAACATCAAGTATGTGGAGTTCCATCTAGTAGAAACATCCATGCACAACATCCTCCCACTAATATTTTCCTCTACTGCACAAGCCTTAAACTTGGAAAACCTTGTCGGTGAAGACTTCACATATCTAACGGCTTCTCTAATCATTGCTATTAAATGTTTAACATATTTCAAACCGTCATTAATAATCAAATTTAGCATATGAGCAGCATGTTGCATGTGAAGGAACTCACCATCCAATATGATAGAATCACTATCATTTATCATCCACTTCATATAATCAACACCAACATCATTAGAGGAGGTGTTATCAACTGTGACGGTAAAAATCTTGTTAATCTCTGGTTCAATCCAAAATGTGCTTCCAAGTTTAAAAGCAAATTTTTACTTATAACTAAAGGAGTACCAAGGTCATTTCCACAGAGACGGCTTAAACAAGTAACTATCTAGCAAGGAAAGTATATATTTCTAAATACAAAACTAAAGACTACTAGAAGTAAACTAAAACTATTTCTAAAATCAATTAAGCAAGACTAGAAGAGAGTGTTTATTCACAAAACATTTACGAAATCAAAGGTCTAAATGTTGGATGATTTTGGAGTTTAGTACATGTGAGATTTCTGAAAATGATATTAATGAAAGAAACTATACGAGAATATTTCGAATTGGCAAAATTCAAAACACAATTTAATCAACTCAGAAATGGATAAAAACCAGGGTTGTAAAATTAGGGTTTCTCATTCACTCTCAACTAGCGATACCAAAAGACTGTTAGAGTTAACTCAATCAAGATTTTAACCCTTACACAATAACACACTCTTAATCTCAGTCTGCAACACCTAAATAAACCATGTAAACTTTCACTAAGTTAGCATCCAATTTTTTCTTTAAGATTTTGGGGCTGGAGAAATCCTTGATTATTTTAAGGTTCTGTTGTGCCCTAAGTCAACAACAAAACAAGAACAAGAGATTCAACCAACATCGCATATATTCAAATGAAACCAACCCAGAAATAAACATTATAGTGCAGAGTATTCAGTAATCAAGTAGCAAAATGAGTAAACACCACTTTCTACATAAAAAGCGAAAGTAGCCTCGGATCATCTTGGATGAGATTAATTCTATTTTCAAGAAAAACCCTAAAATCTCCATGTTTTCTCCCCCCGAGAATGCTGCCGAGAACCAAAATAAAGTAGAAAAGATGAAGATCCCCCTCCAATTCGCATTCCACTCCCTTTATCCCACTCCATTTCCTCTTCTCTCTACTCTAACCGTCGATCTCTCAAAATCACGATTTTTCCCCTTTCTTCCTCAAGTTCTGCCTTTGTTTTCCTCAGGTTCCTGATCCTTCTACAGACTTGGGAAATATCAACGTAAGGTCTAGAGCGTGGGCCTTTCAAACATTCCAGGTCTAGGCTCTGTTAGTCTTGAAATGGGCTTCACACCATGCTTGACTTGGAGTTCCTGGAATTAAAAACAAGAGCTTACATGAGCCCATTGAGAGAAAATAAAATCATCTGCTTTTTAAAACCCATAAACCAACATGTTTCTTAATACTCCTCTTTTAATACCCAAAGTTCATTAACCTACTACCCAGGAGTATTAATTTACAGTATATTTGTACCTTTATCACACTGATGAGAACGTAAAATATCATATTTTTCTCTTTTAATATTTAATATTTTATACTTATTTGATACCTAAATATATTCATTATTCTTATATTTTGGTTTAGGGTGCAAATAGAGGCGTTAAGTGCAAACGAAGCTAATTGGGCGATTTTGGACAGTTTTGACAACGATTTGTAATCTAGGCATAACTCTCTCATAAAAGCTCCGATTGAGATGATTTAAAATGATATGGAAGGCCAAGAAAGAGATATACAACTCTTATGTTTTGAATTTTGAGAGATACCCACCGCACCAAAATCGAAATTGGGATTGAAGTCGACCCACCTGCACTATTGACGTTTTGTTTCAAAATGCTGAACGAAAAGAGATGTGAAGATGTGAAGCTATTTCAAAGTTTACATTCAAATTCAAAATGAAGTCTATCAAGGGAGGATAATTCAAATTCACGTGCATGGAAAGAAACGAAAGATAATTCAAAATTTAAATGAAATCTATCTTATCCAAATCCTATCTAGAGAACTAGTGAGAGGATGAAACTTATGTATATGTAGTTTTGAAGGGGAGCACGACCATAACCCATGTTTTTCCTCCTTTTCTACTTTTCCTTTTAGTTTTCATCATGGCCTTGTGTGGCTAAATGATAAGTGTAATTTTTATATGATTTTTATCATCCTTTTACTTATTAAAATTGTTAATTTTCTTTTATTTCTTATTATTTTATTTTACTTTATTTTATTTTATTTTATTTTATTTATTTATTTGTGTTGAAGAAATGAGAAGAAAAAGAAAAGAAAATAATAAAAGAGCATGAGGATCATTCGAATTGGACTACAAGTCACTTGAGCCCCACTAGTTCTTTAAGCCATCAATTGGCGTTGACATGAGGAAGAGTAAACATGCAATTGAGACGGATTTACTTGATATGGGTCGACTTACATTCACTTGAGGAGAATTCATGGGCTGCACGTTTTCTTTAATGGACAATAGCAGGATTTCATCGGCCCACACGTTTTGTATTTAATTTGGAGGCCTGCATGTATGATGCGACTAGTTGGAAGTTGAAGTTATAAACGCATAGTTTAATTGGGCCAAGGCAATTCAATTAGATGGGGAATTAAAGTCATAATAAGGGCACGGAAGTGAAGGGGCACGACTTGGAAATGAACCGAGCGAATCACACACACACACACCCATATATATATATATATAGAACTTTCGAAGTGAAGTGAGGAGGAGGAGCGCCGCACAGATCAGAGCTTAAAATAGAGAAAAAAAAAACCAAGAGGTGGAGAAATATTTTGAGGAGATTTTCTTCGAATTTTTCTGAGGAGAAGGATCTGAAGGACAGAGGCAAGAGCTGCATGTTTCATCAACTGACTCCGATGAAAAACATGAGTTTTATTTGTTTTCTTTTCAATTTTATCATGAACTAAATTTTATTTTTTAGAGCATTGATATAGTCTAGCATTGAACACACAGTTTATATTCCGAGTTATTTTATTTTTAATATTTCTGTAATTGAGTATTTAATTCTTATTCTTAATATTTACAATTTTTTACGAATTATTGTTTGATCAATTGAATTACAATGAGATCAAGAGGTGATTTGTAGTTTTAGTTCTAAAATTAAATACCATTAGTTAAGCGAATGTAGAGATACTTTACCATGACTAGTGTGATTTTTCAGAAAATTTAAAGAACGTGATGAGTCTCCAATTAATTAAATTCACATAGAGATATGGAGTTGTTAGTTGGAGATATTTTTGATATTATTCAAGAGAAGATATTAAATGGTTAAGAAATTCTTAATCATCAACGGGAGATTATTGGAATTTAATAATTAGGAAGAATAAATTATGTGGGATTTGTTAGGTGAAATCAACCTCTCTAAATCCATTCTTTTTATATTTTTATACTCTTAGATTTTTAAGCTTTGTTATTTTTGATTTATAGATTTATTTTTGTTAAATAGTTTAATTTAATTTAGATAGTAGAAACGTTAGATTTAATTTCGGTTCTCCAAATAGTTATTTATTTAGTAAATTTCGGTATTCAGTAACATAGTTAATTATTGTGAGTTCGACATTCGTTTTCTATAAAACACTTTACTACTTGTCATGATTCTGTGCGCTTGTAGATTATTTTACGCGAACAAGTTTTTGGCACCGTTACTGGGGATTGATTATTTGTTATTGATATCAATACTAGCTAGATATTTACTACTTTGGATTTTATTTTATATTTAAAAAAAAAACTAAATTAAGTGCATCTGAGCTTGTTTTCTTTCTTTCCAAGAACTGGAAGTGCATGCTCCGATCTAAACAATTAGATCATACACTCTTTGATCCCGAGATTGAAAGAACATTATGTTAGATCAAAAAAGAGAAGAAGGAAGAAGGCCAACACATCTCTATCTAATATGCCAATCAGGAGCACAAGGCGTTACGAGACTATACTATGCCCTCAGTCAAAGGCGCTACATCAAGCATAAAGAGGCTGGCCATACAAGCCAATAATTTTGAGATCAAGCCGGCCATCATTCAAATGATACAGCAGACTGTCCAGTTCGAGGGGCTGTCACAAGAGGATCCTAATGTCCATATTACAAATTTTCTATAAATTTGTGATACTTTTAAACATAATGGAGTAACAGATGATGCGATTCGACTAAAACTTTTTCCCTTCTCACTTAGAGATCAAGCAAAAGTTTAGTTGAACTCTTTGTCGCCCGGCGTCATCACTACCTGGGACGAGTTAGCACAGAAATTATTGGCAAAATATTTCCCTCCCGCAAAGACAACAAAGTTAAGGAATGACATCACTACGTTCATCTAATTTGAGGGTGAATCATTATATGAAGCATGGGAGAGGTACAAAGAGTTATTGTGAAGGTGTCCTCATCATGACCTTCCAGCATGGCTTTAAGTGCAAACATTCTACAATGGTCTAGGAGCTACAAACAGGTCTATGGTTAATACAGCAACTAGTGGAGCTTTATTGAGTAAAATTAATGAAACAGCTTATGAACTTCTGGAAGAAGTGGTATCTAACAATTATCAATGGCCTACGGAGAGAGCAATGCCAAGAAAGACAGCTGGAGTTTTAGAACTTGATTCTATTACCACATTGGCAGCACAAATGACAACTTTGTCGCAACTAGGTAAGATGAACGTTAATGCTATTCAAACTAATGTTGTTTGTGACCATTGTGCAGGAAATCATTCAAGTGTAGATTGCCAAGTAGGGAATCATTTTGCCCAATCGAGTTAAGGACAAGCAAATTACGTGTCAAATTTTCAACGTCAAAATAATCCATACTTGAACACATACAATCCTGAATGGAGGAATCACCCTAACTTTTCATGGAGCAATAATCAAGAGCCGGCTAGACCACCTCAACAACCTCCACAGCAAGAGAATAAGCCGGCACTTGAGGACATGTTCATGCAGTACATGCAGAAGACCAATATAGCAATCCAACACAACATGGCTTCAATCCACAATCTTGAGGTGCAGATCGGTTAGCTCTCAAACATGCTTACAAAGAGGACCACAGGGACTTTGCTGAGCAATACTATCACCAATTCAAAAGAACATGTCAAGGTAATATCAGTGAGAAGTGGGCAGACATATGAGGAGCCTAAAGTAAAAAATATCAAGTAAGATGAAGCTATGGATAATGAGGAGTCCAAGATGAAGGAAGCCGAGTCAAAGATGAAAGAATGGGAGCAAGCTGAGAAGACTAAGGAGAATAAAAAAGCTTCAAAATCCAAAAAGTCCACGGAAGTTACTTTTGAAATTTATTCTCCTTCCATTTATGATCCACCAATCCCTTTTCCACAAAGATTAAGAAAAAATAAGATAGATAATCAGTTCTCTAAATTTTTTACCATATTTAAGCAATTGCATATTAATATTCCTTTTATTGAAGTTTTAGAGCAAATGCCTAATTATGTTAAATTTTTGAAAGATATTATATCAAATAAGCGAAAATTAGAGGAGTATGAGACGGTAATGCTGATAGAGGAGAGTAGTACAATTTTAAAAAAGAAGCTGCCACCTAAGTTGAAAGATTCAGGGAGTTTCACTATCCCGTACACTATAAAAAAAAAGTTTATTTTGATAGAGCCTTATGTGATTTAGGGACTGATTACGCCCAAAGAATAATGCGGTCATTTGTAATATAGTTTTGGGGTGTCGATTCCATAGGGAGATCGATTGAGAAATTGAAAAATAGTAACGAAATTAACAAAAAGATTTAGAAGAGTGCGAAAAGTGATATTTGAAGTGTGACGTAAATTAAAACTAAATGAGTAATTTGAAAAGTATAAAAATGAGACGAAAAGTAAAGCATCGGAAATCTTTTGTATATAATCGGTATTTTAATTATTTTTTATTCATTAATAACTCAATTGAAAATTCTATAACCAAATTTTCAATCGGAAGATAAAAAATTAATTACCAGATTTAAATCAAATGTAATCTTTCGAAAGATCATTCGTCGCAATATAAGAACGGAAATTGTTATTGATATTAAGGAAATTCAACGTCGACAATATACTCATAGAGTAATATTACAGCAGAGAATTAAATTAATATAGATAACCAATTGAACCAAACATAATCAAAGGATTATTCCATTCAATAGAAAAAGCATGACTAAATCTATAAATGAAATAATTTCTAAGATTATTTGGTGACGAAAATATTTATAATAAATTTCAAATGACTAAACAAAACAGTTTTAATAATTGAAGAACACATATATGAATCAAAAACAATTACAAATACCATCATATATATAAATCAATCCCTAACTCTACTAGAGAATTTAGTTACACATATTGAAAATATGCAACGAAAATTTTTTAAGGAAAAATATGGAAGAACCGGCCATTGTTTTCTCTCTTCTTTGGTTTTTCTTTTCTTTTCTCAAGCTCTCAAAAATAGCTCCTCCAAGGCATCCCCTCACACTAAGCATGGTCTTAGAACACACACCCCTCACTTCTATTTATAAGCATCCTTCATGCAAGTTGTCATGACAAAATCATCACAATTTCAACTTGTTTTGCCATGTGCCATTCTTGAATCCAAGTGATTTGTGAGATGTCATTTTGATCCTTTATTTTCCCACTATGCATGAGCTGGATTTTGCTTGTAGGTTGAATGTTTCAATTTTGCTTCTCTATCCATTAGTTGTCTTGTATGACTTAATATCTTGTGGTCAAATAATTTGTCTTGAAGAAACTTGAGTGCACTTCATCTTGCATGTGAGTTGATCATTGAATTTCCAAGTTGGTGTAGGAGTGCTTGCTGGAAAATATTGTGATGACATTTGGATTTGATGCAAGTGGCTGAAGAATATTCAGGAACGTCAAGTGCAGGTGCGTCTACTTGATGGTCAATTTTGTCTTGGATTGAGCAGATATCTCTTAAAATATAAAACATAAAAGTTATAGATATTTCTCTTGGGGTTCTATATCATCTTGAATCAGCTCAATCGGAGATTGGATGAGAGAGTTATGCCTATATTACAAAAAGACATCAAAACTGTCTAAAATTTCGCAATTATCTTCATTTCCTCCTAATGCCTCTATTTGTGTCCCAAATCAAAATATAAGAATAATGAATATATTTAGGCATCAAATAAGAATAAAATATTAAATATTAAGAGAGAGAAATATGGCATTTTATATTCTCATCAATATATTAAATCATGCTTATATATATTTCAAGATAAATGACCATTAATTTTAATAACATGAGTTATATCCATTATTTTCTCATTTCTTTTAGCATTTAAATAGAGTATTTAGAGTGAATTCTTGTGCACTCATCAGGGGCAAATGTTAATCTAATGTCACTCTCTGTTTTTAGGAAATTCGGTCTTGGAGGAGTAAAGTTAACCACCATCTCTCTACAATTAGCAGATAGATCTATTAAATACCCGAAATGAGTCATTGAGGATATACTTGTGAAAGTTAATGAGTTCAACTTCCCGGCTGATTTCAGTGTGCTTGATATGGAGGAGGACGATGAGATCCCTTTAATACTGTGTCGATCTTTCCTTACGATGAGGAGAACCTTAATTGATGTCCAGCAAGGAAAACTCGTCGTTAGGGTTGGCGAGGAGCAAATCACTTTTAATGTATTTAAGCCTATAGAGGTCTCTTTTGAGGTACATTCTTGTTTTCAAATAAGTGATCGAAACGTGGCCAGCGAGACTTATGGAGTGAAATTTTCAAAGCTACCACCTAAGAAAGTGGAAGAGCTAAATTCACCTCAACCTACATCTCCAAGTAAGGAACCACCAAAACTTGAGCTCGATCCGCTTCCATCGAATTTAAGGTACGCTCACTTTGGCCAAGATTCTACATTTTCAGTTATCACTAACAATTTCTTAAGTGATGTAGAGGAGGAGAAGTTACTGAGAACTTCGCTGGAACACATGAGGACGCTGAACTTAGATTTACAAGTGGTTGGGAAAAAGAGAATATTTCACCTCAACGAGATGGATGAGTTTCACAATGATGCTTATAAAAATGTTTGGATTTACAAAAATAAAACTAAAAGATGGCATGATAAATATATTCTGAGAGGATAATTTGAAATCGGGCATAAAGTTTTATAAGTTAACTGAGAAAAGTGTTCCATTGATCTCACCAATGATAAAGGATGAGATCATAACGTCTAGCTACAGACGTTAAATAAAGTGCTTCTGGGAGGCAACCCAAGTTTTTTATATTTCTGTTTATGCTTTTTTTTTATCTTATTGTTTTGCTTTTGTTTTTTTTTTTAGGAATAAAGAGATTGAAGAATCTTCAATGGGTACACGGCTGCACCTCAAGAAAAAAATATTCAATTAAAAATCAGGGGAGCATGTCTTATCATTTCTCATTCTTTTAGTTAGTTTTTCTTCCTTTTTCTCATTTAGGACAATGTGATATTTAAGTTTGGGGGAAGGGAATTAAATTCAAAAAAAAAAATCTTTTTCGTTGTGTTTGGTTTAAAAATAAATAAATAAATAAAAACTGTCTATGATAAGAATATGATTGAAATTCCTTATAATTTCTTTAAATTATTCTCATTGCTTAAGTCCAACTGTTAATTCTTTACTTAATCTTGTTTAATTTGTTATGATCATTAATCATTGTGCATACCTAGAGAAGTTTTATGTGAATTTTGTGAATTTGGATGGTCTCTACTTACTCTAAAACTTGTTTGATTACTCTTGAGACGAAATCTTATACAGAATATTACTTGGGAAGTGATTTAGGCATTCTTTGAATCAATTGAGCTTTTCAAGTGAAAAAAAATGTACAAAATTCCATTTACTCCAATGTTTTAAGTTGCTTAGTAACTAGGGATATTCATTACCAATGTTTACTCTTACGTCAAACCGTAACTTGAAATATGAGTATGCAAAAATACTTTAAGTGTCTAACTTGTTGAGTAACTAGATGCATCCATCACAAATGCCTGCATTCACGTCAAAAGATGAGTGATGCCTTGGATTTCAAAAAAAAATCACTTCAAGTGTGTGGCTTGTTGAGTAATTGGGTGCATCCATCACAGATGTCTGCATTCATGTCAAAACATAAGTGACAACTTGGAGCAAGAAAAAAAAATTGGAATTTGGAAAAAAAAAAATTTGATGAAGAGAAGTAATTTGAGATATTCAAAGGACTAAGAAGGGTGTATGTTTAGAAGTAGTGAGAGTGTCCTATTTGTTTAAATCCTATCTTTTCTTTGAAGCCCTCATCCTAGTCATACATCACAAGCCTAATAAAGAACTATTGATCGTTTGTAATATTTTGTTCTATATTATTAGATAGTGATTTGAAAAGCAAGTCTTTGACGACCCGAAATTTCTTACCTTAATTTAATTGATTAATTGATTATTAAAAAGGGGAAGCTTAGTGGTCTAATTTAGTAAGGCCTTAAGCTTGGGTTCAGAATTGAAGTTTTGAGAGCATAACCTAAGTTAGTGGGCCAAGAAAAGAATGACAAGCCCACAAGCCCATAGGATTGACCCATAGTCTACCAAGCCCACATGAGGGACATATGTCATCCTTAAAAAAACTCTAGTGAGTTTTCAAAGACTAGTAGATAAGAAGAGAAAAATACTAGTAGTTGGAGAGTTGACTAGTGGTTTTTTTGAAAGATGAAGTGTGAGAATCAAGGTGGGATTTTCTCATCATTTGGATAACTTGGGAAGGGTGAAGGAAGAAGAGATCTTCCATTTTAGTCTTTCTAGGAGCATATCATATCTAGGAGGGTGACACATGTAGCATGTGATGGGAAATAAAAGTGAGGAGGAAGGAGAGCTTCGGTGGAAGCCTTGGCCAAACCCTTCATTGAGTTTTTCCATGTAAGCTCTTCCAAATCTAGAGGAATGACTATTGATAGATCTTGTAAGTAGGAGTTGACAAGGATATTGACAAGTGATGAAAGGATGTGGTATCATTGGAGAGAGGAAAAGAAAATGAAAAGAAAACAAAGGGGATTCGAGTAAGCATTGCCGTGAGCCTTATTTTTGGTCTTCCCAGAGTTTTGACAAATCTAGGTGAAGGGACATAGGGAATTTGTGTAAGAGTGTAAAGGACATGTGTATAAGAGTGTAGGAAGAAATGGTGACTAGACAAGTTGGTTGATAGCTATTTGAGATGAGAGAAAACTATGGGAGAAGAGAAGGGTATTCGGTGGAAGTAAGGGGAGGCCTTGGCCAACTACTCCATGGCTCATTCTCCTAAGGAGCACTTCCAAATCCTAGTGAATTGACATGTGAAGTGAGTGGTGATGGAGTGAAGAGTGATGTGAAAGAGAAAGAGTTGTTAGAAACCAAAGGGGGTGCCGGCCATAGGAAGGATGAAGGGAAGGGTTTCAACTCAAAGTGCAACCTAGTTTTAGGCATGATCATACCCTATTGATATAATCAATCTAAGGGTCTTTCAACCCATCAAATTTCACTTCAAGTTTAGGAAAATGAGTGCCTAAGGCACCTAGGAAACCCATGACCGAATGGCCTTATGCGTGCCCAATCTCCCTTGCTTGTTTCACTTTCTCACAAGCACACACACACCCATACCTCTCGGCCACACTCTCTCCCACTCCACTCTCATTTTGCTTCACCTTCTTTTACCTTCTAAACACAAGATTGTCCAAAGTCTAGTGGAGCTAGAACAAGCATCCTTGAGTGGGAACACCTTTGAATAGGAAAGATAAGTTTTAAGTCATTTCAAGTGTAGATATTCTAGGTTAAATTACATACACACACCAAAGCTTATATTTTTGAGATTTTCTTTCCAACTTCACGCTTATAAAATATTTTAATGGAGTATTTTTATATATTTTCAGAACTTCTTTCTCTACTTGGAATATTGTAAGTGCATTTTCATCTTCTCTTTAGCATTTCAAGTATATATTTGGGTGAATGTGCTTGTATTGGTTGTTGAGTGTATAAAAATGCTAGATTAGGTTTGCTTGATGAGAATGCTTTGTGTTCTTAAATGAAAAATCCATGCTTGGAACATGTGTTACCTTAGGCTTGAAATTCTATTTTGATTGATGGATTTAGCTAAGTAGTAGTAAAGAGAAATGAAAGCATGAGGATACAATATATATATGGTTATGATGGTAAGGCATGCATGACTAAGATGATATTGTCGAATATTGGTGATGCTAGGGTAAAAAACTTGAGTAAATACCTTGCATATTAAGCTCAAAAATCCTTGCTTGAGTAATGTATTATTCTAGGGTTAATGTTTATATTAAATTGGTAGATTTAGTCATCTGTTGCAAAGAAAGATGGAAGTATGAATAATATATTTTTTGTGGTGACAAATGCATGCTTATTAACATAAGTTTTAAAGTTGAAAAATTGATGGATGATGACATAGGATTTTCGGGTTCTATGGTACCCAAGGTTGAGTTAATAATTAAGTTATATTTCTTTTCTTTATATAATGACTTAGTCTTATGCTTTTGGAAAGGATTGGCGGTATGAAAATTTAAAGGAGCTAATGACAAAATTTTAATTATAGGATTGAATATATTAACTTTGGTTAAGAAAAAAGTGGGCAAAACACTCATCTAAAAGGCTATAGGGTTTCGGTCAACCCCTTTTAGTAAAGCTAAAAGAAAAATTATATCTTTTTTAATAAATTAATTAAGGCTTGGTAAGTATGCGGAAGGAAATAGAAGGAAGAAAACCCTAGGTAGAACCAAAGAGGGTCTCAGCCCAACCATAGTGGTGGAGGCCAAGCACCCCACTCAACCCATTAGACCCAATTATGTGCTTATGCATGAGTGGTAAGTTGAATGATGTGATATTTGACTTTTGAAAGAAGATGGCTAAGTGTGCACTTGGGTTCGTCTCGAATTTTTGCGTGATTAGCGTTAAAGGTTTGCATGTCCCATGCATATGGCACGAAAATCATGTTTTTTAGTCAAACATGTTTTTTAAAAGAAAAGAAATAGGGTTTTATAAGAACCCCAAAGGCTGGAACGGGGAAGTGTCCCAGTAAAACTCCATGTTCACTCAGGAGCAGATAAAGTCAAGTGAAAGCCCTTGGGTCAACGAAAAACAGTTGGCGGACCATGTATGGCTCCAAAAGGTGTCTGGAGCGTAGTCTCACTTAAAGCTAGTGAGTGCCCATGGACGGTATTGGCTTTTGCCTTACCGTTATAAGAATAAAGTTGTAGTCGCTCGGTTTGAGTGATCACCAAGTGATGAAGAACAGATATCGTAGTCGCCCCGACTCAGGTAGTTTGCGAGTGTTACGGTAACGCGTAACGTAGTTACTTAGGCTTGAGTAGTCGCTAGGTGCTACGGTAACTAGTAAGGAACACACGGTATATAGGGGAGTTGTGAGGTGTCCAATAAGAATAAGTCATGACAAGATCAGCTTTCGAGCCCCAAGAATGATACGTATACGTAAGTGACGCCTAAGATAAGAAAGAATGAAAGACACGAAAAGTTTTAAGAAATGGGTTTTTAAAGCATGAGTCAAAAGAATTTCGTTATACGATGAACCCTTTAATGTAAAGCAAGCATGTGAATCAAGATTGAAAGAAGTTACGTTTTTATGAGAGTCTTCATGAGCATGTGCATGTGCTAAGTCATTTGTTGCATATGCATTAAGTATGAATTGTTTGTTGTTCGCTCATCTGTATGCTTGAAATGCTTAAGTTAATATGCATGTATACTTACTGAGTTTTCTCAAAATCTCATCCCTCTATATTTTTCACTATCGTTCCGTATTAGGGCGATAGAAGTGGTTGCAGGAGATGACGTCTACGAGACTGATCCTGGAGAGTCTCCAGCCCACTGACGGGTTGGTGACCTCTCCTCCTTTTGATATGGTGACCCTAAGTTGTATGAGCGATTTATTTTTCACATGCGTGATATGGCACTCATGGAGTCTGCCGGCCGTCAATGTGTAGGGAGCTGCTTTACTCTGAAGTCTGACGGGTCCTTGTTCATTGATCGCGTCTACTCCTCAGAGAAGGGAAACTGTGTCCTGCACTACGGAGATTGGGTGGACTTAGGGCGATTTCTTTTTGGCCAGGGGTTAGGGCGGTAAAGGAAAAGCCCCTAAGTTAGTGGATGGTGGCGGGGTCAGCACATGTTTTATGTTATCTGCTTTACTTATATATTTATCTTTTAATTGGTTCCCGTGTTTTTGGAAGATGCTACTTTATGAAACTTAAAGCAATTGGCATCATTGTGAATATGAAGCTTATTTTGGAAATGTTAGTTCAATATACCATGTGACATGTGGCAGACTTTAAAAAAAAATTTAAGTTCTTGCCTAATTTAAAACGGCTTGACCTATTTCGTTGCGAACTTTTGAAGTCCCTAATTTTTATTTCAACGAATACCCGAATTAAGAACGAGAGGTAAATATCCCTATGATGTTTATCTCCAATGCCTCGGTTTGCGTCCGATCCCAAGCATGAACGGGGCACGTCAACAAAGTCTATGAAGTTTTCAGAGATCCAATTTTATTTACTTGTTTGCATAAAATTATCCGGAAAGCTAATGATGAAATGAGAATGATAATGTGATGGAGTTAAGTTTTGAATTAACTTTTGGACTTGATTCATTTGGAATGATTCTTTTGAGTTATAAACTTTATACAATCTTTGAGGCAATAACTTTTATGAAGCAAACATATACTTGTTTTAATTTTCTTTTTCTTTTTCTTTGCTCAAGGACTAGCAAAATTTAAGTTTGGGAGAATTTGATAAGTGTAATTTTTATATGATTTTTATTATCCTTTTACTTATTAAAATTGTTAGTTTTCTTTTATTTCTTATTATTTTATTTTATTTTATTTTATTTATTTGTTTATGTTGAAGGAATGAGAAGAAAAAAAAAAGAAAATAATAAACGAGCATGAGGATCATCCGGTTTGGACTACAAGTCACTTGAGCCCCACTAGTTCTTTAAGCCATCAATTGACGTTGACATGAGGAAGATTAAACATGCAATTGAGACTTCACTTCAGATTTTTCATGGCCCATCAGCATTTTAATTCACATGGATTTATTTGATATGGGTCGGCTTACATTCACTTGAGGAGAATTCATGGGTTGCACGTTTTCTTTAATAGACAATAGCAGGATTTCACCAGCCCACATGTTTATTATTTAATTGGTCGAAAGAGATAGAAACTTCGGAATTGATAAAATTGAGAGATCTAATGGGTTTTTATTGTTTAATCTATGCTTTGGGAATCGGATGTTCTTTTGTGCCTATTTTTATGATTATCTCGTTTAATTGCTAGGAGACCTACTAGTTTATTATTCGTTGTAATCTATTGCTAGATTAGATATCAAATTCGTAATTATTTGATCCCTCTAATCTATAAAATAATTAAGATTTAATGATTTGCTGCGTCCAAAATTATTAGATATTAAAAAGAACACTAGACTAAATTAACTGCGACCGCTTGTACTTGTATCGTTTAGTTTCATTGATCTCTCTAATTCTTAAGGCTGCTACTAGATTAAATCTTTAGCGCTTGTCTTGGGTTGTTTAGAGTTAGGGTTAATCAAATCATTTGTTTTCTAATTAACTACAACTAAGGAAAGATAGGAAAATGGTTCCAACGGTAAATATTCAAAGTGCTAATTGATATATCTTTGCATCGATGATCAGTTGTAAAATTTCGATGGTGAATATTGACTTAGACCAAGGTTTGTTCTTTTGATTGATTTCGATATTTTAAATTGAATTATTCTTTAGTTGTTTTTATTTTTTTTTAAATTATTTTTGTTATATTCAAAACCCTCCATCCTTATTCAAGTAGCATAAAATTAGGCTGGACACTCTCTGTGAAAGCAATCCTTACTCGCACTACTACATATATATTTTTTTTTAGGAATATAGGTTTTTTTTTTTTTGCCTGCGACAGCACACCACACACCCCCCAACTTACTTTTTGCTAGTCTCTTAGCAAAATGGTGAAATAAACTAGCTATGGCTTCTTCTCTTTGGGGAAAATTAATGCACCAATTAGACGAGATGCATAGGTCAAAGGACTAGTTCACTTAGGCTTTTTGTTTCAGAAAGGAAGAGTTCATGCATTAACCTCATCTTTCAACCAATTTGAATGTATCTCTAAACAAAATTGAATGCTAATGTTCTACAAGATGTGAGACTGAGTCTGATTTTCCAATTTAACCACCAGAAGTCATTAATCTGTCTCATTCATAGCAGCTGTTTATGTGGGATTTTTAATTCCTTCTCTATTTCAAAACTATTGTGTTAATGGCTTTCACACTACTTCACTTTGAAAGATCCCTTTATTTTTGGGCATCTTGGAAGCAGGCAGCCTTTTCTAAGACACTTTTCACTTCTTTTCTCCTTTTTTTTTAAGATCCTTGGCTTGTCCCTTTCTTAAGTAAATTTTACTCTATCTCAGTTTCTTCCTAAGCCATTAGGATATAGTTCATTAGGGATTTACACAACTGCTTAAGAATGATTAAGTTAATGCCAACCAAGAGTTTATTCCAAGTCTTCATGTGTGAGTGATAACAAAATAAAGCAGTATTTCAGCAAGGTTCCTTTTTATCTAGAGAACAAACTTCTATTGGTTTCAAAACATGATCAAAAGGAATAAACCCTACTTTCAACCCAACTTCCTAAGTGAACATTACCAAATTTCAAATCATCAAGTCTAATCAAGGCATCCATATGAAGCATGGGAAGCCATAGCTGCTAATTACACTTAATCATTGACATTCCTTCTGGTGGTTTATGCCTAACAGATAACCCATCACCTCCCCCCCCCCCACCCCAACTTAAATTCAACATTGTCCTCGAGGAAAAATGTAACAAGCAGTAGAAACATATGAAAAGGAATGAAAATGGATTGTTACCTGGAAGGTGCCATTAAAAAAAATTGGAAATAAAAATGGGGAAAGAGAAACAAAAGTTAATGTAAATGTAGACAGGAAAAGAAATGGAAGAAAAATAAACAAAGCAAACTAAAGTGAACATGCTTGAATCACACTATGACAGGGTCAATTAAGTGAGAGGAGGTGTCCTCAGGTGAGAAATTGGAAAGAAAATGTTTCAGTCTCTTCCCGTTCACTTTGGAGGAATTTCCACTTTGGGAGTTTAGGATTTCTACAGCTCCATGGGGAAATACAGTCTGCATAATGAAGGTCCACCTAGATCTAAGTTTTCCAGGGAACAAATGCAACTTAGAGTTGTAAAGCAAAATTTTCTTATCATGATGGAAAGTTTTCCTCTAGATATGGCTATCATGGAAGTGTTTCATTTTTTCCTTAGACAACTTAGAATTGTCATAGGCATCCCTTCTTAATTCAGCCAGTTGCGATTTTCTAAAAGAACCAGCTTGCCCCATGTCCATGTTGCACTGTTTAATGGCCCAATAAGCTCTGTGCTCTAGCTCGACAGGTAAGACAGTTCTGTATGCCTAGAGTGCATCAAACAGTCTCCCAGACTAGTATTTCCTACTAGGGTTAATAGTTTTCTCAAGAATGTGTTTAATTTCCCTATTGCCCAGTTCAACTTGCCCATTTGTCTGGGGGTAATAAGGTGTAGCAACCTTATGGTGTATTCCATATTTCTTCATTAAAATAGCAAAAGGTTTATTGCAAAAATAGCTACCATTTTCACTAATCACAACTTTGGGCATTCCAAATCTTGAAAATATGTTTTTTTTAAGGAATTTCAGGACAACTTGTTGGTCACAAGTTGTGATAGCCCGGAATTTCCATTCTATTTTATTTATTTATTATAAGAATAATTTTGAAATTTTAATTAAAAAGAGAACTTAAGGTTTGGACTTGAACTTGAGCTTTGGACGCATGGCTTGTGTATTGGCCCAAAGTGGAGCGGCAAGGCGTATAGGCCCATGGAAATAATGCATAGTCAACCAAGCCCAATGTAGTGGGACACTTGTCACACTTAGAAGATGTGATAACCCGGATTTTAGATATCCGCTTAATTTTCATATGTGGGATGATTATGTTTCTCCAAAACCATTTTTAGGAATTTTTGGGAAATATGTATAGGATTCTTATATTGAAAGGTTAGGAGTAGGGTTGGGTATAAATGTGACTTGTGTTAAGGTGAAAAAGTGCCTAGACCCGAGATCTCGCTCGACTCTCGCTTGATGTCTGGCTCGAGCGAGATACAGGAATAGACATACGTCTTTTAGTAGAATGGTCATAACTTGCTCATTTGATGTCAGATTTCAGTGATTCAAGAGGCTATGGAAAGCTAAGAGGAATATCTACAACTTTTATGTTTTAAGGTTTAAGAGATACGGACTTAATCAAATAAGAAATAGAGATTTAAGTACCAGGTCTGAATTGGAGATAGATGAGCATTGACTTTGAAGTTGACTAAGAACATTGGATAAGATTAAGCCTTTGGATTATTTTCTCAATTATCCTAAGATCTGGACAAGTATGTAGAGATGTGGAAAATTAGGAGATTTTATTTAGTAAATTTCGTGTGAAATAAGAGGAATCATCTATCCAACACTTGGTGTGCCCGGATTGGTGTTCTCGGGCTCATCTGTCGAGTTTTATTAGAAAAATCATAACTTGGCCATATGAACTCCAAATTAAGTGATTCCAGTTCCTATAGAACTCTAAGACATAGATCTATAACTTTTATGATTGTAGGTTTTAGATAATCGAAGTGTATCGAGGGATTATTTGGACTGGAATGGGACTGATCTGTTTTAAGTGCAAACTGGAGCCCGAAAATAAATCACTCCACCACCTCACTTTAGATGTTCGAATTTGATTGGTTTTCCTCATTTTTATCTGCTAGATACACATATTAAAGTATGTGTCAAGTGGAGGAAGAGCTTCTAGAAGAATAATTAGTTTAAAACCAAGCAAAAGTGAAGAACTAATCTGATTGGCCAAAACAGCCAACTATCCCCCTTGTTTCCAATCAATTGGTAACCAAACCTTGGGAATTAGGTGATGAGATATTTTCCAGCCACTCTAAGGGTACTAAGGGAGTCTTGGACGTGTGGACAAGGGTGAAGAAAAGGTTCTAGAAGCTTTGGGGGTGCAAGGAAGGCCAATGGCCTGTTGAGCATATCTTAGATATTTTAGACCTTTTGGAGTTTACTTTTATGCCTATATTTAGTAATTATTTGGGGCCATTGATCTAAGATGATTTTAGATATGGAAGAAGCATAGCCATGGGATGAAAATCCTTAGAGATCATGAGAGATATGGATGAGGATTAGACTAACCAAGGCTGGACAACACACCACACCTTACACGGTTTGATTTAACCAAGGGCCTTGGTTTGTTTTCCTTCCTTCTTCCCAAACCATCGATCCCTCTATATATATATAACCAACTTCAGTCCATAAGGGACCTTTTGGGAGAAGAAACTCACACCCACTTAGAGAGAAAGCCAAAGAAGAAGTCTCTCTTAACCCTTGAACCTCCAAACATCACCTAAGTGAGCTAAGTGAGTGCTTTGAGGAGAAATATTGCAAGGACTAGTTGGATCATTCAACCAAGCTTTGGAGAAACTTGTAAGTATACAATTTAACTTAATCTTGGCATAGAATAAGTAGATTGTTGATGGAATTAAGTTTGTTGTTAGTTGGAGCTTGAATTAGGCTTATATGATGTGCTTGGAATCTATTGTGTTTTGGATATGATTTTGGTGATGGTAAAATGTTAGGAAAATTATAAGGACATAGATTTATGTTTTAACAAGTAAAAATGAGGTTGATGTGAAAAGATTGCTGGGTTTAGGTTGAAAAACCCCATGAGCCGTGATCTTGCTCGACTATCGCTCGACAGGTGAGTCGAGCGAAGGCAAAATGTGAACCCTCGCTTGACTGTCGCTTGATACCCCACTCGAGCGAGTTCCAACCCATGACTTCGCTTGACTTTCGCTCGACACCCCGCTCGAGCGAGATGCCCTGTTTTGCTTAGATTCAGGGTTTTTCCCGGAATAAAATTAGTGTCTCAAATGGAAAGAGTTTTAGGTGAAAAAACTCATAAGAATAAGAAAAGATATAGTATGGCCCGACCACGGGTAATAATGATGGCATGACCCAACTACGGGTAACAATAGTGACATGGCCCGACCACCGGTAATAATAGTGATATGGCCAGACCACGGGTGATAATAGTGGATATTAGTAATGACTTGTGAGAACAAGGGTTTTAAGATAAGAATGAAAAGCATATGCATGTATGAATATGTTAGTCACGTCATGACGGGGACGGCGATACGTAACGCCCGTATGACTGACGTGCCGACAGGGACGGCGATACGTAACGCCTGTCGTAAGAATAAGAATTATGTCACTACGGGGACGGCGATACGTAACGCCCGTAGGATTGACATGATTAGCAGGGACGGCGATACGTAACGCCCGCTATGATAAGAATGCTTACGTCATCACGGGGACGGCGATACGTAACGCCCAGATGACTGGTAAGTTGACGGGGACGCCTGTCATATATGTTAAGTATGTTCCGTGTCATGACGGGGACGGCGATACGTAACGCCCGGAAGATTGACACGAGACTCATCATTTCGGGGACGGCGATACGTAACGCCCGGATGATTGATGAGTTATATGTGATGGGGACGGCGATACGTAACGCCCATCAAATATAAGAGATAAGTAAGACCCGACAGGGACGACGATACGTAACGCCTGTCAAGGTTATGTGATAAGTAAGACCCGACAGGGACGGCGATACGTAACGCCTGTTGAGGTTATGCAATAAGTAGATCCCGATGGGGACGGCGTAACGCCCATCGAGGATAAGAAATAAGAGAAACCTACAAGGTTAAGAAGTAAAGTAAAAAGTATAAGTTTGTATGTGATGATGGGTCTAGCTAAGATCTAAGTTTGTATGGTAAGATGGGTAATTGACTTGTGAAGTTCCGTAAAGTATTCTTATAAGTGATATGTTGGTGAGTATGATTATGTATGATGATAGTTGATGTTATCTATGCTTTATTTCGTTAACTGTATACTTACTGAGATTTCTTGTAAATCTCACTCTTTTATGTTTTATCTATCATTCCTTATGGAATGATAGATGTTGTTGCAGGGATAGATAAATTGCATTGAGACTCGATCAGCACTGGAGATTCTGAGGTACCCTGAGGGTCCTATGGAATGCTCCTCTCCGGTTGAGATGATCCCATGTACGTGATCAAGTAAAGAAGTAAGAGTACTAGATGATGGTGGGATATGAGATTATGTTTTGAGAAAACTAACTGGGTTATGTAAGAGTTAATACAGAATGTTGTTGTAAATACAATGTTATGAGAAGTGTAATTTTAGTATGCCATGTGATCTATTGATGCAAGAGTTAGATCTCTTTGCACATATTGGGAATTTACTTCTTCCAGCTGCGATCGGCATTGCATTTAATTAGTAAGCTTAGATGCATGCATGCTACTTTTTATATTTACGTAGGATAAGTAGCCTTGTGTTGCTTGTCCGGATGCGTCGATTTACGTTGTAATCGATGCGAAAAATTGGGGCGTCACAGAAGAGCCCTAGTTAGTCTTCAAAGACTGATAAGTTTATGGGAGAAATGGACTAGTAAATGGAAGGTTGACTAGTGGGTTTCTTAGAAAAGTGTGTGAAAGAATCAAGAAGAGAATCTTTCATCATTTGGAAGGCATGGGAAACGTGGGAGGCAAAAAGGGAAGAAACAAGCTCTTCCAATTGAGATTCCCTAGGTGTATACTATATCTAAGTGATTGACATATGATGGATTTTGTGAAGAGTGGTAGGTGTGTGTGAAGGAGTGCTTCGGTGGAGCTATAGCCGAACCCTTCCTTTGTGTTTTCCTATGTGTTGCTTCCAAATCCAAGTGTAGGACAAGTGATGGATCTTGTAAGAAGGAGTGACTATGATGTGATAAGTGATTGGTCAAAAGAAATCATCATTGGAGAAAATAAAGTGCTTGAGGAAGAGAAAGGATTTTGGGTGAGGCTTGAGCAAGGGTAGCCAACTACTCCCATTTGTAGTCTTCCAAGGTAATCCAAATCTAAGTGATCTTGACATGTGAGATTGGGTAAGAGAGTGTGAGACTTGTGTGTATAAGAGTGAGTGATTGAGAGTTGATTGATGGATCAATTAAGAGGAAAGAAAAACCCTTGGAAAAGGGATGAGTATTCAGTGGAAGCAAGGCAAGGCCTTGGCCGAGTATGGCATGTCCCATTTTCTCAATTTGAATTCCAAAATCCTAGGTAATGACATGTGAAATGATAAGTAAGAGAGTGAGGTATGATGTGATAGAAGGAAGAGTGAAAATCCACCCTTGTAGGCGCCGACCATAGTGAAAATTGAGGGGGGGGGAGAAGTTCAACCTAGTACATACTAAAACTAGGCATCATTTTGCTCTAGTGATAGGAGTCAATCAAGAGTCTTTCAATCCATCAAATGTCATTCCTAGAACTAGGGGAATGGAGTGCCTAGGAGCCTCCTTTGGCCATATGGCCTTATTCTTTCCTTCCATCTCTTTTGCTCTCATTTCCTACACACACCACACGGCAACATCCTTCTCATTTCTACTTTCTACTTTCTCTTGTGTTCTACCATCTCCCAAGCACCAAGATTCCCTAAGTCAAGTTGAGTTTGTGCAAGGTATCCTTGAGTGGCAGCTATCTTTGGAGAGGTAGGCAAATCCCTAAACCATTTCATGCATAGGATCTTAGGTTTGATCACACACACACACCAAAGCCTATGTTCTAGTTATTTTCTTTTTGACTATATGCTTATAGTTTTATTTTAATCTTATTATGTTCATACTTTTTCATAAATATTCTTATCTACACTTGGAATATAGTAAGTGCATCTTTATCTTACCCCTAGCATTCCATTTATATGTGTATAGTGAATGTGGTTGTATTGCTTATTGAATGCTTAGTGATACTAGGCTAATATATTTGAAGAAATGCCTTGAATTTTTAGTTGCAAAATCCATGTTAGTAATTACATAATTTTTTTTAGGCTTGGAGTTATATTATGTTGGAGAATATAGTTATTTTATTGCGAAGGGAAAATATAGAATGTTTATATGGTAAATAGTGACAAAATGCATGCATGATCAAGATAAAGCTTTAGGGTTTGAAAAGATTTGGCTTGGTGCACATGTAGGTTTTGGCTTTAAAGGTTTTAATGTTCAGATTTTTCAATATCAATTATTCACTCATGAGATGACTTTGTATTGGATGATTGGAAAGATTGGAAGCATGAAACTAGGAGGATCTAATAGTTTAAATTTCGGTTTTCCTATGTAGGATCAAATATGTTATTATTTTGAGGAAGAATGATCAAAACTATTTAATCTAAGGGCCTTAGGGTTTCAGTCAAGCTCTCTTTGTGGTGCTAAAAATATTTATTTATTTTATCAAGGCATACTCAAGTACATGGATGAGATTAGATGAAGGAAACCCTTTGTTGGTACCTTGAAGGGTCTCGGCCTAGCCCTAGGGGTGAAGGCCGAGTACCCCTTTTTCCTTGTTAGATCAATTTGCATACTTTTATAGCAATTATTGATGAATTCATGAGGTGTTTTGGGTTGTGAATGAACATGACAATGTGTATGCTTATACTAGCCCCGTGATCCGCATGTATAGCATTAAGGGTTGCATGTCACATGCATGAAGCATGAAGTCATGTTTTTGAATCATCACATGTTTTCCAAAGAAAAGAAAAGCATTAAGTTTTTATAAGAACTCCAAAGGCTGGGATGGGGTAGTGTTCCAGTAAAACTCTCTATTCACTCAGGAGTGGTTAAAGTCAAGTGAAAACCCCTAAGTCGACGAAGAACAGTCGGCGGACCATATATGGCTCCAAAAGGTATCCGGAACGTGGTCGCGCCTAGAGCTAGTGGGTGCCTAAGGATGGTAAAGGCATTGTGTCTTGCCGTTATAAGAACAAGAATGTAGTCACTCATTTGAGTGGTCACCCAGTGATGAAGAGTGGATAACGTATTCACTTTGGACTTGAGTGCCAGATGATACGGTAATGCGTAACGTAGCCACTTTGGGCTTGAGTGGTCGCCTAGTAATGCAGTAATTAGTAGAAAACACACGATACGCAAGGGAACCATGAGGTGTCCACAAGAAAGTCGTGACAAGAATGGCTTTTAACCCCAAGAATGATATGAACATGTTAATTAGCACCTAAGATAAGAAATCATGAAAGAAATGAAAAGTTACGAAAAAGATTATTTAAACACAAGTTAAACGAATTATGTCATACAACAAACCCTTTTTATGAAAAACAAGTGTATGAACCAAGTCTGAAAGGAAGTCAAGATTTATGAAAGTCATCATGTGCATATGCATCTGTTAAGTCACTAGTCTCATATTCATGACATATGTTCTGTTTTGCTATTCGCTTATATATAAGCAAGCAATGCTTTCGTCGAGATAACTGTGTACTTACTGATATTTCTCGAAATCTGATCCCTTAATTTCCAACTATCGTTCCTTGTTGGGGTGATAAAAGTGGTTGCAGGTGAAGATCACTTCGACGAGTCTGACGCTCGGAGAGACTCCCTAGACCACTGAGGGTCTGGTGATCTCCCCTCCTTTTGATGTGATGACCCCCGTTTTGTACAACCAATTTATCTCGAACATGCATTGGAGTGTGCTCATTGAGGTCGCCGGTTGCCAATGCATCGAATGCTGCCTTACCCTGGGGATTGAAGGGTCTCTGTTTATAGACCGCGTTTACACCTTAGCGGTTGGGATGGGTATCTTGCGTGGCGGTAGAATGAGCCTGGGGCACTTCCTGTTTGGTCCCAGGATTAAGGAGGTCAATGATGAACCCCCTTTCTAGTGGCGGGTCGTGGGGTCGGCGTATGGTTAATATTGCCTTGTTTATACTTAGTTTATGTTTATGGTTCCCGTTGTTTTGGGAAAGTTTATATTTTATGGAAACCGATACACTTGGTGATAATTATTAATATGAAATTTATTTTGGGAATTAAATTTTGTTATACCATGTGAAGTAAGGCAAGTTTTAAGTTATTGCCTAAATTTTACTCGGCTTTACCCTTTTTTCGCTGCAAAAGTTTTATACACTGCCTTTAAATTAGACGCATGCCTGTACTTATGTTATGAATGAGGGGTAAGTATCCTTGTGTTACTTATCTCCGCATCTCGATTTATGTCCGATTTCAAATGTAAGCTGGGACGTCAACACAAGTTCTTGAATGTATAGCCTCAACCCACTTGGAGACTAGTCTACAGCAAATAAAATGTACTAATGTCCAAAAGATGGGGGAAAAGGTCCCATAAAATCAATGCTCTAGCAATCATAAACTTCTAAGACTAAGATGAGATGCAGTGGCATCATGTTTCTTTTGGTTATTCCCCCTAATTTCTGACAGGACTCACAAGCTTTACAAAAGTTGTAAGTGTCTTTAAACATGGAAGTTCAGTAAAATCCACTTTGTAGAATTTTAAATATAGTTTTATAAGCTGAAAAGTGACCCCCACAGGCCTTAGAATGACAAAAATTAAAAAACAACAAAGAACTTATCATTAGGAACACATTTCCTACTTACTTGGTCTAAACAATATTTAAAAAGATAATGTTCATCATAAAAGAAAGACTTAACCTCAATCTTCATCCTTTTATTGTCTTGAGCAATCCAGTGTGATGGAGTTCTACCTATCACGAGGAAATTAACCAAATCAGCATACCAAGGCAATGAGTAAACTGCAAGAAGTTGTTCATCAGGAAAGTTTTTAGAGATTGGGTGGGTGGAATCTATTGGGTCCATAGTTAATCGAGACAGGTGGGCTGCCACTACATTCTCTACCCCCTTCTTATCTTTAATTGTGATATAGAACTCCTGCAACAACAAAATCCATCTAATTAGTCTTGGTTTTGTATTTTGTTTTGTTAATAGAAACTTCAATGCAGCATTGTCAGTGAACACAATAATAGAAGATCCAAGCAGGTAAGCCCTAAACCTTTCTAATGCAAAAACTATCGCCAGTAATTTCTTCTCTATGGTAGAGTAATTTTTCTAAGCATCATTTAGACTCTTACTAGCATAGTATATCACATAAGGAAGCTTATTCTTCCTTTGCCCCAATGCAGCCCCCAGGGCAAAATCATTGGCATCACACATTAACTCAAATGGTAAGGACCAATCAAGGGGTTGGATAATAGGGGCAGTAGTTACAAAAAAATCTAGTTGAGTAAAAGCATTTTGGCATTCCTCAATCCACTCAAACTGAGCATCATGCATCAGTAATTGCCAGAGAGGTTTTGAAATCTGGCAAAATTTTTTTATGAATCTTCTATAAAAAGCCAGCATGTCCTAAGAAGGACCTGATGTCTTTTATAGATTTTGGCACAGGCAGCTTTTCATTCAGCTCAATTTTAGCTTTATTAACTTCAATTCCCCTTTCAAACACAAGGTGCTCGAGGACCAACCCTTGTTGTACCATGAAATGGCACTTATCCCAGTTCAACAATAATTGTTTCTCCTCACATATGGCCAGAACTACCTCAAGGTTAGCCAAACATTTCTCAAAGGTCTTACCAAAAATTGAGAAAATCATCCTTGAATACTTCAACAATATCATCAATTAAATCACTGAAGATACTCAACATACACTTTTGAAAGGTGACAGGGGCATTATAGAGGCCAAAAGGCATCCTTTTATAAGAAAAAGTCCTAAAAAGACAAGTAAAAGTCTTTTTTCCTGATCCTCAAAGGCAATATCAATTTGATAATACCCAGAGTATCCATCTAGGATACAGTAAAATTCATGGCCTGCTACTTTCTCTAAGATTTGATCAAGAAAATGTAAGGGAAAGTGATCTTTTCTGGTGGCTACATTCAGTTTCCTGTAATCTACACACATTCTCACCCAATTGTCATTTTGGTAGGTATCAACTCCCCTTTTTCATTTTTTATCACAGTAATACCATATTTCTTTGGTACTACCAGGATGGGGCTCACCCATTGGCTGTCAGATATTAGATAAATTATTTCTATATCTATCAACTTCAAGACCTCTTTCTTAACCACTTCTTTGAGAGTAGGGTTCAACCTTCTCTGCATTTTCCTAGATGGTTTAGTCCCTTCTTCTAAATATATTCTATAAGAGCAAGTCAAGAGGTTTATACCTTTCATGTCAAAAATAGTCCACCCAGTGGCAGACTTATGCTGCTTTAAAACCTTTGGTAGCTTACCCTTCTGTCCTACAGTGAGTTGGGATGAGATTACTACTGGAAAAGAGTTGTCATGCCCCAGGTAAGAATATTTTAGCTCTATTGGCAATGCCTTTAATTCCATAGGTGGAACTTCTCCACTCACAGGGTTGGATGGCTCCTCAGTGGGAAAAAGAAGTTCAAACTTTGGCACCAAGTGAGTACTTTGTCCTCCTGCAGTAGACAAAGACAATAAGTCAGTTTCTTCTTCAAAGGAATTTTCACACTTCAATTCCTTCAACAAAAATTCATCTAAAAATGTTACTTCTAATGAATTGAACCCTATATTTCCTCGACTTCCAGAGGTTGCCTGCACAAATTAAAAATGTTTAGCTCCAATGTCATGTTACCAAACTCAATTTCAACAGCCCACTTCTACAGCTTATAATCGCATTTTGGGTTGCTAGAAAGGGCCTTCCCAAGATCACTAGTGCAGAATTCATGTTAGGTTTAACAATAAGTTTCATATCTAGGACTACAAAGTTCATAGGATAATAAAACCTATCCACTTGTATTAACACATCCTCTACAACTCCTTTAGAAATTTTAATGGACCTATCAGCTAACTGGAGAATTATAGAAGTTGGTTTTAACTCACCCAAACCCAGCTATTCATACACACTGAAGGGTAACAAATTTATCCTTGATCCTAAATCCAACAAAACCTGACCTAATTTTGAATCCCCTATTATGCAAGAAATGGTAGGTGAACCAAGGTCGTTGTATTTAGGTGGTGTGTGGTTTTGGATGATGGCACTAACTTGTTTAGTGAGAATTTTGATGGATCTATCATCTAATAATTTATTTAGCTATATCTTCTCTTCGTCATACAGCTTAATACAGTCTCTTCTTAGAGTGGTTTGGGATGGTAAAATAAATCAACGCTCTAGATCAGACACATACTCAATAAGTCATTCGTGCTCCACTAGCCCAAACGTCAATCACACTAATAAAAAACTTAGCAATAAACACCCTAAGTTTTTCAGGATCATGACTCGACCTTATGGGCTTGGGTTACATACATTTTACCTCTGCATCCCTATTACCATTAAAAGGTTTACTTTTTCCAGATAATTTACAATTAAATAGCTTATCACAATATTTGCACCAAGCTTTTGGTTTATCAGGGTCAATAGGTAGCACTTTCTCAAAGTGTTCCCAAGACACCAGTTAATTACTAGGTGTTTTCCTAGATTTTTTAGATAAAGGTGGAATGGAACGGGAATATGTAGATGAATGGTTTGGAAGACTCCCATGCTCCTCTACATCCACTGAAAAAGAAGAAAAAGAAGTGTCACCATCAATCCCTTGAGTCGTACCAACATTTCAACTTACAGAATCTTCTTCTATCTATTATTAAGTAACAAAACACAACAAACAAATCAAACCATATAATTCACTAAAATATCATGTACAAATCTAAAAAAATTTAGCAAACATTATAAGTCCATAATTTAAGCATGGATATTTTCCTCTACTCATTTATTATTTTCTTGTTTATGTTACATGTTTTAGTTTACCATCTAAAGCAACAAAAATCCATATATTTTCCTCTCCTTTGCCTTGTGAAAATCTTAGAAATGTAAGCAATGACCATAAGAGAAAATAGAAAGAATTATTACTTGTAAAGCAGGGTTGATGAATATAAACAATAAAGGCTCTTTTATATTAAAAATATTGTTAGGTAATTCCATAGTACGTTGATACTCTGTACCTAGCAAATATGTTATAAGAATAAAATTGATTGTATAAGCATTTATTTTTAACGACATAACATGCTTCTTATAATAAGTCGAGAATATAAGACAAAATTTAAATTTAAAATTTCTACTCTGAGCAAATGAAAGCATAGAGGCATTACCTATAATAGTGCCCAAAGGAAAGCATAAAGGCATAAAGGGAAAGTACTGGTGATTGTGGGGGTTCTGATCCTGTAACAGGGCTAATCTTATGCTTCTTCATTTGTTTCTTGAGCAGGGGAAAGCATAAAGGCAAAGGTAATGGTAAGTTCTAACACTACATGTATATAAGCACGGGAACTTGTATGGCAAGAGGTACTAGTTTCCATTAAGAATTTGCAGACAAGCTACAGATGTCAACTGGTCATTCCATGGTGTTATATATACAAGCTTTTTTTTCTAATCTAGCTAAAATCTCACATGTGTAGACTTGAACAAAGTTAATACTCACAATTAGTCAATAGTGGAAAAAGAATGAATAAAAAGCTTAATTAAGAATTACACTAGATTATGTGGAAGGTCAAATCTTGCATGAAAATATTCCCTCCTTAAGAATGCAATATGACAACGTAAGCTCTACTACCACACCAAACACATAAATTTAAAACTATTAGCAACTCCCTTGTTCTGCAATTGAAAGTTATTTGACTCCTCTGGAAAGACAACCTCCTTGTAGGGAAAAGACAACATAACAAATCCATAAGGAACATAATTAACAAGAAAAAAATAAATCAAGATAAGTGGCAATATCTGACATTGTGAAAGAAAAATGGACATTGTCGGAACAGTATGCTCCATGGACATATGTTAAAACAAAGGACTTGGGTTAAAAATAAATGACTAACTTCATGAAAGGCTTTTGTAATTATACATAATGGTGTACTGCCATCTTTAGCTTCTAGCATATTGAAGTTTGGGGCAAATTTAAATTTCATTATAGTCCATGGGATAAAAGGATATCAAACAAAAGACATGGTTTATATATATATATATATATATACACACGTGTGTCTAAGTAACTTTGAGTTTCTTCATCCAAGAACATTTTTTATAGTTTCAAGTGAAAGCTTTGTTTCCTTATTTGTATGTAACATTGAGGTTGAGTTTGGTCAAATAATATTGTTTTGGTATCAAATAATATTCCTCAATAGCTTCCTTATTTGTACCCATTATATGATTCGATTCTCTCCCAATTTTGCTTCCCTATTTTCCCATAAAATGCTTCTCAACAGAAACTAAATAAAAACATAGAAACTCATTGCACAAAATCCATGATTAATAAGGTAATAAATTACCTCTAAATAAAAGCATAGAAACCCATAAAACCCAATAATCAACTTGGAGTTTTTTCCTTCAACAAATCTATTTCTAATCTTCACGCAGCTACAGGATAGAGAGAGAGATAGAGAGAGAGAGAGAGAGAGAGTACCGAACAAATTAAATGGTGTTCTGAGGATGATAGAGACTCAACAATGAAGATACAGCGAAGAAGATTTGGAGACGGTGATGGGTCACAATGACAAGGTCACGGACTCAACACGAGGATGGAGGCTAGGGTTTTTGCGTGTAGAGAGAGATGAATGAATAGCGATTAAGACTCAGGGGGAGATTGTATCATTAGTCAAAAACGGCGCCATCTTATTATTTTAAAAAGCCTGATACTGGATTGCTAAAAGCGGGTTCTGGATTCAAAGCGGGTATCCAGCCCATGTTTATGCGATCTGAAAACTGGATCTGGAATCCTTATCTAGTTACCAGGTCAGGCTGAGTAAAACTCAGCCCATATGAACATGGCTAAATTGACCTCCACGCTCATTGGCTCCACCTGGAATCTTTGGATTCAATTTTAGAGCTAAGTAAGGAAGGTCATTGGGTTTCTTGACCACCCCGTCCATTGGCTCTACCAAGTGTCTTTGAACTCGACTTTAAGGGCTAAGTAAGGGGTCCTAACTTTCACTTCCATTGGCTCCACTGATAGTGTTTGGACATTGACTTTTGGGGGCTAAGTAAGGGGGTTTCTGAGGTTTCTTAACATCCATGCACATTAGCTTCAACAGGAGTCTTTGGACTCAAATTTTGGGGATAAGGACAGTCCTAGGGTGTATGGATCTCCACGACTATTACCTCCACTACGAGTCTTTGAACTCATTTTTTTGTGGGAAACTAAAGAGGGTGGTGGGGCCTTCAATGGCCATCGGCTCCACTGGGAATCTTTGGACTCAAATTTGGGGGCCAAGTAAGGTGGTTATGGTGTCTTTTTACTTTCATGCCTATTGACTCCACCGAGAGTCTTTAGATTTGAACTTTGAGGCAAAGAAAGGGCTCCTGGGATCTTTTCACCTCCACATCCATTGGCTCCACTAGGAATCTTTGAACTCCACTTTAGGAGCAAAGTAAGTAAGGTAAGAGTCAATTCTAAGAAAGTGTGAAAATTAAGACAACCAACCAGTCCGCCTCCCAGTCCGCCTCTTTAGTTGATTGTAATCAAGAGCATACACTGACCTAACCAACTAATCTTCATCTCATCTGGCGCATAGCAAAAAGAGGGATCCCCTTTCCTTCCCATCCCAGCTGCTCGTCTCCCTTAGTCGCCTACCAACTCGTGTTCGTAGCTTGATCGGAGGTCAAAGTGTGGTCCGGCCAAAAAAAAAAGTCGTCTATGTCAAGTGATACATGAATTTCTTAATTGTGCTTTGCTACAGTCATAGCTGGCAAAAATAGCTTAATGGTAGAGCATAGGCTTGCCAAGGCTTAGATTGAGGGTTCAAGTCCCTCCTTCCACTCCTGGATTCTCATTTAGTGGTGATAAGTGGAGTGCATAAGCCTCTTTAGAGATAGGGGCGAGGAATAATTGATAGTCCATTCCCCCTATTCATCTCTTGATTCCTCATTCCACTAATTCATTATTGTTGATTCATTTAAGGCATAGTTTCCCCACTTCTTTGTTTATTAGCACAGGTGCTCGCCAAGAATGAAAGTTGTTGAACTTAATACTCGAGTTGAAAAAAAGGGTTAGGCTCACAAGAGGAAGGCTTTCTGGGAAAAGGGAAGGCAAGTGGATTATAGAGTTAGGGGAAAAGATTGAAGATTGGCTTGCCCATTGGGATTAGGCACTTGACTGGCCCAACATTAATGAAAAAATGACAAGAAAAACTTTTTCCATCACATCTTAACCGGTATAGGATCAAATATTAGGTTCAGGATTGAAGTGAGATCAACTTTTACTCTTATCTCAAGGTGAGACAAGGAATTCAATCAAATTTTCATTATTCAATATCTCGCCTATCCAAAAAGTTAGACTAGATATTCCTTCAACCCAGAGTGCATTCTAGGGAAAGGCAGAGCCTTACCTTAGAGTCGAAAGGTGTTCATTTAATCATTGAGTAAAAACATTATTAAAAAAATAAAAATTTATTGAGGTGTAATTTTTGTTTGTAACTTTAAAGAGTGACTTTAATATTTGTCAATTATTAAGGTGTTCATTTTTTTTTTTTACTTAATATTGACAAATTGTTTTTAAAGAAATTTATGATTTTTTTAAATATTTAAAATGATTAAAAAAATATTTAAAAGAAAACATAAAACAAGAAGTGCATTTTACAGTCTGTCAAAACTTTCAAGACTACCTGAGCTCGATGTCCTAGCAACCCCTGTTATTATCTAGATCTGCCCAAACTTATATACATAAACAATAAAAAATATATATAGGATGACAGATTTGGAAAGATCGGCCTGATTTTCAGTACCCGCAGTCTGAAGGGCGAGATCGAGTCATGCAAGTTGAATTCGTGATTAAAGTTTACATGATTAAATGGCACGTAGTGGTTGTCAATTTCTCGATTAGAACAGGCATTTCTAACGCAAGATCTTGATAAAAATTCAACATAAAGTTTTTTTGAGTGTGTTGCAGATGTCATGGCTGATCAAAGGTCATAACTCCTTATTTTTTATTCCCCCGGGTAAATGGTTGACAACTTTATTATAAAGATGATGACTTTATCATTCCAAATGGGTTGGTTTTGCGTGACTAATTGGCTACTGTAGTCGGAACGCTACGTCTCAGCTAAAACCAATTATTTCCTCTCCTTCTTGGAATCTCATGCCCTTGGTTGGTCAATTTAAATCATTATAATAATATTAACTTTTTTATTAAATTTTATTTTAAAATTTAAAAAATTATAATAATAAAATAAATTGACATAATTGAAAATGAGTAAAAATCTGAGATAAGTTATTAATTTATATCATTTTCTTTAAATAGTTGGTAAGAAGGTTCTTTAAAAACAAACGTGACTTAGAGTCGGTTTGAAATTATATTTTGAAATTTAAAAAATATTTTTAATCGCTTTAAAAAAATTTTAAAGAAAAAATAATATGTTTAATAATTTTATAAAAAATATTTTAATCAAAAAAACTTGTGTATAGCTGTATATTTTTAAAAAAATTATTATAATTAATACTAAAAGTGTTTTAGATACATATTTTTTAAATAATAAATAATTTTTGAAATATAAAATTTATTATTTAAGTTATAAATTATAAATTTTAAAATTATAAATATATTTCTCTCTGCATACATTTATTAAAGAGGAGGAACTGAAATAAACGACAACGGAAGAACTGGTGGCATATGCCGAGAATACACGAAAAAGAAAATTTTGAGGGAGAAAAAGGCTTTTTTTGCTGGGAAGATGAGAGTATGAGAGTACAGTCTCAGTGCAAAAATAGTTTAATTTGCGATAAAGTCATTCGAAAATTTTAAATATAATTTTGTCATATTTATAATTATTATAAGAGTATTATTAAGGGTACACGTTATCACGTATTTTTTTATAAACTTGGTGATATATATTATATCATATCAATTAAAATATTAAAATATATATATTAAAAATATATATAGTAAGAGAGAAATTAAAATAAAAAATATGAATGATTGGATTAAAAAATATAAAAAATAATAATAATATTTTTATATATATAAAAAGTATACAAATTATATATTAATAATATTCTTATTTGAATAATTTTAAAGAAAATTTTAGTTTTATTATTTATAAAAAATATTTTTATTTTTTTATTATATTTTTATATTCTAATTTTTAATTAAATATAATGAAAATTTTTTAATAAATATATAAAATTGTGTTTTTTTAAAAAATAACTTTAAATAATATAATAAAAATGATGTAACGTGACAAACATCAATCACCCAACTGACTAACTGAGGTACAGACCGATAAAGGTTGACAATCAGCCGTGCCATCAATAAATTATTGTAGTCGAGAGAGGGGAAGAAAAAGATTTGGGTGATACTACACTCGTTCTTGGGAGATCTCGAATGGGATTCCGTTCAGTTAATTTTTTTTTTTTTTTTTTGAATTTTTTAGATAGTTTTTATATTTTATTTTTTAAAAATATTTTTAAAATATTTACTTAATTATTAAGTTAAAAAAAATTAATAACTTTTTTTTTATGGCTAACATTTTTCAAAAGGTTTTTTGGAGTGAGGTAGGCAGTGAAAAAAGGTTGTATGTATCATAAAATTCGCTCAATGCTGGCCTGTTAATGATCCTTTTGCAAGGACAAGGTGTCATGGACTGAGTTGGGACCTCATGGACTGAGTTGGGTCCCAAGTGACTCATCTCTACAGATGCTAGCGTCATGAAAAGTAGGTTCATTTTCCAATGCAAACTTGTCGCCTTTTCTATTATAAAAATAAATATTACTGTCCGAACTTTCACGACGGAAATTATCCGAGTTACAAAATCTTTTACTGTTAAAAGACTGATATTGGATTAAAAAGTTTTTTAAAAAAATATAAATTTATATATATATTAAAAAGAATTTGATTATATTTAATTAAATATAAGGAAAAAAATAGAAAAATAAAATAAAATTACATTTTACTTTTAAAAATAAATAATAACTCTTTAAATTTTAAAATTTCCAAGTTTTACTATTCAAACTTATAATTAAAAAAAAATTAATATGTGTACAAATTTATACTTTTTTTTTAAAAATGACTAATTTAATGTTAATACTCTTAACATTTTCATTAGTCTCATTAAAATAAATTATTAAATTTTAATAAAAAGTATAAATTTACACACATATTAAAAAAGTTTTAATAATTTACAATTTAAAAATTAAGCAAAAAATATTTTTATATTATTTTTTACTTTTTTTTCGTCATATTTAATCAAATATGATCAAAATTTATTAATATATATGTAAATTTATACTTTTTATTAAAATTTAATAATTTATTTTGATAAAACCATTAAATTTGGATGCTGTTCTATTTTGTCGATCACGATCCCGTGTTCCTCATGGAAACTCTTCATCACGTGAAGAGAATAATTTAGGCTTCGTTTAAATGTGAAGATGATATAAATTAAAATAAGTTTAGTTTAATTTATATTATTATTATTATTTTAAAATTTGAAAAAGTTGAATTAAAATTTAAAAAATATTTATTAAAATTTGAAAAATGTGTATAAAAATTTATATTTTATATAAAAAATTAAAAAAATATAATAATAAAATAAATATGAATTTAAATGAATTTAAAAAATTTAAATCCAAACCACACCTCGAAGATAACAAATTGAAGGGCGGCACCATACATAAATTAATTGGAGTGCAAATATTTTGCCCATAAAATTTCGTATGTACGTAGTCATTAAAATTTTAACCGGGCCCGTTGGATATTTTGTTGAGTACTTGCTTAATTACAAGTTGTTATAAATATGAATAGAGAAATATTTAAGTTATAAATAAAAATCATAAATAAAAATCACATTTTATTAAAATAATAAAAGTGTTGAGAACAATAATTGTAGGAGGGTGGGACGATGAATGACCTCGTCCAACAAACTCATGTGATCCGTAGCCCCCTACAACAAATTTTGTAAACGTGCAAAGTAACTTGCATATTAATTTATACTTATAAATACGAACGTTTTTATTTAGTTTTGTATAACGAAGCAAAAAGAAAAAAAAATGAGAGAAATAAAGAAATAAAAGAAAAGAGAAAATTCAGTTCTTGAGAAAAAAAAAATTCTAAATATTTTCTCTTGCAATAATAATTTTTATTTTAATTTTATAACACGTTATCAGCACGATCGTTTTACCAATTCTGAAATTAGTAGTCTTATTCCTCAAGTAAGTTTTTCAATTATTTGCAGTCTTTGATTTGATAATTATTATTTAAAATATGTGAGACTTTATAAATATATTTTTGAGATACACATATTTATTTCATTATTTATTTATGTAGAAAATGGTAAATCTTATCAAATTGAAATATGGTGCTCTTGATATATCTGAGAAAAATTATTTATATTGGATTTTTGATACTGAAATCCTTCTGGATGCTATGAACCTAAGTAAAACAATTAAAGAAGGAAATCAAGAGTCCATGCAGGACCGCGCTAAAATAATGATTTTCCTTCGCCACTATCTTCACGAATAATTAAAAACAAAGTATCTTACAATAAAATATCATTTTATTTTGTGGAATAATTTAAGGGAGACATATGAACACCAAAAAATTGTCATCTTTACAAAAACTCTTTATGAATAATTGCACCTGAGGTTGCAAGATTATAAAAGTGTTAGTGAATATAATTCTACACTTTTTAAAATAAGTTCAGTACTAAAATTATGCAGTGAGAAAATAACCGATGATGATATGTTAGAGAAGACATATACTACTTTTCATGTCTCGAATGTGCTCCTGCAACAGTAGTATCGAGAGAGAAAGTTCAAAAAATATTCTGAACTTATATCATGTCTTCTAGTAGCTGAGCAGAACAATGAGCTTTTATTAAGAAACCATCAGTCACGCCCTATTAGTTCAATAGCATTCCCTGAAGTGAATGGTAATAAGTTTGCATCATTCTCAGAAGCGAATGGTGTATCTTCTAGAAGAAATCGATGGCATGAATGTAGTAGAATAAATTATAAAAATGTTGATCACAGAAGTGACAACATTAAAAGGGATAATAATAATATACCGTATCACCAGAATTGGTACAACTCAGAAATGGGTAAAAGCCTCCAAAGTAATTCTTCAAAGAAAAGCGAAGATGTGTGCCATAGATGTAGTATGATTGGACATTGGTCATGTACCTGTCGTACGGCCAGACACTTGACTGATTTATATCAAGCATCTATTAAAGGAATAATAAAAATATTGAAATAAATTTAGTATAACCATCAGATGATTCATTAAATTCAGTAGATGTAGATATCACTCATCTTGATATTTCTGATTTCTTTAAAGATCCTGATGATAGAATTGACCATTTAATTGGTGATGGAAGTGTTCCTCCCAATTATTGTATTTTCTTTATTATTTGTAATGAAAACTTTGTATATTTTGTAGATCACACGGATAAAATTTTAATCTTTGAGTTGAATGATAAAAATATACGTCTAGCTGACAGTGCTACAACTCATATAATTCTTAAAGATAAAAAAATATTTTCAAAATCTAATATTAAGTAAAGACTATCTCCATACCATATCTGATTTATCAAATTGAGGGTTTTGGAAGAGCTTATATTATGTTGCCTAATGGCACCAAATTTTGTATTGATGATGCTCTATTTTCTTCACGATCTAGAATAAATTTATTAAATTTTAAAGATATACGTCGTAATGATTACCATATTGAAACGATCAATGAAGGCAATAAAGAGCATATTCTTATTACTAAAATAATATCGGGCCAGAAGCTCGTATTAGAAAAACTGTCTGCTCTCTCTTCTTAATTGTATTATACAAAAATAAAAATAATTGAATCATATGTGGTAGTGCACCAGAAGTGCATTGACTCCAAAATAGTTATAACTTGGCATGATCATCTTGGATATCCGAGATCTATAATGATGAGACGAATTATTAAAAATACGCATAGGCATCCCTTAAAAAATCAAAAGATATTTTTACCCAATGAATATCCGTGCTCTGCATGTTCTCAAAATAAGTTGACTATCAGACCATCTCCCTCAAAAGTTGTTGTTGAATCTCCATTATTTTTACAAATGATTCACGGAGATATATGTGGGTCTATTCATCCATCAAGTGGACCATTTAAATATTTTATGGCTTTGATTGATGCATCTAGTCGATGGTCACATGTTTGTCTGCTTTCCACTAGCGATATTACATTTGCTAGACTTTTTGCCCAATAATTAAACTATGAGCATAATTCCTTGACTATCCAATTAAAACTATTCGATTGGATAATGCAGACGAATTTTCGTCTCAAGATTTTAATAACTATTACATGTCAATAGGAATAGATGTTGAACATCCTGTTATCCATACACACACTCAAAATGGTCTAATTGAATATTTGATCAAAAGGTTTTAGTTAATCCCTGGACCTTTACTTATGAAATCAAAATTACTTATTTCTGCTTGGGGACATGCTATATTACATGCAGTATCATTAATTCAAATTAGACCATCTGCATATCATAAATATTCTCCATTACAGCTTGCATTTGGTCAACAACCAAATATTTCTCATCTTCGTGCTTTTGGATGTGCTGTATATGTTCCAATTGCACCTCCACAACGTACAAAAATGGGTCATCAACATAGACTTGGGTTATATGTTGGTTTTGAGTCTCTATCTATCATTAGATACCTTAAATCACTTATAAGGGATATGTTTAAAGCACGTTTTGAAAATTGTCATTTTAACGAATCCACTTTTCCATTAATGGGTAATGAAAAGTTGGTGCCTGAAGTACAACAAGAAATTATTTGGGATAATAAAACTCTATCTCAATTTGATCATCCTACAAATGAATGTAAACTGGAAGTTCAAAGGATTATTTATTTGCAAAGTATTTCAAATTAATTAACGGATGTATATACTGACACTAGAAGTGTGGTAAAATCTTCTATTCCTGCTGTTAATGCTCCAGCAATGATTAAAGTTCCTAAAGGACAATTTGTCAAAACAACAATAGATGAGTCTAAGATACGCCTGAAGCATGGAAAACCTATTGGTACAAAAGACAAAATTCTCCGAAGAAAAAGAATACAAAATGAATTTGGTGTTCCCGAATAACCCATATCCACAACACAGGTTATAAATATAGTTAATGCTCCTGAAGATGTCAAATTTTCTATTCCAAAATCTCATGAAAAGAGACATTTTGAAGAGGTATTTTATAAAATATTTTCTCCTGGAGAGGAACAAGTACCTGATAATAATGAAATCTCAATACATTTTATGAATACTAGAGAAATTATGGATAGAAATAAAATTGTTGTCGACAACATATTTTCATATAAGATGGCCCTTGACATTACCAGAAATAATGAAGAAAGTGAATTAAGAACTGTCGAAAAATGTCGACATATAAATGATTAGCCACAATGAAAAGTAATATTGAAGCTGAATTAAACTCACTAGCAAAGGGATAAGTATTTGGACCTGTTGTCCAAATACCAAATGGTGTAATGGCTGTTGGATATAAGTGGGTATTTATACGAAAAAAAAAATGAGAAAAATGAAATTATGCAGTACAAAGCAGACTTGTCGCACAAGGTTTCCTGCAGAAACCCGAGATTGATTATAAAGAAACATATTCTCCCGTTATGGATGTAATTACATTCAAATTTTTGATTAGTCTGATTGTTACAAAAGAATTAGATATGCGGTTGATGGATGTGGTCACTGCATATTTATATGGATCCTTAGACCATGACATATATATGAGAATCTCTAAAGGATATAAAATGCCTGAAGCATATAAAATGTCTGAAGCATATAAAATGCTTGAAGCATTTATAAGGACATGTAGAAATATGTACTCTATCAAATTTCAAAGATCTTTATATGTGTTAAAACAATCCAGACGCATGAGGTATAATCACCTAAGCGAATATCTATTGAAAGAATTATTTGAGAATAATCCTATATGCCAATGTATTTTTATTAAAAAATCAGAATCTGGATTTGTCATTATTACGGTTTATATTGATGACTTAAATATTTTTGTGAACTCCTGAAGAGATCTCAATAACCGCTACATATTTAAAAAATGAATTTGAAATGAAAGATCTTGGCAAAACAAAATTTTGTCTCAGCTTGTAGCTCAAGCACTTGCCAAATGAAATTTTTATTCATCAGTCAATGTATACAGAGAAAGTCTTGAAGAACTTTTATATGGACAAAACTCATCCCCTGAGTACTCCAATGATTATTCGATCACTTGATGTGAAGAATGATTCATTCCGTCCTTGTGGTGATATGAAGAAATTTTTGATTCTGAAGTACCATATCTCAGTTCAATTGGAGCCTTGATGTATCTTGCAAATTGCACTCGGCCAAATATTACATTCTCAGTTAATCTACTTGCAAGATATAGTTCTGCACCAACTTGAAAGCATTGGAATGGTATTAAACATATTCTTCGTTACCTTCAATGTACGATTGATATGAGATTATTTTATCAATGTTGATCAAATCCACAATTGGTTGGATGTGCAGATGTAAGTTATCTTTCAGATCCATACAAAGGTAGATCTCAAACTGGATATTTATTTACTTATGGAGATACTATCATATCATGGAGATCTGTCAATCATACATTATCTGTTACATCTTCAAATCACTCAGAGATCATTATAATTCATGAAGTAAGTCGAGAGTGTATTTGACTGAGATCAGTGATTCAGCATATCCAAGAAAAGTGTGGTCACTCTATGATCAATGATAGCCCAACAATGTTATATAAAGATAATACTGCTTATATCATTCAAATCAAATGATGATCTATCTAAAGTGACAAAACCAAATATATTTTACCTAAATTCTTTTATACTCATAAACTTCAAGAGAAATGTGAAGTTGATGTCAAGTAGATACGATCAATTGATAATCTGGCAGATTTATTCACAAAAGTATTACTAACTGCGACATTCAAGAAGATTGTACAGAAAATTAGAATGTGAAAATTCAAAAATCTATCATCATGCACTTTTCAAGGGGAGTAAATGTCTTGAAAACTTGTGCTGATTGTACTCTTTTTCCTTCGCTAAGGTTTTGTCCCATTGGTTTTTCCTTTATAAGGTTTTAATGAGACAATCTTAAAGTACATGGAGGTACATAAGAATACTGTACTCTTTTTCATTTGTCATTAATTTTTCTTCTCACTGGATTTTTTCTTGACAAGATTTTAATGAGGTAGATTTTTTATGGGTGGTCATTCAAGGATAAGTGTTGAGAACACTAATTGAAGGAGGGTGGGGCGATGAATGACCCCCTCCAACAAACCCATGTGATCCGTAGCCTCCTTTAACGACTTTTGTAAACGTGCATAGTAACTTACACAATAATTTATGCTTATAAATACGAACGTTTTTGTTTAGTTTTGTACAACAAAGCAGAACGAAGAAAGAAAAGAAAAGAGAGAAGAATGGAGAGAAATGAATAAAGAAAGGAAGATAAAAAAATCAATTATTGAGAAATAAAAGTTCTAAATATTTTCTCTTGTAATAATAGTTTTTATTTTAATTTTATAACAAAAAGATTTTTTATTTTACTTAATAATTAAGTAAGTGTTTTTTAATAATATTATGAACTTATTTTTAAAAAATAAATTATAAAAACTATCTAAAAAATGAAAGAAGAAAAAACCAATATATATATATATATATATATATATATTTGTCTGGGCGGGACCCATTTTAGGAGTGGCTCTAGTGCCACTCCTCACAGGTTTGATGGAATTACGAGTGTCCAACACGCACTGTAAAGAGATAAGGGAAACCATTATTAAATTTATGGACTTGACATAATCCAATAACACGAAGTAAGCAATTAAAGGAAATCTTCAGAGACAAAAAAAAAAGGCAATAAAAGGAAAAAGGATATATATAGCTGGCCCCCAGTATCCGATCGATTGAGCAAATAAATATATTACTACATATTGCGTAAACTACATAAAGATGTTTGTAAAATTCTCCAAGTTTATCTTCAAACAATTGTTGATAAAGTCACGAGATATGATATAAATAATTTAATGTATTTAAAAAAAAGAGTGGTGCTATTACGAAAAATCATTTTTTTAGATTTTATTATTATTATTATTTTTTAATCAAAAATGGTAGATGTATTATCATTTTATAACTATTTTATAACTATTTTTATATTTAATTATTTTTTAGTTTTTAATTTTATTTAGTGATTAAGAATGTGAATATTAATAAAATTATATATTTTTTATTTTTTAATGATTAATAATACTAAAAAATACTTTAAAAATTTTTTAAAAAAATTATAACACTATGAATTATAAGAAAAAGTGTAAAATAATATTATTCTTTTTTTATATTTTTAAATATTTAAAAAAATTCACACCATTATTAAAAAATAAATATTGTAATAAATAAACAATTAAAAATTCACACCATTAATTACTAAATAAACAATATTTAAAATATTTTAATTTTGAGAGAAATATTCTGATAATATCTTCCAACTAAAAATTATTTCCCTTTGAAAAAATTGTGGCTAGATATATAAACTGTAACTTAATAATAAGAAAATCGAATATAATTTCACTGCACACCACCCTCCAAGGCAGAGAGCAGCTTTTTGCAGTAGAACTTGGGGAAGCGTGGAATGGGGTGCAAACTGCAGTGTACTAGCTGGCACGCATCACTCGTTAGAGGAAAAAGAAAGCGAAAGAAAGGCTGCTGCCACGCACTCATGGAGACAATCAAACGTGCACTCCCCACTCTCTCGCTTCTTTGAAAGACCTTCAATTCGGCAAAATTGTCTCCCACGGCCTGCTGTTGACAGAGTTAGCCCACAGGGAGCTGTGAAGCTAGCATCCCTGCCCCCTGCCCTCGTGCACTGACTCAAGCCAACTTTTTTTATTTTTTTGAAAAATATTAAACACAATCGCTCGACACGTAACTTGCAAAACCGAAAAACGTGGCAATTAATAAAACAGCGTCGTTTTAATAATTATTTGAATTTTAATTTTAGCCCCTCTCCATCAAAGATTTCAGACTATCTATTCCTCGTTTCCTTCCTATCAAGAATGGAGACTCCATTTCCCTCTCTATGCTAGCCTCAGTTTCACATCCCCTCATTAAGTTGTTCTCTTTTTTTCTTCTCTTCAATGATTTGTTCTCAAATATAGTTCTTACTGTTTTTAATTTTGGTTTGAGAATTTTTTTAAAGTAAATTTCTTTGAAGTTGTTTGAATGGTTAAGTAGTTGTCGAAGACAACAAAACTGAAGCTAAGGGCATGGGCCAATAAGTTATGGGAGAAAAATCGATGTTGAAGAAGAATAATCTTACTTGCAAAAAAGACGGCGTGAATTCGATCTTAAAAGAAAGAAGAAAAATTGAAAAAAAAATGATCAAGAAGCTTCAAGCAAAGAAAAATAAGATGAAAATTGATAATGGCGACAACAAAATATAAAAAAGTGGTAGTGGTTAATGCTTTAAGAGATACCGTTTTGTAGAGAGAAAGGGTAGAAAAGTGGGTGAGGGAGGAATGAGAAAAGGCATCATATATGCACAGGTATTTCATGTAGTTTTTCTTTTTTTTGAAAAATCTCAATCTGACGTCATCCGGCTTCACAAGATTTCGCATTTGGTGGTTTCCTATGGCACTACTTTTTTTTTTTTTAATGAAAAATGAATTATGTACATGCCTTTGAGTACATGCTATCCACGTTCCTCATTTCGTGCATTCCAAATTGTTCACTTCGTCATTTGCATCTTCTGGTTTCTCTGGCCGCTAGTGTACCAAACCCTAGAACGAATAGGTAACCGATCTTCTTCTCCCTGTTTTCTTCATCGCATCCCCCTCATCTAGTTTTCGTCTTTTTCTTGTCTTGCACATTCAAGGAATCTAGTTCTTCTCAAGCATTCCTCAACTCTGGCACGAAGACAAAACTTTAGTGAGTGCTTTTGTGTTTTGGGTGCACAAACGCTGGCGAGTTAATTTCATCTCCTCACTAGTTTAAACTTTTAAAGCAAAATATTCCGATGATGGCAGACTCTCAAATGACGACAGTAGGATTTTTACAAACTCTGGGATTCTCGTTTCTTGCCCTGGTTTTCGAACTATGCAAACCTCAATTTTCCCTCTGTCTCTACGAGTTTAGTTTAGGTTTGTATTTTTTAATATACGGGCTGATGTGGCAATGCCACATCAATGTGTTCGCAAATGGTACACCATACGTGTGTACCTAGCACTACTTTTTTATTTTTAAAAAACTCAAGCCACCTCTAATTTTATAGATATCATTCTATTCTCATATTATTTTAACTCAATATTTATATATCATTTAGTTATAAAAAGTTTTATCTTACCATTATATTTTTTAAAATTTTAAAATAAAACATATAAAATAATTCAATTTTTACAAATCTTAAAATGATTATTATATTAAAATATTATATCCTAATAATATATTAATTTTATAATACTTTTAAATTATTATTTTTTTCATGTTTTTCGAAATTCCTTAAAATATCTTAATTTAAATTATTTCACTACTATTTATAAACTATTTCACTAATATTCATAAATTTCTAATCTCATTTTTATCCATATAAACAAATATACTTTTTTTTTTTTTTTCTGAAACCTCTAATACCATAAGGGCACTTTCATTAGATTTGCTAAATGCCGAATTCATCTCTTATTTAGCCAATAAACATTAAAATAGGCCATATTAGATTGGCTAAAATCCAAAAATCTTAAACTTTGCTACAATATTGCCAAAATTTTCTCCATATTTGGCAATTACTTTACATTGGCTAAGAACACTAGCATTGGATCGGCTATCCTAATATTTAAAATTTGAAAAATATACAGCTTTTCATTTTTTAGTTAATTACTCAAAGCATGAAGTCTATATTGGATTAGCTATCACATTCTTTATAGTAATAAAATATTATTATTTTTATTATTTATATTTATTTAATTATTAATTATTTTATTTTATTTTCATAATCTTCAATAACCTCCAAAAATCATATTTATATATATATATATATTTTTTTAATAAGAATATATTTAAATATTTTTTCTTATTATATAATTACATTAACAATATGTATATTAATAATTTAATTTGATACTTAAATAATTATTTTTCAACCAAATTCTGAAAGAATATTTTTCAATTCCTTGTTAAAAAATTATATAGGGTCGGAAAAGTATAAAATATTGTGATGAAAAGATGAATAGTGCTTTTTATATATGAAAATTAAAATGAATTTAGTATAACAAAAAATTAGGATGAAATGTCTTTGGCTAATCTAATGTAGGCTCATTTTAATTCATTTTCTTTAAAATTTGAAGAATAGTGACATTTTTCTAGTCCAATGCCAATGCTCCAAATGTCTATTTTATTAATTTCTTTTATTTCTTATTCATGCAAGTGTCTATTTTATTAATTTCTTTATATTCATGCAAACATTTATTTTATTAATATTTTTTAAAATTATTAGTTAATAATTTAATTTAAATAGGATATAATTACTAATTAATTTTTGTAATCCATAATTTAATTAGAATGTAATTATTAATTAGCCTATAATAGATAGAATGATAAAATATGATAAAATAAAATAAATTAATAATTACAAAAAATTAAATATTTTTTTAATTATTAATTATTCATTACTGTATAATAAATAAATAAATAATTCAAAATGAAGATTTGATATAAATAGTCAAAATTAAATTAAATTATTTTATTTTTATATAAAAAAAAAACTAATATAATGTGAAATTTTATGTAAATATAATAATTAAAAGTTAAATTTCTCGCCAAAATTTTCCTTTATCATTGGCTAACAAATGCAAAGTTGCTACGTTAAAGTGATTATGATCTAATCATTGTGTTATTATTAACGTGTGGTGAATGGGAGTGTCCAGCCAACTCTAATCGGTATCTTCTAATATTTAACATGCCCAGCCAACCCGTCTCGTCATCAACCACCTCTATATCTTTTTTTTTTTCTTTTTTCTTTTTTCAGGAAATTATATGTAATAGATTGAAAATATTAAAAGCCATAAATACGGCTAGAGTCCAACAACTTGCATATCTATCGAAATGCAATCATTTTTTTTTTCTAAATGCATTCATTTTTTTTACTTAATATTAACAAAATGTTTTTAAATAAATTTATCAATTTTTAAAAAATTTGAAATGATAAAAAAATATATTTAAAAGAGCATAAAACAAGAAGTGCATTTTACACTGTCAAAACTTTCGAGACCACCTGATTTCGATGTCCTATCAATCCCCGTTACCATCTAGATCTGCCCAAACTTTCTTATATACATAAACAATAAAAATGTAAATAGGATGACAGATCTGGAAAGATCGGCCTGATCTTCAATACACGCGGTGTGAAGGGCGAGATCGAGTCATTCAAGTTGAATCCGTGAATAAAGTTTACATGATTAAATGGCAGGTAGTGGTTGTCAGTTTCTCAATTAGAACAGGCCCTTTCAAAAATTAGAACAGGCATTTATAACGCAAGATTTTGATACAAATTCAACATAAAGTTTTTTTAGTGTGTTGCATATGTAATGGCTGATCAAATTGGTCACACCTCCATATTTTTTATTCCCCCGGCTAAATGGTTGACAACTTCGTTATAGAGATGACGACTATATCAGTCCAAATGGGTTGGTTTTGCGTGATTAATTGGCCACTATAGTCGGAAAGCTACGTCTCACCTAAAACCAATTATTTCCTCTCCTTCAATATGGAATCTAATACCCTTGGTTAGTCAATTTGAATCATTATAAAAATATTAAAATATTTATTAAATTTTATTTTAAAATTTAAAAAATTATAATAATAAGATAAGATAAGATATGAGATAATTAAAAATGATTGGAACTTCTCTCTCTTCTAAGTTCTCTCATTGCTGGCGATTTTCATTTAACACCTCCGATTTTCGATTCCTCTCCCATGGGTGGAGGTAGGCTCCGACCACCCCCACTCTTTTATTTCCAGCATCTCTATGTCCATATTAGTATATTTTTTTAGAGGGTTTCTGTTTGCTTTAGTTTATTTTCCGTCCACAAATGCCATTAGTTGATCTATTGTGTACCAACCACCTCCGACCACCACGCGCGGCTCCAACACACTCTCAAGCCGTCGATCTTCATTTTCACAATGGAGGACTACCATTTCAACTGGCGCTTCGACCGCACGCACGACTTTCGCAGTACGCATTGGTTACGCGCAGCCGCAGATTAAGGCTTGTTTTGAAGCCATGCACAACTCTGATGGTTTCAAAGGCTTCGGTTCTCTCGAACTGCACTATTTTTACGTCTTCTGACAACGTGTGTATTACACGTGCCACCACCATCGCATGCACCTCCGAGAGTCTCCTGCCGGCGATTCGGCTCAAGCTGCTTCTATCCTGCTTTTCCGCTTTCAATAATCTGTAATCATGTTCGAGGGATCGTGAACTTTTCCTTCAAATTGTTTTAGACAAAAAGCAACAGTGCATCTGCCATCCTTGCTGTTTCCAACAGAAGATCCACCGTCTCCAACAATGGGTCCTTTGTTCATTTTTCAACGAACACTTTTTATCCATCTTTTTATAAGAAGACGTCCTTCGAGACATGGGTAGAGACCAATAAATTGGTATCAAATAAACTGTTTTTTTCTTTTTTTACTTACTTTGCATTGTTGTTTGATGTTTTAGGGTAATTGTTGGGGAATCCCACCCCCTACTCATGTATTATCTTTCTAATGTAATGAATATGCTTGCTTAACAAAAAAAAGAAATATGGAAATGATTGGAAATCTTGGATGAGTTATTAATTTATATTCTTTTCTTTGAATCGTCTGTAAGAAGATTCTTTAAGAATGAACGTGATTTAGAGCTTGTTTGGAATTATGTTTTGAAATTTAAAAAATATTTTTAATCGCTTAAAAACTCTTTTAAAGAAAAAATGACATGTTTGGTGATTTTATAAAAATTGCTTTAGTAAAAAAACTCCTGCATATAATTAAATATTTAAAAAAAAATTATTATAACTAATTTTAAAAGCGCTTTAAATACATATTTATCAAACAATAAATAAATTGATATATATAGAGTTGATTATTTAAGTTATAAATTATAAGTCCTAAAACTATAAATATTTTAAGCATACACTTGTTAAAGAGGAAGAACCAAAATAAACCACAATAGAAAAAGAACTAGTTGCATATGATGAGAATACACCAAAAAGACAAATTTGAGGGAGAAAAAGGCTTTATTTGCTGGGGAGATGAGAGGACAGTTCCGAGAGTGCAAAAATAGTTTAATTTGCAATAAAGTCGTTGGAGAACTTTAAATGGAATTTTGTCATATTAACAACTGTTATAAGAGCAATGCTAGATAGGAATACACGGCTTTACGTACTTGTTTTAGACTCGGAGACGTGATAATAATATCATATTAGTTGAAATATTAAAATGAATTATATTAAAAAAATAAAAACATAATAAGAAAGAAATAAAAATAAAAAATACAAATAATTAGATTAAAATATACATAAAAATAATATTTTTATATGTCATATAGATAAAAAATACATAAGTACAAATAATATTTTGTTATTATAGAGTGTATCATGCGTACCGATTTGCAAGCATAACTTTTCTTGGAAGGGATGACTTCAAAAGCTTAAAGTCTATCATTAACTGAACTATAGGGAAAAAAAAAAAAAACAAAACAAAAAGGAAAGAATGGTTCATCTCGAACTCTCGACGTAACGTTAATAGATTACAGAACAGCAAAGAATCGTTTTTGTTAGGGAAATGTCTCTATATTCATCCCCTCTTCTTAGGATTGTAATTAAGTCAGTCAAATTGAATTCTAACTTGTCGAATTTGAATTCGATTCAAAATATTCGAATTTAAATCCAAATTCGAGTTTTTATTTATTCTTTGTTTAAACTCGGCTCGATAAACTAAATTTTTAATTCGAGTTCAAGTTCAAACTCATCCCACAAACGAACTCAATTTGAGCCGAGTTTTATTTTTTAAAAATTTTTTCAATAAAATTTAAAAATAACTAATAAAAAATTAATATTTAATATCTAACTAGTTGATATTTATTCATCATAACAATATGTTATATGCTTATATATATATTATATACTATTAATAAATATACATAATATAATAATATATACATATTTCATATTTTTCTCACGTACTAATATATGAAATTATTAAATTGTATAGATTAATTATCGTATAAATTATAAAACATAATTATAAAATATATTCATCATATAGATATAAGTAATAAAATTACATATTACATATTTAATTATAAAAATGCTAGACTTATATTATTAGCAATACATATATATATATATAACATATATATGTGTGTATATATTTATTAATATATAAATGAATTCTAATCGAGTCGAGCTAACGAGTTGACTCGAGCATAAACGAGCGAGCTTTAGCCGAGTCGAATATATGTCATTTATTAATCGAGCGAGTATCTACTTTCACGAGTAAACTTTATTTTTTTACGAATTGAGTTCGATTCAAGTTTAACCAAATGAGTATCGAGCGAGCTGTCGAATAACCTGATTCATTTACGGCTCTACCTCTCCTGGACATGTAATGTGACGAACATCAATTACCTCCTTCCCTCAATTTTAGGTACAGATCGAGATCGATAAAGAAGGACAACCAATCGTGCCATCAAGAAATCACCGTAGTCGAGAGGGAGGAGAAAAAGATTCTTTGGATGAAGTAGGCAGTAAAAAGATTGTATGTGTGATAAAACTCACTTGATGTTGGTCTCTGAATGATGGGTGATGATATACTTTTTATTTATTTATTATTTTAAATATATTTATTTATTATTTTTTAAAAAATATATTTTTCATATTTGTAATCATTAAAAAAATATAAAATATACAATTTTATGAATAATTATTCTCTTAATTATTAAATAAAAAGAAAAAATTAAAAAATTAAAAAGATAAAAAAATTAATAAAAAGAGGATAGATGATATAGGGTTATTCGTTAATCATACCATTGCAAGGACAAGGACTGAGTTGGGTCCCCTACAGGTTCATCTTTACAGATGCTAGCACCATCAAAAGTAGGTTCATTTCCCAATGCAAGTTTGTCGCCTTTTCTATTATAAGAATTAAAAAACAAATATTCAGAGAATCCCATCAGCCAGACAGTCTCTTTATAATTACAGTACACAAATATTACCGTCCGTACTTTCATGACAGAAATTATCCGAGATTACGAGACCTTTTACTGAAAGAGATCTTGGGGGGTGAGGTTCTTTTATCTCAATCACGATCCCATGTTCCTGGAGGCTTCCCTAAATTCTTAATTTCCTCGCATGGAAACTCTACGTCACGTGAAGAGAACAATTTAAGATAACAAATTGTAGGGCGGCACTATACATAAATTAATTGGAGTGCAAATATTTTGCCCATAAAATTTCGTATGTACGTAGTTGATTAAAAATTTCACCGGGCCCGTCAGATATTTTGTCGAGTACTTTCTTAATTACAACTTGTTATACATATGTATATATATAACTTGGTCAGAAGTCAATATTCTTGTTTCTTGAATCTTGACTACTCCTCATTGGTTTTAAATTACAACTTGTTATAAATATGTATATATATAACTTGGTCAGAAGTCAATATTTTTGTATCTTGACTACTCCTCATAGGTTTGATGGAGATTACGAGATTTTGTGTCCAACGCGTACAGTGAAGAGATAAGAAACCATTATTTAAATATCCGCACTTGATATATTCCAATAACACGAAGTCAGCAACAAAAAGAAAAAGAATATATATATATATATATATATATATAGCTGGCCCCCAATATGCGATAGAGCAAAATATTGGAACAATATGATTAAATTATATTTTAAAGCGCATATAATGATACCCAATGACTATTCCCAACTTCACGTGATGATAAAGCATCCCCAACAGGGGAAAAGAGAAAGAAGCCATAGAGAGTAAGATTTGAGGCCTGCTGAGAGCACAAAACCAAAGATCGACCAAGGACATCATGGGAGACGAGCTTCGTAAAACAGAGAAGGTAGCATCACCCTTGAATCCACACTTTGTACTGGTGCATGGTATAAGTGGGGGAGGCTGGTGCTGGTACAAAGTCAGGTCCCTCATGGAGCATTCCGGTTTCAGAGTTTCGTGTATTGACCTTAAAAGCGCCGGAATAGATCAAACTGATCCCGATTCCCTTCTTTCTTTTGATGATTACAATAAGCCACTCATGGACTTCATGTCAAGTTTGCCTGATGATGATCAGGTTGTATATATGTGGTCTTAGTTTTTCCACTTCCTATATGGATATGGTTATTAAAATTTAATCGGATCATGTACTATAAAATATAGTGTGTGTGTGTGTGTGTGTGTGTGTGTGTGTTAGGTTGGTTAATGATTCTTTTTTTCCTTCACGCAGGTTATCTTAGTGGGACATAGTGCAGGAGGACTGAGTGTAACTCAGGCTACACATAAGTTTGCAAAAAAAATCTGCTTAGCAGTGTATGTGGCAGCAACCATGCTCAAATCGGGCTACCTTACAGATGAAGACGTCAAAATTGTAAAGCTCTTTTATCCTAACTCTCATGTGTTTCTCCACTTTGGCTCTTGTTTAAACTAATTAACTGGCTTGAGCTTTATTATATTATAGATATAGGAGATCATGCAATCATTTGCGTGAGAAAAACTAGTCTGAGCGATCGCATGGGAAGGCACCGTATAAATGAAGGTAATTAGGCTTTTCAGATAGTGTCGGCCGAAGTGAATAGGGTCGTAGGAACTCGGGCTTCCCGAATCCCGGACCGCCCTGGTGATAGTGATAGCTTAGAGGGTGTCGAAGGGGGAGATAGATTGCCGCCAACTGTCTTTAAAAGTCACATGGCTTTGTGGGAGTGAGTAATATTAGATAGAGTTTTAAAGTGTACAAATTTTATGTATTTTGTTTTAAAAAAGTGTAGAATATATTATATATATATATATATATTTTTAAAAAAAATATAGATCTCATATTTATTTAATTTTTAAAAAAAAATTATACAAGATTTGCACAAGTAATCTTGTAAATATTATTTCTCTTCGGGATTATTTTGACACTTTCACCTGGTGCCATGTATTCTAAGACTTAGTTTATTTTTTGAGTTGAGTTAAGATAAAAATTAAGATATAAATAAAATATTATTAAAATATATTGTTTTAATATTATTTTTATTTTAAGATTTGTTGAGTTATTTATTTTATTTTATATGAAAATTTAAAAAAAATTATAATGATTAAATGAAATGAGATAAATTAAATTAAGATGAACTCAAAAAATAAACTTGCATGGGTTTAGTAGTTAGTACTACTCTAGAAGTGTTGCACTCTCTATGCCTCTCCCATAGCAAAATATGCAATGAATTTAACCTATTTTTAATTTGAGAAATGCTTTAACCACTAAGAGTTTTTATAAAAGTAAGATTTCATCTTAATATAGTATTTCAAATTATAAAATTATATTTATTAATAAAATATATATCTAATGTATTATATAAAACCTTATCAATTAATGAGTTTCCTTTTGTAAAATTTATTTGTGCCCTATAGCCATGGGTTGTCAAATACTATCTGTACGAAAGAATATTTGTCTTTCTCATGAACAATATTCAATATATGTTTGTAAGCAGAAAAACAAGCTGCATAAGAATGATTCCTAGGATACAAAGAACAATCAAATACAATTGATCAGTCGTCGTCATTGACTCATTGCCGATTGCCGAATACCATTTTTTTCTACTGATCAGTCAAAGACTCAAAATAAGTATATCCATACTCTAGAGTTAACAATAAGACAAAATTAAGGTAGATACCGCTTAATGCGATGCTGAAATTGCGACCCATAATCATCCAAGTATTCCATTTGTAGGTTAAAGCCGGGCGTTTGCAAGAATGCAAAAGAAAGAAAACATGTCTAAATATGGAATATAATCGAGAAGGGTGATGCCTCATGCATGCGCTTGGTTTGATGGTTAAAAAAATAAAGGTAGCGAAGGAGTTGAGTGCGACAATGTTTTGGTGATGACACGGGTTATTGATCATGTTTATTGGGGATGACACAGCTCCCTTTCCCAGATCACCGGTGAGATGACGAAAATGGAACCTTCACCCTAGGCTGGAGAGTAAAGAATTGATCATGTTTATTGGTTAAGGAGATGTGTGGAAAAATTGCATATGCCAAAAGCTTAAAAAGGAAAATGAAAGCCATAGAAGACAAGCAATAGAGTTCGGGGGTGGGAACTGGTGAGGGTTGTCGGAAAGAACTAGAGGTTATAAAGAATATTATTTCAATGGCATGAGAAATGAGAGTAGCGTTTCTGGGAGGCAATCTCCATGATGCCTCGAGATTAAGACTAATTTCTTCCCTCTGATCTCTTAAACTAATTGCACATTTTCTCAAATTTGGCCCAAGTAGCAACTTAATTAACTAATCAACAAAATAGGGCAATAAAATTAGAAAAGCTAATGCAACCGTGTCTTTTAGGTAAGAAATTGGTTGGGATATTAAGCCCGTGATCAATGATGTATGTGAGAGTTTAGTCTATTTTAGATGATCATAAGTAAGGTAAATAATCCTCAATTTTATATGTAACAGGGAGTACCCGATCTATCTGAATTTGGGGATGTTTACGAATTAGGATTTGGATTGGGTCCAGATCAGCATCCAACAAGTGCCCTTGTCAAGCAAGAGTTTCAGCGGAAAATCATCTACCATTTAAGCCCCCGCGAGGTAACTTTGTCACAATTGCTTGTTTCAATAATGTGTATGTGCATGTGCGTAGTAGATACTAGATACGCATGCATATATAGAGACGTACATATTTTAAAGTCAAGAAATATTAAGATTGAAATGCCATGTGGGTCTTCCTCAGGATTCAACCCTAGCTGAGATGCTTTTGAAGCCAGGACCACTCAAAGCATTACTCACTGCTCATTTTATAGGAGATGATCAAAACATAGATAAGGTATCGCGGATCTACATTAAGACTACGCATGATCGAGTGGTGAAACCGGAACAACAAGATGCAATGATAAAAAGGTGGCCACCATGCCATGTGTATGTTTTGGATAGCGATCACAGCCCCTTCTTCTCCACACCGTTTCTTCTCTTCGGCTTCCTTCTCAAGGCTTTAGCTTCTTTTGGTTAATTTCAGCATTTGACATATGTATATATATATATATATATTAGGGAAGAATAACGTGCAAAAGCACGTTTCCCTTATAATTTAATGAGACATTTATTTTTAAGAAATGATATAATTTTTATAAAAAAATAAATTTCGATTAATAATGTAATACATAGAAGAAAAAAACGTAAATTCTAACAATTATTTGACGGGTAATAAAAGAAAAATATATTAACAACGAAATAATTATATAAAATTAAATCATAAACTGATGTGAAGTGATGAAAGATAATTATTTAATAATTATTATAATTTTATTTATAAATATTATTATTTTAATTTAATGTTATAATGAATTTAAACCGAGAAATAAATAATATTTTATTTAAATAATTATATTCGTAAATGTAGTTGGCAAACAAATCTAAACTTAATTATTTTACATTTCTTTTTTTTTCTTTATAAAGAATGAATAGAAATTTTAAATCATATATATAATTTTATATATAATATAAATTATAATTTATAAAAAATAATATTATATTATAATTTGTAACGTGAAGCAGGTTTACTAATATTATATTATAATTTGTATGTTATATAATTTATTAATAATAAAATATTAGTAATAAAAGATCAATAATTTATATATTGCATGTTATAATTTATATAATTTGTCCTGTTTGATCTGAATCTTGGTGAATTTTATAGATAATTGGGAATGATAATGTCGATCATAAGGAGATTGAATTGAATTTGAAATTGAGTGTTGGTTCCAATCTAAAGATCCATTCAAACTATAATTGCATGATAGTTTAAACAGATTTAAGTTAAGTGAGAGTTTTGAATAATGATTCTTGGGAGGATAAGAGTTTTGAATTTGACTAAATTTGAATTTGAAGTGTTTGATTTAAGAGTTTGAATTATGAGATTAGATTTCAAAAATCACATCATTTCAAAATTTAGATGGATTGACAGATAAAATTAAATTTAATAAAAAAAATAAGAAAATTAAACAAAAAAATCTGTTAAATAACCATTAAATAGCCACTTATTATTATCCTATGTCTTTTACTATTTATCTCCACACAATTTTGGATTATGATTGAGGAACAAAACTTATCTCTTTTTTTGTTTGTCTCCCTAAAATTGACAAGTCAACTGATCGAGGACCTAACTTTATACTTCATCCCAAAGGACTACAATATCCATGTGGATGACACCAAGGTTCCAGATGATTCCAGGAAGAAAAAATTCAACAAGTGAAAATAAACGTAAAATAGGCGCATCAGATCAATCCTGTGATCTCATGTCAATATTATTACTTTACATTCCATTCGGATTAGCGAAATGAAATTGAAAGACAACTGTATGGTCGAGATAAAATAGAAATAAGAAATCTATGACCAAAAGGAATTATTTTAAGTACTCAAAACTGGTAATAATATTGATGGAGGCTGCGGAATTCCTGTACCATATTTCGCACAGACAAAAAGAAAAAGTACAGACTATACAGTTGTAATAAAATAAAATATTATTATAAAATATTTTTTTAATATTAGTTTTGTTTTAGAATTTAAAAATCTGGTTTTAAAATCTGAAAAAATAAAATTTTTTTATTATATTTTATATGAGAATTTAAAAAAATAATAATAAATTTGAGAAGAGTTTAAAATTTTTAATTTTATTTCTCAAAACAAACTAGGCCTTACTATCTCCTATATCTTGAGAGAAGAAGGATCCTCATGCAAGATGATTAATTTCAGGCTGTTCAACATTATTACCTCACCTTCGTCTCCCCTAAAGACATGCAGAGAGGGTTAAGGAAACCCCTTCATAACCAAGGTACCAACATATGTAAAGTTCATTTCTACAAGTAATTTGGAGAGTCATTATAAGAAAATTGGATATTTGTGACCAATTATTTTTTATCCAAATGATTATTTTTTGTCAATTTTTAAAGCAAATAATCATATTAGTAGAAAATAATTAGTTACAGATACTCAATTTTCTTGTAGTAAGTAGAAAGTCAGATAGATGAAATAAGGAAAAAATTTGAAACAGGATGGATGTAAAAGTAGCTTTGACACCCACCAATAAAAATGTGCCACATAGGTGTTTCATGAAGAAATATAATAGACTTGATTGCGTTAGAAAATGATTTTTGATATTTTAGTATATTTTGACAAGATGTAATAATTTTTGATATTTTAGTATATTTTGACAAATTGTAATGATATTTGATATTTTAATATATTTTATGTATGAGCTAACGTTAAAAAATAAATAAAATTATATAGATAGGTTGATCTTGTGGATATCTTGATATGTATGGATAAGTTAATATTTCTTAATAACTGATATTTCTTGAGCTACGATTAAGAAAATGAAAAAAAAAATATATATATATATATATAGAGGTTGATTTCAAGATTAGAAAAACAAAAAAAAAATGAATAAATTAATGTAGCATCTCAAATAAAGTTAAATACATTCATCTTAATGTATTGATTTGGTGCAATCAAATGTATTGTATTTTTTCATGAAACGTCTACATGGCACATTTTTATTGATGAATGTGAAAATCATTTGTACACTCATCTTGTTCTAAATGCTTCCCATGAAATAATTCAATAGAAGTTTCAAAAAAATATTTTTAAGAAGCGGCGTTAGGAACAAGACGGGTGCTTTTCCCCATTTTACACCGACCAATAATGGAAATTAGAAAAACATGTAGGGATTTTAATAACCAAAAAAGATGAATGCAATCGCCATGCATAACGGCGGGGGAATCGATATCCATGTGGAAAATGAACGCACAGTTTTGATGAAGTGGAAAGAACGAGTCGTCCACATCTCTAGTCTTCCATATCTCCATCTTTCCTCTCCTTACGGGTTCACAACCAAAATACAGACAACCTCTATTTTTTTTTAACTCTGGGATAATGATGTAGAGCCTTCAAAAGCTTGAGTTTCAAAGAAAAAAAAAATGAAAATTAGATATAAATAAATATAAATACAAACACTTTCAATACATATAACATCGAATTTTTTTCTTGGGAGAATCTCGGAATCGATTTGGATGGTTTATAATCTGGAGGAATCTATCAACTTTCCCAGCAAAAGACTGCAAATTTGAGACTCTCAACACAGCATAGCAAAAGCCATGACTTAAGGTCAAGTTCAGTTAAGAATGGGCTACAAGAAATGCAATGAGAGGGTAAGAGACAAAGTATCCCATGCTATTAATGCAGATTGTGAGGTTGAAAGCGAAAGTATTCTCGGCAAGTCTCCCATGGCCAAACGAGCTAACCATGACCCATCTGCAATCATGGCTTGTCCAAATTGAATGCTCGGAATCGGTATTTGATCCTTCGCCAGACCTTGAACCTGAAAGAGTAATATTCAGAGTCGAACCCCTGAGAGGTTGCTGATGTTCTTGGGGTTGGATCTCTTGAAGATCTCTGATTGCACATTGGAGATTAGGAGATGTAATTACTCTTGCAGTTAAAGAGTGACTCGCACATGAAAATAAAGACCAAAGATCTACCTTTTTCATTTTTTTAATATATCGACTGATGTGGCAATCCGATTCTCCAGCGACTCTGTGCCCCATTTGTATCTAGAAGAATTATTTAATAAAATTAACAATACCATTGCATTCAGTGAGTCTGCAATGTTGTCATTACTTTCGTCTCTTTCTTCGCCCAACCCTCTCTCTCTCTCTCTCTCCAAGCAAATTCAAGCATTTATCCCTCCACTCAAAAATAGTGGTATAAAGACTATCTCAAATATGGGAATATATCGTATAATATTTAAGAATAGAATTCCTAAATCATCTCCTTTAGAAAGTCACTTAAATTAAATTTGTGTAAAATAAAAATAAAAATATTTATAAAAAGAAAAAGGCACTAGTCATGAACCAGATTCACTTAAGTTAAATTAAGATGCAAAACAACAAATTAATAACTAAATTGAATTCGCTAAATTAATTAATCAAAAACAAACTCACTAAACCAATTTAATTATCAATGCATTAAATATAAAATTTGAAATTAACCAAGCAACAAATTATAAAGCAAACTAATTAAAAGAATTAATCAACTAATGATGAAAATAGAAGATTTAATTAAAAACATCAAACTTTAACGTGCTGAATGTAAAATATCAAAACTAAATAATACTAAGTTAATAATCTCAAAGAAATACAATAAAAAATTGTAAATTGAAATTAAATAAAAATTATATAATGAAAAGAACAAGCCAGATAAATGAAGACGGAAATTGCAAGGAGATAAAATTATTCTATTATGTTCTCGAAATTCTTTGTTGTGCGTCGAATATCTCGTTTGGATTCGGAGATGAGATGAGATGAGTTATGAATAATAATGAGATGAGTGAGTTGAGATTAACTGAGATAAGTTAAAATAAGTTGTAAATAACTGAATTTTGAATCCAAACTATCCCGAAGTCTAACACTAGTGAAGGTCGAATGGAATATAGTTGCTGTGCATACGAATGAATCAATTGATCCGAGTTCAATGCTACTATTCGAAAAGGAAAAACCTGAAAGTCGGTCGTTCTGCTTTATATTTGAAAAGCAGTCCATCAATTATAGCCAATCACCCCCATTTGGTCTTCCTTGAAGACCAGCCCGCCAATATGAGTGTGTGTAACACTTAATTCCACCAGCTCATCTACGTTTTTTTTTTCATACACCCAACCTCACCGAAATGAATGAACCCCAAACCCCCTCCCAAATCGAAAACTCAAGATCCCACTTTTCTCTAAAATCAACTTTTCTTCCAGATTGGAACGAACGAACGAACCCCAGCCCATCTACTTTTCTCTGAAATCAACTTTTTATCTGCTAATTTATAATGCGGATATTAAAAATTGGGTTTTGCTTTTTGGGCGATTGAAGATTCACAGTATTTATGCGCTTCGTCTTTAGTATGTATGGAGTTAAGGTAATAAGACAGGTATTAATTTTATATATTCGACTGGCTGTTTTTGCAACATGTTTAATCATTCTTGGTTTGAAGGTAGGACCGAATTCTCTCATCCTGGATCGAACCGAACCGAACTCCTATCGGTCCAGTCCAATTCGGTCCTGGAGTGGTTCGGTCCGGTTCAGGAGAGCCTCATATGATTTAATGAGATAAATTTAATCTAAAATTCTACAATGATCAAATATTTTTTTGGCCCAAATTTAAATATTTTCAACCCAATTTACATATTTATCACATATTTAAGCCAAAAAATATTAAAAAAACTTACTCTTAAAAAAAATGACAAAAGAAAAATAATCTAAATAAAAAAATAGGAAAAAAATAGTACTAATAACATTATTACATTAGCATATTATATATTTATATGTTAGTAAATAGTGATAAATTAGTAATAATATATTAAATAATAATAATACACTTATTACTTATAAGTTATTACTAATACTTTATGTAGATATACTATAATTTATATTTTTATACTACAACTAGTTAACTACTATAAATTATAATATATTAATATTAATATATTCTAAGAGTTTATATTATATATTAATATGTTAATATATATTATATATTATATATTAATATGTTAATATATATTATATATTATATATTAATATGTTATTATATTAATATTAATATTAATATTTATATACTATTATTTATATATACATATATATAAAAAATAATAAATAAAAAACTTTAGGGGTTTGGTTCGGTCCGGTCTGGTCCAGGGAGAGGAATCTCATGGACCAGGACCAGGACCGGACTGGAATTATTCGGTTCATATATAATTCGGACCGGATCGGAGTTCGGTCTGGTCCGGTTCGGTCCCATTCGTCGGTCTGGTTTGATCTTTTTACAACCCTAACCAGGGTGAATAGCATTTTCCTAAGGAAAATCAGAAGTAACAAGCAGCTGATAGTCCAAAAAAATATGTGCAGATTGTGATGAAAGATATAATTTAAAATTTTAGAGTTTATAACTTAAATAACAAACTTTATACACAAGAGTTTTTCTATAAAATTTTCAATTTGTTACTTTTTAAAAAAAATAAATTTTCAATTTTTTTTAAATGATTAAAGCACTTTTTAAGATTAAAAACGCAATTCCAAACATAGTCTAAGCCAAATGAAGTCTCCTTTGGCGTGGAATTAAAACTGACTTGCGCATTGTAGAAAAACGACGAACAGTGCTAGGGATACACGACTTCACGTATCTTTTGTAGAATCGAAGGCGTGACAATAATGTTATGTTAGTCAAAATATTAAAAAGATATATAAATAGATGATAAAAACATAATAAGAGAAAAAAAACATAAATAGTTAAATTAAAAAATACGTAAAAATAATATTTATATGTGATATATACTAAAAAGTATACAAACTACGAATGAATCATATTTTTGAAAACGTATATATATTTTTATATATCTTCTTATAAATAAAAGCCACTATACCAATGAGTAGAGGTGTTCATCCGGATTCCGGATTTCTAAATCCGAAATTCGGATTCAAAATTTTCTTAATTTTAAAAAAAAAAATAAATAAAAGTATTAATAAATAAATAAAATTTTAAATCGGGTCGGGTACAACCCGACCCAGATGAACAGGCCTACCAATGAGCAGTAATTTGGGTCCAACATTTTTTGTTTTCAAGTTTGCCCTCAATTTATCACAAATGTCTCATTTTATCCTTTCTTTTGCGTTTACTTCTTACACCGCATGTATGTAAGAGGTGTCATTTAAATAGAATAATTGAGGTGACACCTGTTACTTTTGCACTTTTGCAATAAGTGCCTTTCTTCCATTTTTGTACCGCTTCCATTAGTTTTGATTTATCATAAATTGTATTTACCACTAGCTTTTTCGTTTAAAAATTAAAAGTATTATTCATCACTTCTCACCAATCCATATCGCGTAAAAATCTCCGCCCTTTTCAGCTTTCCCATTTCCATTTCTTTCTTCCTCAATTTTAAACTTCCTTCTTTGCTTCTTAGTTCTCCGCTTCTTCTTGTAAGTTTTCTCATGTTCAATCTTTTGAATTATATATTTTTTATTGTTTATTCAATTATCTATTTACATGCAATAATTAATTTTTAGCAATAAAGAAATAAAAATAATAATCTTCCTATAAAATGTATTTCTGCTTCTACTGTTATTGCTGGCTCTTTTTGTCTTCCAACTTGTAATTTCTTTAGCAGAAGTTCCTCCTATGCTGATATCTGAAAGAGAAAAAATAGTATCAATAAATAGGAAATTTTATTAAAAAAGTTATGACTAAGAGGGGATTGGAGAGGCATGCATGTTGAAACAATTAAGAACTAACAAAACTCAATATACAGCAATACTGAAAAAATTAAAAATTCTATATCTGAAAAAAGGATCACAAACAGATAAATAAAATAAATTTTATCCATTACTCTACGCGGAAAGAAAAAATACGGATCTTAGAAGAACATCGAGATTTGAAGACGATGTTCTAAAATATACAAAGACCGAAAAAAACCCAAAAATCCAATCGAAAAGTGATTGTAGCTAAAAAACAAAAATATTACAGAAATAAAACAAAAATAAAAGGAAAACAAAAATCCATATCTAACAAATAAAATCTCGGATCTAGATGTGAGAAGAGGAATTTTGGATTGGAGAGGTTGCAAAAAAATAATAAACGAAAAAATAAATTGATGAACTCAAAGAAATAAGGCAGATGAGACCTCGTGAGTGTTGTTCCTTTGTTGAGAGCAAGAAAAACGTGGGAAGGGAACATGAAATGCTGGAAAGCGCGGGAAGAAGGAAAATGAGAAAAAGAAAGAGAGAAAGGAAAGAAGGGCTTGGAAGGGGTGAGGCCGGCGTAGAGATGAATTTATAGGTGGATGAGATTTAAGATTTTGTTGGGTTAAAACGGCATAGTTTCGAATTTTTAATAGGGTCACAGGCTGGACTTGTCTACCATTTTGAACTTGTATGCATCGAGTTTTTGGGGTCCAGATGAGGAAAAAAAAAGTTTATGGATCTAACTAAAGACAGTTTATCTAAATTTTTTTACTTAATATATGAATTGCACATAAAATTATATTATTAATTTAAAATAATAAAGAAATAAAATTGAGATTGTTGTAAAAATATTTATTCCTTTTAATTTATATTATGATAATTATCTCAAATTTAGTAATTATATTTAAAATAAAAAATAGAAGTTCTTAATGTCCTATGACTATTTTCTACCTTTTATTGTTATTGTAAACTAATAAAGTTTAGATTGCGATTACATTGTTATACAGTTGACATTGTAAATTCTAAATTCAAATAAAAATATGATAAATCTAATTTAGAAGTACAAAGAATAATATATATACATTCTACTTTAACTAATAAAAAAAAATAATGTCTTTATTAATATAATTATAAATTCGAGTATTTATTAGATATTGCTTAATATGTTTGATGTAATATTATTTAACATGAACAAAAATTAAATGGGTTGAATTAGGTAATAAGAAAAAAAAAATAAGGTTAATTCATTCTATAAAATAAAAAATAAAAAATAAAAAATAAAAAATTATTTTTTCTCGATGTACCCCATTTTAGTCGTTATTAAGAGAAATCTTAAACACTTTAGTTCACATGCATAGTATATTTTTAAAACTTCATTTAGAAATTACTAATTTAAATATGTCAAATTGAACGTTAAATCTTATTACAAAAAATTCTGAAAAAAATCTAATTCCAAATTTTATTAAATTTTAATCAATTGTTAACAAAAATTTGTATTAAAAATTAAATCTTAATACCAAAAATTCTGAACAAAAATAATTTCCCGGTTTTTAAAATTTTAATCAATTTGTTAAAAAATATTGTAGATCTACTAGCATTTTTAAAGAAATAAATAATGTTTTGATAAATAATAACATATTGTTGCACTTATTATGTTATCTTTTAAAATATATTCTTCTGCAAAAGATTTGTTGCTTCTGTATTTATTTTGTTGTTCCTCAAGCTGCTGCTTGCTGATCTGCTCTATTTCCACGGCTCATTCATTTGTCCTCTACTTCCGGATATGTTTTATTATTACCCATCTAAATAGGTGTTATTTTATTTATTCTATAATATTCTATGCATTTATTTCTTTATGATATTTTTACAAATATATGACATCGTAATTATTAATTTGAACTCTTCTCTATTTATCCTGTTTATATTTGGATTTTCAATTGTGAAGAACTTATTGTTATATTAGTTAGTTTCATGTGAATATTAGGCATCATTATAAATTAGATGGTATTTCTTTATGCTTTAAATATAGATACGTGTAATATTGTTTATTTTTCAATGTATTATTAGTCAACGACATTAATTTTTTTTTTAAATGGATCTCTCTTTTTTTTTAAAAAAATTTTATTTTTTTGCACTTATGAGTAACTTGGTTTTTTAATATTTTGCCGAAATAAGGAAATTGACGATTGGTTGAAATGAAATGGAAAAAGAAGATGGGAATTTGTGAATTGTGTGTCGTGGATTTCGAACTTTGCATGTGCTTCAACTTGGAATGTTAATTGGTTTTTGAGTTGAATTAATGTCCTAATGTTGAAGATTAATTTAATTTCGAATATATATTCCCTAGAACATTTTTCTTGTATATATTCTATGCAGATATATGATGTATATATTGTTCTTAAAAGTATGTATATGTTGCTCTTCATATGTATATATATAGATGTTATTTTGAAGATTTTTTTTCAAACTACGCAAACGTGTATTGCATGTTGAACTGCTGACTATATATATATATATATATAATGTGACTATCTAACGAAAAAGTGTTGATTTAACGGTCTTTGTTAAAATCTTATCCTTTACAATTTCGTAGGTTAAAACGTTCGTTAAATTCGTTCGTCTGCTATTGATTTTATCATTTACGTCCTTTCGTTTTCTCTCTCGCAACTTTCATTTTTTTTTTCCTGGGTTCTCTTGCTGCAATTTGAAAGTTTCAGAGTGGTAAGTACGCCTTTTTGCTAAATTGAGTTCGGAATATAATTACTTATTTTCAGTATATAAGTTGTTTGGATTTTTATTAATCACATAAAGTAATTCAAAATTTCTTTTGTAGGAATATCGGTCATATATGAAAAATATTATTTTTATATTATAATTTATGAAAACATTTTATTATTGTCCTCAACTTAGCTATAATTATCCAGTAAATATTTTTTAAAATTTACATTTTTTTATGCATTATATTATTGATCAAAAATTAATTATTTATAAAAATAATATCTATTCCTAAAAATAATTGAATAATTAAAATAGGCAATATACTTCGCACGTTACTATTTATGTAATATATATATATATATATATATAAAACATCATAGGCAGCCACGTAGTAAGTGTACTATGTGCACTGTTACAGTGATTATCCTGTAGAATTACTCGACAGGGTCGGCTTAAAGGGATAGTCAATTAGGCTACCACCTAAGACTCCCATCTCAAATAGGCCTCACATTTTATCCAAAAGATGAAAGGTTTGATAAAAATAAAAAAATAAAAAATATAAATTAAAAAAAATTATTCAAAATGCTTAAAGTTTTTAAACAATAGTAAAATTAGAATAAAAGTAGCAAAATGATATGTATTTCTGATATTGATAGCTTTATTTATTTTCAAAATTCAATATTAAAAGAAATATATATTATTTAAAATAAAAATAAGTATTTAAATTATAAATAAATATATTATATTTGTATCTCAAAATTTTCAAATAAAATTTTATTATTTAATATTTAAATTTTATCATTATATTTTTAAATTAAAATATAATATATTTAACAATAGTCTAATACACAAAATATATTGAGCCGCCCTGTTACTCTGTGTTACGCTATAGAGATCTCTTTCTCAGATTTGATCGTCCACCGCTCCTCCACCTTCCATTTCAGGCGCTTGATAAATTTCAGTATAGAGTTCGGACACTTTCCAATTCCTGGATGAGAGGATGATGCTCAGAAATTCATTTGCTTTGTCACTAGCATAAATTTCAGTCAGAGTTATACATGCATTTAGTCGTCTTCTATTCTCTCCTCGTCTTCTATATTCATTTGATAAAATGGCTTCTATGGACATGGGTGTGTCGGGCGCTTGGAAGACGTTAGTTGCAGCAGTTGGAAGTTTATCCCATAAAACTCGCTGAAACGCTATTAAAGTTGTCCCACATGTATTCATGCCGCTTCACACGCTACGTTTTTCTTTCCATCTTTTTTTCTCTTCTGCGTACGTCATCTCCTCTTTTTTTCGTTTCGATGTGTTGGGCAGGTGGACGGGTACGAACTCATCCAGAAAATTAGCGGACGCAACACTACGAACTCATCTGGTAAATCTATTCTGGTTTTTAATCCGTTCTTAGCCCATTTCCATGAGTGAATCCTAATCAATTTTCTAAGCAAAAACCCCACTAGGCGTTCTCCAAAATTGGTGACCACTTGAAGTAGTCACAGAGCATGAATCCTCATCTTTCTCATAAGCCATCGGCTTGATTTTGGCAGTTGTAGACCCAAATTTAAGGATCATAATTCTACTAAGAAGAGCAGTTCATTTTGGAAGCTTTTAGATTTTGGTTTTGTCTTCCACTCCACACGCCGGTAATCTCTCTCTAGATCTCTTCTCTATCTCGCCCTCTCTTTTATTTTCTGGGTGTTAATTCTACATTTGTGTCGTGTTGGGTTGGATTGAGATTAATCCTATGTTTAACCATTACAGCGGATTGCACCGTGTACTGTAGGTGTGCTTACCTGTCAATTTGTTTTGTTTTATCCTTGCAGTAAAAAAATGGGCAGTGATAGCTTGGAAGATTTTTTTTTTTGATAGTTTGGAAGTTGTCCTCTATTGTATTTTTATTTGAAGTCCAATGATTAGCAAAGGTGTTTGATCCATCGCAAGTTGTCACCTCCCCTATCTCTATTCTTTAGCTCTTAACGATAATGCATCATTTAAATTATGTTAAAAGTTTTTCTTTGTTATCCCCTCAGTGTTGTATATTTTCTGTTTTTCTTTTATTTTTGAAGTTTTGACACATTCTTTTTCTTTATTTTTGAATGAAAGTGAATTCGATTTGAATTTAGTGTGTAATTTCAATAACTATTTGATTTGGTAGTTCCTAGGATTGTTTTTCTTAAGATGCTAAAAAATCATGTAATGGAAAAAATTCGTCTTCGTTGTCTATTCATATCTTAGTGCCGTTTGTAACTTTGTATTATTCGTTTGTCTTTTTGCCCCTTTTCTGCCATGTGTGGATAGAGTTAATCTGTTCGTAGTATCTCGCTAGGTTGAAAGATTCATATTCGTCTTCTGTCCTGTTTCCAGACTGTTCACCCGGAAAATGGTCTTTTGGTTGTCACCCATGATAGCTTTCCTCGCCAACTTCACCATTGCGCTTTTGTTTCTACTTTCTTGCTCTTATTTCACTTCAACAAGTTGGCGTACTTGGTTTCTTCTTCCTTTGTCATGCCAAATATGGTATGTTTTACTTGTTTACTATTTCCATTCATGTATACTTTTTCAGCCTTCAATCACTTACAAATAACAATAGTCTTGCCGTTAACAACTCCATTTCTTGGGGATGTGGACCGTTATTGATTGATTGAAATAATATTTTCAGAATTTCCCAGGATTTTCTCACTGAATGAAATGACTGAGGCGGTGATTTCTTCTTTGGTCATATTAACATTTTAGTATTTTTCATACTCTTTTACCATGTTTAGCTTGAGGATGAAACCGGGCTATAATTCTAGATTTTCAGTATGTTCTAAAATCATTTATATAAAACATGCTACCTTATCGAATCGAGATTATGATGTTCTTCAAATTCAAACAATCACTCAAGTCACTTTCCAGGTATAGAAACTGGTGCTAAAACAAAGATAATTAAGTGGTGTAAGTTGATTTAACTATTCATATATATATATATATATTGTGAATGAAAATATAGAAAGAAATCTAATATATCCTTCAAGTTTCATTCCAAAATAGTTTATGTTTAAATCCTTAGGTGTCTTTACTGCTAGAACGAGATTAAAAATTGCCTTTGTTTCTCAATTTATCTCTTTTTTTTCTACATTTAATTTTCATTTTTTAGAGTTGGCAATTGCTTTTCTTATTTATCATGTTTTGGCTAGGTTTTTCTTCTTCAGATGCCTATGATGCACTTGACCCACATGGAAATAAAACAATCAAATGGGATATAACAATTTGGACACCTGATGGATATGTTGTGAGTATTAGTTTGTTGATATGTATACTTTCTATAACGGAAACCAAGGCTTAATAATTTATAATCTCAACTGTTCATGCACATGATCAAGCTTCTAATCTAGACCTTTTGAGTACATAACTATTTTTCTGACATAAAAAAGTCAGTTATTTTTTCTGTTTAGGTTTCAAATTTGCATCTTGATTGGAGTCATGAAGGTTTCTAATCTAGACCTTTTAAGCGCCCAAGAGATTGAGTTCTAATATGATCTAGAAGAGAGGAGATAGTTTGTAGTGATCGATGGAAGAAAGCTGTGATCTGAGAGCAGAGGTGAAAATAACAAAGTTGTTTGTCTGAGACACAAATCTGAACTTTGGAGAAATAAAATGAAAAGAAGGTATAGATCGGAGAGAATTAAGATTGGTTGATTTACCTTGAGTTTGAACTTCAAATGAGTAGAGCCTGTAAAGCCATCAAAATACGTCATTTTCTTTTCCTATTTCAATCCAGTTTAGGTTGCCATGTCCATGAAAATTCACCTAATCTTGAGGACCTTTTATTAATATATAATACATATACGTTATATATATGTACTTTTATTTTGGATGATTCACATTAATATATCAAACCAGGGTGTATCTATAATTAAATATAGAAAAATTAAAAGCACCCATGTGAGGATGAATACTAGTTTGTATTGATGCATTTTGGGTCAATCGTATGAACACATTAAAGACAGAGGTCATTTATTATGGGTGATTCGTTATGATGGAATATTCGAATGTAGTTTTTAGAAAGTTTAATTTGCAAGAGGATGTAATAAGCTTACCTTGCCAAAGTAAGCAACTTTTGAAATATTGTAAATTGGTCATGAAATATGTACTGATGAAGTGAACTCTTTTATATATGCATCATCTATTTTATATGTATTTAATATACATTTTTTTAATAGTTGTGATAGTATTAATTATGTATAATAAATTATATTTAGATTTATAAAATTTAGTATAAATGATGGTCCGTGTATTGGTGGGTTATAGGCTCGTGAGAAATAAAGGGAGAGGGACTTGCAAAGAAGTAAACCTGGCCTTTTTTATTCTTGACTTCAATGTTGACGAGCCCCTTTCTCTCAGAACCTCGTATATATAGGAAAGATGAGAAAGCAGCGCTTGCTCCTAAAACCTGGCTTGAAGTTCTTTACTGTAAGGTCACCTCCTGACATTACACACGCTCTCAAATCTGTTTTAGTAAGAGGGGCACCCATAACCTCAAGGATCCCAGGAGATGTATTAAGCCCCCTTATGGCCTTTCAATAAACTTTATCAGGATTGATTATGAATCTTGAGAGGAGATAAAGACCCTTTAAGTAACAAAAACACCAAACACAACACACAACACAAGATCTATACTTTAAAGCTTAGCTCTTCAGAACAATACAGCATCAACAACAGTTGATTCTCATGTTTTCTTATGACTGATAACAGCTGATCATCCCCATACATTGGCATAGAAAAATCCAAAATTTTGGGCCCTATAGATCCATGTATATAGCGCATGCATGTGGACTATCAAGGTGCACCTGCAGATTACACTGCTATGACAGAAAAATACGACCTACTGATAATGTGGTTGCATATTTTGGATTCAAATTAGTGGGATTATTGCAAAATAGAAAGTCCATTAATTAGAATGTAAAATCATGTGATTAGTAAGATGGCGTCCCATCCTGAGTAGGGGTGAACAAGATACCCGAAGTCCGACCCGACCCACTTCCGCTATTCCAACCCGTTTCAAGTATTCGGGTATCACCCGTTACTGCTTTTAATCCTATTTTTCCCCTCGTTGATTTCGATATCCTCATACATACTCTCTCGATCTCGATCTCGATCTTCAACTCGAAGATATTAACCTCAATAATAGTGATGAGCTCTCGATCTCGATCTCTTTCCGATACCCACACGATGATGAGGGAACTCTCGATCTCGATCTCGATCTCGATCTCTCTCTTTCCGATACCCACACGATAGTGATGAGAAAACTCTCGATCTCGATCTTGATCTCTCTCCGATACCTACACGGCGCAAAAAGATCTCTCTCCCTCTCTCATCCACACCAAGATCTCTAATGATGTTGATCTCCTAGGACACGAGGATCGCCGAGGTGCTGACGGGAAACCCTTTTCATGTGTTTTTGCTTTTGATCTGTGATTGTACGTTTGATCTGTGTTTGGTTATATGTGGAATTTTTTGGTTTTATGCCTTTTCATGTGTTTTTACGTTTGATCTGTGTTTGATTGCTAAGAAGAAAAACTGTGTTTGGTTCCTGAGAATGTTAAGGAAAGAAACAGAAATTGAATTTTCGGTTGCTAAGAAAATTCAAATATGCAAGGTAAATGAACTCATTTAGCGATGTAGGCCAACTGGTTCGGACAATGATGCGAGATGGAGAAGATCACAATGGAAAACACTAATGATGCGCAACTGTGAAATGGAGAAGATGATGGAATCGGAACGTTATCGGGCTATCGGCTAAACAGAACTGCCTAAAAGCGGGTCGAATCGGAAACGAACTTATGGGGTCGGGTCGGGTCGGCTGAACAGCCCTAATCCTGAGCTCAGATGCAACTGCTAGCATTCGCATCATACTTAGATAATTTCTTTAATCTGTCGGCAATTACAACCCGTAGGGTAGAAAGTAATATGAATATGGTTGTCCAGTAAAATCTCGTGTTCCGAAATCCGAAAATTTCCACAAAAGCTCATAACTATAACTTTAATTTCAAGCTTTTAATTAAAATTAATTTAAGACGACATGGAAGTTGGAAGTTTGCAAATATTTTACTTGGACAAGTGCATTCACCTCAAGAAATGGGGCTCTTCCTTTTCTTTGACATGGCAATTTCTACCAACTACAATGCCTCAATTAGTGAAAAAGAGTAAGCACAGTGCAAAAATCCCCTAATAAGTACTATGTGAGTTCAAAGAGTAATTCGTGATATTGATGCCTCTTACATCCCTAAATAAATCAAATTTGAGAGAAAAAACTGAAAGATTAGAAGTTGTTGCATGGAGCGTAATGGTTGTTTCTAGGGAGATAGGTTGCCAACTGAGAAGAAGAAGAAGCAAAAACATTTGGGGCAAGAAAGGCAATGTACTAAAATTTTCAGAGGAAATATGCCTTGCAAAAGACACGTGCGTCCATTTCTATTTTTATGAAGAAGTTATAAGAATTTTATTTAAATTCTGTGTCTCACACACTCATTTTAATAGAGTTTGAAATAGTTAAAAACTTATCGGTTAATATTTGAGTTATGATGAGATAAAACTACTCCTAAAAGATAAGATTAAAATTCTAGATTTCTAATTATACTTGGTAAATGGCTTTGGAGATACACAAGGGAACCATATGCTCTATGGAAGAGTTTGACCGAGAAGAAATATGGGGGTCTATGGGGGAATTGGTGTACTAGAGAAGTTAGCAGGGCATATGGAGTTGGGATGTGGAAACATATAAGGAGATTGTGGGGGGTTTTCAATCGTTACGCTATGTTTAAGTTGGGTACGAGAGCTAGGATAAAATTTAGGAGTGACATTTGGTGTGGTAACCGGCTTTTACAAGACTTATATCATTTTCCCTTCCATATGGCAAGCGGCAAGGAAGTCTTAGTGAGGGATGTTATGGGAATTTCGGGGGGACAAGTTCATTGGAACATTTGTTTTACTAGGGCGGCGCAGGACTAGAAAGTAAGCAGCTTTGCAAATTTTTACAGCTTCTTATACTCTATTCAATCAAACAGGCAACAAGAAGATGTTATGTGGTGGACACCTACAGAAATGTGCTTTTACTGTTCGGTCTTTCTATAAGACCCTTACTCAGGAGCCTAATATTCCGTTCCTGTGGAAAAAGATGTGGAGACATAATGCACATCCCAAAGCCTCGTTCTTTGTGTGGATTGCCTCCTTGGGTAAGATCCTCACCATAGACAACTTGAGAAAAATGAGAGTTGTCATCGTTGATTGGTGCTGCATATGCAAAAGAGGGGGTGAGTCAATAGACCATATCCTACTACATTGTGATACAACAAGGATACTCTAGAACGAGGTATTTGCTCAAGTGAAGTTGGTATGGGTTAAGCAAAAGACCGTTAAGGCAACTTTGGCTAGCTGGTAAAACATAAGAGACAGGCAACCTATTAAAGCAATCTGGAAGATGATACTATTTGTATTATGTGGTGCGTGTGGCAGGAATGCAATGAGTGGACATTTGAAGTCCAAGAAAGATTGTTGGAAGAGCTCAAAGTTTTATTTTTTAAAACCTTGTGTAATTGGGCCATTATCGTGGATTTTCATGGCATGACCTTTCATGACTTTCTTGCCACTAATGTGCCTACCTAGTTAGGGCATTATGTTTGTAATTGGCCGAACTTTTTTTTGATTAATAAAATTTGTTTACTTATAAAAAAAAAATTATAGTTAGATATAAACTCTTAAATTTCTTGATGGCTAGAAGTCTATAAATAGTACTAGGAGGTTCAAGAGTTCTCACCTATAACATTAGAGTGCTTCTAACCATCGGGAGATATTTATGAGGCAAAGTTGTTAGGGTGATCCTTATCTCATAATTAAATCAATTCTTTATCAATCAGATAGAGAAATGTACATCTATCTTTATTATTGTTTTATTATTGTAGATAATAAAAAATCAAAGATCTGTTTATTAAAGTCATGTTAAAATATTTAACATGTGGTATCAGAATTTCAGGTTGTAGATTTTTTTATCTCAATAAAATATATAGTGAGTAAATGATTATTTGATTTTATATAATGCTTTCGTGTATATGTGATTTTTCATCTTGCGTTAATGTAGTGTTTTAACATTGGGTTGCAATGGTGTAAAGAGAAAGTTGAGGGTTATGGTGAAATTGTGAAAACCAAGTGATATTGAGAGCTTTGTGTGCTGTGTATTATTAGACCTAAAGGCTGTCAACACTGGGAAGATAAGGGAAGTCCTCTGGGACGACCTTATAACGGCGGAAGTAGGCTGTCAAGCCAACTGACCGCGACTGTTTAAGGCAACTATAAATAAATAAAAATAGTAATGGAAGGGTAACTTAAAGGCTACTGACAGAAGGAGGACAACGTCCTCTCATCGCTAGCGATGCCTTTAGGCGCAACTAAAGGCTGCAGCACGAAAGTTTGAAATAGATGACGGCTGTGCTGTTGGAGGTTGAAGAAAGAGCTTTTAAGTTTTTTGTGATGCCATTAGGGTTAGGCTATTGGGTTGTGCGATGGGCTCTAACCCAGTTTGAAAGGAAAACATGTAAGTGACCAAATGGGCCATTATTGCGGCCCAACCCTCTACATTGCATAAAAGAACCCAAAGAAAAAGGTGTAGAGAGCGTGTACTAGCTCGACCCGATCAACACTCAAAGTTACTGTTTATAAGGAAACCGGGTTTGGCCTGATTCCGACCTGGACAGGTCATATTAAATAATAATATTTACTATTATTTATTGATTTTTTTAAAAAATGAAAATTTTGTATTATTCTTATTCTCTCTTATATGCATACATTATTGTTATATGCATGTATTTAAATTTTGTACATGTTATTACTGTTATCTACATGTTTGAAAAGTTTACTAAATTTCTATACATGTTATTATAGTGATTTTCTTGTAAAATCAAATTTGGTTTAAACATGAAAAATTTTATGGACTTTTACTGTGGAAATATGGATATGTATAGTCTAAAGCGATTCTGTTTAAGAGATTTGTACTTAAGTATGTCCAATGTGATCCTTTAATCTTTTTTAAGAACCTTAAAATTCTGTTTAGGAAATAACAATCTTTTCTGCAAACTACTTAATAGTACTATTCATATCTACAGTAAAATTTATTAAAGAATTGATATGTTTTATGACCTTTTGTTGTGGGAGTGTGAATATGGCAATCTAAGGCAATTCTGTTTAGAAGATTGGTACCTAAGTGTGTCCAATGTGACCCTCCAATCTTTTCTGGGAATCTTAAAGTTCTGTTTAGAAAAAAATAATCCTTCTTGATAACTTACTTAGTAAATATTATTTATACTTGCAGTAAAATTCATCAAGATATTGATAGGTTATTGATTAAAGTTTATTTTTCATGCATATTATTGTTATTTACATGTATGAAAATTTTATATGCATGTTATTATTGTATGAATTGTCTATTTTGGTTTTTATTGTCATGGCATGTATATCCAATATGAGATAAATGATTTACATCAAAATCAAAGAAAAGATTGGTTGCCCAAAGGTACAAGATTTTTTTAATTTTGGTGACAAATCATTAAAACCATAGTAAGGTGGATATAATTGAGGGAACATTTTGTGTGTCAAGATCTACTCCCAAAGGAGAGTCTTGATGAAACTACTAGTTCATTCATCAAAAATAAAGTTGGAAGGAACACTTTATATGTCAGAATTTACTCCTAAAGGAGAATTCTGATGATACAACAAGTTCATCCACATAATTTAATACTGGAAAGAATACTTTGTGTGTCAAGATCAACTCCCAAAGGAGGGTCTTGATGATACTATTAATTCATCCATAATTGTTTAAGTTTTGATTATTATTTATAAATGTCTAACTCAAAGCATTATCTTATAAAATTTCCTTGCAGTAAGTATACTCACATCACTACACTCACAGATTTCATATGTTCTTGGTTTGAATGATTCCATTTTTGAAAGGAGTAAGTGAGTCAGATTCACTTTAGGAGTCCTTGATTTGAACTCATCTCTTTTGAGTCTAAAACCATTACCCTCACTGAAACTAGTAGCAAAGATGAGAGAGATTCTTTTAAAGAGTGGGAGAGATCAAATAGGCTGAGTCAAATGTTTATGAAAATGACCATAGTCAAAAATATCAAAAATTCACTCTCTAGTCGTGAAGATGCCCGAACATTTTTGAAAAATGTTGAGGAGAGATTTCGTTTTGTAGATAAATATTTAATAGGAACACTTATGGCTATACTTACCACCATGAAAATGATGGTACTAAAGGAATGCATGAGCATATCCTTGAAATGAAAAATATTGATGCCAAATTACAAATCCTGGGAATGAAAGTAGTGGAGTCCTTCATTGTTTCGTTTATTCTGAACTCATTGCCACTTCAGTATGATATATTCTAAATGTATTGAAATGCTATTAAAGATAAATGAAATGTGAATGAGTTGGCAAGTATGGTAGTTTAGGTAAAGCAATGCTGAAACAATAAGGACATTACTCTATTAATTTTGTGAATAAAGAAGCTGAAAAAAAAAAGCATCATTAGAGTAAAAAGAACCGAACTGGACCACCAAAAGAAAAATAACTTATGAAAGTTAATCAGGTTCAGCATAACAATATCAAATACTAAATTTGTGGGAACTATGGACATATGAAAGCTGAGTGTCCAAAACGTAAGTCTGAGTTTGGAAAGAAGGGTAAGCCACTTATCTTTATATGTTTTGAATCAAACCTTTTAAATGTTTCTACTAACTCTTGGTGGCTAGATTCGAGTACTAATGTTCATGTTTTCATAACTATGAATGATACCTTACAAGCCAAACGCCAAACTCCAGTGAGCAATTTATCTTTAAAAAAAAAAGAAAATAAGGCTGAAGTTTTGGCTGATTAGGACCTAGAGTTATCCGATAATGGTATTTCAAGTTCAATGATACCATTACTGTCTTTGATTTTAAAGAAAATATCATTGATTGATGTATATACCTAAAGGTCAGTAGGAGTAAATTCATAATTTTAATCCTGTATGTTGATGATATCTTGTTGGTTAATAGTGATCTTGGTCTATTTTATGCAACCAAGGGTTCTCTCTCTAAGAACTTTAAAATGAAAGATATGAGTGAGATATCTTTTGTAATTGAAATCGAAAATTTTCAAGATCGAAAACAATGACTGTTGGGATTGTCTCAGAATAGTTACATAGAAAAATTCTTGAGAAATTTAGCATAAAAAGTTATTTATCATTGAACACTTAACCCAAAGATGTCTCATTGGAAAATAACAAAAAGGGTACTGCGATACCTGTAAGAAATTAAGGATTACTAGCTTAGCTTCAGAAGAATTAATAGTTTGGAAGTAACTGAATAGTCAGACTCTAATTTTGCCGGTTGCTCTGATAGTAAGAAGTCATTACTTCATTAACAATGGAGGCTGAGTTTGTGGAGTGCTTTAAGGTCACAATGTATAGTTTATGGCTGAAGAAATTTATCTTAGGACTTGAAAATGTCGACTTTTAGCAAGCCACTAAGAACATATGTCCTCGGAGTATTTTTTTCTGAAAAATTATTTAATAAAATCTCAAATACCTAAGCGTTAAGGAGGAAGTATATAAACAAACAGTGTTCATAGAACATATTAGTACTTCGCTTATGATAATAGACCCATTAACAAAGGGTCTAATAGCGAAGTAGTTTAAAGAACATATTAATAGTATGGGTCTTATGATGTAAATATATTATTGAGCTCGTAAATGTTTTGATTCTATTTGGACATTTAATGATATTAATTATGGTTATTTTGTTTCTACTTTCTTGTCTTTCCACTTTATATGTACATTGAATGGCGTGGATGAATGATGTTAAGATAATCATGTCTACAATAGACATGAATTGGAACCCAAAGACATTATTCAAATTAAAGATCGTGTTAAATTAAATTACTAGTGTTGTGATACATAAAAGAGAATATGTTGATTATATAACAGAGGACTGCCATGATTTCCATTGGTAGCTGATTTAGCATTGATATTACGAAATTCATGAAATGTATTTTGAATTATGAAAAGTTTTAGGAAATGAATTTGCGCAATATACTTAATTTTCTGTGATAAACCCATGAATGAAAAATATTATTTTATGAGTTTTAAATTTTGTGTCCCACACACTCATCTTAATAAAGTTTGAAATAGCTCAAAATTTATCGGTTAATATTCGAGTTATGATGGGATAAGAATACTCCTAAGAGATAAGTTTAAAACTCTAGATCTTTAATTATAGTTAGATATAAATTCTTAAATTTCTTGATAGCCAGAGGTCTATAAATAGCATTGGGAGGTTCAAAAGTTCTCATCTACAACATTAGAGTGCTTCTAACCATCAAGAAACACTTGTGAGGCAAATTTGCTTGGATGATCATTATCTCATAATCAGATCAATTTTTTATCAATCAGATAGAGAGATGTATGTCTCTCTTTATAATTTTCTTATTATTGTGGATCATAGAAATCAAAGATCTGTTTGTTAAAGTCAAGTTAAAATATTTAACAGAGTTATCCAGAAATCTTGCAAACATAAAGCGTATTTTTCTCAATTAAATTCTCGAATTGAAAAAAAAAAAAATATTATCATCGTTCCTCACTCACATCTATCTTTGAGAACTTGACCATGCCTTGAGAAAAGGTTTTCGAACGATCACACTTTACCGCGTTGTCTCATTAGTAAGGGGGCTATAAGCTAAGCTATATTTGTAACCGTGTGCATCAATCAATCTGTCAACTAGTATGTTAGGAATAATTGTTCCAAAAAATTATATAACCGCAAGAGTATTTACGAAACTGATACCAGTAATTATTAAGGGATTTGAATTACAAAAGAACTTACAGCAAACGCAACCATATCATAAGAGAGGGCTAGAAAGCCATACTTGGCCATGCCCTCGGAGAGGCCAACAAAGGTGTTTGTTATTCCAAACATAATCCTCCAGAGAAAAGCACAAACTAAAAGTCCTCTAGCCCCAATGAGAATCACGGATTCCGCTTACAAAAGACCTCAATTTGTAACCCAATAGCCATGCAATAGTGGGAAAAAGTGGAAGTCATGGCTGTGGTGGGCTTATCCTAGGAGACCCCTTTACCCAATTTAGGATTCAAAGAGATGAACCTAATCCCAACCCCAGCATTAGAAATAGGGCCATGGTGCAAACCTCCAGAGCCAACCTCACGTCGAATTTCGATAGGGAAAATAATTCAACAGAATCTCTATCAATGGAATCTCTCCATTCTCAAATTCATCATTCAACAAAAATCGACAATTGCCTTTTTCCTCCATTATTATCACTTTTTAAAGGATTACAAATGATGCTATAATTCGGGAAATAAATTAGGAAAGAATTGCCAACATATCAACAGAATCTTACGGAAGTAAATTAGGAAATAATTAACAACTTAGCAACAAAATTTTGAAATTAATAGATAAGAATTGTAACAGCCAAATTAGTCTCCATCTTCCACGATTCAAGGAGTAGTTTTCGCCTGGGCATCGTGCTCTACATTTGCATCAATTGTCGGCCACTTGGAAAAACTTGACTCCGGCAAGTTTTGATGAACATAGGTAGTAAATAAGTTTGGGTGAAGTCGCTTGAGCTCCAAGCTTGTTGCCAAACGGAATCAGACAGAGGACAAATTTTCCATTGTACTAAAAACTTGTAATATCCTCCACGCCGAGTAGTAACAAACTGGTAGTCAAGTATACACACAATTTCATCTCTTAGGGCTGTATTTTAGGGACACGAATAATTGCATCTTGTTGGGTAGGTAGATCCGTAGTTGCGGGCACTTGTTCCTCCGAACCATGAAACTGAGTAAGATCTTTAATGTTGAAAACAAGGCTGATTCCGTAGTCATCAGGTAACTCAATGACATAGGCATTAGGTCCCAACCTCTTGGCCACCTTAAAAGGTCTTGCACGCTGAGCATGTAGTTTGGTGAAACTCCTAGGAGGCAAACGTTCAAGCCTTAGGCAGATAAGAACCATGTTGCCAACATCAAAGTGGTTGTCCTTCCGCTTAGTATTTGCAGAGGTCATATATGATTATGTGCTGAGGGATAGACGCCGCTTAATTTCTTTATGGATGTCCTTCATGTAACTAGAAAAATCCAGCGCAGCTTCACTTGGTCTAGAAAGCAATGTCAGAGACTGGAGGTCCAACGAAGTGTGAGGACGAAAACATAAACCACTTCAAATGGTGTGCAACCAATAGAGCAATTAACAGAGTTGTTGAAAGCAAACTCTGCTTGTGGCTATACGAAATCCCAACTGGCCGCATGGTCTGCTACTAAACACCTCAATAAGTTTCCCAAACTCCGGTTGGTCACTTCGGTTTGGTCATTGGTTTGAGGATGAAATGCACTGAAAAACAGTAGTTTCGTCCCATTTTTGCCCACAAATTATTCCAAAAATAACTCATGAACTTAACATTCCGGTCGGACGCTATGGTGGCTGGGACACCATGCAGTCGAATCACTTCTTGTAAAAATAGTGCTGCTATTTTGGAAGCATCAGAAGTCCTATGGCAAGGGATAAAATGAGCCATTTTTTAAAAGCGATCTACAATCACCATGATGGAATCGTGCTGCCGTAGTGTCTTAGGCAACCCAAGCACAAAATCCATACTAATGTGCTGCCAAGGCCTATCCAGAATTGGAAGGGGGGTATAAAGACCCGCTCGCTGTTTAGTACCTTTATTTATTTGACAAACCCAACAACGAGCCACCACTTTATGCACATCGCGACGTAGTCGAGGCCAAAAGAACCGATCGGAGACTATAGCAAATGTCTTATCAAAACTAAAATGTCCTGCTAAGCCTCCTCCATGAAGCTCTGAAATAATAAATTCTTTGAAGGATCCACACGGAATGCATAGTCGAGTGCCAAGGAATAAGAAGCCATCTTTGATTGAAAATGCATTCTGAGCTGCGTCCGTGCCACTTGTGAGCTTACTCCAAATACTGCTAAAGTCTTCATTTATAGAATATTGTTGCTTAATGCTGTCGAACCCCATAGTGTTAACTGAAGATACCTCCAGCAAGTATGGCCACCTACTTAAGGCGTCGGCTACCTTATTCTTAGTTTCAGACTTATACTTGATGACGAAGTCGAATTGTTGTAGGTAATCCATCCACTGGGCATGCCTTGCATTCAGCTTTGAACATTCAAATGCTTTAATGAATCATGATCAGTATAAAGAATGAACTCTCTATGAATCAAATAAGGGCGCCAATGTTTAAGAGTTTGAATCAAAGCATAAAACTCCATACATACGCCGAATACCGCCGACGGGCCTAATTGAGTTTCTTACTATAGAAGGCGATAGGATGGCCTTCTTGGCTGACAACTCCTCCCACACCTACATGCGATGCATCACATGCAACTTCAAATACTTTGGAAAAATCGGGCAGCTTCAGAATTGGAGCTTCTCCTATTTTTGTTTTAATCTCAGTGAATACTTTATCGGCAGCTGCAATCCACATAAAAGTTTTGGACTTCAAACACTCGGTAATGAGGGCCGTGATGTTATTAAAATACCGTATGAATCGCTGATAAAAGGTGGCCAACCCATGGAAGCCGCGCACTTCAGAAAAATTGCGAGGAGTAGGCCAACTTTTAATTGCTTTAATCGGCTTCAACCCCCTGGTTTGAGATAATGAACCCTAGAAAATACACCATATTCTTCATAAAGGAGCACTTGCCACGATTCACATAAAGTCATTCTTTTTTAAGGTCTCTAGGACCTGTTGCACATGGTCTAAGTGGTCTTGCAAACAATGGCTAAAAATCAAAATATCATCAAAATAGACGACTACGAATTTGCCCAAAAAAGGTTTGAGTGCTTGCATCATAGCACGCATGAATGTGCTTGGCGTGTTGGTTAGCCCAAAAGTCATGGCCAACCACTCAAATAAGCCATCTTTTGTCTTGAATGCTATCTTCCACTCATTCTCGGGACGAATTCGAATTTGATGATACCCACTACGAAGATCAATTTTTGTAAAGATGGATGTGCCACTCAATAAATCTAGCATGTCGTCAAGCCAAGGAATAGGGTATCGATACTTCACCGTTATTTTGTTAATTTCTCGGCTATCGACGCACATCCTCCAAGTATTATCCTTCTTAGGTATAAGTAGGACTAGTACGGCACAAGGACTAAGACTTTCTCGGATGAAACCATTGTCAAGCAATTTATGAATTTGTCGGTTGAGTTCCTCAATTTTTGTGGGGCTCATACGGTAATGCGATAGGTTCGGCAAAGAAGATCCTGGGATTAGATCAATGGTATGTTGCACCTCTCGCATTGGTGGTAGCTGATTCGACATCTCATCAGGCATGATTTCCTGGAACTTCTCTAGCATCTTCGTAAATTTGTTGGGGATGATACCATCATCCTGTTTAGCCTCTCGGTTCACCAGCAGCAGCACTAGTTGTTCTTCTTTTAGAGCTTGAGTGAACTGCTGAATGGTTAGCACTGGAACAACTTTTTTTTTTTTTTTGGTTGTGCTTCAAATTCAGAATTTTGCAAAGGGTCTAAAATGAATTTCTTGCCATTAAATTTAAAGGAGTAAGAATTGGCATATCCATTGATGAGTGCACAAAAATGCACTCTAAATACTCTATTTAAATGCTAAAAGAAATGAGAAAATAATGGATATAACTCATGTTATTAAAATTAATGGTCATTTATCTTGAGATATATATAAGCATGATTTAATATATTGATGAGAATATAAAATGCCATATTTTTCTCTCTTAATATTTAATATTTTATTCTTATTTGATGCCTAAATATACTCATTATTTTTATATTTTGATTTAGGATACAAATAGAGGCATTAGGAGCAAATGAAGATAACTGCAGAATTTTAGACAGTTCCGACGTCCTTTCGTAATATGAGCATAACTCTCTCATTTAATCTCCAATTGAGTTGATTTAAGATGATATAGAACCACAAGAGAAATATATATAACTTTTATGTTTTATGTTTTAAGAGATATCTGCTCGATCCAAGACAAAATCGACCATCAAGTGGACGCACCTGCACTTGACGTTCCTGAATATTCTTCAGCCACTTGCATCAAATCCAAATGTCATCATAATATTTTCCAGCAAGCACTCCTACACCAACTTGGAAATTAAATGATCAACTCAGATGCAAGATGAAGTGCACTCAAGTTTCTTCAAGACAAATTATTTAACCACAAGATATTAAGTCATACAAGACAACTAATGGATAGAGAAGCAAAATTGAAACATTCAACCTATAAGCAAAATCTAGTTCATGCATAGTGGGAAAATAAAGGATCAAAATGACATCTCACAAATCACTTGGATTCAAGAATGGCACATGGCAAAACAAGTTGAAATTGTGATGATTTTGTCATGACAACTTGCATGAAAGATGCTTATAAATAGAAGTGAGGAGTGTGTGTTCTAAGACCATGCTTAGTGTGCTTGGATGCCTTGGAAGAGCCATTGTTTTGAGAGCTTGAGAAAAGAAAAGAAAAACCAAAGAAGAGAGAAGAAAATAATGGTTGGCTCTTTCATATTATCCCTTGGAGAATTTTCGTTGCATATTATCAATATGTGTAACTAAATTCTCAAGGAGGGCTAGGGATGAACTTATGTGTGTGATAGTGTTTGTAATATATTTTTGATTCATGTATTTGGTCTTTAAATATTAAAACTCTTTTGTTCTATTATTCTCAATTTATTTGTGATATTTTTCGTCTTCAAATAATTATAGAATCTATTTCGTTTATAGATTCAGTCATGTTTTTTCTATTGAGTGGATTAGTTCTATAATTATGTTTGGAGCAATTGATTGTCTATATTGATTTAATTCTCTGTTGCAATATCGCCTCTTGGGTATATTGTCGTTGCTGGATTTTCTCAATGTCGATAACAATTTACGAGAGTTAAGCGCGAAAAATAATTTTTCAAAGAGTTACATTTGATTTAAATTTTGGTTATTAATGTTATATCTTTCGATTAAGAATTTGGACATATAATTCTTAATTGAGTTATCAATAAATTAAGAATAAATTTGAATACCACAAATAAGCAAGGAATTCCCTACGCTCTATTTTTCGTCTCATTTTTATACTTTTCAAATGACTCATTTAGTTTTAATTTACGTCATATTTCAAAAATCACTTTTCACACTCTTCTAAATCTTTTTGTTAATTTCGTTAATATTTTTCAATTTCTCAATCCATCTCTCTGTGGAGTCGACACCCCAAAGCTATACTGTAAACGACTGCGTTATTTTTTGGGCGTAATCAAATTTTGGAGCCGTTGCCGGAGAGACGGTAGAAGAATTTGTAGTTTTTTTTTTTAGTAGTTTGTAAAAAAAAAAAGAGGTAATTTCATTCATTTTCTTTTTAGCTTTTTGCATCTTTATTTTTTTTTTCTTTTCGTAATATTTTTTTTTTCAGTATTACACTTTTCTTTACTTTGCATGCGCAGGTACAGAGACGCTTTTGGACGGTTTGCTAGTAGACCCGTGCTAGAATCAGATTCAGAATCTAATTTTTCTAATTGCTTGTTTAATAATTCTTCCAATTCTGACGCGATGAGTGAACACGCGGACCGACCTATTAGAACCCTCCAAGATTATGTTCATCCCGCACGAACAGCCACACCATCCTGTATTATGTTCTCACCTAATGTTCGTCATGTAGATTTCAAAACAAGAATGATATAATTACTTCCGACTTTCCATGGTCTAGAAAATAAAAACCCCTATGTTCATATTGGGGAATTTGAGGAAGTAGTTGCAACATTCCACAGTCAAAATACCACTGACGACACGGTAAGGTTAAAGTTCTTTTCTTTTTCTTTGAAAGATAAAGCTAAGAGTTGGTTGTTCTCACTAAAACCACGGTCTATTAGAACATGGAGTGAGATGACTCAAGTGTTTTTCAATAAATACTTTCCCCAACATAAGACCAATGCTTTAAAAAGACAAATCTCTACCTTTGCACAAAAGGATAGTGAGACTTTGTACCAGTCTTGGAAAAGATTTAAAGAATTACTGAGTATGTGTCCCCACCATGGATATGAGAATTGGCACTTAGTGAGTTATTTCTATGAAGGGCTTACGCCCAGGGAACGTCAATTCGTGGAAATGATGTGCAATGGAGAATTTTTACAGAAAATTCCTGATGAGGCCATAGAGTACCTTAATGAACTTGCTGAAAAAGCTCATACTTGGAGTGGACCTAGTGCTACTGATAGCACAAATAGGTCACGACCTATAGGAAACCTGAGTGGTGGTATTTACCATCTAAGGGAAGAGGATAACCTTAAGGCTAAGGTTGAAATGCTCACCAGAGAATTAGAGTTATTGAAAACGAAAAACTCAAAGCCAACACACATGGCTAATCATGTAGACTCTTTTGGGCCATGTGTTGTCTGTGGTGGGATAGATCATCATGCCGAAGACTGTCCTACACATGCTAACATGAGAGGATGGCGTAATCACCCTAACTTCAGCTGGAAGTCTGAAAACCAACAGCCTGCACAATCCTCTAGATCATATCATGCATCTTCATCTTCTAGAAATCCCTTAGAAGATACTTTGCATGCGTTTATAGAAGTACAGGGTAAGACTAATAAAAAATTTGAATATTTGATTACGCAGGTTGTTGAAGAACAAAAGGAGATAAAGAGCCAGGTGTTTAAAATAATGGGCTTCTTGAGTGTGAATGAGCGAGATAAATTCCCATTTCAAGCTCAGTCTGTGCCCCATAGTCAACATATGGCACAAGAAACTGTGAAGGATGATGAATGCCACCAGACATACATGATTGACTCACTCATAGACAGGGAAGTTTTCATAACTCACGATTCTGATCCCCTTGAGAATTTTATTGTTGATTCTGAGTTTAATCCTATCAGTGATTCGTCTGATGTAGCTGATATTTGTACAGTCTTTGATACAACTCAAGATCATGACACACAGGCTTGGTCTCCGAAGTTTGAGGAGTTGCCTGAGAAAAATGAAAAACAGATTCCTTCAAGTGGGCAAGTACCAAAAGTTAATCTGAAACCTTGCCACCTAACTGTATAGCTTAAGCACCAAGCTTATTGGAAAAATAAGCGTTTCGTTTTTTACCCAAGAGGAACAGTTCTATAAGTGGAAGATAGTCCGGTGGAAGATAGTCCAGTTGTAGACTTGGTCTATCAACCTTGACCATAGCAGGCAACAACAACAACAATAATAATAATAATAATTATTATTATTATTATTATTATTATTATCATCTTGTTTGTTTTGTTTTGTTTTATTTTTTTTTGTTTGCTACTGTTTTCTTTATTTTTGTTTGCAGGATAGTTTCATTTTGTCATTTCAGATCACAATTTTTGACGCTTAGCGAGCTATCCACATCACACATCAGGTTTATCTTACCCTTTTTAGTTACTTCCCATTCAATTTTGATTTTTAAACATTGAGGACAATGTTTCATTTAAGTTGGGAGTGAGAATGCAAATTTATTAGCAAATCTGTTATTTAAACTCTGTGGCAAATTTCAATCAAAATATAAAAAATTGTCAAATTTTTTATAAATTTACATCATACATGCATCTTTTCACACTTGATACTCATGCTCATTCATAACCATCTTGGTGAATTCAACAAACCCATCTTAAATCATTTTGCTAAAGCATCCACATAACCATTTATGCACTTCTCCAAACTTTGTGGTAATATAGTGATTTGACACATGTAACTAAAAAATTATTTTTCTCAAGTATTCATGTGAATTTTGGTGAGAATTGAGAGCTTACAAATACAGAAATTGTAATAAGTATCCATTAATCTGTTGAATTTGACACTTCTTTTGAGAATATCATTACATGGTTTGTGGTAAAATGGTGGATATACTTGGGATATGACGAAAGTCAACTTAGGATTAACGTTTGAGCCTTTTAAGCTAACTCTTTTCATCATAGACCCATAGCTGCCAATTTTGAGCCAATATACACATATGACCTTTTCTTTTCATACCTACATCATTTATACCTCTCCACATTGGAGTATAGCTTATACACTACCTACCATTTTACTTCCAAATGTGTACTTTGTGTGAAATTATCATTTAAAAAAAAAAAAAGAAAACCATGACAAAAATGGCATGGTGCTAGATGTGTCCATCAAATTATTCATGAAAGAGTTCATCAAATTGCGAAGACACCAATGGCAAAAGAAGATGGAAAATTATACTTAGTCAAAAATCTAAAAAGTTGAAAAGTACATCAAAAAGAAAGTATAGTCTACTGAAAAATTTAACAGATTCCCTTTTGTGTATACTTGGTAGTTTTTGAAACTTCTTCACCATTTTCTTCTTATGAACCCCAAACCTAATCCACATTACAACCCTTTGTGCTGATTTTTATGATCCTAAGTATGCTTGTGGAAAGAATGGCGGAAATCTCATTTGTTAGTATTCCTATCATAAGATCAATGTTTACTTGTTACTTATATATAATTGCCTGAATTTTCATGAGAGTAAATGTACACCTTTGTCAACTTCATAGAGAGAATCCTTGCACAAAAACACTTATATACTTGTGAGTTATGGAGTTGAACATTTTGCTTAAGATATTCCTACTGTTGTATGTGTTGAAACTTCTGATTTGATAAAAATAATTTGGAACACATACACACTCTGTGGATTGCTATATGAAAATTACTTGTGAAAGGGTTATTGAATTCCTAAAATTGTTTTGATATGCAAATTTGAAAAATATGTCTTGATGGCCCCTATGTGTGATTTTCTTTGGTCTTTCTCATCATTTTGCATGAAAATTGTTAGGGACTAGCAATGAACAAGTTGTGGGGTGTGATGAGTGCACAAAAATACACTCTAAATACTCTATTTAAATGCTAAAATAAATGAGAAAATAATGGATATAACTCATGTTATTAAAATTAATGGTTATTTATTTTGAGATAGATATAAGCATGATTTAATATATTGATGAGAATATAAAATGCCATATTTCTCTCTCTTAATGTTTAATATTTTATTCTTATTTGATGCCTAAATATACTCATTATTCTTATATTTTGATTTAGGATACAAATAGAGGCATTATGAGCAAATGAAGATAATTGCAGAATTTTAGACAGTTTCGACGTCTTTTTGTAATATAGGCATAACTCTCTCATCCAATCTCCGATTGAGCTGATTCAAGATGATATAGAACCGCAAGAGAAATATATATAACTTTTATGTTTTATGTTTTAAGAGATATCCGCTCGATCCAAGACAAAATCGACCATCAAGTGGACGCACCTGCACTTGACGTTCCTGAATATTCTTCAGCCACTTGCATCAAATTCAAATGTCATCATAATATTTTCCAGCAAGCACTCCTACACCAATTTAGAAATTCAATGATCAACTCACATGCAAGATGAAGTGTATTCAAGTTTCTTCAAAACAAATTATTTAACCACAAGATATTAAGTCATACAAGACAACTAATGGATAGAGAAGCAAAATTGAAACACTCAACCTACAAGCAAAATCCAGCTCATGCATAATGGAAAAATAAATGATCGAAATGACAACTCACAAATCACTGAGATTCAAGAATGGAACATGGCAAAACAAATTGAAATTGTGATGATTTTGTTATGACAACTTGCATGAATAATGCTTATAAATAAAAGGGAGGGGTGTGTGTTCTAAGACCATGCTTAGTGTGCATGGATGCCTTGGAAGAGACATTGTTTTGAGAGTTTGAGAAAATAAAAGAAAAATCAAAGAAGAGAGAAGAAAATAATGGTTGGCTCTTCCATATTATCCCTGAGAGAATTTTTGTTGCATATTTTCAATATGTGTAACTAATTTTCTAGTAGAGTTAGGGATGAATTTGTATATATGATGGTATTTGTAATTGTTTTGATTCATATATGTGTTCTTCAAATATTAAACTCTTTTGTTTAGTCATTCGAAATTTATTATAAATGTTTTCGTCACCAAATAATCTTAAAATTTATTTCATTTATAGATTCAGTCATGCTTTTTCTATTGAATGCAATAATCCTTTGATTATATTTGGTTCAATTGGTTATCTATATTAATTTAATTCTCTGCTGCAATATTGCTCTACGAGTATATTGTTGACGTTGAATTTCTTTAATATCAATAGCAATTCCCGTTCTTATATTGCGATAAATGATTTTTCGAAAGATTACATTTGATTTAAATCTGGTTATTAATGTTTTATCTTCTGATTGAAAATTTGGACATAGAATTTTCAATTGAATTATTAATAAATCGAAAATAATTAAAATATCGATTATATATAAAGGATTCCCGATGCTCTACTTTTCGTCTTATTTTTATACTTTTCATATTACTCATTTAGTTTTAATTTATGTCACACTCTAAAATTTACTTTTCACACTAGTTTAAATCTTTTTGTTAATTCTGTTACTGTTCTTCAATTTCTCAATCCATCTCTCTGTGAAATCGACACCCCAAAGCTATACTGCAAACGACCGCGTTATTTTTTGGGCGTAATTACCCATCATACAACACCTTCCTGTCATATTGCCAAGGTTGATCCAATAACAAGTGACAAACGGTCATGGGAACCACATCACACCAGGCTTCATACGTATAGTTTTTTCCCAATGCAAACTTCACTAAACAACAATGCTTTACCAAGATGGGATTGTCTTCATTAACCCAGCTTACTTGATAAGGAGTGGGGTGTTTTTCAACTGTCAAACCCAAACGCTCTACTGCATCACTAGAAATTACGTTCATTCCACTTCTGTTGTCAATGATGACATTCAACGCACGACCACCATGCTCCATACGGGTATGAAAAATGTTGGTGCGCCTCCAATCAGAATCACCTTGTACCTTTTTCTTAGTGCCAGTCAAAACTCTGTGGATCACACAACTGGGCAGGTCGGTTGCTCCCAAGTGCTCTACGTCTTCGCCATCACTTTCTTTGTCTTCCTCTCCCTTAACTCCCTCACCTACATCAAGCATTCTAATTTCTTTTTTACACACAAATGGCAATTTTTTTCTCTCATAGGACACACTACAACAAAGTGTCCAAACCCTTTACACTCGTAGCATTGTGGTCCGTCACCCGTAAGCTTGGCCTTTCCCTTTTGGTCTCCCACCACATTGTTTCTACCCTAGTCAGTGGGAAAAGATGTTTTTTGGAATAATTGGGTTGGTGCGCGTTCCTACATGGGATCCGTAGATGCCATTCGTCTCCCGCTTGAGAGCCCCAATTGCTTTTCGACTTGTAAGGCCAATCGATAAGCTTCGTCAATGTTTAGGAGTCGTGCGATCAACATCTCTTTTGGCAACTCATTATGTAAGCCCGTGCGGTAACGAGCTAGAGTTTGTTGCTCGCTTTCCACCACCATGCTGTGGACAGTCAATTCATGGAAGCGGCATGTATACTGGTTGACAGCCAACGTCCCTTGCCTCAGTTGCAGCATCTCTTCAAACATCATTTGCTCGTAGTCAATAGGCAAATACTTCTTCTTCAGCCATTCTTTCATCTCCTCCCAATTAGACATTGACGCACATTGAGTACGACTTAATTGTTCTTCCATACTACCCCACCAAACTCGTGCATGTCCTTTTAATTTCATACGGACATAATAAACTTTTCTATCCTCGGACACAGAGAACCAATCAAAATAATCCTGAATGGTCGTAAACCAATCTTCAAAAGCATTGGGGTCCAGCTTCCCAAAAAAATCTTGGACATCTGCCTTCATCCCCTTCGTTAATTCATCAAGAGGTTGATGGTTGAAGTCACGGCCTCCTCATACCTTGGGAAAGTCACAGCCATTCTGCTCAAAGCGAGCTCCACGATTACCAAATCCCCTGTTCCTCTCCCTGTATTCTTCATCCTCTTCACTACCATCTACTTCATCTTCCGAAGGTGGCCTAAGCACCCTCCTATTGTGATGTTCAAATTCATCTCGAGTTTGGCGTTCATCCATTGCATCCAACCTATAATTAATATGTTCCAAGATAGGTGTGAGTTGGGTGATCTGTGCTTGTAGTTGGGGTCGGTCAATGTTTGGGTTTTGGTTATTTGACATATTGTAAAAATTATCACTGTGGGTTACAGGCATGAGACACTAAATTCCTTGAGGAAGGGGACCTGTCTCTGATGCCAAGATTGGTGCAAACCTCCAGAGTCAACCTCACGTCGACTTTCGAGAGGAAAATAATTCAATAGAATCTCTTTGTCAATGGAATCTCTCCATTCTCAAAGTCATCATTCAACAAAAATCGGCAACTGCCTTTTTCCTCCATTACTATCACTTTTTAAAGGATTACAAACGATACTATAATTCAAGAAATAAATTAGGAAAGAATTGCCAACATAGCAACAGAATCTTACGAAAATAAAGTAGGAAAGAATTAACAACAACTTAGCAACAAAATTTTGAAATTAATAAATAAGAATTGTAACAACCGAATAAGTCTCCATCCTCCACGATTGAAGGAGTAGTTTCTGCCTGGGCACCGTGCTCTACATTTGCATCTAGCCATGAGCTGGTTTTTTCGTGAGAGACAAGCTACTGGAGAAAAGGAGAATAAGTGAAAATTGAGGGCATTTAAGAAAGTGGGTTTTGAATGGGATTGTGAGATCAAGGAACTTTTTGAACTCGAAGGCGAAAGAGAAGAGTAAGCTTGAATAATAGAGGCAAAAACAATATTTGGATTTGAAGAAGACCCAGGGGAGCAATTTGATATTGACAGGTAGGGGTGTACACCCGAGTTCCAGATCTGAAAACCCAGGTATCTTGACTCGGAACCGGATTTCAAATCCAGATCCGGAAATCTGGATATCCAGAACCGGAACCGGATTTTAAATCCGGGCCGGAACCCATGTAATTTTGGGTTTTAAAAAAGCAAGTTCAGGCTTTCGGATTTGACCCGGGTTTTTTTTTTTTTTGGCTTTGGAAGGCTTATATTTATTAAAACAATTATTACATTTTTAAGTTTTAACAAAATACATCTTTAAAAAAAATCTAATATCGACAATGGAAATGGGAATTTCTTGTTATTGCTTATTAGAAGTATTTGTGGCAAAGGAGATCTTGGAGTTCCACTAAAAGCGGCTAAAATTGGTCACATAAGAAGATACCAATTGGTGTGCAACACCATATAATGCAATATATGTTAAAAAAGAGTCTAAAGCAGAACAAGAAACAAATTTCTTTAGATAGTTGCCTAAAATATTTAACACTCCAATTTATATTTCGTCTTAATAACTTTAGTAACCTCTACAGGCCGGTATCCCATCACAAGCTTACTGGTCAATCTATATTAAATGATATGGCATACCATCAAAGAAAGTGAGGTTGCTTCCTACTTCCTAATTTCAGTGCTAAAACTACAAAAAGATATTTACTATCAAAGAAAATTAAAAAATGGAATTTTTTTTCTAGCCCAAAACCTGTTCACTCTTATAAACTTTATTAAAAATGAAAATGGCAAAGAATATAAGCAAATCCAAAATGCTATTAGGCAAGATTTTATTAATCTTATAATTATTTTTACACTTCCCTTTCTAATTTTGATATTTGCATTTGAGCCTGTTCATATTCTTACAGAATCTGCTAAAAAAAGAATGTTTCTGTACTTATCATTGCAACCAACAAATTATTCTATTCCTTTTGCATATAGGCTCACACCTGCTTGAGTTGCTTACTTTTTTTTTTATTCTTTCATCTCCCTCATGAGTTCTTGTATTCAAATAACCAATTAAAAAAAAAGAACTCACTGTTCCTTTATAATATGCAGCAACAGAAAACTCGAGTACTAGAAGAAGCACAGAAACACAAACACGAACAGAATTAACTCCAAATATAAGTACATAAATTAACTCCAAAGATAATAGAGAATGATAGAGACATTAGGGTTTCTACGCAGAGAGAATGAGAGTGAGAGAGAAGTGAATGACTAGAGTCAGGGGGAGCAAAACTTTTAAAATGGTGTCGTTTTTAATATTGGCTGGATATAGGTTTAAAAAGTGGGTTCCGGATTAAAACGAGTATCCGATCCATATTTATTCGATTTACAAAAAGCGGGTATTCAGTCTGTATTTATGTGATCCAAAAACCTGATTTAGAATCTAGATATCTGAATTGATAGATGATTGTAATGAAGAAAAAGACCCCCTCGTATCACTCTTAACGCGGATTTGGACATTGCAATTCTACTAGTATTCTACGTTACCAACCTCTGTGTATCGTACAAACTCAACTTAGCAATGTCCCGAAATGTACTAGAGAGGAAAAAGAGGAAACGAGCTTTTGTCTTGCTGACAACGACACTCTTATTCCTTACTCTTGCGTAACTCTTGCATCCTATGCAAATTAATTCGATGCTGACTTGTGAAATATATGTGAGTAATGCAAATTATTCGATGCAGACTCGTTCACTCTTTTTTTTTTTTTTTTCTAAATAACAAAATTTATTATTTTTATATAGATTTAAGATTCATCCATTTTTATTAAAACAATGTACAAAATTTGTATATTTTGAAATTTTAAATATCGACTACCAAAAAAATAATTGTAAATATCATTTTTTAATATTTATTATCATTCACGTTAGAATAGTTAATTAACGAAATACAACTGTCGATTGACAAAGTAAATCTTAACAGTTGATTATATTCAATCCACCAAGATATTAAAAAATTATAAATTTGTTTCTTCATAAAACTTTGATATATATTTTTTTATAATTAATTTGTTAAAAAAGAATAATTTTTCTTATTTGTTTATAAAAAATAAAAATAAAAAGTATTTTAACTAAAATTTTAAAATTTATATATATATAAAATATTACCTTTTGAATTTATTAGATTTTCTTAAAACTTTACAAGTAATTAAAAGTTGAAAAATATGTTGGTTCAAAAGTTGTAAAAACTAATAATTTGGAGGTGATTACAAAGTATACACGTGTGAGGGGAGGCCCACAAGAAATTCGAGCCCAATTTTATGAAAATGAGACAAAAAGGAAAGGAAGGCCCGAGCCCATAAGAGGCGAGTTTCAAGGCAACCAATATGAGAGGCGAGTCTCCAGAAGCCAGGCGAGAAGTGGCCAACATAGGAGACGAGTTCCTAGAAGTCAGGCAAGAGGTGGCCAACATGGGAGGTAAGTACCCAAAAGCCGGCTAGAGTAGACTAGTATGAGATAGAAAGTAACGATCGAGATAGTAAGAGAAAGGCAAGCACGCTCACTCCACATTAAATGCGAAATACCCGCCAGCCCCACCGCATTTAATGTGGAGACCTGCTACGGCCACGATGCATTAAATGTGAAACCTTACAGGGGTGTCTAAATTTTGGCACGCCGATCCTAGACAAGGTCCCCTCACTACATTAAATGCAGGTTAGGATCCTATGGGGGGCTGACATGATACAGAAAGAGGAGCAGCACGCCGTGATAGAATCAGGGAGGCAAGAAAATTTACTCGAACACAGCGAAAGATATGATGGTTGGGTAGGTTGGAAGGACAACTACCATGCCACTCGGGCAGCTTAGTTAAGGCATGCCGAGCCTTATAAATAGTTGGAAGTCTCACAGTCCACAGTTAAACAATCTGTCCTTATTATTTTGCTTTCATACTTCTAGATTTTCTTTACACTCATACTGATTTAAGCATCAAAGCTCTCTCAGGGTACCACAACCTTACTCACCATTCCTTTGTGTAGATATGGATTGTTTGGATCTCGTCGAATAGCTCAGGCCGTAGAACACGACATTAACAACGCCTATTATGAGAGGCTTAAATATTTGTTTTCTAAAAGATCAATAATTATTTATCAACTCCTTTTCTTTTTTTCTTATTTTTTTCTTCTTTTCTTTTTATAGGAATCAAACTACTTTTCTTGAAGGCTATCTATATTCTATCATGTTCTTAATAATATTATTTGATATACGAAACAAAAAAATAAAATAAACTCCTTTAAATTAGGGCCTTGTTTGTTTACAAAAAATATCTCATCTCATCTAATTATTATACATTTTTCAAATTTTAATATAAAATAATATAAATAATTTAACTTTTTCAAATATTAATATAAAAACTATATTAGAAAAATATTATAACAATATTTTATTTAACTTTTCACTTTAATCTCAACTAATTTCATCTCATCTCAATCTCATTTTTAAAAACAAATCAAGCCTAGGTCTATTGGAATTACCTAAACGATAGGAATCGATTCGATAAGGTGACAATGATAATAATTAAAAATATATATTCTTCAAATTGAAAAATAATAAAAATTTAAAGTTAATTTTATAAATTAAAATTTATTTTTAATAAAGTTACGTGATTAATTATAACATAATTATAAAAAGAATTATTAAGATATAAAATTAAAATTTATTTTTAATAAAATGACATTATATAAATAAAATTTATAAAAAGTTATAAATTTACAACAGTTACAATGATTAGAATCTTAGAGCACTCTCATTAAATTGACTAAATGTCATTCTTTAAAAAGTATACTTTTGCACAAATATCAAAAAATAAGTTTCATATTTAATCAAATATAACAATGAAATATGTGAAAAAATATTTAAAAAATACTTTTTGTGAATAGTAAAATTAAAATTTTATCCAAAAAATTTGACAATTATTTTAATTTTTTGATAATTATTTTATCTTTACTATTTATAAAAAATATTTTTTGAATTTTTTTCTACATATTTTATTGTTATATTTGATAAAATATAATATTTATTTTTTAAATTTATATAAAAATATACTTTTTAAAAAATAATTTTTAACCAATTCAATATAGGTGCTGTTAAATCCTTATTTTATACAATTCTCTTTCGTTTTTTTTTATTTGAAAAATTATCTTTCGTTTTGTTAAAGATAACTGTATATTAAGGTACATCAAAAAAACAAGATGACTGTATATTAAGGGGTGGACAAAAAAACAAAGAAATTGCATACATATATGTATTGGCAGTCGGGGGAAGCTTCTGGGGGTGTTGTCGGTTCTCTTCGATCGGTGGTCGGAAGGTAAGTAGGTACTCCCTAATCCTAACAGCAATTCTTATTCCCCAATTGCCACATACCTAAATCAGCAACACAACCCCGTATCGGCTTCTTCTCGTTTCCTTTTTCGTATATTGGTACGCTCATCCTGGTCCTGTCGGTAATATTTAGATCAATTCTCGCTTATCTTCCTGATAACCTATCAATTTGCGGGGCGTATAATCCAATTTGAGGGGGATACTTCGTAAATTTGTGGGTATGCGATCCAATTGGAATCTTCTTTTCTGATAATTTTCTCAGTTTTTTGAAGTGGAAATCGCAAATGCTCTGTGAAGCCCACGCCGCATGCAGATTGCATTAGGTTTCTAATGTGAACCCTAATCTGTTTCTTGGTTTGATATAACATAATTTCATGGGACCCCAACATTGCATTAGCGAGTAATTGGATAGTTTCGTAGACTCATGTTATGGAAGAGAGGACAGGGTTCAACTCGTTTAATATAAATCACTATGGAGTTAGCATATGATGGCATTTGGAAAGAATCAAGAGAACAGGACCGTGAAACTGATATAGGGGGAGCTGATATACATGGAACTAGTGAAGGGAGTAAAGATAGGATGTGATATTGCGTTGCAGACTAAGCAATACCAAAGAACCCGATTGATGAGGGTCTGATGCTCACTATATCTGTTTCAACAAGCAAATTAAGCATACAAAAGGGATTGGTACCACAACAAGGGCAGAAAAAAAGGTGATTTGATTCCTTTGTTGTTGGCTGGACTTCTGTGAGAAATGGCTGTCATTGGTAGAATGCTCAAGAATTCGCATTTGTTCCAGTTTTCTTCTTTTGCATTTGGATGAGTTCTTAGTAATTTTAGGGTTGTATTTTTTTTTTAGCTCTACTCACCTTCTTGTTATTATCCAATTAGTATGATTGCTGAAGGTTTCCTTAAAGGCTTTGATTACCCAGTTTCCTGTGTCTATTGATTGCAGCGAGCACCTTGATGACTGTCCCTTAATCTCAAATGAGTTCAATAGTTTCAACATCTCAAGGAATACTTCCATCAACAGGGATCAGCACCCATGACAACCCAAGCGCTGGGGCTTCTGTCTCTTTCAGCCAGCCTGAACCAGAGTCCAAGGACTGTGATGAGACTGAGTTATTATCTGTATCTTGGAATCAGGATTATGGCTGTTTTGCTGCTGGCACAAACCATGGTTTTCGTATCTATAACTGTGACCCATTTAAAGAAACTTTTAGACGTGATTTGAAAAATGGGGGTTTCAAAATCGTTGAGATGCTCTTCCGGTCCAACATTCTGGCACTTGTTGGTGGTGGAGCTAATTCCCAATACCCGCCTAATAAAGTTATGATTTGGGATGATCATCAGAGCCGTTGCATTGGTGAATTTGCTTTTAGGTCTGAAGTTCGTGCAGTGAAATTAAGAAGGGATCGAATTATTGTCGTTCTTGAGCACAAGATATATGTTTACAACTTTATGGATCTGAAGCTTCTTCATCAGATTGAAACTTTAGCAAATCCTAGGGGTTTGTGCTGCCTTTCACACCATTCAAATACATTTGTGTTAGCTTGCCCAGGTCTTCAACGAGGACAGGTTCGAATTGAACATTTTGGGCTGAATATGACAAAACTAATTCATGCTCATGATTCTCATATTGCATGCTTCACCTTAACAATGGATGGGCTGCTTCTTGCGTCTGCTAGTACAAAGGGCACCTTGATAAGAATATTCAATACAATGGACGGGACTCTCTTACAAGAGGTAGCCTACCTTCCTATGGACTTTAGTATTGTTATATGGTTTGCTATATATACTTATCAAAAAAATGGTTTGTATTTAATCTCCAAACTCATTTATGGGAAGCATAATATAAAATACTCAATATCTGAAAAAAATAATGGTTATTCAGCTTGTTACATATTGCATTACTGTATTTTATATTACTGTAACTAGCCATTGGTTCTTTAATTTATTTTTTTACCCAAATTTTTTGCAGTTCCTCTATTTAAACTTTCTCATTAAGATCCATAATTTCAAAGTAAAATGCTATTATGCCTCATCACAAAGGTGATGAGGACATCCTCTCTATTTAGACTTTTATTTGCTCATGTTTTATTTATTTTATTTGGACTTGTAATGATGGGCTTGGATTATTGCAACCCATTGGCTTTTAGGATTTATCTAGGGTTTGAATGTCTTTGCTATTTAAAGGTTGGTAAGAGGCATTGTAGGATAGACTATGATGAATATTAAAATGATTATTGCAGCCAACTTTTTCCCAATCTCTACTTCTCCTTCTCTGATTCCTTCTCTTCTCTATAATATTATTCTATTGCTTTCTTGGATTTTACGTTCATGCTACATCGTATTTGGTATTCAGAGCCGGTCACCTTGTTTCCTTAAACAATAGAATCCTGACCCTCTCTTTTTTCGCACATCCTTTGTTCTTCTCCTTCTCAATGTGCTGCGTGAGTGAATATGAAAAATAAATAAATAAAAAACAAAAAAATAAGAACCCTCTGTCATGGTTCTTAGCAAGAACACAACAAGAATCGAAAGAGAAGAAACAAAGCAAGTAGTGTCGTTGCCGGCAGTTTCTGGGTTGCACGTTGTCGCCGGCAGTTTTTGGGTTGCCGAAAACTCTCTTGTCAAAAGTTCCACCTGGTTCGTTGAGCATCATCGACAGTTTCTGAATGAAGCAAGCAGCGTCGTCTGTCGTGGTTCTCAGCCTCACAATCCACAAAGCAAGCAGCGTCGTTGCCGGCGGTTTCTGGGTTGCACATCGTCGCCGGTAGTTTCTGGATCGTCGGAAACTCTCCAGCTGCTGGCAAACTTTCTCCTCAAGTTCTCAGCTTTCTTCAGCCCAACTTGAACGACTGTGAGAAAGAGCTCAGTCTCTTCCTTCAGTAGCGTAAGCGTCCTTTTGTCTTCGACGTCTTCTCTTCGACCCAAACTCTCCAGCGTCGCAGCGTTCACCAATCCAGCTGAACGAAAGGAGGCTCCTTTCTCTTGTCTTCGGCAGGAAGAATCTCGCATGGCTCTTCAACGAACAAAGGGAGTTTACTGACTCTCCTCCTTTATTTTATACTATTTGTTCATTTTAAAATGTGCATGATTTATTATCTATGTATTGTTGTATTATAGTGTTCCAAAATATCAAATCCATTTGACTAGACCCCATTGGTTGACTTAGTCCTCACATTTATTACACCTAATTTATTCACCACTCATATTTTGTGTTGTTTGCTAAGTTCGTGCTCCTGTGTTCTCATTTCCACAACAATCCCTTGCCTTCATTTTTTCATTAGTCCCCCCCCCCCCCCCAAAAAAAAAAATAAAATAAGATCCTATGTGAAGGGGTTTTTTGTGATTGACATTTGACTCTTGCCTTGTCTTTTTAAATATCAGTATTACTTGCTCACATTATTTGGATACGCTTAATTCAAAAAAAAAAAAAAGTAATCAGATTTTGCTCAAGTCGATATTTTCATTGCTTGTAATTGTTGTTTATTGATCTCAATTGTACTTCATTTAGATAGTATTGCATTGCATGCAGTTGCGTAGTGGTTGCTTCGTCAACTCTAGTTTTACAACTTTGACCATGGACCCCTCCCAATTCGAGGTCCTCACCTGACAATTAGAGCACTTACAAGCTCAATTAGCAGCTGTCCAGACTGAAATGACTGCTACTTGTGAAGAAAACAGACACCTAGCTGCTAGGGTGAACAATTTTGAGCAACCCCCTCATTCGTCCGACACGAACAATTCTGAGGCACTCTATAATAGGCACAATCATCGCCGACGAGGTGATCAGCACTATTTTAGGCATGATCGTAGGGATAAGAATCATGATCACGGGCGAGAACGAGACCATTACCGTTAGGGTACACAGTCTCCTCGTTGCAATGAGAGCACCTCTTCAGAAACATTAAGTTAGATGCCCTACTTTTGATGGTTGCCTAGATCCGCGAATTTTTACTCAATGGGTTAGGGATATGAATCGCTTCTTCTCCTAGTATGAGGTCCCGAAAGACCGGAGAGTTCAATTTGCCAGTTTGAAATTATTTGACACGGCCTAACTCTTTTGGGAAAGTTTTGAGGATCTCCTTGAGAGGTGCCATGCGCCTCCTGTAGGGAGTTGGGAAGAGATGAAGCGTCGTCTCCAAGATAAGTACTTACCCCAATCTTACATGAGCAGTTTGTTGGATCAGTGGAATGCCCTTACTCAGGATAATCGGCCCGTGACCGAATATGTCACTCGATTCGATAAGTTTCGAATGAGACGTCATGTCATTAAGGATGAGGCCATGACCTTGAGTAGGTTTAGACAATGCCTCAAAGATGATCTTAGGCATGAGCTTGTCCTTCTGGGTGTCTCGACTCTTGACCATGCTTACTTTTTGGTTCGAGATTATGAGTTGGTTATTAAGGTCCTGTATAGAAGGCGTAGTGACAACCATCCTCCCAAGGACTGCCTCTCATTCTCAGTGTTTTAAGTGTAAGGGTTTTGGCCATATTGCCCTCAATTGTCCAAGCCGAGCCCTAGTCATTGAGGAGCGTGAGAGTGTCGTTGATGAACTATTAGAGGATCAAGTTTATGAACCTAACCTTGAGGAGTTTGATGATTTAGATGATGATGATGGTACCTTTTTAGGATGCATCCGGACCCTTCTTGTGGGTCTAGGTCTTGTATCTATTGTTCCTAACACACCTCGGTTAGGTGTTGTGCTTTGTATCCTTACCCAACCCAAAGATGCTGATGATTAGCGCCGTCATGCCATTTTTTATACTTATATTAAGATCAGTATTAAGGGTTGTAAGGTCATTGTGGATAGTAGTAGTTGCATTAATGTAGTTTCTGTGGCTACCGTGTCCCGTCTTGGATTGAAGCCAGTCCCTCACCCTCAATTGTATAGTGTCTCTTGGGTTGACATTTCCTCTATCGCTGTGAAGGAGCGTTGTCTGGTTCCTATTCAGTTTCTCGAATATCAGGATCATATTTGGTGTGACCTCATTCCTATGGATGTCGGTCATATCATTCTTGGTCGACCTTGGTTGTTTGATTTGGATGTGACCCTCCATGGTCGGTCCAATTCATGTTCCTTTGTGTTTAATGAGAAGAAAATTCATCTTAACCCTTTACCCCCGACACCTGTTGGCCCACATCAAGCAAAGAAAGTTGTGGAGCGAAAAAGGCTACACATCATTAGCTCTACTGAGTTTGAGCATATGCTTATGGGCGAGTCTGTTGTTTTTGTTGTGGTTGTTATGGAGGTCCCGTTGGAGCCTCCAGTAGTTGCCCCTACGGAGGCCCAGGCCTTTCTTCAAGACTTTCAAGATGTCTTCCCTGAGGACCTCTCTGATCAGTTACCCCCATTGCGAGATATCCAACATGCCATAGATCTTATCCCAAGAGCCTCTCTTCCAAATCTGCCTCATTATATGATGAATCTTTCTGAGCATGCTGAGCTCCAGAAGCAAGTGGATGATCTCCTTCAAAAAGGATTTATCCGAGAGAGTTTAAGTCCTTGTGTGATTCCCGCTCTCTTGACCCCTAAAAAGGATGGCTCTTGGAGGTTGTGCATTGATAATCGTGCCATTAATCGGATCATAGTGAAGTACCGTTTTCCTATTCCTAGGCTTGATGATATGCTGGATATGATGGTTGGTGCCACAATATTTTCCAAAATTGATTTGAAGAGCGGGTATCATCAAATTAGGATTCGCCCGGGTGACGAGTGGAAATCTACCTTCAAAACGAAGGATGGTCTTTATGAGTGGTTGGTCATGCCTTTTGGACTAACCAATCCCCGAGTGCTTTTATGAGAGTAATGACACAAGCTCTCCTACTTTTCATGGGACATCCTCGTCTACAGTAGGACCAAGGAACAATACTTAGATCATCTCACAGGTTTATTCTACCATTCGTAAGACAAACCTGTACGTTGATGCAAAGAAGTGTTCTTTCTTCACCGACAGAGTTGTCTTCGTAGGATTCATTGTGTCCTCCACCGGAGTGTCTGCTGATCCCACTAAGATTCAAGTCATTGTTGGTTAGCCTGAGCCCAAGACTATCCATGACGTTAGGAGCTTTCACGGTCTTGTAACCTTTTATCGTCGCTTCATCAAGGGGTTTAGCACAATCATGGCCCCTATCACAGAATGCATGAAGAAGGGAGAATTCCATTGGACATCAGGGGCGGCAAAAGCCTTTGAGTTAGTTAAGAAGCGAATGACAGAAGCTCTTGTCACGTGTTTTCCTGACTTTTCCAAAGTTTTTGAGATTAAGTGTGATGCTTTTGGGGTAGGAATTGGTGGAGTTCTTAACCAAGAATGCCACCTAGTTGCTTATTTCAGTGAGAAGTTGAATGATGCCAAACAACGGTACTCTACTTATGACAAGGAGTTGTACGCGGTTGTGTAGGCTTTGAGCTATTGGCGCCATTATTTGTTGTCTCAGGAGTTTGTTTTTTATTCAGACCATGAGGCTCTCTACTACCTTAGCTCTCAGAAAATGTTGAATTCTAGGCATGGCTGTTGGGTTGAATACTCATTTGTGTTGAAGCATAGGAAGGGTGTTGAGAACCAAGCAGTTGATGCTTTGAGCCGCCATGTCTCCCTTTTGTCTATCTTAGATATCAAGATCATAGGTTTTGAGAGACTCAAGGAGGAGTATGTGTGTTGTCCTGATTTTAAGGTTATTTTTCTCGCCTTGCATAGTGGGCACTCGGATATCATTGATGGTTTCCCCTTGAGGAGGGCTATCTCTTCAAGTCCAATAAATTGTGCATCCCATGCACTTCAATTTGGGACTTCATGCTTTGGGAAGTCCATGCAGGAGGCTTGGCTGGATATTTTGGACGAGATAAGACCATTGAGGAGATTGAACGTCAATTTTGCTGGCCTAGTCTAAAGAAGGATGTGGTAAAGATAGAATGTAATATCCAGACCTAGCACCAAGCAATGCTAGGTACCTTGCAAGTTTATTTTAGGCTTGGAGTCGATGACTTTAGTTGGTGGATTTTTGGATTTATATCTTTGGGTTTGTTGAGGTTAAAATTTTGAGCCGTGAAATATTTTTAGGAGTTTTCGAGGCTCAGCTTAAGCTTGCCGTAGGTCGAGTATCCCAGTTTGGATTTTCTTTCCCTGCATGCTTTTGTCCACCTTAAATCACGGAATCTTTCCGTTTTTCGCATACTCCGATCTCCCTTAAGTTTTTGTCGTTGCTTGTTACTCTTCCCCTAAGGTTTTCTTGTGTTTTCTCTCACTCCTATATATTGCCTCCCTTGGTTAAACCTTCATGCCTACTGGATTTTTTTTTTTTAGTTGCAGCCGTCCCTCTCAAATCCTCTCACCTCACGGCTTTGTCCGCAAGGAACCTCAGCCTCCCAACTCCCTTTACCTGCACCTCCAGCGTGTGTCATCACTCATTCTTGGAAGCCATTACTCACTCTTCCACCTCAAGCTGCCGCCTATGGGAGTTGCTCTGCCGTTTCCACCTTCGAAGGCAGCCTGCATCCCCTGTTTTTGCACGACAAAACAGAAGGTCTTCTCTCCGTGAGTCACAATCCCTTCGGCTTTAACCCCTTGCTGATCTGTCCAGAGAGTACCGCCACATTGCTCACGCCACCTCGAGCCACCGGTCATTCACTCGTTCCCACCATCTAGTTAACCACCCATTTCTCGCCCAGCTCGGCGCAAACTCTCATCTCTCGGTGAGCTTCCGCTACTCGTCTCCAGTGTTTATGTTTATTGTCGTTTTTCTTTTTCTTGTTTTACTTTAAGGCTGAGTTGCACAGGTTTTCAACTATAAAAGTGCTTTAACTGTCCTTTTTGTTTTAAAACAAGCATGAGTTTTGATTTTTTTTTTTGTTTCTTTTAAATGTTATACCCAGCGGACTTACTTTATCAATGAGTTCAAGCTTTGTGTTTTATCAGTTCCTAATACATCATTGTCTTTTAAGTGGCCTGTGTTTCCCTTAATTTCACGTGTGATGAATCTTGTTTTAGATACTTTCTTTTCTGCATGAAGAAAACAATGTTTTAAACGTTATCTTGTGAGAGCTTTTCAGTTTATAGTTTTTAAAGAAAATAGAAATGCGTTTGTTTTTCTTTCAAATACTTTATGGGTCTGTTTTCTCAAAACAGTGTAATACTTTGTTGTATGGGGCATGTTTTAATGGACACCACTGGCAGATTTCAGAAAATTATTTTTGGTATTGTATACGGATTTGTTTTAACTCACCATTTCAATACTAAATTATCATATGTTTAGAAATACTCTTATTTTTATTAATTTTTTTTTAGAGTGGTTAGGTTAGATATCATTTGACTTATGGTGAGTGTTGATAGTTAGGATTTGAGAAATTTTAGATTCGTAGGAGAATAGATTATTTTAGTATTTTAGGCTTAAATATCGAAATACATAGATGATTGAAAGTTTATGGACATTGCATGGTTGTTCCTTTGGGTGGTGATTGATACCTTATCAGCTTTATTGAGGTTAATTTCAGAAGGCTAAGAGATCCAGGTAAGCGGGGTTCCTATGCTAGACTTTGCATTAAAAATATGAACTGAGGTTTATTTTGGAAAATATGCATGTTTTAGTTACGAAAATAAAATTTGAAATCACCTTAGTTTTTGTTTCGCATATGCATAAGATCTTGTATAAGAATAAAATATTTTTGGCATGAACTGGTATGGACATGAGCTAATTTTGCTGTATTCTGTTTTCTGAACTGAAAAAGAGCGAATGTGAAAGTTTCTGCATAAATGATATTTTTTATTTGATTTTGTTTTGTTTTTAGAAAAGTGTTGTACTCTAATATGATACGATTTCTGAAACCTCTGGCATGACATTTTGGTTCTGTTTCGCTCTGTTCTATTCTGGGTTGGTACCAACTATTCTGTTTCCGGTGCACCCACTTTGGTTGTAAAATAGGTTTTCTGCGTGGTCTTTCCTGTGTGCACACTCGGGGCTCCGAGAATAATAAGGGAAAGATTCACATTCTGTTTTTGCTCGATTGGCCGCAGGGCTTGCACAACCCTACCACGGGGGTTAAACATGGTATTTCTGTTATAATAAAATGTTTCAGTTATGCTATGCCAAATGGATTTTCTGTTTCTGTTTATATTAAACTTTCGCTCTGATTTTTGATGACATGATCTGTTTCTGCATTCTGAAAATAAGGAATTTTTGTTCTGCATTCTAAATTTTTGATAAATGCTAGTCCGGTTTTCTTTTAAATTTGTCAAGTTTGGATATTTTCGCATCTTTATGGAGATTTATGCTTTGTTATTGAGAATTTTCTTGTTGGTGCTTTTATGGAGGTCCATAAATATTTTATGTTGATCGATTAGATTTGATATCATTATGGAGTTTCAGGAGATGTGGTTTTGTTTTTGTATTATTGGAGATGTTTTTTTTTTTTATAGAAAAATGAGTTAAATCTCCAGACCCTCGGGGTCTGGGCGTGACAGTTAACACCTGTCACAAATGTCAATTGACCAAGCAAAAGAGACAAAACACTGGTCTCTACACACCTCTCCCGTTCCTAGTTGTCCTTGGCAAGATGTTAGTATGGATTTTGTGTTAGGACTCATGCACGCTAAAGAAGTATGATTTCATCATTGTTGTAGTGGACCGTTTCTCGAAAATGGCTCATTTCATCCCTTGTAGCAAGACTTTAGATGCATCGAGGGTTACTAGGTTGTATTTTGACGAGATTGTCACACTGTATGGTCTTCCTAAGATGATTGTGTCAAATAGGAATGTCCATTTCACTAGTCATTTCTGGAGAATTCTTTGACATATGGTTGGCACCAAATTGAAATTCTCCATTGCTTACCATCCTCAAGCTGACGGTCAAACTGAAGTTGTCAACCGCAGCCTGGACAATTTATTAAGGTGTCTGGTTCAAGAGAATCTTCGGAATTGGAATTTGATTCTCCTTACAGCCCAAATTGTTTATAATAGTTCAATGAATAGGCCCCTAGGTATGAGTCTCTTTGAAGTTGTTCATGGTTTTAAGCCTAGAAAGCCTTCAGACCTTATCCCCATGCCCCCTCATGCTAGTGTATCTATGTTAGCTGAATCTTTTGCACAACATCTTCATGATTTGCATATTGAGATCAATAAAACAACTTGAAACCAGTAATGTATCATATTAACTTCGAGCTGATTTGCATAGACGACATATGGAATTTAATATTGGAGATTATTTGATGATCCGAGTTAGACTGGAACGGCGTCCACCTGGATCCACTTCCAAATTGCAAGCGCGTGGTACTGGTTCTTTTAAAATTTTTAAATGAGTTTGTCCAAATGCATATGTCATTGATCTTCCATCACATTTTGGTTGTCACTCCACTTTCAATGTTGAAGACTTAGTTGCTTTCAAAGGCCACTTCAATCCCTCCAATGATCCTCTTCTACCTCCATCTGTGAATCTCAACCCTGAACCTTTTACCCTTTTAAGCCATTACCATCTATCACAACACACAAAGATGAAATTGATGTTATTTTAGATGAATAGATCATGTTGACAAATGATGGAGAGGTGCAACGCTTCCTTGTTCGTTGGGTAGGTCGACCTGATTCTGACTGTACATGGATCTCCAGATAGACACTTTAGCAGCTTGATCCAAACTTATTGGAGTTTTACAGGAGCCAGCAGGATCTTATGTGGGTCCGGATTACCTTCCACCCATCTTGGCAGAAGTGGTGGAGACTCCAGATTTAGACCGCCACTCACACGTGTTTATGGACGTTGAAATAAGAACGCTCAGCCACTTAGCTTATGGCTGGATAGTTGAGTGCACCCTATGTTGCTTTGACAACTTGACAGAGTCGAGTTTTTCTCCCATCTCGGGAGAGTTGATGAGGACATCTTCTCTATTTAGGCTTTTATTTGCTCATGATTTATTTATTTTATTTGGATTTGTAATGATGGGCTTGGGCCATCCTCTATTTATGTGTTTTTATTTTATTTGGACTTGTAATGATAGGCTTGGATTATTGCAGCCCATTGGCTTTTAGGGTTTATCTAGAATTTGTATGTCTTTGCTATTTAAAGGTTGGTAAGAAGCATTGCAGGGCAGACTATGATGAATATTGAAATGATTATTGCGGCTAACTTTTTCTCAATCCCAACTTCTCCTTCTCTGATTCCTTCTCTTCTCTAACTCTTTTCTTGTCTCTTCTCTTATCTATAATATTATTTTATTGCTTTCTTGGATTTCACGTTCATGCTACATCACTTTGCCTCCTCATTTTGAGTGCTCATATATTAATTAATTTTTTATTTTTTATTTTTGCTTAGCGGTTAAAGAAGTTACTATTAGTGTATTGATATTTTTTAATTTTTTAAAAATATTTAAACATGTTTAAAAAATGTTTGAAATAAAAAATAAAAGGAAAAGAAAAGTGCAATTTGCACTAGGGGGCACACAAAGAGGGAAAATTGAGGAGGCAAATTAGCACTACTCAATTTCAAAAGCCTTGTTTTGGAAAAACCATTTATACGTATACCGGCAATTAGAAGAAAAGAACTCTTGGGATTATAAGGTTAACGTTAGGTTCCTGCGAGATTTTTGCAAAGGTGGTGGAGCTGTCTTGCTTTAGTTATATGATCTATAGGTCTTCATGGGCATCTTTTTTATTACATTGTGTTTGATATGCATGCAAAATCACCCTTCTGATGTCTTTCTTACAACCAATGCTTGGTTATTATGATTTCCTGCCTGCATGCAGGTACGTAGAGGTGGGAACAGAGCAGAGATTTATAGTATTGCTCTGTCTCCAAATGTCCAGTGGCTGGCAGCTTCAAGTGACAAAGGTACTGTTCATATATTCAGCCTAAGAGTCAGAGTAGGGAGAGGACTCAGCTGCTCAAGGGATGGCACTGTTTCAGCAGAATTCTTCAACATCCCTGGATGCCCTTATTTCTCCAAATGCTGGTTCCAATCCCAGTTCGTCGTTATCTTTTATGAGAGGTAAGCATTGTTAGCAAATAATTAATGCATTAGGCTTTCAATGACTACCATCAATCTGCCTGGATATTTGGCAGCTTTGCGATTAGAATTGATGCTAGACCTAACTGATTGCGATATGTCTTTGTATGATTGTGAGAAAATCTGAAAACTTGCCTCTGAAGATTGAAATTATATTTTAAATTGCGACACTTGATAGAGAGACTTTACATTCATTGAGACAACTATCTGGCCTTTCTTTTTCATGATTTCATTGTATCTATCTCTAGTCCTAACTTAGTTCATTTCTTGTTTGCTACCTGTGTACTGCCTATTTTCGTATTAATAAAGTTTCTTTAGCTTATTTAAAAAAAAAAAAAATCTGGCCTTCATAGGGTGTCCAAGCGTCTCGCTAAGATTATGAAATACATTCATAGTGCCAGCACAGGCCAGATCCAGCCCTTGGATAAAGTACGTAGGCTGATTATGGCTTGGCCAACCCTGTTATGTGATTAATTTTCTGCATGAAATTATTAGTTTAATTATTTTAAAACAATGAAATAGTTGACACATCAAATATTGAATTAAAGGTTCTAGTTCTGAATGTGTTAATAATATCAAACATCCTGTGTTCAGCATTGGGAGTTTTTCAAATTCTTTGATACAAAATTCTAACAGGCAGGGTCATGCATCCAAGATTTATTCTTAAGAGTGGGTCCAAATTGCCTGGGTGAGGTTCCATGCAATCAAAAAAATCATCTCAACTACTATAAAATAAAATAAATGTAAAAGTTGTGTGAAGATATTATGAAGAAATATTAAAACAGATGCTGTGCTTGGTCGGTCCAGGCTAAAAGTCCACCAAGCCCAAGACTGGCCCAAAACTTGACCATCCGGAGAAACTTGGCCCAGCTCACCTGCTTGTTCATTCTCTTTGCCCAAGTCCTAATACTTTCATGGTGGACTAGGCTGGGGCACTGGCTCATGTTTGCCCTGGTCCATCCCAGATTAGCCAGCTCAAAACTGTGTTAAACACTTAACTCATTGCAACTGGTCTTTATGAACTTTAACCGGGTAGTTTTCCAAAATGTCATAGTGTTGAATGGTCTTTTGGTTTCTTTCCCCTTATATCTGACCTTTTAAATTCTCTGATACTTCCTAGGAGTTTTACCAAAATATTTCAGCTCGGAATGGTCATTTGCTAGGTTCCACTTGCCAGAAGACATACAATTCATTGCAGCGTTTGGATCTCAAAATGCTGTCATTATTGTTGGCACGGATGGGAGGTATGAAACGGCATTGTTTGTTTATTGTTTTATTTATATCGTGAGTGTTTACATATGTTTCTGCGTAGCATTTAGTATAATTTTTTTGATTGTATCTTACTAGTTTTCTGTTGGTGGCTTGCTAGGATTTATGAAAGGAAATCATGCTAAAAGAATTTTTGAAACTAGTTCCTTATTGTTACCTGATTTCTGGTGTTGTTTCAGACCAATTACATTGTACAGATTCTAAAGGAAACTTATTAAACAATTCTTCATGTCTTCACTTTGGCCATTACAAATCTTCCTTCCTACCATGTATGCTGATTGCAGACAACCCTATGTTGGAACTATGAATATGTTATACATATCTTATCCATAATACTTCTGACCTCATCATGGTCATCTTAACCTCTTTAACTACTTGTGTCTGATGGTTGACCTTCTCTCTCTGAACCTCTAACGCTCATAACCTTTCACCTTCCCATCTCCCGCGCTTCACGCCAAAGATAATTCCTCTCTTTCTTCTCCTCTAGATTTCCTTTTCTTTTCTTTTCCTCTTTCTATTTCTTGGTTTATTTCCCTTTTGCCTTCGCTTCTCTTCTCTCTTTTCTCGTCTTAGCTGGTTTTGATGGAGACAGTGTTTGGATTGAAGCCAAACAGTTCACGATTAGTAGAAGGAGGAATTCCTTTTGTCTTGTTGAGAGATGTAAGAGTATTCTCATTGAATTGGCTAAAAGCTATCTTTTAGAAAGTACATTTTTGCACAAATACTAAAAAATAAATGTCACAATTAATCAAATATGGCAATAAAGTGTGTGAAAAAAGGTTCAAAAAGTACTTATTGTGAATAGTAAAGCCAAAACAATTGCCAAAAAGCTAAAAGGAATAGTATTCACAATAAGTACTTTTTGGCAAATTTGGCAATTGTTTTGGCTTTACTATTCACAATAAGTGTTTTTTGAATCTTTTTTCACTATTTTATTGCCATATTTGATTAATTGTGACATTTATTTTTTAGTATTTGTGCAAAAATATACTTTCTAAAGTATAGCTTTTAACCAATCCAATAAAAATGCTCTAAGAAATTCACAAAGGCTTTGTTTATTAGCAGAGACGGAATTATCTGGTTGGTCAAGGCAGTTGAGGAATGCTTGAAACCTCGGTAAATATATCTATGTACTAGTCCAACAGGGAGGGTAATAGAGTGTTTCTGCTTCAACTAAGTAAAAACTCTCATGGGAGATTCTTGAAGCTATCAGAAATTGTCTCGGGTAAAGGAATTGGTCTCATTGTAATTCCTGAATGAAGTATGGGCAATATGCAGAAATGTCGTTGGTTCATCCTCGGTTTCTCTTTCAGAAAACAAAGGAGGTTCATCTAACTTAGTTGTCTTCAAAGGCCCTACTGGCTCTAATCTGAGATTGTCTTTCCAGCCCAAGGAGACGTCATCTTCCCAAGATGTTCCATACTTGACTGCACTTAAGGCTCGAATGGACTCCAATTTTCCAAATTTCACTTTTGATTATCATTCCTCTAAGCATAGAGAAGTTGCTTCAGCTTCAACTCTCCAGACACCTTTGTCGGAGGCGAACTTTTGAAAACATTCTAATTTTGGGGTCCAGACACCTTTGTCGGAGGCGAACTTTTGAAAACATTCTAATTTTGGGGTTGTTGGTTGGACTTCCTAGAAGTTGCAAACCATAGGAAAAGTTGAAGGGTCTCTTTGGCACGTGCGTGCTGAACTGCAAGGGTGGAAGATGAAGCTAGACATGCTGCTGAAGACAGTAGATTTTGGGTTGAATCTCATTTCGGGTCTTGGAGGTTTAGCATTGTCTGCTGTTGGGTCTGTTAGAAATAAAGGGGCATACAACTTTGGGCCTGCCCAAGGCCCCCCCATCAAGTCTGCTATCCGAAACACCAAATATAACAAGCCTAAACCTCCAAGCCCAAAACCGACCCGACCTAACCCGAAAAGGGTAAAGTTCCAAGCGAAAGTTGTGGTAACTCCGATGGTTGCGCCGCCTCCACAGAGGGTGTCGACTGAGAGGGGCGATCACTCTGGTGGTACGCCGGCATGGTGTGGTGGCTCTTCTCCCAAGAAGAATGAGTCTTCCATTTCGTGTTTGCCTGTAAAATCGTAGTCCTCCACTGTTCAGTCGTTGACGAGGAACCCTCCTTCATAGACAAGTCGGACAGGAGTAGGCGACACTTGGAGGGTGTTCCGACAGTTGTTTTGTCAGATAAACCTCTTTCCTCAACCTCTTCTCCATTGCAGGGGACAGTTCATTTTGCTGGGGTGTCTGATTTGGTCAGGTTGGATGACTCTATCAGGTGTGATGAAATGTTGGGAGTTGAGAATGCAATGGTCCCTCATACCCAGCTTTCCTGTGATCCACAGTTGATGATTCCCATAATTTTAGACTCTGGTTCTAGAGATTTAGTGGATTTGTATGCCTTTGATGAAGATGAGGACCCAGATCTCACACCCTTATGCTCTATGAATCTGGGGATTGATTGGTCTTTTAATTCATTTGATTGGGTGTTGAGAAAAGTCAATGACTTAGAGATGCACTAGGGATTTTTGTTGATGGATATGAGGAGCAATTTAGAGCTTATTCACTGCCGTTGAGGCCAATCAACCCCCGATGGCCAGATCCGTGTCCAAGCAAGAGAGGGAGCTGAAAAAGTTGGAATGTACCATCAATTATAGCTCCAAAGATGTCCTACAGTTATAAAGGCAAGGAGAGGGTTGCAAGTCGCCCTCAATGAAGCCTAAGATCTTGTCATGGAATGTTAGGGGATTAAATGACTATAGAAAATGCCTTCGAATCAAGAATATGATGCGTCATTGGAAGGCCGATGTTTTTTGTTTTCAGGAAACCAAACTTAAGATTATTAATCACTCAATGATTAATAGTCTATGGAATTGTGGTTAGGTGGAATGGATTGCCTTATCATCCATTGGAGCTTCAGGAGAAATTATCATCACGTGGGATAAAAGAGCAGTAGAATTGATTTATCAATATGTGGGTACATATTTAGTGGATTGCCACCTTAAAAATTTGGATGACGGCTTGGAATGGGCTTTCTCTAGTGTATATGGGCCTAATTTGGACTCTTGTAGAAGGTTTTTTTGGGACAAGATGGCTGAAGTTTATAGTTGGTTAGTGGGACCTATCATGGTGCTTTGAAGGTGACTTCAATGTTATCAGATTCCCTTGCGAACATGGTGGTGTTTCTCAGTTTTCCAAAGCTATGTCTGACTTTTTAGTTGGTTGATTTTCCCATAGTGGGGGGGATTTTTCTTGGACAAATGGTAGAACTTGCTCTCGGCTTGATAGATTTTTAATTTCACCATCATGGGAGGCCTTATTTCCGGAGGTGAGGCAAAAAAAACTTCAAAAATCTTTTTCTGATCATTATCCTGTCTTCTTAGAATGTGGCAGAATCATTAGAAGCAAAAGCTATTTCAAACTCGAAAACACGTGGTTGAAAGACAATGGATTTGTTGAGAGGGTTAGAAGATGGTGGGTCTCTTTTTTTCTTAGGAAACCCAAGTTTTGTGTTTGCAAGCAAACTTCAGGTGCTGAAAAAAGATCTGAAATCTTGGAACTTGGAGTCTTTTGGAAATGTTCCAAACAGAAAAAAAACAGCTTTTAGATCAATTTCAGCTTTTGGAAGAAAAAGAGACAGCAGGCACTATCTCTTTAGAGGATGGAGGGTAGAAAAAAAAAGAGGTTTTTGCTAAGATTAAGCAATTTCATGGAGGCAGAAGTCCCATATTCTTTGGCTGAAAGAATGTGATAATTGTACAAATTCTTCCATAAAATGGCAAATTCCCACTGGAGAAACAATTCAATTGAAGTTCTTAAAGATGGTGATAAAATGCTTTTTGACATTGGTAAATTCGAAAATCACATTTTAATCTTCTATGAGAAATTTTTTGTGAAGAGCATTCTTGGAGACCAAAGTTGGATGGGATGCCTGTTGAGCCCATAGATCAATTGAATGCTGATTGGTTGGAGAGACCTTTTGAGGAGGATGAGGTTCTTGATGTGGTTAGAGGAATGATCAAGGATAAGGCTCTGGGCCAGACGGTTCCACAATGGCTTTCTTTCAAACTTGTTGGGACATTATAAAAGAAGACTTCATGAAAGTCTTCAATGAATTCCACTCTTTTCTGAAATTTGAGAAGAGTTTTAATACGATTTTTGTTACTCTCATTCCTAAAAAGGTAGGGGTTGTGGACTTGAGGGACTTTCGCCCCATTAGCTTGGTGAACGGGGTTTACAAAATTATAGCCAAGGTGCTAGCCAATCACATTAGTATGGTTATGGACAAGATTACTTCAAAACCTAAAAATGCTTTTGTAAGGGGCAGAAAAATTCTTGACTCGGTTTTAATTGCAAATGAATGCTTGGAAAATCGCTTAAGAATGGGGAAAGCTGAAATTTTAGTAAAGTTGGACATGGAAAAAGTCTTTGATCATATCAACTGGAATTTTTTGCTTTATATTCTTGGGAGATTCGGTTATGGAGAAAAGTGGTGTTCTTGGATTAAATTTTGCATTCTTTAGCCAAATTTTCTATTTTAGTGAATGCAACCCAGTTGGATTTTTTAATAGTACTCGTGGTTTGAGGTAAGGAGATCCCCTATCTCCTTTTCTTTTTGTCATTGTGATGGATGCTCTTAGTCGTATGTTTGATGCGGCCGTTGGTGGTGGTTTTTTGTCGGGCATTGTAGTAGGAGATGAGTCTCGGGCACCATTTCAGTTTCTCATCTACTCTTTGCCAATGATTCACTTAATTTTATTTGATAGCAATATAGATCATCTTCGATTTTTGAGAGCTGCTCTTCTTTGTTTTGAATCTGTTTCTGGGTTGAGAAGTAAGTTTTCTAAGTGAAAATTTTCTTGTGGGCTCGGTTAAGAACATTTCAGATCTGGCCAACTTCTTGGGTTGTCAGATTGCTTCACTTCCTATGAAATACCTTGGTTTACTTTTGGGAGCCCCTCATAAATCAGTCTCCATTTGGGATGGAGTGATTGAGAAGATCAGAAAGTGGCTAGTTGGATGGGAAAAATTATATTTGTCTAAGGTGGTAGAATTACCCTTATTAAGAGTACTTTGACTAATCTCCCCACCTATTTCCTCTCTTTTCTGCTTCTAGTTGTGGTTGCTAAAACTATTGAGTGGCTCTACAGAAATTTCTTATGGGATGGACTTGGGGAGGGAAAAAAATTCCATTTGGTGAGTTAGAAGAAAATTTGTCTCCCGGTTACTCAAAGGGGCTTAGGTGTGTGTAACTTAAGACTCTTTAATAAAGCTCTCCTCGAAAAATGGCTTTGGAGATATTAATTGGAGAACAACACTCTGTGGAGAAATGTAGTGGATGCCTCCCACGGAACAATGTGGGGGAGTTGGTGTACAAAAGAAGTTAGAGGGCCTTTTGGGGTTGGTTTATGGAAGCATAGAAAGGAATGTGATGTTTTTGTTAAGCACATTCTCCTAAAGTGGGGAATGGGGCAAATATTTACTTTTGGCAATATACTTGGTGTGTAGATTCTCCTCTCAAAGAAGCTTTTCCCAACATTTTCAGGATTGCTAGAGACAAAGGGGCTACTGTTGCTGACTCTTATTCTTTTTCCAACAATTAGATTTGTTGGAATGTGAAATCTTCAAGAGATATCCAGGATTGGGAAGCTAATAAAGCAGTTGATTTTCTGGGTAAATTGTATGAGAAGAAGATTGACCATAACCAGGAGGATAGCTTGTTGTGGTTGCACTCCAAAAAATCCAAATTTTCAGTAAGTTCCTATTACAAAGCTCTCTCAAGTCATGGAGATGAAGAATTCCCTTGAAAAAGTATTTGGAGAGTTAAGGTACCAAGCAAAGTAGCTTTTTTCTGTTGGCTGGTGTATCTTGAAAAAATTCAGACTATTGATAATTTGAGGAAGAGAGTTATCCAGGCAACCGAATGGTGCTTCATGTGCAAGAAGGATGCAGGAAGGCTGGTGAATCTTCTGATCATCTTTTTTTGCCCTGTGAGATGGCTATGGGGCCGTGGAATGAAATTTCAGTTAGGGCTGAATGTACTACCTTGCTTTAATTTTCTGCTTTTAGCTTGTAAATGGGTGTTCCTCAACTGTATACCTCTTATGTACTTGAGTTATGCCTATTTACTTGGAATAAAATTTCTCTTATTACTTATTAAAAAAAAATTGTGTAATAATTTTACTCTTGACTGTTCAATTCACCGTTCATGTGGAGAAGCTCTTTCACACACTTCAAATTACATTATCTGATGAATGGTACGCATTCATCATATGCACATGGCTCTTCATGCTTTGCCCATTTTTTCTTCAAAAAAATGGACATTATGTCTGATCACTTGCAAACTGGGGAAGGGGAATCTAGTTACATATGTATGTGGACTTGCGTAAATTTTGAAGTGTGGAACCTACTGCACTTCCTCATGAAGTAAACAGGTTTTGTTTGGTCAAGTAAGAAGACACAATGAAGCTTTGTAGGTCTGGCGTCTTCATGTAAGAGTGATCTGCTGGAGTGTCCGACCTACATGCCAGTGAAATATTATCCCTGGCTAAAATCGGACAACGAAATTAAAGAGAGGAATTATATTTTGCTCCTCCCCCAAACCACCAACAATTTCAGTTTGCATCATAAACTATCAAAACTCAAGTGGTGTCCTAAACATTCAAATATTTACTTTTCATCGATCCATTTAAGATTTTATTCGAGGCTAAATTTGCCAAGATTTGGTCGTTTGGGGTGTCAAAGTTGTAGTTCAGGCCTGTATAATATATTTTCTCCTTAAATACCAGATCATATCAGTCAACAAAATTCATTATGATGAGTTACTTTTGATATGCTTCTGTCGGACTTTGAAGTTGGACTGCCTCTTACCTTTTCTCCTTAATTATCAGTTTCTACAGATGCAGATTTGATCCAGTGCATGGAGGGGAGATGTTACAGCAGGAGTATGTACGCTTTCTGAAAACTGAAAGTAGGCTCAGATAGGGATCTATTATAACTGCGCTTGAATGTCTGTGAATATTTTGAAGGCTACAATTCTGTCTCTTACTGTCCTATTACGTGTGGGAAAATGGAGATGGTAATGATTGCTCTAATTGCAACTATTACCACGGATGAAAAATCAATTTGACATATATATCCATTGCAAAGTTTTTCTGGCATACTTTTGTTTGTTTTTATAGATGAGATGGTATAAGTTGGGATAAAAATTAAAAATTGAATAAAATATTATTGAAATATATATTTTTAATATTATTTTTATTTTAAAATTTGAAAAAGTTGAATTGTTTATATTATTTTGTATAAAAATTTAGAAAAATTTAGATGGAATGAGATCAGTTGAGATTGAGATGAGATTTGAAAACAAATTTTACTCGGAGGTTGTTAGATCATCAGTGGCTCTTTCCTACGAGTATGTGAGTTGGTACGTTTCCAGTTTTGCAAGCTTTTATGTCAACGTGGTCTCTTTTGCGATGATTGTTGGATCGACACTCTGGTGTCTTTTATATTATAAAAAAGTTGTTTCCCAGAGAATAGAGTATTGCGATAATCTATTGAATTTATTTTATAATTTAACGATTTTATTATTATTATTTTTATTGTCATATTAATTTATAAAATTATTTTTATGTAATTCATTTAAAAGTTATTAAACTTGGTTAAAAGGATTTTCCGTACGCTTCTTTGTCGTTGATTTGGAACGATTTGTCAAAGATGGCTACCGCTATGGACATGGTGTCGATTCATTGGACCCGGTTGGGATGGTGTGTGCATGTGACTACCGGAACAAATGCTCAGATAACGTCATCCATTCAGGATCCTCCAAGGCTTGATTTGCAAATCAAAGCTCTCTTGTTTGTCATCCCGCGAATTCATTCTTTGGACATCCTAGCTAATTGGAGGATCCGCATGGTTTTAGTTAAAATTGAGCTGTATGGGGGCAATTCATGTTGATATCGTGTTAAATCACAGAAATTTAATTATATGGGTCGACTCCGAGATAATTCATTGTACTAAATAGATCAGACCTTCAAACCCGCATAGGATTCATTTAAATAATGAGTGATATGATACGATTCATTTTTACCAGTTTAATAATTAATTGGAAATGGAAATGGATCCCATTTCAACTCGTTTTATGTAAGCAATTAATTTGCATAATCAATTTGATCTAATTAACATAATTTCACAAAAAATTAAAATCTACATATATTAGTAGCTACAATATCTTAAAAAACGAGACTATCTATTAAAAAAATTTGTGTCATATTCATGTTGGATTCGTAGGATATGTCATATATTACCACCCCTAAATAAGCATTGTTTGGATTGGAAATTAAGCTTGTCAGATGGGCCCTCACATTTGGCCCGCCCGACCCACTTATCAAGCTCCCATGAGGCAAGTAAGGGCATCTGCCCACATATGGCAGATGAACGAGCAGATTAAAACTTGTTTGAAATATTGAGAGACAGAGTGTCAAGCTAGCCCTTAGGCTTGCCTGAATTTCACTCGTCTTCCTAGCCTAATATTTTTATATAAATATTAGGGCTGTAAAAACAAATCAATAAATTGAAAAATCAGCCCAGACTGATGGATTTAGTCTGGTTTTGGACCAATCCAAGACCGGTTCTTTTCTCTTAAAATGGGTCAAATTCAGCCTGAAATCGATTCTACACTTCTCTTAAAAATGTGTTGTTGGATGGGGTGGTCGGACAATAGTGGCGCCAATCCACTCGCTTAACAAGCGGATTTGATGAAGTGTAGGGTTGGTGGCCACCCGCTTGCATAGGGTGGATAGCACCCTTACTAGAAATGAACTACTATATATAACAATTCGTTTAATACTCATCGAGTTACATTTGGTTTATCTCACTTCATAAAAACAAAATCTTAATCGTAAAAGTAGAAACTAATTTAATTAGTAAATGATATATACTCAATTAAATTTGACTTGAAAAAATAAATAAAAATGAATTTTTAAAAATAAAATTATAAATATTTATAAATACAAAGAATATTTAAAATGAAAAGAAAATTTGGGGATGGAGGAGCATCTCCCAGAGAGGTGGTGCAAGCATCCAGCAAGGAGGAGGCTCTTCCCTCAACAGGGTGGTTTGTGGTCAACCTCACCACACGGTGACTCATTGCCCACTCTATGACAACCCTAAATCACCTTCCCATGCCGCCATCCTTGGGAAGGAATTCCCTCCCCAAATCTTTGTAAGTTAATTATTTTATCTATTTGTTTAGCTTCTTATTTTGATTTTCTTATATTTTATTTGTTTAAGTATGACACTTGTTGCTTTCTAATTGTGCCATGTGGCCAACCTTTCATTAGATGAATTGGTAAAAGATGGACAAAGATTTAATTGTAAATATAATAACATACATACCTATTAAGGTGTAAGCGGTTTGGTCCGAATCGGAAAAACCGGTTGGACCAAATCAAACTCTAGATTGATCAATCTCGGTCTAATAAATTGTGCACCGAAAAAATTCGGTCCAGTCCTAGGGTTGATAAATTTTATACTGGACCAAACTCCTATCTATATTTTAGAAATACTTTTAATAATTTAATATTTTTTTATATAATAATTATATAAATTAATTATGTAATTTTCATCTAATTTATTATCATTGACCATATAAAATATCTTTTAATGAATTAGTTACATAATTCACATTAATAATATTTTTAATTTAGTCATTTAAATAATTTTTTATTAATTTATTTGAAAAAAAATAAGAAATAAAAAAATCATTGTACTAGACCGATTAGTTATCAATCCGGTCCAATTCCTATGGATATTTGGTCCGGTCTAGTTCGACAAAAATAATGGATCAAAATTTTCGGTCCATCACTCCCTGAACCAGACCGGATGGATTTATTCCCCTATACCTATGGAATAAATCATCAAAAAATGAAACCGATGGGAATGATTTACAAACCAGCGAAAACTCATTGACTTTATATTTTTGATAAGTAATAATCTTTATTGAATAGATGTAACTAGGTAATGCCCATGTACACAGGGGGTATATAACAGAGATACCTAGTTACACACTAGTAAACTGAAAAGAACGCAAAAACTCATAAACACCCCTCCCTTTAGAACAAAAGCAAAAAACCATTGAACAAATAAAATACAAAAATGTTCCAAATTTCCCCCACGGTTATTTCTTTGTTATTGAATCATCTCTCATTTCTTTCCAGCCAAAGGCATCTCATAAGACATAGAGGGATCATTCTCTATATCGCCGCCAGCTTCGCGCATTGATGGTACCTATTTCAACATGCGAGTAGATCCATAACAAACTTGGGCATAACCCAGTAAACACCAACTCTCTTAAGTATTCCATCCCATAGTTCCTTTGCCACTTCATAATGTAGAAAAATATATTCAATTAATTCGCCATTTTTCTTACATAAGTAGCACCATTTCACGACAATCAAACCTTTTTTCGTAAGTTATCAACCATTAAAATCTTGCCCAAGGCTATTGTCCAAGTAAAGAAAGCCACCTTAGGTGGTGCTGGAGCTTTCCATATGGCCTTCCAAGGGAATACAACCGACTGTTGATCTTGCAAAGTCTTGTACAAAGATTTGACAGAAAAAATCTTGCTTCTAAAGCTTGTTCACAACATTCCTCCCAATTCCCCCCAAATGTCTGGCGTAGATGAAGTTGTAAAAATCTGTTACCTCATTCATTTCCCAGTCCTAAAAATTTCTGGAAAAAGACAAGTTCAAACACATCGTGCCATTGTTACGACTTAGCACATTGGAAACCGCCGCTTGTTTATTTTTCACTAGGCTGAAAACTCTTGGAAATCAAATAGATAAAGCTCTTTCTCCACACCATCTATCCAACCAAAAACTAGTTCTTGTACTATCGCCAACCTCAAAGGCGGTATGTGTTGCAAACCTCTTCCACCCCTTCCGAATAAACTTCCAAAGGCTCACCCCATATATCCCCTGACCCTCCTTTGGGCACCAATGTCCCCACTCACAACTGTACTTACCTACTACCACCAATCTCCACAACGCATCCTCCTCCAATTGGAATCTCCACAACCATTTTCCTAGGAGTGTTTTGTTAAAGCGAATTAAATTGTGAACCCTCAAACCACCCAACTCCTTTGGATCACACACTTTTGGCTACCCAACTAGATGAAATTTATATTCCTCCCCCATGCCACCCCATAGAAACACTCTAAAAAGTTTTTCAATTTGATTTGCCACCCCCACCAGTATCGGGAAAAGATAAAATTAATAAGTAGGAAGGTTAGAGAGGATACTTTTAATAAGAGTTAATCTCCCACCTTTTGAAAGATAAAGACGCTTCCACCCTAACAATCTTTTTTCTACATTCTCTACTATACCATCCCAAATAGATGTTGCCTTAAAAGAAGCCCCCAAGAGGAGACCAAGGCACCTCATAGGTAGGGCAGCCACCTTACACCCCATCAAGTCGGCTAAATGGTTAATATTCTTCACCTCCCCTACCGAGACCAATTTCAACTTTCCCAAGTTTACCTTGAGCCCCGAGAAGGCCTTAAAACACAAAAGTACAGCCTTTAAAACTTGAATTTGACCGTTGTCCGCATCACTGAAAATTAAGGTGTCATCCGCATACAAGAGATGAGATATAGATTGACCGTTGTTGTTGTCTCCCATGGCAAAACCAGCAAGAAAACCTCCTCGGACAGCAGCATCTACCATTTTATGCAACGCCTCCATTACTATGACAAATAGAAAATGAGATAATGGATCCCTTTGTCTCAAACCCCTCAAATTCGGAAAGAACCCACAAGGTGTACCATTCACTAGAAGGGAAAAATGGGCGATTGAGATACAATGAAAAATCCAGTCACACCATCTTTCTCCAAATCCACACCTCCTTAGCATATAGAGCAAAAAATCCTAGCTCACGTGGTCATAAGCTTTCTCCATATCTAACTTGCAAAGGATTCACAGTGTACCATTCCTCCAGCGACTATCTAAGCATTCATTTGCTTTCAACACTGAATCTAAAATTTGGCGGCCCCGAACAAAGGCATTTTGTGGTTTGGAAATAATTTTCTCCATCACCATTTTCATACGATTTGCAAGCACTTTTGAGATGATTTTATACAACGCTCCTACCAAGTTTATAGGACGAAAATCCTTCAACTCCGTTGCACCTGCAATCTTAGGAATTAGAGCGATAAAAGTGGCTTTTAGGGATCTCTCAAATTTTTTGGTAAAGTGAAACTCTAGAAAAACCTGCATCACATCATCTTTCACCACATCCCAACTCTCTTGGAAGAAAGCCATAGTAAAACCATCGAGACCTGAGGCTTTGTCTTTACCCATTTTGCGCACCACTTGATACACTTCATCTTTCTCAAAGGGTCTTTCCAACCAACTTGCAACACTTCCCTCTAGCTGGTCAAAAGCCATACCATCTAATTTCGGTCGCCATTTTTCCGTCTCTTGAAGGAGCTCTTCATAACAACTCACTATGTGATATTGAATCTCCTCTTGGGCATGATACACTGTGTTACCCACTTGGAGAGCTTTAATAGCATTATTCCACCTATGTGAATTAGCCATTTTGTGGAAGAACTTGGTGCATTTGTCTCCCTCTTTCAACCACCTCGACCTAGATTTTTATCTCCAAGAAATTTCTTCCATAAGCAAGACCCGCTTAAACTCCGCCACCACCTCCATCTTTCTCAAAGAGTGCTCTTTATTAAGCCTCCTGGCTTCCAGAGTATTCAACTCCTCCCATAGAAGGCTCTTTTGTTCATTTGTGTGCCTAAATACCTCTCTATTCCACTTCTTTAGATCTAGCTTGAGAGCTTTAAATTTATTAGTCGCGATGTAGCTAGAGGAGCCTTGGAAAGAATAGGAAGACCACCAATTCCTCACCCTCTCCTCAAAATCAGTCACTTGTAGCCACATATTCTCAAATTTGAAATAACTTTTTCTCCTATGAATACCTCCACAATCTAATAAAATGGGGAAATGATTTGAACAAACCCGAGGCAATCTCTTATAGCATAAATCCGGGAAGTGAGTCTCCCACGACAGTGAGATTAAGAACCTGTCCAACCTAGACCCCCTCTACTATTTGACCATGTAAAAGGCCCCCTACTAATGGAAGGTCTACGAAGTTAAGATAAAAAATTAACTCTAAGAAGTCCTCCATCACCCTTGTCAAATAAGAAGCCTCCTCCCTCACTAGGGAAGCGTACAACATTAAAATTCCCGCACACAACCCAAGGGATTTCTCATAGAGTGTGCATACCAGCCAACTCCTCCCATAAAGAGATCTGATCACTATCTACATTAGGCCCATACACCCTCGCAAAAGCCCACTCCCACCCATCCTCAATGAACTTGAAAAATGCAGCAACGGCAAAGTTCTCAATACACACTTTGGCTACATCAACCACTCTCTTATCCCACATCAATAACACACCCCCTGAAGGCCCCAAAGAAGCTAGATAACTCCACCCCACAAATTCGCTACCCCACAAATTACGAATAATATTTCTATCAACAAATTGCATTTTAGTCTCTTGTAAGCACACTATGTCAACTTTCCAACTACGAATAAGGGATCGGATGCGGAGTCGCTTATTGACATCATTGATTCCCCTCACATTCCAAGATAACAATCTAGGCTTTATAAGATGAACCACTCCCCTTAACTTTAACTCTTTCCTGCCCAACACCACCGTCTTTATCGTAATTTATGTTGCACATCAATCTTTTCAGCTCCCAATCTTTTTCATCGTCGATTTCATGGATGTTGGTCTGTTTGCTTCAAGTGCTATCAACAATGCCTTAAATTGCTCCTTATACCCATCACAAGAGATCCCTAACCATGGCCGAAGATCTGCCACCTTGCTCAGCACCCAATCCGAAGGTTTAGAAGCTGGGATTGCACATATAGAAGTGGGGCTTCCTGGCTCAGTTTGGTGTTCCACTAATACCTTCTCCCTTAAGTTATCCCCACTCGTCTCAACCTCCTGTGATGGAGGACTCACCGGTTCTCCTGGTACATTGGCCACCCTGTTCTCCCCGCATATCATCTCTAAAAATACCCCACTATCATCTCTGTCCCCCTGCCATAATACCATTGCCCTCGAGGAAGTTGCCTCCATTGTGACTCCAGATTTCGGCAACCCAACATCCTCTTTAGAAGCAGGCCTCGCGAGATCGCAAACTACGATCTCCTTCACCACTTCACCATCCTCCACTTCCTCAAGTCGAGGTGACTGTGAAAGTTTCCCAAAATGGTCGCCTGAGACCGGCGACATTTTCCTTGCTAGTGCAAGCTCCAGCAGGTCAGTCATCGACGTCGTGGAGCCTTGTTTCGGATCTGGTGCCGAAATATCAGCTGGAACCCGAACCTTAGGTTTCCAAACCTGCGATGTGCCTGTAGCCGAAGTATCCAGGACTTTCAATGGGCCTATGGCCGCAGTGTGCAAAGCTCCAGTCCAAGGGTCCAGCCCATTGGGGCCCAATCCACCACTCATTAAATCATTGCCTTAAACGCACTGTTTAAGGGTAAGGATGTCTTCCACAACAATCCCTAGCGCCTGGAGGACCTCGCAGTACGTTTTAGAATCTTCGTCGCCACCCACCACCAATTTCTTACCAGCCTTGTGAAGCCCATCCAAGTACTTTGAATCTCTGTTTCGTAGATTCAAAACCGGGGAAGGAGATATAATCTCCTTCAGTGTTTCACCGAAATTCCTCCACCCTTCCCCCTTCCTCCCCTCCGGCACTACAACCATACCTATCCTTTTCTCAGGGCCAAACTCTGTGAGCAAAAAGAAACTCACGTTGACATTGCGACCCCTCTATACAACTTGTTGCCCAGATGACTAACACAATAAGGGGGATGAATTAGGTTATATTAAAAAATTAATACTTATAAATCAAATACACAATATAAAATATAAACAAAACAAAGCAGCATGAAATATAAAGAGTAAAGGCAAGAAGAATCAAACTCAATATTTTAACGACATTCAGTCTCATTGCCTACGTCCTCGCCTCAAACTACCCCTTAAGGATTTCCAAATTCACTATTCAATCTCCTTCAAGTAAAGATAGAAACTTATTATACCTTTGAGCAACACCGCTACAAAGAATCCGTGTAGAACACTCTCTACACTTGCAATCACCTCACACTTGGTGAATCAACTATTCCCTATATAAATATTCCTTCTACACACATAAGGGTTATACGCACTCTCTTACTGATACAAGAGCTGATAGTAGGTAAATTATCAGAGTACACTTCTCAATGAGTGAAATAAGAACAATACAGCGCAACCTATATCTCTCTCAAAATGAACAAGGATTAAGAGCACTCTCAATGGACTAACTAAAATTTTTCTTTAAAATTGTACTTTTTGCACAACTTCCCAAAAAATTATACCATATTTGATCAAAAGCTACTAAAAGAATTGTTGAAAAAGGTTTTTAAAAAAAAATACACTTTATTTTCAAAAGTGAATAGTAAAATTAAATTTTTTTTTCAAATGCAAAGAAAAATTTAACTTTACTATTTAATTTTAAAAATAAAGTGTACTTTTTGACCTTTTTTAACAATTCTTTTAATAGCTTTTGATCAAATATGATATAATGTTTTGGGAAGTTGTGCAAAAAGTACAATTTTAAAGAAAAATTTTAGCTACTTCATTAAGAGTGCACTAAGGCACAAAACTTAAAGAAGAGAGAATGGGGGTTTTGAAAGAATGATGCAAAGTTTTACAATTGATGTGTAGACTCTTGTTGTTGTGATTTTGTAAAATTCAAGTCAGCTATTTATAGGCAAAATGAGTCTTCAATTTCAAATTTTAGTAAATGTGAAAATATCATTCATATTTCAAAATATTCAAATAAAGTATTTTTTTTCAAGACAACATCATTCATATTTCAAAAAATTCAAACACATGCACATGTTAAAAGATGACACTTAATTAGCTTCCAAATTCAAATTTCAAATTTTGATGATGTCATTGCATATGTCAATCACATGTGAAATATAATTTTTGAATTTAAACATTTTGATGAAATTATTGCATATGTCAAGCACATGTAAAATATAATTTTTGAAATTAAAACTTTTAATGATGTCATGCACATGTGAAAAAAAATAATTTTTAAAACTAAGACTTTTAATGATGTCATGTATATATGAAAAATACAATTTTTGAAATTAAACATTTTAATGATGTCATGCACATGTGAAAAATGCAATTTGATACTTTATGAGAAAATATTAACTTTGACCCTTAATCTAATTTCGAATTTTATCAAGAGATGTACAAAATTACTCTATGAGCTTCATTTGTAGACTTATTCCATTTCTTGTTCATGCTTGATGTGCTTGGCTCCATTGGGTAGACAATTTGAGTTTGAGACTTGAATTCATTTGTTATCATCAAAATCTATATGTAGATACGAAACTTGAAACTTTGGGTTCAACAATTTCCTCATTTTTTATGATGACAAATACTTAGTAGAAATTTGAGATCTGCAGTAATATTTAAGCTCCCCCTGAAAATACGCATTAATTTTTCAAGTAAAATATAAACATGATTATAGTATATGTAATAAGGTAGTATAATATTAGTATAAGACTTCTTCCCCTTTTGGCATCATTAAAACGAAACCGTCATTGATTTCAGTAAAATTTTTTCCTGTAATAACCAATAAGCAAATAAAACGGTGTGTTAGTAAAAGATGTAGAGAGTTAAATAATTGGAGCCACTTGTGTCCAACAAAAGCTGCAAAGGCTGAGGCCTAACTTTATCATCTCAATACAGAGATTTGAAATCTGCTTGATATTGTTGACAAATGAGATATTACCGAGATTGGAAATATTTGAGTTGTTGTTTAAAATACCATTTTCACTCATCGGATACTCAAAGAAAAATCTTACATATCTCATTGATCCAGTATCTATTTATCCAAAACGATAGAATAACGAAAGAAATTTGTTCTAGTAATCTTCCGGATTTGAACCAAGAACCGTCTCAATCAGTCATCTCAACCGTCTCATCCAGTATATCTTGTAAGCTTGATTAAGTAAAATTTGAAGAGATGATAGTGTGTCTTATTCTTATTTTCATCTCTATAAGAGCAATTATTAGTTTTATCTAATTCTTATCAAATTTTCTTCTCATCTTTGTAATTCGCATGCATTCTCATTCTACAAATTTTTAATGGCTCATCAATTTTCCTTTAATACTTCTCGTAATTAATCTATTTTTGCATCTGTCATAGGTGTCATGAAGTAACAAGAAACTGATTTAGCTAATAAATCATATCATGACACCATTTATGAGCTTGTAGGTCTCGGAACTCGATACTCATCATTCATTTTTTTTTCCGCTCGATTGCAGTCCAAAACTCGTGAAATTGAGAAGTTTAGCAAAACGATCTCTGTATTTCAACGATTTGTTTATGAGTCAAACAGAAAAATAATAGAGTTAAAACAACAGAATAAAAATTTAAAATCCTTACTTGCCTCTTCATTTCGGCTGTATAATCCTTTAGACGAGAATAACATGTCGATCTATGAAGAGTAAATGAAGTTGAAAGATGAGGCTAGAAGTCTCAAGTTTTTGTAAGTCATTTGAGATAATGGAATAAAAATATTCAATAGATATTCATGGCATGCATCATTTCTATTTCTCTTATAATCATGCATAATCTATCTTCTGATAAGGGTTTTGTGAAAATGACTGTCAATTGATCGTTTGTGCTTGTGAATTTTAATACAATATTACCTTTATGCACATGATCTTTAAGAAAATTATATCTATTTTCAATATGCTTAGTCCTGGAATGTTGTATAGGATTCTTTGAAATATTTATAACACTAGTATTATCACATTTAATAGGAATATGATTGTACATAAGTTTAAAATCCTCAAATTGTTGCTTCATGTAAAAAACTTAAACACAACAACTACCTACAGCAACATATTTTACCTCGGCAGTAGATAATACAACAAAATTTTACTTTTTACTAAACCATGAAACAAGTGCATAACCTAAGAAATGACATATTCCACTAGTACTTTTTCGATCAACTTTGCAACCAACATAATCTGCATCTGAATAGCTGATAAGATCAAAAGAAGTGTGATTAGGATACCATAACCCTAGGTCAATAGTACCGGCAAGATATTTAAAAATACGCTTGACTGAAATCAAATGAGATTGCTTTGAAGATGATTGAAAGCGTGCACATAAACATATACTGAACATAATATCAAGTCAACTAGCTGTCAAATATAATAAACTACCAATCATACATCGATATATCTTTGAGTCAACTGACTTACCACTTTCATCTTTATCAATTTTGGTGATTGGACTCATTAGTGTTCCAATTACTTTCGCATTTTTCATCTCAAATTTTTTGAGTAACTCTTTGATATATTTTGACTAATTAATAAATATTTTACCTTTTGTTTGCTTGATTTGTAATTCAAGAAAAAAATTAAGTTCTCACATCATGCTCATTTCAAATTCTTCCTGCATACTCTTAGCAAAATCTTAACACATATTTTCATTAGTAGTACCAAATATTTTTTTGATAAATATTTGTAGTACCAAATATTATATCATCCATAGAAATTTGAATTATAAGAATATCATTATGTTCATATTTGATAAAAAAAAGCTGTATCGATCTTTCCTCTTGAAAAATATTTTTCAATCAAAAAATACTAAGTCTCTCATACCAAGCTCTACGAGCTTGTTTAAGTCCATATAATACTTTTGTAAACTTAAAAATATGATTAGAAGAGATATGATTTTCAAAACCTGGAAATTGATCAACATATATCTCTTCATTTATAAAAATATTTAAGAAATCACTTTTAACATCCATTTGAAAAAACTTGAAATCTTTATAACATGCATGTACAAGTAACATTTGAATAGTTTCTAATCTTGCGACAGGTGCATACGTCTCATCATAATCGATTCATTCATCTTGATTGAAATATTGGGCTACAAGTCGAGTCTTGTTTCTAGTTATGATTTTGGACCCATATTTCTTATTTCTAAAAACTCATTTTGTTCCAATAACAACATGATTTTTTGATCTAGAAACAAGTGTCCAAACATCATTTCTTTCAAATTGATTTAGCTCTGCTTACATAGCTAGAATTCATGATTCATCAAGCAGTGTTTCGTCAATATTTTTAGATTCAATATGAGATAGAAAAGCAATGTGATTGCAAATATTTCTAATAGATGATCGAGTACTTACACTTCGTGAAGGTTCTCCTAGAATTTGTTTCACTGGATGATCTTTCACATGTTTCCACTGTTTGATTGCATCTTATACTAAATCTTGATGATCTTTTCTGATGTCTCCATGTTGGACTTCTTCCATTGTATTCTTTTTGTTAAGATTGAGACTATATGTATTATTTGTACCTTCTGTTTTTTCGTTAATAGATTTCTTAGATAGTAGAGGGTTAGATTCATCAAATACTACATGCATAGATTATTGTACAGTCAAAATCTTTTTATTGAATATTATATAAGTTTTACTATTTGTAGAATACCCAAGAAAGATACATTCATTAGATTTTGCATCAAATTTTTCTAAATTATTCATGTCATTTAGTATAAAACATTTGCATCCAAATACATGAAAGTAACTAATGTTGAGTTTTTTCTCATTCCAAAACTCATAAGGGGTTTTATCTAATTTAAACATTAATATAACTCTATTTATAACATAATATGCAGTACTTACCGCTTCGGTCCAAAAGTAACTAGGTAAATTATTCTCATTAAGCATTGTTATTGTCATTTTTTAAAGAGATCTATTCTTTCTCTCTACTATTTCATTTTGTTGAGGAGTTCGAAGAGCAAAGAAACTATGTACAAAACAATTTTCATCACAAAAGGATTCAATATCTTTATTGACAAACTCTCTCTCTATCACTTCGGATGTTTGAAATAGTATAACTCTTTTCATTTTGATTTCTCTTGCATAACTTGGTAAAGACATTATATACCTCATTTTTATGAGCGAGAAAGATGACCCAAGTATATCTAGAGAAATTATCAACAATAACAAATGCATAATATTTTTTTTCCCAGACTTGCAACTCTGTTTGGTCCAAAAAAGTTCATGTGTATTAGTTGCAATAGTCTAGTAGTGGAAATATGTTTCTTAGTTTTGAAAGAAATTTATATTTGTTTACCAAACTAACATGCATTACAGATTTTGTCTTTAAAAGAGTTTGTTTTTGGCAAATCTCTCACAAGATCATTTTTTTAAAGTTTAAAAATAAGTTTCATGTTTGCATGACCTAACCTTCTATGTCATAACCAACTATTTTCATATTGAGCTGATAAACAAATAGCATCTTGTGAGACAATTTTTTCAAATTCAATTGTATAAACATTATTATTTCTAAGAGTAATAAAACAAACATTATAATCATGATTATTCAAAATAATACACTTATCCTTTTTAAAAATTACTGTAAATCCTTTATCACATAATTGACTTATACTCAAAAAATTATGCTTTAAACCATCAACAAGTAGAATATATTCAATTATGAAATAAGACTCCTTACCAATTTTACCTATTCTCATGATCTTCTTTTTTGAATTGTCTCCAAATGTCACGTGTCCTTCTTCTTTCTTCTTTAGAAGTGAGGTCAATAAACTTAGTTTTGTCTCCTGTCATATGTCTTGAACATCTGCTGTCTAAAAATCATTTACTTTTACATATGGAGGACTTCATGCATACCTACAAAAGCAATTAAAATAATTTTTTTTAGTACCCAAGTTTTTTGAGTCATTTATTTATTAGTATTAGAATAAATAAGATTTTTTGGTACCCATATGACTCTAATAATTATTGTATGTTTTCTTCTAATAGGACAAGTATGATAATTATGACCATTTCTATTACAAAAATTACAAATAACAAGTGGCATATTTGAAAAACTTGAGCGATTGTAATAATATTTTTTTTTTTATAAAATTTATTTTTATGAAAAGAATTTTGAAAATCTGATTTTGATTTAATCGGTTTATCAAAGAAATTTTTATAGGGTTTGAGTTTTTCTTTTGGCATGTATCCCAAACCTATCTTATCAAAAACACATCTTTGACTACCAAAAAGTCTTTCAAAATTTATTTTTCCCATTTGTAAAGTTTTCAATAATCTTTTCTAAATCAACTACTTTTTTTCAGCTCATTATTTTCATTTTTTGAAACTATATTTTCTTTTCTTAAAACATCAATTTCATTTGTTAAGAAGATTTTTTTTTTTTCAAAACGGTATACTTAATGCTCAATTTTTCAAGTTCCTCATATACCTATTCCAAAACATCTTGAAATTCTTTATAAGAAGAATTTTTAATATTTTCAAAATTTGTTACCTCAAAATCATCTTTAGCCATAAGACAAAGATTTGCATATTCTTCATTACTTGCATCGTTGTCTGAGCTACTTGAATCATCATCTCATGTAATTTTCATTGTTTTCTTACATTTGTATCGATCTTTCTTTAGCAGTTGATAATCTGTTTTGATATGTCCATACTTTTTACATTTATAACAAATTAATAAATCATTTTTACCTGTATCTCGGAGGATCTTTATTTTCTAAGAACCTTTTAAATTTTCTTGTGATCATTGTAATTTTTTCATATTTGTTATTACTTTACTCATCTCCATCGCTTTCACTTTCATGGGGAATAACTTTGAGTGTCAAGCTCTTCTTATGCTTTCCTTCTTCTTCTCCTCTTTTTAATGTGTACTCATGAGTAAAAAGTGATCCAATGAGTTCATTTATTTCAAGTTTTTTAAGATCCTTAACTTCAAAAATCGTCGTCACTTTTGATTCCCAACGTTTTGGCAGAAAGTTGAGAATTTCCCTCACTATTCCAAGCTGAAATAAATTTACCAAAAGCTGTCAAGCTATTTATAATATTAGAGAAACGAGTATACATAGAAGAAATAAATTCATCATCATTCATTTTAAACATTTCATATACATGCGTAAGAATATATAAATTTTTGATTTTTTGACTTGCGAAATTCTTTTATAAGTTACTTCCAAGTTGTTCCAGATTTTCTTCGCTAACCTACAAGTCATTATTTTGTTGAATTCATTGTCATTGAGAGCATTATATAAAAAATTCATAATCATTACATTCACTGTATAAAGTTTATCATCTTCACGATCAAACTCTTCTTCTTCTTTGTTAATCTTTACTCCATCAATAATTTTTGTTGAAATATAAAGCTCATTTACAATGATTTTCAGATTTCTCGACTTTGAGACTGAATAAATATTCTCATTTTAGTTTTTCAGAAAGTTTAATTGTCTCCACAAAATAGTGGAGACCGACTCTGATACAAGAGCTATATTATCAGAGTACACTCCTCAATGAGTAAAATAAGAACAATACAACGCAACCTATATCTCTCTCAAAATAAATAAGGATTAAGACACAAAACTTAGAGAAGAGAGAATGGGGATTTTGAAAGAATGATGCAAAGTTTTACAATTGATACGTAGGCTCTTGTTGTTGTGATTTTACAAAACTTAAGTGAGCTATTTATAGGCAAAATGAGTCTTCAATTTCAAATTTTAATAAATGTGAAAATACCATTCATATTTCAAAATATTCAAATAAAAGCATCTTTTTTTTAAAACAAAATCATTCATATTTCAAAAAATTCAAACACATGCACATATCAAAAGATGACACTCAATTATCTTCCAATATTCAAATTTTGATGATGTCATTGCATGTCAAGCACATGTAAAATATAATTTTTGAATTTAAACATTTTGATGAAGTCATTGCATATACTAAGCACATGTATAATATAATTTTTGAAATTAAAACTTTTAATGATGTCATGCACATGTGAAAAACTTGATTTTTAAAACTAAGACTTTTAATGATGTCATGCATATTTGAAAAATACAATTTCGAAATTAAACTTTTTAATGATGTCATGCACATGTGAAAAATACAATTTGATGCTTTATGAGAAAAGATTAATTTTGAGCCTTAATCCAATTTTGAATTTTATCAAGAGAAGTACAAATTTACTCTATGAGTTTTATTTGTAGACTTGTTCTCTTTCCTAATCATACTTGACATGCTTGGCTCCATTGCGTAAACAATTTGAACTTGAGATTTGAATTCATTTGTTATCATCAAAATCTATATGTAGATACGAAACTTGAAAACTTTGGTTCAACACAACTACCACCTAGTTACCTCTCCTCTGAGTTCTGAGAAACTCACGTTGGCCTATCGAGGTAGCACACTCCCGAACGACAGAGCACAACCATCCCAATGCCTCTCGTTCCAATGTTATGAAGTTCATTACCCTACGGCTACTTTCAATAATTCTCCACCACCTCTCGCTATCCTTCTTGAAAGTGAACAGTTTCTAGTCGATGACCACCTCTCTGCGCATCCCCATCTTAATATGTTCCAAAAAGATTATTGTTCTAGACAAAACTAATAAACTGATTTTATAATTAACCCTAATTTTCCCCTAATGACTTATTGAATAATTATGGAACTACCCTCAACTTTCAGCACGAACATTAACTTATAACCTTGAATCACCCATTTGTGTTCAACATCAACTTCTTCTGCTCAGGAGGTGCGATATGAGGATGGTACCTGTGCTGACCAAAACTAAATAACGGTCTACTATTACATTATCTCAACATACATACATACATAAATACGTGTATATATATAAATATTTGTATACATATATATATATATAACATGTAAGAAAATATATTCATTCATTTGATTGCCTTGAAATATAAGACAGTTTCAACTTCCATGCAAATCACTTCAGAGCAGCAGAAAGTAGCAATTTACTGGGTTTCTGCAACATAAAACATTCATCTTAAACAGTTCTTTAATAAGTGATCTTACACATTTAACACATGATCCCTACTTATTTTGCACGAGACTTGTCTGCTTGTACAGATTTCTTGTTAATAATAGGTCATAGATTTGATAATGATAATACAAAAGACACCATTCATAATCCATCTTGAGTAACGAAAAGGTAAGAGTATCTGACATGCAAGTGCTAAGGGTACACTTCATCCCAGCTGAATCCTGACCAAGTTAAAGATTAGATCTTACATATCTCTTGTCATCAAGAATAATCATCACCTTGCCAATTGCTTTCCTATCTTTGATGGCAGAAAAAGCGAGGCTGGCCTGCCAAGAACAAGAACTTGAGTTGATAAATTGCCCACTATTAAATTGAATACAATCAACTAGCAGATATTAATAATCACATGGTCCAAACTTGACCAAGATGCTCCTTTTAAATAATATACACCAAGCATATTGCAAATTATGGTGGATGTTCAACTTGTTCAACCAGGCTACTGAAAGATTTTCTCCAAGTTTGCAAGGTTCATTTTAGCATAAGCCTTCTGAAATCTAATTTTACTTCTCACACAAATATTGGAAACTAGCCAATTAGATCACCCAAGACTCTCACCATTTTAGAGTTAATTATGCTTCAATAAGAAATGGCTTCTTTTCAAATCATTAAATCCTTGGCAAATGTGGATGAGCAAATGAGAACAACCTACGTCTTTCTTTAAATGTTAGCAACAAATGGTACGAATTCCGTACTTAAAGGTGTTATAATTTGGCTCATGCTTCATTGGAAATTTTATGCAGCCAGCCAACTGTATCACAAACACTGTACACATGACAACCAAGACCAAGGTTGAACGCTTCTGAATGTGTTTCTTGATATATTTACTAGCAAGGGAATTTATGGTACTCTATTCATAAATTAATAAGGGAAAAACCCAACAGAGTCTATTTCTCTATGCAGGATATACTGTTGAATAAGTAAATGCAGCCACTTGGTCCAGCATATCTAAAGAAAAGAAAGCTTTGTTTGGGATCGCCCCACTCCGGTATGCAATGGCTGGGCAAACCAGTCATGACCTTATAAGTGTATACATCAAGTGTTTAATTAGCTGGTTTACTTAAAGTTGACGAGTCACTGTAGTTGTTACCCGTGTCCATAGGGTTAGAGTTGGCAGCCTTTTACTCTGGCTGGAACATTTAACAGAGTTATGTAATGTAAATTATTCTAATCATTCACCCTTCTCATCTTTCATAAAAGTAAACCCATTTTCTTCTTCACACGTATCAGAGCAATCTGATTTCCCCTGATATTTCTTTTTTTTTTATAAGTAATGATTTCCCCTGATATTTCGAACTTCAACTCTTCAATTGGGGGGGGGGGGGGGGGGGGGGGGTGTGGTGTTAGGGAGAGAGCTTAAGGATATCCTGACCTCTGACAGGCTGTACGTATGAGAAACGTGGATGGTAATCAAGCCTCTTGCCATCCATGAGAGTAGCTCCCTAATAGAATCTTCAAGAACAGCAGGTCGATGTATTCTGTAGCTACCCCAGTAAAGTCCATGCACTGTCCAATTCTGGTGGGAGATTAAAAGCCAGAGGCATTAGAATATATATAATATAGAAATAAACTGCACCAACTTGTTTAACTGTGGAAGTCAAAAGTGGCCCTTGATTTAGTAGTTTTGACCACCCGTTTGCTTTCGATGCAGCTTCTATATAATAAATAATAATCGTACCTTGACGAGGGCGATGTTAGCAGGGATGACAGGGACCTCCCCGCTGGCAAAGCCAATGACCAGAATGTTGGCACCCCAATTCAAAAGCCTAAGCGTTTCTTTGGTCAGCTTGCCTCCAACTGGATCGTACAGAACATCAACCCCTTTGAGCTTTCTAGCCTGGAGGAAGTCCTTTACACTTTTGGTAACGCTTTCATAGCTCAAGTCCACTACATGATCAACACCCAGAGACTTCAAGAAGTGCGTCTTTTCAGTTCCCCTAGAATCCAAACACAACACCGAATTGAAATAAACTAGACTTCACATGAAGAGAAGATTAGAGCAAAGGAAAGAAGAGAAGAGAGATAGTACCTAGCGACGGCAATAACAATGGCGCCACAAACCTTTCCAATCTGAACAGCAGCAAGGCCAACTCCCCCAGCTGCACCAAGAACCAGCAAAACCTGACCAGCGCTCAGAATAGCCCTGTGGACAAGTGCCACATGCGATGTTCCGTAGGCAACAGGAAGTGCCCCAGCGGCCACCATATCACACCCCTCTGGCACTTTAAATCTTCATTACAAATACAGATTTGATTTAGAAACTCATAATAAAAAAAATTTAGAGTTATTGCAAGACAAAGAAGACTAACAGTTGGGACTGGTCCGCAACGATGAACTGAGCAAAGGATCCAAGGCTGGCGAAGGAACAAACGGGGTCTCCGACTTTAAATTGGGAAACATTGGGACCCACGGCATCGACGAACCCAGAGTAATCGGAGCCTGGGATGAAGGGGACGGGAGGCTTCTCCTGGTACTTGCCCTGTACCTGCAGGTAATTCGCATAGTTCAAGCTGGTGGCTTTGATCCTCACCCTCACTGCGGTGGGATAATCCAATTCGGGGATTGGGTGGATCTTGCTCAATACCACGGGAGAGTTGGACCTCTCTTCGGTTGTGGGATCGCCCAATTTCCGGCACAACAGTGCTTCCATTCTCTCCCTGTCTCGCTCGGGGCTTCTAGGCTTCTAGCCTTCCGCTGGTAATAAATTAAACTGTAAGGGTGACAATCACCATTTTCGCGTAGGTTAAGTCGCATCATATGTCGACAATTATTAGATTTTATATAATTATATTTAGATACTGAATATATAATTACTGTAATAACTATTTAAAATTTAAAATTTAAAGTTAATATTAACTAGTCAAAATATATATTTTAAAAATGTATAAAAAATATAAATGAAACATGAGTATAAAAGAGTTTACTTTACTAATAAATAATTCATAAAAAGATTTAAACCGCATGTTCTATACCATTTATTCATTTCACTTTTCTTAATTTATTCATTTAATTGTTTATCCCGTTTTCGTTTGAATGATCATTTTTTTTAATTATATTTCCTTTTTTTACTCTCAATAATTCATTATTTAAGTTGTTACTTTATTTAGAATATAGCTTTAAAAGCGATTATATAATGAAAAAAAGATTCATGAAAATGCATTTTAAGGAGCATGTGTAACTATGCCTCTCAATGCAATTGGGATAATATGATACAACAAAATATGATTCAGTTTATTGTCCGTCTCAATTAGTTAAGCCCATCCGTCTCATCCCCAAAAGACAAAGAATATGATACAGTTTCCCCTTCTACTCCATCTAGTTGTCTGAGAAAGTAAGCTTCTCCTTTATGATCCAAATACATATGGAAATTAGCTTCGACGCCATTGACAGTACTACTGTTGACCACCTTCTCCTTGGTTTTCAAAATCCCCTAAATTTCCCAAACCGAAGATACCATGGCGATGACAGCTTGAAGCTCCATCTTGCTGTTCAACTACAATTATGTCCACCCACGACTCCTCCATAAATGGAATGGGCCGGAAACAGCGTACACACCTCTGGTGATGTAATAAATTAAACACAAAATATTTTAGAACAAAAGGAGAAGATAACAAATGCATAAAAAAACCATGGTCATGGTGATGAGAGGAAGTGAAATCAGCTCATAGTATTACAATCACCACAAACTTCTCTCTTACATGACAGAAAAATAAAGTTATTTACGGAATGCACGAAACAAAAGCATAAGCATCTAACTTGAGTTTCCCAATCTGTCAAAGTAGAAGCGAAGTTGCTATTGATGTAGGATATCTAAGCGAAAATATTTTCCAAATCCTGACAACATATACTAATAGTTCATTAATGTCCATTGATTTAGACTCCTTTCCCATTTCTCAACTATGAATAAGCTCGAGAAGAGTACAAAAGCCCTCATACCAGGAACGCAAGAACCAAAATGGACCCTGGGCATGATCTAACTAAAACGGATCAATTCACAACTAAAAATAAGGACTCGTTCAAATAGTTGTTGGAAACCAAATAATAAGCAAAGGTACAATTTAACAATAAATTTGTTCCATATTGACAAGTTTTTTCTCCATTTTTACACTTTCCATGTAACAACAAAATTTAAAGGACAAAAATAAAGAAAATAACAAAAGAAAAAAGGTACACATTAGTTCTTCTGCCTCCTTAACTTAAACATAAATTCGTCTATGTCAGCTTGCACCATGTGTTGTTCAAATATCCAAATTCTCCATCTAAATGCTACTTTTTAGAGGCACATATCCCTCGAAACTGTCACCCAGATGGTCATGCAAATCAATCTTATCAATCCACTGATGATGATAGCTCTTGCAAACATAATAAAATAACCCATGCACCAACAATCCCACTAAATTCACAATCACCAACTTCCCAACCAAGAATCCATTGAGATAATTAAAACAATATTATCCATGATGATTCATATATGAGCAATGTACTAAGGATGTGAATATAAACATTGAGAGTTTCATGTTTAGATAGACACTGTCCAGATAAAAAATGCAAAACACAAACACATGGTGAGCTAAAGATTTAAAACTTAAAGAAACTCAAAGTCTCTATACACCTAATTTATACTAATACAAATCAAAGAGAACCCAAGTTAAGCATTATTTGCATCTATGATAATTCAATTTGGAATTAACTAAACAAATAAAAATCGAAAATCCCTCTCTTTTGTTATATTTTCAAATCAAAATTAAAAAAAACATTGAAAATTTTATTACATACCCTTAATTGTTCTTCTAGTGTATCGAGTACTCCAGTTGCCTTTGACTGAAGGTGGCATCTATCATCTAAACATAACTTCCGAGAGAAAGCAGTGAAGAAACAATAGTCTTTGATGCATGATAATCCAACTACATCTGTTGTTAACCACCCCCAGGTCCAGCAATACCTTAGACTGGACTAATATGGCTATTTATACTGTCCATACATGAACAAACCACTTTTAAGGCAATAAAGATATGAAATAATTACTGTGGATATCCACCTTATGCATATTCTTCAGTCCAATCACTCAATATATGTGGTTCATCGCCCTGTGTGTACATAGTTTGATAAACAACGGATGGTGAAGACTTTGAAGGGGATGGAGGAATAGTCGCCGGAGAAATGGCAGAAGAATTGGTAGGTGAAGTCCGAGAAATAGACGAAGAAGGAGACTTTGTTGGTGGCGTTGACGATTCTGAGAGATTTTAAGGATGAAAAATACTAGTAACGCAACAATTTTTCACCTCGATTAAAACGTAAATTGAAGCATCCAGACAAGTAACACAAGGCTACTCATCCTACATAAATGTAAAGAATAGCATTCGTGCATCTACACAAGTAACACAATGCGAAACATAGCGAAAATAGGTAAATCTCCAATATATGCAAAGAGATCTAACTCTTGCATAAATAGATCACATGGCATAGTAAAACTATTATCTTCATAATTCATACTTACAAAAAAATATATTATATTCAAGACTTACATAACCCAATTAGTTTTCTTAAAACATAATATCATATCTCACCGTCATCCAGAAATCTTACTATTCTATTTGATCACTTACATGAGATTATCTCAACCAGAGAGAAGTATTCTGTAGGACCCTCAGGGTACCTCAGAATCTCCTGTACTGTTTGAGTCTCATTGCAATTTGTTTAATCCTGCACAACATCTATCATTCCATAAGGAATGATAAATAAACTTAAAAGAGTGGGATTTACAAGAAATCTCAGTAAGTACATAGTTAACGAAATAAGGCATAGATAACATCAACAATCATCATACATAGCAATGATCACAGACATATAACTTATGAGAATGCTTTATGGGACTTATGCATGTCAATGATCATTCTTCCCATACCAACTTAGATCTTACTTGGACCCACCATCATATACTTAAAATTTATACTTTCATCTTATTTCTTAATCTTGTGAGTCATACTTATTTCTTATCCTCGATAGGCGTTACGTATCGCCGTCCCCATCGGGATCTTACTTATTGCATATCCTCAGCAGGCGTTACGTATTGCGTCCCTGTTGGGTCTTACTTATCTCTTATCTTTGAGTCTTGTTCTTATAAGTCTTTACTTATATCCACTATTATTACTCGTAGTTGGACCATGCCACTATTATTACCCATGTTTGGGCCATGCCACTATTATTATCCATGGTCGGGCCATATTCAGTATTGTTACCCCTGGTTGGGCCATATCCATATTCTCGTCAGTCGTCCGAGTATTACGTATTGCCATCCCCGTCACGGCGTGACTAACTTATCCATAATCTTATTCTTAGTTGTTCCTTTCTTATCCTTATGAGTATTTCACAAATACATGTCATCCCACTCTTTCTTAAAACCCATCACATATTAGGATATGCATGTACTTTTAAACTTTATACTGTATACACATCCAATACAACATATATCTTATAGACTATACTTATTTTTCACAGATAATTCTTCGTACTTGAATCATCCACCTTTATCCAAGAAAAAGCCCTAAATTTACGAAAATAGGGTATCTCGCTCGAGCAAGATATCGAGCGAGCATCAAACGAGGTCTCAAGTTGTCTCTCGCTCAAGCAAGATATCGAACGAGAGTCGAGCGAAGTCTCGGGTTGCATTTCGCTCGAGCCAAATATCGAGCGACCTTCTAGCGAAGAATTCTGCTTATTCTTCGCTCGATCCATAGGTCGAGCAAGGATCAAGCGAGATCACGGCTTATAGGATTTTTCAATCTAAAACATGAAATCTTTTCACATAAATCTTATTTTTACTTATTAAAACATAAATTTATATTCTTATAATTTTCTTATTATTTTACCATAACAAAAACTCATCCAAAACACAATGGATTTTACTTACATCATATAAGCAAGGTTTAAGCTCCAATCAACAACAAACATGATTTAATCATCAATTTACTTATTCTATGCCAAGATTAGGTTAAATTGTATACTTACAAGTTTCTCTAAAGCTTGTATTGATGATAAAACTAAACTCTTGCAAGGATTCCCTCAAAATCACTCACTTAGGGAATGTTTGAAAGTTCAAGGGCTTAAGGAAGGTTTTTCTTTGTCTTCCTTCAAGTGGGATGTGTGCTATACTTCCCAAAAAAATTAGAAGACTCTCAAACACTATTATATATGAGGAAGGTTGACCCATATGTGTGGAAGAACCAACCCTTTTAGCTCTCTTCTGGTATGCCACGCCTCCCAGCCCCTCTCATATCCAATTGGTCACTTGTTACTCTTTCTAAGACACCACTTGACATGTTCTAAAAGGCCATTTCGAGATTTGATTGAGATAACTTTGGTTTGTAACTCACTTAGTTAGACTTGGACAGATTTAGGCAGATTTCTGCCTCCCATGTAACTCCATGTCTTTGGGCCAACTAGAACTTCTAAATTAATTCATATCAACTTGTCACATGTTCTCACATGTTTCAAGACTTCAGAAAGTTTAATAGCCAATCATAATTTTCATCACATGGTTGAATATTATATAATTCCTTAAAGTCGGCTACTAATTGGACTCAACCCAGGGCCGTCCACTTCACACCAAATTTCGTTATTGATCCGTTCCTTCTCTTCAAAAACCCAAAACATAAAAGTTATGGATCTACTTCTTAAAGTTCTATAGGAACTACACTTCATTTGGAGCTTATATCATCAAATTATGATTTTTCCACTAAAAGTCAACAGATAAGTCCGAAAGTACCAATCCGGGCACACTAAGTGTTTGATAGATGATCCCTCTTATTTCACACGAAATTTACTAAATAAAATCTCCTCATTTTCCAAATATCTACACACTTGTCCAGATCTTAGGATTATTGAGAAAATAATCCAAAAACTTAATCTTATTCAAAATCCTTAGTGAACTTCAAAGTCAATGCCTATCTATTTTCAATTCAGATCTGCCACTTCAATCTCTATTCCGTATTTGATTAAGTCTACATATCTTAAAACTTAAAACATAAAAATTGTAGATATTCCTCTTAACTTTCTATAGCCTATTGAATCACTCAAATCCAATATTAAATGAGTAAGTTATGGCCGTTTTATTAAAAGACGTCAAATATCTCCATGTATCTCGCTCGAGTTAGACATCAAGCGAGAGTCGAGCCAAATCTCGACCTGAATCTCGCTCGAGCCAAAAGTCAAGCAAGAATCGAGCGAGATCTCAGATTAGACACTTTTTGCACATAAAACAAGCCACCATTGTACCCAATCCTACTCCTAACCTTCCAACATACATTTATAAATCTTTTCTTTATTATACTTATTCCTTACTTGATCAACCTTCAATGATCATGCCACATATGAAATTTAAACGGATACTTAAAAATTCAAGTTATGACAAATATATTTAAGAAAAATTTACTTTTTCACATGTCAGTCATTTATGTGTGTGCTTACCAATGGTTTGTTTGGCTATTGAGTCGTGACCGAACTGCTGCTTTGGATTGAAGGAGCGAGTTGATTCGTTCATTATAATTATCGATGTTCATGCATGTCTTTGGAGGCGCTACTACACGTACTTAAATAAAACGTAAGAAAAACGTACGTGAATCTTTAATGCAATTAAAGTGAACGGACGGTAAAGTAAAAGTTAAGAGTAATGTTACATGTACTTACATTTTTTTTACTTACACTTTTACTTACAAGACTCATTTGGTTAGTTTTCTTTTAAAATTCAAATTTTGAATTTCAAATTTCAAGATTTTTAACATATCAATAATTAACATGTGAAGAAGTAAGTTTTTTATAAGTTTTTCTTAAATACATTTAACATTTCCAAAAGTTATTAAGGAAATGTAGATTTTGAAAGAAACAGTAAGTTATTAGTAAAAAAGATGGTGATGCTTGGCACTCTTACAATTTTTTTTTAACGACAAACCGTAACGGTAAGTTAATACATGTGTACTGAAAATTTATGGAAATCGAATGCAAGCACATTAAGCAAAATAAAGAAAAAAATGCTGTAATTCATTTCATATTTTTTTAATTTTTTAAATGATATTAAAATAGAATTATTAGACTTGGTTATATCCTTATCAGAAAAAAAAAAATTTGATAAGTAGGAAATTGAGTCAGTTTTAAGAATCATTCAATAATAATAAAAAAATTTACAGTTGAACCAGATTTGAGTTTATATTCTAAAAAAACTAGTAAACAGTAATTAGAACCCTTTGAAATCAATACTTAATGCAGTCTCTCGAGAGAATATCTAAACAATCGACCTCATTGTTAAAGTAATTAGAATGCAATCTCAAAATAATTTCGTTGTTCAACAGCAACAAGAAGAAAGTAAAAACAAATGCAGGGATGAAAAAGAGAACGTAACATCATTAGAGATGGAACACAAAAGTCACCCCCAAGCTAGTAGGAACATTACAAATCAACTAAAAAAGGAAAAAGGTATATGTTGGTACAGTTTTTGCTACCAAGACCACCTCTTCAATCTTCCTGAACCCCTATAAAAGAAGAAGAGCTATGCTGGTGGTTTCAGAGGAGATAGTTCAGATGATTAATTTAGCTGATGAAATGAAATTACTTTTAGAAGAGCACTTCATTAATTCTAATGGTATGTCATAATCTTCATCAGTGGCAAACAAATGTCACCTATAAATTTAACATTAGTAAAACTGCTTACAATCAAAGGAAGATATCATGTTTAATCCTAATGCTTTTGCAATTGAACAACATCATTCTTTAACAAAATAAAAGTTGTCCGCATAATAAATATATGCATAAATTGCCTCTAACTGATAGGGCATTATGAACCCCAACATTTCACCAAGAATTTGGGATATTGACACCAGCTAAGATTACAAGAAAAAATTGTGATCTTATAAACCTCAATGTTTTCATTTTCAAATGGTAGTTCCTGTTAACAGCTCTCTTATAAATAGTAGTATGCCTCTCATCCAACAGCTTAGGCTGAAAATTCCATAAAAATAGATTTTGAGGACACAAAGTAAGCAAATGAAAAATACATTTTGATATACCCATGTATTAGAGACAAGATTCTGAACAACAGTTCTCTATTTATGGATACAAGCACTAAAGTTCAAATCAAGAATATGATATAAGTGCTAGAAAAGCAGAAAAAATAAAACAGAACTGAACAAATAAAGAAACGCAACAATTAGATAAAATAAGATTACAAGAAGAAAAATAAACCTAAAAAAATTACCAATTGCAATTAGATGAAGATCTAATTCAACCCCCGACTTGAAACCTCTTTTTGCAAATGTCCTGTTTAGTGATCTGAGGAGCAAACAAGCACAAACTGACAGATAAAATTTAAGAAATAAAGGCACTTCCATCTGAGGAAGATCTATTTAAATCTAAGAAAATCCTAAGAATACATTCTAAAAATTTAACATTCTCTGTAGTTGCAAACGACAGGCTGATTCCAATGAATGTTAATTAGAGACAATCAGAGACCAAATTCGTAAAAATATAAACCCTACAAAATCAAATTCTTTCTAACCATGTAGGGCTCAAATATGAAAAGCACCTATTCGTTATTTCTCACACAAATTTTTATCGACATTGAAATATCGAGAACTTGAAAAGACTCGCACATAAACGAAAGAAGCGACTCACATGGAAAAACTCGAGCTAGTCCTCAAAATTCTCGAGCGCGGTCTGAATGGCGTTGAGGCTCTTGGCCTCCTCAACGGCCAAGCCGTCGCTTAGATGAGGAAATGAGAAAAACTCGAGAAGACGAAGCGCTGAAATGAGGAAATCAATGAGGAAATGACAAAGCAACTGGAGAAGACGAAGTGAGAGTGATTTGTGTTTATAGACAGCGAGTTAATAGAAAAATAAAGACGTTTAACGAGCAGACGTTAAAACAAAAATTTTCATTTAATAGCCACTTATTACATAAAGATAAAGATATATATATTTGTGTGTATGTATGGAGTTATGTCATATTTTTTATACAATTTTTTACATTTGCCTTGAGGCCCCTTAAATTAAATTTCTAGGTACGTCCCTACTAGCATGGATATTGAAATTGAAGGAGGCAATTCATCGAACACATACTGTGCTTCTAGAATAATACAATTGCAAAGCATTACACTTTGTGATTCTGTTTTGCTGAGCTGTACATATAATTTGATTGTTCATTATTTGTTATTTCATTATTTTGTAAGCTATAAATAGCGGCAGTTGTACATGACAAATCAATGAGAATTCTCTCAATCCCCTCACTCTCTTTTTGCTCTCTTTTGGTTGTTATCGTCTTCCTCTTGCGCTGTGTCATTGTTAATAATGGACGTACATCAAAGAACGGCTTAGACGAGGCAGTTGCAAAACTAGAGCTCTGGGTTTGTCACATCAAATTTTACAAAAAACTTGGCTATTAAAATTGGATGTCGTACGCATCCACCAAGGAAATATCAGGTCAAATTTGCAAGGACTAGAATAACTTGAATTGAATAATGTTAGACATCCGAAGTTTTGCAGGACCAATCACATGTTCAGGAGGAAGCAAATCAAACACCGTGATATTTAAGTTACAGAGATTTCTGTCACCAACACAACCTGCCAAATCATTGGTATGGCTGCCTGATCTCAAAATGCAAAACAATATGAAGTACAGCAGAGTAGTAGAGGTGTCATCGTTCTACTACGATACAGTTTTGTCTGATATTGCCCGAGACAGGAGGCACATAATAAAGAGTGTGCTATATAATACTTAACATTACGGATGCTGCTTAGTCTCGTGTAGTTTAGTGCCCCTAAATGCTGAAAGAGAGAAGAACGACCTCGTAGCTGAAACAAAAGATAGTCAAGCGAATCAGAATCAGAAATAATGAATCCCGAGTGAGAAATGGAACGAACCTGTAGTAAACCAAAGATACAGGAGTTAGGAGAGGAGTGCATTACTCAACATTATAGATGAATGCTAACCTTTAGTTCTGGGGGCCGCAGCTGACTCACAACTCACTTGCAACTTGTGAGAACAAAAGTGATCATTAAGTTTGCTCGAGTTTGATTGAGCTGGGTGCAGAATAACCATGACAAACAACATAACACTCAGAACGAGATGTCTAGCTAAGAGAAGCTATTGTACAACTTTTGGGTCAGCAGGGATCACAGTCAAAAAAACCTTCAGGAAAAAAGCAAGGAAAGAGAAAAAAAAAAATATACCAGAAAGTAGTCCACAAGCATCCAAATCTTTTTCATGAATTTCAGATAATGACGTCTTTTGCTGTGCGAAGTTCTTTGCTTGAAGAGCAGCCTTTCTAAGAAATTTGTCGGCATTTCTCTTACTAAAGGATTTAGACTCCTCAACATCATCCTCTCCTTCAGAAAAGAAGGATGGGCTAGAACAACCAGTAGTATTTGAATCCCCCTTGGTCTTCCGAGCAAACTTCAAGAGTCTTTTCAACCCTTTTGGTGCATCTTTTTGGCACAACATGACAGGAGGATTTCCAGCATTTCCCCACTCAATACTTTCAGGTTCACTACTTTCATCTTGCATCATCTGGGACAGAGACTGGCGAACACGTAGACTTGACCATTCAGTGGGTGCAACATTGGCTGGAGATGCAAGTTGACATGTGTTGACATCACATGGAATTGTCGATTGACGATGCTCTTTTATTTCCACCCAGGCAGTGGGGGATATTATTGATTCTTCTCTGACTTGAAGTTTCAATGAGGACTCCACCTGATTGTTGAAGACATTATCATGACCATGAGCAGCAACTTGTTCAAAGTTCTCAGTCTCACCACATTGCCAGTGGCTATTTATCTGAGTTTCTGGTTGTATAGTTCCTTCATGAAGACCCAGTGATACATCATCTTCCCCTTGATGCCGACCGACCAGGTCAGAAGCATGTACAATTACCTCACTTTCTTCAGATTTCATCAAGTTTCTGCAGTTTGTCACGGACTCATTAGGCTGAGGAGAATTCTTTTTCTTGTTAACAGGACCGATACCAGGAACACTTCGTGAACCCTTGCGGAGAAAAGGTTTTGAATCCAGTGGAACTACACTGCTTTTCTTGGTCACTTTGTCATAGAATCTAGGTTTTGTGGGAACTACACTAGAACAATCTCCAGAAGTTTTCATAACTTTTGTTTTATTTGCTTTTCCAGAGTTTGCCCCTCGTTCATACTTCTTTCCATTCACAGTGTTCACGCTTTTGTCATGACCCCTCTGTGTCTCCTTTACATTTCTCTGTTGCTGCTGGGATTTTTCCACTTTGGGGCTTGGTTGAGGAAGTGAAGTTGCCAGATGACGTTTCTGACGTGTTGGTGTGGTGCCAGACGAAGATATGCCACCAGAAGTTTTACCTGGTGATGTCCCTGTGATTCTTGGTGACGGTGTTGATGGCCACGATTTGCGTGGAGCAGGCAGCAGTGAAGTTTTAGAAGAAATTTTCTTTGTAACAGTTGCCTTTGTTATTTCCTTTTTCACACTGACAGTTTCAGATGGACCTTTTTGTGATCTTTTGGGATTATGCATGGCAACTCTTTTACCAACGTCATTCCCATTTGTGGAGGCCATTTCAGCTTTTCTCTCATTAAGACTTTGCTGCATTGCTCTAAATTGTGCTGCTTTCTCTGCTCGCTTTCTAGCATTCTCTCCTCGAAGTTTTTCATCCCTCTTCTCCTTATAGTGGTCATAAAACCCACCTCTCTGCTCAGGAAAAAAATTGTTATTTCTGCTAGTTTGAGGTTTACCGTTTCTGACAGGCCTGCTTTCCATTATTTTCATCATCATCATCTGGTTCAACTCCATCTCCTTTTGCTGACTCCACGCATTCGAAGATGTTAATTTTCTAATAATCTCCTCCCCCTGGGTTTCTTTAGAATCTGCAGGGAAGTCATGTGTGTCAGCTAGAATACATCTCGAATCATATACCTGTTCTTCCTCGTTTAGCCCAACATCAATTCCATCTGTCTCACCAAGGTTCTGACCTTTGGATATAAATTCAGATTCCATTGTCACTCCTACTGAAGAAACTGAAATTTTACTATCTTCTCCATCATTGGGAGTCTCTGGAACAGAGTCTTCAGAACCAATATGTAGCTGACACTGGGAGGAAGCTTCACCTATACCTGCACTCCATCTTCTCAATATAGATTTATTTGCACAGATAGGAATATTTGTTAATGACCTCCGTATCTGAAAATCTGCAGTATCATCAATCTGTTTTCTTTCAAAAAGATTTATTGCATCTTGAACACTCATCCTCTGGACATTGATCTCAGGTTTTTTACTAGGTTCCACAAAGCCTTCATCTTCACCATCGTTTGCAGCTACTTTAGGAGACAACAACCTTTCTTTAGTAGGAAAATAATTAAGGCTCTTAATTGTTAAGGCAGCAGCCCTCCTTGATCCACTTCTCCCGATTTGAATCCTTCGCATTGGTGATGCTGACCGTCTGGGGGCTGGAGATCTTATAAGCGTCCGGTTTCTTCCTGCAGATGTTCGGTCCCATCACTTGACTCAGAAAACTCCTCACTTTCTGTCGAGTTCTCCCGCTCAACCTGGGCAACTTTTGCAGGTGAAACACCATATTTTACTGGAATAGATGAATATACTGGTTTTGAGAGCCAAATATTATCATGTGTCTTTTCTATATTGTCATTCCTTGGACAGTTTATTGATGAAACCTTGTCATCATATAGAGGATCAGCATTGTGGCTGTCTTGACTCAGTCCTAAAACTTTGGACAAAGAATTCCTGCAGCAAAGGATTGTTACAAGATGGGATCTCACAGTCACAAACCTTAACTTTAATTATTCAAGTTACTTAATTATGTCACCAGAAAAATATAGAGAAACACATTGTTGCTGGATAAAATTCTAGGAGCACACAGTAATTTGGAAGACCAAAGCCCCCTTTTATTTCAGTAACCAACTTACTTTAAAGAAAGCGCTCCAAAATGTTGAGAAAATTGCACTAAATCGGTGATTTCTTTACAGGAGCAGGTGGCACCGACAGCCTTGTTTAAAGATGCAGATAACTCCCTTCTTAATGCTGTAAGCCTTAAATCCATTGCTCGCAACAGTTCATTTCTGGTAGTATAATTTTCAATATCTTAGTAGTGATGAAAAAAAAATAAAAACAAACCTGCTAGCTCAAACAACATTCACCATACTTCGAAACATCTGATGATGTGATCTCAACTTCAGGCTGTACATATGCAACAGGTTGAATTAGCTGACCATGTCAAGGAACGATTGCAGATGGATTAGATATAAAAACTGAAAATGTATTTTTTAAGTGATATTACTTCATTAAAAAGTGCAAAACCCAAATGTATTAACAGAAGTTTTAAGGAAAAACAATTACTTTGGATGATGGTGCGACATCAATTGAGTTGCAGCAATCTGTTAAAAATGGAAAGCTACAATAATTAATAGATATAAAAAAAAAAAAAAAAAAAAATCCAGCTTATTGTCAGAAAAAAAATATTAAACACTCGTAGCACTTGCAGACACCTCAAAACTAATTCCACTTAACTAGAGATGACCTTGATTACACATCCAGGAGAAAAGTAAATGGTGATATTGCTAAACAAGATATTTTCGCATCTGACACTGTTCATTATATTTTTTTGATAAGTCACCATTCATGATATTGCAGCATTGCGAGGTCTCCAAGTTGTTATGGGATGATGTTTTCAAAAGATTGGAGTTAGCTTGGGTTATACCTACTACTGTGGTCGAGCTTTTGGCCAGCTGGAAGAATCTAGGCGGCACAAATCACAATTGTTTGGAAGATGGTTCCTATATATAGGGCTTGAACAAAAATCCGATTTCACTCCGACTCCGGTAAAATTATGTCGGAGTCGGATTTTTTTTTTTTCATTCATTAGTCAGAGGCGGAGGTGGTCTCTGGACCTACTCCGACTCTTATTCGACTCTGACTATTCCTCCGACTCTGAATCCGACTCCAATATTATACATATGTTATAAGAATATATATTTATCTATATATTGATAATATATATTAGTATAGTTTTTTTTAATAAGTAAGAATTTAATTAAACCACATAATTAGTCATAGCCCAAGTAACCAAGAAGTATACAAGAGAAAAACACCTAATTACAAACAAGCTGAAAAACAGCACAAAAGTCATTTAGACTAGCCCCATCTATTACAATAATCAAATCCCAAAGCAACAAAATATGATAAAAGAAGTCTTTAATCCCTCCCACCGAGGGTTCGCTATTGTCAAAACAGCGCCCACTCCTCTCATTCCAAATACAACACATAAGACAAAGAGGTACCATCTTCCAACTGACCACTATTTGATGGTTGCCTTGAATCCCTCTCCAACATTCTAGGAGGTTCATCATCCTCTTAAGTATCACCCAAGCAATGCCAAGGTTAGCAAAAACCTCATCCCACATCCTTTGACACATCACAATGGAGAAGAAGGTGATCCGCCGATTCACCACCCCTTTTGCACAAGAAATACCAATCCATTACAATGATACCTCACTTTCTCAACTTGTCAATAGTAAGAATTTTCCCATGAGAAGCCAACCAGCCAAAGAAGGCCACCTTGAGAGGCACTTTGCATCTCCAAATAATTTTCCAAGGGAAAAAATAAGTAAAAGAATGAGACGCCAAGACCTTGTACAAAGATCTAACCATGAATATCTTATTGCCAAGCTGAAAGTAATCTATCATCCCATCCAGACTTTATTTGGAAAGCATAAAGCAAGCTGCAAAAATCAGTAATGTCCCCCACCTCCCAATCCTGGACATCCCTAATAAAGCTAACTGCCAATGAATAAGACCAGTAGTAATATCCATATAATCTGCCATGGAAACTTCTTTATTCGAGGCAATTCTAAAAAGAGAAGGGAAAGTATTCTTCAAAGCCTCATCTCCATGCCATAAGTCGTGCCAAAATCTGATCTAGTTACCCTACCCTCCCTCGAATCTGAAATTTCTGGAGAACTCCCCCCATCCATCCACACTCCCACACTGCATGTCCCTCCTACTTCGTTAGAGCACCACCCTCCCCATATGCTCCCCTATTTGGCATCAATAACGATCCTCCAAAGAGCATCCCCCTTCTAAATGGTTCCGCCATGATCATTTCCCTAAGAGTGCCTTGCTGAACAAAAGGATGCTGTCTCATCAAGGCGACCGACCGGCACAGCCCACAGTCACACAAAACAGCTTCGCTTCTAGAGGAGAAAATGGAGCCATTTTATAATAGTTAGTGCGACCAACCGCTCCTTTTTCTCTCGGATTGGTCACAAGCTTTGCCTAATCATTTTAAATCTCGAATTTGGGATTGGGGAAGTGTGTTTTATTCCAACTCGGACTTGATGTATTTTGGGTAGTTTTTCATGGGCTTTTTATTAGGAGCTCTCTAGTATGGCTAGGTGTTTTCTTATATACATCCAATGAACTTAGTTACTCCTATTGATATATATAATATTTTTACTTATCAAAAAAAAAAAAACACTCAATTTCTCGTTTTTAAATGAGCTAAGTATTTTAAAATCTTCTAAATATTTTAAAAGTCCTAAATTATTTTAAATGAGGTATTTTAAGTGTCACTTAATCAAATCTAATTTTTAAAGGTTAGTCTCTTTAATTTTTGAGCCCCGAAAATAATATAGTTTTAGTAAATCATTTAAATTTATTTCTTTAAGAATATTATTTAAAATTCATCACTTTAATGTATGTTAAAAAACCTATTTATTTAGATGGATTTATTTCTCTTAGAAATAATTATTAAAACGCTTCATTTATTTAGACGAAAAATATTATTTTTGGGATCAGAAAAACAAAGCTAGATTTTCTATTTAATGTATTTCCCTTTTCCTTTCTATTTTCTCTTTCTCTCTTATTTCTCCATGTTTTTATTTCCACCCTAAGGTTAGGATCAGTTGCCCAAACCCTAATTCCCCTCCCTCTCTTTCCTCTCTTTTTCCTTTTCTTTTCACCCCACCCACCCTGAACGCTTCTCTCCCCCCATCTTTGTTCTCTCCTCTCTCAGTCGCTAGCAACCATGAATGGCAGCAATGAGGCCACACCATGAGCAACAACCGACCACCACCATGCCTTTCCAGTCAAATACCCCCTCTCATCCCTCTCGGTTTTATTCTCCTTCTCTTAGATCTCTCTCTCTCTTTCGTTTTCTTTTTGGTCCCTCTCTCAGTTAGGGCTTCACCGTCGCCATCCTCCACGCTACAACAGCGTATGTTGCTAGAAGCTCCTCCGCCTCCCTCTCACTTTTCCTCTAAGTCGAACAACCCACACCATCCCTTGATTCTCTGTAAATCACCGTCATGAGACATTGAAGCTCAACCCTTTTCTGTTTTGTGATTTGCAGTCTGTGATTTTGTGATTTGCATTATGTGATTTTGTGATTTGCAAATTTTGGTGGAACCAGCATGCTGTAATTTACAAAATCCAACTCCACTTCAACAAGATTGAGTTGGAGTCGGAGCAGAGTCTACCATGGTCGGAGTCAAAATTAAGGCATTCCGGCTCCAACATTGTCAGCACTCAGCCCTACCTATATGTATGTCAAATTTGGCCAAAGTACCTCAATTGAGGTATTTCCTTCTCATTAAATATAAAAAAGTTCTAGGGTTACAAAACTTATCTTATCTAAATACAAGATAAATCTTAGAAAACTTATCCTATTAAGAGACTGCCACATCATAGCAAATAAAACCCTAGTTTCCTTTGATACCCTCCCTCAAATTGATGTTAGTGAGTTGACTAGCAGCAATTTGCTAAATATTGATGTCATTGTCAAGTCAAGGTTTTGGTAAAAATATCAACTACTTGGTGTTCAGTGAGCACACAAGGGAGAATGATAGCTTTAGACTCGTAGGCATTTTGGATATAGTAACAATCAACTTCAATGTGCTTCGTACGTTCATGAAAAACTGGATTGGCTACAATTTGAATAGCACTTTTATTATCACCATGAAGAGGCGTAAGATGTTTTTGTGCAAAACCGAGTTCTGAAAGAATAACATTGCAACTACATAATTTCTGAACATGCAATAGATTTTGCCCGATATTCAAGCTCTGTAGACGACTTGGATACACAATATTGCTTCTTACACTTCCAACAGATAAGAGAGTCCCCAAAGAAGACACATCATCCAGTAGTAGAACGTCGAGAGTTCGGACAACCAACCCAATCTACATCACTATAGGCAGTCAAGTAAAGAGAAGAACCCTCAAGAAAAAGGGATCCAAGATTACAAGTCCCAAGTAAATGGCAAATCATCCGACGAAAAGCTACAAAATGGAGATGTCGGGAAAGAATCCAAGAACTTACTAACAGTGTGGACAGTATAGAAAATATCAGGGCGCGTGATGGTGAGATAAATCAAGCTACCAACCAACTTTCGGTAAAAGGTAGAATCCGGGAGAAGTTCGCTTTCGTCTTTCATATTCTTAACATTCACCTCCTAAGGAATATCAAATGGAGTAGTATCTTCTAATCTCCCTAATTGAATTAAGTCTTGAATACACTTATGTTGGTTGAGAAATAAACGGTGTGGCTAAGACCTAATTTCCAACCCAAGAAAGTAGGTAAGATCCCCAAGATCCTTCAATTATATATTGCTGCAGTTTTTGCACCAATGGGCCATTTGAACCAGAGATGATAAATATCATCTACATATACCAACAAAATACCACTAAAGTATCACCTTTGTGCAAAAATAAGGAAGTATCATACTTACTTTGCTAGACTTTGCTCAAAAGTAAACCCTAGCAAAGTATTGCGAAATTTCTCAAACCAAGCTCGAGAAGCTTGTTTAAGATCATATAAAGACTTTTTCAAGATTACTATCACAAGCCAATCACTGGGAAAAAATTATTTTTTCCCATCAAAGAACTAGTTATTAAGTGTTTGTAAGCATAATTCACCAACGTCACTCACTTACCATTTTAAAGGCTACAAACACCATTGACTAGAGTCACTTCTGTAAGACAACAACAATTGAGATATCAACTAAGTAATGATGTGGGTAGTAAACATAACAATATATATACTCTAGGCCCCAAACAAAAAAGTTATCATAGTTAACTAAGATTATTTGGAAGGGAGGAAAAAAAATTGAGATAATTTGCTCACATAAATATGGTACACATAATTATGGGGGCAGGGAGTAACATGTTGAAGATGATTACTTATTTCATTTTTTGAGATTAGCATTTGGGTGCTCTCCCTAAGTAGTTGGGTTGTTCCTTTTACTATCAATAAAAATTTTACTTTTACTAGTGGTGCGTACAGGGTGAGTGTGTGAAAATTTAATAGAAAAAATGGGGTTTTTTTTTTAAACATTTTAGATTGAAGGTGGGTGATGGGAAGAGGATACTTTTTTGGCATGATTTCTAGTGCAGGAATACTTCTCTTAAGCTGGGATTTCCTGCTTTTTTCAGAATTGCAAGGGATCAAAATGCAGTTGTAGGAAAGTCTTACTGCAGCAGTGATAATAATATTAAATGGAATATTATTTTTATAAAGGTTGTTAATGACTAGGAAGTGGATGAAGTTAAAGCATAGCTGGAAAGACTTTACAGTTCAAAGTTGTTGCTAGGTAGGGAGGACAGCAGGTTGTGGACTCCTGCTGGAAATTCTCAGTTCTTAGACTCATTTATTACAGAATTTTAACCAGTCATAGGAGCCGTGAATTTCCCTGAAAAGATATTTGGAAAGTGAAAGTTTCTTCCAAGATTGCTTTTCTTGTTGGGTGGCATCTTTGGGCAAAGTGTTGACAACTGATAATCTTAGAAGGAGAGGAATGTATATTGTTGATTGGTGTGTCATGTGCAAGAGGGATGGGAAATCTATTAATCACCTCTTTCTTCCCTCTAAAGTGGCAAGGTTCTTGCGAAATGAGGTATTGAATTGGACAGATTTACTTTCGGTAATGCCCAAAGAAGTAGTAGATTTATTGGTAGGGTGGGTGGGTGTTTGAAGGGCTGAAAGAATGCGGTGAGTGCTTGGAAGATGATTCCTTCTTGTCTTATGTAGTACATGTTAACAGAGATAATTTAGGATACTATAATATTTGATTGATGCTATAATATTTGATTTGTAATATTTTCGGGATGCCTTCCTTTATACCTAGATTGTATATAGCAGATAATTAGACTGAAAATAAGTTGGAGATACTTACCATGCATAGCATTTAGGCGTGGAAATATGGTAATACTAATGTAAAATCTCTTCTATATATTGAAAGGAAACCCTATGGAAAGGGTATTCAGACCAAAATTGACATGGTACCAAAGCTTGTCTTCTGATTTGTCATTTTTTGTCTCAAATCACTAGGTGTGATTTCCATTGCTATTTTTGAGAGAGTTTGTTTTCGGTTTCAGCAAGTTATTTCTTGCTCTTAGTGGGTGTCGCTTCTTTTTGTAGTATCAAACCATGTGGGTTTGAGTTCGAAACTAGGTTACAGAGTTGCGCACTATGTTCTCTTGAGGGCTGCCTCTCTCGGTGCTTTTTCTCGTGGTGGCTGCGCACCTTTTAAGCCTGTCAGCAGTGTCTAGTGGTGACCGTACTTGGTTCAACATCTTCAATATCGGCACTCTAGTTTGCCAATTGTTTCATTCCTGGGAATGTATCATTACTTGGGCTTAAACTGTTGTGTTCTTGGGTTTCTTCATTGTGGCCTGTTTATTTAAGCATTACTTGGGCCTATTATTGCTTGGGCCATCTGTTTCACATCTTTACCAACCCTGCCTTGGTTTATTTGGTTGATTTTGCTGCTGCTTCTTTTGTCGTGGGCCGGGTTACTAGGACTTACTCTGTTTGGGCTTGTTATTGGCTATCACTTTTGCCATTTAATTTGGGTTTTTATTGGTTGGGCTTATTGCTATTTTCTCCATATTTTTCATCATGTCTGTTGAAAATGCTATAGTTCACTTCACTGAAAAGAATTTTCCTACGTGAGAATTTCAATTAAAAATATTTTTGAAAGGGAAAGAATTATCAAATCATAAAGATGGTTCTGCTAGAGTTTCCGTTGATGAAAAGGAATTTGCACAATGGGAGGTCAAGGATGCTATGGTGATCTCTTGGCTATTGGGGTACGATTGAGCTCCATCTTGTTACCAATCTTCATTGTTTTACTATAGCTCAGGCTATGTGGGAATATCTCTACCATATTTATCATCAAGACCATAGTGCTCGGAAATTCCAATTGAAATTGGAAATTAGCACTTCTGATCAAGGTAATTTGACCATTAAATAATTTTATTCTGCTTTTACTAATATCTAAAGCTAGTATTTTCTGTCATTGTTTATGCTAAGGTTCTTCCGGCAGCACTAGCAACGCTTCAACTGGTTCATGCTGAGAGTCAACGTGACCAGTTTCTGATGAAGCTTCAGCCTGAATTTGAACTTGTCTGTGCGGGCATATTGAACCATAATCCGGTACCTTCTTTGGATATCTGCTTGGATGATGCTTTTAGAAGATTGCATCTAGCTTGGGTCATGCCGGAAACTGTGGTTACAGCAATGGCGTGCTGGACATCTCTTCAAGGTACAAGACAGATCAAAACTATTTGGAAGATGATTCCCCCTTGTATCATGCAATGCCTGTGGCAAGAGCGTAATGAAAAGACTTTCGAAGACAAGGAGAGATCAATAGAGCAGCTCATTGTTTGCTTTTATAGAAATTTATGTAACTGGTCCATTGCCGTAGATTTTGAATGGCATGGACTTTCATGATTTTCTTCTTTCTAACATACTGTCTGGATAGGCGTTGAACATTTTGTAATTAGCTTTTGCCCATTCATTTTATTAATACATTTTTACTTATAAAAAAAAAAAATATTCATTGCGTGAAAAACAACGATTATCCACTCAAATGGGTATGACTTATGAGCTCTTTTCTGACGCAGTAAATATAGCCTATGCAGAACAAATGAGAGGGAGGAATAAGTTGTAGTGTTTCAGTTACAATTAATTTAGTCATATTGCCCGCAACTGCCCTTAGAAAATTTGAAACTACTGCAAAAAAGTGGGTCATATCATCAAAGAATGTCGAGTGCTGCCCCAAAATCGCCAGTCCCAAGCTTTTCAAGCTGTTGTTCAGTCCTCTTCTTCTACGCCGCCCACTGTAAGCTTTAATTCATCTGTTCTCACACCAACAATGGTCCAACAAATGATTGTGTCTGCTTTTAAGGCCTTAGGCCTGCAAGGTACGGGTACTAACTCAACTTCTTGGATTGTTGATCCGGGCGCTTCCAATCATATGACTGGTAAAATGACGGGTCTCCATGATATTCGTAAGTATAAAGGCACGCAAAATATTCAGATTGTTGATGGCAGTACTCTTCCGATTACTGCTGTTAGTAATTTGTGTTCTTCATTTCGCAATATTTTTGTCTCTCCTAGATTATCTACCAATTTCTACCTCCAAATAAGGCTTGGGAGTGCGCAATTTGAGAATCTTTAACAAAGCTTTATTAGGCAAATGGCTATGGAGATTTCACATATAGGGAGAATCTTTGTGGAAAGAAGTTGTTGTTTCTAGACATGGAGGTGCTTGGGGGGGTTGGTGTACTAATGTTGTGAGGGGGAGGAATGTTATGGGTTTATGGAAGCATATTAGAGAGAGAGAGAGGGGGGGGGTTGGCAATGTTTTGAAAATAACATCCATTTTGTAGTAGGCGATGGCACTAGAATCAAATTTTGGCAAGATGTTTGGTGTGGTGAGCGCCCCCTTCAAATGGTCTTCCCAACTTTTTTTTAGTATTGCAGCAAACAATGAGGCTTCAGTGGCAGACGTGCTTGATATCACCCATGGTTCTCCTCAGTGGAATATCCTCTTCATTAGGGATAACCACGATTGGAAATTGCCCATTGTTTCAGAATTTTTCAGTTTGTTACATTCCTCAGGAAGCAGAACGACACAAGGTGACAAGATACAATAGCAGTTTATAGATAGCAAGAAATTCACAGTCAAGATTTTGGCCCCCCAAGGTAATGTAGGTTTTCCGTGGAAGAGCATTTGGCGGACTCATGTACCCCCCAAAGTGGCTTTCTTTGTGTGGACTGCAGCCCTTGAGAATATTCTAACCATGGATAACCTAAGAAAGAGAGGACTTATTGTGATAGATTAGTGCTATATGTGCAAAAATCACGGGGAATCAGTGGACCACATATTATTGCACTGTGAGGTGTCAAGAGCATTGTGGAATGGGATATTTAGTAGAGTTGACATGACATGGGTGATGCCTTCTAAGATAGTTTATTTGCTTGCGTGCTGGGAAAGTATACATGGCTGTCTACGGGTGGTCGCAATATGGAAGATGATCCTTTTGTACCTTATGTGGTGTATTTGGTTGGAAAGAAACGCGCGGTGCTTTGAAGATACAGAATGAATAATGGCGGAATTCCAAAGTTTTTTTAGGCATACTTTAACCATTTGGTTCTCAGCAATTGTACCTAATTGAACCAATGTGCATGATTTCCTTTCCTCAACTTTGAGCACTTAGAATGTATTTAGGCATTTTCGTTTGTATACTCCCCGTGTACTTGGCTTAGGCCTTTTTTTTATAAGTAAAAATGTTATATATATCAAAAGGAGTAAACAAGTACACTAGTTGTATACAAGAAAACACCTAGCGCATGAATGCTCAAAAACACCCATCCCATGAAAAACCCAACAAGCTCAAGAAAATTACCCAAAATAACACGAGCCCAAAATACTCATGGAATACAACACACCTCCTCAACACACCCGAAATACCCACATAGACTGATAACCACCTAAAACACCCACATAGGAAACATCTTCAGAGTCTCCTCCCTTTAGTCTTCCCTCGACTTGAACTATCGTAGTTGATTTCCTAAGAAAGACGTTGTAGCTCCCTACTATTCTTAAATCTTGATTTGGTATCACGTGAGTAACCCTCCTCAATTGCAGTGAGTAGTGCGTTAAACTGATCTTCACATCCTCCATGTGAGATTCCCACGACGTGCTGAATCTCATTAACCTTTTGCAAAAGGCAATCAGGTGATGATCCAGTTATATTACTAAGTGGAATAAGAGATATCAAAGGGGCAACAACTTCTCCCGACATAGATCCCGACGATAACTCCTCATCACAAGGCACCAACGACAAGCCCTCCCCCAAAGATTATGCCTTTCTATAATCACATCAATAAAGTTACTTCTTACTTATCAAAAAAAAAAGATTATCTACCAATTTGATTTCTTTTAAACAATTGGTAGATAATAACTGTGATGTTCATTTTTCTCATGGTGGTAGTCTTGTGCAAGATCAGGTGTCGAGGACGGTGATCGCGTATGGGCTTAAAGTGGGACATTTATTTCCTTTAAAGTTTTCTATTCCTAATGTAGTTTCTCTGGCTTGTACGGCTATTGTCAATGATAATGAAGTCTAGCATAAGAAATTAGGTCATCCTAATTTTATTGTCTTGACTCATCTTATGAAACATGGTTTTTTGGGCAAGAAACATTCGTTTCCTTATTCTCTATATATCTTTTGATTATGCTACTTGTCGTCTTGGTAAAAGTAAAACTTTACCTTTTCCTTCGCATGGTAGTCGACAAATCGTGCTTCTAATTTCTTGTTCTTTTTCTTTTTTGATAAGTAAGAAATTTTATTTATCAAAGGAGACAACACGCAACCCATGTACACAGGGAGCATACATAAGAGACCTAATTACATGCTAGAAAGGTGAAAGGAAAGCAAGAACTTGTGAACATTCCCTCCCTTTAATACAATAGCTGCCAATCATTGAACTAAAGACAATACAAAAAAATTCCATAACTCCCCCACAGTTCTCTCCTTGTTGTTGAGGCACTTCTCGTTGTGCTCCATCCAAATACACTACAATAAGCACAAAGGAACCATTTTCTACGTTGCAGCCACTAGAGGGTTGTGAAGTTGTTGATTCCAACTTGCGAGAAGGTCCCCCACACTCGGCATGAAGGATAGCCCAGCTTTACTGAAAATGCTTGGCCATAGCTCCCTTGCCACTGCACAGTGCAGGAAGAGATGCTCAATCGATTCACCGTTGTTTTGCACATGTAACACCACTCTGTCACCAACATCCCTCATTTCCTTAGATTATCGGCCGTCAAGATCTTCCCTAAAGTTGCAGTCCAAATGAAAAATGCAACTTTGGAGGGCCCGGGAACTCTCCAAACCCCTTTCCAAGGGAACAAAGTGGGCTGCCAAAACATTGTAGAAGGATTTGACAAAATTTTTTGTTCCCCAACTATTTTCACATCAATTTATCTCTTCTATTTCCACCTGTCTTCTTAGAATAAAGCAGGCTGAAAAAATCTGCAATTTCAACAACATCCCAGTCCTGGGCATTCCTTGAAAAGATCATATTTCAATGCACATTACCATGGGCTCAGCACATTACCATGGGCTCAGCACATCACATCGGAGACAGCGGCCTACTTATTAACAGCCAACCTGAAAAAACCTAGGAAAACATCAAACCAAAAGCTAATTCTTGTACCCTTGCCCACCTGAAAGTAAGTATGTTTTACAAACGCCTTCCACCCCTTTCTAATAAATCTCCACAAGTTCACATCATATGTCCCTCTACCCTCTTTAAAACACCAATCCCCTCATCACATCCATACTTCCTAACAATGACCAATCTCCACAACAAATCCCCTTCCAATTGGAATCTCCACAACCACTTCCCTAGTAGAGCTTTGTTAAATAAGATCAAGTTCCGCACCCCCAAACCACCCAACTTCTTTGGATAACACACTTTTGGCAGACTTGCTAAATAGAATTTATGTTCCTCGCCCATGCCACCTCATAAGAAGGCCCTAAACAATTTTTCGATTCGATTGCCACTCCCACCAGTAAAGGGAATATAGAGAAAAAATAAGTGCTTTGAGATTGTACATACTGATATTTCAGTGTGATTCCTGTTATTTCTCATCGTCAATATAGTTATCATGTGACGTTTATAATGATTATAGTCGATTCACTTGAATATTTTCTCCATTCTAAAGCTAGCGTGTTTTCTGTCTTTCAAAAATTTGTTGCGCTTATCGAGATACAATTCAATACTTGTATTAAAACCTTACGCTCCGACTCAGGGGGGAGTACATGTCTTATTCTTTTCAGACTTATCTTCAACAAACAGGGATCATTACCCAGCGTTTTTGCCGTTCGTACTTTGACGATTGATTCTTTTGTACCTTCTAAGTTCTAGGTAGAAGCTTTATCTAATGTTGTCCATTTGATTAATCGTTTTCCTACTACCACTCTAAATTATAATTCTCCCAATTTTTGATTATTCGGCATATCTTCTGAGTATCAATCCCTTCATACCTTTGGCTGAGTTTATTTTGTTCATCTGCTATGTGTTGATCGTCACAAATTTGAGGCCCAGTCTGTCACGTGTGCCTTTATGGGATAAAGTCCTACTCAGAAAGGATTTGTTCGTTATGATGCTCATGCAAACAAATTCTGGATCTCCTGGAATGTGATTTTCTTTGAAAATCAATATTTCTTTCAGTTTTAGGTTATTTTTTATCCTCCTATTGCTATTCTTTTGTTTTGAAGATGTGTCTTCTTCTATTGAGCAATTTAAACTAGATGTGTACTATCGAAGTCTTTTCCCTTTTTCAATGTCCCTTCCAAATACTTACCTGTCATCTGATTCTATGGTTCCTATCATAATTTTAAATTTTGTACCGTACCGGCAAAATATGCCGTACCGGCCAGTTGTCCAGTACAGAAAATAGCATTTTCGTACCAGCCGATATTTCAATTGTACCGACCGATATTTTGCCCGTATCGGATTTTGGCCTTTCAACCTTTTTTTTCATTTTTTCCTATTTTTTTACCTTAATTCAGACTAGACTAATTACATATATATTTATATATATAATATATTCATATATTGACTATTATTTTGAAATATAATTTATATATGTATTTGTATATATAATTTAATAATATATAGACTATTCCGAAATATACACGAAACGATACCGGTACTGAAATATTTTATTCCAATACTTTGACTCGTACGCTCATCAGTACGATACTCAAAACATTGGTTCCTATAATTCGGCGCTACACTTGGATTACACATCCACAAGATAGGTATGGTTTTCCTCATACCTCACTACCACTCTCGACATTGTTTCTGTTCTCCACTCTTATACCTAAACAACCACCCAAACATTTTGGCAGCAGGCCATACAAGAAGAAATCCAAACTCTTCAAGATAATCACACTAGGGATATTGTGATTTGTCTCTCTGGTGTCAAACCTATTGGTTGTAAATGGGTATACTCAATCAAATTTCGGTCTGATAACTCACTGGACAAATATAAGACCCGTCTCGTGGCTCTTGGGAACGGGCAAGAATATGGTATTGATTATGAAAAGACATTTGCACATGTTGTCAAAATGACTACTGTGAGGACTATCTTGGCACCTGTTGTGTCATGAGGGTGGTGTCTCCGATAGATGGATATGAAGAATGCTTTTCTGCATGAAGTCTAAAGAAAGCAATTTCTGTCTCCACCTCCCAACATGTTTGCCACACCTTCCTCAGAGGTTTGTCGGATACACCGATCCTTGTATGGACAAAACAGGCTCCGCGTGCATGGTTTGATAAATTTCACTGTACCCTGCTTGCTTTTCATTCTACTCATAGTCAGTTTGATTCCTCTTTTTCTTTGCAAGGATTCTATCGAAATTGTATTGCTTCTAATATGTTGATGAGATTGTGATTACTAACTTTGATACAGAATTAATTCAACAATTACAATAGCATCTCAAGGCCTCTTTTCACATAAAAGATATTGGTCCCCTGCTGTACTTTCTAAGAATGAGGTGCAGATTACTCCGACTAGTACATTGTTACACCAATATAAATATACTCAGGAGGTGATTTCATAGTTGGTTTCCAATCGGGTAACTCTGTTTTTACTCCTATGTAGGTAAATCTCAAGTTTCGTCAAGAGAAAACCGAGCTTCTCTCAAATCCATCCTTGTATCGGTAGCTCGTTGGGAGTTTGAACTACTTAACGATTAATCGTCCTAACATTTCTTCTGTTATGCAGCAGATCCATCAATTTATGCAGCCCCCCGACATCTTCATTTAGCCGTTGTCCCCCACATTAATCAACATCTGAAGGGCACCTCTGCACGTGGGCTGTTCTTTCCTAAGGAATCTTCCTTACAGTTGATAGAGTATAATGATGTTGATTGGGCCGGATGTGCGGAAACTTGTTGCTCTATTACTAGCTAGTGCATGTTCTTAGGCAATGCACTCATTTCTTGGAAGAGTAAGAAGTAAGACAGAATTTTCAAGTCCTCCACTAAGTTTAAATATCGTGCTATGTCTTCTACATGCTCCGAGATCACATGGCTTCGTGGGTTATTGGGTGAAATTAGTTTTCCTCGACTTCATTCCACTCCTCTTTATGCTGATAATACAAGTGTTATTCAGATTGCTGTTAATGCTGTTTTCCATGAGCGTATGAAACATATCAAAGTTGAATGTCATTCCATACGTGAAGCCTTGGACAAACATGTGATTATTCTTCCTCACATTTCTACCAAGCATCAAACTGCAAACATATTCACTAAAGCTCTTTCTTGGCACCGGCATTAGTACTTGGTTGACAAATTGATGCTTCTTAATTTACCAACATCAATTTGAGGGGGAATGTTAACAAAGATAATTTAGGATACTATAATATATGATTGATACTATAATATTTGATTTGTAACATTTTAGGGATGTTTTCCTTTATATCTAGATTGTATATAGCAGATAATTAGGCTGGAGATACTTACCTTGTATAGCATTTAGGCGTTGGAAATATGGAAATACTGATGTAAAATCTCTTCTATATAATGAAAGGAAACCCTCTGGAAAGGTCATTGAGACCAAAATTGACCGTGCATATGGCTCAAAAGGAATGGAAGATGTTTCAAAGACAAATACCGCTCATTAGGAGATCTTAGGGGCTTTTCTTTAGTACTTTGTGTTTTTGGGCCTAAGTTTTTGTAATAGAAGAAAATATTCAGAATCTGTTTTAGTTTTCTTTTAGCATTTGGAAAGTCCTTTGTATACGTACTATGTACTTGGGCTTATGCCTATTTCTTTAGATATAAAATCTTTTATTACTTACAAAAAAAATTACTTTTACTCAAAAAAAAAACATTTGGTGAGCTCTATTGCAGAATCTTTCAGATCTCAATGAAAAGTATGAAGAACCAGTTGGTTTTACAATTTTATAAGGGTCACAAGTTCGAACCTAAAAGAAATAGAGAAATGCTAACTATACTTAAAAAAACTTACAAAAAACTTAATTCTCCACATGTCACCTATGAATATGCTTGAGATTATGAAATTTAAAATTCGAGATTTGAATTTCAAAAGAAAACTAATAAAATGAGTCTTGTGCGTAAAATTGTAAATATGCGTAGCACAAAGAAAGTTAGTAATCAAACCCCAATATTTTAAAATTTTGATTTCAAAAGACCTCTAATAGCTTTTTAGTGAATGAAACCACTTAAATGTGCCACATTAGTTGGTGTCACCAAAGATGATAAAATCAAGGATAAAGAATAGCATTACTCAAACAGGAAAAAAAATAAGGATAAGTAGCCACTGCTATTATGGCCATGGAGGGCAGTGAGAGATCACAACCTAGTGGTGGGCCACACTATCAAGGAGGGAAGCCCCTTGCATGGAAAGAGAAGGGAAGGGGGGGTGATAAGTAGGTTGCAAAATTTGGATCTAACCACCCTCCGCAGCCACTTCTTGGCACTATCCGAAATGGTACAACTTTCAATATAACCTTTTTTTTATCAGTAAAAGATAAGTTTTACTAATAAGAATAATTAATAAAATAGGTATAACCCGTGTACACAGGAAGTATACAAAAGAAAAATCTAGTTATATCCTATGATCAGAAAAGATGGACAAGAAATCATGAACATTGTTCTCATTAAGGACGATGGCTGAAAAACACAATAATAAAGTGTGAACAAAGAACTCATGTAGCTCCGCCATAGTGCACTCCTTGTATTCGAAACAACGATCATTCCATTCAAACCAAATGCACCACGTGAGACACAACGGAATCATCTTCCACACTGCCGCCACTTAGGGACAACCTTGTAACTTCTTCCAACAACCCAACAGATTAATTACCCTTGCTGGCATGACCCAGGGAACATCCACCCCGCGGAAAATCGCATCCCACAACCCCCGAGTCACCTTACAATGCAAAAGACAGTGATCCACTGATTCTCCGTTCTTTTTGCACATGTAGCACCAATCCATCAAGATACATTCTCTCCTTCTCAAGTTATCCGTGGTTAGGATCTTCCCTAGAACACCAGTCCACACAAAAAAGGCTACTTTAGAAGGCACCCGGGACCTCCAAATATTCTTCCAACGGAAGGGAGCATTATCCCTATGGTCCGTGGTCAGAATTTTGTAATAGGCCTTAGTAGTACAATTTTTCTGATCATTATACCGCCACTTCAATCTGTCCCTCTGTGCCAAAGGCCTTCCCCTGGAATATAACAAACTGAAGAAAGTCAAAACGGCAGATAACTCCCAATCATGAAAGTCTCTATTAAACAAGATATTCCACTGATAAGAGTCATGTGAAACTATTCGCATGTCTGCCACTGAAGCCTCCTTGTTACTTGCAATACAAAAGAGAGTTAGGAATACATTTTCCAAAGCATGCTCACCACACCACACATCTCGCCAGAAACTGACTCTAGTGCCCTCGCCAACAACAAACTAAACACGTTTCTCAAAACAAGGCCAACCCCTCTGTATATACTTCCATAAACCCACACCATGGCTCCCCCTTACTTCTTTAGAACCCTCCCCCCCCCCCCCAAAAGCACTACCATGCCTAGCATTAATAACTTCTTTCCACAACGACTCCTCCTCCTCCAAGTGATATCTCCATAACCATTTCCCCAATAAGGCTTTATTAAACATTTTCAAGTTGCACACACCCAAGCCCCCCTTCACCACTAGAGAGCACACGATATTCTAGTTAACCAAGTGAATTTTTTTTTTCTCGCCCAAACCCCCCAATAAGAATGCCCGAAAAAGTTTTTCTATCCTCTTCACCACTCCTACAGGCATCGGAAACAAAGATAAATAATATGTGGGAAGATTAGACAAGGTGCTCTTAATAAGAGTGAGTCGGCCCCCTTTCAACAAATACCCCGCTTCCAACCAGCCAATCTTATCTCAATCTTCTCCACTACCCCATCTCAGATAGCTTTGGCCTTAAATGTTGCTCCCAACGGAAAGCCCAAATACTTCATGGGTAGCGAGGACACCTTACAGTCCAACAAACTTGCTAGAAGGTTGATGGCACCGCACCCACCTCAACCATCTCAGACTTCCCTAGATTCACCTTTAGTTCTGATACTACCTCAAAACAAAGTAATAACGCTCGGAGCGTCTGAATCTGAGTAACCTCCGCATCACAAAAAAGAAGGGTATCATCTGCAAATAATAAATGTGAGATATTGAGGGAGGCACTAGAAACACTGCCCACCTGGAAGCCCGATAAGCAACCTCCACCAACTGCAGCCTTCACCATCCTCCCAAGTGCCTCCATGACAATAATAAACAAGAGAGGAGATAAAGGATCTCCTTGTCTCAAACCTCGGAACTGTCGAAAGAACCAGCAGGCATACCATTAACCAGGATCGAGAACTGGACGGTGGACATGCAATGTCAGATCCAAGCTATCCATCTGTCACCAAAACCACACCTCTCGAGCAAGTAGAGAAGAAAATCTCAGTTCGCATAATCATAGGCTTTTTCCATATCAAGCTTGTAGGATCCCAAGCATACCCCCCCTCAATCTCTGATACAGACATTCATTTGCAATGAAGACCAAGTTAAGAATTTGTCTTCCTCGAATAAAAGCATTTTGGGGCTTGGAAATTATACGCTCCAATAGAGGGCTAAGCCAGTTAGCTAGTACCTTTGAAATAATCTTATAAACACTACTCACCAGGCTGATAGGGCAGAACTCCTTAATGGACGTAGTCCCATGTTTCTTAGAGATGAGAGCAATGAACGTTGTGTTGAGACTTGTTTCAAACTTTTTAAGAAAATGGAATTCATTGAACACCTGTATCACCTCTCCTTTCACAATATCCCAACATGTTTGAAAGAATCCCATTGTAAAGCTGTCCGGGTCCGGTGCCTTATCCTTGGTCATACCATGAATGACCTTATAAATTTCCTCCGCCTCCTCAAAAGGTCTCTCCAACCAACTCGCACTTTGCGAATCAATGATCTCAAAAGGCAAATTATCAAGTTTAGGCCTCCAACCAGCTGATTCTGTGAGTAGATTCTCATAATAATTTACAATATGATTTTTCAATTCAAGAGGAGTGAAGAACACCTGATCACCTGAATGAAGAATCTCTATGGCATTGGTGCGTCGGTGTAAATTAGACACTTTATGGAAGAACTTTGTACATTTATCCCCTTCTTTTAGTCACAAAGCCTTGGATTTTTGACGCCATGACATCTCTTCTAACAACAATACCCTCTCTAAATTAGTCATAACTGTATTCTTCCGCAAAGTTACATCCTCGGAGTGGTCTCCCAATAATTATTTTTCTTCTAACTCATGCAATTCCTCCAAAAGAGTACTCTTTTGACTATCGAGGTGGCCAAAAACTTCCAAGTTCCACTTCTTGAGGTCCTGTTTCAAAGCCTTCAGCTTACCTGCAAGGATGAAACTAGGAGAGCCTGAAAACTGATACAAAGTCCACCAGTCACGCATTTTCTCGACAAACCCATCCACTGTTAAACACATATTTTCAAACTTGAAGTACCGGTATCCCCTACGAATACCACCACAATCAAGCAAAACTGGGAAATGATCCGAATTAACATGAGGTAGCATTCTCTGACAAACGTCCGGACAATGAGCTTTCCATGAGGGAGAGACAAGAAATACGTCCGACCTCGACCAACTCCGACCATTAGACCACATGAACTTGCCCCCAGTCATTGGGAGATCCATGAGGTCCAAGTCAAAAATAAATTCTGAAAATTCCTTCATAGCCCTCGAGTTCTGATAGGGCCCCATCTACTCACTAGGACATCGGGTAGTATTAAAGTCCCCCCCAATGCACCACGGTACTTCCCATAAGGAATACAAGCCCGCTAGCTCTTCCCAAAGCCGCCTCCTCTCACAATCCATGTTAGGTCCATAAGAACCTGCAAAAGCCCACTCCCATCCATCAACCACATTTTTTAAATGAGTAGCTACCGAGTAGTCACCAATGCATTCCTCCAACACCTCCACTACTCGCTTATCCCACAATAGTAACACACCACTCGAGGCCCCCAAAGAAGCGAAGTATGCCCAACCCACATACGAACAATCCCATAGGTTACGAACAAGTCTTCTATCAATGACCCTCATCTTGGTTTCCTGGAGACACACCACATACACTTTCCACATCCGCAATAATGATTTAATACGAAGGCATATATTGCAATCATTAAGCCCTCGCACATTCCAAGAAAGGATCTTAGGCTTCATGGACACATATAATACCCTTCTCTTTCGATCTATCCCTACCAATACTCCCTTGTTTCACATTATAGTTAATGGTGCAGGTAAGTTTTTTGAGTTCCCTCTCCCGTTTAGTGGCTAACTTTGACTGTTCAGCTTCAATTGTTACAATAAGTGCCCAGAAGTGCTCATCATAGCCCCCATAAGTTTTTTTAACCCCAAAAAGGTTTCTAAGTACCTCCACCTGTTGGAAGACCCAATCCGAAAGGCCCCTTTCCAAGTTATGCTTGGGAGGGAGTGTGCAAAGTGGGGTAACTTCCGCACCTTCCCCTAAAAAGCACCCACTATTAAAAGCAAACTCTCCGCCGAGCATTTTTTTGGACCCAAAACCACTGCCAGCTGCAAATTCCCCTCAAACAGGCTCTCGACCCAACATATCAGAAGCCACTGCCCTGTCACAACCACTGGGGCCTTCTGAACCCGAGCCAAGGCCAAGACCCACTCCCTGAAACCCCTACTTCCTGGGGATTTCCAAAGAAGAAAATGAGGGAGTGGGTTCGGACTCACTAGCCATCGGAACGAACGCCGAAATGTCACAAAACATCTTGCCCGACCCCTTTTGTGCAATCATTGAACCCTTCTGAACGATCACCGACATCGGCGGGGGTCCAGAAACACCCCGAGGAGAAGTATCTACATCGTGGGATCATGCCAGTGTGATTTCTGGCATCCCAACTGTCACCGGAATACTCAGGGGCTGTGCCAACACCATTTGACCTTTTCTCCCGCGATGAGAGCTGTGCCAGGGCCTTTTGCCCCCTCACCGACGACGAAGAAACCCCACCCTCCAAACGGCATCGTCTCCAAGCTGTGTCACCCACCTTAGGTGGATTATGGGCCGACGAGTTGCGCTAAGCCTGGGAACTAAGCCCAATCCTTGTGAAGGCCGCTGGCTCACATGCGGTGCTTTAGGGCCTTGGTGGGCTAGTATCAGCCCATTTGAATGGTCCGCTGCCAAGACCCCCTTCCCCTTTCCTATATCACCTAGCCCGCGTGGACCAGCCCATTATTCAAGCCCCAGACCTCTGCGCAGCGTTTCATCCACTCCAAATCATTCTGTAGCTTAAAAAGATGATCCTGCATGTCAGACAACACCTGAACGAAATTTTCCTTATTAAGGCCAGCACAATTCCTACCATCTTGCCCCTTCCTCTAAACATTAGCTGGAAAGGAGTTCCCACTGGGCAAGTAAGGACCTTGAGCCTTGTCCAGAGAGGACGGCTTCTGCAGTGCCTCCAAGAAAGACAGTCTCGACAACGATGTAGACGCCCCATTTGACTAGTCACGACCACCACGTCCAACCACTCCCAGCAATTTTGACTGGGATGATGCAGACGCCCCAATTCAATATAGCCTTTAACAATATATATATCTATATGACAGCCTAAATACTTCATTTACCAGGTTTTTTTCTTCTAAAGCATACTTAGACGTCCCATGTGTTGGCATCCAACCCAACAGGAATTAGCAAAAAAGTTTGGCTAGTTAATTAAATAGCATCATTCCTGAATGCAAACAGCACTACCCCAACACCCTCTCTAATATCTAGATCCAAGATAAGCCAAAAACACAAAACTTGGCCTGACGCCCTCAACCAAGACCAAGGAGCTTGGCATGCATCCATAAGGGCGTACTTTCTTGGTCTTATATCTAAAGGTATCTTCAACAACCAAAATTCACTGTTATCACCCAGCACTTCCAACCCTCAATGGAATACCATTGGCCTCCATCTTTTAACATCTTTTACTTTTTCAAGATTCTTTTTCTTTTTTGGTTTGGTAATGGCCCATTTGGGAGAGGGGGGTTGGAAAGGAAAGAACTTGATTCTCAAATGAATGATAGAATATAAAGTATGCGAGTAATAAGGTGGGAAATACATTTTTTTTATAAGTTAATACGGTGGGAAATACACCAAAAGGCCAACAAGTAACCCATATTGCAACATTCATGTGGAACTTTTAGTTTATATAAAAGATTAAGGCATAAACCTTTCTCAACCAACATAACAATAAAGGCTCCAGAGAAAAAAGGATAAGACCCACGAAGAACATTCTCTACATCCTCCTTTGGTCCCTCAAAACTCTTAGATGATAATATAGAAGCCTCAAGACTATAGGTTTTACAACTAAATTGGAGAAGAAAAACATATAGCATCTTCATACCCCTCAAGGGTCACCTACCAAGGATGGTTCATCTACCAGAAAGTTGCTCTCAAAATCCCTACTCACCTGTAGAGTGGCCTCCTTTGTTTGATCAATAGCCACTGAGGTGACTTCAAGAGTGGAAAGAGTTCATAACAATATGAAACATGTGAGAACAACATAATGATGTGTTTAACATACTAGATTTCCTTGAATGATAATCTTACTTATAAAAAAAGATGATAACACTTGCTTAAAAAATTACCTGCTTCCAGACTTGTTAGTTGATTGTGACGATCCTGAGAAAAGAGACCATTTTCTTATGAACAACATACACATTTCAAAATCAGTTTATTAGGGACAAAAAAAAGACCTCGCCATATAAAGAGATATGAAATTTTTTGGCTTCCTCCAATTGAATCATCTCGTCTTCAACAGTGTTGATCACATCTCTCAAATCTGGTGAACCAACGATACGTAGGAAACTGAGAAGATAGAACCAATGAGATGTAGTATTAAGAGAAATCAATGTGGGAACTAAATCAAAAGTGAGAAGTGATTTTTAATAATTAGCATACTGGTAGCATACAAGAGAAAAATGTCCCCAAAAAAAAAAAACCTAAGAAACATCTCAGCAATGAGAACCTGTTTAAAATTGATTTTGTGAACCATGTGGCACCATTGAGCTTTCTCGGTAGTTGGAGTTTGAAACTACCATCGGATCCTTTAGCATACATGTCATTTAGTACGGGTAGGTGTGGAAACAGTTCTTCAAGAAGCCCAGTTGCCAGCTTTTCTCCTTTGTTGTTGCGGTAAACAGATGCCTCGTAACTAACATGCCCACTCCCATCGCTGACACCAAACATGTTAAAGAAGTTTATTCATCACTAACAAAACCGCAGTAATAAATATCAATAATAACAATACACAGTCAAAGGAGGATATGCTTCTATAAGTATCCAGAGAATTGCCCTAATAGAAGCATAACAATTTAACAAATGACTGAGTTACTCAGTGATATCGATACATCCATTTCCTCTCACTTGAATTTTATTTGAAGATTAGTTGTCTAAATTATGTTGGAAAAACAAGATAACCTAGACAATTATTCATGGAGATTCTGGAGAGAGGACACAAAAGAATGATTTCCAACATAGGTTTGACTCAAATCATACATCTTGAATGACTTTTCAATTGTATTTTATCCAGAAGTTTCATCACTATTCAGTACAAGGAAAGGCTAAGCAATATTCTAGTCTAACACAAAATTAGAAGGTAATTCTCAAAGTTTTAGCGTTCGAGAAACCATGATGCCAAAACAGTCTGCAACACTTTATTCTCAGACACAAAGAAAATCACAAGGGAGTTAATATTACAGGACAACTATAACTATCAAGCTAATGATGGTATTTGATATTGTTGATCTATCACGAGCCTCTTATCCATTCTTATTCGATCATGGCAGGAGAATAAGTCAAAATAGAAAAATTGACATTGGGTTTAGGGATAATGAGGCTCGAACTGATGACTTCCACGGTCCACCACGTCAAGGTGACACTCTACCGCTGAGTTATATCCCTTGCCCCCTATCGAGAAATAGGACTAACTAATCCTAATTCAAAGGATCGAGAACACTATTCTTGAACAACTTGGAGTCAAGCCTTCCTTCTTTTCGCAGACCTTCTTTCTTCTCCTGCAGAACCATGAGAAAGTCATTGGCGGCCGTCTACTAAGCGAAGAACCGCTCACTGCCTTTTCTTCACAAATAACATGTGCCAATAGCCTAGGAGAAGAGAAGCAAGCTACCTTCGCCTACCTCCCATCTATATCTATAGGAGGCAATGGTAAGAGCTGGTAAGCATGGTAACTGTATAGGCAGCTGGGGCCGGCACTCCGCGTTCTATCTAGGTTCAACTATTTTGGATACCTGTATTACCATCGAAGACTATTGAAGTGACTAACTCCTGGAAATTAAGGGGTGTTAAAGAAATTGTTAAGAGTTATTATTTTTATCTAGTACCAAGATACTTGATATTAAGAAAAAATCTTTTACAGGAAGATTGGCTAGAGATTTCTTGTAAAAACACTAGCCCCATTCGATTCATAATGTAATAATTCCAATCTTTCATGTATTATTTCGGGAGAATGAAGAGTAATGATTTCAGCAAAAGTAGCCAGACGAACTACTATAGTAAGTCTAGTGACTACTAGTGTAGAGTTGAGTCAAAAAGTATGGTATCGCAGCCTTTTCGAGAGAGCCTCTGGGATCTCCTGTAAACCCCCATGATGTGGTAAAGGGAGGATATTAGGGGAAGCAGTGAGTGGAGATTCCCCTGCAAAGAGCCGGATGAGGGGAGACCTTCACATCCGGTTCAAAGGGCAGGGATATCCCAACCCTACTATCATTATGCCTTTGCAATGTTATTCTCAGACAAAGAAAATCACATGGGAGTTAATATCACATGACAACTATAACTTTAAAGGTAATATAAGTATTTGATATTGTTGATTTAACTCCCAATGGATTTAACTCCCAGTTGATTATGGATCAAACAAGCTTCTGTAGTATGATTAAGGCATCACGCCACCAGCAAAAACTGCAAGGACCGATCAGATAACACTTTTTCAGCTCTATCCCTAATAAACACCTCAGATAATCTTTTGAAGAATCATAACCTGTATTCATAAGGCAAAATCCGAATTTCAGCATAATCTAAAGGTGCATCAGCATCTATCACACCCTCCATTCAATCAGCTTCCTGCACAAGCAGAGGAACCTAAATAAGAAGAAAATATTATGTATTAATCCAACATCCGAGACTTTGGACACTTTATAAGTTGACTCCAAATATAAACATAACTTCAAAGAGCCATAGAAAGAAAAAACGTCCCAGGACGTCCAGGTTCCTGATAATTTGCATGCCACATGATTTGTAGTTCTAAAGAACCAAGCCCAATAAATACATCAACTATCGGTGAACTCAGTCCCACAACACAAGCATACACCCAAAGGAGAGAGCATACACAGAAGGGGTAAGAGGAAGGGAGAGAGGGTAAATCACTTAACAATGCCCGAGTTGAACAAAATAAGCAAGTTATCCAAGCAAAGTTAACATTAGACCAAGAAAATGTCTTACAGAAGGTGAAGATATTAAATTCGCACACATTGATTCAAAAATAAAGAATTGAATATAGATAGAGAATCAAACAATTCAAAAAGAATATTCATGAATTATTTCATAGGTTAAGGAGATATGAAAAACAAAAACAAAAACAAACAAACATCCATGCATTTGATGTACCCTAGGAAACAATTCTATATATGGAGTTAGATGCGAAAACATGTCAAGCAACTGCAATAAGTTGATTGATATATAGCTAAATGAATTAAGAACTTGCATAATAGGTAACAAATAAGGTGAGTGTATCCAACATGCATAGTTTTCTTAACACGACCGACCATTCAATCAAGGCACGCAATGATGGGAATGATTGGCCATTCCAATTTCCCTGGTGCTATAGAGTTTAGACATGATCAAGGAGACAAACACATACTCTACTACTAGCGGATTTCCTCTAAAAGGTTCAACTTAGTCCAGACACCTCCTATTCCAGATAGTAGTTAGTTTCTATTGCCTAAGACAATTAGGCATTGGCCTTCAAGTTTATACAGAATTATGATGAAGAGGTTGAGGAGAATACTCCAGGTTGCATGGGACGAGATTGAAACCAATATAACTCCAGATTTCCTCTATCTGGAATAACACATTGCTATTGATGAGCTTACACAATCTCCCCTCAAACTAAATCCTCAAGCATTTAACTAGCTTCTTAAGTTGTAATTTGTACAGCCTCCAAGAATTTATGTCATAACCAAGGATAGATCTAGGAAACTTCAGATTATGCAGGAATGGCTGCTGCAATGCCATCAGATCTAGTATCGGTGATGAGAAACCCTAACCATTGTCGGTATGGAGCCAGTGAGAAAACGTACAACTTGGGTCAAATCGAAAAGAAAGTGATGCTAGTAGTAGTACTCGAATAAGTTCAATTTTTACTTAAAACAACATCATCTTGTGACTTAAAAAAATGCACACTGGAAGTAATGCAGTATTAGAAAGCCCCAAAACAAAGCGGAATGATAATGAATTCCAAATTCAGAGACAGAATGAGTGAATGAATTCAAAAACGAAAGACATAATTCTTTTTTCTTTTTTACCTTATGGCTGAGATCTGTAATCTCCCTCTCTCTTCGTAGGTAAAATCTTTGAACGAGAGCTCGAATTCACGTATTTTGAGAGAAAGATGGAATATGAAGCGAGATGAGCAATGCGCAGGTAGAGAAACCAGAGAGCATTATTAGTTTAATACGAGTCCAGATACGATTTTGGCTGAGTGACGCGTGACACTTCAAGTTTATTGTGAATTGACTATTGTTTTATTTCTAAATAAAACTATTTATTTTGGTGGTGTCCTTTATTACTACTATTCAAATACAAATACTGACGGAATTTTCTCCTTAGGCCAACCAAGAGAGTAAAGTGAGAAGGTCAGTCCAGGACCAGTGACCCAACAAGAGTCGATGGATTTGCCATCTTGGAATTTCTTCAGACACTCATATACTTGTCTAATCAAGTGAATAAGAAGTGAGAATAACCTTCAATCTTCTCACAAAGAAACATCGACAGACAGACGATCAAAAAAATTTACAAAATAAAATAAATAAATAAAGTCACGTCAATCAATGACATCACAACTCCAATTATATGCCATATTAATGATACTACCGCAAAGATTATTTTGCATTAAATGATTTTGACAATAAAATAGTGGACGAAGGCCCAACAGGAACAGACATGATCTATTCCCCATGCTCCAAGTTTAAAGAGCGGTCTCTAGGTACGAAAAAACTATCTAGACTCTCTTTACTCGCAAGTTTTTAAAGAGATTTACTAAAGCATCACAAACTCATCAGCCACCTAGGTTGTCATTTCCCAATTTTCTTCTTCCTTGTTTTTGCAATCCTAGTTCTGACAATTCGAGTTGCTGGAACTTGACCTATAGGTGTACGAAACAATACATTAACGGTAGCATCACCGTTTACAGTTTTCAATCTTGCCTCCCTGGTAACTTCTTCTTCTCCTCGAGTTGTATGAGAATGGATTATCACTAGCATATGAAGTATACGTAGAATTAAATGACGATGAGACTAACCCAAGAGGTCAAAGGCTTTGCAAAGAGAATAACAAGCAACTTCAACAAGAACTAAATGAAGATGCCAAGCTCAGCCACAATGAGCACCAGAGATCTAGAAATGTAGGAGGTGGAATGAACAAAGACGAACAAAATATGAATTTGTAGGACGAGTTTTTCAATCTCAAGTAAAAATATGAAAAGATAATAAAGAGGATATGAACATCGTCCTCAATAGATCAACTACTCACAAGCACTGGATTGCCCTACACCAAGGAAGTGACGGTTGTGCCTATCCCACCAAAGTTTAAGGTTTTACTATGAGATATATGACGGGGAGGGGGGACCCACTCAAGCATCAAGAAACCTTCAAGATTCACATGACCTTGCATGACTTCTTAGAAGAAGTGACTTATGGTAAGATACATGTGCCAGAAGTATTTATTATATATAATGGGTAATATGTTTTCAGCATGGTTACATAATGTTTAAATTACAAAATTAGCTTAAAGTTGTATGGTATGCATGGATGGGAATGAAATGAAGTGTGAGCTATGTTCAAGAAGTGATGTGTGTAATGACTAGGATTGGGCTGCATGACTTGATTGGTTCAAATTATGCATCGAGATGAGTTGATAGGAAGAGTAAGATGAAGGTATTAACATATTAACCATAAGGTGAATCATGAAGGTTCACTTTAAATAATAAGCGCATGAAGTAGAATGTTGAGTTTAGAAAATGTGACCTCTAGTGGTCCCAGAAAGAGGAAATGTGATAAGATAAATATAGAAGATCAGTATAGAAGGAGAGTGTGTCTAAGTAAAGCAAGTCCTAGTAAATTGTGGTATGTGTTTATAAGTTTAGTTACTTATGCACTAGATAGAGAATGACAATGAGGTTGTGTACGCATGTAGGTTGCTATCTGACACGCACGTGAATGGACTGCATGAAATGAGTATGGCAGAGAGTCCAAATAAGTTTTATGTTATTATGCTTTTAGAGTTTTCTAATTGATATGACTGAAATAAAAATAAAATGTTTTTTTTTTATGATGCTTTACGAAATGAATAAAGTTTTATGAAAAGTATGCTATATATAATGTTTGTATATGCACGTAATGATCTTCCTTAGCGACCTTTTTTTATGCAGTTCAAGTGTTAATTGTATGCATGTGAACGTATGTCATACACAGTACATATTGTATGTATTTTCATAAAATGAAAAGTGAGGCTTATATTTTATGCTTTACGTGATGCTATTAATTATGCAAATAAAGTATTTTAATATCCCTATGAATTGATACTTTAAAGATGCCATGAAGTGATGTTTTATGTGACACCTCAAATGATAATGTTTAAGCTTATACTTTCAAATGACATTTATGAATGAATGTACTGATGAATGAAAGAAATGACTGAATGAATTAATGCTTTAATATATAAAATTATGTACCGGCCAAGAAGAACCTAAGTCCAAAGAAAGATCACTAACCCTCAGACATGGGGTGTAACAGTGTATACCAGTCAAAAGAAAGTGATAAGAAAATATATGTATGCTCTAACTCTTTAAAAAGTAAAGACAGAAGGTGTGGAGAAATATTTTACAAAAAGAAAATTGTTTTTAAGAAAAATCCCACCTCGTAATGTTTCAAATAAATAAATGTCTCACGTATTGTATGTATGAGTGATGAATGTATAAATAAGAACTTATATTAATATAATTTTATTATAAAATAGTTCTTATTGAATATTCGACTCATTTAATTTTTTTGTATGTCTATCTCCCCTCAAAAATAAAATGTGTAGAAGGCGTCATGATAGACATGCCCAAGGAGAAGAGTATGGAATTCTAGGCACAAAGGTTTTATATATGAGGGACCTTTTCATTTAAAGTTTAATATTTTTTGCTATAATTTTCTTTTAATCTTAAAACATATTTTTGTTATAATATGGAGTCGCTTATATCCTAGATATGAAAGGAAAGATTAAACAAACAGTAATTCTCATCTCTTTCTTATAACCATTTTCTAAATGTTCCTCTACAAAAATGGGCATTACAATTTTTACTGCTTTAAACTAGTTCATTCAGTTAGGATTGTTATTGTTATTCTAATTTGAATAGGAGTAGGACTGTTATTTTTATCATAATAGGTTTAGGTTTTCGTACACAGTTTGAAGTGCATGGCTACAAATACTAGGAATTGTAATTTAGATTCAATCAATATAAAACTTATGGTTCGTTACAATTTATCACCTTTTATCATAGTAAGATTCTGATTCCATCATAATCTACCCTTCGTTTTCATTCCTCACTAGTAAAATCTCATGCACTTATATTCTCATTCTCTTTATCTTCCTAACTGTTTCGTAAATGCTTCATTTATCATTTATCATTTAGATGCCAACTGTAAAGTGAAAAAGATAATTGAAATAAATTCATAAAAAATTTATTATTTGGTTGCAAAAGAATTGCATCTTGGCATGATTATCAAGTGAAAATTACATTGATTAGTTTATCTTTATAATTATCAAATGAAATGATATTTCAAAGCTCATCTAAATAAAATTATTAGAATTGAACGAAAAATAGTAATGTCACGACATGGTCGGAATTTTAATTGGGATGAAAAATGGATAGACTTTTGGGCCTAAAATAGGTTAAATGGGCCATGGCCATAAGTTATTATTTATTGAAACTTAGAAAGGCCCATAGACCAAAAATTGATTATTTTCTAAAAATTTGTTAAGGTGTAGTTGACGATTTTGCGTAACATCAATTATCCAGTACTTGTAGAGGCCCAAGTTAGATTAGTCGGTTAACTTTGAAAAGGCCCTGGATCCATAAATTTTTGGTAAATTTTACGAGTCTCGTTAGACTCAATGATTGGATGAATGCCCAATAAATGGTTTACAGGGCAATTGGGCTTAAATAATTAAAACTTGGCCCAATAATTCTTAAAGGCCCAAAGAATTATTGGACAATGGATCGATTTTGGACATGAGCATTGAGGATTATGATCAATTTAGTTATTAAGTTCGAGCACATGAGCGTGACCAATTACAAACATATGAGGATTACAATTTTAGCGTACCATTCACGTTTAAATTTTTTGAGCTGATTGCCTTCTATATTTTTAAAACCATGCACGTAAATTCTTTTCTCATTATATCTAGGTTTTTTTTTTTCAGTTTCATAGTAGCCCACATCGCAAATGTTTTCTTCATAACAACACTATATTTATACACCTTATACACGTTCATGCACACCTGCCTTCCTCCCAACTACAAAATCACACGAAAAGCTTTTGTGTTCTTCTTCTTCAGAATGATCCTATTGCATTGCACGCACCACCACCTCTGTTTGTACGTCCCACTTCACAAAACTCAAATACAACAAGGATTATATCAGATATGCCTGCTGCAATATCAGATATGCCTACTACATTGAAGCATGTGAACAGAGGAGCAAACCAGCTGCCATCCTCGAGCCCATTGCTGATATTACAACAGATGAGTGATTTGCATTTCATCTCCAAAAATAGAATTTTGTACTATAGGATTTCTATATGATATGTATAGCCAAAAATGTATAGCGTGTCAAGAATTACTTTTGAGTTTCTTAGCATTCTTGTATCTTTTCTAGCCGTGTAACTAAGCATATAAGCCATGTAATTCTACTTTTTTTAATATAGAGAATTCAAGTTATTTCTCTCAATTTAAGTTGTTGCTCTCTGTAAACCTTCATTGTCTTTTATCAATTTTGTCTTCAAGCTTTATTTTAACATGGTATCAGAGAGGGTCTAACAACCTTGCTCTTTCTTCCCTCACCATCCGTTCCTTACATTGTTCAATCACTTTCTCATTCACCATAATCTTCAGGTCCCATGGCTGAACATCAACCCCCTCCAAATTCATTTCCATCCGAGGACCCAAATAGCCCATTCTTCGTCCACCACAGTGACAATGCCAACACTGTGGTGGTCACACCCCATCTCACTGGTCCCAATTATGTATCTTGGAACCGATCATTCACCTTAGCAATCTCAATAAAAAACAAACTAGGATTCCTAGATGAAACCATTGATACCCTTGAGAATTCTAGCAACCTCTACACCCCTTGGTTTCGATGCAACAATTTGATACTCTCTTGGATTCTCAACTCAATCTCAAAAGAAATAGTCTCAAATGTCTTATATATTAGTTCAGCCAAAGAAGTATGGGAGAAACTTAAGGCAAGATTTGCACAACCTGATAATGTACGCATTTACCAATTGCAGCAACAGCTATGAACCATCATTCAAGGGTCTCAATCCATGAGTGACTATTTCACTCAACTTAATGCAGTATGGGAAGAACTGCATAACTATAGACCCTTGCCTCATTGCTCTTATGGCTTGTGCACTTGCAAAGCCTTGAAAGATGTGGGAAACACTCAACAAACTGATTCAATCTTTAAGTTCCTCATGGGGCTTAATGATTCATATGATAGCATAAGGGAACAGATCATTCTCATGGACCCTATTCCTTCACTAGACATAATTTTTTCCCTTTTTTTGCAGGAAGAGAAACAACGACAAGCTAGGATCCTTATAATGCCTCAAAATGAGTCCTCTGCCCTAGTCGTTTACCACAATCACCACAAGAAGAAGGATAGGACAGAGGTGACATGCTACCATTGTGGAAAGGCAGGACACGTGAAGGAAAAATGTTATCGTTTGGTTGGTTTTCCACCAAACTTCAAGTTCGCCAAATCTAAGCTAGGATACCCCATTGATGCATAAAGTTCTCACTCAGTCAACCAAGTTGCTACTCAAACTCAGGAAACAAGTCTTCCACTACCCCTCATTGCAGCTCAGATTCAGCAAATAGCATCCATGGTTAGTGCCCAACCTACCCAGCTCTCTTTAAAGGATGGCAGCCTCCAGACCAACCAAGTAGACACCACACCCTCCAATCATTACTTCTCCAACATGGCAGGTACAAACTCTCAAACATCTCTAAACTCTAAACTACAAAATTTATCTATACATCCTGTCCAAAATACACATATGCTCACAAACCATAAAAAGTCTCAAGAGCAATTTTTCACATAATGAATTTTAGATACAGGGGCCACAGACCACATGGTCTGCTCCATCTCGTACCTCACCACCATAACAAGTGAAAAACAAGCCCAAGTCCACTTTCCAAACAGAACACACGCCTTAGTAACACACATAGGCACTGTTTGAATATCAGACAAGCTTATCCTCATGAATGTCCTATGTGTGCCTACCTTTACATTTAATCTAATATATGCTAGCAAATGCACACAAAACTCTTCTATTTGCCTCATTTTTCTTGAAAAATTTTGCTTCATACAGGACCTATCTTCATGGATGACGATTGGTCTTGCTGAAGTCTCCAATGAGCTCTATTACCTCAAGGATCAGACCTCACCATGCAATGTTGTCAAAGTTTTCCCACCTGCCAAGAATAATCCCAGTCAGATTCCACACTCACCCACCTGCCAGATTTCAACCTTGGACCAGTCACAAACTTTTGATTTATGGCATTTTAGATTAGGCCATGTACCCCCTCAAAAGATGAATGTCATACAAACCCATATTCCTAATGTAAAATGTAATCCTGAATTGCAATGCACAATATGTCATTTTGCTAAACAGAAAAGAAAACAATTCCATTTGAGTTCCATTTCCAGCTTATCCCCATTTGATTTGATCCATTGTGACATTTGGGGACTATACTCTCATCCTTCCATCAAAGGCCACCATTACTTCCTAACCGTTGTTGATGACAAGACTCGGGTTACATGGACATATTTAATGAAGTTTAAATATGAAACAAGAGAGATTTTGCAGAACTTCACTCACATGATTAAGAATCAATTTGATGCTAAAATCAAGCAAATAAGGTCTGATAATGGCCTCGAGTTTCAGATGACAGATTTCTATAACCTACATGACATTTTACATCAAAAGTCTTGTGTCTACACACCTCAACAAAATGGTGTGGTGGAAAGGAAACACCAACACCTATTATCCACTGCTAGGGCACTTCTGTTTCAAGCTTCTCTCCCACTAAAATTATGGGGAGATGCTATCCTAGCAGCAACCCATATCATCAACGGAATTCCCACCCCAATCCTCAACAACAAATCACCATATGAGATTTTGTTCTCAACCATTCCCTCCTACGCACATTTAAGGGTCTTTAGTTGCTTATGTTTTGCTTCTACAATCAAAGAAAATAGAAGCAAACTAAGTCCACGAGCAAAGAAGTGTATTTTCATAGGGTATCCCCCTAGTATCAAGGGATACAAAGTCTATGATCTTGAAGATCACTCATGCTTTGTATCACATGATGTGACCTTCTATGAATCATCTTTTCCCTTCCAAAAATAACATTCTGCTATCACGAACAACTCTGAGTTCACCAATGCTCTTGACCTGATCCTTCCAGTAGTCATGCAAGAATCATCCCCCTTTGATTCTATCAACCAATGTTCTAATCACATTGATCACAACCCCACCACTCAATCTCATTTACCACAAAATGAACAACCTAAGAGCCAACACAACAATCTGCACACTACTGCCTCCCATGATGAAGATAGTGAGACATCTCCACAAGTTCTACCCGAATCATCTATCACTCTTAGAAGATCTAGCAGACCCCAACAAACCCATGACTTTTACATGACTACCATTGCCACATAGCTCATGCTGATCCCAAGTCATACCCCCATTTACCCATCACTGCTCACCCCTTTCATCAATACTTATCCTATAATCATCTGTCCACCCAACAGAAGTCATTTGCTCTATCACTCTCACTAATTCAAGAACCTCAAAATTATCAAGAAGCTATCAAATCCAAATACTGGCAGGATGCTATGAATGCTAAATTAAAAGCTTTAGAGGACAATGACACTTGGACAATCACAACCTTACCTCACGAAAAGAGAGTAGTGGGATGCAAATATGTCTACAAAGTGAAGCTAAAATCTGATGGGACAGTAGAGAGACTTAAAGCTAGGCTAGTGGCAAAAGGCTACACTCAAATAGAAGGGTTTAATTATCAAGAAACATTTAGCCCGGTTGCCAAGCTTATCACTGTTAGAGTTTTCCTTGCACTTGCATCAATATTCAATTGGCATCTCTACCAATTAGACGTGCATAATGCTTTTTTTCACGAGGAGTTGGATGAAGAAATTTACATGGAGTTACCTCCGGATTATCACAGCAAGGGGGAGTCCACTATCAAAGAGAAAGCTGTTTGCAAACTTCAAAAATCAATTTATGGACTCAAGCAAGCCTCTAGACAATGGCATTCAAAATTCTCTGACTCACTCATCTCTATCGATTTCCAACACTCTAAAGATTATTCACTCTTTACCAAGACTGATGGCGATGGTTTTATAGCCTTGCTTGTATATGTGGATGACATAGTCATAGGAAGCTCAAACATTGCAGTCATCAACAAATTGAAAGCTCACTTGCATTCTCAATTCAAAATTAAGGACCTCGGGCTCCTTAAATTCTTTTTAGGCCCAGAGATAGCAAGGACATCTGCTGGACTTCACTTATGCCAGAGAAAATACAACCTTGAGATCCTAGAAGATGCAGGATTCCTTGGATGCAAACCAGCAAGCACCCCGATAGAGATGAATCACAAACTTTCCCACTCTTCATTAGACCTGTTGAAGGATCAAACAAGCTACAAAAGGCTCATAGGCAGGCTAATTTACCTCACCATATCACGGCCTGACATCACCTATGCAGTTAGTATACTCAGCCAATTCATGCACAAGCCTAATGAGGTTCACATACAGGCTGCACTCCGAGTCCTACGATACATAAAAGGATCACTTAGTCAAGGGATATTCTACTCTTCCTAATCAGCTATGCACATCAAGGCTTTTAGTGATTCGGATTGGGTTGCTTGCCCGAAAACAAGGAGATCAATAATCGGATTTTGTGTATTCATCGATGATTCCTTAGTTAGTTGGAGATCCAAGAAACAAGCAACCATTTCACGATCCTCTGCATAAGCAGAGTATTGAGCATTGGCATATGCTAGTTGTGAAGTGGTATGACTGATTGCATTATTGAAAGACTTTGGCATTTCACATTCCAAACCAGCGTTGTTATACTGTGATAACCAATCTGTTTTGCACATCACCAAGAACCTAGTTTTCCATGAAAGAACCAAGTACATCGAATTAAATTGTCACTTTGTTAGAGAGAAAGTACTTGCCAAAATCATCACTCCCTTTCATATTGCATCAAGGTTCCAACTTGCTGATATTTTTACTAAGGCATTGAGTGCTGCAAGCCTCCAATTTCTGATGTCCAAGATGGGCATTTTAAACATCTATGCCCATCGTAAGAGGGAGTCACAAAACTCAAATGCAACAAGGACTATAACAGATATGACTGCTGCAATATCAGATATGCCTACTACATTGAAGCCCGTGAATAGAGGAGCAAAACCAGCTGCCATCCTCGAGCCCATTGCTGATACTACAACAGATGAGTGATCTGCACTCCATCTCCAGAAATAGAATGAACACGTCCTATACTATAAGATTTCTGTATGATATGTATAGCCAAATATGTATAGCGTGTCAGGAATTACTTTTTAGTTTCTTAGCATTCTTGTATCTTTTCTAGCCGTGTAACTAAGCATATAAGCCATGTAATTCTACATTTTTCAAAATAGAGAATTCAAGTTATTTCTCTCAATTTGAGTTGTTGCTCTCTATAAACCTTCATTGCCTTTTATCAATTTTGTCTTCAAGCTTTATTTAACACCCATGTCTCCACAAATAACCAACTCAGCATTGCATGCCCCCTGTCCAACACAGCCACGGTTACTCCCCAACCCCATGAAGACTATAGCTAAAAGCAATCTCCACGTTCCTTGTGACAATTTCTTCTCCTAGAAAACTCCATGAGCCACACACAGTGGTCTTCCCCTTGGTGTGAAACAACTGTTGTAGCCATGTACCACCGTGGAACAACTCCCACTGCCTAAACCCAGCTGTTGCCAACCATTGTCACGCAGCAATCCCACACGACAAGCCTCCTGCACAACCTTAGCCGCAACACCGCCAAATCGCAGCATACTCTGTCACTATGAAACCAACCTCCACAATATAGCCCTCTGTCCACTCAAAACCACCGTGAGATAACCTTGCTGCCTAGCCCACACGAAGCTAGCAACCATGGTTGTCATAGGAACCACCTTAAGCCATCCTGTATCGTGAGCCTCAAGATGCCATAGCCACGTACAAACTCCAAGCCTAGAGAGCTTCTGTTTTAGGAAGCAAAACAAAGCAACAAGCGAACAATCACCTCTCGTCCATGTCGTTGTATCCAGCACTGGAAATCAAGCCACTCCCACGTCGGCCAATTCCTGATGCGGCTCCTCTGTTTGAGCTCCTTCGATTTCTCTCACCCACACACATTCTCTATGTAAGCGCTCTCTATCTCTCTCTCTCTTCCACAGTGGTTTGCCACCATACCTGGCTACTTGTCGCCGCTTACCGTCACTCATTGCTCCTTTCAGTAAGTCCCTTGATGCCCTCTATCCACAGAGGCTGAGGTGTTTTTGTTTTAATTGTTTGTTTACTTAACTTTCCCATCCCTGAGGCCTTTATGTAAAGTATAGTAAATTTTTTATACTAAATTGCACTTATGCCCTTTCAGTTATAAACCAAAATTGTATTTATATTTTGGACGTGATTTTTACCATGAGCCTCAGCTGGTCTCCACAAAATTTGTAAAATATTTTTAAGTGAGCCTAGTCTCAAGTACACAAATTATATTTATCAAAAATATTCTAGAATGAATGTATTAGTCGGAAGAGTTAAACAATTTCGATAAAATTTAGAAAGCACGGATATTTTAGGATTTAGACAATTTTAGACATTTAAGTAATATAGGTTATTTTAGTATTTCAACTTTTAGTATCGAAATACGTGTTCAATAAAAAATTAATAAAAGCTACGCGATTGATTAATATTTATTTAGCACTATTTTAAAGAAAACCTAAATAGCTAAAAAATTTAAATAACTGACATTCCTATACTAAATTTGCATAAAAAAAAATAAACTAAGATTAATTTATGAAAATGTCGGTGATATGTTTAGAAAAGAGATGTGAAAATAACGTTATTTTGTGTTCTCCATTACTCACAAAATTTGCACAAAATAGAAAATATTTTCTAACATGACTTATGCATATATGAGCAATATTTTAACATGTTTCTAAAATGTGCAAAACAACGAATATGAAATCTAAAATTTTTGGTACATATTATATGAAATTTTCTGAAATTATTTTAATTATGTGAAAATGATATGAATATGTTCAGCACTTTGTTTGATATGATATGCATATAAAAAATCTTTGGCATGACTTTTTGATTCTGTATCTAATTACGTTTCTAGTCATGATTCGATGATTTTTTTTCTATTTTGCTCTAATATATGATTTTTTATGAGAGATAATGGTGACCTTTAGTCTTGTCATAGGACATAATAGTAACATCTGGCCCTATCACAAGATATGATAGTGACATTTGATCTTGTCGCAGGATAAAATAGTGATCTCTAACCCATCACGAAATATAATATTGATTTATGTTCTAAATGCAATCGCTCTGATAACATGATGATTTATGTTTTGTTTGGCTTTCTGTAAAGTGTACAACCTTACTATAGAGTTAAAGATGATCTTTGTTATGATATGATGTTCTAATATGATATGATATGATAAGATGAAGACATTTCAGTTATGTTGTGCCAAAAGATATTTTAATATGAACAACTGTTTTTTTTTTTCTAATATGAACAATTTTGAAATGTCGCTTTTAAATTTTTGATAACATGTATTTTTGAAATCTATATATTGAAACTGGAATATTTTGTTTTTGGATTTTAAACTCTTTAAAAATCCCCATACTTATATATTAGTATATATTATCTGTTTTTTGAGCTGTTATGACTCTCCTCTTTCCATAATATTTTTAGATAATTTTGATACTTCAGCTGAAAGTCAAAAGTAGAAAATGTTAGCAAGATCTGATGATCGTACAGGAATAAGTGATAAATGATATAAGTATATATGGTAGAGTCATATTTAATAAATTTATTATTTTATATTATTTTGATGTTTAGAGACATGGATATTTTGAATCTTTGTAGAGATTTTAATTTATTAAAATATTTATTTAACGTCATGATGGAAGAATATATAATTGGAATATATAAATTTATATTTTTTGAAAAATTTTAGAATATATAATATTTTCATGAGACATGATCTTAGGTTAACAAGAACTAACTCTCTGGACTTGGCATTACAAGTAATGGTATTAAAAAATATTCATTTCCATTCATTTTCATTTTATTTACAAAATAAAAAGTTATCGACTTTACATTCATCTCTATTCCTTTTTTTTTTTTCCTTAAAAAATCGATACAAGACGGATTCAATTCATTCCATTCCATTTCCACTACTTTCCTTTACCCAAACGAAGCCAGACGAACTTATTTCCTGAACTTTACCATCTGAAATTTGGAGCAGAGACCAGAACCAAACTTAGCCAACTCCACAAATATATCGCCAACTTGGAAAGGATCCAACTCTCCAAGGGACTCAGAATCACAAAAAATAAAAATAAAAAACGAATTGCTATGACATCATTAAATGGTAGAGTTCCAGTTCCGTGTGGCACAATATTCAATTTAACCATCCAAACGACCTTAAATAAATGAAAGAAATATAGCAACAAAGAAACTATCAGTTAGACCATACGTGAACTAAACCATGCCTATTGCCGGTATAGATTTCATTCCGCTCTTCATCGTAAAAGAGAGCAGTAATATCTTCCAAGGCTTCTGCAACCGTGCTCCTGATTCTGGAGGCATGAGTCTGCTTCTTCCAAGCGCAGCTGCTACCACAAAAATGATCGCGACAACCACATTCCTCTTCCATGGGGAAGCTGTTGCTTGTTCTAATTTTTGCAAGGCATTTGCCGGTTAGAATATTACTGATATTGATTGATCCTGCTGAATAAGAGAAAGGAAAGACCGTTAGCACCAAAATTCAATAAAATGAATACTTCAAATTGCCGTACAACTGATGGTAAAAGCAATGAATTGAACTCCTATTAAAAAGAGCTCCTCATATAATAAATAAATAACAAAACAAAAAAATGAAGAGGTTTTACGCTACCAAACCACACCATGAAAACACAAGAAGTCCATAAAGGTCCAATCTTGTATTAAAATAACAGTAGTAATATTAAACAATAACAATCAATGCAACCATCGAAAAGGGCTAAGATAAATCTAAAGAAAACTAGGAACAAATTCAAGAAACCATGGGTTGCATAAGTGAAATATACTAAGTTTATCACTGGTAGATATTTCATTCTGCTCTTCATCATAAAAGTGGCAGTGATGTCTAAAATTTCATTCAGATAATAGTACCAATAATAAACCACAATTAAAATTAACACACACACACACACACACACACACATAAAATTGTTATAAATTTGTTCAGCAAATATGGCAGGTTAGGCATCAGACTAACATATCAAACCCCAAAGGAAACCGACTCTCCAGTTCAATTAATAGGATACACTTTTGGATTGCCCTTTTGTATGTTTCCATTACATATGGCACACTGGATTAGTAAATGAAAACTAAAATTACCAGTTCCTTCAGACAATGGATCATCAGAATCAGCCTTGCAGTAAGAGATAATAAGATCCTGATCACTCGTGATATATATGTTATTAGTGTTGCAGTCAGGATGCCACAGAAGGTGATCCTCAAATGAGGTCACAAGCTCCCCACGGAAGTTCCAGACAGCCACAGTTCGGTTTCTAAATGTCAGGAATAACTGGTTCTCATACAGAAATATAAATGCTGATGGCGTCATAAATTCAGTTCTGCTAACTTCTGTCAGCTCAAAATTGCGAACCTACATATAATGGCCGTCAGAAATCCAAATCAACAAATTACTTGGGTTCTTGCCCATTCTTATGATAAATAAGTCTTGTTTACCAATTACCAAAAAAAAAAAAAAAATCCAAATCAACAAATAATACCAAAAGATATCAAGAACGGTTCTTACATCGAGTATCTGAAGATTCTCATTCTCTTGCTTGACAAGTAGCTTTTCATTGAACTGTTCAATGAAATCCACCTTCTTATTCCGGTGAAGGAGATGGTTGAAAGACTTGAGAACAGTTCCATCCTCAATTGAAAGAATCTTAAGGGGAACATGGCTACTCCCTTTGGTAAAAATCAACAACATGATCCCTGGACTGCTCAGGAAAAATACCAAATAGGAGGAAATAAGTAATTATGAAAAGGATCAATTGCCAACAACATTTTTATTCTCAAGCAGTTGAAGCACAAGTACATGAAATACCACGGTTGTGCATGTGCATAGCATGCTAGATAAATTACCTGATCTTTATTTCTTGAACATGTTTATCCGATATGGAGTACAACATTGTATAGTTTTTCAGGTCAAACACTTTGTAAATACTAACACAAGAATGAAAAGAAAAAGAAAAAATAAGGAAATCAATAAGCTAATCCAGTAATAGAGAATCACCAATAAAATAATAATAATAAGAAATAGAGAATTGTATCTTAGCAGAAAAAGAATGCTGAGAATAATTACCTATCCTGTGCAGAATAAGTGAGTACCTTCCCATTGACATCATCAAACTCTACGAAACCAGGCCATTTCAGTGATTCAGACTCAAAAAGTGCAAAGCCAGAATCTGGTTTGCCCCTCCTTATGTATCTGGAATATATGAACAGACACCGATGCATTTTTACAGAACAATTTTAGAATACAAACAAGCAAAAAAAGGATAATTAACTATTGGATTTGAGATTTCTCATTTGTTCGTTTGGAATTGTTATCATATTTTAGGAGGGGGCAGCAAGTGTTATAAGATTCACATACTCAATCCTTGTGCTTCTGCATTTCAAAGAACTGAAATTGTCTGAAGCATACACAGAAACTGTGATAAGTGAGTCATTGTTTTTATTATAAAACAAGCTTCGTATAACTTCATCAGGACTGACATTCAGAAAGCATATCCTCCTATTAGTCTCTGCATCCAACAAGGGAGACACATATAAATCCCCCATCGTCATTCTACTTTTAGACTCAAAAAAAATTTCACACCTACTCAAAAGTTTTAGAAATATATAAAAACAGCTATACCTCGGCTAAATGCTGCACAAACACCAGATTGAGCAAGAGCAAACACAGTGTCATGAGCTGCTACGATCTCAATTATCTTTGACCTTTTTCTCAGGAAAGGCAGTACCATGGAACAATATCCTTTTGGATTATGGGTATCATATTCCTCCTATCCATAAACAAATTAAGCATATACCAATAAGCAGATTAGAAGAGCATACTTAACTATGTTACAAGGTACTTACATAAAATTAGGAAGGAGGATTAATGCAAGCAAAATTAAAGCGTACGTTAATTAACAGTACCGGGATTATTAACTGGATGCACAAATTTGAGGTTTAACCTAATTGTGAACTTCTCAGGACTTCCTAAATGATTTATGTATGATTTATGTCCATAATGACATAACACATTTTGTAAGGGATATGGGCTCTTTAATCCCGTGTGGACGGGCGGTAGGTAACTTCTCTACTAAAAATACCGCCGATGATCAGCTTGGCATTTTGAAAAATAAGGATGCCACCAAAATAAAGTTTATGACTCTTAATTGAATGAAAATTGTAGATATATTTAATTGACTAACAAGGGTCGGTAACTGTATACAGTCTTTATTATATATCTAACTGGGTTTGAGCTACAAAGGAAAACGCTAAACTAGCGCCAAAAAGATTTCACACAATTATTCAAGCCACGCGCTTGTTAATTCATATTATTTGAGAAAAAGAAGATGAAGAAGAAGAACAAGAACAAGAAGAAGAAGGAAAGGAGAACAAGTGAAAAATGAGAAGTATTAGATTGCTACAAGAGAAAAAGGAAAGCAGATGACACCTGCAAACGTATGTTACGGAAGCGTTCCTGGGCGTCGCTCATACCGAAAGCACGCTCACGCCTCGAACTGATTTCCCGTCTCTGAAGTTTCTTAACGCTATTGACCAACCCATCCACGCCACCACCGCGAGCTCGCTTCTTTGCCAGTACCCGCCTTCCTCTGCAAGGCCGAGGACTCACCGATATCCTCCTGCCGCCTTCCATTTTTCTCTCTCGGAAAACACTTTTCACGAAAGTAGGACCCCAAAATTAGAAAATTTACAGCATATTAGCTAATTCGAAAGCGAAATAGCATATAAATCTTTGCTCGGCTGCTCCTTAATTACAAACCCAATCTTTCGGTTTCCATCCCTCAGATAAAACCCTAACTCTCCTATCATCCGGAACACAAATGATTTTTTATGTTTCCAAATCACAGTTTAGAAAGAGAACAGCCGACAGCTAATCCCGCGGAGGCCCCGACCCAATGCTATAATCGATCTCTCGCTCCGTCTCTCTGATAAATCACCGAACGAAGAGTACAACTGGGTAGAAGCAAGAGATGTCTCTGTGTCGGATTTCAACGTGCGTACGTGTCCGATTCCTTTTCTCAAATTCTGAATATCGTTGAAATATTTGATATTTCAAAAGTTTGTAATTAACTCAAAATTTGCTGAATAGCATCAAATCAATCAACTATATTAAGTCCTAGTTTGTTTTTATAATTATTTTCATCTCATATTATTATTTAAAAATAAATTAAGATACATTAAATTAAGATAAATTTTAAAAAATAAATAAAATATTATTTTTTAGAAATATTATTTATATATAATTTGTGTATCTTTTATGTACACCTATATATAAATATAATTTTTATGTATTCTTTAATTTAATTATTTTTATTTTTATTTTCCTTTTATCATATTTTTATATTTTTTTAATATTTCGACTAACGATTCTGTAAAAGGTACATTAGGCAGTGTACTTCTAGCATTACTAATTATTTTTTAATAATATTATTATTTTAAAATTCAAAAATAATAATAAATTAAAATTCAAAAAAATTAAATTGAAATTTTAAAAAATTAAATTGTTTATTATATTTTGTATGAGAATTTAAAAAAATTATAATAATAAGCTTAAGAAAATGAGTTGTGATCTCAACTCATTTTTTAATCCAAACAGATAAAACTATTTTTATTTTTTTTCAAATTTTTACTTAATAATTAAAAAAATATTTTTTAAATAATATTATGTTTTTTTTTAAATACATATAATAAAAAACAAAAACCTTTCCCAACAGGACCGGTGGCTCTAGAGCCACCCATTTAATTATTATAATCTTTTATACAAAATAAAATAAATAATATAATTTTTTTAAATCTTAAAATAAAAATAATATTAAAAATAAATTAGTCATTTTATTAAAAATAAAAATAATATTCTAATAATATTTCATTTATCTTTTAACTTTTATTTTAATTCATCTCATCTGATTTCATCGTATCTGTAAAAATAAATGTGGCCTATATTATTAAAAATTTAATATTAATTTTCAAAAGATTTCATACCACATAATAATTTGATTGAGAGTACTGCAGGAGTTCTAGACCCATTTTTCTCTAATCCTTTAATAAAAGGATTCATTCACTTAATAAAAATAAGAGGTAAAGTCAATAAATATATATTTTTTCGATTCATCTCTAGAGTTGAATATCTATTCAAAAAATTATTTTTTATTCAATCTGCAAGAATCAATAGAAAGGGCAAACCCCTTATGTAATAGAGCCTTAGTTGCCCGCCAAAATTTATCAATTTGCAAATTCTTCTTCAATTATTTAAAAGAAAGAAATTAGTTGATATTATGATAAGACTAAGTAACATAAATATCATTATGGAAGCAGTTGATCGTTGAAATGATAATCGATACAACGAAAATGTAATATATTAATTCTTTTTACAGAGTGGAATCTTTAAAAGGAGACTATGGAATTATATGTGCGCTTCTCCATATTTTGACTCTTGTATTGAGAGCTAGGCGTATTAGAAATTATATGGCTAGAAAGAGAAATATCCACAGGGTTACAACAATGTATTGGACTTGAATACACCGATCCTTTAAGAGTTTTTCAAGTTCTAGCAGATGAGACAAAACTACTTTTCAAAGAGAATCTTCTTCCATTCAGAGGAGATACTAGTTTATTTAGTATCAAAAAATATGGCTCCACTATTATATTTTAAAAAAAATAAAAATCTAAAAAAATGGTATTAAGGGTTTAGAGTTTAGGATTTGTGTTTAGAGTTTAAAATTTAATATTTAGATCACTATGAATTCCCTAGTGAGATGCCAAAAATAGCATTCCACATTCATGATGGTCATAATGAATTATTAGATATGCATTTTAGTCTAGCTAATGCCCTCACCACCTTCTAACGCTTAATGAATGAAAATTCTCAACCTTTTAAATAATACTCTCATCTATAATACAACTATGGAAGACCATGTTCATCAATTAAAGCTTGTCCTCGAAACACTACATAAACACCAACTTTATACCGAACAATTAAAATGCAATTTTGTTTGCCTAAAAAATAAATATCTTGAGCATCTAATCTTCACAGATGGGTTAGAGCCGATCCACCAAAGATAGATCCTATGCTCAACTGACATTTCCCTACTAAACTCAAATTCCTCTATGGTTTCCTTGACCTAACAGAATATTATCGTTTGTGGTTTCCTCTATGGTTTCCTTGACCTCGCAAAATATTATCATAGGTTTATTAAATATTATGACCTCATTGCTACCCTACTGACATCATTACTTAGAAAAAAAGAATTCCATTGGTCCGAGAAAGCAAAATTGTCCTTCCAGGCCCTTAAACAAACTATAACATCACCTCTAATTTTAAGACTTCCTTCTTTTTAAAATTTTTTTAATTTTGTGTGATACATCAGGTTATGGTATTGGAGCAGCTTTATTACATTATAGGAAGCCTATTGCATTTATGAGTCAAGCTTTAAGGGAATGACATCTAGGCTGCGTTTGAATGTCGAGATGAGTTGAGTTGAGTTGAGTTGAAATGAGTTGAATAAAATATTGTTATAATATTACTTTTTAATATTATAAGTGTGTTGAAATTTGAAATATATTAAATTTTATATGGGTATTTGAAAAAGTGTGAAATTTTGAAAAAGTTATAATGATGTGATGAGATGGGATGAGTTGAGGTAAGTTTGGAAACTAAATTGGATCATACTCTGTCCATTTATGAAAATGAGCTATTGGCTTGATACTAGTAGTAAAAAAGTGGTGAGCATATGTTCTTGGGCAGAAGTTTATGGTGCAAACGGGTCAACAAAGTCTTATATATTTGTTGAATCAATGTGTGGGTACACAAGCACAACAAAGATGGCTAACTAAACTATTTGGATATGACTTTGAAGTCCATTACAAAAAGGGAAAAGACAACATTGTTGTTGATGCATTATCTAGAATAAATGAAGAGGAAATCTTAAATATAACACTTATTGTTGCTTCTTGAATGACTCAATTAAAGTCTGATTATAAAACTTCTTCGTAATTAATTTTCTTGTAGGAACAACTTTATTGTGGATTATTGGACTTGCCCAGAAGGATGAAATCCTATTTTATAAGAGTTGAATTTATGTGGGAGTTAACTCTTCACTTCAAGAGTAACTGATGCAACTAATGCATTCTAGCCCTCAAGGGGGACACTCTAGGTTTCAAAAGACACTGCACAAAGCTAAGGCTGAGTTTTTCTAGAAAGGGATGCGCAAGGATATATGCACATTCATTAGAGAATGGGATAATCATCAAAGGTATAAGAGTGAAAAGATTGGGATCTGAGTCTAGGGCCTTGGGTCCCAGGATCTGGGATTTTGCCTCTGGGATCTAAGGTCGGGCATCTACTATCTAAGGTCTAGATTTTGGAGTTTGAGATTCAAGTTTGGGATCTAAGGTCTGGGGTGTGGAGTTTGGGGTTCGGGGTCTGGATATGTGGATTGAGGTGTGGGGTCTAGGGCATGGAATTTGGAGTTTTAGGTTTGGATTCAAGATACAAGATTTGGGATTTAGAGTATGGGTTATGGGGTCTGGGGTTCTGGATTCAGGTTTAGGGTTTCGAGTCTAGCTCTAAGGTATGGGCCTGGGTCTAGGGTTTGGGTTTGGAGTTCGAGATTTGAAAATCAAGGCTTGAGGTTCGGGGTCTGGGTCTATGGTCTTGGGTTCAGGGTCTAGGTCTAGGTCTAGGGTTTAGAGTCTAGGGTCTTGGGTCCAAGGTCTAGGTTCAAGTTCGAGGTTCGGGATTTGGAGTTCCCAGTCCAGGGTTTGGGATTTAGAATCTAGGATCTAGAGTATGGGGTTTGAGATCTAGGATTTGGGGTTCAGAGTTAGGGATTTAAAGTAGATTTGGATGTTGAAAAATATTGAGAAGAATTGTAAATAGTAATAAAAAATAGGTGAAATGTAATAATAAAATATTGAATAGTAATGAAAAAGTAATGAATAGTTATAAAAATATGTAAAAAATAATAATAAAATAATGAACAATAATAAAATATTTGAGAATTCTTGAAGTATTTTCTGATTGCCGAACGCAATCTTAGGATTTCGAGATATGGGATGTGGGATCTAGGGTTTGGGATATGGCAAACATGTCTAGAATCGTGGTTTGGGTTCGGCAGCAAGGTGTGCAAGTTGGGTCTCAGCTCGATGATTGATTGGAAGCTGAGATAAACCAAGATAATAAAGAATAGCTATGGCATATTGACATCAACGGACTGGTTGACCCACAATTCCGAAGAGAAGATAGTCGTAAAGCTGTTAGTAGTGTGAAGGAAAATAGTTGATTAACTACAACCAATGGGCTCAGATCTTTGACACTGACAACGTCACAACAAATGTGAAGTTATTTGGCTCCAAAAATGACCTGATCTTATGGGAAAAAGGCATGAAAAACGTGACACTTCTGAATATTCATACATAAGACTACAAATAAATTGAGCCGAGCCAAATTCAAAGTGTTCAAGCTCGATTAATATATTTACTCGTCCAAACTCAAATAAAACTTAAACATCCACACTTGAACTTGGCTCGCCAACCATTATTGTTGTTTAAACTAGATTAGAACTCAAGCCAAAATAAACAAATCATAGAAAAGTTTATTCTTTTCTTTTGATTAAGCTAAAAAGTTTTAAATTTTGCACTAATTCTAAAAGTTTAACTATTCAACCAAATAATTATGATATAAAATTTCATAATATAAATTAACTTGTAGTTATAAATCAAAAAAGTAATATATAAGATAAATGTGATAAATTAAACCATTTAATATACAAATATAGATAACATAATAAGTCAAAAGTTATAGTTCTATAAAATATTTTTATTAAAAATAAATTATGAGTATATTATAGCATGCACTGCTAGATATTATATTTAAAAGTGTATTACCCATATGATATAAGTATATAGTTATAGTGTATAAGTTAATGTACATATATTACAATATAAAACTATAATAATATAGAACTATAAGGCATAATGATGGTTCTAAATTATAATATATATTATTATTGTTATAATTTTATGAAAATCATATTGTCTGCAAATTGTTATTTATAAAAATTATAGTTAATTAGTTAAAGATAATTTAGTAATTGTTTCAAACAAATGTGCAATCACTCCTTCATTTATAATTGAAAATTTCTAAACAGAAGCCCAAACTCGTTCTTTTACATTTCATATTTCATTCTCCCCTTTCTCCATGCCCTTCTTCTTTCCCCGTCCCTTCCTCCAAGTCTCCTGCTCTTCGAGTCCTGGTCCTCTACTTAAACCAGAATGTATAGAATGAAAACTTACCGCAAGAGCCCTAGTCCTTAACGCCGGTCACAACCCCATTATTCCTCCAATCCAAACAAGATTAAAAAACACAATTAATTGAACTGTGAAATCCGACAAACACCAAATTCACAAGCTAAATCCCAGTAATATAATCAATCAATTAAGAAGAACAGATGATCAAGATTAATAGAATATTATCGAAGGAATCCATATTTTCTTACGGGTTATGGAGAATCAAACAGATAATAGAATATATAAATTTAAGGAGTGAAAAATATTAAAATCAAGATTAACGAATTAAGTCCTCTGAATCTAACAAACCATTTCCTTGAAGTACTTGGTTTACATTTAAAGGCAAAGAGGATTCTAAAAAGGAAGAAGCAGATACAAACATGACGACATGCAAAAAATTGAATTAAAAAAAAAAATTCTATGAAAGTAGCAGTGCAGTGTCCTTCTGGTCTGTGAATATGCCATGCGTTTTTTTTTTTTCAATAAAACAGTGCCACGTCACTGAGTGTAAATAACGGGGTAGGACTCTTTTAAATTTACGTACTAATCCATCCGCACCGTTTTGTGCGTTTCGTGCCTATACATGGACTTTTCCGTAGCAGCCTGCAGCACTCTTTATAATTGCATCAATAGGCTACAATCTATACAACAATTGAAAAGTTGATATGTAAACTCTAATGTTATATTATATAATACATTATTAACTAAATTTATAAAATAGCTTATATTACAAGCATAAAATAGCTTGTATCGTATATTTTACAACTTGTAATAAAAAACACAACTAAATATAGATAACTAATGACATAAAACATACCAAGAAAAGTGACTCTCCCTATGGCCGATCAAGCTATATAGCAAAGTGTTCCCCTCTTTCTGCTATGTCGGGGATTGGATGACGGAAAAGCCATCGATAAAAAAACTATATGAAATATTTAATACACACTTTTGGAATGTAAATAAATATATTAAGGTAAACCATAAATGAATTAATAGCAGATAATTAAATATATAAAATACAGCTAACATGTAATATATATAAAGCATACATATATAATGCAAGCATCAAAGCGAGCTCAAGCAAGCCAAGTCAAGCTTATGCATGCTTCGCTCACAAACTTTAAATTGAGTTTATAGGAGTTTTACTCATTTACTATTCAAACCAATACATCATATTTATTAAAAGAACCAAAATTAAATTGAGTTCGAACTGCTGTATTCATTTGCAATCCTATTCACGCAGCAATGGCAATCATGCGAAGGCTACAGGCTTAACTTAGAAATGGAGAGCAAGTTAGATAAAATTGCTTTAAAATCTTTGTGTATGCAAAAAGATCAATCAAATCTGATTATTTACTGCGTACCATCTCCAGTGATGTTTAGTTTTTTAGCTCCTCCTACTATTCACAAACATAAAGGCATGCAATTTACTCACGAAGCACTAGTATAAGCTTCGACGAAAAGAGACAAGAAACCGCAGTGTTCCAGCATACAATTTTGTTTCAACACATTGATTGACCGTCCAAACAAATAGCAAAACATGTAACGACGAACCAAATAAATACGTTGATCCACTAGTCCCATCAAATTAAACCCCAAAGTCCTACAAAGATATCGTTAAAATCTAATATATAAAGAGTCCCATCAAATTAAACCCCCAAAGTCCTCCAAAGAAATCGTTAAAATCTAATATCTAAAGAGTTCCTACTCTGAAATTTCAGAATCTTGACTGCACTAGCGCTGAAGCACAATCACACGAGCAGCTTCCTAATTCATCTCCCGACGGTAATAAATAAAAAATGGCTACATCTTGTAAGAGACACTAATACTAACAGAATTTCCAATGATTGTTGCAGTTTACACATGTTACATACGTTGTCATAGGCTCATCAGCACTTCGTGTCTGCATTTGGTAGTAGGTGCATTTGCGTTGCCCACATCGACTGCACTTGAATTGATCAGTTGTCGCTTTGGGTTGCGCTCCACGCTCACAATCAAATAACGCTTTCTCTTCAATCTTTCTATTCTCATTTCGCCTCTTATCACTTGCCATTTCTGCTGTGCTCATGTTGACAAGCCATTCTGGTTTGACACGTCCAAGAAGTACCCTTCTCCGAAAATCTGGGTTGTTAGCATCCTTGAGGTTAAACATCACTGATCTATACTTGGCCTTTTGGGCCCCTTGAGAACTGCCCCACTTCTCAAACAGGATGGACTCTACAGAAACAGCAACTCGAATAGGATCACATGCATTCACTTCATCCTGAATATCCTCGTCAGCTTCACCAGAAACTTTAGACAAAGCTTCGTGAAGAATTTCTCGCACCTTGTCCCGCATGGCATCATTAGATTTAATCATTGACATAAGCTTCGGTGGTGCACCAGGACCTACTAACAGTTTCTTCACTCCAGAAGTCTGCTTCCCCTCTTTGGTTCTCTTTTCAACTTCAGCATTTTCAGCTAAATCATTTTTCTCTGTCTTACCAACGACATTAACATTTTGAACTTTTCTCCCTGCCTTGACAGCATCTGCCCGTGAGACTTTGTCAATCTCAACGCTTTCGACCTTTGGAACCTTCTGAACTTTTGCAGAGGATGTCTTCACATTGTTATTAGTCTCAACAGAACCATTACCATTATCCAAGCTTTCATTTTGTTTGTTTTTGTTTGTTTCCTTTATAACTATATCTTTCCATATCCCCATCAGATCAGAAGCCAATGATTGGATTTTCTTCTTAGGGTGCTTTGTGAGATGGCGAAGAAGCTTCCCAACCTGAATTTCATATTCACACAAAAAATCGTCAAGTCCAATTTTTCAAGCAAACAGATCAAAGGTTATAAAGCGCAGCAGCATTAACAATCATAGACCAGGAAAAAAATATTCTTCTCCAACAATCATTCAAATCTGAACATAAACCACCAATAAAATTTCCATCATTCATAGTGAGATCCAAATACAAGAATTGACAATAGCCGGGCAAGAAACAGGTTGATATGATGTTTGCTCAAGGACAACTGCAGCGAATTAAAAGAGTTGTAGGAAAAGAAGTAGATGCAAGAAATCATTCTGTAAGGACGTCGAGTATCTTTTCATCAATGAAAATACTCAAAAGTTATAAGATTCCGAATTGCTTCTCCATAATTTTTCTGTGACAAACAAAAAAGAGAGAGATAGTCCAAAATGAAGGTAATCAGCAATTGTTTTGTTTAATCCATCTTTTACTATTAGATGAAACTATTTATTTTTTTATAGATAAGGAGAAATCCCGGAAAAGCCAGGAAATTTTATTTCTAGGAAAAGGAGGCACAACTGTACACGGGATATATACATGAGAAGTACCCAACTAGGGTTTACAACAGAAAGTAGAAAATCATGGACATTACGTCCATTAAAATCAATCTACTCCTGCCCATGAGAACAAGGTTTTAAAGAAGAAAACTTTCAGCTCATTCATTTTCCTCTCGTGATCCTCAAAGCTCCTATCATTTCTGTCCAAATGCGCCAATACATACATATAGGGGTCATCTTCCATATTGCTATCACTAGTTGATTACCTTGGAGTCCTCTCCAGCTTGCTAGAAAATCCACTAGCCTACGAGGCATGATCCACGATAAACCTATTCCTGCAGGCCGCAGTTCCCACAAGGTCCTAGCCACCTCACAATGTAGAAGCAAAATGATCTATAGATTCCTCATCGCTCTTACACATACAACACTAGTCTAATACCATTACACGACATTTTCTCAAATTGTTTGTAGTAAGAATCTTGTCTAGAGAAATTGTCCAAACAAAGAAAGCTGCTTTCAGAGGAGCTTTAGGCCTTATTTGTTTTCCCAAACTATTTCATCTTATCTCAAACTTATCATTATACTTTTTAAATTTCTATACAAAATAAAATAAACAATTCAACTTTCTCAAATTCCAAAACAACTTTTTCAAATTCCAACAAAACTAATATTAAAAAAATATATTACAACAATATTTTATTCTTTTTTTGACTTTTATCTCATTTCATCTCATTTATGAAAACAAACCACACCTTAGTCTTCCATAAATATATATATATATATATATATATTATGTCGGGAAACCTCTTCAAGGCAAGGCCTTTCGGACCCACTCCTGCAGAGCAAACTCCCGGTCCCATGCACCGCACTCTCAGAAGTTTTCCTACACGGAACTGGTTAAATCGCCGACTTTTCATCAGGAGTGTGGCCCCAAAAGATTGTTTACACCCATGAGGTATTGAACCTTGGACCTTGAATGGAGTGATACCTCCAGACCAAGGCCTTCACCACTTGGGCCAACCCCTTAGGATTTCTTCCATATGTTCCTCCATGGAAAAGTGGTCATGCCCTAACTAATTAGAACTTGGTAAAATGATCTCATGTGCATCTACCTTTCATAGAGGGGCTCCAACTACTCTTATCCATGGTGCCCTCAGTTACCCTAATGTAACATGGTAAGGCAGAAAACTTGGAAATAACCTTCACCTCCCAATCTTGTGCTATCCTAATAAAATCTACACTCCATTGAGGAAAACCAAAAGAGAAGACAAAAAGATCAGCTAATGAAACATCCTTCGCCCGTATAAGCTAAAAAATATCAAGAAATGTTTCTTTGAGGCTTTGTTCACAGCACCATTTGTCGTGTCAAAACTTGAATTGAGAAAAATCACCTACCTCAAAACGTGCATGGCTTAGGAAAGTCTGCCATCCGCGTCCTTTTACCCATCCTCGTCCTTAAAAGGGCGCAAACCACAATTTTAGATGGTCTGAATGTTTTTTTTTTTTTTTATGATTGTCTTTATATTATTTTAATGATATATTATTCTTGGCACATGATACTTAGACGTATTTCAGGTCTGTTTCGAAATTTCTATCGTATTTTTCTATATGGTATAGTGTCCAGAAATAGAATACAAAATTATCTTGTTACATTTTTAGCACGGTGGCTCGGCCCCAGAAATAAATTTCTGGTTCTCCCACTGATTCCATTGCTTTTTTTTTTTTTTTTAAACAACCTGATTATGGCGAGTAGGGTCGCATGTCCATGGTGCTCTGCCTTCAGGATGCATGTAAAGAAAAAAATTCAAACAATGCAACCAACATATTTGAGGGGAAAAAAACAGCACCTGGGTGGAGACAAGAACATGATAAGTGACAGGGAAGTTCTTGAGCTGGTGTAAGGCATCAAGGCATCGACTTTCCTCAACTCCGCTGTCAGTGGAGGCCGCGGCGTCCGCAGCTTTCTTCGCTGCTTCAAACAATGCAACCAGCTCTCTCTCCATAATCCCCAAGATTTTCGCTTATAAATGAAAATGATAACTAAATAATGAATAGAGCGAATATAAATCCAATAAGATGATACGAAGAATTTGACTAAAATTTTTTTTTTAAAAAAAAAAGGAAAAGAAAAAGAAAGCCCTCGATGGCAAACAGGAATACCGCTAAGAAAGGGGGGTTGAGATACGTAGTAAAAATTCACCTAGATCAGCCGTCGGAAAGGCTAAGAATTTAGCCAAATGTTAGTGTTTCTTGTTCACCGGTGATTCCAGAAACCAGAACCCTAGCCTCCGTGTCCGTGTCTCTGTGGATTTCAATTACAATGCACTTACCGAACAAGAAAGTTATAAAGGTCTTCCAGCTCGTATATAAATGGAGGCGCAATCAAGAGATCAGCTGAGAGATCGACGGCTTCTGTAGACGCGGACGCGGACGTGAGCGTTAGCACGGATGCTTGCAGATTAGGGATTAAGACACGCACGATAATAAGAGTTGAGAGATCGACGGCCTCTGTTGACGCACGCGTAAGCACGGATACTTGCAGATTGGGATCAAGATCTGTCTTCCAGAATCCACGTCTGGAACTGGTCATAGTGTCGTACTCATCCTAGTCCTAGTCTCGCGTAGGATTTTATGGTTAGAATGATTCAGGCAATTCAACGGCTGATTCGTATAGGGACATACTATTTTTATTTTAAATTTTGCCATTTTTAATCAAGATTTAATACGATATAAATGATTTTATATTTTTATAATTCTTAATAAATCATGTCTTTTTTTATTAATAATAAATCATATCATTTGTATTTTCATTTACACTTCTTTTATGTCGCTTGTTTTTGTTACAATTTTACATGATCACATGCAATCTGTTATTGAAAAATAAGATTTAATTATACAATAAGGTTTTTATAATTTGAGATATTAGTTTATGTGAGTAATGCTAATTACACGTAACATACCGATACTAGTTTGTACAAATAAATTTAAATCGTTTTGATTATTATTATTGTTATTATTTTATTTATTTTAGAACATTGAAATATTTCTTTATTAAATCTTATTGTAAATGTTTAATCTAAAATCTGTATTAATTTTTTTTAATCTTTAAACACTACTCACCCGTCTCTAGTGAATTACCCAAATCCTCTCTAAAAATGTGAAAAGCTTGTCTATGTCAATTTTAGATGTGATTTGATTCTTGTTTATGTCAATTTTAGATGTGATTTGATTAGTGAAATGAGATGAGATAATTTTAGAATTTAGATAAAATATTGATATAATATTATTTTTATTTTGAAATTCAAAAAAATTAAATTATTTATTATATTTTACATAAAAATTTAAAAAAATTATGATAATGAAATGAGATAAGATGAAATATTTTCAGCATCAAAATAGAGCCTTAAACTATACCAAATACTACAAATCAATCATTTTTTACTTCATGACACAACCTCCGTTGTCCCTCGATTTTTGATGTGATCACATCTTTCTCTTGCAAATTCCCTTTAAGAGTTTCGCTTTGAAATGGGCAAGAAGATGTTTGGCGTTTAACACTTACCAATGTAAAGATGTCAAGTCAGTGCATTACACCTTAAAGAAATAAGACCGATTGCGTGTGATTATCAGTGAAAAATCAAAGAGAAGATCGCATCTCCCTTTCCCTTCACCCATCGCATACCAAGATCCGTTTTGCTGCTGGATTCCATCTCTCTATCTCTCTCCTTTTTTAGTTTGGGTTAAAGTTGAGAATTTCTAAATTTCCAAATGATGAGTTGGCAGAGAGTATTGAAGTTTGTACAGGCCATGGCAACCCATGGTGTCCTCTTGTACTTCATGCTTTTGCTCGTCTTCAAGCTCGACCATTTCGTCTCCTACTCCTAGTGGTTAGTTTCCCTCTATTTATAAGGTATATATAAATATTGAAATTTTATTTATACATATATACAAATTTCTTTGTCGTGTTTGATTTCGATTGATATGAAAATGGATTTTGATTTCTTTGCAATGGCAGTGAAATGGAAGAGAGTTACAATTTTGTGGGTTTTGCTTAACCTTAGCAAACTAGTATGGTAGCCAAGTGCACAAAGACGGCGACGAGTTTCAAATTGGTAACAAGTGCAGAGTGTTACAAAATTACTTGACCTTAGCAATTTTGTGGGTTTTAATTTTAGAATATTTCAAGATTTTTTTCCCTTTAACAATGAAAAACTGGTAGCCAAAGTGCATGAAGATGTTGACGGGTTTCGGTGGGGAAGGCTTTTGAATTTGCCATTGGAGATGAATCATTGGGGTTGCTGCTTGCTTTCGCCATCGGTGGGGTTGTCTCGCCATCGAGGGATAGTGCTGGGAGGGTGGATAGTGTTGGGAGTGTGCTTGCATCGATAAGGATTTTAGAAATGAGATGGATTATCTGTGTTGTGTTTCCATGATTAGTCACATGGGTAGCCTACGTGTCAAGATACTAGTAGAGTGTGTTATTTAGCCATACCACGCTTTTCGCTTAGAAGATTTTTTCTTTCCTTAAATGCTTTGAATTAAACATATACAAGATGATTTCAATTTATTTATTTTAATGAATATGTTGAGGAATAAATCTCATATTATCTGTAGACAAGGCATTAGATATGCTTATAAGCAATATAGAAACATCTCTTGTTGAATCGGTTTTATGAGATGAATTAGGCCCATGAATTTCTATATGGTATCAAAGCCCGCTACAAGACGAATGGGGGCCTACACTACTTACTCTGTGATAAGAACCAGAAAAATTAATAGTCTGGAGGGTGTTGAGTAGGGGTGTAAAAAAAAATCAAAAAATTGGTAAACTGACCCAAACCGATCCAAACCAGACCGGTTAGACTGAGTTTGAATCAGTTCGGTCCTGAACCGGTTTTTAAAAACACAAAATTGGTAAGATCCAGTCCGGTTTCGGTTTCTTTCATTTTAAAACCAGATCGGTCCTAGTAATTATATATTTTAAATTATTTTTTTAATATTATATACAATATGTTTTTACATTATATATATATTTATATATAATACATGATAACATAATCATATATAAATAATACTATAATATTTATAAAATAAAAGTTTTATTTTAAACATAATATTAAAGCAATTTTTGTATAACAGTTTTTATTTTATAACAGTTTTTCTATCACAGATTTTTATATATAACAATTTTTTGTTAGTCTAACAAATTTTTGTAATAAAAAAACAAATTTTAAACCAGATTTAAAAAATATATATATTTATTTATTTTTTAAAATTTACAATTTATTAGAACCGAAAAATTGTACCGGAACTGGTAAAATCGATACTACTGGTTTTGGAGGATAATCGAGATGTAATCGATTTTGTACTTTGCAAAACAAATATTATCGGTTCGGTTCTATATTTTGGCTAAAACCGGACCGAACCGAACTGGTTACACTATTGGTGTTGAGAAATAAATATTATATTGTCTGTGGACAAGGTTTTGGGCATGCTTATAAGTAATGTGCAAACCTCTATTGTTGAATTGATTTTATGAGATGAATTAAGCTCTTGAATTTCTACAAAATAGAGGCCTCTTATAATGCTCCAACACCATAGATCTTCACCCAAACACACCATCCATCTCACGTCCTCTTAGCATGCCTTTGTCACAAGATTTCATTTCCCTCCTCCATTCCCCCCTTTATCTAACAACACCAAAACTCTCTCTCATCTCACAGCTCTATCATCACGCACAAAAGCTTCTGCAGCTGTCGATCTTCACCAGACCCACCCTTGCATGTTGCTTCTCTCAATGAGTTAATTATTTCACTTTCTCTCTTTTAGTCCTTTGCTCCTTGGACCGACAATGCCGACCTACCTCCATCTCTCTCTTTCTTTCAGCACATTGCTGCCACATTTGCCACCATTGATCTCAACTCAACCACCCACATTGCCCTTGCCTTCTCTCGCATTACGTCCTCTAATTTTGTTGGCTAAGCCATGTCTCACAACCCTTTGGTTCTAGAATCAATGTTGCTCTTTAAGATTGCTTTAAGGTCTTCAATTCTAAAAAAATGCATACATATCAGCGAGGCAGGCAACCCCCGCCCTGTATGATAAGATAGGGGTCAGGGATGAGGAGCAGTATAACCCTAGCGGGCTCCGCTCCGCACCCTGCCTACACCCAAAACATTTTTAATATAAAAATATATTATACATAATTATATCTATTTATTTATCTATCTATATAAAAATTGAATCATTACATTTGATTTGGCACTCATACTGCAAAACTCTGTTAAAAAATTGACATGGAAGCGTGATGTTTTAATTTACCGTTTTACCTGCTAACGTCCAAAACACGGTTAATTTGCGACATGTTATGAGTAGGGGTGTAACTGGTCCGGTTCGGTCCGATTATAGCCAAAATATAGAACCAAACCAGTACCACCGATTTTACAAAATGTAAAATCGATTACACTTTAATTATCCTCTAAAATCGGTAGTACCGATTTTACTAATTTCGGTTCGATTTTTCGATTCTAATAAATTGTAAATTTTTAAAAATAAATCTATATTAAAAAAAAACTATTATATAAAAAAATTGCTTCATGTTTAAATTAAACTTTTATTTTATAAATACTATAGTATTATTTATATAGGATTATGTTATGTATTATATATATAAAAAAATGTAAAAATATATTATATATAATATTAAAAAAATAATTTAAAATATATAATTACTATGATCGCTCCAATTTTAAAATGAAAGGAACCAAAACTAGACCGAATCTTACCAATTTTGTGTTTCTAAAAATTAATTTTGGATCGAACCGATTCAAACTTGAGCTAATAAGTCTGGTTTGGACTGATTCGAGCCGGTTTATCCATTTTTTGTTTTATGTTTTTTTTACGCCCCTAGTTATGAGACATTCTTTAATGGTTCATTGGTTACCTAGCATGTGGCATCTGATGGTTATGTCACTTCGAAACTTTGACATGAAACCAATTATATCTTCTATTTACCCAGCACGTGGCATTCATACCAGAAAAGTTGGAATTGAGAAAAACCGCAACATCAATCGGTGTGCAAGTTATAATAATCCCTTCATGCACCCGTCAGTTTATTTTTGTTTATCCACTACATACATCCCGTTTCAAACTGGCACAAACTTCGTAGCCAGTGTTCTTTCTTTCCCTCTCTTCTATTCTCCATGCGTTTATCGGTATAACAACACGTTATACCGCCTGCTGCAAGCATCCGTAATGGACTCACCATTATACAAGAAACTGATTCAAACAACAGAAACAACGAGCCCATTAGCCGAGATGCAAACCACCACTGTCGTTAGCCGTGCATGTCCCACGTCCAGCGCAGGCACCGCTACTTCCATCCACCACCCTTGCCCCTTCATAGAAACCTACATGCTAAAAATCACCACACTCAACCTCACAGAATGGCCTTTATTTCTACAACCGAAGTAGAACGACGTCGCCTCCAGCATGATGCACTTCTTTCACAGTGCAGCAACCTCGTGTATGTAGCAACACCAAAGCCCATCGTGCATCACTGTCCTACACCACCATTACTCACCCTTTGTAGAACACCGTGAAAGCCTTTGTTTTCAAGCAAGAGAACAGAACAAATTATGTTCTCAGCTCCGATAGTTCCCCCCACAATCGTCTACCACCCTTATGCACCCTCATTGGCAACAGAAGACGCCAGAACAACACTTTCTGTGCTTCTCCTTGAACAAGACACAATCCACTTGAGAGTACCATAAGTCAATATCATACACAAAAATACGCGCTGGTTGATATAGGTAATGCATATTGGACTTTCTTATTTAGAATTTGTGGTAAAGTCATCTTATTAAAGCTCATCACATTTTTTTCTTTATGAAGCTTTTATTTTGTGATTGAAGCTCTATAGTGGGTGTGCTGCCAAACGATCACGACATGGAGGAGGGACGCTGGAGATTGGCATGGGTGAGTTTTACCCTGATGTGCTTGCTATTTTTACCTTCTTTTGTCTTACGATGTTTATTTGAGTATGTGATTTTGAGGTAATGTTTGACTATGTGCAGTCGACATCCTATTTGAACTGATAAAGATTAGTAGATCTTTTTTTTTTTAAGTTTTGCTAATTAAAATTTTAAAACATGTAGTTTAAAATCTTTTATGAAATATTTTATTGATAAAGTACATTTTAGTTCATTATTAAAACCTAATTTTGAGTAATAAAAACAAGGGTGGATTTACATGACTAAGGAGTGGCTAACAACGCGAGATGGAGTGGCACGAAATGGACCTGTATGTTGGATGTGGGAATTAGAATCGAAAATGTTTAATTAACCATGATCAATTTACCTCAACCAAATGAACAGGCAGATATTAAGGCCTATCTGATGGATAATATGCACATTGGTTTGAAACATATTTACAGGAAAATTAATTCTGGCACTAATTGTCTAGCTTACATGGCATCTCAAAATTTTAATGGAGTATGGACACATGTTAATGAAGTTCCTAATAAGCTGAAAGGAATTTTGAGATTGGATAGATTGAGTCTTCCGTATTTAAGAGTTTAATGGTTGTTGATGGGGATTTCGTATTATTGGAAGAGGTTTTCGGTTGCTACAGGTCCAAAGTTCTTTATTTCCAGGCCTTCATTTACAAACATTTATCATATGCCTTCAAAGACATCAAGATCATTGTGGTCAGTCTTCAACAAAGTCAGCCAATGTTACGGAAATTGTTTGATTTGTTTTTTTTTTCCTATTGACTTGGGCACCTTATTGTTTTGTATAGGCTTTCATTTTAATATGGTCTGTCGTTTAGTAAGGTTTGTTTTGTTTTGTATCGGAATGTTTAGATGTTTTTTATTGATTTATTGGTTATCGACTTTTTCAGTGGTTGTTTTGGTTTTACCCTTGTGTTTTGGTATTAATTGTAATTTCAGGCAAGTATTTTGTAAAAATTGTTTTCCTGCATCAAAAGTAAGCGCTTATTAATAAACTTGGAATGAGGCTACTATGTGTGTGTGGCTACCCGCTCTTCCTTAAAAAAAAAACAGTTGCAAGAAGGAAGGACAAACTTGGAAAGGAATGCAAGGTTAGTGAAATAAAGCAACAACTATTCATTAAAGTGTTTGGAAGTATTCATTTCTTTACAGTTTTAGAAATGTTATTACCTTTTTATTTATTTATTTTGGAAATATATTGTTTGTAGATGGTAGCATAGGTTCTATTGACTTGATAATCATTTGTTGCAGTTGAGTGAGAACCAACTTAGCATTCTTTTATATTCTTTTATAGTTAGTTGGGTGCAAACTTTTTGGGGTTAATCTCCCGACTTTTGAGTATTTTATAAACTAAGAAAAAGTGAAATGAATAAATGTTATAAAACATGCAGTTTAAATTTTTTATGAAATTTTTTATTGATAAAGTAAACTCTTTTTTTTTTTATGTGAATGCTTCATTTTAGATGTATAAATTTTTATCTATTTTTAAAGTATTTATATTTTGACCAATTGAGGCCAACACATTGCTCTGTATTAAACTGTGTTTCTGGATTAACATGTTTTTATTTTTACTACTTCTAACATGTTTTTACTTCTGGCAGGAATGAAGAACGAAACCATACCAAAGGTTAGTTGATATGTTTTAACTTCCTACTTTTCTTTTTGATCTATTTTTTTTTAATCTGGTGTAAATATCAATATATATATATATATACATGCATATGTATTTTATTTGGAATGATCTCTTCTTGATCTGAAACATTACAATACAATTAGTAATAGTAAGAAAAGAAACCAAGTAGATCCCATGTGTATATCAAAATATATAAACAGCCCATGCAGTAGGTAAAAAAGAAATTAGTAATGTAAGAAACCAAGTTTACCATGCACATCACGCATGTATGCATGCTATGTTCATCATGACCCATCCATGACATACATGAAATCTCAACAACAATGGAAAATAATCCTATAACCCATTGACAAAACATTTGATATTAACATTTGATCATATATACGAAACATGAGACTGTAGTTCACATAAACATTTGATCCATTTGATTGTAGTTCATATACGAAACATTTGATATGGGATGGTGATCATGACTAGGGAAAGAAGACAAACACACTCATTTTGAAATGATGGGTTCGATCTGCATTAATAGGGATAGTATTCTCATGCAATTAAATTAAAAAAAAAAACATCTAGGTTTCTGTTATAGCCTAACTGTAGTGAAGTATAAACTAATTATGGAAGTAGTGATGTTGAGGAGTTGAGCTTACATACCCAAGCAAATAAGCAAGGAATTTGCTTTTTGAGTCTCAGTGAGCATGGCATAAAAACAAACAGGTTTATATATTATAATGTTTAACCAACACTCAATAATCTTCCATGAAACCATGGTCCTTATTATCCATTTTTCTAAAAATACACAAAGCATCATCCAATCTCCCACATTGAGCATAGCCTTTAATCATCATGTTCCAGCAAACAGTGTCATAGGTGTCAATCTATTGACACATTGTAAATTTTTTAGTGAACTACCTATTGTAAATATTCTTAGTGAGGTCTGATGACTTAGTGAAGTATGATGACTGATATGCATATGGTCTTATGAATCAGTTTTAACTTTCATTGATGTAGTAAGTCAATTCTTTCAGTCATCACCCATATACAGTGCATGTGAGGTCGCATGGGGTATGCTTACGTCTGAAACACCTTTTATAATTTTGCGGGTTATCATTTTGAAATGAATGTGATATGAAAATCTTGGCTGATGTTTTCTTTTGGGTTTTGTTTGAAATATGGTCTATGGTCATGAGTGTAGTGGAATATGTAGGTGAAGTTATTAGCAAATAGTTCAGCTGTTTCTTTATTTGGAAGTTTTTTGAATTTAATGAGTTTGTGAGTTTTTCGAATTTTGTGAGTTCTTGGTTTCCTCATTTATTTGAGGTTTTTGTTTAGTGGCACTATTGTTGTAATAGTTTATGAATTTCATATATATTATTATTCTGGCAGTGGTTGTTAGAGATTGGTGGTGTTGTTTTTAATTTAATTTTATGATTAGTGATTGATGATGTTATCATTGTGTTGGTTTATAGTCTCGTCATCTATTTCCAAATAACTTGTAATCTACCCATTTTCTTAGGCTTTTAATGAAGCATTGCTTATGTTAGCATGAAACTTTGGATAAATTATGGTTTTTGGCCATATAGGATTTATATAAAATTTCCTCTGAAAGTATGGTTTTTGGCTACCCTTTGTTTAGCATCCGATTCATGGAGAAAGTATTGAATCACGTTTCATGGCATTCATACCAAAGAAGTTGGGACTAAAATAATAACCATACCAAAGCTCTCCCAAACGTCAATTGGTGTAATAAAGAGTAAATAGATATATATACCTTCAAACATTGGTGTAAAATCGCGATTCCCAAATGTCGGTGTAGTGAAGATTAAAATAGATATATACACTCCCAAACATAAACTGTATCCAACTCTCTTGGTTGAATTATTTCTTGGGAACCACCAATTTCACACAAGTCCACGTCGTGGCTCTTCTCTAATCACATACACAGACTTAATTGAGATTGATTCACTTCATTAACTTAATTGTACCCAAGTGATATGGCACCGCTTAAATTTAGAATTGGATTTAAAGCACCACTTATAAGCACCGATTGAAAGAATAACCGTTTAAAAGTAAATTTCTAACTCTCTTGCATGGTATTCCTACTAAAAGAATCGAAAAATGCATTTGAGATAATACCAAGTGAAATGATGTTTGAGTGAAAAATATAATGGACCGTAAATTGTGTGGGATATAGGCTCGTATTTATAATATTGGATATTTTTAATATATATAAATATATAATAATATGTATTAAGAATCTTACACTGCTTAAGTGTAAAATTTGTATTGTGAATATAATTTATAGAAAGATTATTTTACTACAGTACAACTTACACAAATACGAATTAATAAATTTAAAAATTACATAAATTTTAAATTATAGTCATATTTATAAATTTAAATTTACAATTTGAGTTTAACAATATTTTTTTTTTATCACTTTCAGATTTAATAATGTAGTCTATTATTAAAGTGGGTGTGGATGCCTCGAGATGTGGTTGTGGGTTGACATAGTTGTTTCTATTTTGATTTTTATTCCTTTTGAGATAGTTCACACTTCGTTTCCTCTTCAAACTAGATCGATGTAAAAGTGAGATTTACACCAATGAACAAGACATCAACATCTCATTAATTCTTATGGTAGATAAAAAAACACAATATGTTTTCCCATTTTAATATCAAACATGCCGTCTTCCTCATTTCCCCATCTCTCTCGCTTCACTTTTTGCCATCTCTTTCTATAGTAATCTATTTCAATGATTTTAGTCATTTGTTAGTTCAATGTTTCTTACTTCTAATCTTTTCATACCATCTAAACAAGTATCTACCTTTGCACCCTTGAGATTTCTAGAAAACCATAGCAACTTAGGGTTTCACTTTTCATAGAAATCTCATTTGGCATTCTTCGATACCGACTGTTCTTCCAGACTCTAACTTCCAGCCAAAATCTGAATGAATTTAATGTAAACAAAAACTACCAAATGCTTGAATGGATTTGATATTGATGTTATTATTTGTATTATGGGTAACGATGGTGAGTGTCATCCCTCTTTTATCATTCAACTCAATAGAACCAATACACTTGCACGAATTCAAATGGTTTCTTAAAAGAGGAAAAATACTTCTATTACTTCCCTTACTCTCCTTGATGGTTCTTCCTTTTCTGAGCATAAGATCATTCATTCAGTTGTTGTGGATTTCTTCAACAATCACTTAGTTGTTTCTCCGATCCACTCTTCCATCACTTTCTTTGATTTGATTCCTAATTTGGTTTCTGATGATGATAATACTTTGATGCTCAAACTTCCTTCGTTGTAAGAAGTAAAGTAAGCTATTTATAGCATCTTTTTAGACTCATCTGGTGGTTCAGATGGCTTCTCTTCTTCATTTTACACCTCTTATTGGTATATTATCCATCCAAACCTCTTTGAGATGATAAGATATCCTTTTAGAGGTGAGCCTTTGCCTCCTTTCTTGAAACACACTTTCATTTATTTAATCCTTAAGAAAGACGATCCTTTCCACTTTCATTGATTTTAAACCCATCAGTCTTTGCCAGGTGTCTTATAAGATTTTTTCTAAAATTCTGGCCTCTCGTCTTGCCACTTTCTTCCCCAAGCTTATTTCAACACACCAAGGTGCTTTTGTCTAATGGAGAGTCATTATTGATAGTATTTCTTTAGCTAAAGAACTTACTCATAGTCTTGCTAGGGACATCAGAGACAATAATGTTATGCTCAAAATTGACATGGCTAAAGCATTTGACAGAGTCAACTGGATTTATCTCTCCCGTGTACTTTGTTCCTTCGCACATGATTGCTTTTGCTACCGATTTTAATGACAAAAACTCCCTTATCGCTTCCCTTGGTGCTTCCCTTTCTTATGGGAAAACTCCTTCCTTTGCTTATGATTATATCATCCTGAAGATTTGAAAAAAGATAGTTGGCTAGAAGGGTTGATTACTATCTATAGGCGTCAAGCTTACCTTAGCGAGATCTGTGTTCTCCTATATTCCTAGTCATACCCTTCAGTCCTCAACCTTTCGAAAAATAGTGATTGATTCCATTCACAAAGTTGTTGCTAATTTCTCCTAAGGTGACATTGATTGTAACAATAAGAAACATTGGATTTCTTGGAATCACATATACCATCCTTCATTAAAAGGTAGTACTGGTATTAGAAATTTACATGACATTGTTGATGCTCTAGCATGTTTTCCATCTCTTCTCGAAAAGTAAGTGGGCTATTTTTTTTGCAAAATTGTGCTCAATTTCATATGTGACAATTCTATCATGATCTTTCATGTAAATCGGCTAGAAGATTTGTTAACTAGAACTCTCATTGTGCTACCTTTCTTTACCAAAAATTTATGAATGATGGTCCATCCTTGGATCTTAATTCTGCCAAAGCCGACCACTCTCACTCTGGGAAAGCCATTTGCAAATTTCTTCCCATCATTCACAACGAGATTCAATGGAATATTTGTGATGGCATTATTAATTTCTGTCATGACAATTGGGGAGGCAATGGTTACCTTATCCAAAAAGGTATCATTATTTCCCACGCCTCTTTACAAATCAAAGATATTTATTCTCAAAATGAAAATGCTTTAATCACAAATGGATTATACAAAAATAAACTCATAAATTGATGTGACTTGATGTAGTATGTCAAATTGTAAAGTTATTTTTATTATAAAGTAGATTTAACGGATGCTACGAATCCATTTTAGTTTGTGAGTTTTTTTTTATGTAATCTCTTCGTGATTGTAATAATTCTCTTCTCAAAATGGCTGGAACCTTAACTTGGTTTACAACCTCAGTGGCCAACAACTTGCGAATGAAGTCAATCTCTTCCTTATCAAAACTAAAAAAAAATCTTGATTTCCGTATTTGGAAGCACAATAAAGATGGCACATTCTCCTCCAAATCTGATCGAAATTTTCATAGGGAGCACTATGCTACATTTTCTCTAGCCCCTTCATTTGGAATGAAGCCCGCTTTATTGAGAACACTTTATGTCTTTCTTTGGAATTTATGGTTTAATGGCATTCCTTTTGATGACAGGATCCAACATTATATAATCCATATGGCTTCTAAATGCAATAATTGCATGGATGGGTATGGTGATACCTCTGATCATGTCTTCTCCGATTGTAAGCTTTCCAAAGATCATGTTTGGCAACATTTCTCAACTATCTTAAGCTACACAAACACCATATATCATTAATGCCACTCATTGGTGGTCCTCCTTTACATGTTCAGATCAACTCCATTTACTCGCTCACCTTCTTCCTCCCCTTATCTTTTGGGAACTTTGGCTTGTAAGAAATAAATCTTGTTTTGTGGACTGTTGTACCCATGCTGTCACTATCATTCACAAAATTAATAGGTGGTTAAGGGACCTTAATTCTCTCATTAAGCCTCGTTCTCTTGTATCCCCTGCTAATATTTTTGTCTTTCATCATCTACACATGATTCCCCCAATCATTATTGGGATAAAAAATCCATTATATTTCATTGGTTATCCCTTCCTCGAGGACCTCTCAAGCCCAACATTGATGTTGTCTCAAAAGGTAACCCAAATCTATTAGTTTGGGGGGTTGTTGCTATCTTGGTATTGAGCTTACTTTGTGCTATTAATTGGCTCCGTTTGGATTTGGAGATGAGATGAGTTGAGATGAGTTTACTTTATTTTTTAATATTATTATTGTTTTGAGATTTGAAAAATGTGTATTGAAATTTGAAAAATGTGTATAAGAATTAAAAAAATGTGTATAGAAATTTGTGTTTTGTATAAAAAATTATAAAAATATAATGATGAAATGAAGATAAATTGAAATGAGTGGAGAAGAGTTTTCAATCCAAACTGGGCCCAAGTATTCATCATTTCTTGTGGAAACTGATTCTCTACTTGCGGTGAATTGATTTAATAAGAATTCACTTCCCCTTCAAAATATTTTGATTTATGGGATGATATCTTACATTTTAATCATTTCTTTTCTTTAGCATTACTCACGTTAATAAAGAAGCTGGGAACACTTCAATAGATAATCTAGCGATATTGCTAATCACGATGCTTTGGGTAACAATATAAGTTTTGCTTCTATTTTTGAACTTCCCAAACATATAGTTGGACTTTTTGCTTTAATTCGTGCATTCCCAACTTTCTGCATTAATTATGATATTCTTAACTTCTTGTATTTTCATTTTTTTTTCGTTCCTACTAATGGTTTTCTTTTTACATAAGAGTCCGGTTTTGGATTTTCAAATCTTTTAAACGCTTTGGTCTTTTTGTCTAAGATACTCTTTGTCATCAATGAGAGTTCATCAATAAAAATTAGTATCTCATCTTCTTCTTTAAAAAAAATTGTAGGGATATAAATGGTCTAGTCCGAAAAAAATATGGACTGATTCTATTCAGTCCAGAAATTTTCTCACATTGGACTAGACCGAACTCCTATTCGATCCATATTGATCTGGTCAAGGGGCGGTCCGATCTGGTTCAGGAGCACCTGATATAATTTAATGGGCTAAATTTGATCCAAAATTCTACAATGATCAAAAATAATTTTTGGCTCAAATTTAATTATTTTCAGTCCAATTTACGATTTATCACAGATTTAAGCCAAATAATATTAATTTAAAAAAAAAAAACAATTGGCATAAAAAAAATCTAAAAAAAAAAAAAATCAGTCCTTAAAAATTCAAATAACACTATTACATTAGTATATTATAAAATTATATATTAATAAATAGTGATAAATTAGTAATAATATATTAAATAATAATAATACACTTATTATTTATAAGTTATTACTAATACTCTATATATATATACTATAATTTATATTTTTATACTACAACTATTATAAATTATAATATGTTAATATTATAAGAGTATATATTATATATTAATATATTATACTGTCACTATCACTCTTAATCTATATTAATATTAATATTATATTTTATATACTTTTACTTATATATACATACATACATACATACATACATACATATATACATACATATATATATATATAAAAGTATGCATTCGGTTCGGTCTCGTCCGGTCCAGAGGGAGAAATGCATTGGACCGGGACTGGACCGAAAATATTTGGTCCATATAAAAATTGGACCAGACCGGACTAATTTTCATCCGGTTGGGTTCAATCTTCTTACACCCCTAAAAAAAGAGTTCAAACATTTGTAGGAACAATACTAGTGGTCTTTTGGGTATTGGAACTAGTCTTTTGTGTTAGTATTTTACTCTCTCTTTCCCTTCTAATTACACTATTCTTTGATTCGTTAATTTGGTTAATTTTGGACATGCTAGCCTCAAATTCTTATTATAACTAGTTGCTAGAGAGAGCATCTTGACTCCAAATTCAAACAACAATGACCCTAACTTCTTTGGGACTTGGAAAATCTTAAATCTTAAAATTCCCACAAATGATAATGGCAAGGATGAGGTGGTTCTTGATTGAAATTTTTTGTTGACATGTGTAGAAGTGTTGATCTTATACTTATTGTATAAGATTAGGATTTTCTCTTGATCACGACTTGTATGAATAGTGAAAAGGGGTGGCTGATGCTCAATCTAACAAACATAGATGTTGCTAGCTAGGTATGATGGTTCATTTCCTTTGGTGACTCATTTACTTAAGAAAGACAAAAAGAAGTTAGTAGGCTACGATGATATATGTGATCCCTGAAAATTGGACGTTCAAGAAGTTAGTTGGTGTAGCCCGTATGTGTGACAAGCTTGCATACAAAGCTTATTGTCTGCACCTCATCTCCCTAAATAATTAATATAAATTATCACGCCATATCCGATATAGCTAGCACAATTGAAATTGGGAATTAATGGGTAGAGAAAATCTTTAAACCGGTCTTACCCATTTATCTTCACATAACAGACACCAATACAGACTCGCCACGTAGAAAATACATGGAACAAACATGCGCTGCAATTCAGAGCACCCACCCCTTCGACGGATAACTCTGATCTTCCTCCCCCCCCGGCCGCCGCCGCCCCGCCCCGGCCTGGTCTCTCTCCTTCTTCTCTCTTTCTCCTTTGCATCCATGACAACTCAGATCCAGAAACAACACTCTTTCGAAAAGGAATTTCTTCAAATGAACCAAAATGGGTATTGATGAGTGCACAAAAATGCACTCTAAATACTCTATTTAAATACTAAAAGAAATGAGAAAACAATGGATATAACTCATGTTAATAAAATTAATGGTCATTTATCTTGAGATAGATATAAGCATGATTTAATATATTGATGAGAATATAAAATGCCATATTTTCCTCTCTTAATGTTTAAAACTTTATTCTTATTTGATGCCTAAATATACTCATTATTCTTATATTTTGATTTAGGACACAAATGGAGACATTAGGAGCAAATGAAGATAATTGCGGAATTTTAGACAGTTCTGACATCTTTTCGTAAAATGGGCATAACTCTCTCATCCAATCTCCGATTAAGCTGATTCAAGATGATCTAGAACCGCAAGAGAAATATCTATAACTTTTATGTTTTGTGTTTGAAGAGATATCCACTCAATCTAAGACAAAATCGACAATCAAGTGGACGCACCTGCACTTGACGTTCCTGGATATTTTTCAGCCACTTGCATCAAATCCAAATGTTATCATAATATTTTCTAGCAAGCACTCCTACACCAACTTGGAAATTCAATGATCAATTCAGATACAAGATGAAGTGCACTCAAGTTTCTTCAAGACAAATTATTTGACCACAAGATATTAAGTCATACAAGACAACTAATAGATAGAGAAGCAAAATTGAAACACTCAACCTACAAGCAAAATCCAGCTCATGCATGGTGGGAAAACAAATGATCAAAATGACAACTCACAAATCACTTGGATTCAAGAATGGCACATGGCAAAACAAGTTGAAATTGTGATGATTTTGTCATGACAACTTGCATGAAGGATGCTTATAAATAGAAGGGAGGGGTGTGTGTTCTAAGACCATGCTTAGTGTGCTTGGATGCCTTGGAAGATACATTGTTTTTGAGAGCTTGAGAAAAGAAAAGAAAAACCAAAGAAGAGAGAAGAAAATAATGGTTGGCTCTTCCATATTATCCCTAGAAGAATTTTTGTTGCATATTTTCAATATGTGTAACTAATTTTCTAGTAGAGCTAGGGATGAATTTGTATATATGATGGTATTTGTAATTGTTTTTGATTCATATATGTGTTCTTCAAATATTAAACTCTTTTGTTTAGTCATTCGAAATTTATTATAAATGTTTTCGTCACCAAATAATCTTAGAATTTATTTCATTTATAGATTCAGTCATGCTTTTTCTATTAAATGCAATAATCCTTTGATTATGTTTGGTTCAATTGGTTATCTATTTTAATTTAATTCTCTGCTGCAATATTGCTCTACGAGTATATTGTCGACGTTGAATTTCTTTAATATCGATAACAATTCCTGTTCTTATATTGTGACGAATGATTTTTCGAAAGATTACATTTGATTTAAATCTGGTTATTAATGTTTTATTTTCCGATTGAAAATTTGGACATAGAATTTTCAATTGAGTTATTAATGAATCGAAAATAATTAAAATACCAATTATATACAAAGGATTCCCGATGCTTTACTTTTCGCACTCATCTAAATCTTTTTGTTAATTTCGTTACTGTTCTTCAATTTCTCAATCCATCTCCCTGTGGAATCGACACCCCAAAGCTATACTGCATACGACCGCATTATTCTTTGGGCGTAATCAAATTTTGGCGCCGTTGCCGGGGAGACGGTAAAAGAATTTGTAGTTTTTTTTAGTAGTTTGTTAAAAAAAAAAAAAAGAGAGCGGTAGCTTCGTTCATTTTCTTTTTAGCTTTCTGCATCTTTATTTTATTTTAGTTTTATTTTCGTAATTATTATTATTATTTTTTTTTTCAGTATTACGCTTTTCTTTACTTTGCATGCGCAGGTACAGAGACGCTTTTGGACGGTTTGCTAGTAGACCCGTGCTAGAATCAGATTCAGAATCTAATTTTTCTAATCGCTTGTTTGATAATTCTTCCAATTCTGACGCGATGAGTGAACACGTGGACCAACCTGTTAGAACCCTCCAAGATTATCTTCATCCCGCACGAACAGCCACACCATCCTGTATTATGTTCTCACCTAATGTTCGTCATGTAGATTTTAAAACGGGAATGATACAATTACTTCCGACTTTCCATGGTCTAGAAAATGAAAACCCCTATGTTCATATTAGGGAATTTGAGGAAGTAGTTGCAACATTTCACGGTCAAAATACCACTGACGAAACGGTAAGGCTAAAGTTCTTTCCTTTTTCTTTGAAAGATAAAGCTAAGAGTTGGTTGTACTCACTAAGACCACGGTCTATTGGAACATGGAGTGAGATGACTCAAGTGTTTTTCAATAAATACTTTCCCCAACATAAGACTAATGCTTTAAAAAGACAAATCTCTACCTTTGCACAAAAGGATAGTGAGACTTTGTACCAGTCTTGGGAAAGATTTAAAGAATTACTGAGTATGTGTCCCCACCATGGATATGAGAATTGGCGCTTAGTGAGTTATTTCTATGAAGGCCTTACGCCCAGGGAACGTCAATTCGTGGAAATGATGTGCAATGGAGAATTTTTACAAAAAAATCCCGATGAGGCCATAGAGTACCTCAATGAGCTTGCTGAAAAAGCTCATACTTGGACTGGACCTAGTGCTACTGATAGCACAAACAGGTCACGACCTACAGGAAACTTGAGTGGTGGTATTTACCATCTAAGGGAGGAGGATAACCTTAAGGCTAAGGTTGAAATGCTCACCAGAGAATTAGAGTTATTGAAAACTAAAAACTCAAAACCAACACACACGGCTAATCATGCAGAATCTTTTGGGCCATGTGTTGTCTGTGGTGGGATAGATCATCATTCCCAAGAGTGTCCTACACATACTAACATGAATGGTATGTATGAGGAACAAAGTAATGCTCTAGGTATGTACAAAAAGCCCTTCACACCTTACTCTGAAACCTACAACCCAGGATGGCGTAATCATCCCAACTTCAGCTGGAAGTCTGAAAACCAACAGCCTGCACAACTCTCTAGATCATATCCTGCACCATACCATGCACCTCAATCTTCTAGAAATTCTTTAGAAGATACTTTGCATACTTTTATTGAAATACAGGGTAAGACTAATCAAAAATTTGAATCTTTGATTATGCAGGTTGTCGAAGAAAATAAGGAAATCAAGAGCCAGGTGTCTAAAATAATGAGTTCATTGACTATGAATGAGAAAGGTAAGTTTCCTTCCCAAACTCAATCTGTACCTCATGGTCAACATATGGCACAAGGAGATCTGAAGGACGTAAACTCCATTGTGACACGAAGTGGTAAGTCTCTACGTGATCCAATAATAGACAAAAAAAAGGATGTAGAGAAAGATCAAGATAGCAGCAGTCCTGAGCTTCCCAAAGAACTTGAGGTAACAAAACCTGAGGAACCTGCGGTAACAAAAAATCCTGGTAAGGTACCTTTTCCTCAAGCATTAAAGTCAAGCAAACAAACTCTAGATCATAACAATGATATTTTGGAAAATCTTAGACAGGTAAAAATTAATCTTCCTCTTTTGCATGTAATTAAACAAGTTCCTACTTACGCAAAAATTCTCAAAGATTTGTGTACAGTTAAGAGGAAGCATTATGTGAAGAAGACTGCATTCTTGACAGAGCAAGTTAGTGCTCTAATTGAACAGCGGATTCCCCCTAAGTACAAGGATCCTGGATGTCCAACCATCACATGCAACATTGGCAATCATGAGCTTGGACAGGCCTTGCTAGATTTAGGGGCTAGTGTAAATTTGATGCCATATTCTATTTATTTGCAATTAGGCTTGGGAGAAATCAAACCAACTTCTGTGGTATTGCAATTGGCTGATCGTTCAGTTAGAGCACCACGGGGTATGGTAGAGGATGTTTTAATTCAAGTTGACAAATTTTACTATCCTGTTGATTTCTTAATTCTAGACACTAGTTCTGCTGTAGAAACCACCTCTAAAATTCCATTAATTTTAGGTAGACCTTTTCTTGCTACTTCTAATGCTCTTATCAATTGCAGAAATGGATTGATGAAACTCTCTTTTGGCAATATGACTCTTGAGGTAAATATTTTTCATATTGCAAAACAGCCAGAAGAGGATGTCGAGTGTCATCAGACATACATGATTGACTCACTTATAGAAAGGGATGTTCTTACAACTCAAGACTCAGATCCCCTTGAATACTTTATTGTTAATTCTGAATTTAATCCTATAAGTGATTCATCTGATGTATTTGACATTTGTGCTATTTTTGACAGAACTCATGATTATAGCACACAGGCATGGCAACCAAAGTTTGAGAAGTTGCCTGAAAAAAGAGAAAGACAGATTCCTTCAAGTAGGGAAGCCCCTAAAGTTGAATTAAAATCCCTACCTAAGGGTTTAAAGCATGTTTTCCTTGGTCCAGGTGATACTTTTCCTGTTATTATTTCATCTGAATTATCTGAGTCCCAAGGTGAGAAATTAATTCAGATTTTATGCAAATATAAATCAACCCTAGGATGGAGTATTGCTGATATAAAAGGCATTAGTCCCCTAATCTGTACTCATAAAATAAATTTAGAGGAAGGAACTAATCCTCGAAGAGACCCCCAACGTAGACTTAATCCCACAATGAAAGAAGTTGTGAAAAATGAAGTATTGAAACTATTAGATGCAGGAATGATATATCCTATTGCTGATAGTAAATGGGTAAGTCCTACGCAGGTTGTTCCTAAAAAGTCAGGAGTAACTGTGATAAAAAATGACCTTGGAGAGTTAGTCCCTACAAAACTGGTGACTGGTTGGCGGATGTGCATTGATTACAGAAAATTAAATGCCGCCACACGAAAAGACCATTTTCCGCTTCCTTTTATTGATCAAATTCTTGAGCGGGTGGCTGGTCATCCTTTTTATTGCTTTCTGGATGGTTATTCTGGTTATTATCAAATTGAAATTGCATTAGAAGATCAGGATAAAACTACTTTTACTTGTCCTTTCGGTACTTATGCTTTCCGCAGAATGCCATTTGGACTGTGTAATGCTCCAGCTACTTTTCAACGTTGCATGATGAGTATTTTTAGTGATATGGTTGAAAAGTGCATGGAAGTTTTTATGGATGACTTGACTGTTTTTGGATCTTCTTTTGATGCATGTTTAATGAGTTTAGAAAGAGTACTGACTCGTTGTGAAGAAAAAGAATTGGTTTTAAATTGGGAAAAATGTCACTTTATGGTACCTTCAGGTATTGTTTTAGGGCATATTATTTCTTCCAAAGGAATGGAGGTTGATCAATCAAAAGTTGAATTAATCTCTAAATTGCCTACACCTAGAACAATCAAGGATATAAGATCATTTCTTGGTCATGCGGGTTTTTATAGGAGATTCATACAGAATTTTTCTGCCATATCTAGACCACTATGTAACCTCCTAGCTAAGGATGCCCCATTTGAATGGACACAAGCCTGTCAAGAGGCTTTCAAAACATTAATTGGCAAGCTTACTTCAGCACCCATAATGCAACCACCTGATTGGAATTTACCTTTTGAAATTATGTGTGATGCTAGTGATTTTGCTGTAGGTGCTGTTCTTGGACAACGAAAAGAAGGGAAACCTTTTGTCATTTACTATGCTAGTCGAACTCTAAATAATGCACAAATGAATTACTCCACCACTGAAAAAGAGTTGTTAGCTGTAGTATTTGCTTTGGATAAATTCCGCGCTTATTTGATTGGTTCTCCTATCATTATCTTTACAGATCATGCAGCCCTTAAGTACCTTTTTACAAAGAAGGATGCTAAGGCACGATTAATACGATGGATTTTGCTTTTGCAGGAATTTGACATCACCATCAAAGACAAGAAAGGAGTGGAGAACGTAGTGGCAGACCATCTTTCTAGACTCACATTCGAGGACACTTCTGACCACATACCAATCAAAGATGATTTTCCCGATGAGCATTTACTTTCTATTACTTCTCTACCATGGTTTGCTCATATTGTGAATTATTTAGCTGCAGGTGAAATACCAAAGGATTTTAGCACCCAAGACAAAAGGAAATTCATGATTGAGGTACGAAAATTCTACTGGGATGACCCTTACCTTTTCAAATATTGCCCTGATCAAATTTTAAGGCGTTGCATCCCTGATGAAGAGATTGCAAGCGTTTTGGAATTTTGTCATTCCCAAGCTTGTGGTGGCCACTTTTCAATGAAGAAAACCACTGCAAAAATCCTGCAATGTGGATTTTATTGGCCCACCTTATTTAAAGATACAAATATCTATTGTCGCTCATGCGAAAGATGTCAAAAGTTAGGAGCTATGACCCGTCGTAATATGATGCCCTTAAACCCAATTTTGGTAATTGAAATTTTTGACTGTTGGGGCATTGATTTTATGGGACCATTTCCTCATTCTTTTGGATATTTATATATTATTGTGGCAGTAGATTATGTGTCAAAATGGGTAGAGGCAGCACCTTGCAGGACCAATGATAACAGGACGGTAATTAAGTTTCTCAAAGAAAATGTATTATCTCGATTTGGTACCCCACGTGCTATCATTAGTGACCGAGGTACGCATTTTTGTAACCGTTCTTTTGAAGCTTTAATGAAAAGATATGGGGTGATACATAAGCTTTCTACTGCATATCACCCTCAGACAAGTGGACAGGTTGAACTTGCGAATAGGGAAATTAAACAAATTTTAGAAAAAACGGTCAACCCGGATCGGAAAGATTGGTCTTTGAGACTAATCGATGCGCTTTGGGCTTACCGTACAGCTTTCAAAACTCCCTTAGGCATGTCACCTTATAGACTTGTTTTTGGAAAACCTTGTCATTTGCCCGTGGAGCTCGAGCATCGAGCATATTGGGCCATTAAACATTTCAATTTTGACTTGGAAAAAGCAGGAAAATTTAGAAAATTCCAATTGACGGAATTAGAAGAATTGAGAAATGATGCTTATGAAAACTCCAAGATATATAAGGCTAAAATGAAAGTATTTCATGATAAAAATATTTTGAGAAGAACATTTAAGCCTAATGATCGAGTATTTTTATATGATTCAAGACTCCATAAGCATCCAGGAAAACTTCGATCTAGATGGACCGGCCCTTTTATAGTAAAAAACGTTTTCACAAATGGGGCGGTAGAAATAGAAAATCTAAAAGATGGATGTATCTTCAAAGTAAATGGTCAACGCCTCAAAATCTTAATTGATAGACAAATTCCAGAAGTGGAAGACATTCCACTTATGGACCCAGTATATCAATCTTGACCATCTCCAGGTATGTTTTTCTTTTATTTTATTTTCGTTCATTTTATTTTTGTTTATTGTTTACTTTATTTTGTTACAGGTTAATTTTATTTTGACAAATACCATCTTTGATGCCAAGCAAGCCACCCACATCCCACATCAGGTGTATTCTACCCTATTTAGTTATTCAATTCTGATTCTTAAACATTGAGGACAATGTTTCATTTAAGTTGGGGGGTGGGAATACAAATCTGTTATTTAAATTCTGTGGCATATTTCAATCAATATATAAAAAATTGCCAAATTTTTTCACACAGGCATCTTTTCACACATGATACTCATGCTCATTCATAACCATCTTGGTGAATTCAACAAACCCATTTTAAATCATTTTGCTAAAACATCCACAGAGCCATTTATGCACTTCTCCAAACTTTGTGGTAATATGGTGATTTGACACATGTAACTAAAGAATTATTTTGCTCAAGTATTCATGTGAATTTTGTGAGAATTGAGAGCTTACAAATACAGAAATTGTGATAAGTATCCATTGATCTGTTGAATTTGACACTTCTTTTGAGAATATCATTACATGGTTTGTGGTAAGATGGTGGATATACTTGGGATATGACGAAAGTCAACTTAGGATTAACGTTTGAGCCTTTCAAGCTGAGCCTTTTCATCATAGATCCCTAGCAGCCAATTTTGAGCCAATATACACATATGGCCTTTTCTTTTCATATCTACATCATCCATACCTCTCCACATTGGAGTATAGCTTATACACTATATTTTCCTACCATTTTACTTCCAAGTGTGTACTAGGTGTGAAATTATCAAAAAAAAAAAAAAAAAAAAAAAAAAAAAAAAAAACCATGACAAAAATGGCATGGTGCTAGATGTGTCCATCAAATTATTCATGAAAGAGTTCATCAAATTGCGAAGACACCAGTGGCAAAAGAAGATGGAAAAGTGTACTTAGTCAAAAATCTAAAAAATTGAAAAGTACATCAAAAGGAAAGTATAGTCTACTGAAAAATTTAACAGATTCCCTTTTGTGTATACTTGGAAGTTTTTGAAATCTCTTCACCTTTTCTTCTTATAAACCCCAACCCTAAACCACATTACAACCCTTTGTGTTGATTTTTCCGATCCTAAGTATGCTTGTGGAAAGAATGGTGGAAATCTCATTTGTTAGTATTCCTATCATAAGATCAATGTTTACTTGTTACTTATATATAATTGGCTAAATTTCCATGAGAGTAAATGTACACCTTTGTCAACTCCATAGAGAGAACCCATACATGAAACACTTCTATACCCATGAGTTATGGAGTTGAACCTTTTTGCTTAAGATATTCTAATGTTGCATGTGTCGAAACCTCTGATTTGATAAAAATAGTTGGGAACACATACACACTCTGTGGATTGCTATATTTGAATTACTTGTGAAAGGGTTATTGAATTTCTAAGATTGTTTTGATATGTAAATTTGAAAAATGTGTCTTGATGGCCCCTATGTGTGATTTTCTTTGGTCTTTCTCATCATTTTGCATGAAAATTGCTAGGGACTAGCAATGAGTAAGTTGGGGGGTGTGATGAGTGCACAAAAATGCACTCTAAATACTCTATTTAAATACTAAAAGAAATGAGAAAACAATGGATATAACTCATGTTAATAAAATTAATGGTCATTTATCTTGAGATAGATATAAGCATGATTTAATATATTGATGAGAATATAAAATGCCATATTTTCCTCTCTTAATGTTTAAAACTTTATTCTTATTTGATGCCTAAATATACTCATTATTCTTATATTTTGATTTAGGACACAAATGGAGACATTAGGAGCAAATGAAGATAATTGCGGAATTTTAGACAGTTCTGACATCTTTTCGTAAAATGGGCATAACTCTCTCATCCAATCTCCGATTAAGCTGATTCAAGATGATCTAGAACCGCAAGAGAAATATCTATAACTTTTATGTTTTGTGTTTGAAGAGATATCCACTCAATCTAAGACAAAATCGACAATCAAGTGGACGCACCTGCACTTGACGTTCCTGGATATTTTTCAGCCACTTGCATCAAATCCAAATGTTATCATAATATTTTCTAGCAAGCACTCCTACACCAACTTGGAAATTCAATGATCAATTCAGATACAAGATGAAGTGCACTCAAGTTTCTTCAAGACAAATTATTTGACCACAAGATATTAAGTCATACAAGACAACTAATAGATAGAGAAGCAAAATTGAAACACTCAACCTACAAGCAAAATCCAGCTCATGCATGGTGGGAAAACAAATGATCAAAATGACAACTCACAAATCACTTGGATTCAAGAATGGCACATGGCAAAACAAGTTGAAATTGTGATGATTTTGTCATGACAACTTGCATGAAGGATGCTTATAAATAGAAGGGAGGGGTGTGTGTTCTAAGACCATGCTTAGTGTGCTTGGATGCCTTGGAAGATACATTGTTTTTGAGAGCTTGAGAAAAGAAAAGAAAAACCAAAGAAGAGAGAAGAAAATAATGGTTGGCTCTTCCATATTATCCCTAGAAGAATTTTTGTTGCATATTTTCAATATGTGTAACTAATTTTCTAGTAGAGCTAGGGATGAATTTGTATATATGATGGTATTTGTAATTGTTTTTGATTCATATATGTGTTCTTCAAATATTAAACTCTTTTGTTTAGTCATTCGAAATTTATTATAAATGTTTTCGTCACCAAATAATCTTAGAATTTATTTCATTTATAGATTCAGTCATGCTTTTTCTATTAAATGCAATAATCCTTTGATTATGTTTGGTTCAATTGGTTATCTATTTTAATTTAATTCTCTGCTGCAATATTGCTCTACGAGTATATTGTCGACGTTGAATTTCTTTAATATCGATAACAATTCCTGTTCTTATATTATGACGAATGATTTTTCGAAAGATTACATTTGATTTAAATCTGGTTATTAATGTTTTATTTTCCGATTGAAAATTTGGACATAGAATTTTCAATTGAGTTATTAATGAATCGAAAATAATTAAAATACCAATTATATACAAAGGATTCCCGATGCTTTACTTTTCGCACTCATCTAAATCTTTTTGTTAATTTCGTTACTGTTCTTCAATTTCTCAATCCATCTCCCTGTGGAATCGACACCCCAAAGCTATACTGCATACGACCGCATTATTCTTTGGGCGTAATCAGGTATCCTTTAGAATAACTTGCCAGAAAGTATTGAAAAAAGGAAAATCTCTGTTTGGTAGAAGGGAAAAAGAAAATCCCAAAAATAGAAATTTCATCGAATATCTAGAATATGATGGTTCATGTTCTTGTTTTCCGTTATCAAGTATTCACACGCACTTTTTTTTCTCTCACACTGCACCTCCCAGATTCTCTATCTTGCACTGTCTCTCTCCAAAACCCATTCATGGTTGCAAATGGTGGGTGCGAGCTCAAATTTTAAGTTTGAGTAGAGTTCTATTTTTTTTTCTTTTCTTTCAAACTTTAACTACATGGGCCATCTAATAAGTGAAAAGTTATTCAAATGATGCTGTTTTGGTCGAAATCAATCAGTGGCCTGAACTGATTTTGGTGATCTGATAATAGAATTTGGTCGCTGATGAACTCAGAGAGACAGAGAGAGGGAAGAGGTCTCCAGGGAGGGGGAGAAGACAGTAATTTTTTTTTTCGTCAGTGTTGCAAGGCACTTATGTGTAGGGACTTGAAATTCAGATGAGTCTATTATCTGGTGTAGGTAGATGTAGGGAAGAATTTTGTGAGATGATGATGTGTCAACTTTTGATTGGTGTTCATCTATCTTGTAGCAATGGGCGTGCTTTGTCCAAAGAGCGACTGTAATGGGTAATTCACATTAATTATTGAAAGGAGAGTTGGCAACAAGCCAAAATCCGAAAGGAGTTAGACTCGAAACCCATGGTCCAAACCCGAATAGCACGTGTTCAGACCCGACTGGAGATGCCGAAATTAGAGAAAACTCTAATCATAAACCACCACGACAAAAGAAGAAAGGAACAAGGCAGCTTCGATTATACGCTAATGTCAGAGACGAAATTGTGCTTATCGGCACAATTTCGGATCCCTTTCACGTCAGGGTCACTCTCGCATTAATGAATGACCGGACTATTGTCGTTCTGATATATCTCCTCACTTAAATGCAAAAATGACATGAACACGTCACATTAATTACCAAACTGGATAAAGATGGGGCCGCATTTAATGTTACCCTTCAGAAGGGCCTGACTAAACATTGATCGAAAAAATCTGATTCAAAGGATGAGACAGACTGGATCAGATTATCCTTCTCTGGGATGACGGTCGAATAGTGTCCCAGCTAGTAGATTTTTTTCCTCAGACCGCCTCCCATGGAAAGCACAGATAACTACCTATAAATAAGACTTGATAAAATCCAAAAAAGGTACATTCTGTCATATCCTTTACAAAATCTCATAATTCATACTTCCCATACTAACTTAAACATTGGAGCGGTCTCGGACCCTGACCATCCTTCTTTTTGTATTTGCAGGTCCCGATCGATTGAGAGCTCGAAATGTTGAACTGTAGAATACGTCCTTAACAACTATATTTTTCTTCTGCTTCTGTTTTTTTCCTTTTTTCTATAAGGTGCAGTGGCAAAGAAAAATAAAAATCACCTAAGAAATTGTGTTGGTTGATATGTTTTTCATTCTTTTACTTTTAAGCTAAAACTTGTTATATCATAGCTTTAAAAACTTGTTATACAGGGCTGATTAGCTGTATTTATTCTGGATCTGCCTCAATTGTATTTGACCATTCCATTTATGATAATAGTCAGTTGAGTATATTTATGACATTGTCACATTTTGAAGGGTGGCCAGTTGTATGATAAGTGGTCAAGTTGGATACTATTAGATTAAAAGATGTTGGTCATCCCATCTCTTGCTCTTTGCTTTCTAAAATTTAGTATTTTCGACATTTATGTAGGGGTGTTCATTCAGGTTTTGAAATTAGGAATTTGGATTCCGGATCTAAAATATTTTTGAACCTTTTAAATAAAGATGTAACTTATTGAAAAATAAATACAATTTCAAAATTGGACCTAGTAAAACTCGACTCGGATGAACAAGCCTACATTTATGTAGTTTTGTTAATGTTGGTTGACCATCCTAGGTGTCGAATACTAATGCATGTGTTTACAGGGACCAAAAGAAGAAAATGAGTCTTGCTGTTTGGTTGACAATTTATGTACTCTTGCTGGTCGACAATTTATGTAGTCTTGCTGTTGGTTGACAATCTAAGTTCTAATATTCCTCCTGTTGGATTGAAGATGGTTTTTCGATATTGGGTTCCTTCAGGCCAAAAGTTTTGCTCATAGATATCGTATCATACATACTACCTAGTGCTTCCATCAAAAAGAAAATATCGCTCTATATATATATATATGGCACTAATGTTATATTGGGTTTGACCTTTGAAAAATAAAATGATGATCAGTTTTGTTTTCTTTCATTTTGTAGTTTCCTGACTTCCATTTCTTTGCTTTGATCCCATATTGTTTTATTTGTTCTGTTAAGGACGTATTCTGCAGTCTGATTTATCAAATCCCAATTGACCGGAGCCTGCAAAATAAGAACAAGGAAGATCGGGGTCCGGGACCGCTCCGATGATTAAGTTAGTTAGAGAGAAAATGAAAGGGAAGTTTGTTTGAGAGAGTTGTCAGAATGTACCCTTTTTCAGCTTTGGTTCAGTCTTATTTATAGGTGTCCCCCCTGAAGGATAGTTTTATGGTGAAAGATCTATTAATCGGGACATCACTCGATCATCATCCTTGAGACGGGAAAAAACCTGATCTGATCCTGTCTGTCTCATCGCATTAATTGGATATCTCCTTAATTAATGCTCAATTAGACCCTTTTTGAGAGGGATATTAAATGCCGCTTTATCCCCCTCAAATCTAACAATTAATGATGCATGTTTATAGTATCTCCGCATTTAAGAGGGAAAATTCGTAGACCGGTGGTTGTCTGGTTGCTCATAAATGAGGGAATGATCATGATGTGAGGTGGATACAGGAGATATGCCAATAAATGAGCCGTCGTTCTTGGCATTAGCGTATCCTCGAAGCCGATTTATTCTCTTCTTCTTTATTCAGGATAACCAGTTATTCGGATTGTTTCTGATTCTGATATTCCTGGTTGAATTCGGACACCGCGTTATCTGGGTTCAGATCACGGGCCTTGGGCCCAACTTTGCTTTTGGGGCTTAGGGTTGTTGCTGGCCACCCTTTCATGTTCCATTCCTAGAGATAAAAAAAATCATTATGTATGAATTTAGTAATAGATTTCATGAAGCCAATTGGTTTTGTTCTAGTGACTTCATTTCCCATTCTTAGTTATGGCAAAGCCGCAAAGCAAACACGTACGAAAAACAAGGCAATGTGCAGATTTTGTAAACATCTTGGTACAAATTTTCTAATTTTCAATATTATTTCTTGGAAAAATTGAAATAAAATATAAGATTTTTGATAAATTTTTTCTCAATAATTTTTTATAGGAAAAAGAAGTAAAAAAGAAGAGAGTAAAATCCGAAACCCAAATCTTCAAGCTTTTTACAATCCGGATGGATCCAGATTCTGGCCCGGATTGCAACCCGAACAAATCCGGTTTGGAACCCAGATCTAATTGGAGACCTTGGTTCTAGGCCGTGTTCACTCAAATTTTCACTCTGGAATTCGTTTGAACACTCCTAAGATTAAGATTTTCTCTTATCACACTTGTGTGGATGGTGAAAATTAAAGGGTGTCTGATGCTTGATCTAACAAATACAAATGTTGTTGGGTATGATGTTTCAATTCCTTCGATGACTCGTATACTTAAGGATGACTCATATACGATGATACATGTTGATCCATGAAATTTGGACATTCAAGAAGTTAGTTGGTATAGCCCGTACGTGTGGCAGGCTTGCATACAAAGCTTATTGTCTGCACCTCGTCTCCCTAAATAATTAATATAAATTATCATGCCATCCGATATAGCTAGTAGCACAATTGAAATTGGGAACTAACAGGTAATTCGCAGTAACTATATTTTTCTTCTTCTTTTTTTATTTTTATTTTTTTTAATTTTCCCTATCTTCTATAAGGTGCAGTGGCAAATTAAGAAAAATAACAATCACCTAAGAACCAGTCCCGCCAGTCTATTTACCTAATTCTTTGTCTCCTGACTCCCATTTGTCACGTAAGAACCAGTCCATGCTATTGCTAGTACTACTGCTGCCAGAGTTAAACATTGCATCGGCCATATCTGCAACCGGGCATTGATAAACTTCTTTGCCACTTCGCATGGTGGATGGACCCGCACTGCCACCACCGACAACCATGCCACTGGTGCTGCTCACTGCTCCGGCTCTTAGGCTGAAATGCTCCATTGAGAGCCATGATTTGCTTAGATCAGGAACTGAATTAGATTGAGGAGGTTGGGGGGTTATAATTTGGGCCATCTCATGTGTAATTTCAGTTGCTGTAAGGGGTAATGGTGGAATATTTGATGGTGCGGTGGACGACATGTGGCATGTGTGATCACCTCGATAAGTTACTTCAAACGTGTTGGGATCATCATCGAGCCTCTGGACTTGCTTCTTGGCTGGACATTGGTATAACTTTTGGTGGGTGCACCTATAGTAACTCCTGATAAAGATGGTCTAAGAAATAAGATCATTATGGCATCGATGGATGGCACACTAGTAGTTAAAGGGTGCAAAAATTACCAAAATTCTGAAATTTCTACTCGGACCACAATATAAATAGAATACACAAATAAATTTTGTATCCCTAATTTTGTTGACACGCCACATATTAAATCATAGCTATTTAATAACATCATTTAAAGTCAGCAAACATCACCAAATTTTGAATTTTGAGGAAGAAAGGAGGATAATGAGATCAACTGATGATCAAGTAGGAAGACTTTGCACATGTCGCTATGTCTTTTTGGTTTGGAAGATTCTCTTAACAAAAAATAAATAAATTAGAGCGTCATATATTTAATCTATTTCGATCAGTTAATTAATTAACCGATCATGACAGTTGAGGCCGGAAAAAAAGACAAACATATAGAACGTCACTCATTTAATTACATGCAAGAGTTTAAATAAACATATATATATATATATATAAATTAGGAGACTGTCCACGAAATCTGTTCAATTTAACCCTAATTGTATTCATGTGGTTATGAGCGGCATTTCCTTAATCAAGTCCAAAGTTGGCCATGAATTTGGGTGTCCTTTGGTCTTTACTGTAGCGGCATTGTGAGGCATGGATCCCTTGCCAATGGAAAAATTCTACTCATGATCATGATCATCAAAGATGTGTAGAATATTTTTTTAAAAAAATTTTAAAATTTTTTCCTTTACCAAATGTGTGGTGGATAGATGATGAGTAGAATAACTCAATTAATTTAGAAAGAATAAAATAAAAATAAGTATGATGTGTAGTGTATAATCATGATGAGTAGTAAAGCTCTTTGCCGCACTTGCTACACACTCTTTACAAACACGATTGTAACCAAGTAATTTAATGAAATATTTTTTCTTTTATTTTTTAATGGCTTACTATATATGATCACATGATTTAGCGTTCTCAGGAGCTAGCTGCAACAACAGCATTGCAGTACATCTAAAAGAGTGAGTAAAAGTCGGAATATATAATGCTAGTCGAATTTGTAAGATGTTGTAGCGATTTCAATAAGAGGCTTAGCTACCTTTTATTTTAGTTTCTACGTCATTGCACACATTCTGTCTTGTGTTTGCATTGAATAAATGTATGCAGGAACTCTCCAATAACCAATCATGTACATGCACTCTAGAATATATATATATATATAAGAATAAATTTATTTATCATTCTCTTTTTCATCATTCTATGATATAATATTAGATGATAGGTTAATAAGTAAAATATAATAAATAATTTTTAATTATTTAATGTTACATCATAGGATAATGAGAAGATGATAAAAAATAAAATGATAAATAATATTGCTCTATATATGTATATAGGTTGATATGGTCAAGTCTTAGAGAGAGATTGGGTATTAAAAGCAAGCATGAAGAAGAGTCTAGCAAGAAATTAGATCAGAAGTTAAAAGGTAGCATTAATATATATAATTGACAATATATTGTGGCAATCTTGATCAAGGCCTCATTTTAACCCTAAGGAAAAGGCACCTGCAATATTTAAAGCCGTATATTTAACAATTGAATTCAAGGTGTCAATAATAACAGTACTATATATATATATATATGTGTGTGTGTGTATTCCTTAATCCTATTAAACCAGATGCATGCCAGTCGTGAACTTACGGTAGGAATTTTAGACATACCTTGGGAATCTTGAGCCGAGTATCTCTTTCTGCCCGTATTTTCTCCAAGTGTATCCATCCTCGGGCGGAATCTCAGTATTTCCAATTCGAGGTGCAGCCATCTTCACTGTCCGTCTCTCCCCATCATCCTTCCTGCTTATTTAAAATATAAAAATAAACATGATATCCTATATATTGGCGCTTCAAGTGACAACAAATTAAAACGTAATTAAGTCTCAACCACTTGGGTTTTTTTTTTTCCTTTTTTTTTTTTTTTACCGATCAAGGATATTTGGCTGCTAGTCAGAATGTTATAATTACAAGTTCCACACTTTGGATGCTCAGCTAGCAAATGTAGAGGATCAAGTACCGTCACTCTTCAAAAAAAAAAAAAAAAGCTTGTAAATATATTATACTTAATTAATTGATCTAGACGTTTCCGATCGAGATCGATCCTTTGGGCAGTAATTTGCGCATTTCTAAATTAAGTATGACTGCTTAAAATAGGTTTGGAGGAATGTTTCTGAGTAAAACAGGATCAGTAGCTCACTCGCAAAGGTCAAAATTAAGAAGATTATAACTTGAGTGATCGATGACCTAAGTTAATTTCGTCATGTTGTGTGAAAAAAAAAAAAAATCTGTCAACATTCTCTTATAAGTGAGAATTTCTCACCTCCTTCGCTGTCTTTGCAAGGATGAACCGATGCCAGAATCTGAAGCGTCAAGGGGCCGAAGCTGATGATCTCCTCCCATGCTGGAAGATCGCGCAGAGCCTTCGACCTGATCTACTCCACCCAATCCAGCAACAATGACGGCATTGGAAACCGATTCCTGCATAGCGAAGGGGGGGCTCCTTTGATCAGCTGATTGAAGTTGCATTTGAAACATGTCCATTGTTTGGGTGTATAAACTAGACGTCGTTAGCCATCCCTGCAAACTTGCTTCAATCTTAGGCTGCTGTGATTCCTGCGGTTCACGGAATAAGTAGTACATGTGCCGGCCGGGATCATCATGTGCACGAGTAGGGTCTTGATCATGAGTGTTTAGCCGTTCCCTCGCGGTTGCGAAAGCCTTTATGATCTCGTCACAGGACTTGGAGAGCATGTTTGGGTGGTCGGCGGCCAATTCTGGTAGGTTTGATTCAACTTCTCTAGCTAACTTACACCCATGAAGGATTAGAGATACTATCTGGCCCTCCATGTGTTCTGAGGTTTTCTGCTTTGTTTGGCTCGTTTTAGATCTGAACATAGCTAGCCTTGGGAAATCTCACAAATTGGGTTGATGTACGTAGTTTTAATTGGTGGCTTCCAACATCAAATTAATGTTCTTTTAACACGGTAGAAAGGAAGATTTAGAAAAGATGACTTAGTCATGGTCAGCATGCACTTGCAGAGGGATTCAAACTTTAAAATTTCCCCTCAACTACTCCAGAGGAAGACCTTGCCCCCTATTGAATCCAAACTTTTTTGAAGCGGGAGAATTTTCTGTGGTTGAAGCGATGACCATATATAATATGACGACTTCCACGTTCCTAGTCCTTCACCCTACGTCGCGAGTACATGACCATTTGGTCTCCTCTTGACTACAGATGCCACAAACATGATACGACCTACCTTATATGGTCAAGATTCCGTGGGTCCTACGGCTCGTAAACCGTCTTGCACTTTGTAGCACTTGCATATGACTTTAGGAGAAATCATTTGCTACAGATCATGATGTAAATTGTGAGGCCATTTATTGATAATTTCTCTTTCATAAATTCTCTTTTGTTTGGTAAAACCTTCAAAATTCTTGATGCAGATCAATGAAATTTTTTTTAGCAAGTGATGTTTTATCCCCAATTATAAATGAAATAGCACAAGTATGATGTAATGTAATTTTGAGCAAGTCATGTTTTATCCTTAACTATTAATGAAATAACACAAGTATGATGTGGCATGTGCATCATTATGATAATTGAGTGAGTCAAGTACCTTAAAAAACTCACAATTGTTAAAAACAGAAAATCTTTGAATTGCGAATAAGCTTTTAATTTCAGTACTTAGTGGAATGTTCCTTTATTAAACGGAATGTCCTCAGAATTAGTAAAAAAATCCCAAAGATCAACATTCGAACCTTTGCTTCGAAAGAGGGAACCGTTGGAAACTTGGATGTGATTTGCTCTAATCAAACTAAATAGATTTGCAGTTGGGGTGTACGTGCACGGTGGGCTGCCGCAAATTCTCTTTAAGCTTAGCTGATTGTGTTTTATTACTGGGCCGCAACTCCAATTAAATATGGACAAGAAAAGGCCAGCCCAACTCAAAAAAAAAAAGAAAAAAAGAAAAAATAGAAAAGAAAATATATATCAATCAATCCCAAAATTCTTCACCTCTCAAAATCAAATCCCCAGTCTGCAATTCCAATTCCCCAACACCCAAAAATCAAAAATGTCCTCCGAAGAGGTAGGAATGGGTCATTCCCACTCCCACTCCCACCCCCACTCCAACCAGCTGTTCTTCCAAGACGAAGCTTTGCCCTTGCGTTTCAATTGCTCCGCCACCCAGCCCCGCGTCCCCAACCCGGGACCGCGGACTCGAGAGCTCACCGGCTTTATTGACGAGAAGCTCTTCTTTTCTCCCCCTCAAGGGCCCCACTTCCGCCGCAGCGACTGGAACGCCAATGACACCACTACCACGCCCAGCGCGGGTGAATCCGACGACGATGAAGACGAAGACGAGGTCGAAGACGGTGACGGTGAAGTTGAAAGACTTGTTGTTGGTCTTGATGAAAGCGGCACCAATAACACTGGCAATAAGATCGATAGACATATCAATACCAATACAGCCAATGGCTGTGGCAGTCTGCATGGTGGTACGGATAAATTGGGAAATGGGAAAGCGAAGCACCATCTTTCCACTTTTGGTAAGTATGTTTTGGTATATTATCGATCTTTTACTTTCCAAAATTGAAACTTGTTGTTTTTCGTTTTTTCAGATTGTAATTTGGGTTTCGTAGGAGGGCCGACTAGCCGTGGAGAGCAGTTGCTGAAGAATGGAAACATGGGTCAGTCCGCGAATGACTCCACGAGCGAGAATCGTCAGCAGCAGGGAAGCCTCAGGCTTGGGGGTTACCACGATGCGGTAACGATTGCGGAACCTGATGGAGAGTTGTATTACTCTCAGTATTTGCAGGGCACGGAGGGGAATTCTGCTGTCGCTGCCTCCGCGTCTGGGCACAAGGATGCGGTAGTAGTTGTGGACAACAATTGCGGGTTTAGTGGGAGAAAGGATGTTTCCATTTCAAGCGAGTCGGGAGAGTCTCTGAAGGCGATTCTCTCCGATCCCATAACGTAAGTTCGTTTGATTGACTGATAATGGTCTGCCTTTTAGGAGTGTTCTATGTTATATTATATTGCTTATATTATTGAAGTTTGGCTTTAGCTGAGATGGGATTAGTTGTTATGAATGTGGTACTCTGATGGTATTCATGATACTTCACTTAATGTATTATAATCTTAACAATAAGCTTTACAGAGGAGAGAGGTTTCGGAGTGGGGTATGAGGCTCGTGCATAAAGATGTTGGCTTTCCTTGTGACCTGACTGTCAAACTAGCTTGTTTATGTATCGAAAAATATTTTTGTAAATAATATTGTGTTCGTCCCCAGCCCCGAGCCTATAAGAATTGCTTTATGTCTGATCTTAAACTAGGGGAGCTTGTTTGCTGGTAGCTGGTGTATCAGTCATCTCTTCAGGCATGTTCTATCGTGCACTTGAAACCAATCTTATGGATTAAATTACCGTATTTATCTGCTATAGAAGTTGTTTTGTGAGCTCTTCTTTAAGAAAATGTATGATTATCTCTTCAAGCATGAGTATAACGCTCCAAAACCAAAACGGACAGAACCCTGGCTAAAAATTAGCCTTTCCCCTTATTTACAAGTGCTTAAAGTCGATATCTCAATTTAACAACATAAAACTAGCTTGTGAGAAGGTACTATGTCAGAAGACTGCACAGCTCATTCAAAAGATCCCAATATCAATGCCACTTGATGAAGGAATATAAACCTCATCTGATCAACAAACATAATTACAAAAAACTCCCATACTTGTACATGTCTTACAAACTCCAGCTGAATGCCTTCCACGTCACTAGCTGCAACATTCAGCTGTAGCAGATCCTTCTCTAATTCTAAAATGGAAGATATTAAAAGAGTAAGCTCCAACTCATTTAGCAAGTAGTACACTTGATGTGGTGGGGGAAATCACAATTGTAATAATAGATAAGCAATCCAACAAAAAACGCTGTCAGCAATAAACATTCTTCGGCCAATATAAATATACACACAAGACATCATCCAGGACTGCAGGCTAAGGGAAACTGTTAATGGTCAGATACATTAATATCCCACGAGTGGGATCAAGTTATTCCACAGGCATTTAATGGTCACACATAACTCAACATACTACGAATGGTATTCACTGGCACAAAGGCATTGTTGATCATGCATGTCCCTACATATCACATTTTTAATTTCAAAGTTCTCCACAAGTAAATTTTTTTTTTTGATAAGTAAACATGTATTATTAATCAAAGAATGGGCCTAAATGTCAATTACAAGCACTCAAGTCCTATCGAGTAGGAACATTAGAAACAAGGAAGTCGTGAAGGTCTATGCCATTAAAGTCCACAGTAATGGCCCAATTACACAGAGTTCTAAAAAATAAAATTTTAAGCTCTTCCATCGATCTCTCATTGTCTTCAAATGTCCAGTCGTTACGCTCTTGTCACACGCACCACATAATACAGATATGGATAATCTTCCACACTGCTTTGATTTGACGCGTGCCATGAATCGAAATCCAACACGCCATTGTTGCCACCACAGTCTCCGGCATAACCCATGCTAAGTTTATTCTCTTGAACACTTCATTTCAGAGAACCCTGGCAGTTTCACAATGTAGCAGCAGATGATTTACTGACTCACCCCCTTGACGACACCTGCGGCACCAATCTGCAATGATGACTCTCATTTTCATCAAATTGTCTGTGGTGAGGATTTTGCCTAAGGAAGTTGTCATCATGAAAAAGGCTGCTTTGGGTGGTGCCTTGTGATGCCAGATCTTTCTCTATGGAAAGAATCAGGTTTCGTTTGTGAGGGCCACATAAAACAAATGAACTGTAAAGAGTCCTTTCCTTGCTAAGTCCACCACAGGTCATCTTCATGCTGGGTATTGAGTCTTAGTGGGTATAAAAGTCTATAGAGCTCCACAAAATTGCTCATTTTCCAATTTTGAGCCACCCGATTGAAATTAATATTCCAATGAATGCGCCCTCCCACGAACCCCATAACCTCCGCCACAGTGGTATCTTTGGCACTTGCAATCTGAAAAAGTAAGGGAAATATATCTTGGAGTGTTCTGTTACTGCACCAAGTATCTTTCTAGAATCTAATCCTCGTTCCTGTACCCAATTGGTGCTTAGTGTGTTGGTGGAAGACTCTCCCACCCTTTTCTCATGTTTTTCCACAACCCCACTCCGGAAGCCCCCCTCACTTCCCTAGTACATCAATCCCCCCATATGCCACCGTATTTACTTGCAATCACCGTTTTCCATAGTGCCTCCAGTTCCTTGGCATACCTCCACAACCACTTTCCAAGTAATGCCTGATTGAATATTCTTAAATTTCGGATACCGAACCCGCCATTCGAGATTGGGCGACAAACCGTCTCCCACTTAATTAAGTGGAACTTAAACTCCTCCCCCATACCTCCCCACAAGAAGTCCTGTTGAAGTTTTTCAATACGGACTGCCACACTCGCCGATATAGGAAATAGAGATAGGAAATAAGTGGGTAGATTTGAGAGTGTACTCTTAATTAGAGTAATACGATCCCTTTTGACAAATATATTCTCTTCCACCCAGCTAGTTTCCTCTCCATTTTCTCAATCACTGTATTCCAAATTGTTGTCGGCCTCGATCCTATCCCCAAAGGAAGTCCCAAGTATGTCATAGGTAAGGAAGCGATCTTACACCCCAAGGTTCCCACCAACTCAAGCATGTTACGAACATCACCAACCAGCACAATCTCAAATTTGTCATAGTTAACTGGCAAGCCCGAGATTGCTTCGAAGCAAAGAAATAGAGCCTTCAATGCTTGAACCTGTTCTTGATCTGCCTCGCACGTAATGAGTGTAATATTTGCAAATAACAAATGGGAAATATTAGTAATAGCCCTAACATGTGTTTCAACCCACTTACAAACTTATTAGTCACTAAAGCCAAGATCATCCTACTTAGCTCCTCCATAACAATCACAAATAGCATAGGGGATAACAGATCCTCTTGTCTCAAGCTGCGAGAACTCTTAAAAAACCTTCAGGATTGCCATTGATCAACACGGAAAATTTTGCCGTTGAGATACACCACCATATCCATTTCCTCCGCCTTTTTCCGAAACCACATTGGCCCAACATGCACATCAAGAAATCTCAATTAACGTGATCATACGCCTTCTCCATGTCGAGCTTGCACAAAATCCCAGTATTGCCAGCTTTGATTCTACTGTCAAGGCATTCGTTAGCGATGAGAATCGCATCAAGAATCTGTCTTCCTTTTACAAAAGCATTTTGGGGCTGAGTTATAACCTTCCCAATTACCTCACTCCTCACAAGTAGTTCCAAAATAGCATTGAGAAGGTCAATGCAATTGGCAAGGTGTTATTTACTGATAAAAAAATAGCATTGATAAGGTGTACACAAGAAACTATCGAAAGTCACCTCATGTACGAAAATTGAGACAATTTTGTGTGCTCTGTTCGTTCATAATCAGGATATGTGACTTTTGTAGAATCTCATTAAAAAATACTTGGCTCGTTTGCTAAACCAAAAGCAAAACTTCTCTTGAAATTATCAAATCCACTCCCAACCTAAATAAAGAATGAGCACAATGCATTAACATCTCGACTAAAATAGAGTTCCCATTAATTCTTTAAAGCGCCACCACCTTTAACAGGAGAACCTTTTATCCTTTACTAAGCCCTTAAAAATGTTTGCACTTATTTTGCCCCTTAAGAAAAATCTGGATGGCCTCTCAAATAAGTTGAAATTTTTTCCCTAAGAACTGAGAAACTCAAATTTCCTGGTTTAGCAAAACAACATGCTGGACATTGCGTAAGAAAGGGTTTCATTTCCTAGTACTCCACATGACAAGGTTTAGGACTAGCCATTGAAAAGGTAATTGACATCTTTGATCTGTCTACTTTAAACATGTGAGCAATAGAATCAGTTTGTCCTTGAATCAGATTAATTTTGACAAGATCACTTTAAAGGGTACAATATGAGTTACTGCACTTATGCTATTTAAATCTGGAACCTTTTTTTTTTTTTTGATAAGTTAAAGTAAATTTGTTAAATCTGGAATCTTTTGGAAACAATTGAAATGTCATTCTTAAAACCTTGTTTGGTAATCTACGTTTTGATTACCAAAACCTTCTATAAGGCCAAAATTCAGAATAATTAGCTATATGCAACATGCAAGATGGTATCAATCAGACCTGAAAACAAATAAAAAGGAAATTGAAAGAAAGGGAGAGAAAACTTCTGGAGATGATGATTAATCAAAAAAAGAATTCTGGAGATGATGGAAATTTGGGTTGGTGGTGGCAGCATTAGGCCTGTACCAGCAGAATTTTATTGGCTAGGGTTCCAGTGAAGAGGGAGGGAGGGGGCATTTTTTTTGGTAGGTGAACCCAAACAGGCTTTGTTCTCATACACAGGGTTGTGTTATTATGATGTTCAATTGGGCATTAAAAACCAATCACAGGGATCAAATTTTATTCTTTACATGGTTTGAAAAAACAATTTTAGAGCTCCTGCATGACAATGTGATGCGATTTTGTGTATATTAGGATTTAGCGGATTGTGGGTTCACATGCCCCTTCTTTCAATGTGTTTTTTGGCCACTTTTGAATTGGCTTCTAAATTACTGTCATCATAGCTAATGCTTCCAACCAACTTTTTTCGTAATCAGGGGAATTCTTATGGATGATGCAATGATATTACCTTGCGGGCATTCCTTTGGCAGTGGTGGTATACAGCGTGTTACTGCAATGGTGAGTTATTGGGAAATTCTTTGTCAGAATTGATCATTAATACAGCATTATTGGAAGTCATACATAACTACTGGTGTTGTTTCACCCCTGAAACAAACTTGGTGTTCAGTAAAATTCACCAGAATGGTTGTTTTGGCTTAGAAATTAGCCACTAATGAGTGTGACTGCACACCATAAAGGCATTCTATCATTCTGTCGATAATCATTATTTTCTTGCATAATCATTGAGTTGAGAGATTTACACAAACAAATGTATTGAAAACACCGTACTTCCTCCTAATATACTATGTCAGTACTGAGACATTGGGAGTTCAGGATACTCAAACCGAGGCTGGCACTTTGGTAATATACACTCCTCAGTCTCTGAACACAATAACAAGGAGGTGGCGGTAGCAGATGGTATAAGTATTGAATTCAAGGAATGGGATTAGCCTACCCTTTGAATTCAATCAACCTGCTGAAAGACCAGACGTTAGCATCAGATTTTGTTATACTTAAAGCCAAGGAGATTCAAATGTGTGTAGGACTCCCATACATTGGTTTTGAATATCAGTTTTTGGCTCTACATGCTGCGATCGAAGCTGGACAGTCCAATTTGGCCATGAAATGCCACTCAGACAAGAAGAGGGCAAGGGAATTGAAGTGACTTTGACTTACTTGTTCGGTGAATTATGAAGGAAGTGCAAGTCTTGGTGGGATGAAGGGTGGGGCAAAATTCGGTGGTTTTATGAAGCTCGATATAGTCTGGTGGAGTGTAAGGGGGTTGAACAAGGTAGAGAAGCTCACCAAAGTAAAAAATCAGCTTCATGGCTGGAAAGCTGATGTAGTATGTTTATAAGAGATAAAAATGGAACTCATCTCCCTTACCATAATATGGAGTTTGTGGAATTTTTGTCATGTGAGGTGGTCAGATTTGCCGTCTAAGGGGGCTTCGAGAGGTATTTTGGTAATGTGGGATAAAAAGGTGGTGGAAAAGATGGATGAATGTGTGGGAAAATTTATATTGCTATTTCTTTCAAGAATGTCAAAGATGGTTATCAATGGTCTTTTGCAGGTGTTTATGGTTCTAATTCTAATACCGATAGAAGAGGCTTGTGGGATGAATTGACTGGACTTTGTAGCCTATGGAGCTTTCCTTGGTGTATTGGGGGAGATTTTAATGTCACATGCTTCCCAAGCAAACGAGTAGGAGGTTCTACCTCTAGTTCCGCAATGGCATATTTTTCTGACTTTATCTATGGGCAAGACCTTCTAGACATACCCCTAGAGAAGACACTTGAGGAGGTGGAGGTTTTCAAGGTAGTATGTAGTATGGCAGGTGATAAAGCTCTAGGTCTAGATGGGTTCAATATGGTTTTCTTTAAGGCATGTTGGGAAGTAATTAAAGAAGACATCATGAGCTTCTTCCTTGAGTTTCATGAATTAGGTACTTTCCAAAAAAGCCTTAATGCTACCTTTATTCCCCTTATTCCAAAAAAGCCATCGTGAGTGGTAGGTATTAAGGATTTTTGCCTTATTAGCTTGGTGAGTGGAATGTACAAAATTCTTTTGAAGGTTTTAGCTAATAGATTGAGTACAGTATTGGAGAAGATCATTTCCCAGCCTCATAATGCCTTCATACAAGGTCGGCAAATCCTTGAGTTGGTCCTCATTGCCAATGAATACTTGGAGAGTCGCATCAAGTATGGTGTTCTAGGTAGGGCTGTAAAAAGACCGAACCGGACCGGACCGGCGGACCAGACCGGTTGGCGTCCGGTCCGGTCCGGTTGGCGTCCGGTCCGGTCCGGTCCAAAAAATATATGGACAGGAAAATTCCGGTCCGGTCCCGGTCCAGGGAGTTCATCCCCCTGGACCGGACCGGACCAGACCGAATCCCTGGAGTTTTTTTTTTTTAATTTTTATTTTTAAATATATGTATATATAAATAATAATATATAAATATAAATATTAATATTAATATATATTAATATATTAATATATAATATATACTCTTATAATATTAACATATAAATAATAAGTGTATTATTATTATTTAATATATTATTACTAATTTATCACTATTTACTAACATATAAATATATAATATACTAATGTAAATTGTAATAGTGTTATTACTTATTAGTTATAATTTATTAACATATACTAATGTAATAGTATTAATAAATAATAAGTGTATTATTATTATTTAATATATTATTACTAATTTATCACTATTTACTAACATATAAATATATAATATACTAATGTAAATTGTAATAGTGTTATTACTTATTAGTTATAGTTTATTAACATATACTAATGTGAAAGTGTTATTAGACTATTAGACTATTAGTTATAATTTGCTAACATACTTAATATATAATATATACTAACATATTAATATATAATATATACTTTTATAATATTAACATATTATAATTTATAGTAGTTAAATTTGGGCCAAAAAAATATTTGATCAGTGTAGAATTTTATATTAAATTTAGCCCATTAAATCATATGGGGCATTCCTGGACCGGACTGGACCGCCCCTGGACCGAATTGGACCAGACCAATATGGATCGAACTCCTGTTCGGTCCGGTCCAGGGTGAGAGAATTATTGGACCGAATGAAATCGGTCCACAAATTTCCTGGACCGGACCGGACCATTTACACCCCTAGTTCTAGGGTTATTATGCAAACTTGACATGGAGAAGGCATGCAATCGAGTAAACTGGAACTTTTTGTTACACAAGCTTGAGATGTGTGGACTTGGAAGGAGATGGTGCTCTATTCCATTGGTCGATTGTAATAGACTTTAATGGCGTAAACGTACTTGTTTTCCTTGTATCTTTAGACACTCATGCATAGGTGGTGTCCTTGTATATGTCTCGTATACTCAGTTTCACCTATTTTAATAAAATTCTTATTTATTGATAAAAAAAAGTGCGCAAGATTGGCTCATTTTATTATCCAATACAGGTAGGACTGGGCTTCAACTCTGATGGAGTCGGAATTGTGAACTCCAACCTTCGACTTGGGTCGAAGGTTATTTTTGAGTTTTGACTCTGAATAGGATCGGATTCCGACTCCGAGTGGAGTTTCCAGAGTCGGAGCCACAAAGACATAACACAAACATAACATAATGTAACACATAGAAAACAAACTACTTTTCCTCTTTTGTCCCAAAGAAATCTCGAGAAAAATAGAAACCAATCAGGTAATTATAAGAATTTTCTCAGGAACCAAACATAATTCAAATGAATGAGAGAGAGGCACCATGATTAGCTTCATCACCTGAGACCTAAGTGCGGATCTCCTGGATTTCGAACCCACGATGTGTGATTGGGGCTAGGATTTTCTCGAGAAAGCGAGAGGGAGAGTGGAGGGCCTGAACCAAGACAAGCCAAGCCAAAAAGAACATATGGGAAATTCAAAAACTTTGAGAATTCAGCAGTAAATGGACTGGAAACAGCCAAACAGGGGAGAAGCATCATTTTGATTGATTAGGAGCAGTGGGGTTTCATGGGCTCTAGAGGGAGAAGAATATAGTGGTTTTATATTGGAGAGAAACCGAGGATGGAAATGACCATGACATAGGAGTGAAGCCATTTGAAACACTCTAGTTTCGGGAATCAGTCATCCTGGCAAAGGAGACACCAAGTGCCGTGTGAGGCAGAGAATGGAAGGCATGATATGGAAGGGTAGTTAGGGTTTGAGCAAAAGATTTTGTTGGGAAGATTTATTGGGACTGACGGGACTTTACGAAACAAAATATTTCAAAAAGTAGATGTATGGGACTGACGGGACTTTACCAACTGGCAACTTGGGCTTTTGAACAGAAGATTTCAAATAGTAAAATATAAGTGAGTGGAGGATATAAAATCTCTTATTTGCCCCTCCTTGCAGAGCTAGTCCCATTCCTATTTTGACTTCTTTTGCCCACCCCTAAATACAGGCACTTCATTCACCAAATTTGTGGGGTCTTGATCATTTTGAGCCATGTTTTCTGGATACATTTTCTCAGTGTTACAATATCAACTAATAAATTGCTTCATCATCATTAATTATCAAATAAAAAAAAAAATTTGCTTCATGCTCGATCATCTGCGTTTTCTTTCTGTTTCATATTTGAAGTTTGTGGTTAATGAATCTTGGGCAGCTAGTTATGTAATTAGGTCTCACTTTGTATACTTCCTGTGTACCAGGCATTACCTAGTTTCATTCTATTCAATAAAGTTTATTACTTACAAAAAAAAAAAAATTCTTGGGCATCTAGTTTCCTGATTTGGAATATTTTTATCAGTTTAGTATTAGCCATCTATTCTAATTATGGTTTTCAAATAGTATTTTGATTAGACCTTATGATGCATCTTCAGAAAGCTTGCTACATTTGCTCTCTGTCAATTTCAGAAGACTCAATAGCTCCAAATCTCTGTAAGTCTAAAACCTGTCTTAGAAGATTATCATAATGTACTTCTTACAGTTTTTAGTGATCTGTGGCTGTTTTTCTTTTGCCTTAAATTGAATCAATGTTACAAACCCTCAAACACCCATATTATGTCTGACTTAATTGCAAGGGAAATACTTGTTTCATGCTCCCAAGGTTGCCTGCCAGACACCTTTTGTCGGACCAACAACTATCTGTCGTGGTACGACATGAAAAGTTTCTTGTCAGTCACTTTAGATGTCTGGATGTGCTGTTAGAAGCTCCAGAGGAGGTACTTGATGTTCCTGGAGGAATTTATAATACAAAATAATATATGAAGATGATATGTGATGAATTAGAAAGAAAGGAAGGAAAAGAGGAGCCCAAGCTCTAGAGGCGAGCATTGAAGTCTCTTTTTTCCTTTTTTTTCTTTTTTTCTTCAAGGAGCCATAATTATTATCATTTTTTGAACAGTAGGTCGCTATTTCTTAGTGATTACAATGGGCTTACAGTTTGAAAGGGTTACAAGATTTGGGATTTGGATCAGTAACAGTGACAGCTCAAACCAAGGATATAAAAAGAAGTATATTTAAGTTGAGTTTAGAGTATTGGTATCTTTCTTCTTCTGATCATTTTATTCTCTTGTTTCTGTTGGCTTTACATGTTCAGCTCTGCGAGCTGCTGTGCAGGCATTCCATCGGGAAGAAGAATTACAGTTTTATCGCTCATCCAAGAGAAAAAGAGAAAGGTTTGACCAGGTTAGTATTTGTATGCCTCAAACTTCGTAATATCTTAAATTTTTTAAAGACATTAGAGATAGTGCGCCTGTGATTATGTGTGTGTGTGTGTGTGTAGAGTATTGCCTAATGGCTTGCAATTTGACATTTCCTTTCAAGTGTCTATTTTATTTCGTGTAGGACAAGGGTGGTTATGGTGATTCAACTCTCATGGATTCTCCTAGGGGTAGAGGTGTTCAGTTTCCATTTGCAGTGACAGACAGGGTCATCATAAAGGTTATTTCTTATGAAAATAAAAGGTTGAAGCTTTTTTCTTTCCTATAATTCTTGTTCAGTTTGTTATTGAAACTAATAAAGGGAGGGAAAATGGATCAGGGGAACAAGAGGACACCGCAGCGGTTTGTTGGACGTGAAGCTATTGTAACTACTCAATGTTTGAATGGATGGTTAGACCTTTTTCTTCTTCTGTTTCCCTTCCCTTTGTTGCATACTTGTTTTGGGTGAGACCCTTTGTTGCATATTCTAGGGCTTAAAGTATGTATTTTTCTAAATTTCAATGCTAAGGATTTTTCGGAGGGTACAGCTCTATACGGAGCTGAACTACAAGAAAGAATTACATTTCGACTCCAAGTAGTTGCGTTTGATACATTGCTGAGTTGCGAGTGAATCATCATTATGTACTTCATTGGTCACATTAGATGATATAGCTACTTTAATGTGACATTGTTGGTTGTTACAGCAATTCTAGTTAGAACTACTTGTGACCGTTGTGCTGGCATTTATTTTGATGTTGAAGATAATTTGGTTCAGATAAATACTCTTCCTGATATGATATCTAATATTACATTAGATATCCGTCTTTTTTACCCGTCAATGAAGTTAATACTCATCATCAAACGTTCAGTAGCTTAGTGATGAAGAAGAATCGTTTAAAGTTGGTTGATGGATACATTCCAAATTAAATAGGGACAAGAGTAGGACAAAGTAATTACTATAATACTGCTTGTGTCGGATTCTGTCCTGAGTTTTTTACATTTACTAGAGCTTGCTTTTAATGCTGACGCATTACTCATCCATAGGTATGTTGTGAAGACATTGGACAATGCAGAGAGCGTAAAATTGCAGTATCGTTCTCTAGCCAAGGTTTCAGATGACCCATCATCGAAGTCAATGTCAAGCAAGATGCCACCAAACTGGCTCTAGTGTTGCAGCATACCAAATGGCTAAAACTTGGAGTGGGAAACATAGATACTAATATGCCACTTTTGGATTATTTTATTTGATTCTATCGTGGAATAGGGCTCTTGTTTGTACTTTTGTGTTGTATTCCTTAAGAGCGACTCATGATATTCAGGGTATGGGAAATCCTGAAGAGTTGAGGTGGGAACACAATATATTTTAGTCATCTTGGCTTTAGTTTTGTGATCAGCTGTCGTTGTATTTAATATTTAAGTAAGGCCTGTGTATAGGAGGAAAATGAGATTTATGCAATCGATTTTTGGTTTTATGATATCCAGGGACCAGTGCTGTTTCAGTTCATTGGTCTGCAAACTGTGTCTAATCTCGATAATATTTTTGATCTCTTTTCATTCAGCTAATGCTGCTTTTTTACCCGGGTTAGGAGTTACTATTCGGTCCAAAGACCATACTGACAATTGACGACCTTTTTTGATCAATCCTCTCAGACTTTTATACATCAAAGCGTACAATCATTCCATCTCAATTTTTGTAACCAATAAAAAATTAAACAGCATTTGCAGAAGTAACGGAAAAGAACAGCACAAAATTCAATTTCTGGGAGAGTAATGATTTGTGCGATTTTTAAATATACAAATGTAAGTAAATCACATTAGGAAAATGTAGAACACAAATAAAAAAGAAAAAAAATCTGGTGGGGTCATTTTTTTTTTATATATACAGGGCCTGTTAGAAGCTTGCAATAATGGCTAGGTTTAGGAGGTAGGAATACTCCATTATATTCATTATTTTATTATTAATTTTTACTACTTTTTAATACTTTATAAGTTTTTTTTACTATTATTCATAGGGGTATTGAAATTACTTCACTACCTAAAAACAAAAAGTTTACACTTAGCATTATGGTTATGAAATTGGAGATAAGTAAGGTTTATGATAGAATGGAATGAGCTTTTATATGACTTGTGAATTGTGATGTCTAAGTTGGGTTTTGCAACACATGGGTTGAGTTAATCTTAAATTGTATCACTACCTCTTCCTTCTCTATTTTGGTGAATGATATTCCTCAACAAAGCTTTAAACCACAGAGAGATTTGAGGCAAGATTGTCCTTTGTCATCGTACTTTTTTATCCTATGCAGAAGTTGAGTTCTCAACTGCATGCTGCAGAATAATAAAGAATCATTACTGGAGTACCAATTGCTAGGGGCAAGATTACAATGAACCATCTATTTTTTCTAATTTTTGGTCTCTTATTTTGTCAAGCTAACATGCAAGAATGGACCACTTCAAACCAAATTCTTAATATCTATGAAGTTGCATCTAGACAACAACTCAATATAGAAACAGACTTTTTGTTTTTCGTCTAAACATCAAGTCAGCAACTAAAAAGTATGTTGGGAATAAACTAGTTAACAAACAGTAGATAGGAAGTAGCGTAGCGGAAATACAATAGAGAAATTAAAACTAAACACACAGAATACTCTGGACACCAAGATTTGAAGTGGTTCGACTTAACACAAGTTTACGTCCACTATTGGATCAGTTTCAATGAATCACTATAAAACAAAGATGAAATACAAAGATTAAATCACAAGATTCTTACAAGAAATCACTCAATCTCACTTACAAGTTGCAAAACTCTCTCACACACTCTCAACCTTTCTTACAAAAGCTCTCTCAAACAAATCTAAACAAAAAATAATGAGATCCTCACAGTCTGCTGTGTTCAAATGAATGTGGTCCCTCTTATAAGCCCAATCTCGCTCGAGTGAGACTACTCTCGCTCGAGCGAAATACTATTTGAAATGGCGCCAACCCTAATCACAGAACATTAGCTTGAAGCGAGCATCAAGCAAGGCTCGAGCGAATGTCTAGGGTTGACTCTCGCTCGAGCAAGAGGTCGAGCGAGGGTCGAGCAAAGTTTCTACTTGGAGTCTCGCTCGAGCTGGAAGTCGAGTAAGGGTTGAGTGAACTTTCTGTCTGATGCCTCGCTCGAACTGAACGTCTAGTGGTGGTTGAGTGACCTTAAGGGTTGAGTCTTGCTCGAGCTACCGCTAGAATGAGAGTCGAGCAAGCATACTAAAGAGGCACTTCATCAATTCTAGCCACCTCTCAACAAAGTATATGATGGAGGTGGCAGTATTAAAAGCTTCTTCTAATCTACTTAAGTACTTAGGCCTTCCATCACTTATTGGTAAATTGAGACTAAGTGCTTTCATAGGCATAGGGGAGAGGGTGGAAAAAAGGCTTAGCAGTTGAAAGAACAAGTTTATCTCATATGCCGGGAAAGAAATTCTTATTAAAGTTGTGTGCAAACTCACATCATGAGTGTTTTCTTGGTGCCAAAGTCTCTTTGTAGACAACTTCACTCTGTTTTGCAAAATTATGGTGGGGTCATCAGGAAAATCAATTCTAAATCCATTGAAAAAGTTGGGAGTTTGCTAAACATATTGGGGGACTGGGTTTTCGAGATTTGAATACCTTTAATCTTGCTCGTTGGGCTAAGTAATCTGAGAGATTTCTTATGTATCCTAATTCCTATCCAAGTAGGACATTTAAGGCAAAATATTTTCCTAACAAAACCTTTTTGTAGGTTGAGTTAGGCTCCAAGCCATCTTACATATAGAGAATCATATTTCAGTCCGTCCTCTTATTAAATGGGGGCCTTGTATGGGGAGTGGGTGATGACTCTCAGATCAAAATTTGGAAGTATATGTGGTTGAATAGAGATTTCTCTTACAAAATCTAATCTCTAGTGGCTTCTTTTATGTTAAGAGTGCTTACCACTTGCATAGTCAACTCTTAACATGGTTTGCTGGAGAATCTTCTAATCAAGGAGCACATGAGAATTTATGGAAGAGACTATGGTCATTGCAAACAACAAATACTGTCATAATATTCTTGTGGCGTGCCATGCATTGATGCCTTCCCTACTAGATTCAATTTGTACAAAAGACATGCGATTCTTGAACCTATATGCCCTATCTGTTTGATTGAAGATATTGTTAGAAAAATAGGGGTTGCAAAACAAAAATAGTTATAGAAAAGTATGTTTCAAGGCGCGTTACGAATGTCGCTTTTTTTAAGACAATATTCGCCCCTACCAATAATAGTAATTGGTATGCACACGAGTTATAAGAAAATTTGTCTCTTTGATACAATGAAGTTCGGAATAAGTCCCGTTTAACTAATTGCATTGTGCACCAACGAAATTAGATTCTGAACACCTTTAAATTTTGCTATTCAATCAAGAGATTAGAAATCTATTCTTTGCAAAATGAATAGACCTTAATAAGAAATTTTGAAGAATGAAATCTTTTAGAAGAGAAGGAATTTAGAAATTCACTTCTAGATTTTTCAAAAAAATCGTATGGCATTGGGTCTATTTATAGAAGACTAAAGGATGTGAATGCAAAATTATTACTTTTCATTTTCTTGATACAAATCAGTATATATATTAAATCGCCATCACAGGAAATGGACTTGGTCCTGTGATCACGCTGATTGCCTTCCATTCCCCACGCACGGGTTCGAAACCCAGCGGGTGCGACTTTTAGCTTTGATTTTCGTAATCTTGATCAAACAAGTTTATTATATATACCTGTTATCAAACGACACAAACATTGGACCCAGTCCAGCGGTCACAATCATAGTTTTGAATTCCGTTCCGTTCCGGTCGGAACGATAGGAATGTTCCGTTCCGGTGCCTCAACCGGAACATTATACCACCTTATTCTGTTCCGGTCCAAATTTCGGCCGTTCCGGTCCCTATTCCGGTTTAGATTATTTTTGTAATTTTTTTGTGTTTGAATGATATTTTTTTTTTAATTTTAAATTTAGATGGTATTTATTTAATTTTAGAATATAAAATATATTTATATACTTTGTAATTTTAAATACGTTTTTTTTTAAATATCATTATTTTTAATATTTTATCTATTATTTATTTTTATATCTCAACTCAAATTTGTAGTTTTCCTTCCAATCATTTTATAAATTTTCAGTTCTTCTAATATGTATACATATATATAATACACACTTACATATATATGTTTTTATTCTATTAATTGTTAGTTTATATATATAAAAATATTTATTATAATATATAATTAATCCCGAAACGACACACCGAAACAGACCGGTACCGAAATATTCCGTTCCAGTGCCTCAACTGGAATGATCACCGAAACGGAATTCAAAACTTTGGGACTCACGATGCTTCTCCACCAACCAGTGGGTAACCGGTTCGAGTCCCTACAACCACGCTCATTTGGAATAATTTTTACAACATGAGTAGGGCGCTTGGGCTTCGCGGGCCGCACGCTTTATGCTTTGTGTGCCTTGCCGCCTTGGGCTGGGTTGGCAAGCCCAGGCCCGTGTGGAGGACTTAAAAACTCCTTTATTGTCCAGGGTGTGGTTCAAACCCAGTCTCTTGGGTTACCTATAAAGCAACACTACCACTAGGCCAGATTAAGGCTTCCGGTTATTTTATATGTGCCATTAATAACATAAACATAAGCAATAGCTTATAAATTTTTCTTAATTCTCTCTTTGCAAAAAATTCACAACTTTCAAAATAAATCCCAAAAATATATTAATAAATATAATATATAATATATTATTTTGAAAATATTTCCAACAGATTAGACACTAGGTTGTATCTTAGGGACATGTCCATCAAAAAAAGGATGTGTGGTTGTTAGGCTCACGAGAAATTCAAAAGGCTACCATTACAGAATTGGTATTTTCAATGTGTTTGAGCATATGTCCAAAATGCTTATAAATTAGGATTTGGTGTTCTTTGCTATATTGGCTTGATTTATATAGTTTAGAAGAAATACTTTCATCTAGGATGGCTATTTCCAATTACCTTACTTGGTTTATAGGCAAGCTGTCAAAGCTTTTGAGGATTTTAGAATTGCACTACAACTGCAATCAGTGACAAGAATTACCACTCAATCTGTCGCACTTCATTGGGAAGCTCCTCCACCCAACTTGGTTAAAGTTAACTGGGATGTGACAATAAGAAATGTACACAAGAAGATTGAAATTGGAGTAACTATTAGAGTTGACTCTGGTTTTGTTCTTGCAAGTCGCAGCCCATGTCCTATTATGTTGATCCAGCAATTGCAGAACCTAGGGGCCTATTTACTGCTGTTGTGTTTTGTAAAGATCTTGGATTGGATTATATGCTCTTTGAAGGTGACTCAAGTCAGGAGGTTAAAGAAATTCTATCAAAGGAGCCTAATGCATGGAAGTTTCACTATTTTATTTTACATATACAAAACTTGCTGACCAATGTTAATTGAGAAATTCAGCATGTGAAGAGGGAACTAAATGGTGCTGCTCACCAATTGGCAAGGAAAGTTGTGATACAAGAGCGTGAATTAATCAATATTGATTGTGTTGTTGATTGTATCAAAACTATTGTTATGGCTGAAGACAAACTTTTGCTTAATATCAATTACGATTTTCTATTTCAATATATAAATAAATAAACTTGCTGACCAATGTTAAGAGTTTATATGTTTGTTGGGCCATAGGTTATTTTAAGTTCATAAGTCCGCTAAATATGGACTGTAAAAAAAATTATTCTTCTTTTGTTAACTTGGGTTGTAACTAGGTCCTGACTTATAACACTTGAATAACTTGCTTGTAGTTCTCTCTGTCTAGTGAGGCCCAGCCTGTGAGCATAAGTATGTAACGTGCATTTTTCCTTCTCAGACACTTTATTAAAGATAAATGAAATTTATAGTAGTAGAATATGAAAGTATTGTATAATCCTTTTAAAAAATAATAAATATAAGACTTATATAAAAAACTAATTACTTAATAGTAAATATCACTATTTTAAAATGATTGCATGGCACATGTGTATTTCACGATTATGTATAACATGTTTTGAATTTTGAGAGAAAATTGAATTTGGGCACAAGAGTTCGAGTTGTGATGCCTTGAGAGAGAGAGAGAGAGAGGAGAAAATATGGAATTAGCTAAAGCTGACTAATCTTTCTAGTTTCTATAACGGTGATCAGTTAGTGATTATTTTGTTTATTTTCGTAGATAAAATAAGATAATATGAAATAAATTGAAATAAAAATTAAAATTTAAATAAAATATTATTAAAATATTTTTTTAATATTATATATATTTTTAATTTTTAAAAAATTAAATTGTCTATTTTTTTTCTAAAAAATTTTAATAATTAATAAAATATGATAAAATAAGATAAAAATAATTATGAAAACCAAGAATACCTAATCAGCCTGTCATTGCCTCTTGACAGTTGACACCACATCTTAGAAGGAATTATGAACTCATTCGAGGGAGGTAGGTAGACTTAGCGGTGGTTATGCAAACTCGCCACGTGGGTATTGGGCAGCCATAAGAACTCGTATATAATCTGAATAAATACACAATAAATTTTATATAATAATATTACCAAAAGAGCAATATTTTTATAAATTACCTTATAAAATTAATACTAATTTATAAAAATGTTTACACTTTATAATATATATTATACAAAATATAATAAAATGTATTATGTATATCATTTCTCATATAATTTTGTGCCAAGAAGAAATGTATTATGTGCAGAACCTACTTCGATATTAATCCCAGGAAATCCAACCCAAAAAATGCCTTTTCTTATCTAAGTCTCGCAAATTTCATTAAAAATACCTAAATTAAATAAAAATAATAATAGATTTTATTTATTTTTAAATAAGATACACATTTATTTTAAAACTGTATCTAATATTATTATTAGAGTAATTCTACGTACAATTATAAAGTATGTAAACGCTGTATAATCGCTTTAAAAAAAATAGAATTATATTATTAAAAAATTAATTTTTTTTTAATGTAAATTCCATATTTCATTGATTTTTTTTAAAATGGTTATACGACAATTATCTAATTCTTGTATAAATATTCTTTTTTTATTATTATTTTTAAATATCTATTTCAGTACAATAAAAAATGATTTCTTGGGCATGAAATTAGAGGAACGAGAAATGAGCAAAGAGAGAAGGAAGGAAAAAGGAAGAGAGGAGAGGAGAGGAGGAGGAGGAGGAGGAGGGGGAGGGAGGGAAGGGGGGGGGGGGTGGAGAGAGGGGGGCAAAGAGCGTGAAAGTAGTAGGAGAGCAAGAGGTAGAACCGTAGAAAAGAGTGAGGGCCGGTAAAGCTCTATTTGGGCGATGAATGAAAAGTCAAACTAAAGGGGGAGGAAAATAAAATGAATCACGAGCTCAGCAAGTTGCTCAAACCAACCTCAACCAACCCGCCCACCCTTAGACTGGAAGACATGCACAAATAAATTGATGATGGTGAGGGTCATGCATCTTGTGTTAGATACGCTAATACATGCGTACAGCTACCCCCCAGCCCCCTCCCAATATAGGTAAGGGTAAGGGAGCTTTAAATATCAGCTTCACCCCTCCTTTCTTGATGAACCTTCTAACCCCCCGCCCCCTTTTCTCAAACTTGTCTCTATTTTTCTCAAGACTCTCTTCCATCTCTTCTCCTGACTGCGATTATAAGTAAGAGCTAAGCTATATATTTCTCACCTCTTTCCTTTCATCACTTCTGTTTTTTTTTTTTTTTCAAATTCATTAAATTCATGTGTGCTGTATATGACTGTACAGTGGCTAATGAAGTGGTCATGGTTGATGAAATTCCATTTCCCAAGGAGATTGTCGCCACAAAGCCCTTGTCGCTCTTGGGTCATGGTACACTTACAACTTTGTCATGCTTGATTGATATCTTTTTGCTACCAATTTTAAGATTCATGTTAGGTTTAGTTTTAGTATGACATTAATTATTTTATATTTTGTGGATCATATATATATACTTTATTTTTTTTTTTCGGTTGGGATGCGACAGGAATTACGGATATTGAAATACACTTTTTACAAATTAAGTTCACAGCAATTGGAGTTTATTTGGAACCCAAAATTGTGAACCATCTACAGCAATGGAAGGGAAAACCTGAAAATGCCCTCGCTGAGGATGATGGCTTCTTTGATGCGCTTATATCTGGTACAGTAATTTCTTTCTGTTATTCAAGTTAATGATTGCTGCTGCAATCATTAATCTAAAGATAAAATATTAGTCGAGATAGCACGCAAGTGATCACTTAATGTCTACTAATTAAGAGGCTGATTTTAAACTTCCCAATGCTAATATATATATATATATATATATAAAATATGCAGCTCCGGTTGAGAAATTTGTACGAATCGTGGTGATTAAGGAGATCAAGGGGTCCCAATATGGGGTGCAGCTAGAGAGCGCAGTGAGGGACCGATTGGCTGCCGATGATAAGTATGAAGAGGAGGAGGAGGCAGCCTTGGAGACCCTCGTTGAGTTTTTCCAGTCTAAATATTTCAAGAAAGATTCCATCATTACATTTCATTTTTCACCAACTTCCGGCACTGCCGAGGTATATATTGCTATAATTAGTTACTGATTACGTCATGATGAGCTAATTAATTTACGTATAACATATATATGCTAATTAAATAATTAAATATTATTAAATATTAATTCGTGTACGTCTATGGTTATAGGTTGCTTTTTCGACTGAAGGGAAGGAGGAGTCAAAAATAAAGGTGGAGAACGCAAACGTGGTTGAGATGATCCAGAAATGGTACTTGGGAGGGACTAGAGGGGTGTCTCAGACAACCATATCCTCCTTAGCTAAAAATCTCTCTGCCCATTTATCTATCTAGATGAAAATGAAATGAACATCCATCCATCCATCCATCCATCCATCCATCGTTTTGTTCACCTCTACCTAATTTTAATTACGTCTATATTGCATGATGGGTTGATTTTGGTGCTGCTAAGTTACCTAGCTATAAGCTACTTCATGTTAATTATGCTCGCTCGATCCATCACTCGATCGGCTGATGATCATAATTTGGAACTTTTGTCCCTCAGACTACTATAAATTAAAGCCTGCTTGGTTTGCTTCTCTCTCTCTCTATATGTATATATGAATATGATGCTTTTTCCTTTTTTAATGATCAGTCTTAATTTGCTGCGACTGTCCAAGAAGGGGATGCCGTGCCTCTTCTCCCTCTCTGCAACAATTATATTTAAATATTTTATTTCACAACAGAATGGTGGAATGAATTTATAATTTCTGTGGGTGTGTAGGAATACAAATCAATGTAGTTTAAAAAGTTATAAGAAATGTTTGCTCTATAAGTAGATTTTTTGGTAAATGTACCACTTTCTTTATCTTTGCCACTTGGCCAGTGTAATTATTTATTCTGTAGCGAAAAAACCTAAAAAATTAGCCGACAGCCATGTCATGTACTGACCATCCCAACTCCACTCCAAGTTTCCAACCCTCAGCAGTCAGTTTCCTCCTCTAGTTTAGTATAGACTTGGTTCTGAAAAATGCTGGGGAAGGCTTGAAAGTTAGGTGAGGCCGTGAGACTAGAGTCGAATACTTGGGAGTTGGGAACTTCTGCTTTCTACTTTCCACCGACCTATTCTAACCTTAAATAGTCGTCATTAGTTGTTGAATTAATTCTAACACAACTCAATCCATTTCAAATAAAATCATTCATAGAATTCTTTATTCTTTCAACTTATATTTCAAATTAAACTCATTTCAATCTATTTCATACATTTTAATTTAAAAAACTAAACTAATTTTAATCTAAAAAAGTAAACTTATCTTAATGGACCTATAAAATATAACTATTCACTACTTAAATTAATTCATCTCAATATCCAACTATAAATATTTTCACTGGACTTTGTTTAAAATTGTTAAAAACTGAAGTTAAAAAAAAAAAAAAATTACGATAAATTAATAAAGCAAAAAGAAAAAAAAATTAAAACTCATTAATCGCGTCACGCTACGGCAGGAGAAAATTTACAAAATCAATGCCCTTAATTATGTTAGATGAATACCGTGTGGTTACGTGATATCCTAAACAAAACCAAAAATTAGGTCTACAGAACACGAAAATTCATCCCTTTCAACTCTTTGCGGTTATAACTGTTGGCTTCATTTGGAAGCAGAGAAATCCCATGGTGCACAATTATCTTATCTCAACTTCCTACGTACATTTCAATATTAAAAAAAAAAAAAAAAAAAACTTATAATCTCAATCTAAAAAAGTAAACTTATCTTAATGGGAACTATAAAATACAACTATTGATCATGTACAACTCAAATGAACTCATTCCAATATACAACTATAAATATTTTCACTGAACTTTAATTAAATTGTTAAAAAAATTAAGTAAAAAACAATAATAAATTACGATAAAATTAATAAAGCAGAAGAAGAAAAAAATTAAAACTCGTTAATCGCGTCACGCTACGGCAGAAGGGAGAAAATTTACAAAATTGATGCCTTAATTATGTTAGATGAATACTGTGTGGTTACATGATCTTAACAAACCAAAAACTGGGTCTACTTCAGAACATGGAAATTCATCCCGCTCAACTCTCTGCGGTTATAATGATTGGCTTCATTTTTTGTATTTTAAAAATATATTTTAAAATATTAAAAAAATCATATAAAAATGATTTTTTTTTCATAATTTTTTTAACATCTTCAAATATTTTTTAAAACTATAAAAAAATTATCACATTATTTAAAAACACTTACTTAAAAATCATGTGAAAAAAATTAAAAATAAAATAAAATAAAATTGAAATCTTAAATAAGGACAAATAGCATTTTCCTTCTTGTATATTGACAGCATTTCGGAGAGAAAAAAAACTACAGAGGGGTTTATGTCCTGCTATCTAGTTTTTAATAATTCAATAAAACTCAAATCGACAATGTCCTGAATGAGGATTTGGTGTAAAATAAATATTCACCATAATATGAAAGTTCTAAAATATTACCTCAATTTATTTGTATTATTGTAAACTAAAAACGACACTTCACACCCCCAGAATCTTGAGTAGTGATCGTGCCCATTCCTGGCACCCGCATTTATCACGAGTTAATGTCCTTACCTATGACAAGGATTTCGGGGGTCTGTTTTTTTCTTCAAACAAACTTGCATGGAATTAAAAGAGAGAATTCAAACAGTAGAGAGTGGAGAGATCTTGATGGAAATATAAATGATTTGTGAGTATTCATATCCAATTATACTCATCTTTATATAAATAATAATATATTACTATTCGTGTAAGGATAAGTGTGATGAGTGTAAATATTTTTTAATAATGTTTTGACAAAAAATCCTTTTATAAAAAATGTGTGATGTGTCGCACGTGTGATGGAAGGTGGCAAGAAAATGTAGTGGCACATAATAACTTCGTACGGCTTGGGTAGTGTGTGGGGATCGTGCAGTGGTCGTTTGGCAGCTCCTTCACGAAACGATGAGTAGCGAAAAAAGTGGCAGAGCACAAGTGACAATCCGACAGCCAAAAAGCGACAGATTTAACATTTCCGATTCAGTGAAAAACCAGTGACAACCGAAAAAGTTTTCTATGTGAGCGATGAGGAGGAGAGGGGTAGGGCTGCACACCGACCCGACCCGACCCGAAATCGCACACTTCCGACCCGACTCGATTAGCTTTCCTTCCGTTCCTTCCGATAACTGATTAACTGATTAACCGATTTTCCGATATCTTCTTATACTTCTTCTTCTTCTACTGCTGCCCTTTTTTTTTTCAATTCTTTAGACCATTCCAGAATCCACAAACTTGAAGGAAATAATCGCACGAAAACAAAAACTCAAGCAGAAAAAAAAGCAAAAATCGCACAACAAAAATACGAATTATCATCGATGTGGGATATCTATACTGTCGCAACAAAATCACACATTAGAAAAACTCCGGCATCAAAGAAACCTCAGGCATCAAAAAAGAAACGCCGACTTCGGCATTAGAAAACAAAATAATAGAAACCCTAACATATCATAAAACAAAATCGCACAAACCCTACCCATCACAATCGGCAGTATTGACCATACTTTCTTAATCGCCGTCCTGTTCGTCGTCGGATCTATCATCAATGACCACCGCTAAGGAGCTCTTGTCATCACAAACGGCAGTAGACATGCATCCGACCTTTTTTGGGAAGAACCGCCGTCGTGGTAAAGGTGGAAAATCGTGTGCAGATGGTGGAGCTGGAAGCCGGAGATTTTAAGTGGTGGCGTGGAGAGAGAGAGAGAGAGAGAGAGAGAGAGAGAGAGAGAGAGAGAGAGAGAGAGAGAGAGAGAGAGAGAGAGAGAGAGAGGGTTACGAAAATCGATCGAGCTCGAGGGTTAAAATCTAAATGGGTATCGGTAACGGGTATTTACCCGTTGCCGATTTAACCGATTTCGGGTCGGGTCGGAAGCGGTTCGGCGGGTCGGGTCGGGTCGGGTCGGGTCGGGTTCCGGGCATTTTGTACAATCCTAGAGAGGGAGGAGCAAGCTCCTCGATCCAGTCAGATAAAGGTTTATGATTGATTGAGGTAGCACAGGTTTACAGCGGAAGAGAGTCGGTATTCCAATTGAATTTCCTATATACATATTATAATACATTGTTAGTCATTCACGACTCTGCATTTCGGGTGTGCTTACTGCTTACTGCTTACTGCTTAACTAAGAAATATATGCAGATTTGTATTTGCAGTGAAATACAATTCTTGCGTTTAGAGCTTGAAATTGGTTGTTCATATTGAGATGTGCTTAATGCAGCTAGCACTAGCAGGTCACACATTGCTCCCAATGCGATCCGATCCAACACAAACTCAGATATGAGAATTGCAAGTTGCCAATACACTAAAGCAGTCAGTCTCGCAGTGCTAGTTTGATTCCCAGTTCTCAACGTCATATTTGGAAGGAGAGTTGATTCCACATAACATATATAGATGTGAAGTTAATTTCTTGTTTGACATTTCTCCGTTTAAAAGCGAAGGAATGGAATGAAAATATGATATTATAGTTCCAAGAGTATGACCCGAATTCAATCCTCCCATTTTTCGCACGAGACTTGAATCTCCCATAAGGGGCAGAGAGACTGAGGCATCTTAAATTGCGATCTCTGCCTAGCAGCAATATAGAGAGAGCCATCTGCAGTTTCCACTTCAAGCCAAACAAATGTAATATTGCATGAACCTAAATCTTCATCCCATGTCCGGATCATCATAACACATAAATTTCATATGGTGACAAGAAAGGCAAAAACCATATGGTGACATCTAAAGCTCTTTTCAGGCCCCCGCGCTACCTAGGGTATAAAAATAAATAAATAAAAATTTGGTCCAGACCAAACCGGTTGACTCAATCTGGTTTTTTATCCGTTCAGTCCGGAATCAATTCTTCTATTTTAAAAATCGGTTCTATTTGGTCTGTAATTTGTTTGATATTTTCTAGGACTAGACCGGTTATAAAATTCATGATATATAATTTTAATCTTATACATCAATATTTATTTGATTATATGTTTTAAATATAAAATATACATTAATTATATTTTATTACTTAATAAATATATCAGTAATACTAATATATATTAGTCTATTAATTATTATATTATCACTAACATATAATAATAGTACTATACTAATAATATTATTGTATTACTAATATCTATATATATATCAAGTATAAGATATTATAAATTCAATATCTATTAAAAACCAAAAAATCACACCGAAATCAGTATAGTCAAAAGTACTGATTTAGGAAATAAACGGTGTTTAATCAATTTTTATAAATATAAAACCGATACATTCCGATTTAAACTTAAATTTTGTCCAAAACCGAACCAGTTAACACCCCTACTGCTGCCCGTCGACAGAACTACATGAATGAAAGGGCATGTTCTTGAGGGCCTATGATACAACATTGACTTGAAGAGCACACATTCTTTCCAGTTTTTCATTCAGGGTCAACTGGTTTAAAGCTATAAAACGCAGAGCCTGGGATGGGGAAAGGAGAAGGGAGAGAGAAGAAATGGTGATACACTTCAAATCAAGCTGATAAGTTCCAAAATTGATTAACCCACCATCTTTCAAAAACAAAACTTAAGGATTTCCAAGTTGCATTCTCATCAAATCAAGTTATAAAGACATTTATATAGTAAACCACAAAGACTTCCTAAAACTGAAAAGTTAAAAGACACTCCATAAAGGAACACGACCAATTACGAAACAAAATGATTTGCATTTTACGCACGAACAGGATTCCCAGCTCCAGCAGGACGAGGTGCTTGACCAGGCGGACCAGGCCTTGGCTGATCATCCTGAAAAGTCACAAAGTTGCAATTAACTATGTCTAGGAAATCATATAATTTATCAGTGCAGACAGCAATCTACCAGAATCAGTTCAATGAGGCAATAAAAACCCACATGGTTAGTTTTCAAAAAATAAATCGGTTCATGGGATCCAGGAAGGTACAAAGAAAATGGAGGAAACAAATAAGAAATCTAGTCCAAGTGCAAGCGTTACTATTTCACAGGGGGGTCTCTACACTAGAACTCAATGTAGCAGAAACATCAGAAAACCTCATAAGAAGCCTGTCAGTTTAAGCAGTAGCAAATCCATTGTTTTGAGTCCCTAAGGATAAATTACCGTGAACCATTAGATATTTTTTTGATAAGTAAAGCCATTAGCTAAACATCAACTATCAAAATCCCATAAGCCTTTATCAGAGAAAATTTAACTACTTCAGTTCAACAATAAAGTCATAAAATCTATAGAAGAGGTTGTAGATTACAGGCTATATAATAACTTGAAGTCAGGCTTGACATAAGAGGACATTCCAAGGTTCAATATCTCATGGGTGCAAACAATCCTTTGGGACTACACTCTCTAGTGAAAAGCCAGCGATTTAACCAGTTATGTGCGAAAAAACTTCCGAGGGTACGGTGCACGGGAATGAGATTTATTCTACAGGAGTGAGTCCAAAGGGCCGTGCCTTGGAGAGGTTCCCCAATATAAAAAAAAAAAAAGGACATTCTACAATTGTGTTCCCTACTTTAGATGCTACTTGACGTACTAACACTGACTGATTAAAGGTTGAATTTAGAGAACTTTCATACTAATTGTTCTAGTGGGCTTCTTTCTCCTCAATCTATAGTTTCTAATTTGTAACTTGGTGTTGTCTCATGTATACTTCTTGTGTACTTGATTTAATAAAATCTTACTTTACCGATAGAAAAATATATTTGAAGAAAAATTTCAGCATGTTCAGGATCTGTTTTGGAACTCAATTAAAAACCTCTGTTGGAAGGGCGTGATTTATTAGAGTTTAAAGACTTTAGAAAATAACAATCAGTACAAGAACCTAATGAATCACAATTAAAAGACAGATAATAAATATAAGAATAACTGAAGCATATTATCCAAAAGCATACCCTACGCCTGATGAAGCGCTGTGGTGGGTCGCGGTTCCTCCTATTAGTGCGAGAGCGAACGCGCACAACGTGCGAGTGAATTGCACATGAAACACAATAAATCATCTTGGCATACAGCTTGGGAAGAACATATTCTGCATAAAATTGTATATTTAAGCAACCATAAACCTGTAGAAAAAATTGTGAGCGGGTGCAAGGATAATGGTATTACGGTCATAGACGCAGGCTTCTTGGACATCCCTAACTGCAGCTTGCTCGACAATGTTCCTCACGAGGAACCTCTTGATTGCCTTGTCCTTTTTTTTTTTGTTTTTTACGACACAAAACCCAAATCACAAGTCAACATACACAGTTTTAAGTCATATATACGCCAAAACTTTCAGTCACTTTTATAAGCTCACGTCTAATACACAACCACAGATGGAATAAGTATTTAGTAAACTTGGCACAATTGAAGCAAAACCCAAAGATCATCATCTATGATAAACAGAAACAGTCGTAATTAACGTTCTCGATCATTGTGAAACATTCCCATTTATTGGAACGGTATTATCCCCACAAGCACCGTCACACAAATAAGCAATCTAAATCACTGCTTCGCACACATCATAGAAACATATATTTCTACGTGTTTCCCCACCTGAAACTCATAAGAAAGTCTGAAAGTGGATTTTTATACATACGAAGAATTCTAATATAGATCGACACAATTACATAATATGCAGAAATACCTTAGGGCAGCATTTTCCGCAGTTGGAGCAGCGGATAAACTTAACGTGACCACGACCGTGCTTGTTGCGTCCTCCATTCCTTCGCTTGAAAGTCTGCAAATAGGAAACAAAATATGGGAGAGAGATTATGAAGAAATACGGAGAATAACACAAAGAAGATTAGAGGGTTTATTTACGAAGATCTAGCTGACCATGGTTGCCGGGATGGAGAGACGGAAGAGATCTGAGGCGTATGTGTCTCCGGCTCTGGCTTGCTAGGGCTTTACGCCGCTCTGGAGACTGATGTTGGCTGGTGCTACCGAAAGGGAAGGGAATGCACTTTATATTGGAAACTCCCACGGTGCACCCTAGCGAACAAAGTGGTAATAACGGATAACCCCCTCCGTTTTGTAATATTTTTATTTTTCTCCCCCTACTTTCTCTAATACTAGTATGCTATTCAACTTCACACCACTGGCAATCAATCACAAATAATTCACGCGGAAATAAGGCTCGATTGGTTATATAAATCAATCTAACTTTTTTTAATTTTTTATTTGTATTTAATTATTATAATTTTTTATTTAAAATATAATTAATAATTCAAATTTTCTAAATTTTAAAATAAAAATCATATTAAAATATTATATTTAGTTGTTATTTCTCTAGACGTGGCTAATTAATAAAGAAGACCAACGATTTGTTTATGGAGAAATACGAATTTTATTAAAAAAAAATTGTGAAGTCAAGTATACAAGATATATACAAAAGTAATACCTATATATGGGTATCTAAAGTTATAAAGGAATCATATAAGTTTATGCCCTAAAAATCTATTAAAATTGACCAATGAAATAAGAAAAATTATATTCATCATTTTTATATCACACATTATGCATAGTTTATTTATTTATTTATTTATTTTAGCAAATATGTGATGTATAAATGATGTGAATAACAACTCAATTAGTTTTATATAAATTAAAAAAAATTAAAATATATATGATGTGTGGTATGGGATGATGTAGCACAACCCATAAAAAATAAAGTTCGAAGAAAAAAAAAATTCTAAACTCGTCATTCACCGTCCGTTCACGATCTTCAAAGCTTTGACCTTTCCTCTCCATCCATATGCAAGATCAACGATTTTGAATCCTAAACCCTTTATAATAACATTGGGAAAAGGTACACTGAAATAGACATTGAAAGATTAAAAAAAAAAAAAAAGAGAGTTAAGTACATACATTGCATAGAATGAAAATTAATTGTATCATAGTTATGGACGTTATACCGGCCTTTAGTCACAACTTTACTCAAATTATTAAGTAGAACTTATATATATATATATATATATATATATCACGGCAGCGCTCAGTCATGTGTTTTCAATTCGGACCATGCTCATGATAATAGAGTCGAGGATCAATCATGCACATCTTATGCATGGGAGTCGTCCTTGTTTACATGTTTGAACTCTGGAGTGTCTCTTAAAAAGTTTTGCAAAAATGTTCTTTTTAAGTACTGTAAGAAACTTTACTGGCGGTTTTCTTTTATGCCATATTGGAAACTAAGCAATTTAGATTCGAAGATGATGTCAGTACGTTATAGCTAGGTATATAATATATTTGGCTACGAAGGAAGGAGCTGATTTATGATGGTCAGTTCCAACAATATCCTAATAATTTAGTTGCAGCAGTAGAGATATCAGATCGAACAGCAACATTAATGGTCAGTTCCAACATCCTACGAAGGAAGGAATTTAATGCTTCAATGGGTGAGAATCAGATCGAACAGCAACAAATGTAGACAAAAACACATTCAAAAGTGCGAGCCTGCAGGCTGCAAAGGATAATTAGTTAAAAACAAATGGGATATAACCTTATATATATCAGTCTAACCAAGAATTGGGTATTGGGACCATGATTCTTAAAGACGATCAGGGTAAAGTTGCTGCATCAAGATTAATTCCAACAAATTTTTGTCCTATATATGCCACTGCCAGCAATAGCATAAGCTTGGGGATCGAGCATGTGCAGTACTAGTCATGTCTTTGACTTTGGAACTGGGGTTTCGATACCTAAAATTTTATATGTGAAGCTAAGCAAGTAGTGAATCCATTCCAGAGAATATATGGGAGAGTTTAGCGGTATTGGCCAGATTGTGGATGACACAAGAAAACTTCTCTCCTCAATGTTAATTTGGAAGGCGTATCACCTAAAAGGGGAAGGAAATCAAATTGCTCATTTTCCTGTAAAGGTCGATTTGATAATAAGTCTTAAGATGCTGTCCTCATCGAGGAAGTTCCTGAACAATGAACGTGTTCAGCCACTTGTGGCTTTTGATTGTAACTCTGTTTGAGCAACGAAAATTCTCATGTTTTTGTTACTAATTAAAAAAACAAATAAAATAAAATAAAATTCTCATGTGGATAATGCTCCACATACATAAATAAATAAAGAAAATTCTATTCATCATCTATTTTTTCATCATTTCATTATATGACATTAAATAATAAATTCGTAAGTGAAATTTAATAAGAGAGATCCTTAGGTCCAGATCATTGCAAATATAAATTTTACACCATCCAATAAAATGCATCCACATTAATTTTTTTTTCTTTGTTATCATGAACCCATGCGTAGCGGATGTTAAGCTATATCAGGCCTTTATTAAGTCTTATTTGTACTCTCTTTCTTTCGACATCCTCCTCAAACTCACTTTTCTCTTCTCAATCCAGTCCTCATATAAAAAATGGATAAAAGGTAAAGAAGAAAAAGCAAATTAATTGACTCTTTCTCTTTCTCTCTACTTAAATCTAGTCGTCATACAAAAAAATGGATCAAAGATAAAGAAAAAAAAAGCAAATGAATTGACCACCTCTCTCTCTCTCTCTCATCAAATCCAATACTCATATTTGTTTTGAAATTTTTTTTTATCGACTGGTTGTTCAATCTCCGTGAGATAGGCGACGGGCCCAACGACGAGTTGGCACTACGACTGGTTGTTCATCCGTCGGCTGGTTGTGCCGCATGTGCGATTACCACATTTCGGACTTCTTCAAATGCCTTGTTAACAGCATTGATGAAGTAGAGATTTCCCTCTTGTGATAAATGAGATTAACTCCTTTAGTCTATTCACATCTTAGAATATTCGGTTGTGCATTGAATGCGAACAAAGAAATAAACTTGAAAAGAGAGAGCTTGCTGTGAGAGAGAGAGAGAGCGATTGAAGAACACGAAGGCAGACTTGAAGAGATAGAAAACTTGCTGAGAGAGAGATTGTGCCTAAGGAAGAAATGCTGTGACCCATGGCTTTGAGTCTTATTAGAAGAAAGTTTTATTGGTTGTGTTTGAGTCTATTATAAGCACAAGAAATATATTGACGTGTCTTGTTCTCATTGGTTGGGTGTAAAATTGAATTTATCACCATCAATTTAAGTTTTTCTCATTTAGTAAATAATCTACAATTATTTAATATCCTATCTTGTAATATTGAGAGAATGATAAAACTAAAATGATGAGTTACTCAATAAATATTCAGATCGTCCCAATAAAGAAATTGTCTTTAGTGAGTCGGAATATTATTATTAATTTCATCAAAATAAATTATCAAAATTTGATAAAAAATATAAATTCGTATATACATCAAATTTTTTTTATCATATTTAATCAAAAATGAGAAAAAGAAAATGAGAAAAATAGTATAAAAATATTTTTACTTGACTTTTGAATAATAACTCATCAAATTTAATGAGTTTTAATGAATTATTATTTAAAAGTTAAATAAGAAGTATTTTTATGTTATTTTTTTAATTTTTTTTGGATTAAATATGATAAAAAAATTGATGCGCATATAAATTTATATTTTTTTTTAATTTTGATGATTTATTTTGATAAGGAAAATGTTAATACTTTTAGTTCCGAAAATTTCAGGGTGAGACTTGCCTTTTAACGGCGAGTTTCCTCCCCGTCCCCAAAAGGGTGGATTTGGACTCGTATTGACATTCTCACATGGGAAGCAGTGAAGTTGAAGATTCCGAGTCCCGGAGACCAGATCTTAACTTTTGGAACATTCTCTCTCAAACGAGAAAATACTGTCGATTTGCAGTATAATTTATCCATAAGATTTGGATGTTTTTCCCTTTCATTTCAGGCCCGAATTTGTAATTTCTCAGGGTTTCGTGGAGAATTTCCAGGCTTTATCATGTAACATGGAGGGGGATGGGGATACAAAGATGGTTACGACTTGCACGTCGTCAACATCATCTGGTAGCTCAGGAGGATCAGGTTATCGATTGTTCGGTCGCCAAGCATCAGTCCACCAGTGCATGGGTGGAGGTAAAGGTAAGAATGATCTCACTTATTTCTTTCGTTTCTCAAGTTCAATTTGCGTCCTTTACAGTTGGGTTTTTATTTCACGGACTGCTCCTGATGAAGAACGTAATTGGGCGTTATGTTGGTGTCCTTTTGTTCATGTAATCTTCTGTATACCTGTAATGTCTTTCTTCAACATTCTTTTTTTTTTTTTCACGGTAAGGCATTTCTTTTATTCGGGTTTAATAGCTTCCTTACATGTTCCCGGGCATCTCTGAGGTAGGCCCGGTACTAGTAGATTAACCCCTAGCTTCCCTTACATGGGGAACTTATAAATTTGAACGGGTTTTCTAGCTGTAAAAAAGAGCGAAGTTGGGTACTATGTCATCTAGACGCGGTAATATATTCCACTTAATTTGTCTACGCAAGATATGTCTTGTCTAGTTTTTCATTCAAGATAATGCAGGTTAATGACACCTCAGTAATGTCATGAACCACTTTCATTTATAAACAATTGCACTTTGCCATAAACGTTTGTGATCAATATAGATTCTCTTGTGGAAAACTTGTCATATCATTTCACCAAGTACATCCTCTTGCATATTTACATGTGTGATCTGGTTGATCTTCTCTTACTCCACTTGATTCTCTTCTTCTCTCACTTTTCTTCTAGCTGCTGATGTCCTATTGTGGAAGCGGCAGAATGTTTCTTGTGGCATCATTGTTATTGCTACAGTTGCATGGCTGCTTTTTGAGCGGTCTGGATTATCGTTCTTATCAATCTGTTCAGATGTCTTGCTGATTTTAATTGTGCTGCTGTTTCTTCATGCCAACTATGCTGTTTTCAGAGATAGGTAATGGGTAATCTACCCATGTTCTGCCTAGTGATTATATCTTTCTGCTATTGTAGCACTGAAATTATTTTCATCACAAATATATTTTTGAGCAGACAATTGGAAACATTACCAGAGCTAGTACTGTCAGAGGAAATGGTTAATAACGCTGCAGCATCATTTCGTGTTAAAATCAATAATATGCTGCTCATGGCTCATGACATTACTCTTGGCAAGGATTTTAGACTTTTTTTCAAGGTCAGTTTATGAGTATAGTAACTTAAGCTGAGGTATTGCCGCTCTAGTGTTACTAATATCTTAATGGATAATAGTATGATATGATTTTATGATGCCAAGAAAATTTGCCTAATTTGCCTAGAGCCTCAGTTGAAGAATGAGAAACATGTTCTCTTTGGCAAAGTCTCTCCCTCTCAACTCTGCTATATATACTCTTAGTTAACAATCTGATACACCAGGTTAGCCGGTTAGGTATCAATATTTATTCTATTTGATTTTCAGGACAGGCAGTGCAAACCACTGTCTGTGGTCCATCCGCCCTCTTTGTTGTGGATTGTGTCTCTAACCGATTCATTTTAAGAAATTCTCTTACACACTGTTATGCTTTGACAGGTGGTTATCTGTCTGTGGCTCTTGTCCGTTATTGGTAGCTATTTTTCCTTCTTCACGCTCGCTTATATTGGTATGGATGTTGACATTTAGGCTTGTCAATTTAGTGTGTAGTGTTGTCTCAGATTGTGAACTCTTTGTTCATGCATGAATATTCTACTTCTTGCATTCTTTTTCTAACCTTTTCATTTCAACTTTCCTATACATTCTGTGCATTTCTATGCAAGACATTCGTATGCTGTCACAAATTCTGTTCATGTGACCCGTCAATCATTGCTGCATCTATTAAGAAATACTGTGTCAAAGCCTTTCTAGACTAGATAGGAGGCAAAGAACAGCTGTGAAATTATTTATACTTTTTTCTTTTAGCTTCACGAGCATCCTTGCCTTAATTCAGTCATTGCATTGGATAACCAATTTTTCCTTTGCCTTTTCCTTTTGCTGTTTTAAGAGAGGCAGCTCTGGCTTTGAGGCCTGCCTTTTGTTATAAGTGCAACAGTCTATTGGCTGAAGATACTAAAGCATATTTTCAACCTTTATTGCAATAAACAATAAATTTGGCCTCTGAAGAACCTTGAGGAATGTGTTGCACGCTCCTGCTCATGTATGCCAGTGTGAATTGAATGTGATAAGCTGTCCATGTCTTGACCATCCTGCTTGTATGATTTCCTGCCTTCTGATGCTTTTACTTATTTGATGGTGACAGGAACCATAATATCTATTACAGTTCCTGCCTTGTACAGCAAATATGAAGAGCATGTGGATAGGTGTTGTGGAGTGATCCACCGACAATTTTCAAAGCACTATAAGATAGTGGACGAAAGTGTTATTAGCAGACTCCCTCGGAGTTTTTCAAAGAACAAGAATGTATAATTCTGATAGCCTTGTTTCAGTCAGATGACAATGCACAGAGAATTCTTTCGGAGTTTCATATGCTGTTTTGAAGTCATCTATAATTTTGTTGTTTTCTAGATGTTGGACCAGACTGAAATCCCTGGTTCTCAGTAATGTTTGGATTCTGACCCGTTATCTTTCAGACTATAATATAGTAGGGAAAATGTGAGGGGTTGATATAGGCACCTGGATCTGCAAGTTTTGAGTAGCCAACTGTTTTTCTGGTATTTGCTTTTGAAGAGGCCTAGTCTCAAGTACCAAAGCTGTGCACTCTGTAACCATACAAAACAAATATTTTGGCAAAGGATGAAGATTCAGAGATGCACGGTGGCGATCTTATTATAGGAGATAATAATTGCTGGATGAAGTTCTGCTAGTAATGTTTACTGCTTAAGTTGAGACAGAACTCAGAAGCGAAAAATGTAACGCATGTTTTTTCTATTTTTCTTTTTTCTCTCCCATTTTTCAGCATTGTAATAAATTCGGTGTAATGTGTTTCTTGATCTGTGATCTGGGCGTGAATGCAATGCCAGCAAGGTGATTCTGAACTTTATTTGAATTCGGATTTAATTATTAGGCCATTGGTCGAAGATTGTCGACATTATTCTACCCTTCAGTCTAATAATTCAGGCCTTGCCATGAACCGGATGTCCTGCATACAAGGCTTTTGCAATTTACGTACAAGGTTAACGTCCTTTCTTCTTAGTATATAATCATCAAGCTGTTAAGCTGCAAAAAGTACTCATTATATTGGTGTTAATATGCTTCTCTCTCTCTCTCTCTCTCACTCATGTGACTGCAGTGGGCATCACCTATAAGACTACTATTTAAGCGCCACAATGATAATGATGATGATGATGATTATTGACCCTAAGTAGGTGAGAGTTGAGAGAATGGGGGAACAATACACAAAATCCATATATTGGGGGAATTGCCCAGAATAGATGCATTGCTCTAGACTGACAGTTAATTCTGTCGTGGAAATTCAGGATTATCAACCCACCCTTGATAGTTGAATTGAATAGGCAAGATCAGCTCATCCTGAAGCCAGAAAGATTCAACCCCTGGTTTCAACTTTCAAGTTCAGTCAAATGGAATCTTTTTAGCTTCTTGGGACTGTATGTTCATGTTTGACTGGAACTGAAGCTATGTGATTTTGTCAATGACTGTACGTAGTTGATGCTCATTTCTTCAAGGTGATAAGGTCATCATTGTCTGCTTGGTTTCTACATATAATCATATGTGACGAACTGAATTGTCTGTGTCCAATATGATGAATGTTTTAGAATTGAACCTGCAGTGGTCCCGTGGAACAAAGGTAATAATAGTACATATATATAAGACCATAAGAAAAATGTTTACGTACATGCACATAACAGTGGGGTATGATAGAGATACAGGTTCGAGATTTCATTCACTGAGTATTGATGAACGATACATAACTAGATAGCAAGCAACGTATGAACTCTTTTTTCCCAAAAGAAAGCTCACCTTCTCTAGATTTTTTGTAATCTAAGATATCGAAGTTTTATCTACACTAGTTCCACACAGACACCATCATCAACTCCAAATGAGAACAGTTATATAAATGTCTCAGCTTCTCCCCATGGCTAGCTGGTAGAACAGACTAATGTGTCAGCAATTCACTTGCCTTGTTTAGCCACACATTGAAAATATCTGGCGAGAATAGAACAAAGTGCACCTGCAAACAATGCATTGTGTCGATGTCAGTAAGTATCCAAGAAGATTCGATTCTATACATTAGTAATGGCACATTTACCAGAACCTTTGCCACATAAACCAAAATAAGTAAATAAATTCGAATCATGGAGGCAAAAAATAAACATGCAATACCTCTTTAAAGTCATTTGCAAAATGTTTAACTGTAGAAATAGCTATTGTCGCAGCTTCATCATAAGGATATCTGAAAGAAAATGATTGGAATGGTATCATGATTTTTCATACACTTCTTATGGACTTCTAACAGAGGAGAAATTAGAATATACAACCATACCTCAGCATTTATAAATTCAATAGCGCAAGTCATTGACATATATTTGTCTTGTCAAATAATGAACATAGGGTGTTTCCCAAATGTAGTTAATTATAAATGAATTAAAAGTGCATTAAAATATTGAGCTCACTTTTAAATGTCCAAATTTTACGAGTCAGCCCATATCATGCAAGTAACTGAATCCTCCATTCTCTTCATTAAGTTCAATAGATGTTGTGACTCAATAAAGCAACCAAGAATATAAGTTTTTCATGTGTGTGCAATCCAGTGAATGAAACACCATGTTAGTTTAGTTGTCCACTTACCCATACACACCACAAGATATTGCCGGAAATGCTATATATTGTATGTTGTTGTCTTTGGCAACACTCAAGCTGTTTCTGTAATAGATTTAGCAAAAATAAATCATATTTAGCAGCAAAAAACAAACTAGTAACTAGAACAGCAGCAAAAAACATCATACTACCTATATGCATTTCTAAGGGATTCTTGACGGTTACTATCAACCTTGTAGATGGGGCCGACAGTGTGAATTACATGAGATGCAGGCAATCTAAAACCTCTGCATTGTTTCAAGAGGTTAGTATATTGATGGCAACTGTTATGTAAAAAATTGAAGGTCAAATTTGAGTTCTGAAAAGGCCTCAATAGTCTATATACCCTTATCCTATCTTATTGTATTTTTTGATAAGTGAGGTAAGTTTTATTGAAAAGAAAGGGATATAATCCCAGTATACAGGAAGTACACTTTATCTCACTCAACCAATAAAGGGAAAAAAGCTGCATAGTCCTGAAAATTAGAAATATAAAATATAGCACCGTAATGTGCTTTTTGTCCACTGATACAAAGGGTTGTTTGGAAACACATCCCATCTCATCTCACATCACAAAATTTCTCATAGTTTCATCAAATATCGCTAAAACACATACACTTTTCAATTTCAACTCTTCAATTTTTTCATCTAATCATTACATCTTTCTCAAACTTCCAAACAAAACACAAAAAACAACTCAACTTTTTCAAATTCCAAAACAAAAATTATATTAAAAAAATATTTTAACTTTATAATATTTTTATCTTTTCTCTCTCCTCTAAAACATTTATCTCAAAGTGACTCAAACCATTTCACTAGTATTTACAGATTTTTCATCTCATTTCTCAAGCATCTCCAGAGTGTATAAAACATACAACTTTGACTTTGATACCGATCTTTTGCTACTCTCAAAGCTACAACAGATTCTCATATGCACCATAGCATGCACAATGAGACCACCTTGCACAAAGAAACATAGAGATGGTGACTAAACTGTCCGTTCCAGCAAGTTAACAATTCCACGCCACCTTTGAAGGCATCACCCACTTAATCCTGAACAGATCAGAGAACATGCTCCATAAAATGTAAGCAACCTGACAATGTAAAAGTAGGTGATCCCCGGCCTCCTCATTTCTTCCACTGTTCCACAATCCAACACAGGTTGACCACTAGCATGCACCTCCCCTCAATGTTATCCTGGGTAAGGATTTTCCTTAGAACGACTGTCCACATGAAGAAAGCCACCCTTGGGAAAATCCTATTCTTCCAAATAAGCTTCTGTGGGGAAAGTTTTTTGGCTTGATTACATGGAAAATTATAATAAGACCACTTCAAAAGCACCTCTCCAATACGGGGTCCAAAGCAACTTAACAACACTATTTTGTTCCACCCGACATGTATACAATTTGTCATAAAATGATGAAAAAAGGTCAACCTCCCAATAAGTAGCATCCCTAATAAACATGACACCCTATTGATCTAAATCATGCCATGGATGATAGAGATCCGCCATATGCCCCCTTCATGCTAGTGATTCTATAAAGGATTGGAGAAGAACTTCTCAGGATTGAGCACCACACCAAACATCATGCTAAATGTGCATCTTTGAGTCATCCCTACCATAAATCCAGCATACCAAGAGAATTCACTCCACCTCTTGTGATGTTTTTCCCCACCTCAGAAGACCCATTGACCTCACTAGAACACCAACCGGGGATATACTCCCATATTTTAAGTCTATCAAAACCCTCCATACGCTCTCCCGTTCATAGGCATGCTACCAAAGCCATCCCATATTGGGTGAATTGCAATTATTGCTGCAATACATATTTTCTACAGACATTTCCTTTTAATACTGACATGACACATTATGTCATATGCTGCTCTCACAAATTTAAAATATATAAAAAAATCTGTCAAAATAGTAGCACAAAAAAAAAAAAAACATTATAGTCCTTAACATTGTGTCATGTGCTTACTCATAAAAAAAATGCGTAATGTGTTAACATATATACCAAGTCTACTGATAAAAAATGTATATACCGATTCTATTATATAAATAAAAAGCCTAATGTATCAGCATCAGTAATACAAAGTCCTGTGGAAAAGGCATTATCCCATTAACAATGGCCATTTGACACTGAGAGTTAATTATTTGTGTGACTTGAAACTTCCAGAACGAAATTTGTGTTAGACACATTATGTGGCACCAAAGTTGTATTTCAAGCATTGCATACACATTAGCAAAAGACAGATCTTAGATGAGCTCACAAGGTAATCCTTGCTTCTCCTGTGGGACAACGAACTCCAGGCCTGACTTCTGGAACATTATAACATGCTTGTAGGAGATCTGGCCCAGCAGTTCTATGTATAGCTGAAAAGAAAAAAGGAAATAAAAGATTGAACTTATGGCCACTAATATTACAGGAAACTCCACAGAAGATCCTGCTAATTACCCCCATCTGCACCACCTCCTCCAAGCATTAGCTTATTGGCTGGATTAACCTGCAGAATACGTCCATCAAAACAATAAAAAATGCACTGGAAGTCAAAGTAGTTTATAATTCATTTCAAATAGGGAAGTAATACAAAAGGTCATGATATGAAAATTTCGAATCCCTAATCATGCAATTGCAAACAACAGCAGCCAGTTGGGTACATTTGGATATTTTTGGAAATTAAGCGGTTCTATTATTTTTATAGGTAACACAACCATTAACATCGAATACATTTGAAGAACGAAAAAAAAAAGTAGTTTCTATCCACAACTGGTAACATAGGATCACAGTTCACGATCAATAAAGTAATACATAGGATATGAACCTGCACCAAGTTAAGAGCTACGAGACAGGCCCTTAGTCAATAACATAGCGTGGGTCATTGGACATACATAATCTGAACCGTATCAAGAGCTTCGGAGACCGTGAGAGAACAATGAGCTTAAAGTCTTCTTCTATAAAAGTTTGTTAGTACATAGGACGTGTACAAAGGAAATACTACTTTTCGAAAACAAAAAGAAAACTAAAACAGATTCTGGATATTTTCTTTTAGCACAAAAACTCAAAAGAACTAAAAAAAATCCCTAAGATCTCCCATGAGCGTTCTTTGTCTTCAAAGTATCTTCCATCCCTTTCAAGCCATATGCACAACCTAAGACAAGAAGGAATCATCTTCCAAACACACACCACAACCTTGCAGCCTTTGTCTTCATGATCTTCTATTTTCTATTGTAAATTCTAATTAGGTTATCCTACGTATGTTCCTTGTGGACTTAAGCTTTGCCTACTTCTGTAAATAAAACTCTTTAATTACCTATAAAAAAAATTCAGCTAACAACAATTTCAATCTAATAAGCATCGCCACCGAGGGTCATATACAGGAGAACAAGAATCCTAATTGCAAAACAACTAAGTCCTCAATAAGCTAGTCTTGAGACTCTTGTGGGCTGAGAGAGAGAGAGAGAAAGACTGACTATGGCGTCGGTGGCGCCGTTGACGAACCACTGGGTGATGTCCCCCTTCTGAATAACGAGATCGTTAGACGGAGACAACGGAAAGCGAGTCAGGCCGCCTCCTCCATTAGAAACTGTGGAAACCCTGGAACTGGCACTAGCGGCTTCCATTGCTGGTGGTGAAGAAAGTTGGAGAAGGGCAGGAAGATGAAGATGGTAGTGGAGTGCTCTCTGCGTGGGAGTTGTAGTGACGGCGTTTAGATTTGGGTTGGGTCGTTTGGACCGAGCGAAAGCTGATGATGTTCTGAGGAATCGAACTACGACTCCGCGCGACGTGCACGTGACACCACTCAGCGTGAGTCCTGACGACGAGTAATGCATCATTCACTATTTGAGATTATTGATTATATTCATGATTATTTGTTCAAAAATAAAATAATTTATTTATTTAAATCACATTATAAATATAATAAATATTCTCAAATAATGAATCATCTCTCAAAATTTTCTCTCCCGACGACTGCCTCTCTCTCTGTCTCTCTCTCTCTCTCTCTCTCTCTCTCTCTCTCTCTCTCTGTGAACAGAACAGTACAAAGGCTGCTTCTCTATCTAAAATCATTATTAAAAAGTGGAAAAGAAGGCAGCCAACCCAACCCAAGGAAGCCAGCCCCTTCGACCTCTGGACTGTGACCGAGAGAGTCCTCTGTCCTGGCAGTCTTGCTAGTGGATTCGATTATTGTAGGCCAGAGCTACGCGACATTCGAACGCGATGCTCAACATAATAAGCAAACCTCGTTTGGATGCCATCATTTCCGCCTTCGTTACGGTGCACCCTCACGAGACCTCCGCACTGCTCCACTCCTCCTCCTGCTTCTTCTTCGTAAAGCCTCTACACCATTCTAATACTCTCGCCTATTTCTTAGCTTCATTTTCTCTCCTCTGGCTCTGGGTTGTCGTTATTTTCGGCTCAAGTTCTTTTCTTTTCTTTTTCAAACTCTAGATCTTGAGCGCTTACTTCGTGGTGCTTCCGTTGCGGGATGAGGCGGCCATCTCCTTGGGCTTATCAAACCTGCCAGGTCTCTTTTTGGGTTCCTTAGCGCTCACTTTGATTGCTGCGCCTCTTTCCACTCTGGTTTTCTCTCTGCCTCATATTTCCAAAGGGAAGGTATGTATCAATTCACTATATAAGATTCTCAGACTAGGTTTTTCGGGTGTATGGCTTTCTTGGCTTGGTTTTTCAATTAATCCACCAGTGTTTTTGGCATAAATTCTGGTTGGAGTTACATAACAAACCTTAAAAAGTTTGGCTTCAGTTTCAGTTTGAGATTAATTTCATGGTTCTATATATATTTTTTCTGCAATTCCTACGATGTGGTTAACTTGAAAAAAAAAATTTCTCAAATGATATGGGTGCATGCATGCGAGATGTGGATTGATTATCCCGAGATTGATGATGATGATGGTGGTGATAATGATGAAGGATATAATACTTGGTGTACTAATAATTATAACTTCGAAATCCTTTTTTTTTTTTTAAGTAAGAGAGAATTTTATTGATGAGAACGACAAAGACATAGCCCGCGTATACAGAAAGTATATAAGAGAACACCTAGTTACAATCTATGGTCAGTAAAGAAAGACAAGAACTCATGGACGTCATTTCCATTAAGTACAATGGCTGAAAACCACAACAATAAAATTTGAACAAAAATATTCTGAAGCTCCGCATTGATCTCTCATTGTCTTCAAGGCAATGTTCGTTTCGTTCCAACCATATATACCACATAAGGCACAATGTGATCATCCTCCACAATGCTGCCACCTAAGGACAACCTTGTAACTTCTTCCAACAACCCAAAAGATCCACCACCCTTGTTGGCACCACCCAAGGAACATCCACCCTACGAAAAATCTCATCCCATAACATTCTTGCTACCTCACAATGCAATAAAAGGTGGTTCACTAATTCTCCATTCTTTTTGCACATGTAACACCATTCTATTAGTATGTATCCCCTCTTGCTCAAATTGTCTGTGGTCAAAATCTTTCCAAGCACTGCAATCCAAATAAAGAATGCTATTTTAGAGGACACTGGGGACCTCCATACGTTCTTCTAGGGGAAGGGGATAACTTTGAAATCTAAAATGATATTTCTTTCTGAATTACTGATTTTTACTCTTAATAGAAATGGAAACATATAATTTTAATGTCTGTAGATGGCCTTTTATGTCTAGTATTTAGTTTTGCTCCTTTTATATGTCATCCAGTAATAGTGCTTCTTGAAATTCCAGGCTTTGGTTTTGATACACAGGTTTTTTTGTGTATCACTTGTTTTATTTTTCATTCTATGGCTTTTCTCGGCGAGTGGATATGCATCGTCCATATTTAAGGTAAAATGAGAATCTCATGATTAGATAATTGTTTTTGATTCAGAGTACACATTCACTCCAAATTCATCTTACGCTAATTCTGTCGGTTTTTTCATATATAGGGTTCAATAGTTACACCCTCTACTTCAAAAGAGGATCAGAAGGGTGATAAGAACGAATCCAGTTCTACATATTCTGCAGATTGGGAAAACCATGGATGGTTTTATATGTTAGTGAGAGTTGGATTTTTCCTTTGGGTATGAAATTGTCAGGACATTTTTTTTCTGTCAAATATTTTTGACTACTATTTATAATTGAGAATTTCCAAAATTTGGGTTATGATAGGAGGTTTTGCTTCTTTGAAGGTTGCTCTGCTCAATCTAATTACAATTTCTTCAACTTGGGCAAGAGTAATTGATGTGATGGACAGTGAGGTCTGTTTGCTGCTCATGTCTCTGATAAAAAGTATAGATTTTGGCACATTTATGACTTGTTTTGTTTTCAGTCAGGTTCAAGATTGTTTGGGTTCATTGGTGCTGGTGCCACACTTGGCCAGCTATTTGGATCATTATTTGCCACGGGAATGGCATGGTTGGGGCCATGTATGTTTTCTTGTTCAGTTGCTTGGAAATTGATTTTTTCTTTTAAATTTTTTTGCTGGTGTTCTTTTTGTTGGTTGGTTTTTAACCCACGAATTGATGTGTTGCAGTTCTACTCATATTTGCTGCTTTGTTAATGGAATTTGCTGCGCAGTCAGCAAAAGGGATAAATCAGGATCCATCCAGTGACTCCCATCTTCCCGAGGAATTATCTCCCATCAGGTCAGCCATATTTCAAATTTTTATATGTACTAGTTGCTATAAAACTGCTTTAGGGAACTTGGAGATAATGGTGAAACTCTCAAGGTCATATTCATTTTTTTCCCTTGGCCTGTTCATTGATTCCTTTTCTTTTTCTTTTTCTTTTTCTTTTTCTTTTTTTTTGGGGGGGGGGGGGGGGCGTGTGTTGTCAATTCGCTTTAATCTGTTATCGAACCTCAATGGTGTTCAGTCATGATCTTCAATGCACCGACTCTGTTTTGATGTTGCGTGGTATAACTAAAAAGTTTGGGAACTGCAAACAAGTCTCTGGATTCTGCTGCTGTGATAGATGGATATATTAATGAGTCAATAAGTAGAAAATTGCTGAGATTTTGAATTATTATATGAATATATCTCTGGTTTGGTTTGGTTCAAACTTTGAAAATCACCAAAGTGACCTTTATAGTTGGGTGAAATTTAACACTCCTCCTCACCCCCCCCCCCTCCCCAAAACCAAAAAAAAGAAAAAAAGAAAAAAATTAAACTCAGTAGCTGTAGGGTGTATATTATTATGTTTTGAAATTGCTCAAAGGGAGTTGAGGATTCATCTTATTATTGAAAGAATCGTGAGTGAGATCAGGGATTAGGGGCTAAATCCGATACTTCTTAACCCAGTTTTGTTTGTTTTTTAGAGAAGCTGATCCTGATCAGCAAAGTGAGGCTGATGCTCATACTGCACATGCCCTCAACTGTTGTTCTCATAAGCTGTCAAAGTCTCAGCTTTGGGCTGTTTTAGATGGACTCCAGCTTATAATGTCGTCAACATACTTACTGTACACGTCTTTGTTTCTGTGGCTGAGTGCAGTTGTCTCCTCATTCTTTTATTTCCAAGTAAGATGATCCTTTTTCAAGAAATGTACTTTTAGTATAGAGCAATGCTACTCATCATCCCCTTTTTCATCATCCCATAATATGGCATTAGATGATTAGATGATTAGCCTATCATCTAATGCCACATTATGGGATAATGAGAAAGAGTAAATAGATTTATTCTTAGTATATGTTGTATGATATGACTATAAAGCTTGAGTACAATAATCTTTTTATCATACATCTTTACCACCCTCCAGTTCCAAGGAAAAACTATGAAAGGCAAAGGAAACTGCTACAGAATATTCAATAATTTCAAGCAAACACTAAAATTCTTATGTACTGATAGGAAAAATAAAATAGAATTTTTATTTACTGATAGGAAAAAAAATAACGATCGACAATTTGGGGAAGCGGGGCTTGGTTGTTATGGAGTGGTGCTTCTTGTTTAAGAAACATAGCAAATCTGTGGATCATTTTCTTCTACATTGTGAGGTGGCTAAGGCATTGTGTGGTGGCATTTTTTGTAGAGCTAGGCTGGCTTGGGTTATGCCTATGAAAGTAGTGGATTTACTTGCGTGTTGGAATGGGCTTCATAGTTGTACTCAAGCATCTGCTACGTGGAAGATGGTTTCTTTGTGTCTTATGTGGTGTATTTGGTGGGAAATGAACGAGCGGTGCTTTAATAATAAGGAGCTTACTGTAGAGAAAATCTGGAAATTTTGTGTGTTCCTTCAGTGGTTTTCAGCTGTTGTGCTTAATGGAGGGTCTGCAAATGAATTTTTGTTTTCGTTTTCTGATTCTAGAATGTAATTAAGTGTTTCTTTTGTATACTTTCTGTGTACGCATGTTTCGCCTATTTCATTCAATGAATAAAAGTGTCTTTCTTCTTAAAAATAAAAGTAATTTCAAGCGAACTCTGTTTCCACTCTTTTCTTTCTGGAACTGAACAGATTAATTTATTCTCAATTCCATTTGGATAAATTGATAAAAGTTTGTCATATATAATCTTCAGAATTGGTACTAATCCCAAAAAATGTAAAAAGCTATATTATTTGTTAGAAGAATTTCTAGTTTTTCTGTATACACTTGAAAGCCTTCATGAACAAGCAACCGGGACTTTCTGCCAAGTCAGGATTTCCTGCCATATTATCTGTACATAGGCCTTCATGAACAAGCTATATTATCTGTATATAGGCCTCATCTGCTCGGGACTTTCTGTTAAGTCAGGATTTCCAGTGCTTAATTACTACTTGGAATGGTTGAGTTGAGTTCTGTGCATGATATATTCTATCATTGCTGTTCCTGTGGATTATCAATTAGACGTGTTTCAATATGCTCAGTTTCTCCCTTCTCCTGCAATGCAGAAAGTGAGTGTAATTGCTGCAACTGTTACTAGCTCCATTGGCAGAAGAAGATTGTTTGCTCAGATAAATAGCTTCATCGCGATTTTTATTCTTGCTGGACAACTTACCTTAACGGTATGCAATGTCTCTGTAGCCTATATGCTGATATTTCATGTTGTTACAACAAAGAAAATGCTGTTTAGGGAGTTTTCTTAAATCCTTGGCTCCTTGAGTGTGCATGCCTGAAAGTAAGTTTCATGCATATAGATGAGGTGATTAGCTTTGATCCTGAAACTAATAGCAATTGTTACCCTCAAAATATTTATCTCATTTTTATTCATCAAAAAGATTTAGCTCATTTGTATTATAAAAAAAAACCATTAAAAGATCTCATTTTGGCAGAGGTTGCATGATATATGCCTGAAATAACATGTATTGGTGGCAGCTGGCAGACATATATCAAGCAATCTTTGCGGTAAGAGTAAAAAGGCAATCTCTCTCTCTCTCTTCTTTTGGTTGGTATCATGGAGCGGGATTGAGGGCATATGGTGAAAATCTAGATGGTAACTATATCCTCCTGGAGTCAGTTGCTTTGGAGTTTATACTCTGTTGAGTCCCTGCTCATAGTTTTGGATTTCCATTATTGACTTTAGTCTAAAATCAAGACTTTTAACCATGGGAAGTGGATAGTGCACCTGGAAATTCAGCCAGTTTCATGCATCCACTTCCTTAACAGTTAACTGGAACGAAACATGAGCATAATTAAGCATGAGAAAATTTTCCAAGGTTGTAGTTATTGCTGTTTATTCAAAACTCATTTTGGCATGTTCAGATTAACTTACTAATAGGTATTAAATATATTAGTCAATGGTGCTTCTTAAGCATATTTCCTCCAGACTCTGATGAATAGATGTGCATTTTTGAGCATCTTGAAAAATATCAGATAAGGAGGGTGTTGCCTGATCAACAAAAAAAATTGTAATACCTTTTTAAAGGCCAGAAAGGAGATTATTCTGAGTAATATTAAGACGGTGTACTTACAAAAAATATTGGGTGACAATAAATGATATCCATGCAGTGTATATATCCTGCAAGGTAATGGAATTTATGTTTTCCAGCTTTGTAACTTTGTGTTTTGTCTTCCCTTTCCTTGTCAAGTACAGGGTCGCATTCTTACTACTGCCGGAGTTACCACAGCTATTTGTGCTGCTCCGTTCGTTGCCTTCTCAAATTTGATTGCTATTGCCATTTGGCCAGGTTGGGTAGCTGTTGCTGTTTCTGAGACCTTGCGAAAGGTTTGCTTCTGTAAATACCATTATACCGGGTCTCTGTCATTCAACTTGGACCATGTTTTTCTTATTGTGCAGTATTTTTTTTTTTTTCTATAAATGATTAGATCCCTTTTCATTCATAATTTTGCGAAGGGAAACTCAAGAAAGACGTTCGTAGTTGTGATACTGATATGGATAAGATTAAGTAGTGTATAGGATCCACATTGTTTGGGAATGAGAAGTTATTGTTCTTTATGAGGTTCCAATGAGAATCCAAGTGTATTGTAGACTAGTCCTTTTGGAGTATAGGTCATATGGCTTGGGTCTTCCATTGAGGCATTACAGAAGTTGAAGGTCGATATAAAATTGTGAAGTGGGTTTTACAAGTTGCAACTGGTTTACCATGCAGGTTGTTACTTATGTTGTGACCAGGCCTGGAAGAGAGCTTCTATTCACTGTTGTCTCACAGGATGAAAAATACAAAGCCAAGGCACGTCCACCTTTGCTTTTGGGATTTTGGTTTGATTTCCTGCTTACAAATTCACTAGCAGTTTGTTGTGAACGTTTGAATTTGAAAATATAGAATTCAAAATTGGAGTTTCCTGAAGTTAAGATTGGGCATTGATCTCAAGCAATATGTATACACTTGCTCACACATACTCATGTTTCCCTGGGTGTTTACTACGGCATTAATTGGGTGACATGAACTAATAAGTTTAATAATAGAACACATCAAAACACTCACCGATTTGATGATCCTGCAGTTATGCATAGATGTGTTCATTCAAAGACTTGGAGATGCTACAGCGGCAGGGATGTACAAGCTACTTTCTGGCTCTCTCAGTGGGAGAACATCAAGTGTCTCAATCTATGCTCTGCCCGTATGTATATAGTATATACCTAAATTTACTTTTTTTCTTCTATTTTATTCCTCTTGCTTTTTGGTTCGGATGAAAGAAAACTCTTATTGCTTGGTATTGATACAAGAGAGCTGCACTTATTAATCTGCTTTGAACTTGTTTTATCTTACTGAACCGCGTCATTCCCTACTCTAGGCACTACTTGTCTGGCACTCTTCATTTATAATGCATATTTTTTTATTTTTTTCTTTGAATATTTGTTTCCACCAAGAATAACGGGCTGTATGATATTTTTTTTCCTTGACTACACCAGGTCTGTATATTGTGGTTAGCTACGGCATTCCATTTAGGGCGCCGCCAAGCTCAGCTTTCAAAGCTCCAGGCAGTTTCGACTTCCTAAAATTTTGTGAGGATAAAATATGTATTTGTTGCAGAATAAAGGATGAAATTATGTGTCTTAAAAGTCTTAGTACTTCAATGGTGTAGCCTTTTTTTTTTCCCCCGATAATATTGAGTCATTGATGGCCGTTCATTCCTCATGGATGAGTCACAAAAAAGCGTGTAGCCTGTGGCTGCTCCCAGACATTGTGATGCACTTTTCATTTGATGCATAACTTGTGCTTTAATAGAATGGAAGTTGGTCAAATGATAATATTGGTGATTGGTTTGCTGTTTAATTATAACCGATGATCTTAAGTACACACTTGGTTAAGATAAACAAGGCTGCAATTCAATTGAATGCGATTTCCGCGTAGAGCTTAAAGTCATATGACAAGTGACAACAGTATTAAGTCATTTTCTTTCTCGATCGATCTATGGGTTACAAAAATCATCGCTAATCACAAGAAATACCGGCCGACTTTCCTATTTGCTATACCATTACCAGATTTAATGTTTCTATCCATAAGCATTCAAGTAAGTGTTGATAAATATTAATTTCCATTGACAGAGAAACCTGCAAGCATGAACATGATATAAAAGATATCAACACTGCCCATGACCAGTAGAAACATGTCTCATCTAATAACTCCATACTGACAATACACATGCTATATATACTGTTCACGTGTATGTTGTTCCTGCCATATATAAGTCCAGCAATAATGGCACATACCAAATGATCGTAAGATAAGATTATCATTGTCCATAATAACATCCCGGGATTCTATAATATGATTTGCCCAAACTGGGTCAAGCAAGTCATTCGCAATTCAGATTCTAAAAAGATATTCCCATATGTATGTAATTATAAAAATTGCAAGTTGGGAATGAGACATGTATTTTTCAGACGCGGAAGATTTGGACGCTGATGTAGAAGAGTTTCAGGTGCATATTGGTTGGTGGTGATGGGGCTTTGCAACGCTGTTGACATAGATTTTAAGTCATTTGATTTTAAGGAGAATGAAAGGTGGTGGAGAATAATAGAAAGAATCCACTGGGTAGTGAAGTTCATTTCCATGGATCAAGAGGCTTTGGCATGGTTGGTGACAAAGGTGAAAGAGTGTGTAGCCTCGGGGGGATCTTTTGAGTTTATTAGAACTTGTAGAAAGGGGAATTCAATGCTGATGGCGCAAAGACATTGCAACTCTTACAGCAGGTCCTTTCAGTTTCAGAATATGGACATGCGAAAAGGAAGGAGTTGATAGTAGTACCAAAAGGGAGGCAGGGGGAAGGGTGGAGGATTTTCAGGGAGGTTGTGCAAAAGCTTTCGGCTCCTTTCCCTGGTTCGGGAGCGAATACCAAGGGTGACGGTGGTAAAGCTTCGTGTCCACCATCTTAGTCGTCGGTGCCTCTTTCATGGTAGTTCAAAGAGGTCTTGGTGAAGCCTCAAACAGTGTTCCAAGCAAAGAAAGCAAGTTTGTCAAAGCCAAGAAAGGCTTCCACTTTGGTGAAACTTCAGGCCTATGAGGAAGGTGACAGATCTCTTGTGGGGCTAAATGAGGAAATCTTGTTGCATGAGTTGACTGAAATGGAGAGGCAAATGGGATACTAGTAGAACAAATACTGTGGTTGAAACACTGCGTCAAGGGTAAAGAGATCGTGGGCCTAGGCATGGACTATGGTTCGGGGTCTGATAACGGTGGGTCACATGTAGATGGGCCGGGTTAAGGCCCAATAACCTATAAGAAGTGGAGAGAAAAGATTCGGCCTCCAGTCGAAATATTGGTTCTGCATGAACAACAGCCCCACACGCCGTCGTCCGACGATCTTTCGGACTTGGTCCCAGCATAGAAAGGGTCACCGGCGAACACAGTGATGGACCAATATTTTCTTTTTGCTAGGAGGAAGCGGTCGTATTCGAGGAATGAGAGATTTTATCTCTGTCGAACGGAGAGATTGACTCTATTGGGGAGTCTAATAGGCCTCTGGTGGGGTCTCTGGGGAGGAATCTTGTTTCAGGGAGGAGGGATGAGTCATCGTCAAAATGTATAGAGATAGAAGTGTTGCCGACTTATCTCCCTGGAGCTTTACAGATGGTGGTTAGTGAGGAAGGGGGTGATCAGAATGAGCTGGGCAGTCATATTCCTCTGTGCGTTGTTCCATCTATAGCTCATGTTCTGGATTGGATTATGAAAAAGGTGGCGGAGCTACAAGGGTTTGTGGGGATCTCATGTGTAGGCTTCAAAGAGCAATTTAAAGCTTTTGTAATAGCCATGGAAGCTGCCAATAGAAGTTAAGTCGGCTGTTAAAAGAGATCGAGGGCTGAAAAATTGGTTTGTTTTATTAATTATGATAACAAGGAAGGTAGTGTGGGAATGGTAAGATCGAAGGGGCGGGGGAATATTTTTTTCTTATGAAACCTAAAATCTTATCGTGGAATGTTAGGGGGATCAATGACATCAATAAGCGATTTCGCATTCGATCTCTTCTTCGTAGTTGGAAAGTTGACATTGTTTGTCTACAAGTGACCAAGTTACATTGAATTGATAGGAATATAATTCGGAGTTTGTGGGGTAACTTCTTTGTGGGGTGGTGCTATTTACCTTTGATGGAGGCTTCAGGAGGTGTGTTGGTAATGTGGGATAAGCGAGTGGTGAAAATGATAGAGGATGCATTGGGTATTTTACGGTGGCTATAATTTTTAAGAATATAGAGGATGGATGGAGGTAGGCGTTTGCAGGTGTGTATGGACTTAATGTTGATAGCGATAGAATCTTTTTTTGGGAGGAATTGAAGGGTATTTACTTTCTATGGGACATACCGTGGGTTCTTGGCGATGATTTTAACATTGTTCATTTCCCTAGTGAGAGGGAGGGGCATCTACGCTAACAAAAGTCATGCAAGACTTCTCAAAACTAATCTTTGATTTGAATCTTGTGAACCTTCCGATGGTGGGGGTGGAGGGGGGGGTGTGTTTGTACTTGGTCCAATAGTCAATCGTGGCCAACGTTGGACAGATTTTTGGTGTCTTCTTCTTGGGAGACGCACTTTTCATATTTAAGCCAAAAAAGGTTGGCATGGGTATGTTCTGATCATTTCCTAATTTTACTTGATTGTGGTGGCATTCAGGAGGGTAGACGGTCTTTCAAGTTTGGGAACATGTGGCTGGAAGTTGAGGATTTTGTGGAGAAGATAAGGGGTTGGTGAGATGGGTATTCTATTGAGGGTAACCCAAGTTTATAATGGCAGGTAAACTGAAAGCCTTTAAGTCCAATTTAAAGATATGGAATGAGGAAGTATTTAAACACACGGAAGTGCAGAAAAATCTCCTTTGGGATGAGTTGCAAGCATTAGAGGAAGGGGTAGTTAATGAGGACTCATCGCTAAGGAAGAAGGTGGTGGTGACCGAAATTGAAAAAGTGTTATTGATGGAAGAAATTTCTTGGAAGCAAAAATCAAGGGCACTTTGGTTGAAGGAGGGAGATAAGAGTACTAAGGTCTTTCACAAAGTGACAAATTCACATAGGCGTAATAATACTATTGAAGTACTCCACTCGGGCTCTAATGTGTTACAATCTATCGAAGAAATACAAGATCATATTGTAAACTATTATGAGGAGATCCTTATTGAAAAAGTATAATGGCGGCCCAAGCTTGATGGTTTATTTTTTGACCAATTGGATTTGGATGTTGCAGGTTGGTTGGAGATGCCGTTTGATGAAGATGAGGTGTATCGAGTGGTGAGGGGTATGTGTAAGGATAAAGTCCCGAGTTCGGACGGTTTCTCCATGGCATTCTTTCAAGAGTGTTGAGATATAGTGAAGGAGGAAGTGATGTAGATTTTTCATGCTTTTCATGCTAGCCACAAGTTTGAGAAGTCACTTAACGCTACTTTCATAACTCTTATTCCGAAGATAACTAGTGCTAATGATTTGAAAGACTTTATGCCTATTAGTTTGGTGGGTGGGATCTACAATATCATTTCAAAGATGCTAGCTAATCGTATGAGTTCAGTATTGGATAAACTTATCTCCAAACCTTAGAATGCTTTCGCTCGAGGCCAGCAAATCCTGGATTCAGTTTTAATAGCAAATGAGTGTTTGGATAGTCGATTAAGAGAAGGCATCCTGGGGATCCTTTGCAAGTTGGACATGGAAAAAGCTTATGATCATGTGATTTATCACTCTTTTTTTTTTTATATATATGCTTAAAAGATGTGGTTTCAGAGATAGGTGGTGTGAATGGATTAAATATTGTGTTTTAACTGCTCGGTTCTCGATTTTAGTAAATGGAAGATCATGTGGTTTTTTTCAATCTTTAAGGGATTTGATATAAGGGAATCCTTTATCCCATTTTCTTTTTGTTATTGTTATAGAGGCATTGAGTCGCATGGTGGAGACGGCCGTTAGGGGGGGATTCCTTGCTGGTTTTTCAGTGGGCAGCAATGGCATTGGCAGGTCTATCTTACATTTGTTATTCGTGGATGATACTCTTTTTTTTTTTTGTGATGCTGATAGTGGATAGATTCAAGCTCTAAGGGCGATTTTGTTATGCTTTAAAGCTGTTTCGGGCCTCAAGGTGAACTTGGGAAAGTTTGAATTGGTTCTGATGGGGGATGTGAGAAACATAACCTCTTTAGCAGAATTATTGGGGTGTAAAATTGTCTCTCTACTTATGAAATATCTTGGACTCTCTTTGGAGGCATCATTCAAAATCAAGAGTATTTGGAAGAGAGTGGTAGAAAAGATCGAGAAAAGATTATCGGGTTGGAAGTAGTTATATTTATCAAAAGGGAGGAGATTAACACTCATTAAAAGGATAATTTCTAATCTTCCCACCTATTATCTCTCTCTCTCTCTCTCTTTACCTTACCGGTGAGTGTTGCAAACTGGATTGAAACTTTGTTTAGAGCTTTCTTGGGGGGGATATGGGAGAGCAATTCAAATTTCACTTTGTATGCTGACAAAATGTGAGCTGTCCAATTGTATATGATGGGTTAGGAGTGCGAAATTTGTGTGTTTTCAATAAGGTATTATTAGAAAAATAGTTGTGGAAATACCATCAAGAAGGGGGTTCGTTGTGGAGGGAGGTTATTGATATCAAACATGGTAGTGAGTAGAGGGGATGGATTTGCAAGGAGGGTAGAGGGTAGAGGGTTTTATGGAGTAAGCCTTTAAAAATTCATAAAAAAGGGTGGAGCACTTTTACAAAATTTCTAAAATTTGAGGTAAGGGATGGGGCACATATCCGTTTCTGGTCAGAGGTGTGGAGTGGGGATAGTCCTCTTTGCACCTTCTTTCCCGCTATTTTTAATTTAGTTGGAAATCAGCAAAGGACAATTTCAAAGGTGCTTTGTCGTGTAAATAGGATGGTAACTTGGAATATGACCTTTAATAGAAATCTCCAAGATTGGGAAATGAATGAGTTGGCAGCCTTTTATAGTTTTTTGTATTTGACAAAGCTTGGAGGCAATGTGGGTGATCGTATAGTGTGGAACAATATGGGAAGAAAGAAGTTCTCGGTTAAATAATTTTATAAAGCCTTAACTGTACAACTGTCCAGCTTTTTCTCGTGGAAGAGCATATGGAAAGTCTCAGTGCCGCCTAAAGTCATCTTCTTTGTTTGGTATAGACGCACTTAGAAAGATTTTAACGATGAATAATCTTAGAAAGCAAAATATGATAGTTATAGAGTGGTGCTTTATGTGCAAAAGGAGCGAGGAATCAATAGATCACTTGCTTCTATATTGTGAGGTGGCTGTGGAGATGTAGGTGAGCATCCTTAATAGAGTCGAGCTAAGATGGGTTATGCCTAAGAGTGTGGTGGAGTTACTTACATATTGGAATAAGCTTAACTCTAGCGCTCATTTGACAGCGATGTAGCGGACGATACCTTTGTACCTAATGTGGTGTCTATGGTTAAAAAGAAATGATAGGTGCTTCAACAACAAGGAGCGCACCATGGAAAAATTCTGATTTTTTTTTGTATTTTTCCTTTTACAATGGTTTTCAATAATTGTATTGAAAGGTGGGAATATACATGAGTTCTTATCTTCTTTTCAGCTTTAGAATGTAGTTAAAATGTAACTAAGCTTCTCACTTTGTATACTCACTATGTACTTAGACATTACCTAGTTTCTTTCAATAAAATCAATTACTTATAAAAATAAAATAAAAATAGCAACTTTGCGTGAGCCTCTCAAACATTCATTTGCACAGCACATCCATGAAGCACGTTCAGGGCCCAAGGCCCAGTAGCAACTTAACTGCATTTCGGATCACCCTGAAAGCAATTTGAATTTTGAAGTATAAATATTAAATACTCGGGGTTCAACTTCCCCGGAGGGCATGAACACGGTCTTGAATCAAGTTCCTTTCCCAGCCTGCTATGTCCTCGAAAGCATATTCTGGTAGGCTCTCAAAGGGCTCTTTCCATGCATCATTCTTAGCTAGATCGTATGTAGCTCCTCGAATTGCTCTTCTATTGGGCCCACAGGGTCTCTTTGCAGTTAGCATATCATATGCTGTATTCAGCTGTCACAAAGCCACAAACCAATAAATGTTTCAAATTTTTATTTGTTTATCTGGGAAACCAATCAAATTTCTCAGTAATTCAGTTAAATAGCCGTGCTTTAAAATTCAAAAACTTTATGCAATAGTCTGAACTTCACCCAAGCATACACACTAAGTTGTTAATAATGTGATAATTGCTGCAGTTTCCAAAACCCGTTAAGGAGTGGCATACAGAGATCATACATGAGTTTTCAAGGACAGGTACCATGACGAGCAAGAGGGTTAAGGACTCACATTCATACCACAAAACCAGAACATGTATGAAATTGCAACAGCTGGGGCCCTTCCTAATCCAGCAGTACAGTGCACATAAACTTTCCCTTTCCCCTTAGAAATGGCCCATTCCAATGATGAAACAGCTTTAGGCAATCCACTTCGCAGAGAATCTGGATCAAAATCTCTTGCCTACAGTGCATAGAAAAATATATCAGGGCAAAAGTCCTATGTGAGTAATTTATCAACTTACATTTCTTCCTGTGCATGAAAAACTGAACAGATAATTTGTCCTGAAGATTTTCAAGTTCCAACTCTTTTTCTCCAAATCTTACATACCCAAGTACAATAACTGCATAGAGATCATTAAGGGATGTAGGAACAATCATCATGCATCAATATCAGACCAGAAATAATTGGTTTTGTGTCACCCGGCAATGCGGGGCCTTCTCCAGCTTGTTTGAAAATGACTAGGATCTATTATATTTTAAGAGCAATGATATGGGGCTCTGCGGTTGGAGCCCCTCTGCGCCCCCATAGGCATAATTTATTTTACACTTTTTCATCGCTCATTTTTTTCTCTCAAAAATGATAAAAGAGGTATGCGAAGAAAGCATATTTGATTTTTTTATTTTTTTTCTAATAAAATAAACCTGCGGGGGGGCAAAGGGGCCCCAACCGCGGGGCCCCAAATAATTACTGATATTTAAACAGTGTTGCTAGAAGAAACTTTTACTAACAGGCCTCCTCATGTGACGGATTCCAAGTTCTTGACATCTTATTATTATTGACTGCAAATCAATTCCCCAATATTCAATGTCCTTGTCTTGCTGCAGGTTCAGAATATATGCCACATTCTGCTCCTGTTTTAGATGATCTATATCTCCGGGCATCTGAGGCTGGGAGCCTACTATCAGATTATCAGTTATCAGAGTGTAGTTCATCCCTGCACAAAAGTCAGTTAAGGAACCTGAATAACTAAAATGGTCCTTTCTTTCTCTGTTGGAAATGTTAAATTTCGAATTATTTATACATCTGGCCACTTATATCAAAGGCAAAGCCACAGATCCCATAATTCACACCGTTTTCTCTTTTCTTCAATTTATGGTCATGGTTATTCTGATAAAGAGATTGCTATGATGCTATTCAAGTCTCTAATTAGCTATGCCTACATTACTCTAATAAATAGAACCCCATAAACTCTTCTATCAATGAAGTTAGGTACAATGGCTATGCTTGCTTCTGCACATACAAGTACCACACACACACACACACACATATGCCCACAGCATTAATTGTTCAAACAGTAAAAAACGTTTGCTAACAAAAGTCAATATTTACTGATAAAGAACAAAAAGAAATCAATATTTGTAAGAAAGAAAAGGGTGGTGTGCACCGCAGTATTTTTCATTGGTAACTTTGCTAACTCCTTTTATAGGCGAATAAAGCCATATGATCCAATAAAATTGGCGAGTACTTAAAAAGTTGATGTTCCAGCACCCTTTTCTTTTTCAACTTTTGGGGCGAAATCAATTATAACCTCCATTACTCTCCTTGACTTCTATGAAAGGCATCCTTGTCTTGAAAATCAACCATATTACGTAATGCGATTTGAGTTAAGATCAAAGATTCAAAAGTATCCATAAGATCCAGAAACACTGCAGTATTATAGGACAGAATATAAACTAAACTGTTGTCCCATAAACGAACATACCAAAAGAAGAAAAGGAAAGATTATCCGAAATGTAGATTCGAATTGGGTCACCGATGACATGAAGGAAAGTAATGCCAATTATAAAAAACCAACCCACGATGTAAAAATGTTTTCTTTCCTCAAAACGAGATTTACCACAATCAGGTAAGCGCTCAAACATATAGGCGAGCCAAAATCCTGAATGGCAATGGAAACGGAAATATTCAGAAGAAGTAGGTAGTAGAATAGAGCTGACCAAGATCATGGTGATACTCATAAGGGCTTCTCATCATCCTCTTCATGGCAATGTTGTACTCTTCCATCTTGGATCTGGAAATCGAGGCCCCACGGTTTGTGGGATTCTGATCAATCCCACTACTCTGGGTGTCGGGTAGTTGTTTACAATAAACCTTGCTCGCTTTCAAGGCGTTCCGATAATCGGGCAGTATGAAATTGCACGAAAAGTTCAACCACTTGTTTGGAAGAGGATGAGTTGTGAGGGCTGAAGAAGAACAAAACCAACAGTTACTGAGCCCGACACTTGCCATTTTAGTTTACACCTATCTTCTTCTTCTATTTTGAAAGTGTTTACACGGTTACAGCTCTCTACTGAGTTTAGTTCTTCGATCTTCTCGACGTTGTTTCTTGGACCCTGGAGATTGGGGCGTCCATTTGTCGGATGATATTTTCCGGAGAACGTGTGATTTTACAACCATGTCCTTATATTCTACCATTAATAACATGTTAATCCTTCGGAAGAAAAGATGCACCCGATTCGAAATTGAGTAAATTAGATAATTTGGTATTTTGAATAAGGAAAAATAAGATTGAATCGGTAGAATTAACTAAAATCAGATTTATAAAAAAAGACAACTTGATGGGGTTGACTTGGGATTGAGTCGTGGAAAGTGAAATATTCTCATTAAATTGGTTATTGTCAAAGTATAATTTTAATTAATATAATTCTTATTTTAATATTTTATTATTTTATTTACATAAATATTTATATTAAAATAGCTTTTTTTTTTTAAATATAACAATAAAATAATATAACTAATTTTTGACTTTGAATATTTACATAAAATCTCTAAATTAGATTATTTATTTATAAAGATATATAATAATGAGTAATTAATAATTATTATTTTTTAATTATTTACAATTATTAAATTAATTAATTTTATCATATTTGACTATTCTATCTATTATATGTTAATTAATTATTGTATTTTAATTAAATTATGAATTTTAAAAAATAATTATTAATTATATTATATTTAAATTAAATTACTAATCGATATTTTAAAAAATATATATTTTTATTTATTCCTTATCCAATTATATTTTTGGGCAATGCTACATACAGTCCAAAAAATTGGACTCCTTTGCAATCCAAACAATGGCAAAACTAAAAAATCTAGTTTGGGGGGTCAATTTACAAAACAAAATTTAGGTAGAGACAAATATTAATTTTTTATATAATCTATTTCATAAAAATACCTTTCAAAATTTGATTTTTATTAAATTATAAAAATTTTGGAGGGCCAAAATCCCTCAAGCCAAATGATGGTTCCGCCCCTGAGTCCAAGTAATAAACAAATAGATAAATTTCTATTTTAGAATAAAATTAATTAAAATAAATTTATTTATAAATAAAAAACTTTAAAAATCTGAAAAATTCATTTTATTTAGTCATAAAATTGAAGCGTTTTTATGTGGACTGCAATGTAGTCCATATTTGATGAACTGTAAAAAGAATTATTTTATATTTTTTTATCAACTTAATTTTCTTTACTCAAGAACTATAGGAAGAATGAGTAAAGTAAGAAAGAAAAAAAAAAGAAAAAAATAAAAATTTGGTCTTGTATTTGATTAGTTACATTTGACATTTGGTTTGGGTTTACAGTTCATAAAAATTAATTTATTTGACTTTTAAACAATTCAATGTGGACCCAAAATGAATTTTAATGTCTAAATTTTCATTAAATTTACTTTTAACCAATTTAATAAAAGTGCTCTAAGGTCTCGTTTGTATTCGAGATTCACCTCGACTCATCTCAACTCCTTTTCATTTCATCATTACATTTTTTTAATTTTATTATACAAAATATAAAATCTTATACATCTTTTTCAAATTTCAACACATCTTTTTTAAATCTCATAATAATAATAATATTAAAAAATAAATTAAACTCATCTCAATTCATCCCATCTCCAAATTCAAACGGAGTTTAACAGCAATAACAATAATTTAGCACATAGCAAGTCTGAAATATAGACTTAAGTATAAAAAATGTTCGGCATTGGACTGGCTATAAAGACTTCAGGATAGATTTTAGCTACAGTAAACACTTCATCCTCGCTATATATGGTGAGTTATTGCTACCCTTTGATATGATTATTTTATGATTTTATCTACAGGAAAGACGTGCGAAAAGTTTCCCTCGACATTTTCCAAGGGTTTCGGTACTTTGTTTGCGCCTTTGGTATTGCAACTTGCAAGGGTTTCGGTCACTTTCTTCTTCTCTAACTCTGGTATTTCAAGGGTTTCAGTCACTTTCTTCTTCTTCGCATCCCTCAACATCAAGGGTTTCGCTTCGCACCTCTTGTTATTGTTCCTTCTATGGTATTTCAAGGGTTTCGCTTCGTTCCCCTAGCTCACGAAGCCCTAACTCTTTAGAAGCTAATGGTTTTTTGGAATAGATTATGATGATTTTCTTGAGGCTCTGTTTGGTTTCTGGGAAAATTATTGTGGAAAAAAAACGTAGGTTTAATTAAATTATAAACTTTGATTTTTTAAAAATATTTGTTCCGCATTAGTATCGTTAGGAATCTGGACCTCTCAAATTCTCCCCCATCAGGATTTACTTTTGACAGAATAACAAGAAAAATAGAGAAATAAACACAACACAAGAATTTAAGTAGGAAACTCCAAAACAGGAGAAAAACCACCAGACCCATTGAAGAAAATACACTATGTGAAAAATTGTTACAATCACACAAATTTTCTCCTCATCCCAACGACACCCACAAAACTTTTTTCACTAGTAAAATTCTAATTTTCACATCTTTTCCTTTTATATATAAAAAGGACAACAGAAGAATTTTACTAAAGTCAAAAGTTACTAGATAAGTTTCTGACTGGTGTGTTTAAACCAATGAGGCTAAACACATTTTTATAGGCCTATGGGCTTGCTCCCTCATTCATTCATTTCCCATGTGGGATTCAAGGAGCAACACTTAATAATCTCCACCTTACATTGACTGATCCCACAGCCACGCTCCACCGTAACGAGGATCTTCATAATTTCCGCTACCATGCTCCACTATAAAAGCATACTCACTCAAAATAAACCAATTCCAAGCATTTCACTTCAGCTCATGTCGAAAATAATTTTGCTAAAAAATTATGGTGCAACTTCTACGTTTGGCTTTCCTGGAAGTTCATCAGCCATCGACATGAATTTTCACCACACACCCTGCATCAATGCCAAACCAATGCCCGTGTGCAAACTTGTGGAACAACTAACATTAACACATCATCTATCATGGCAACTTTGAGATTAGCGACATGCCATAAGGATGTACATGTCTCTTTTTAACAGACATCGTATTCTGTAAAGAGAGATACGGTGTTAGTTTTATTGTCAGTATCTCCATTTACTGACTTGAAGCCTCTTGCCGAATCTGTTCCACCTCTTGGATAATTTTTTCTGACGTGCCCAGGTTGTCCACACACCTAGCAGACTGCTTTATTCTTCATAGAGTTCTTCCTCTTCCAAGTACCAGCTGTCACCATTGCTAAGTTCTCAGGTGAACCATTACTTCCACCACTTAGCCTTCTTTCTTCAAGAAAAAGTTTACTGGTAACTTCTGAAAAAATTATTTTCTCCTTCCCATGTATCAAAATAGGCTTCATATGCTCATAGGAAGATGGAAGAGACCAGATCAGCCTCAAGGCTTGATCCTCATTATCAATTTTAACTCCAATAAATTTCAGCTCAGAGACAATGTCATTGAGAATACTTAAATGATCTGAAATATTCATACCTTCACTCATCCGCAGTGTATGAAACTACTCCTTCAGGTACACTCGATTCGAGACACCTTTCGTCTGATACAACTCTTCGAGCTTTTCCCAGAGTCCATTTATCGTGAATATTCCATGCATATTTGCAAGAACATTCTTGACCAGGCACAGACGAATCGCACTTGCCGCTATCAAATCCAAATCCTCCCAATCTTTATTGCTCATTCCAGATCTGCTCTTTGTTTCACCAGTAGCACTTAGACCGCTACTAAGTTCAAGGACTGGTCTGCCTTTCAACGCATTGTGTAATCCTGATTGAATCATGATATCCTTTACTTGCATTTGCCATAAGCCAAAATTGATTCTCCCATCAAATTTCTCCACCTCAAATCTGATAGGATTTGAAGTTCTACCTCCTAACATAGCTTCGATGAATTTTACCGTAGAAATGAATAGTACTCAGCAAGTAAGTTCCCAGGAAAGACCGATCTTTCATAGACAGAATTTCAAGGTTCATAAGAAAGATTGGAGGGTTACAATGGACACACTTATAATTTTCAATCTCCTAGACAGAATCTCCTTAGACCGTACATATCCACGCTACTACATCAAAGCTCCACCTTGCAAAAAAAACCTAGTGACTCTGATACCACTTGTTGGAAATCTGGGCCTCCCAAATTCCCCCCCACCAGGATCTACTTTTGACAGAATAATAAGAAAAATAGAGAAATAAATACAACACAAGAATTTACGTAGAAAACTCCAAAATAGGAGAAAAACCACCAGACCAAGAGAAGAAAATATACTATGTGAAAAATTATTACAATCACACAATTTTTCTTTTCACCCCAACGACATCCACAAAAAATTCTTCCACTAGTAAAACTTTAACTTTTACCTCTCTTCCTTTTATATACAAAAAGGACAATAGAGAAATTTTACTAAAGTCAAAAGTTACTAGATAAGTTTTTGACTGGTGTGTTTAAACCAATGAGGCTAAATCCATTTTTATAGACCTATGGACTTGCTCCCTCATTCACTCATTTCCCATGTGAGATTCAAGGAGCAACACCTAACAAGTATTTATTATATATTTGCGTGTCCTTTTGGAGATAAATCTCTAAGATATGATTATGGGTTTCAAGAATTAATCAACTGAGTGATGTTCGTATTAGCATTGGCTTTGATGGAGTATTTAGTTATATGTGGTAGGGTATTAGTATTTTTTTTTCTTTTAAACTTCTTAGTCTCATGCGCAAAATACAATCAAATGTGTTTTGAAATCTTGTGAAAACGATCACAGATCATCTTTCACATATACGTGTGGTTCAGGTTAATATTTTTCGGTAGTTTCATATGCTATTGTACTTAAAAAAATATGAGCTTTGTTAGGGAATTGTGAGCTGTTCTCGATTTTATCATTTCAATAGGAAAATCTTGTTGATCTTTTAGATGTGTTGCTGGTGCCAATTATTTAAGTTCGGCACCTAAAATTGAGATTTTTCTCTTTGTGAATTTGAACTCATAAATGATGATCCTGTTTTCCCAGATAGGAACAGAACAGGTAGAGGCGCTATATCAGTATGCCAGATTTCAGTTTGAATGTGGAAACTACTCTGGAGCTGCTGATTGTTTCTGAAAAGTCACAAGCTCTATTTCTGTTCTATGGAAACAAAATTTCAGTTTGTTTGCATCTTTTGTTTCTGTTCTATTTACTTAAGACTGTTTCTGTTTGAATGTGGAAACAAAAGTCACAAGCTATATCAGAATGCCAAATTTCAGTTCATTTGCGTCTTCTATTTCTGTTCTATTTACTTAAGACTATTTCTGAAAAGTCACAAGCTCTATGTACCTTAGTCTAATTTTGTTAAATACATAGCTCTCTTAACCACATAGCTCTCTTCACCGTCCACAATTTTTAACTCTGAGAATTGTTTATATACTCATCTTCAATAGAAATTTAATCTATTTCAACCATAGCTTTAACTGTGTAATTGCTATTATTTATTTGTTACTTTCATTTTTTTGTAATTTGCTATTGGTAAAGCAAGATTTTGTTATTTTCTGTTGGTCTTATTTTTCTCTAGTCTTTCATCTAGTTTTGGTGGTTATAGCTGATCAGATAACTTGACACAATGGTGAAAAAAATATATAATAGCTTTGTGCATGTCTAGTATTTGGCAGATGATAGTTCGGTGACGTTCCTAATTAGTGCTGGTATTTGGCAGAGGACAGTTTGTTCTGAAGTCTTCTAAAAGTGTTGTGTTGTTTGCAGTTTTGCAGTTTGTTCTGTTTAGATCCTGCACTGCAACTTTATATCATTCTTTTTTTTTTTTTTTTGAAGAAACTTTATATCATCCAAGGCACTGGATAAATATGATATCAACGAGACTCAAGTTTTATTTTCATTTGATTCTAGAGTGTTGAGAGCAGGTCATTGCATTCTCATTTTCAGCAGCCTTTTTTTTTTCAATAATAAAGACATTTAGCCTCATAATCATGTTATTTTTTATTTTTTATGAATCAAGATTGCTTCTATTTTCTAGATGGTGCTTGGTCGGTACAATAAGTTGTGCTAGTGTTTGAAAGAAGAAATAATTAAAAAAAAAATTATTGTTTACTAAACTCCATATTTAATATATTAAGTGTATTTACAAAATTTTTTAAAAAAATTATTGTTTACTAAAATTAATATTTAATATATTAAGTGTATTTGTAAAAAAAATTTAAAAAGATTGTTTTATATTAAAATATATAATATTATATTATTATTTAGACTTTAAAATAGCTAGATCAATGTGAACTATTTAGCTAAATCATATGCATTATAGTTAAAAGATTAAATTTGGATTTTATTTAAGACTTGATAACGACTAGACGTGCTCTAACAAATTAACAATGCCATTGATAATTGCTATTATGCAATTAACAGGGAAGTGGGTGATGAAACTCTTGCCACCAAAGTGTTTTTTTTTTTTTTTTTCCCTAAGTCTGTCGCTGGCATAAGTCAGTTATTGAAGCATGTACTGAAGTAGCGGCGTTCAGCACAAGGCACAGACATTTCAGCGCGACTCGACTGAAAAGCCGCCGACGCAATCGTAAAAGCACTACAACAACTACAATCTTGTGTAACTTCGAACATGGTGAACGGTTTGGGTTTTTATTGGAGAAGAGCAGAGCACAGCAGAGCAGAGCACAGCACAGCACGGCACAGCAAGCATTATTACCTTCAGCAGTTACATATCAGAGACCGGGATTTATATCCACACACACACACATATTTTCTCATATATATATATATATATGCTGAATCTCTCCCATCACTTGGCCACTATCACATCCAATGAACGATAACGAGCCGGAAAGAAGAACTAGTGTTACAAAATCTCCAATTAGCAAAATAATAATAATAATCAATTAACTAAAATAACCTCGGAATCTAGATTTGGTTTTTAGTATCTGAGTCCTTTAGCAACCTCAAAGAAATGAGCAACATTCTCTTCGGGTGTACCAACAACAATACCATGGCCAAGATTCAAAATATGTTTCCCTCTCCCTGCTTTCCTCACGGTATCATTGATACGGTTGGTGATGAACTCCTTTGAACCAAAAAGAACACCTGGATCCACATTACCTTGAACTGCTATATCTTGTCCCAGGCGCCTCCTTCCTTCGGCCATATCAACACTCCAATCCAAGCTAACCACATCAACACCCGTCAAAGCTAGCCTCTCAAGCAAGCCCCCGGATCCACTTGCATAAAGGATTAGAGGAAGATTTGGATGGCTTCGTTTTACAGCATCCACAATCTGCTTCAAGTACGGCAGACTAAATTCTTCAAAGTCTACTGGGCTAAGCTCTGTGGCCCAGGAGTCAAATATCTGAACAGCTTGAGCTCCACTTTCAGCTTGGTATTGAATGTATTTTGCCATTGACGTTGCAAATTTCTGAAGTAAGGCATGAAGGACCTGTAGGAATAATCATACGTCAAATAAAAACCTGACCTCAGTATGAAAAAAGAGAAAATATAACTTTATCTAACCTGTCTCCTTCATAAGCAAAGATTGAATTGCCTAAAATAGATAATCCCAGTGATCTTTTATCAACTGAATGTTTCCTAGTTGGTCCGAATATATTAGACAAAATTTTTACATGGGTTCAACCACCTCTCCACAACGGAATTGCTCCTAAAGTGGTGTCACGAGATAGTAACTACAACAAGTTAATTAGACATTTACATTTACAAAGAGTCTTATCATCAAGAAAGAGAAAAATTACCCTCTACCTACTTTAACTATCATTCCTTTTGCAATATGACCACCAAACTACCAAAGGTATCACTTTACTCCCCAAACTACTGCTCTCTTTGCAATTTAATGTATTCTTTAAAATGCAACCATTAAGATCATGTCACATTGCCTTTTTTTAATCTATCTTGGAGATCATATCTTTTTTTTTTTTTTCCTTTTTTAGGAAGAGGGATGGTACCCCCAATTTTATGGAGGTCAGATCTTGAAGAATGGGGTAAATTGCAAAAGAAATGGTACTTTAGAGGAGTAAAGTGTGATTTTCCCAAAAATATAAGATTAATATTCTAATAAGTGTGACAACCTAAACCTATGTTTTCTTTCGGACTTCTGCTGCATGCTACTTTAATTTTTCATTTCCTGCTAAATCTCAAGTAAGGACTTAAACTAGCAATACAATTGTTTACCATGTTGTCTTGCATGACTCCATGAAAACTAAGCCCCATTGCAATTATCATGCTAACTCATATGTAATCATATGGATGCTGTTAGAAAGCTGGAGGAAACAAGTACAAAATCACCTTGGGCTCTGAGAAAGCTAATCTCTTTATTTTCGTGAAGTGCTTTGATGAACCACCTTCAACCACATATGAAGCCAGGGTAAAAGGAGCCCCAACAAAGCCTAGGACCGCTGCTTTATTATCTACCTGTAAATAAAGACATAGGCGAACATAAGCTATAAAAGAAAAAGAAAGAATAATATGGTTAAGGTAAAGGAACATAGAAGATATTGCAAAATTCGCTAATATGGACAAGTGAAGCTACACAACGGTTTATTTGAAATTCACAGACAAGACACGTAGAATCACCCTTATTTTAGTGCATAATCGAAATGCACTGTTTGGTGTTATCTGCTAAAGAGGTCCAACTCAAATTGAACGAGTTTATTCAGAATTGACACAAACAAGGGATTCCAACATGATTTTATAATTCTGTTTCCTGATGGTAACATATGAGGAAATAGTTCAGTTATTTTCCCCAGAAAAATATAAAACCCACGCCTGATAGATTGAACTGGTAATGATCCATGTATGTGAGGTATATAAACAGGTGGGATAAAATTCTATTGAAATGAAGTACACCAAGAATACCTTGTCTTATGGTCCACAACTGAATTGGGAAGCATTGCTCGTAAACTACTAAAATGAATGAAGAGGAGAAATGGTTCTAAAATGAATCACTAAAGAATTTATCGGTGGAAAAGAAAAGGGAACATGCCCAATTAGACCTCTTTGCGCAGGATTGTCAAGGCTTCTCCAACATATGGTACCGAATCACCAGGAACAAATTCTGTCACTAGATCAACATCAGCAGCTGTGCGTAGGGGATTGAATATGATAGGACCCTTACCTTTCACAATGTCAAAAGGTATATTCATCCCCGATAGAGGGGTAAGAATGTCCGAGAATAAGATTACCTATCACAAATCAATGTGAGCAAGATATAAGATATGATCACAAACAAGTAGAGAGGTAACTGAAATTTCCTGAATTAACAAAATATGTATTAAAAAATCGATTCCCAGCAAGGTATCTTACTCCATCAGGCTTAAAAACTTTCCACGGTTGTAGTGAAATTTCCACAACAAGATCAACATTTTCTGATCTTTCGCGAAATGAAGGATACTTCTCACAGATAATTTGGTAACTCTGTAACAAGAATTGTTGATAAATGAGATCCAAGTTATGGAGGGAAATAACTGTGAGATAACTATGAGATACCTACAGGACTAGGAAAGATATAAAAGAAACAGATACTACAAGGGCATGTTATAATCACGCTCCACCAGTAAAGCAGAACATTGGACTTTTGGATGCTTGGTTATCTATAAACCAGCACAACAGTTTACTTTCTCTGAGTATACTCACAAGAAAATATTAATGCCCAACTTTATGCAGACAAGAAGACTAAGAAAAGGTACAAGTCGTATGAGAAGAACATACAACAAAAAAGGAATGGCATGTACAGCAAACAAAACCATACTGAGGAACTCAGGACTGTGATAAATAAAGTACTTGGGGCACCAAAACAACCTGGTGTGGCCCATATCTAGTCTTCCAATTAGTAACATCCAGAGGCAAAAGAGAAGGCCAATTCTGGTCCTTTATTGTAGTCATGAAAGGATAAGAAATATTAAAACTTAGTCCAACACAGGATTTAACGATTTAAAAAATGGAGCACGAGAAACTCATGCATTCTGAAGTTACATATTTTGGTGTTATCCTAAAGCAAATCCTAGAAAAGGCCGTGAATATAAGAAATGTTATTTTGAAAGTGGTAGCTGTATAAACCTGCCTTCATGTACCTCCCTGCTTGCCTCATGAGCCAAACTGGGGGTCTCTCAACATCTTCCCCACGAACTGCATTAAGCAACAGCGGCTCAGCAGCAGCGGTAACTTTTGGTTCAGCCACAGTCCCTGAATTAGATGACTCGGGAATTAAGAATATACACATGGACTCCAAGCATACTCTTTTCACTCGGCGTTTTATGCGAAAACTTAACCAGCCAACATAAGTCGTAGAGAACTGGAACATGGATGGACACAACATTTGCTTAACACATTTAACGATAATGTATTAAATGAGGGACAATTTTATAAAATACTTTAACAAAATAAAGTAACGTTATAAACATACTTCATCTCATAACATTGTTGTGAAATGTGTTGTGAACATGTATGGTGTATGTATCAATATAAATACTAAATATAAATATAAATACTAGACATTCTATAAGATGCCTGGGTGCTAGGTTATCAACATACCCAACATTACAATTTCGTTTTTAAAGTAAATTCCGACATTACAATTTTAACACACATCAAGTTCCATGTAAAAGAATTGGTCTAAGAATTACAACAGCATCCACCACATTCTAGTTGCCAAGAAAGTACGAGAAACAACAAAACCGAAAAGCGAGCAGCACACCCCAGTTATATTACCAAAAACGAGAAGGCAATACGAAGAAACTAATCCCACAAAGTTCTCCGGAAACCAAAAGAGACATTAAGAATCACCAAATGGGTAAAATAATAAGAATGACAGACGGTTTTCAAAGGGAGATAAATCACCTCCAAGGGCACAGTGGATTCGGGGCCTCGAACTCGAAGATAAAGCGAATCTTGAGCTTCTAGCGGAAGCCCAAGGGACAGAGAAAGAAAGCACGGAGCTACAGCAAGACATTGTTCGGAAATAGGCGAAGCATCCAGAAAGCTAAAGCTAGTTTGGGGAAGATTTTGGCTTTCTCCGAGTGAGAAGAAGTCAGAGGTGTGGAAGATGACGGGAATAAATAGATAAGAGCGTCTAGAGTGGGATCACCATTTCTCGATGGTATGCAATCTTTCGCCACGTCAGCGTTGGAAAAGTTATTTTTGGAAGTCTCGGAGTGCTGAGGCAAGAAAGAAAAAATCTGAGCTGCAGTGCAGTCTAACATTACATACTCACGTAAATTTATTTATTTATTATTTATTTATTATTTTTTTAAAATAATGTAAATATGTTGCTGTTTGATTGCAGCAAACAAGAGCTACCGTCCAACAATACTCGGCAAGAAAATAAGGGGCGTGCTACTAGATCACCCACAATTGATCGCTGAAATTTATCGTTTAATTTAAATATTGTTTTATTTTTTTATTATTATCATTTTCTATTATTTTAAAATATTTTAAAAAATATAGAAAAAATATTAATATACTAATAATTATTTTCTTAATTATTAAGTTAAAAAGAATCAAAATATATGAGATTTAAAAAATAGATATTAAATCGAGTAGACAAAATAAACTTATTCAAAAAATAATATTTATCCAAATATTTTGCAATAATATTACTACTGTATTCTTATTTCAAAATTAATTAAAAAAAATAGAGAGAAAAATTAATCATTTTGTGATAGAATCGTACTACACCCATAGTTCGAGATGGATTCGAGGCCAAATGTTATTTTTTAATTAAAAAAAAGAGTGATGCTAAAGTGAAACTAATATTTATTACACTCACTCATATAAATAATATATATTATACTGTTCATATCAGTGAATGTAATAAGTATTGGTTTCCTCAATATTTTTTAAAAAAAAATATGGTCGAGAGAATTCATCCGGACCCAACTCTCATTGACTTTTATCTTGGGTTGGGACTTGGGAGAGAAATCAGAAAATCCTCCCAAACAGTTTGTGATTGATATTGGTTTGTTTAAATATAAATTTAATAATTTTATCTAAGATAGTCTCATATTAAATTTATTAAATTTTATTATTTTAAATTTTAAATTACAATAATTTAAATTCATCCTTCATCTTTAAAGAATTATTATTTAAATTCTGAATTAATTATTTAATATATTTTATTTTTTCAACTTTCTTTTCTTTTTCTCTCTATTTTATTAAAAAAATATTATTATATTATTATATTTGATGAAACAAATTATATATCTAATGCAGAGTTACGAATAGCCCCATGTTTGGAGCCACAAAACCGGCACGGGCCGCCATTAGCCAGTACCCCACGGCCCCGCCTGATCCACAACCACAACAACAATTCCATCCAACACTATAATAAGCATCTTCTAGCTATGTTTTTCCTATATCTTACTTTTCAATTTTCAATTTTTAATTTTTTCAATCTAATCATTATAATTTTTTTAAATTTTAAATAAAAAAATGATTATTTTTAAATTCCAAAATATAAATCATATTAAAAAAACTATATTCTAATAATATTTAACTTAATATCATTTTTATTTAATATTTTTAATATTATCTTTCAAAATCTAATAAAATCATTTTACTATTATTCACAAATTTCTAATCTCATCTCAACGTTGAAACAAGGCTAACTGAAAACAATGCCCTTTATACATAGAGTAATTTTATAGGAAATCGATTTTAGAGAGTCGATATATCAACTAAAATCGCTTGAAATTGAAGCAAACCGCAAGATTATAAGAATTAACGTCTGAATTGGGAAACCACCGCACAAAATTTAATCATATCAAAGAAGAATTTAAAAAAAAAAAAAAAAATCAAAGAGCAATAAAACAACAATACCAAAGGTCCAAAGGAGGGTGACGCCCAGCTGCTTAATTACAAGGAGAAACTTAGATGGAAAAAGGGAATCAAAAAATAGTATCTACGGTAAGCTTCCTTTTTGGAGGAGATTTCTCTACAATCTGCTTCTGCAGGTCCATGAATGTAGAACCCTTGTTGGCAAATAATCTTCGTAGGTTGATTACTGAAAGCTCATTAAAGCCAGCCACAGCGAGATCTGCCTGCACCAGATTGTACCTGGCATGTTCCAAAAATTCATCAGTCTCTGGCTACAACGTGAGTTTTTTTTTTTTACCTATTTTCAGGCTACGCTTCAAAGGCTAGAAAAGTGAAACAAAAATCAGCATACGTCTGCCTAAACTATGTCATGCTAAAATTGATATCAAATCGGAGATATTGCACTTGCATAGAAACAGAAAGCTGAAATCAATTCTTATTCTAAGTGATTAAAGAGGAAAATTTCATAGTTTAGTATCATTTATCCCTATAAACTCCTCTCAAATGCCACAAAGCTTTGTATTGAAAATTTGAAAGCCAAACTACTTCAATGTATCCTTACACGCATTAAAAAAAGGTGCATGTTTGTGTGCTTATCCAATGAACAACATACTTAAATTATGCCAGTTTTATGAGATATCTTAAAACTCCATATACAGAAGTGTGAATACGCACGCTGGGTAAGCACCGATTAGTGCCACAGCCATCATTGTGCAGTTGTGAGCAGCAGTGACACCCCTCGGGTCATCTTCAAACACTATGCACTTGGATGGTTTCCGGTCCAACTGCAAGGAGTACAAGCATGTCAAAAACGATAGTAGGGCTATAGAGCAGCAATTATGTGACTAATGCCGTATATACCTAGGGGCAGAACCAGAAGATTTTATTTGGAGGGACAAAGCTTTTAAGCTATTAAAAATTGGGAGGGAATAATTTGTACAGAATTTACCTTATGAAAAACCTTAAAATTAAATTTCAATTTAAGGATGTGTTAATTATAAATTGATTTGCATTATAATTTATATAGACGGAGAGGTAGTTCTGCCCCTCAGTCTACCATATCTCAGGAAAACTACATGCTAAAATTTTACATTCATATGCTTTGCAGTCTACCTTCAATTGTAATGACTTCCAGATATGACAATATATGAGAGACCCAGCATCAAAATTTAAAATTTTAATTGAAGAAAATTAAAGTTACTTAATATCATCATTTATAGATCAGTAGTAATTAAATGGGTCCAGATTATGCACTTCAAAATATAGACATTGAACTTGAAACCTGACATTTGTAACATAGAGATCTTAATAATGTCTAGCAGACTACCTTCACAGCTGCAGAAAGAAACCTATGAGCTATTGATTCCATACCGTCTTCTTCGGTCACAATTGCCTGCAACTCCAAAAAGATGACAATTAGCTGAGGACTCATTATGGTCCACCATTCACCCCAGTAAATGTAAGGGGAAGTACCATTGTGAAATTGAAAAGATTTCCCAAGCATCTGGTCAAAATATACATATATCAATCCAACTTTCCATGCATTTTTTTATCACGATAGCAGGATACTGTGCTTTCCACTGGAATTTTCTCATTAGTTATTTGTAACGCAGTGTAAATTTTTGTATTTATGGTATACCCATACAATCATGATAAAAAAAAAAAAAAAATGCAACCAAGTTTTCCTTACGGGAAAATGGCTTCCCAAAACCATGCAATTTATTACATCAAAAGGAAGATAAAAATTGTAGCATGGAGCAAGCAACCAACTAGATCTGCTGAAAACTGTGGACCAAATTGGATTTACATTAGAATGTCATAGGGGAAACATCATGTAGCATATCCTGCTGAAATGTGCATATAAAAGTGTGCCTACTCACTACTTTTTTCTACGGGAGAAAATATCTGAAACAAGTAGCCAACCTGGAAGTACTTCTTGAGCCCCATTTGCTCTAGGGCCTCTACCATGTATCTCCGATCAAGACTTGAAACAACAGCACAGGGGATGCTAGCTGTAGAAACTGCATCCAACCATTCTCTGAGCCCCTCCATGGGTTCTTTAAGCTGAAAACAAGTGAGCTAATATAAGTTGTTGCGCCTGAGACAAACACACGATCAATAGAATCAATTGAAGCATGCGCTCACTTCGAGGAGATTCCCGTAATATAACTGCAAAAACCTAAGCTTCAATCTTTCCCGCTCACTTTCTGATTCATCCCAGAGTAAAAACTGAGATTTTGGTAACTTGTCAGAGACATTAGATATAACAAATAAGGAACTGCCACTTTATAAGAAACAACAGCCTTCATCTCTCAAAACAAGTTCCTTTCTAGTCTAATAAGATATTCATTCCTGACAGAACACTCACTTCAATAAACCTAAGATGGCCATAAATTTCCAAACCTTATGGAGCACATGATCAGCAACAGCATATACCATCAGTCTTTGCACATCACCATTTTCAGGCATTTTTTTTCCTGCATAAGAAGTCAAAATAACTAAATTTATGTCTTACACCAGAACTTTTTAGGTTCAGTCTCGTCAAGTCATCACAAAATAATCATAAAAACAATAGTTCTTCTACTTGCAAGTTAGTGTGGAGGACAGACTATCCATGCCACTGGCATGGCACAATTTGATTTTCAAGATTTTAAATTTTTAAATTTCTTCTTTTTTTTTAAAAGAAATCAAGATTTTAAATTTTTTGCAAATTATTTACAAGATTTAAAATTTTTAAATTTTTAAATTTCTCTTACAAATCAAATCATGCCAGATTAGCAATGCGGAAGGTATGTTCTCCACACCAGCTTGCAAATAAGTTTCTTCTAAAAACAAGAGAAACAGATGAAAATTTGTTACATACCCTCTTCACTGGCAAGCTGCTTCCATGCATTCAACTTCAAAGCTCGAGTATCTGCCTAAACATTACACATGCAATTACATGAGTGAAAACATCTGCACTGATTTTTGAGGAGTAACAATAATATGAAAAAGAATCAGCATATTATAGTTCAAGTCTCGTTGTAAGAATAAACTTCAGTTCTAATCCAAATTTCTGATCATTTATCTTTTCAAATAATGATCTGCACCGCATGGGTTTACATATCTGAGTACACTTCCAGTTACGTGCCACCCAACAGATTAATAAAAAGTAAAAACTATCCAGCATCAATACATCATCCATGAAATACACCGCAAAGTATGGAAATTTACCACCACATTGTCCCACGAGAAGATAAGGCCATATGCTTCATCTGGCTTCATTGCATAGCGTATTCGTTGAAGAAAACCTTCTTGCAATCGGTCATTCAAAAAATCCTATTTGAAATAAGGAGTGACAATGTGAGTAATAGTTGATGCCTCTATCCACTCCCCTCTCCAACAAGCATAACATGGCCACCAAATTCCACAAATATCAGAGAAAACAATTAAACTACGAAAACGAGATCAACCAAATCCCTTACCACATCAACCTTTAGAGGCCCATCTGGTCTAAAAGTCTCAAAACCTTCTCCATATTCAGCTCCAATTGCCTGAAACACGACCAAAGGTGTTTAACATCAAAGTTGAACACAAATTCTCAATTCATCCAAACTACTACCCCAACCATGAAAACTAGCAAATAAAGCTAAAACCCAAAAGTTCTACCCTTTCAAACACAAATGTATTCACAACCATGTTCACTGTAAAATTACTAAGAAATTGTAAACTGAAAAACAGGGGACGTGAGGAAACTGAACTACTTCTCATTAAAAGAGTGGCTTGAAATGAAATGCTGTACAAAGTGTTCTATTTATACACACGAGATACATTCATATTTGGCTAAGTAAATTACACTAAATGCAACTGAATTAACTGTCAGCTGGCAGTGATGAAATCCCTTGTTTGGCTACTTGGGATTTTAATTCCAATTCCTTGATATGGTTTTCTATATTCCAACACCCCCCCTCAAGATGAGAATGGATATTTATCATTCCCATCTTGTGAATTAGATGATGAAAATTCAGAGATCCAAGAGGCTTAGTTAGGATGTCTGTCATCTGATATTTAGAAGAAATACGGATGATGTTGATGAGGCCCTCTTGCAGCTTCTCTCGAATGAGATGGCAGTCCAGTTGAATGTGTTTTGTCCTTTCATGGTGAACAGGGTTTGAGGCAATGGCAGCTGCTGGTTTGCTATCAGTGTAAAGCAATGTAGCTTGGGAATGATTGACATTTAAATCAGCCAGAAGATACACTAACCATTGGAGCTCACAAGTGGTAGAGGCTAATGCTCTATACTAAGACTCGGCAGAAGACCTACTAACAGTAGGTTGTTTCTTTGATTACCATGAGATGAGTGAGTCTCCTACACATATTGTAAACCATGTGATGCTTCTTCTCGACTCAAGACAGCCCCCCCAGTCACTGTCTGAGTATGCCTTTTAAGTGTAATGGTGATGTTGCAGCTAGTAAAATACCTGCCCTGGTGTGGCTTTTATATACCTGAGCACTCTTTCAGCTGCTTGAAGGTCAAAAGTGCTTGAACTAGCCACAAATTGGCTCAATGCTTGAACCTAATATGCCAGATCAGGTCTGGTAATGGTTACATATAGCAGTCGACCCACAAGTCTCTTGTAGGCAGCAGGATCAGTTAATGGTGGAGAGGAATCATGTGCATAAAGCTTGAGGTTTGATTCCATGGGGAAAGCCACTGGTTTACAATTAGAAAATCCACTATCCTGCAATATGTCAAGAGCATATTTTCTTTGACATAAAGCAATCCCTTTCTTTGATCTAGCCACTTCAATACCCAAAAAATATTTCAATTCACCCAAATCTTTAATTGTGAATGAATCATGCAAATACTTTTTCACAACGGCAATCTGCTCAAGGTTATCAAAGGCTAAAATCACATCATCAACATAGATTAGAAGAGCCATGAAACTGTTGGAAGTCTGTTTAATGAAGAGGGAGGAATCTGACTTGCATTGAGTGAACCCAAACTGAATTAAAGAGGCTGACAGCTTTGAGAATCATTCTCTTGAAGCCTGTTTTGATCCATATAAACTCTTTTTGAGTTTGCATACTCAAAAATCACATCATCAAAGGCTAAAATCACATCATCAACATAGATTAGAAGAGCCATGAAACTGTTGGAAATCTGGAGGAATCTGACTTGCCTTGAGTGAACCCAAACTGAATTAAAGAGGCTGGCAGCTTTGAGAATGATTCTCTTGAAGCCTGTTTTGATCCATATAAACTCTTTTTGAGTTTGCATACTCAAGGGTCATTAGGAGAAGCAAATCCAGGTGGTAGTTGTATATAGACTTTCTCGTTTAAATCTCTATGCAAAAAAGCATTATTTACATCGAGTTGATGTAAATGCCAATGCTTAATTGTTGCCACAGCTAACAAAACACGCAATGTTGTCATCTTTGCCACAGAGAAGTAAGTACAAAAAAAGTCAAAGCCTTCTTGTTGGGTATAACCTTCGCTACTAATCTAGCTTTGTATCTCTCAACACTACAATCAACCTTAAATTTGACACGATGAACCTATTTACAACCTATTGCAGTTTTGTTTGGAGGCAAGATAGCAAGGTCCCAAGTTTTATTTATTTCCAGAGCTTTTATTTCTTTTGCCATAGCATGTTGCCATTCAGGTTGGGAGATTGCTTGTTTGAAAGTCTTAGGTTCGGAGATGGAAGAAACAGCAGAACAAAGGCTTTGTGTTTAGGGGCAGTTTTGAATTTGAAAGAAAAGAGAAAATTGAATGAGGCTTACTAGAATAATAGCCGGGAGATGATTGAGTTGTTGCATGTGTCTGAGTCAGATTACCACAGTAATAGTCCTGCAAATAAGTAGGAGAATGTCTAATTCTTTCAGACCTTCTTAGATTTGTAGTGTCAGTATGTAGAGGAATTAACCGGATTAGGATCTGTAGTAGCAGAATTTTGAGAAGAGGTAGTAGGATCCGTAGTATGCCGTTCTGTGTGATCATATACTTCAGGAAAATTGGGGAAAACATAAGGTGTATGATCATTATTAGGAATAGATAGGAATATTGCTTCATAGAAAACAACATTTCTAGATACAAAGGTTTTAAGGGTGAGTAAGCCTAGAACCTTGAATCCTTTGATGTTGGGTGGATAGCCTAGAAAGATACATTTCGTAGCTCGGATGAAATTTTCCTCGGTTGATGGTAAGGGTATTTGCAAAGCAAAGACAATCAAATACTTTGAGATAAGTGTAAGTTGGTAGTGTTTTGGATAACAAAAGGCATGGTGTCTGGTTATTGAGAACTGAGGAAGGAGTTCGATTAATCATGTGTGTGGCAGTTAACACACAATCAGATGAGTAGGTTAAAGGTAATTTTGACTGAAATAGAAGAGCTCTAGCTACATTTAATAGGTGCTGATGTTTTCTTACAATCCTATCATCCTGTTGAGGGGTTTCAACACAAGATAATTGATGAATTATGCCATATTCTTGAAAAAAAAAAAACAGGCATATTGAACTCTTGGCCATTATCTATTAGAAGGATTTTAATTCTTGTGCTGAATTGAGTTTGAACATATGTAATGAAGCTAGTAAGCAGAACTCGAGTATCTGATTTTGCTTTCACTAGATAAAGCCAAGGAAACTCTGTATAGTCATCTACAATAGTGAGAAAATATGTGTAACCAGAATAGGATATTGTAGAGAAAGGACCCCAAATGTCACAATGTAATAGCTTAAAAGCTTTATTGGAATGACTAGTTGATACAGAAAAAGGAAGCTTCACTTGTTAGGCTGGATGGAAAAGACAGTAGAAACTTGAGGAATCATCAGATGGATTCAATGTCGAGGTAGAGGAATTTGCCATAGAAGCATCAGAATTAGTCATAGAAGCAAGAAATAAAATCAAAGATTATCAAGATTGAAGCGAAAGAACTTGTACGCACGATGATGCCATGTAAAATTACTAAGAACTTGTTAACTGAAAAACAGGGGACGTGAGGAGAGAAACTGAACTTCTTCTCATTAACAGAGTGACTTGAAATGAAATGTTGTACAGAGTGTTCTATTATACACATGAAAAACATTCATATTTTAGCTAAGTAAATTACACCGAATGCAACTAAATTAACTGTCAACTGGCAGTGATGAAATCCCTTGTTTGGCTACTTGGGATTTTAATTCCAATTCCTTGAGATGGTTTCTATATTCCAACATTCGCCACCATATCTTCCATGCATATTGCAAGTTACGGTAAGCCCAGAAACAAAACAGTGAACATTTCATAGTTTCGATACATTGAAAAAAAAAAAATTGAAAGAAGCAGATTGATAAAATAATAATTAAAAATGCCAAACAATACACATTAAAAGGGGCATGAGAAATCAGTACCTCTTGCATGAAAAGCTTGTTCGGCGTGATGGGAAACTCATTAAAGGAATCATTTTCATCGAGCCCAAAAGCGTTCCTGGCCACCAGATTATGCCTAACCAGGTTCATGTGCCCTAGTTTCTGTATAATACAAGCAATTAAAAATCGAATCAAACTGTAGAAACGCAAAAGAAAATTTTAGAAACAAAAGAAATAAAGGCAGACCGGTAATCTGAGCTTCGAAGGGAACGAAGAGAGTAAAATCTGAGAAGAGGGTCTCCATGGAAGTATAAGAGAAGAGGTTCGAAAATTGCTGCAAGTGGCACAGCCCATTAGGACAGGACCCGATGATTATAGTTGCACACCACAAATCCCGTATGTAGGGATAAGCTGCTTTTGATTTTTGAGTTCAATCCCGACTTTTTGTTGTTTGTTTTTTTCACCCTCTGTTAGCGGGCACCACGTTTATGACTTATTTGGATGGCCCCTGATGCCTTTTTCTTCAGTATTGCGATCATTCACGTGACTTCTTTCGGACTGTTAGGATGGAGGGAATCAGATGGAAATGGAATGGGAAGGGAAGAGAAGGGAATGCACCGTTGCTTTTGTTTGGATAGATTATAAATGAAACTAAGAAAAAGGAAGAAATACTGCTTTCTATTGCGGATGAAATATACTATTTATGTTTATCCTCATTAATTTCAAACCACAAATAAGTGAGAAAAATCCAATACTACCCGAACTCTATTCCTTTATTTCCCTCCCCCCCAAACTTTCCATTGGACCCTTACAATCTTTTCGATTTATAAACTCTGTCCTTTATATTTCATTTCAAATGTTGTTCTGAGTTCTCGAAGTTGCATGTTTGGTTATTGGATATTTTTATGAAAAGGTTTTGATAGTGAGTTGAGAGAAAAGTTTAAAATTGAGTAAAATATTGTTAAAATTTTATTTTTTGATATTATTATTAGAGTTTTGCTATAGAACAATTACTATTTGATAGCATTTATTACATACATGAGGTGGCTTAAATAAATTGATCAATTTATCCTTAAGTAAACTGGTCTATTTAGAGAGAAATTAGTCAATTTATTTAAACCACTTCATACGTGCAATAAATGCTACTAAATAATAGTTGCTCCCAATATTTTTTCTTATTACTATTATTGAGACTTGAAATAATTAAATTATTTATATTATTTTATGAGAAAATTTGACTTAAGGAGTGGTTATCGCCAAATTCCAGTGATTCTGAATTCAGGGTGTAAGGCCTCTTTTCGATAGTTAAAATGCCTCTTCAATTTATCTGATGTAGGAGGAGTTCATTTGCTATGTACTTCTTTATAACTTCATAGAATACACACAATTAACGGGTTTTTATGATTGTAGATAAATTATCCTGTTCGATATCCTACTTGATACTCGTCCGATTAAACTTCTATCAAACTCGACTTGTGAAAAAAATAATTCGCCTGTAAAAGTAGATACCCATTAAAAAACTTGAAAGAATGCGTTCTTTTCCATTGTAGGTCGCCATGGATATTTTGGGTTAATGTACCGCTAACTAGATCAATTCAAATGACCTCGTTTCTCCACAATTTTCATGTTTGTGTGGACTCCTATCCATATTGTACGTCATTCATGTAATCAGAAGTGGACCTACAGCTATGGTTGGGGGTTACCGCCCCCCAAAAATTTAAAAAAAAAAAAATTTATTATAGAAATATATAATTTTTTTATATATAATTAAAATTATTCCCTCAAATATTAAAAAATAAATAAAAAATGTCTCTCAATACTTAAAAAATTATCATTTATTATTTCTTTGAGAAAAAAGTTATCAAGAATTCTATTTCAGAAATAATAATAGATGAATTTTATTTCATGAAAAATCATCGAGTATGTAAAAAAAAAAACTTATGTTTATTTATTTATTATTATTATTATTATTTTGTAATGGTCTCTATCTAGTAATTTTTTTTCTTTTTTTCTTAATTAAAAAAAAAAACAAATGAAGAAAAAAAAATTTAATTATTATTTTTTATATAATTACATGCAAAAAATATATATTATTTATATTTACACATATTATATATTTTATCAATCGCCCCCCAAACATCAAACTCTAATTCTGTCCCTGCATGTAATACACATAAAATAGTTCTTGAGTACATACAAAAGAAATGGGAAATGTCAATTGATCGCGAGAACACTGAAACGATGATCTTGACATACTGTGATCTTCCTTCCATCACATTTATTCTGATTAACCATAATTAATTATTTACTGCGCCATAGACAAAGAAAAAATATATTGCTTTTATTGCTGCTCATTTGCTCTTGCACAGAATCGAAGTCAAAAATCATATATTTTAGGAGTCGGATAATTGGAATTGATACTACTAGAAAATTTAAAAAAAGTAAAATAAAATTCCAAACATGCAGTACATAAAATAAAATTTTCCCACGATTATATTAATGCTTTGCTGTGACAACTATAAATATAAGTCAAAGTAAGAAGAAATCTGCGTGTTGTTGGTTGTATATTCTGTAGATTAGTTACTTGGCCCTAGGGGTGGGGGTAGGTCCTCAATCCACCCATCCCACCAGGGATGGGCGGGCAACCCGCTCACTTTGACAGGATGCAAGTGGGTAGATGAAATTTATAGTTAATTATATGCGGTCGGGTTTCAGGTAAGATTATACCCACCGGCCCATTTGATTTGTACCCCCACCCAGATGTATGCCTTCTATTTAGGAACAAGTGGATCTTTGAAGGTAGTTTTTTATCTCCTGAATCTGTTTTCAGCCAATCTCAACAACACCAACAGGAGTTCATCCAAGCACAACAAACAGATAGACAATTTCGAAGAGTAGCCCATCAGAATTCGGCAATATCATGGCAACCACCACCTCCAAATTGGCTTAAGCTCAATTGGGATGTAGCAGCAAGGGCAGGAAATTATAAGATTGGAATAGGTTTTGTGATTAGAGACAATGATGGGGAGGAACTTCTCACTTTCAAAAAACCATTATTGTTTTGTTCACAAGCATCAATTGCAGAAGCAAGGAGAATGGTGGCTGCTGCAAAGCTGTGCGATGAACTTCAATTGAAATATGTGGTATTAGAAGGGGATTCAAGTCAGGTAGTCAATGCGATGCATAAAGGAACTGCTTATATTGGAGCGTTTAGTTGTTTGGTGGAAGATGCAAAGGCTGCTTTATAGAGTGTTAATTGGAAAATTCATCATGTGAAGAGAGAAGCGAATAAAGTAGCACACCGTCTAGCTCAACAAGCAGTTTCTTTAGAGAATGAAATGCTGGATATTGACTTTGTAAATCCTGAGATTTCATCTCTTGTAATGGCTGATGGCCAACTATCAGTTTGAAAATGAATGGAAATATTTGAGTTCAAAAAAAAAAAAAAAAGATGTATGCCTTCTATTTAGGCAATAAATAAACTAAAGTTTTGATTATCATTTTGTTCCAATTGGAATTATTAGAATTTTCTTGTGCTAGAACAGTATTCGGCACGATGAAGGTGGGTGTTTTGTACCTAGTCAAATTCTAGACGTTTCGGTGTGCTTCAATCCATTTCGACCAGAATGCGTGGATATATCCCTCTGAAAAACAGGGACATGATAATTTTGTATTTAATATGATAGCTTTTTCGTAATTTTTCTTTTATTTCTACTTTCGATCTGGTTTAATCCCTCGTTCCATACAAGAATATAAAATGAGATCCCTACTTATATTACAAATTCACTACAAGAAATTGAGGTTTTTGCCACCAATTTCTTTTCCACGATATACATTCGGAGAAAAAGATGACTTGTTGACACCAAATTGTTTTGTGGATATAAAATATCAGTTATTGGCACAACATGTTAGTGGTGGATAAAAATTGGTGGAAAAAAAATCTTTTGCTACGGAAAGACAAGTTGTTGCCAGAGAATAATCTCGTGGAAGCTAGATGAGGGCCAATACATTATGATGTTCATGGGAAAAAAAATTTATGGCGAGTTGCACTTCTTTTTGCCATGAGATGTTTTCACCGCAATACGTGTTAGTAACAAAGTTACAAAACTATGTCTCCGTGCCTTTTATTTTCAAAACTCATACACTTTCTTTTTCCCTTTCTTTTTTAGCTCGAGACTCTCGTCCCTCCCTCTCTCTCGCTCTCTCTCTCTCCATGTGATTGCAACCTCACCCAGAGCCAATCCCCACCGCGATCTCACCCAGAGCAAACCTCCACCTTCGGCACGACCTCACCCAGAGGTAATCCCCCCCAGCACGACCTTACCTAGTCAGTTATTCTCATAATGTTCCTTCAAAAAACCCTAGCTTTCACAAAAGCCCTCTATCGTCCCAATCTGCTTCAGAGAGAAACAAGATAGAGAACCTTGGGATTATTAAACAAGTAGAGAAGGTGAGGCATCACTGAGGGAGTTAATGATATCAACAATACAGATTCTTCATCCATCAAGCGGAATCGCATCCAAGTCTATAACACCAAAAAACCCCTATTTTTCTACGTCAATCTGGCATGGTTTTTCTTTTTCTTTATTATTATTTATTTATTTATTATATAATTTCACTTTCTTAACATTTGTTTGCTGTGAAAACCTGAAGATATTTTTTTTTAATCGTAATGCTAGTTTGCACATTGGTCTCTATTTTACATGCTCTTTGTTGCTGGTATAATTAAGCTTGTGTCAAGAGTAAAATAATATATGAATGGATGTTTTTCCTAGGATTAGGGAAGTTAATGGGCTCCGACAGTTTGATTAGGCCAACTTAGTTGTGCATGTCCCTTTGTATCTCTTTGGCCCTTCTTTTAGTAATTATGTATTTTTTTTTTCCAAAGGTACATGCAGCAACGTCATAGCGAGGTGGAGCTGTCTACATGGGTGGTATCTCAATATGTGCTTTCTTGTGTACCATGTAATTCTAGTATCTCAATATGAATTTGTTTCTTATACATATGTATTTTTGTTATTAATATCTTTTGGATGCTAGAAATGCATTTAATATTTTTCAATTCAACCTCAATCTTGCTGATCACAAGCGTTTGGTGATGGATTGGTTTGCTGATCGCAAATTAGGAATTTGATTTTTATATTTACCATGTCTATTGAACTGTTATGTTTTTTTTTTAAATGGATTTGTTCTGCTTTGATTTATGTTATGTTTAATTTTCCTGAAACTCTTTAAGCGGGATTCTTGTGTTGCTTTTTCAGGATGTTAGTTCTAGGTATTACATTCCATATGTTTTGTTAGCTTTCTCAACACTTTGATCATTTGTGTGTGTGTTTCTTTTTGTCTTTCTTTCTTGCTTTGTTCATGGACCATATATATACATGATGCATGCCTGAAAATTATTTTGGTCATTAATTATATAATCAACATCAATGTTCAAGAAGAAATGGCCTTGGAATTCTGTTCAATACATTAAAAGGATTATTTAACAGTAAATGCATGTTAACTCAGATCTAGTTTTTTAAAGCCCAATGATTGGAATTGGCATTGCCCATATATATTTGTTACCCAGATAACTAACACAAGAGGGAAGGTGAATTGGATTATATTAAAAAGTTAATACTTATAAACCAAATATACAATATAAAATATAAACAGAATATGAAACAGCAGGAAATATAAAAAGTATGGGTAAGAAAAAGCAAACTCAGTATTTTAATGAGGTTTAGCCTCATTGCCTACGTCCTTGCCTCAAGCTACCCATTGAGGATCTCAAATTCACTATTCAGTCTCCTTCAGCTGGAGATAGAAATCTATTATACCTATAAATAACACCGCTACAAAAAATCCATGTAGAACACCCTCTACACTTGTAATTACCTCACACTTGGTAATTCAACTATTTCCTGTGTAGAACACCTTCTACACATACAAAAGTTATACGCACCCTCTTACAAATATAAAAGCTAATAGTGGGTGTGTTATCGGAATACACTTCTCAATGAGTGAGATAAAAATAATACAGTGCAACCTATATCTCTCTCACAATGAACAATAATTAAGGTACAAAATTTAGAGAATAGAGAATGAGAACTTTGAAATAATGATGCAAAACTTAGCAATTGATGTGTAAGCTCTTGTTGTTATTTTTGTAAAATTCAAGTGAGCTATTTATAGGTAAATGAGTCTTCATATTCAAATTTGAAAAGGTTCACATGTCAAATAAGAGTACTATTCACTTTTCAAAAGATTCAAATAAAAACATCTCTTTTTATATTTGTCAAAGACAACTCCATTCATTTTTCAAAAAAATCAAATCTAATATTTTACTTTTCATACATGAAAAAATGAGTATGATTTATTTTTCAAAATAAATCATTTTCTTTTTGCATATGTCAAACAAACACACAACCACCCTTCAAGATTTTCAAACAAAATCATCTATCTTTTGCATTTGTCAAAAAAATACACAATTACTTTTCAAGATTTTCAAACAACACATGCACATATTAAAAATGAAAATAAATCATTTTACAAATTCAAATCTTTATGCATATGTGGAAAAAAAAAATTCGAAATTAAATATTTTAATAAAGTTAGCAAATGTAAAAAATACAATTTGATGCTTTATGAGAAAATATTAAATTTGAGTCTTAATCCAATTTCAAATTTTAAGAGATGTACAAAATTACTCTATGAGTTTCATTTGTAGACTTGTTCTTCTTTTTGCTCATACTTGATTTTTTGATATATTTAGCTCTTTTCATGCGAAGACAACTTGAGCTTGAGTCTTGAATTTATTTGTTATCATCAAAATCTATACGTAGATACGAAACTTAAAACTTTGGGTTCAACAATATTAATTGTTGAAAAGAACTTTGGAGAAAAACTTTTATTGTTGACCTAAATCTTATACCCTACTATTACTGTAGACGAAAAATTATTGCATCTAAACATACTTAATTAAATACTTCCAATTGGTCCATAAGATATTTATTAAGTATATATATTATTATGGATCGATTGAGATGAAGACAAATAGCTATGATCATGAAAAAATGTATCCATTGGTGATACATATGTATTATGAAATGTGTTCATGCATCCATTCTAGCTAGCTATCGTGTTAAATAGAGATTTTAGAGAATTCCTAATAAACCTAGTATGATTTAAGCCTATGTATGCTATCTATAATTTATGAGAACCTATAATTCAATATGAATAGGTTAGAAGAATTATTTTAGAATCCATATGAGTTTTTACTGATTTTTATCACCAATATTTGAACAAATTATAATCGTAAATATAAGTGTGAACTCTTTTCCTATTTAACAAAACATTAATCATGTTCGGATTTCTTAAGTTGATTCCATCCAAATGATACAAATCGGCATCCACTTTACATACCCACATGCAAACCAGCATTCTCCTCAGTCAGTGCATTTTACTTATATTAGCAATGTTATAGATGATTCCAACTTGATTGTCTTGGCTGATTTTCTACCCATAACTTATTCTTGTCAACTATTACTTGAGGGTAGCAAGAAGATTCCTGTTATGTGACAAACTCATGCTAGCAAACTTTTGAGCTCAAATTATTGCTTTGAATTCTAATTACATAGGAATGTTTGCCATTGATGGAAAGTTGAAAATTGAATGCTAGTAGACTTATAAAAAAATAAAAAATTTTCCACAATTGAACATCATTCTAGATAGTTGAATATTCTAGTAATAACATGAATGCAAGAGGTAGGATTTAAAAATCAAGGGAGAAATTGGGGATGCATTTATCAGTTTTTTAATAGGTAGTAAATGATTTTTATTCATAGATTTAGGAGGCATAACCTACGTACACAGAATGTTTTGATCAGGTTTTATCAACTATGATATGCACAGAAGTATTGAGTTTAATCTTTTGGCCAAATAAATGGCTATTTTCAAAGTCTACTTATGTGTGATATGCATAAGTCTGGCTATCTGCTTACTTCAAGTTATATACTATATTGGGGTTTGTTCTGAAATGATCTTGGAATTCTATTTGTAGAGGTAAATCAGTCTTGAGCTTTAGCTTTACTTTTGAGAGATTGGTCATTTCCTAGGAAGCTGACTACTATTTTGAAGTATGTTGCATGATCTCTTTATTTTTGTAAGCTGGAAAGATTTTGCTTGTCAATTCATATCTCACAGATTTATCCTTGTTTTGGCAGTGTTGCAAAATAGCATAGCTTGGTTCAAAACATGCAATAAAAGCTAGAATAGGTTGAAGGCATTAGAGTAGATGTTTCCCTATTATTTATGATATATCAGTAGGTTGTTGGGTAAGTAGTCTTTTTTGACATTGTGTTATAGTACAGGATTTCAAAAAGATATTTGATATGTGCCTCTATCAATGTTGAGTTACTTAAATATGCTGTTTCCATATCTTAAGGCTTTGACTAAGCCTGACAATGGAAGTGATGCAACAACAACAAAGGTTCTTCCTCTCAACTTCTTTCACTCTCTCTTTCAATAGCACATGACACCAATTTACATTTATAAAAACATGCTTACATATGTACTTGAGCTTGATATTCTAAAATCCCATACAATATATAATTGTTTTTGCTTTTGCATTTGAAAGATCAGGTGAAAGGAGGTTGGATACTTAAGGGCCAAAAGCGTTGGATTGGAAACAGTACCTTTGCAGCTTTGTCGGTTATTTTTGCCAGAATACCGAAACAAATCATATAAATGGGTATGTGATATGCTATTTGGTATGCAGGATGCTTCACCCTATATTTGTATGCTGGACATCTGTTTGCATTTTGTGATTCTTTTTCATGCACAAGGACATTCAGATACTACTTTATGCAATGTTACTTATAGTATTTTGGAAAATATGCACATCTAGACTAACCTGGTAGTGAATTATGATTGTCATGTTGGACATTTATATCCATGTTAAAAACTACACTTATTTGGATTATTAATAATGCAGTACATTATCCACTCTCTCAAAATTTTTTCCCTTGATTACTAGATGCACTACTAATTAACATTCAGAAAATATTTTGATGCAACATATTTTGCACCAAGTGATACCCAAATATGCCATTCCAAAAAGATTAGAGTTTGCAAATAGATTTTAGTGAAGCAAGATAACCATAACAATTTTTCTTATATTTCAATACAGCCCAAAAAGAAGAGCCTCATCAATTTTGGGATGAGGAAGTACTTTTTTAGGGTCATATAGACCAAGCAGATCAATTACTTTCAGTTGTGAAAAATTGAGACCAATCATCTAAAAATGAGACATTGAAACCCTGCATGAAAGTAAAGAAATTGTGAGATAGTTTCCAACATATGCAAAACTCTGCGCGTATTTAGATCATAAGGTTTTTCTGTATGCAAGACTTTTAAAGTGCCGCTGAAAAAAGTTCTATTCATTTGGTGCTATCCTTGACATTTGCAAGGATTGCAAATTTAGAGTCATCAATTGCCCACCATTTGATAAATGAGGTGACTTTTGTACTCGCTTTTGTTTGGAAATGCCTAATTGTTGGTTTTCCAAATCAGCATCCTCTCATGCATGTGTTATATTGCCGCTTTCCATTTCAAATTTATAATAAAGAAGGACACTCCTAGATTAACAGCTACAAAAATAGAAAATAAAATTGGCTTAAGGATTGTTCAAAATGGAAATATTCTCTTGAAGACTATTTTTATTGCTGACGAAGACAGGTTACCTGGCATTGATTCCTTTCAGGATACAAACAAGGTACGATTGTGAGGAGTTGGGTGATGATGATCCTGTACCTTACCATGATATGTGTGCTTTCTACTTTGTTTGGGATATAATTTTTGTTTTCATAAGTATCATCCATAAGCATGCATAAGGGAGTTCTATGAAATCTTACACTAATTGAAATGATGCATGACTCTAGTTTTATAGGACACATGTAACCTTGCATTTTATCATGATTTAGGTAAGTGATATAGGCCAACATGGTTTATAAGAACCAAATATAGTTACCATTGTAGAAATCAAGTTTGTTTAAAGGCATGATTAAATTGTTAAAACCTGAATGCCATGAAATAGTATAGCTATGACACTTTATAATTTAATTTTTTTTTTAAACTTGAGAAGAGTGTGGCTGATTCTGCTATAGCATTATTCACATTATAGCAAATACTAGTCTTATAATATGCAAAGTGGCAATACTTGCATTCCATCATACAAATTAATTTGGGGCATGTAGGCCTGCATCCATTAGCTCGCTAAGCTCAACAATTACAAGATGTTCAGTCCTATTGCATTTCAGCTAGTGAAATTTTTTTTTATTTTTGCTCCACTTTGTATCTGTATATGCTATATGCAGTAGTGATGTGTTATATAAATAAATTTTAAACACAAGTGTGCTATAACAATTGCCATTACACGCTTTTCAACCCATTATATTCCATTCACCCTAAATACATTGAACTTGACAAATATTCTTTTCAGTTGTGTCAGATAACATTCAAACAATTTATGCAGAGCAGAAGACATGTTTCTCTCTGGCAATTTAGAGAAGAAATGAAGTATCATCACATTCAGCTAGAGTAATCTATCCATATTTGCTGTTTGTATTTTATATTTGATGTTGGAACAATTATATTTCTCTCTATCTGATTGGATATGTAAAACAAGGTAGATAGCTTGGTTTCACTTTCATGTAAACAAATTTGGGGATATGATTATGGTTATGTATGTTGCCAATTCCAGGTTATTAAGCTTTTTGTGGTTGGACACTCTCTAGATTTATTATTTGATTCTAGTCAAATGTGCTTGGTTGATGAGATTGCTTTGGTTTAAGAATTCAGCCCAACTGAAGGTTGTATCTATGATTTAGACCCAGCTCCATATATAACAATTTCAGGGAGGATGGTGATAGGTTTTTACCACAATAATTCTAGTAATTCATAGCAAAAGAACAGCATATAAAATGGTTGAAAGGCTTAGATGAGATTAGATCTTCAGAAACTATATATAAGCGAGATATTTAGACAGCAGAGAATTAGCTACATTGAATTGGATAGATATTGTGAAAGTCTTGGGAAAAAAACTTTTTCCCACCAACATTATCATTGCTATAGTGAATTCGCCATTGGGTAAAAAACATTATTTATTTCATTTGTCATTGGAGACACCCATGGGTAAAAATATTTAGCCACCAAAATTTATGTTTTTCTCGCGAATAAAGTCATGTATAAACATTTGTCCACGAATCCTTTACATAATTACCACTAATAGAATTGGTGTGAAAGAAGTATTTTTCACGACAAACACAGTCACAACGATTCTTTTTTCTCAACATAAATCGTGGGAATAATATTATTTCTTCAAAAGTGTTCGTGGATAAAAAAAACATTTCCAACTAATTGTCTTCATGGAAAAATGTTCTCTAGCACTAGAATGATGTCAATGGAAACATTAATTTCCATGAAATTTGAATGCTATTGCCATAAAATTAGGTGGTGGGAAAAATTTTGATTTTTCCATGAAAATAAATTTTGGTGGGTAAAATCTTATGTCCATGGATTATATACTACCAACATCCCACCACCCAATTTGGTGGAAAAAAACATTTCTCACTTAATATATACTTTTTCAAGACCCAAAATCTTGTAGTGAATTAAAGAGTCTGGCCACAAAGAAGCGCCCCATGAGTCTCACAAAATGCACGAAATCAAATGTGGATAAGTGGGGTTAAAGTTGTAAAACATAAAAGCTCTTTTTCCTCTACATTCCCATAATCATTATCCTCTCAACAAAACTTTCTAAATTTCTCTCAGAATTCCTACTGTCCTCCCCCCTAACAAATAGGAACAAGTGTCTCATTAAGAAAAAAAAACTGGTGATTTTTATTGCCATGAAATTAGAAGAAACGTTGTATTGAAAGAAAGAGAGAAAATTTGTTCAGAAAAATATAGTACTGGGTATGCACTGGTATGAGAGCTTGTTTTGATCAATAAATGCAAGGATGAAGGACAAAATTGGAGTGACAATGGATGGTGTAGGATTTAATGCATGCAGAACAGGTTTGTGGTGATCAGCATTACAGGCTCTTTAAGTTAAGTAAGTTCAATAAATTGACATCAAAAGATACATAGAAAATTGTAAAACGGAAACTTTTTTGGAAGAACTCGAAGATAGATTGTTTTGAGACTTTTGGAAGGACTTTGAAACACTCAAAGGGAATGTCTAATCTCTTATATCCTTGGGTTTCAAGAGCCCTTGCACATGGAATTCTCTCATGTCTAATAGTGAATTTTGATCCACCCCATAGAGATTTTCATAAAGACCGTCAACTTGTTTTTCATGTACGGTTGCCAAAGATAATGAAAATCGCATGAGTCCTCAACGTGGTGACGGAATGCCTATTGCTCCCTCTAATATTTTTAACAATTTCCTACATAATTCAAAGAAAATTCACAAAATGATAAAGAAAAAACAAAGAAAAAAACTTCAATCTAGAGAAAATTCATACATAATTCAAAAAAAATTCATACAATGGCATTTTTTGGTATTGAAGAAGACCTATGAACTACAAATAATTGTGGAGAAGTTAAAATATACCGAGAGGTTATGGAGCACCTCTTGGAGTATTCTATCGAGCTGTTTTTTTTTTCTAGAACAATTTTCGAGTCCCGCCCGCATGTCTAGGTATCGCACAGTATTCTACTATGAAAAAATGGAGAAAGAACAAAATGCACAAACAAAAACAGAACGATGGAGCAAGAAAGGCAAGATTCAATTAATAGCAATATGGACATTTCAATATTGATGACATTAAGGGTGTACGTTTCGTGCCCTTCTCCCGGCGTTTGTTTCTTAATAAGGTAGTATACTTTTTTATATATGTCCCTTTATTACATTTACTTGATTACAAGTTTATGCTTGTTAGAAATTTATGGCTCAATATGTGGACTATATTGTTGTTGGAAATATTAATTTTTGCACACTTGTATAATTTAACGTGATAAATGTTAGCTTTTATTGTTATATTCTTTACATGATAGTTTGAAGATGATGACAAAAGATGTCATTTAAAACTCAAGTATTCATTCAAGATCAAAAAAATAGTTAGATGAGTTTTACTTTAATAATGTTATGTCGTCTTTTATATTTTATTTTATTTCTATTTCTTTCTCTCTTTCTCCTATTGTAAATTACATACATGTTTATTTGTGCTAATTAATAATTTAGTCGAATATTGATTAGGGTGAGAAACAATATCAATTTTTTTTTTTGGCTTTTACATTTTTTTTTTTTTTTTTTTTTTTTTGTATTCTTTTACCATTTGCCACGAGATCGTGACAAATACTTTTTTATTTTTTTGCCTTAAGAAGGTTTTCCCACCAACTATTCTCGTGGGAAATAGTACTAAATTCCACAAGATTCATATGCGTGGTGAGATTATTTGCTACGAGTATTTCTGCTTTGCCCGTGGATGGTTTCATGGGAAATATCTACTTTTTCCCATAAGTTTAAACCAATCGTGGGAAAAAAATAATTTTTCCTATCAATTTTATGTCACGAACGTCTCACGATACAAATTTGTGGGAAAAAAGTATTTGCCACGAAAACTATATTTTTACCCACCATAACCCTTTCTGGAAAAACACCACATTTCTTTGTAGTGATAATGATGTATTTGTAGAAGAGCACGGATATATGATCATCCATGGAAACAATATCTCCAATATTATGTTAATTAAGGGACGCTTTGATTGACTTGATCTCCATTATGGTATTTTGGCATGATGTAATTAGGACCGATATTATTGCCGCATTTTTTACAAGAAATAGTTATTTTGGAAGAAATAACTTACCAGAAATAAGTAATACTCTTTTTGTAGTGCATAGTCCATAGAGATATTGTAGACTTTTTTTTTTCTCTATATAATAATATTAGATATAATCTTAGGATGCATATATCTCGCGCACTCTCTTTAAAATAGAATAAGATCTACTAATAAAAATAAATAATTTACTTTTTCATGTTAGTTTTACATGATTTACCTTCTTTTTTTTTTTGTTTAAAGTTGTGCACAAAACTTACACATCTTAGTATAAGTAGTTTCCGTTTTGCCTTTACCTTCACCTTCATGCTTTCATGTGGGACGTCCTATATTTATTAACTTTTTTTACAAGGTACTAATTATACGCGGTACTGTTTGTGCAAACTGCAAGTATCCATCTATACTAGTGATCATACTTGCACTTAGGCACCAAATTATTAAGTTCACGCAAAGGTTGTTTAAATTCTGACATGGCTGATAGCTCTCGTGATTTTTTACCCATAGAGAGGTTTGAAACGGATGTTAATTTATTTGGTATAAAAAGTTAAATTTCTGTGACACGTCTTTGGATCTAAGGCTTGGTGACTTTTGGAGACCTGCATGAAGCTAGACGGAGGCTTAATTTTTTTTTTTTTTTCTTGTTATTTTTTTTTTGGGACCCTTTTTTTTTCCTATTATTATTTTATGATCGAGGGTTTTATATATTTAGGGTTTAGACTCTTTCATCAAATTATATCAAGCCATTGACTGCATGCAGGTACGCGGAAGTAGGCAAGTTGTTGTTTTGTAATCGGTAAATTAAATAGCAAAAGATGAGGGGAGTGAAAGGGTGAGAAAGTTAGGTTGGGAAATGAGAGAACAATGGGGCGACATGTTAGCCTTAAAATACGGGTCAAACAAGAATGGATGGTGCCATTTTCTTACAATCTAAGCAAAATTTGTCACTTGATATCATTCACTCCCTCCAAGTATACCCCTGTCAGCTTCATTTTCCCTCCTTTTCATCACCCACTTTGACATAACACTCCTAAGAATTACAGCCAAGCAAAATTTTATGTTTTGGCATTCTCCATGTAAAATGATATATTACTCCAATTCAACGATATTAGATTCTTTAATCTGCCTTACCTCACCACAGCTCGGCTTTCGTATTGGAATAGCTGTACTAGTCTTTTCTCTTTGGATATTGAAAATCTAAAAATGCATTAATTTTTTTTTTGAAGGACAGGTCCATTAGTAACTAATTAATAAAGAACTCGTATAGCTAGGCTAGCATTTGTTGTGTAAAATATCATGGACGCATGCGTGCATCATGTTGTGTCTGTTCTATATAATATATTATATGCCAGTTGATTAAAGCTAGCTAGGAGTTGAAAGTTGAAACAAGAAGAAAATGAGAAAAGAGACCTGAGAATCATGAAGAGCAAACAGTTAAAAGCGTTGACAACACCACTATACTCTATAATATATAGAAGTGCTGGATCGAAGTAGTGGTCGGGAAAAAACAGCTACTCGAGATTCTTTATCCACGCGCTGCTTTTCCTTAATTACATGCTAATGTGGTGGGATGTCATAAAATCTGCAGCTTTATCTATCTATCAGCTTATCTCTCCTAATTAACTCCAAAGATGATAAACTTATCTTGAAGGGTGGTCAATCTTTTTCTCTAAACGTCATATGAAAACGCAGTGTAATTTATAGTGCAAGCTCCTTTCTAAGTGGCAGTGAACGTCTTTCGAGCTAGCTAGCTACTCGATGGAGTACTTCTTAATATACATAGAAGGATCTGTCAGTAACAAGATATATATTTGTTCGATTATATGCAGAAATAAGGGGAAAAGAATTAAGTTTAACAATTGATTTCAGAAATTAGATGACTTGCATGTATTAATTAATTACTGTTGCCTAATGGCTTCCGAAAAAAAAAACTAGCTAGGTAGTTCATGCGTTTCAATTCATACTGATAATTGAAGGGAAAAAATCCCGCATGCATGTACTTCGAGAATGAAAAGATGATCTTTCAAATGATGCCGGAATAGTAGTAGTACTCATAGTCACTGGGGTCTGCATTTTGTCATAGCTTTCCTCAGATCAGATCAATTAGTCTGACTAGCTAGGTTGCGGGTTCTTCACGGCGATGTGATGCAAATATTAAATTTCGTTTTCGTAACTAGATCCCAGATATGGGCTTCGTAATCAAGGTGGGTCTTGATTTTGACAAGAAACTAACATGCCAAGTAAAGTACAGCACCATTAAGGGTTTGTTTAAGGTGATAATTAACACAAACATGTTCGGTTTATGATCCATGCATGATTATAAAGAATACTTTTGTAGGTCTCCCCTGAGAAAGAAGCAAGGACCCCATATATTTAATATATATGCAGCAATGGATTCAGATGGTTGATTCAGAAAGTCAAAACACATTTAAGGAATCACACGTGAGTAAGCTATGCCGTCACAGAGCTGGCATTTATATAACCTGTTGGCCTGTCTCCCTCTGGTGATCTCTTCATTGATGCTCTCTGTCAAAGCCTTCTGCAGCTAGCACGCTCGGCATCTCTGGAAAATTTACTATTATATCTGAAATCCTCGTACATCTAGCAGAGATCAGCTCCATATATAACATCCATTACCTACAAATTAAGAAACAATATTTACCTTTTTCTTATTTCGTCCCCGACTTATATCTGTAATTTGTCTATTTTCCTTTTTATATATAAACACCAGTGGACCACTCTCCCTCTATACCTTGCCTTTTAAGCACGCTATTCGGAGCTCATTTTCCTTTCTTCTCCCCTTCACAAGCCCCCGTGGCTCTCTCTCTCTCTCTCTCTCTGATCTCTCTCTCTCTCTGATCTCTCTCTCTCTCTCTGCGAGTAAGTCCGCCACCATTTCTAGAGAGCATGCCTGAATGTCCAGAGACAGGTAAGAAGTACTAATCTCTTTAAACTACAGCTTTCTGATTTTTTTTTTTTAATGTAAATAGTACCTTTTGTTTTCCTTCTCTGTACTTTTTACGGGCTTTGTAACATGCATAAAGAGCTAGCCAAAATTACATCCTGACTCCTGTAACAATCTTTAATGTGCACGGGTCATAACCTTGATAGGCTTCTGAGTATGATGTTTTTTCTTCCTTTTTTTTTTTCTTTTTTTTGCTTACTTATTGTTTCTACTAGGGAGAGATTTGATGAGATAGGCAAGAGGATCAAGAGAGAAACCGATGCTTTTTCTCATATGGGAAGAAGACACGTGTTAGGTCCTCCTGGAACCCTAAACACAATTACACCATGCGCTGCTTGTAAACTCCTGAGACGAAGGTGTGCCCAAGAATGCCCCTTTTCTCCATACTTCTCTCCCCATGAACCCCACAAGTTTGCTTCTGTTCACAAAGTCTTTGGTGCTAGCAACGTATCAAAGATGCTAATGGTGACAATTCTAATCATAATTCTCGATAAACTAGCTAGCTAGCTAGTTTCTGTTCTAGATTAATAAATTTAACAGTTTCTTGAATGTCTTGATTCAGGAGGTACCGGAAAATCAAAGAGCAGACGCTGCAAATAGTCTGGTTTACGAGGCTAACGTGAGGCTGAGAGACCCGGTATATGGGTGCATGGGTGCCATATCGGCTTTGCAACAGCAAGTTCAATCTTTACAAGCCGAACTCAATGCAGTCAGGGCAGAGATACTTAAGCACAAATTATATAGGGAAGCTAATATCTTACGCTCTTCGCATCATGTGGCTTTGCTCACTTCTTTAGGGGCTGTTTCGGTTGCTGCACCACCACCAACTCCGCCACCACCAACACCGCCACCTCCACCTTCCCCTCTTCCTCCTACTTCTTCCTCTTCCTCTATGTACACCCAGCCAACCAGCGCTGCCGACTATAGCACCATTTCAAGTGATAATATTGTCTCTTATTTTGGTTAATTTTTCTAGCTAGACTGAGCAAACTAATCCCATTTAATTTTTTTTTTTTTTGTCTCTATTATATATATGAATCGAGTTGAAGTTAAATAAAATGAGCAAGAGAATTGCTTCTAGATTGTTTACTAATTATATTAATTAGTACGGGTACTTTAACACACTGGCTTATATTTAACAAAACTCACCATGATTTGAAAATTATCCGCAATATGTGCCGTAATTTGTTACATGACTCAGCTTACGAGTTACGACCCCGTTGTTACTGTCAGTTGTACATGGATCGATCTCCTGGACTTGGAAGATTGGATTTTGGAACTTGGAACCATTAGTACTGTAAATATTTTGTTGGCTGCAAAATTATTCAGACATCTTTCGTTGATCATATAATTATAATTAATATCGCAATTCTCATTTCAAAATTTATCGACGTTCATGTTCACTTGAATCCCAAAATTTATCGCAATTCTCATTTCGTTGATCATATAATTATAATTAAATTGATCCGCGAGTAATATATATTTGCATATGTTTATATGCACGTATTATTTTTCACGCCTAATTTGATTGGTCAATATTCCTTTAATAATTGATCTATTATGCAAACACCTGCAGCCAGCCTCCAGCTGTGATGAAAAATATTAGTCTACGGGTAGTACTGTTGGGTATGAATACTCTAAAGGAAATCCTACCCTGTCTAAGAAGGAAATTGTTCTAAATTTTATATGAGGTATAATCTCTTCTTCCTAATAAAGTTTTTTAAAAAATTGTGCATATTTTTCTTTATGATATCAGAGTCAAACATTCCACTAATGCATTAAACCAATTGATCCAACGAAATCTATTTGTAGGAGCATGATAAAAATTGGCCCACAAGTAAGAAATAGTAAAGAAAATCATACATTATTTAATAAGGAGATTGTCCTGAATTTTATATAAAACATTCTCTCTCATTTTTAACAAAGTTTTTTAAAGAATGGTACATAAACTTTTTTATATTACTCCATATATATAAATATAGGCAAAAGAGATTAACCACTAATTAGTTCACGATCGATAGCTTTGAGTGTTCAATTTGAAGATCGAATATGATCTTTTTCGGTCTTATATGTAATGACTACCCGTGGACATACACATATGCATATGTAGAATCATAGACTCCCTTTTTTTACCGTTGTTGAATAAATGATCGACTCATCTTTTTGTAAGCAACGAAATACTCTTCGAGAAATAGGCATGATGTTAATTTGACGTACCTACGATGTTAATAATACATATATTATGTATGTATGCATATATGGGATGGGGGAAAGAGGAAACACATTGCACGAATTATATATATATATATATATATATGCGTGTGTATATATATATATGTGTGTGTGTGTGTGTATGTATATAATAAAGAAAGAAAGCTATCGGCTGAAAATTTCGTTGCCTTCACTATTTCTCATGATCTTTTGATCTTTAATTAATTTATTGCTTTTATGGAGGAAAGAGCTAGCTCTTTCTCTCTGTCGTTCAAGTGATCTCTAGACACCATAGATCCTCAGATGTGATGGAATTTGGTCTCGGGTCATGGTTGCTTAAGATAGTGGCATGCATCTTTCCAGCTTGGGTACTTTCATTAATAAAAAATCGTTGACAGATTATTTAATTTTCCTAATTCCCTTTTTCTCCCATAAGTTTATGTCGGTCTGATCATCCTTTTCGCAAAAAGGAGAGAGATCAGGGAGTACTGCTCAGAAAATAAAGGGCCGGAATTCTTTAAAATTGAAGATGCGGTACGTACGATTGAAAAAAAAATATACGTACATTAGAATACGCTAGTAAGCAGTAAGTACGTAGCTAGCTGATTTTTCCTTTTCCTCTCTCTCACCTCTCTCAAACCAAACCCTAGGTAGTCTGTGTTGCCAGGGATGGGAGCTTCGGCTCCACTCTCTCTCCTCTCTCATTTCTCCTCCCCTTTCACCTCCCCACTCCTTTTTTTCTTGGTTTTTCTTTTTCTCCTCTTGCGCGATGGTGGATGACACGTTGACGCTGTGATGCCCAACTCTCCCTTCTCTCATTTCTCATCTTTGTCTTTGTTTCTTTTTTCTTTTATGTTTTCTCTCTTTAGGAACACCAATATTGGCATTTTTGGCCTCTTGAGCATGGTAGCAAACGGCAGTAATGGCAGACGACATGTCGACCCTGGAAGGCAGCGATGCCCGACTCACTAATGGCGTTGCTCGTTATCCTTCGATGGCTAATGCCCCTAACGCGCTTCACCGCACACCTCATAAGGCGCCGATCTATTAGTCAGGGGTGGTATCTTGCCAGATGGAGCAGTGCGAGTTGCACGCGCGACCCGAAACAAGAGTTTTATCCTCCACGCACCACCTATTGGCGTGGTTTATGCTGCCACGAGCGGCTCTCTAGAGCTCAGGACCACTTACTGTTGCGAGACCGAACACCTATCTACTTTCAAAGGCGGCACGTGCCTTGCATGCACCTATCACAGCCACGGCTTGGCATTTCTCTTTAGTTTGCTTTATTTCTCTCCATGTGTGAAAATTTGATCTTTATCAGAGAGAGAAATTTCAATTTTTCCATGTTGGTATCTGGTTTTGGTTTTGTAGTTTGTTTAGTTTAATAACATGTTTAGTCTCTCGAACTTTTAGTTCGCAGAGTTTGTCTCCTAATCCGTTTTAGAACGGAGTGCAAGAGCACTGACATTGGATTAACCAAAAGTTTTCTTCAAAAAGTGTAAGTTTTGCACACAACCCAAAAAATTTTCATCACATTTGATAATTTGAAGAAATTTTTGAAGATACAATTTATTTTTGAAGAAGAAAGATACTTTTATTCCCTTTATGTATTTTTTTTTGCCACAATTGATCAAATGTGATGAAAATTTTTGGATTGTGTGTAAAACTTGTACTTTTTGAAGAATATTTTTGACTAATCCAATGCTAGTGCTCTAAGGGGTTGGTTGGATGTTAATTGTGCCTCTGTCTTTGGGCATAGTAGGCTATCTCGCAGATTATGTTTTTGAGAGGTTGTATAGCCTAGAACTAAACTATATTAATTATTTTTAGTATACTGAAAAGTTAGGATTAGTTTATAATGTATATTTTAAGTCTATTTATAGCCTAAAGTCTAAATTATTTTTAGTGTACTAAGAAGTCAGGATTAGTTTATAATGTATATTTTAAGTCTATTTATAGCCTAAAAGCTACCGATCGTAGTCAGTTAATTTATAATATATATTTTAAGTCTATTTATATTACTCATTATTAATAAATATAATTTATTTTTCTCTTTGAAAAAAAAGTACGAAGCTAGTTAAGTACGAACGTAGGTTGATCGATTAGTTATTTAAGCCAGGGCGCGCAAGGAGATGCATGCATGCGCCGTACGTCTAAGGACTTCGTCATGCTTTTAAAAAAAAAAAAAAAAAAAGGACTTCTTCATGTTTAATATTCTTATAAATCATTAGCAAAAGCAAGCAAGCCGCTGCTTCATTTGTTTCTCAGTTCTCGAACTTGACGTCGCATGTGAAAGCCGAGGATTTCCAAGGTCGACTTATCTACTCATCGACTTAAAAATCATATTCGTGATGACCAGAACTTTTTTTGTTTTGAAAGGCGTGATGATCAGAACTTTATGCATGCATGCAGCTGCCTCAATCGCATCAATCGATTTATTTAATAATAGTCTAATCATGCCCTGACCAATCTTTAATTATGATAAGAAAATGTGCAATCCTTCATCATTTAGTGCCTATATCCAATTGGTTATTAAAGATTAGCCCAGTTTGTTTTTAAAATATATTTTATTTTATTTTATTTTATTTTATTTTATTTTTATATTTTAAAAATAATAATATAAAATAATATAAATAATTTAATTTTTTCAATTCTCAATACAAAAATTATATTAAAAAAACTATATTATAACAATATTTTATTTAACTTTTCACTTTAATCTTAACTCATCTTAATTTTATCTCTAAAAACAAAATAGTCCTAAGGCCTTATTTATTTTCTCAAAATATTTTATCTCATCTCATTTTATCTCAAATTTATCATTATATTTTTTTAATTTTCATATAAAATAAAATAAATAATTTGACTTTTTCAAATTCCAGAACAATTTTTTTCAAATCTCAAAACAAAATTAATATTAAAAAAAAAATATAATAATATTTTATTCTTTTTTAACTTTATCTATTTTTTATCTCATCTCATCTTTAAAAACAAACCAGACCTTTACCTTTCAAAAATTAAGATGTTATCTTATTAAATAATTGATTACGTCTACCACATTCAAAAGATTTGGTTTGAATTTTGAGTTGAGATTAAATGAATTGAAATAAAAATTAAAAATTTGATAAAATGAGTTAAGATCATCTCTCAATCTAAACAAAGCTTCATCATTAATTAAGATGGCTGCCATATCCATTATTGCCTTGCATTTGAAGTATATATCATATCTAATTTAAATTACATTGAATATTCTTATTTGTAAGCAAATTATAGATTAATTCTCAAATTTCTAATAATTAATTAGTTTATATTTTCTAGAAGGAAAATAGTAAATGGACTTAAGAAAAACTTACAAAAGAGTTACTTCTTCACATATCAATTTTTGATAAGTTAAAAATTATGAAATTTGAAGTTTTTAAATTTCAAAATTAGAAGAATAATATAAGAATAAATGATCTTGTAATTAAGTAAAAGTGTAAGTAAATGTAATTCTACTCTTTTTAAAATAGACATGCTTATGAAAATATAGATTAGGAGGGATATTATTCAACTATTAAAAGGTCCAAAAATAAAGTCAAATAAATGGGTTGAACTATTTTATAGCAGGTAAGCTACCACAGAAACTTTTGGCATGATTGGGTACTGATGTTTCCATTATATTGATGTATTCGATCGAGCTTGGTGTACTGTACTGAACTTAATCAATGTTAAGAATGGAAAAGTATACGAATTCCCATGGCCTTTGACATGATTAAATATTCAGCAAAACTCCAACTCACCCATGATTGCCTACAAAATATCCATGTATATATTTTCATTCTGACCGCGTATAATAGCCTGCATTCAAAAGGATGGTGCTAATGACTGTTTTTTAAAAAATATGAAAAAAATATTAATGTACTAATAAAATTACTTTCTTAACTATTAAATAAAAAAAATAAAAATATATAAGGTGTCAAAATAAATGGACAAACTAACATTTTTTCCAATTAAAATATGAGTTATTAGCAGAAATTGACATTGCCGGCCTGTAACGGCCAAAATTCCGAGTCCCACCAAATTAAACCAGAAAAAATTATAACGAGAAAATTATATTCATCACTCCTGAATTATCGATTTGGATCTAAACTACAAAAACTGCATGCAATTGCATGGCAATTTACTTTGAACTATAAACTAGCTATAAGTAGTACTCATGATGACGTCGATCGGTTCAAGGCCATCCAGCTTTCGAATTCCGAGTACGGACGTCTGAAGAATACGTACGTAGCCAGCGTAGAAATATTAAGCACTTTAATTTTACTCTCGAGTCTCTCCTAACCAGAAAAACAAAAACAAAACAAAAAAACTATATCATGGAGTAGCTGGCCGGGATCATGTTTGGAGAGTTATGAGATCATGAAATGGGATTTTTATGAATACTAATGAATTAATTTGATTGAAGATGTATTTTTTAAGGAATTAAGATGTTTTTATTAGATTTTAGGAATTGAGATAAAAATTTTAATTAAAAATATTATAAAGTTAATATTATCATAACAAATTACAAGAGAAAACACCTTTTGCGGTGCCAATTGTTATTGTAAAAAGGGTAGTAAAACGTTACAAAAAATTATTACCGGCATTTTTAAATAGACGCACATTGGCTGGAAAAGTATGCATTTATATATGCAATTCCAGCAAAATTCAAAAATCGCTACAATTAATTACTTTTTTTTGCGAGTTTAAACTGTCGAAAAAGGCCAATAATTCGGCGCAATTGTTTTTTAACCCAAAATTAAGTATCGCTTTGACGTAATTTTCGACAATATGAATCGTTGCAAATTAATTGTTGCGTCTATTTTAAGGGATGAAAATAGTATTTGCCGTGATTGTTTATCGCAAAAATAGTACAACAAAGGGGAAAAAATATTTCTAATGATAAACAATCACTGGAAATATCCTTATAAATTAAAAAAAAAAAAAAACTACATTGAACTGGATACACAAAAAATACATGAAACAACCATATTAGCCTTCATATCTTGCTCACGAGATCATTCATTAATATTCAAGCAGAATTGTGGTCCATATGCATGCATTTGACCCAGAAGATGTATATAGTCTTCTACCAAATCAAATAAACAACATTTTTTTTGTGAAAGCATAGCATAAATAGCAAGAGTAGCTCGTGACAAACCCGAAATATTCTAATCAAACCTACATGTTTGAATATGATCCGGGTTGCTTACTTAGGCTATTAATATTGAAGAATAGTATTGTGCCATAGACATTCACATCTCTACTAGTTAAGCTATGAATGTCACAGAAGCAACGAAACAGAACAATAACATCAAACGCATGGAAGATCACTACAAAAAAAAGGCCCTAAAGAAAATTAATTCATTCATGCAAATGTCTGAATTACACAATTAACAAATTAGTGGTTCTCAAGACAATTACTACAAGTGTCAGTTTATAACTGCCTAAAACTTATATATATAATGGTGCATTTTTTCCTTTAGCTACATATAACGATGGCAGGCATTAAGAAAGTGGAATTATACCTTATTTAACAACACTGGATGGACTTTATAATCAGTCCACGTTTCTCCTTCGGCACCATATGTAGGTCTACATCTACTTCAACAATGCATATTGTCAATAATATTGGTTTTTTCAGCTCTGGGAAACTTTGAGTCCATTTACTATCTCAAGAACTAGCAGCTTGGACCAACATTAAATCCCTCTTTAATCAGGTAAAAATCCTGCATTCAAAAAAGTGTACACTAATTAACTTAATTGTTATGATGTTCCTCTACTAGAAACATAAAAAAGTGGTTCTATGGGCCTCCTCTCCATCCCTTAACCTCAAGCCTAACAATGTTATTTCTAGGATGCATGTTCATATGGATAAAATAAGAAGAAGAGAATTAGTACTTCTCTAACCTACCATCTCAATTTCTTTAGTGGAGATAATAAATAGATGAGAGATCATTCCATGCTTCTCACATTGTGCTCCAAAATAAGAGTCTATCCCTACAATACATATCACCAAGAAGTATAAGACTGAGAGAAAAAAGCTTAGGAAGAAAAACTGAAGCATGTTTGTCTATCTCAACCAAATATTAGATTCAATCATTTTATGACTGTCATCATAAATAAGTAATCACAAGATGACAATCTTTAACCAGATTTAAAACACTTACTAAAAAAACCATTAGAAAAAATCCAGATTTAAAATCTTCATCCCAGTGGTATCATTAATTAGGCAGGATGGAAGACATATATATCTGAAAAAATGATTGATGAATTATAATGCTCATCTTTGACAAATGGGATTCCAAGTTAAATCTAATAAATATAGAAGCAATGAAATACTGATTTAAATCAATACTAACATTCTGTCACAATTTCATAAATATGCAAATATTGATGAGTGCCAATAGGACTTGTAATCTAGCATAAAAAATTATTTAAGGCCGAAACTTACCAAAATTTCTGCTTCATTCCGCCTAACTTTGAGTTGCCCCTATTATGATAAAGAGAAATGCAGCTATAGTAGCAAACTAGAGGTTACATCAATATCAACAAGGTTAATATAGTTGAGAAGAAACTCTTTGCGCATGGAAAATATCTCAAACATCCTAAATATATAATCAACAAAGCATAATATGATTGGCACCTATAATATATCACATAAATATATGTGTTTAACCATGTATCAATAAAAATAGAATCGAACAAGTTAATGAAAGTATAGTGTCATCTAACCAACATTTTCTCAAAAAAATCAATACCCAGCTCTTACTTTTCCAATATAAAAGAGATCTAACTTGCAAATTGCAGTATTCAACACTTAAAAAGTATTGGAAGAGGTACTACAGAAACATTAATGGTACAAATTATAATTGGAAAAAGGAAAAAAGACCACACCTGAAACACTTCCAATGCAAAGTATTGGAAGCTAATGTCCCCACATTAGCTTGAGTATCCCAAGACCCCACCTAAGTATGCATGATATTACTCAAGTATCACACCATTTTTATCTGAACATGTTACACACAAGCCACTCCTCAAGAAACTTTGGGTTGAGATGCAAGTACAAGACTACTCATATTAGTTGAGGTAGATGTAAATGATTAAATTTAGTATATCACTTTCTGTCTAGAATTTATTAATGTATAAAGAATATATATATATATACATATATATATGAGCCTTGACATACCTACATTTTGGTTAAATTAATTCCTTCTCCATTTAATATCAGGTGTAGATATCATCAAACAATACAATAACAGGGTTGTCATCACTGTCTTAATGACAATCTCTATATAATTCAAGGTATAAAAACATAAAGAGATTAAGTTAATTATAGAGTTGGTGACCAATCGAAGCCAAGAATGAGTTGGCAGAGCTATGAAATTAAATACAAACATCAGCAAATAATCACATAATAAAGACAATCGTAATAGCTATCTTAGACACCTTTTGACTTCCACGCCATACATAACCATAAAGAATTATTAAGTCGTTGATTATATGCCACCCATAAATGAAATAAAGCATGAACTCAGGGAAAAAGAGTGAACCACCTACATCATATATTACAATCTGAGTGCACAACGTAATTGCTGTAAAAGGAACAAAATGCATAAAGAATGCAATGTCATTTGCAGCCACGAAATCATCTGCAATAATATATTGTTGAGAACAAAACAAATAAAGGGTTAGTACAAACATAAATTAACACAATGCAGGAGCATAAAGAATTACATCCAGAAGGCTTCATCACCTTGCATTAGCTTTGCTTAGATGCAGTAAAGGGACTGATGAGAAGATAAAGGAAAAAAGATAGAAAAAACAATAACAAATGGCAGTCATTGTATAGACAAGTAAATCTAAAGAAGTAATTTCTCACATACTCATTGTAAGACAATGTTGGCATGCCACTCAACCAGCCTCCTACACACAAAAAAAAAAAAGTCAATTTAACAAAGTAACCAGCATAAAGTCATGGGAAGCCTATCTTATCCTAATAAAGGAACCAGGTTTCCATGAACAACATTAATCCAAAATAACAGTTCTCCTTTGGGTATGTGTTTAAATAAGTTTAAATGTATATAATATGGTATGAGATATTATTTCTTTTAGGTAATTATTATAAGTTTAAATCTATATGTGTTCAGTGTACACGAGTTTAACTATGTAAATATGTATATATATAAACCTAAACAAAAGTCTTGCACAGTTGTATGTAATTTCATAATAAAAAAAAATGAATAAGGGTATTCTCCATCTGTAGACACTAACATCGAACTGTGATTCATACAATGGAATTTAATAATATCTGATATAATCAAACATGTAGAATTGAATAAACTGTCGACAAAAAAACAGAGTATAAAAAAACCAAGAACAAAGGACACAAAGTACTCAGGGGAGTAGCTAGAATTAAAGGCCAAAATAACTAAAAGTTAGCGATCAATTAATCTGTGTTATTGCCTAAATATTAGCAACATCCCGAAAATTTTGTGACAATTAACTTAGTGAAAATGGATTAATAAAGTGTAAACTGAGAATAGAACAAAATGTGAGATTAACAAAGGATCGAAGTGAAAGGGTGTAGTCTGGGAGCTCAAAATAGATTTTGGAAGAAAATTCATTACCCAGTACCCATATATATGGAACCTGGACCAATATATATAAAACGACAACGGTGAAGGGGAGCAGGAATCACATGAAATACAGAGTTACCTAGGGTTTGAAAAAGGTAAGCCTTTTGTGCAAAATTTCACAATATTTCTAGCATGCATTGAATGGGTTGACCACAATCCACCGAGAACGTTGCAGACGCTGAGCCAATCGATGGATGTTCGGCGAGGAATCTAGGAAACTCAAACTTTAGGGATCGAGGTCGAATCCAAAAGGGCGGAGACAAAGGCAAGGAGATGCTGAGGGTCAAGTGGGAGAATTGCATGGAGAAGAGCAGATTGAGAAGGGGAGATTTTTCACCGGGGGTCCTAGGATTTGATTTCAAAGGAGAAGATTTGTCGGCAGGGGCGGAACCAGAATTTTGTGTTTGAGGGCGATCGATAAAATGTGTAATAAATATAAATTTTATAAGAATAATCATTAGTGATAAAAGTGTCATATTTTGTTATTACTAAGCTCTCTAAATGTATATTAATTTTCGAATTGTTCACGTCTTTTTAAAAAAAAAATTAATTATTTTTAAGTACTTGCTTATATTTTTTTATGATTTAAGAAAAATTTATAGATTAAAAATAAATTTGAGAATTTTCTAATAAGTAATGATGTAACACTGTTAAATTTTTAACAAATTATATCTCATAATCATACAAATTAGACTGAAACTAAATAAGTGAGTATAATCAATCAATTTTACAATCATATAAATTTATAATTAATTTTTTTATTAGAATTAGACTGTTAATTAAGTAACTGTGAGTTTATATGAGTTAAAACTTGAGTTTCAGTAAAAATTAAAAATTAGAATATAAATTTATATATATTACGATTTAGATGAATAATTTTAATAAAAAAAATTTGAGGGGGGCAATTTTTATTTATTTTTAATTTAAGAGAGATTTTAATTATATATATATATAATTATATATATTTATATTATAAATTAAAATTTTAAAAACTTTGGGGGGGCGGAAGCCCCCCAATGAGTAAGCTGGGTCCGCCCCTGTTTGTCGGTGTATAGCCAAGATGGGGGGGGGGGGGGGGGGGGGGTGGTGGGGTTTGAGGATCCGAGATAAGTTTGATGTTAATATGTTATAGAATGAATTACCAACAAATGATATCAACGCAACAAGTTATATAAAGTTGCGATGGCAAGTGATGCTGTAATGTCCAAAACGTCACTGCAATAGGGTTAATCCCTATCCATCTAAGTTGCACAGTTGACTGTGCTGTAATATGTGGCCAATGAAAAAAATAACGTTGTAAAAACATTGCTATTGTAGTGATTCTTGTGGCAACATATAAGACAACGCAATAGGACCTTTTTCTTGTAGTGACAGAATTTTTTAATATAATTTTTGTTTTGAAGTTTGAAAAAATATATTATTATTTTTTATGTTTTATTTAGAAGTTTGGAAAAATTATAATGATTTGATAAAAAATTAAAAAATTAATATTAAGAAATATTTGGAAAAAAATTATGTGATAAAATGAGATGAAATGTGTTTTCCAAACAAGCACCGTCTCACACACACATTAACGCAGATTTAGATCACACCAATACCGAGTTTGCTTAACATATTAGCTAGATTAATATATATTCAAATTAGTAGACTGAAAAAGAAATTAATAATGGTCCAGCTGGTTGCAATTAATAGACCAATATTATTACACACATATTGTACGTAGCATGTCGCTCTCATACATGATCCTAAAGATGATGCAGCACCCAGTTTAATTATACCTGTAACCACAGAGGAGACATATCTAAGACAGCTGTAAGACTCTGCCCTCCATTTGAAGACAATTACCCTCCTCCGCTTTTGTGATCTCCTTCTTGTAAACGTATTTAGTAGATGCCCACACAAATGCCCCTAAATTAATTATGGATATGAGCAGCAGGAAGACGTAATAGTAATCCAAGTGACAGTCATTCAAATTGTTTCCTATCCAACTCTTCCCCCCATCCCTTCCTGTAATTTTATCCACCATTGTCACCAGAAAGCTGTTCAAAAAGTTGCCAACACCAATCCCACTTGTGAAGAACGTTGTCCCAAGACTTTGCATGTTCTCTGGAGACTGATCATAGAAAAATTCTAGCAACCCAATTGCATTGAACACATCCGCGATCCCTAGTAGAACGTATTGGGGCAATAGCCAAAATATGCTCATAGGAACAATTTGCTTTGGACTTGCTATTTGGTTCACTCTTATGACATGCATTCGCCTAACTTCCACAGCATAAGCAACTCCAATGGCAATAACCTGGATGACAAATCCAATGCCCAGCCTCTGAAGCAGTGTAATTCCCCTAGAATTTCCAGTTTTCCGTCGCATAAATGGCACAAAGTAACGGTCATACAAGGGCACAAAAATGAGCATGGAGAGAGTCACGAAGCTCCCTAGCGAGGCAGCTGGAATCCGGAAGTTGGGGCTCAGGCTTCGATTCAAGGTGGTACCTTGTTTGACAAAAAGAGTGTTGATTTGTGCCCAAATCGTGCTAGGAATTAGTGTTACAAGCCATATCATTATCATCCCCAAAATTAGCTTGGCTCCTTCTACCTGAGCCACTGTGCACGGTGGTGATCTTGAGGCCGTGTACTCCAAGCTCGCATCTTTTAATATTGCAGCCTTGTCCAAGAACCTGCATGGGGAATATTATATATATATATATATATATATCGTTGTAAATTGCCTTAATTAGTAGTATTAATATATTGGTCTATCATATCATCATGTCTCCCCGCATGCATGCCTTATTATTCCATTTTTCACCGAATCATAATTATTCTTTCAAACTGATCTATAGATTAATAAATGAGATGAGATGACTCTCCAATATTGTGGTTTAAAGAGTTGTGGATCTGGTCATGTCCATCATTAATATAATTGGTTGTTCTTTTACAAGTTTTTGGAATTTGGGACAATGGTGGGGGCATGCACAACTCAGCGCTGCCAATATCCCACGATAAGGCATCCTAGCTAGCTTGATCAGAAACAACTTGCACACAAAGATCGATTGTGACAATTCATCAAAGACGTGCAAAGGAAGCAGTTCATGTGTACTGAAGGCCGGTGAGCTTTCTTCAAAGGACAATGTTAGCTAGGGTGCACACCAAATGTGCACCTCAAATATACACATCAATGCAAATAATTTTCTTTTTCTTTTTCTTTTAAACATTTTTTAAATATCTTTAATCATTAAGAAAAAAATTAAAATATATGAATAGACACATTGATCATCATAGGCATATTTAGAAATCATACCATCATTTTCTTTCCTCGAATCATGAATGGCCACCAAAATCCTTAATATATATAGCACTCATGCGCCCTAATCTTTGGAACAGCATATTTCCTAGTTAGAGCATTCGCTAGTTAAAAATTAGTCAATTTTCGACTTGAATTTTCACTTCTATAAATTTTAACTAGTCACTTTTTACTACGTTAAATAATAAACTCAATAAATTAATTGTTATTTTATTAAAATATTAATTTATAACTTTTCATTTATTTTAAGACTACTCACAATCTATTATTTATTTTATTTATTTAGTCAAAATTTGGCTATTTTTTTTTTAACAAAAAGGGTATGATTTCAATTAATCAGTGAGAATCTACAGCATAACATGTACTATGTTTGTACGTGCAATTACAGATTGAGGTCAAACAACATTCTATTACTTTGCCTGTCATGATTTCACCAAACTAGGACAAAAAAAAAAAAAAAAAATCGTGGTATATATCTATGCACGAAACAAAATGGATCTCATATATCTTCCCTTCTGTAATTGCTTAGTCCAAGATCAAAAGCGACGCTAATCCCATCCCATAAAGACATTAAAATTTGGCTAAAAGACATTAAAAACAAACTTTAATTGATTCAACAAAATTAAGTTAAATTTATCTTTATTAAGTCTATTGAAGGATGTTTTTGAAGACCTTTAGTTAAATTTTGATTAACTAAATAAAATAGAGAATGAGAAGTGAATGCGCTTATGCACATGAATTGGGTGGTCCACCAGGCGCCTCTCTGACGCTAAGGTTCCAAAGTTACTTTGGGGTACATGGACTAAAACGCACGATGTCCTTAGATTCCATCACACAATTATTTAAAACGTGAAATGATCACCGCTTTTTCTAAAGCCAAAGTAACTTTTGGAGTACTGGACTGAATGCATGATGTCCTTAGATTCCATCTCACAATTATTTAAAACGTGAAATCACCGGTACTTATTCCAAACGTTTCTGTTGACGAGAAAAATATTTAATTGAATATAGTAGAGTATAAAGTTATCATTTGAATTTAAAATTTTTATTTTAATTTTATGTGAAATCATTATTTATTTTAAAATTTTAAGTTAATGAGAAGATCAAGTAGATTTAATTATTTGTATTATATTCTTAATACAATAAGGATATATATCATCTTCTTCTTCTTTTTTTCATTTTTTTGGACGGATGCAGGGGCCGGGGATAGTAATAATGTTGTTACTTGGACAATTAAAAATTTATGGCATGACGCTCCATGTACCGCGAGCAACCTGGCAATTAAGTTCTATCGTTTCAAAAACTAAATGGGCAATTAATCGAGGGTCACTGTTGGATAATAAACGGAACCTTAATTTTTAAATAATTGAAAAAAAAAAAAAGGAGTAGCAATTTTAAGAGTACTTCACCTGAAAATGGTGGTGTGATGGACCTGTCTCTTGCCACTGCTTGTGTGATGCTGAAGCTCAAACTCATAAAGCTCTGAGGGGTTGTTAGGTAGTTGAAGCTTCCTATTTTTGAAGGCAGCAATAGGGACTCGAATCAAGTCCCTTGCAGGGCTTTTAGTCTTCCTAATTTTGTGCCTGTAGATTGGGATCCCTATGTAGAATATAAATAGGGACAGCAGAAGCCCAGCAGTAGGGATACCATAGCCTAATCCCCATCCAAGATTGTCTTGAATATAAACAAGGCCAAGAGTGGCAACTAAAGCGCCTAAGAAAGTGCTGAACATCCACCAGTTGAAGAATGAAACTTTGAGCTCTTTCTCATGGGGGTTGAAATCATCAAACTGGTCTGCGCCAAAGGTGGATATGTTGGGCTTCGTTCCACCTGCCCCAATTGCTATAATGTAGAGAGATAAGTAGAAGAAGGAAATCTGTGAAGTGGAGGCCTTGTTGCAGACTCCATTTATACATGATGGCCTCAAGCTTTTGAGTGAAACTACTGTTGTCAGAAGCACCATCCCCTGTTGAGATACTAGTTATAAGCTGCATGATCGGCTAGTTTAATTTACAAGAAACAAGACAGTACACTTGTTCATCATGCAGCTAAAGTTACAATGCTTACGAAGCCTAATTACGCAATATATATACTATTAATGTAAAGTGCATGCCTGGATCATTAGTACTCTTTGCATGTGAAGCCTAATTACCCAACTTCCATTTCAATACCATTTGTTGATTCTGTTCATGAAATCTAGGTCCCTAGCTAGCTAGCTAGCTATCAATGAGTAGAACCATATATTACTCGATATTTTAGGGTAAATTAAATTGTGGAGGCATAGCTAGCATATTGAATCATAAGATTCTTATTGACTACAAAATTTCGCATCCTGCGAGCAAGTAGCCAATAAATCCAACTAGCGTTAATTTGGACTTTGGATGGTCCCCTTGTAAAAACAATGAATCTTAATATCGGCCTTTTGGAGTAGGTAACCTAAGATATGGTCCAAACACATGGGATGCATTAATTCCGGCCTGCAGATTGGAAGATAATATAAATCTGAAACAAGTGATCAAAGATTCCTTGAAAATTATGTGGCTAGGAAAATTCTTTCTAGTTAGTTGGAATATTTGTGTATTAATATATGACGACGGATAAACTTTCCAATTACTAATTAGTGGGAAAATCATCATTATTAATTACCGTGACGTAAATGAGTGATGAGACGGTGAAAGTCCAGAAGCGACCCGCGTAAGAATCTGCAATGTAAGCACCAAGAATTGGTGTAATCCACACAGCTCCGGACCAGTTATTCACATCCCTTACTGATGAAACTGTGTCTTGATGAAGTTCGGTTGTTAGGTAATTAACCAAATTGGAAGCTATTCCGTTGAAGGCCATCCTCTCTAATGCCTCATAACCTGTAACATTAATTAAACAAATTAAGACGAAGACTAGCTACATAACCCATGATTTGATCGTTTTGTATATAGAACAGTTCTAGAACCTCCGATCTAGTGAGATATACCATCGTAAATTACCATGCGCGCATTCAATATGAGTAGTACTCATGTTATAATTAGTAACTTATAAATCATATATGAGACAATTTGGTGTACTTAGTTTTTGCAGGAAACCAGGTAGCCGGACGTTTATCATGTATAACAAGCTTAATTAGCTAGCCAGCTAGCTAGGACTAAAAAGCAATATTGCTTAATTGGAAAAATTGATGGTAAAGCATATTACCAATAAGGAAAGCGCAGGCTTTCCATTTCCCAGTTTTAGATGCAAGTACGGGGCGGCCACGAAGATCAACGGTGCCATCTTGAGTATAACCTTTGGCTTCCATCGATCAGAGATGCTTTTTGAACCTTGAAGGAACTAAGTAGGAGAAATACATATATATATACATATATATATATATCTTGTGAAAGAGGAGCTGGGAGCGAGCTAGCTAGCTAGCTAGAGATCACTGTATGCATGCAACTAGGATAGCGGAGGGCGGACCACTCGGTGTCCTTGTACAAGTAGGCAAAACTACTCTTCAATTACAAATTTATAATTTACATATTATATGCTGCAGCCAGTTTAATTAATTAATTAGCTAGCTGTACTTGACGACCGCACAAATTATTACTGGTGGTTTGTGTTGTTACATATGGTTTTCGGTTTTCTTGGTTTAGATGGCTGTTGTAGGTCGGAACTGCTGAGATCCTTAAGGCCAACACGCGCACTACTGCCGTTCCCTATGCCTGCCGATCGAGGTGTCACCAGGAGATTTTGTCGAACGGAAGGGCGCATGCCCCAAACGTGCAGAGGCCGACTCGAAGGCTGCTTCAACACGCCTCTGTTTTCTAGTGGATTCCTCTCATTGTTGGCAACTCTTGGTAGATCTAAGGGAGTAGCATTTTCCCGGCCGGTGGTCTCCAACTCTTAGTGTGGCACGTGGTATCCACGCGCCACCACAATCAGCCATTTGTGATTTTTGTTGCGTTTTGTGGTTGTTTTAATTGTGTTTGTTGGTTGTGTTGTAATTTTCGTTTGTATAGAGAAAATGTAAAACGAATAAATAGTATCTCGGATTTTTAAATCCGTAGAATCTTAGTACTTTTTTCTTTAAGGATGAGATTGTAGTAACTGTCATTGGTAGTAGTTAGTCTCTCAGACTTTTAGTCTGAAGAGCTTCAGAAACTGAGCATCAGTATGTAAGTAGTTGATCTGTACAATCACATTGTAGGCTTCGTGCTTATTTAATTTCAATGAAGTGAAACTATTTCTTCAAAAAATAAATAAATAAATAAATAAATAAATAAAGTACTCTTGGCTATAATGAGTTTTTACAACATTAATTTAGTACCATACATATATGCGTCACATGCATTCATCAAGTGCGATCGAGTAGTTGCGCGTACTCGTCTACATTAACAATGCTGTTTAATTATTGGAATCGATCCCATACATACATACATACATACATATATATATATGCATGGTCGAGACAATACAAGAGAAATAAGAATTTGTAACTAAGTTTTTGCATTGAAAGAGGTTATTTACGACCATAATAGATTTACTTTAACTAGAAATAGTTATTTTGTTAAAAAAAATTAGTCGCAAATAAAAAATTTTCTCAGAATGAGGAATATTATTATAAATGCTTTCCTGGTCATGATCATGACTAGGGCTGATAACCCCCCCCCCAACCTGACCTGCTTATCCGAAATGTGCCGGTCTGGCTGCTTGACCCGATTAATCGAATTTTTGAAAACGAAAATACCCGTTACCGATAAACTTTCACCTTTTGCAATCCCATCTCTCTTCAATTCTTGTAATCCTCTCTCTTCTTCTTCTTCTTCTTCTTCTTCTTTTCTCTCTCTCTCTCTCTCCACCCTTGTTGTCACTTCAAATCGCCGACATCAACCTCCAGATCCTGTTGGACCAAGCTTCCAGTCGCCGGCATCTACCTTCAACAACCAAATGCGGCTCACTAGGAAAGTTCAAATTGCTAGCGTCCCGTCTCTCTCTACTACAACAAGAATGGTGGCAACAACACTCACTCTCCTTCACGACAACTTCCAAAAGGTTTTATGATTCTCACTCTCCTTCACGCCAAGTCCATCCGGTTCTCCATCAACTACTTGATCTCCTTGAGCCGGTCCATCTCCGTCTCCACTCGTGGCTTGTGGGAATGGCGTGGGCAAAAACTAGGTCGTGAAGCGGACCAAGCTTCCATCATCACCGATTTCAGGAAATTGCTCAGCAATTAGGGTTTGTGCTCTAAATTTTTGAGTTTTTTTTTTTGTTGATTTGAGATTTTTGTTTATATTCTCTAAAAATGGGGTTTGTTGATTTGGGATTTTTTTTTTTGGATTCTCTGAAAATGAGATTTGTTGATTTGGGATTTTTGTTTGGATTCTCTTGAAATAGGATTTTTGTTTGAATTCTCTAGAAATGAGGATGAGGAAATGGATAATCGGGCTAAGTGAATAATTGATAATCGAAAGTGATGATTTCGAGTCAGGTAAAAAACGTGTCCTATCGAAACGGGTCGGGCAGGAGAATAGCCCTAATCATGACATGAGAGGAAACTTGTTGTGCACAGGATACTGAAATTTAGAGATAATCATGAAGATATATAAGATATGTGTGTGTATGTGTGTGTATTGTGGCTTCCCACTAATTATTTGATGCCCATTATGTTGGTACCAAAAAACTGATTGCTAGTGCTAGTTAGGACTTTCGCTTGAATTTATGAATTATTTGTGCAGGCCATTTGCTAAAAGAATTGACGTGGTGCCTCAGCCATTTAATGGTATGATGGTCTTTTTTTGATAGAAATATACTTCATTCTACTCCAGAAAGTAAAGTTCCAATCATAGTTTTGGGTACCGTACTATACTGACAAGTATGGCCAGTACATACTGTATCAGTCAATTGGGCAGTACAGGTATGCTGCTTGTACCATACTAGCTCCAATACCAGCCGTACCAAATTTTGAATTTTTTTTTAATCTCAATTCAGACTAGATTGTTTACATATATATTTATATATATAATCTATTCATATATTGATTTTTTTTAAAATATAATTTATATTTATTTTTATATATAGACTATTTCGAAACGGTACACAAAACGGTACTGGTATCGAAATATTTCGGTCAATGCCTTGACTGGTACGCTCATCGGTACAATATTTAAAACTTTGGTTACAAATGTGACAAATAGACTGGGAATACCCTATAATACAAGTCAACTAATGACGATTGAGGCACTACTAGTACACAAATGACTTTGTAACTAGTTTTATCTAAACTTCTACAATATACGACCGAGAGACCTCTCTATATACGAAGAGTTATAGTTATCTCATTCTTAGAAGAAAAAGACTTATAATCTCTGCCTTAGGCAGAGAGAGGTCTCTCAAAAGAGTTGTCATTTGTGTACGACCGAGAGACTCTTTCTATTTTTTTTTTAATAATATCTCTTAATGTCGTGTTCCACGGCCTAGGCCATTCGGCGATATCCAAACAATCCGTGCTGATGAGAGGAGATGATGAGTGGGCGGTGGTGCCCTGAGATCACTTTAATGTCAAAGTCAGCAAATGAGTTAAATATATATGAGGTTTAAGAGTAGTAGAGATGGATCACTTAACTTGCGCACAAAGAGATCCCTAACTATTTATAGGGCTTGACAAACCTCGAACTCAGCAATCTGGGTGGTATGGTAGTCGTTCTACTCATTTGTCAGGCCATCATTCATTTTGCTGAGTTCAAGTAAATCTCTCTGCCCTTGAGATTCTCTCCCAGCATGCTATACCTTATCTTTTATTGTGCCAACTTCTCATTTCATCGTAGAGGCATGCTTGCACTCCTGACTCGTATTTAATGTGGTGAGGGGGGTCCTTACCTAGGATCGGCATGCCAGAGGCACCAGGCACTCCTGCAAAGTTTAGCATTAAATGCGTCATGCCTGTAACAAGTTCGGCATTAAATGCGAGATGAGGATGTCTGCTTCTCTGATTTTGTTTTGATTGTGATTCGACTCGCAACGCTCGTCGCCTCTCACCTGGTCCCTGGTCGCCTTCCATAATCTTGAGCCCGCCTCTCATAGCCTTAGGCCCATCCTTTCCTTCTGGTCCTCCTCCCGAGGTTCGGCTCGAGACCCAGTTCAAGACCCCCCCTCACAATATCTAAACAAAGAAAATAAGAACAAAACAAACAAATAAACCTAAAATACACAACCAAAAAATTAACAGATTGTGGTGATGCGAAGGAACCCGCACCACGTCGGGAGTGAGCAGCTCCATAGGTCTGAATTAAACGGAAGCTCTGGTTCTATCTGTAGTGACAAAGAACCTCCAGATAACGGAGGCACATGGGTCACGCGCGCTCAAAGAATCCGCGTGTAATATACATGCGTCATTGCTTTCAACAAAAGCTCTGGACATCAAAAAGATCGGCGGCCTGGGAGATCAATGACAAGGCATGTGGTGATCTATGCACTCCGAAAAATAGCAGACGTGCAAAAACCCAATTGAAAAAACAGAAATCTTAAAATCACTGTCCAAAATTGTACATCGGAGATGGAGGAGGAGATGGACGGAAGGAAGAGGAAAAAATGAGTAGAGGGAGGGCGAGCCGAAGCTCCACCCCCTCACGGCGGAAGAAAGCTGACGAAAGGATCTGAAATTATTTATTTTTTCTCCGCCTGGGAGTCGAAAGCAGGTTTTAGCCTTCCAATGGTACGATGGTCTTTGGCTCATTAGTTGACACTAGTTGAACTCTGAAATCTTGCATTCTTACAGAGTTACAGTGTAGTGGTATAAGCAACAAAATTTTAAAAAACGTTTCCTATCAGCTAATTAATTATATATTTAATTTTCTGATCGCCGAACTTCTGTTCGGGGTGGATCGATTATATTTTTAGAAAGAGTAGCGATAGGGGTATAATTTTTTTATTATTTTTTTATAATTTTTAGTGTATTTAATTTTTTTATTTTTTAAAGTATTTATTTAATATTTTTTATTATTATAAAAATATAAAAAAATATAAAACTTTATTAATATTCACATTCTTAATCACTTTAGAAAGCAAATGAATTATATTTATTAATCCACAGTAAAATGACGAATATATACCAATATTTTTCTCTAATTTTCTACTTACATATATATATATATAGTTTGCATATTTGTTTATTTTAGTTGTATGTCTAATTTTACCTAGTCAATAATCCTGAAATTAAAACACACTGCATGCAGCGTCGACTTAAAATAATTAATGTTTATGTAGTAGTTAAGGTTCTCATGCAACTCGATATCACTGAGAAGTATTGTACGTGGATGGAGCATGTTTGAATATTAGAGATGTGTGAAATCACTATTGAGAGATGCATTAAGTTACGAACGGCGTACCGTCAATTTAAAAATAAATAAATATATATGAGATCTATGTAAAAAAAAGTTAATTTTTTTCTAAAGTGACTGTACGTCGTTTGTAACTCCACAGCTATATGTAGCATTACCCATCACTATTTGTTTTAAAATTTTAAGCTGATAGAATAAAGTAGATTTTATTATTTTATATCAATAATTTTCTTTACTTATAGGCTAGGCCGCTTCTCTTCAATTAATAAGTTTAATAAGTGAAATATTTAATTAAATATTAATAAAATAAAGTATAAAATCAAGATTCAAACTTAAAATTTTTGCTTTAATATTATGTAAAATTATTATTAATTTTAAAAATTAAAAATTTAAGTTGATGAAATGATATAAATTATATTTTTTTATATGTTGATATGATAAAAAGGCAATAGAGCTTAATAGATGGGCTAGGACGTGCTTGCTTACGAAACTAGTACATAAGCAGCATGCTAGCACCCCCAAAAGACATGGACGAATCATTCTTGGTTTGAATGTGGGATACTCATCTTTTTCGAATCGTCAGAGAAAAGAATCAATGCCATCATAAATACAATGCCACTGTCTTGAGGGGGCAACGACTGGTCCCGAATGGTTGCTTTCCGTCGATCGTATGTGGACGTGGACATAAAGTTACAGCTTTGCTGGCAGCCCCTGCCTAGCTAGCTAGCTAGCTATGAACGTTTATATATGCATTATGTTCAATATTTGTCTTGGACCTTTGACCTCGACTAGGTTTATATATTTGCTCGATCGATCGGGCAGTACCCAGTGCAATATTTAACTAGGGAAGGTCATAATTCATTCATTGTTGATTGTTCCACGTCTGCAGCATGCATATATCCTTAACCAATATTATAATTATATCGACACGTACAACACTGCTATTAACTTCGTGTCTTTTGTCCTCATTTTAAATAATGCAAACGCGCATAATAATAAGATAGATCGATGCAACCAATCTTGATCTGTTTTCCCCTCAATCCCATGTACTGCTTACATATGTATATATATATATATATTATATATGCATAGTTTCTTGAGTACTAAGGTACGTACTACTATACTATATAGTTTTTTAATAACTAATAAACCATTGGAACTTATATTAGATATGCATTAATGCTAATTAGTTGTTGCATGGCATCGAGGGCAAATGGCATCTGCAACAAGCAGCATATATAGTATCCAGATCCCTGATCTCCGGTCTTACTCTAGGCGGGCAAATATATGGTCCAAATTAAGCATAGGTAGCTAGGCATATTTGGATTCCCTCTAATTTGTGGCCACAAAGAAAGAGACCGAACGCTAGTAGATTTTGATCACGTCTCCATCGTCTTTATGGGAGACTGAGACTTTTTGCCAATGCCCCCCCCGCGCACCCCCCGCCCCCCCCAAAAAAAAAAGGAAAAAGAAAGCCCCACCATATATATTGGTTGTTACGAGGCTGATTTCCCCATCTCCAAAATGATGGCCAATGAGGGTGGATGAATTATTAGATCACAGTGGCATATCCGACATTGAGGCTACGTGGGATCAGTGACAAGCTTTCTCTTTCTCGAACCCACAAATGTGTAAGTTCAAAAAGGATGCCTAGATCAGACAAGAAATTATTACGAAAAGCTAATTGGTTGTCTTTTACTGTTAAATTCAAAATGGCCGACGGAGTCTAAGGAGAGGGATGCATGGTATATTCCCTTTCAATGTATGAGCGAGCCCGCATAATTGGCTGAGAATATATATATATATATATAGTCAAAGAGATATCTTCTAAAACAAAAAAATAATTACCTATGAAATTAAGCAGATGCTTGAATTACTTTGATTTATCTGAATTTGATCATTATCGATGTATTGTACTCATGTTATTCCTATATAATAATATTGTGATTAGTTAGCTAGGGACAGAGTAGAACTGTAGAAAAGCTCCATACTTAGCTGCTAGCTAGCTAACTAAATATTATATATACATGGAGCATGGTTTCTGTAAAAGATAACATGAATTGCGCTAGCTTGCTCCACGCATCCTAGATTTTCTTTTTTATTTATTTATTTTTATTGAACGTTCAATATTAATATTTAAAGGGGTGACAAGGAGATGTCATGTTGAGCTGCAGTAATAGTACCGCGTGCAACTTGCATGAATGATATCCTGACAAGTTCATGACCTAATTGTACTATTAATGGACTGGACATTCACTTACAGCCAATCCAAGCAAATAATTATCGTGACTTTTGAACAATAAAAAAAAAAACCATTTGTGGTGTAATTAAGCATCACTATAACATATTGCACTTTTTGTCAATATTTTTTTATTCCGCCACTCAAAATTTGTCAAAAATTATGGCTTGTATCCACAATATTAACGTCTTGCAAAAAAAAAAAAGATAAAATTATCCCTAAAAATTTTAATTTTTCGTAACATAATATTACAACAAATATTATTATCAATAAAAGTTAATTTTGACACTTTTAAGAATTGTTATCACAATATTCATTTGTTGTTAATGAGATTTACATTTGATAAAAGCTTAATTTTTTTATGATGACTAATACTTGTCACTATTGTGATTTCACTACAAGAAAAAGTATCATTATTGGCAAAAGTAACTCCGACAAAAGGAAACTGACAGCAAAAGTTGTTGCGACATTATCAATTTTGTAGCTAAATTTTCAACGCAAATTTGAAGGCTGGTGATTTTCTTTTTTTGCGGCGACTATTATAGCTATTTGCGACGCTACCTAAGCACTGCAAATAATCTTTTAAAAATTAAAACATTAGTGATCCTCCCATATTCTTCCCCAAATCCTAACACTTTTTCTCCCTCTCTTTCTCTCTCACTGTGATTGTGCCACCCATTTTCACGCCGTGTCGCAACCATGCCATCGTCATCGTCGCTATCTCGATTGGCAGGTGAGTATATCTCTCTCGTGCGTGCTCTCCCTCTCTGCTCTTTCTCTCTCTATCCATTCCCCTCTCTCTCTCTTACTTGTTCTTTTAAATTTAGCTTGTTCTTTTTTATTTCGTGTGTTTATCAGTACGGTTTTAGGCATGATTGAGCATTTCTCTATTAGATTTTCATGAAAATAGAGTATTAGAGTTTACTTTATGTAGAAATCGACTGGCATTGGCACACTTATCATTTTATTTTTTTTATTTTGTTTTTATTTATAAAGGATTTTAAGTTTTATTGTTTTAAGAGTACTAAAAATGCCTCTTGATTCATTTTGTGTATGCAAATGTTTATATTTTAGGACTTTCGATTATATGGGTTATTTCTAGTTTTAGATTTTTGTTATTGATGATGACGATGACTTTACTAATAAAAAATTGTTTTGTTTTGCTTTGTCCATTAATTGATTATCCTACTTCGATTGTTAGTTTTTCATATTTTAATAATAGTAATGCAAATGTTAACATGTCATTGTACTTAGATCAGATTTAAGGATGATCTTGGTGGACATAGAGATGAAGTAGGTTTCTTAGCATTGATAGCTTCCTTATGTGGCCTACTGTTTATGTTCATGTTTCAGTCCAGCAATTTTTTGTAAATAATCACTTCACTAGTCTTTGTCTATGTTTAGTTTGGATGTCCTTTATATGGAGATGTATTTGGTGTTCATCAACATAATCAGCCTAACTATGAGGTACTTTCACATAATGTGGTTCTGCTTATGATTGATTTAATCAATTCGGGCCATCTGAAATTAAAACTTAGTTGAGATTATTTTGCCTCTGGCTGTTTGCCACTCCCAAAGATTAATTAATTGTATTTATTGAGTTGCAACGTAACTACTGAGTTGTGAAATACATTTTTGTTTATAATTTAATAGTTCAGCCCACATCAATGATACATTATAGGTAGATTGGAAATTGTTCGATCAAGCAGGAAAAAATTTTCATATGGTATTTTAGCAATAAGGAACATATGCACGAAGTTACTCACATTTTACTTGTTGGGTGGACAAGAAATTAAACCTTATGTACCCTTTTAATTATTGTTTATGTTTTGTTATCATTTACTTGTTTATTACATGGTTAACATTCTTAAGGATCATTTACTTGTTTATGTACCATTGTTTATGCACGAAGTTACTCACATTTTACTTTGTTAATTGTTGTCTATGTTTTGTTTATTACTTGTTTATATGATCGTAAGCATCACTGAATCAATCTCCTGAGTAATTTAAGATCATTAGTCCCTCTTAGTGTCTTTCAATTGCAATCATGGGAGGGCATACCTTGTTAGCAATGTGTAAGTCATGTTTGTTTTATCTTACTTTCATATAACTTGCGGCTGCATTAATTAATGGATCTTACTCTCCTTGTAATTGTTTGTTGAACCAGCCATTGACAATGGTTTCAAACTTTGGAGTTGAAGCTAATACTTGAAGTTAAAGATTATAGTGAGACTTAAAGATTATAAGTAATAATGGTAGAAACCACCTGCCCAATTTTTTATATGCTCATGACTTGTAAATTATACTTGTGTGTATGCTCATGGCTGGACATAATGTTTTACTTGTGTATATGCTCATGACTTGAAACTACTTGTGTTTATTTTTTCTTTATAATTTTGCACTACATATTATATTTTATATACCACTTATACAAGACAATTTCAGTTTTATAACAAAAAGGTTTGGTTTATTGAAGTTGAAAAATGCCATCAATGGCACTAACATCCATTATCGTTGTCTTTTATTTTTTCAGCTCTGCAGGTCTTAAGTGATTTGAATAAATCTGCTATCCAGACTTTTTCTTTTTGTAAGCAAACTTGGGTGATATGCTTATAGTTATAAGATTAAGATTAATATCTTTTTTTGTTTAGAAAACAGATTATATATATATATATATGCTTGTGTATAGTTATTTCTAATGAATTTTACAAGAAATTTGTGGTCAGATTTGGGGCAACGTTAGTATGAGTTGAGGTTAGGGATTATAAGGTCGATTGGGGTTTTTCCTTACGCTCCCTCGATTTCCTCCATGAGGTAGCTACTTGGTGAGTCGATCTCTTCTCTATTTTTTTTTTTTTTACACTTTAATTTCTTCAGTTGTCATTTTGATTTTAAACTCATGTTCTACTCTGGGTTTGGTTTAGTTGTTTGGATGAAATGTTTGTAATAATTGGGTACTTGGATGAGATTGTTGGGTTCTGCTTGCTTGTTCAAGTGTTTTAGATTAATAACTACTTAATAAAATGAATACATCAATTACTCCATTATTTGAGACTCTAATTTAATACTGCTGGCCTGAGCTACGTGTGTGCTCTTGTAGTTGATATGTGATGTGTATCATAGACTGGCTCTTTGATACATATTTGTTTTTTATTTTCCTTTGAATAGAACCCTGAGCTGATGGTAGTATTTACTAACTAGTAAATGTTTCTATTTTGTTTGGAAAGTATTTTGTGAACTGGTAGGGTGGATTGTGGGCCTGTTGGTGTTATTTCATTTCCAAAAGGTGTGTTTGATTTTGTTTATAGTAAAGTTGCATGTTCTATTTTTATGGTAAATTTGTATTATTTCATAACTAAAACTATATTTTGATCTATTTATATTTTTGCATACTGTTATGTTTTTAATTAACATGTTTCACATCAGTTCCAGGGTATTACTCACATCAAACTAGCATCTCCCGATTCCAGCCTTGTGCAGCATTTAAAAGCATTTGGTTATTGAGGTAATTTCTATGGATTGATTTTGGTGATTTGTTAGTTGAGGTTTCCTATTAGTTGAGATTTCCCGATTTTGGTAGTTTGTGATAATTAGTTTGGACTTTGGAGGGTTATGGTTCAGTTTAAGAGTTGTCTTGTCTCTTATGTTATGAGCTATTATGTACAGAAAATATAGGTTCAAGGCTGAAAATGATGGAACTTAGTAATAGGAACAAAGATTGGATGAAATTGGCATAAATTCATAACACTTAGAGTTCACAAAAAATGGATTGCTGAATGTTTTTCTGAAATTGTTTGGATTATTCATAAGACTATATTTGTTAATATTTGTTGTTCTTACCGCTTCTTTATTTCATTCGCTTCAAATATGTTGTGTTTGTCCTTTGCCCAATATTATTTTATAGCTAATAGAAAAATGAGACATTATTATAATGTATTTTAACAAAATACTAGTGAAATTGGTTCACTGTTTTTTTTTTTTTTGTAAAATATTATTTGTGACGAGTTCAAGTCACTGTAAATAGTCTTTCCCCGCATAAATCAAAGAAGTACTTGACGATATAACATATTTGCGGTGACTTGAACTCGTCGCAAAAAGTTTTAACACAACACTTGATCAAGGTTAAGAGCTTATTTGCTACAAATTTATAGTTTTTTTTTACAACTAAAATTCATCAGAGATATTTTTTGACGAAAATTACTTATTGTGACCATCTTGTTCATAGCAAATAATTATTTGTGAGATTAATTTTTTGTAGAAAAATAATGTTTTATAACTATTAAAGCATCACCTGAGATGCATTTTTGTGACAAAAAAAAACTGATTTTGCTGTGAAAAAATTTTGTTACAAAAAATAAGTTTTTGTGACCAAAACGTAATTTTACAAGAAAAACACATAATTAAGATTTCTTTATCCACAAACCCAACAACCAAAGATTTTTAAACAAATTTTTTTTTGCGACAAAAAATAGGCTTTTTGCCACACTATGTTGTTACGGCAAAAACCCATATATGTTCTAGTGCATGATGATAAAAATAAAAATATTGCTATATGTACTCATATTTTTTTTTTATTAATTATAAGATTTATTTTGTTAGTTATATTTTAAAATTTTAAATTTAAATTTTAAATTTTAAATTTTAAATTTCATGATTTTCAACCTATTAATAGCTGACAAGAAGTGAGGTTTTTTATAAAGAAATTTTGAATACATGTAACACTATTCTAAAAATAAAGAGGAAGAAGAACCGAAGAAACCCTTGGCCTTGGGTGAACTTATGTTCTCCCTCTTTACGGACAAGTATAACAGCAATGCATATAGATGCACCAATGGAACCAAGCGACCAAATAAATATGCCGGAGAGCGAGAAGGCAATGTGTGTGTGTGTGTGTGTATATATATATAATATGATTCGGACAATTTTGGAATATTCATATGATCATGAATTGTAGAACTGGACGATTAGGAATACTGTGGTAGAGTGAGAATGTGGTAGCTAGCTAGGTCAACGTTGAGCAGTATCGATCGATCATTCATATATATATATATATATAAACAAAGTATCACCTCACCTGCAGTGGCTGCAAATTCATGACTTCCAATTGAAGTTTATAATGCCATGCTGAGTCACAGATCGCCCTACGACACAAGATAGCCCAGCTGCTAGCTATAAGCGCAGGAAAATAAATAATGGGCGTTTATACTTGAGTCCCAGCAGAGAGATTGAGTGAAGGGGAAAAAAAGAACCTGCTTTAAAAGAAGAAGAAGAAGAAGAAGATAGAATGAATAGAGTTCAGAACAACCTGCTTGAAACATTTTCTGTTTTCAAGAAAAAAATATTTGTAAGCTTTACATCCCAAATTATTACTAATTTTCAAAGTGTCATACTCCATTAACTATTAAGTCCGAATAGGGGCGCAAAAAAAAAGTAAAAAAAATCCGAAAAGGGAAAGTTAAAAAGTCCATTTCCCAAACCGCGGAGAGCGGGAAAGAAACTTCTATTCCGCGCTTACGTACAAAAAGAAGTTGGAATGCCGTTAATTACTTGAGCTAGTTGAAAGAGCCTAATCCGGCTCAGCAGAAGTTTGGGCTTAAAAAGTAGCTCAATCGCAGTAATCCAAGTGGCCGTCAACATTGGACATGTTTCAGCCTTTCATGGCCTTGTAGGAAATAAGGCTTTGTTTGATTTTACAAAATATTTCAATTCAATTTATCTCAACTCATTACTATATTATAATTTTTTTAAATTTTTATATAAAATATCATATAAATTCAATTTTTTCAAATATCAAAATAAAAATTATATTTTAATAATATTTTATTTAACTTTTAATCTCTCATTTTATCTTTTCTCATTTTTGTGACCAAAAAAGACCTAAACCTCATTTCCTGAAGTTCAAAAACTGATCCCGCAAAGTGCAAAGCACCCGAAATTATGAACGCTTCCGATCCGTTACTAGAAAAAGAGAAATTTAGCTCCATTCTGTGTCTTTTAAAGTCCGAATCCTGTGTCTGTCACCTCCATCATTTTCTTAATCGAACAAGTAACACTATATTGAAAAGCATGTTTCCCCAGTTAGAAAGATCAGCACACGCACCTAACTCTCGTGTATTAATTCGATTAGGACAAACAGGATTATAGAGACTGGTGCATAAAAGTAGCCCCATATAATGATGGAAAATCTGCAGTAGTAATGCACCTAAAGCATACTCTATATTCTTCTATCATATAAACATGTTTTGGTCCCCTAGATAATTAAAGGGGCCATCAACTGAATGGAAGAAAAAAAAACGAATTTCCAAACTATACTCGAACTACATTATATTCCATCAAAGCACAAGCCTTACATACACTTCATGCGACTGTTTTCCTAATTACTCATCAGAGCCAAACAACAACATGAGACCATGAAGCAACTAATTGCAAAGACAGCAAATAGTGTTGAGATTGAAGTCCACAGAATATGATTCTACAAAGGACCTACATTAGACAATCTAAAAGACATTATCAAGCACCTTGATGAATGATGGTTTTATGTATATAATTGGAAATGGCATGGTACTTACTCCAGTATTCATGAGGAGTACCTATTGTGACTATACAATGAAAATTGAAGGGTTGGTCTGCATTGATTGCTTATGCAAAATGTTGTACAATATCTCTTCCATCTACTCTAACTGTTCACCTGATTCAACCTCTTCCTCTTCCAGTTTGTAGGCATCAATCTCTGCAAAGTATTGCCTCTGCTGCATAATGAAGTCTTGGGGCAAGTCATGGTTTGAAACATCTACATGACACCGCTTCTGCAGATATATCACAGGCCAATGGGAAGTATAGCTAAGTATTTACTATGAGTTAAGATGCAAATGCTAAAACAAGCAAGAATTGCAGTCTTGCAGAGACGAAACAGACTTAGCAGTGTATGGCATGATGCAGTAGTTAACTACACTATAAATACTTGAATACAGTGTAAGTCTCAGTGAAGTATCTCCCCAGTTTCAGCAGCAAACGTTTGGATCTTTTTATTTTTTATTTTTGATAAGTAAGAAGTAATTTTATTAATGTGAATGAAATAAGCCAGAACCTATGTACACAGAAAGTATACAAAAGTATGCCTAATTACATTTTAGGAGGACTAACTTAAAGAAAGAAACTCATGGACATTGTTTCCCTCCAGCACAATGGCTGAAAACCAAAACAAAAGAGTTTGAACAAAAAAATTCTGCAACTCAATCATAGTGCACTCCCTATCCTCGAAGCAACGCGCATTCCTTTCCGACCAAATACACCACATGATACACAAAGGGATCAACTTTCATGCTGCTTTTACCTGAGGACAACCATAAATTCCTTTCCAGCACGCGAGTAAATCCACCACCTTCAATGGCATGACCCAAGCAATATCCATTCTTCGAAAAATTCCATTCCATAAAGCTCTTGTCACATCACAATGTAACAAAAGATGATCCACGGATTCTCCCTTTTTTTATACAAATAACACCAGTCCATCACTATGAGTCCCCGCTTCCTCAAGTTGTCTGTGGTCAAAGGTTGTTCCACTGAGGGTGACCCTGAAATAAGGTAAGCTGATCTATCACCGATGCCTCCCTATTAACTGCAATGCCATAAAGAATTGGGAAGGTCTTTGCCAATGGTTGCTCTCCACACCACACATCATGCCAGAATCGAATTCTAGTGCCTCCTCCAACCACATAACGGATAGTGCTTTCAAAACATGGCCAACCCCCCTTGATATAGTTCCACAGCCCCACACGATAACCCCCCCCCCCTTTTCACTTCTTTGGTACACCACCCTCCCCATTCGCTACCATGTCTTGCGTCACTAGCTTCTTTCCACAATAACTCCCCCTCTGAATAATACCTCCATAGTCACTTCCTAATAAGGCTTTATTGAAGATTCTCGTATCGCGCACTCCTAACCCTCCACTTGATATTGGAGAACACACTTGCTTCCAATTAACGAGATGAAATTTTGGTTCATCCCCTAATCCTCCCCAGAAGAAGGTTCGATTGTTCATTGTCGCCGGAGACCCACTGATCGTAGGGCCATTGAAGCTCAAAGTCTTCTTCCTCCAAGTTAGCTCCGAAGCATCCCTGGATCGTGACCCATAACGCGCGACCAATAACTTCTCTTTACCTTTGGTCTGATCCGCGCCCAGGGCCTGATCCATCAGCCCACCAACTGAGTCCACCTCGCTCAGTATTTCTTGCCCCTTATTCAAATGGGCCTGGTCCCATTTGGAGCCCACCTTCAACTCAAAATGTTGTCGTCTTTAACGCAGCGTATTAGCTGCTTAACTTTAGCAGACATAATGGACAACTGTTGGTCCATATCGAACAACTCCCTTAAGAAATTTTCCACTTTCAGCCCGACACCTCCTTTGCACGTCTCCACCCTCTGTTGCACCCTCACCATTTGCAGGTTTGACTTCCCAGCTTGTGGCACTGCTCGAGGAACCTCTAGTGCCTCCTTGTACGATCGAGCTTGAACACCCACCGTCTTCCCTCTCTCAACTTCCATCGGAATCTTCACCGGAATCCTTACGTTACCGCTCCCCTCCCCCACAAAGCCCCACAAAGCTTCTCTCATCCTTCTCCATCAATTACAGTTTTTCTCTTTAGGAATAAGAATAAAAGCTCGCCTTCCACCACCTCCGTATTCTGCCACTGCCATGTACCGTCCTCTTGCATTTGCACATCGCTGCGCTAAGAAACAGCGGCCATTCTCCCTTACCGACGTGGAGTAGGCTTTATCTTCCCCTTTCAGACAATCCACCATGGCTTTTGCCAGCCACCTCACCAAATAAGGTCCCAAAAACAACCTATTCATCACCTTCCATCTCCTTTTCGTGATGTTCAATAGGCCCCCTTCCTTCTCGAGTGTGAAAACTTTTGACTCAATCACCAAGTTCTTTCTTAAAACCATCTTTTTAACCAACCAGTACATTAAACAGAAAATAGCATAACACTAGATCCTTTCCTTCGCATAAACCATTGTTGTAGCTTCAGAAGGAGTCCATCTTTTTCACATGTGTACGGAGAGAACATTTTTAGGAGAGTGAACTTTTCAGTTCTTTTTACATCCCCTATTATATTTTTACAGCATATATATATATTTTTTGATAGGTAATAGTTTCTATACAGCATATAGTCTGTAATGTGTGACAAAGTTAGCATAACTCATAGTACCAAAAAGACCGTCTATACTTTTTGATGAAGTGAGAAGTGAATAAACAAGGAGGGGGGACCCACTAAAAAAATCAGTTGCATTATCCGATATGATATAAGAAAAACTACTTTAATCTGACATTAGTGTTTGACTATTGAAGTGAGAGAGTAGAAACAGGGCCAATGTAGAAGATAAAACAGAAAAAAAAGGGGGTGGAGATAGTATATCATGCCCAAAATAGAAAGAAATCCGTGACAAAGCATTTAAACAAACCTTTTTAGGAGGTGTGATACTTGCTTCTGGTTGACCTTTGTCTCTATCTTTGTTTATTCTTTTCCTAATATGAAGGCAAGGGACATTCACAGTGGCGTTAATAAACATACTGGACATTAATAAAACAAACATGATCACAGTCAGGGGAAATCAGCCCCAACGGCAATGAAAATGGAATATTGATAAAGAAGTACAAAGTAGAAAAAGAATATTACAAAACATATACAACAAAAAACAGCGCATTGTGTATTTAAAGTTCTTCATTCAAAATCACATAAACTAATAGAGATTTTACTTAAATAAATAATAATAGTAATAATAATGGTGACTTCAATTTACGGGGGATTCATAAGACTTATATGTTTAGGTCCCCAAGTCTCCCTCTGTTTTTTCTTTACAAGTCCTCAAGTCTTCGTATTCCATAAATCACAAGTTTCCACTGGCCGGCATACCTCTAAAAGATTGGATTTGAAGAAATAATATTGGTAATTCAAAAAAAAAGATCATACACATATTAATCATGTAGGCCACCTATAGGTTCTTTCCAAAATAGCAAAACATCCATCATGTATTGCCCAAAGCAGTTCAGTGAATAAAAATTAGGAAATTTCTCAGGCCTTCAAACTCAAACCAGTTTAGTCCCATTTTATATTATTTAGTAACGCTGAAAAATACACTAGATCCTGATCGAGCCGTACAAAGCATACAACACTTCTGCGGCTTCTTCTATACATAGTATTATAACCTACTATTTTCAAAGATTAATTGAAATGAATCACAGATTACAGAAAGACCACACAAACGAAAAATGTTGTGATTTACCGGATAGTCTGCTGGACCTTTACTGCAGGAGGGCAACTCGAAGGTGCAGCAATTGATCTCGCTTTAGCATTTTGTTTATCTGTAGTCTTTCGTCGACCATAAACTGAAGAAGTCTCAGATGTCTCACAAGTACCAATACCTAAATCCATAACACAGGATATTCACTAAGTTGCAGAAACAGAATATACAGGTTGCAAAACAGTGTCACAAAACAAGGACAATGTTGATGAGCACAAAAGGGGGAAACCACCAGAGGAATTCGTATATAGCACACTAGTATCAAAGAGACCCTTCAAATATGCGTACAAACTCAGTAAGATTGGAAAAAGTCCCAACAATTAAGCTAAACAAACAATTCCAGGCGAGGAATGCCTAAATATAAAAATATGTTCACTTGATGATTCGTCGTCTAAACTAGTAAATCAATTGCCCAAAACCAAAAACCCCGACTAAGATATCTACCAACACTTTGTACGAACAATGACTGGGTGAATTCAAACTCCAAAATCACGTAAAAATAATAGGAAGCTAAACCCTAGTGTAGAATCGCGAATGAAATGCAGACAAGAGAGATAGAGAGAGAGGAGATGAGGAGGAGAATAACCGTGAACTGAGGAAGCATTGAGCGACTGTGGCGGAGGAGAAGAAAAGGAGGAAGGGTCGTCGTTGTTGAAAACGTGGGAAACAATGGCATGAGGGGAAGAGGGGAAAGGGGTTGAGAGAGTGAGAATGGTAGACGGGATGGTGAGGTTGGTAGAGTCGGAGAGGGGTATTCTGAGGGGTTGGCGACGTTTCTTAGAACCCATTTCTACGAATCTTGATTTATTTCATTACTCAGCTCCTAAAACTGCCTGCGATTGTGAGGATCTGTCTACTATTATATTGTTAGAGACAACAGAGAGAGAGTAGATTTTGGAGGAAACTAATAATGGAGTGGCGGGAAGTTCTGAGTCAAGGAAATTGGGTTGAAACACTGTGAGAATCAGATTAACAGAGAGAGAACGGAAGGACTCAGGAGGAGGGGGGATTGGGATGCGACGGTGGGGGGCGTCCCAGGCAAGCAGGATGGCTTTACTCTTTTAATAGGCTGCGGGCTTCACTTTGGGCTTTACTACTTCCCGCATTGGCCCACTAAGGAGCTGGGCCTGACGTCTTGTTCTCAAATCTCTATCCGCCTACAATTCATTTGGGCCATGCTACTGTTTTTGCAGACCAGCCCTTCCAATATCTTCTTTATGTCTTATAATTTCATTTTAAAAGCCTCACATGTATCATCTGCGTTTCCCACAAATTTTCCTTCACCCAGACCCACAATACTCCTGTGGCCAGAACTCCCAGTGAAAGCAAATTCTTCTTCAACACAGGCCACAGCACCACCGCAGCCTTCCCCACAGCACCACCGCAGTCTTCCTCAAGGCAAACTGAGACACACTCTTGCTGTGTAATAACACCCTTCCATTGCCTTTAGATTTCAGTGAAGCCTTCGATACTTTTAAGCATAATTTACACTTCTTTTTCTTTTTTATTTTCACATATTTTTTAAACTTTTTATATTTAAAAATAAAATAAAATAAAATAAAATCACAATATTAAAAAAATATTTATTTAATCATTACGAAAATCGGTGGCCACTTGTCGGGAGGTGAGAGTGGCACTTTCCAGTATCATATTGACGTGAAAGAATATAATTTTAATGTATATAAAATATTAATATTTAACTTTACAATTCATAATAAAATGTTACAAGAAAATAGAAATTTACTTACGAGGGGTTTGTTAATTGTTTCGTTAAGGGATCTCTAGTCGTACGAGTCGTCTCTGGTGAGTGGGAGTTTTGGGAACGCAGTTAGGGTTTAGCGCGAGCCTTTTAGAGCGCCCTTCTCACCGCCAATTTTCCGCACCTACTGACAGAACACAGACTCACGCCCACACTGTGACTCAGATCACGGAGAGAGATCGAAAGAGATGGGGAAGAAGGCGAAGAGCTCCAGAAAGGGGAAGAAGGCATGGAGGGCAAACATAAGCACGGAAGATATCGAACACTTCTTCGAGAAGTCCACCAAAGACGCTCTCTCGGGTGGCTCTCTCTCCTTCGCCCCATCCGACTCCCTCTTCGTTCTTGACAGATCCAGAGGTACTCTCTCGTCGCTCTTATTTTTACCCGCCTCTCCACACCCCTCTTAAGCCCTTTTCATCTTCTCCATCTTAGCTTGGCTTTATTACATTTGTCTATACATGCACTTACTCGTTCTCATTCCGATTCTGAAGGCTTCGAATGTTAGGTTTTTCTTTTTTTAGGGTCGGTGCTTCAATTTTCACTTTTCATTTTCTTGGATATCAATTGCAACGTGATTGCAATTCTTAAGGAACATCTAATATGAGAGGTTGTCAAATTATCTATCCCGTTTGGTTTTTTGTTTTTCCTTGGTGGGTGAGAAGGATTTGTAGCATCTTGGTAAGTGTCCAATAATCTGATGCTCATGTCTGCTACCTTCGAATTTGACGCCGTTTTGGCTTTGATTGTTGGGGCTTGGCTGCTACCGACGTCTCTTTGCACTTGCAAGGAATTAGTCGGCCACTAATTCTTACCGGCTGATTAAATTTATGGCAAAGTGAAAGGGTTGGGAAGGAAATTTCTGATGTGGAGTGACTTATAAAAAATATATATGTATATATATGATGGGAAGTAAATCACTTGGCTTCGTGGTGGGATAAGCATTGTGTTTAGTTTATGGAAATGTGTATTTGTTTCTGGAAACTATGAACTAAGTCTGGCTAATGTGCATGGAAGCCTTTTCCTTTCAAAGAAAGTGATTAGAAGTTCTGTACCTTTTTTCTGATCAGATCTTTCTGTGAGGCGGAAGATTGAAAAACATAGGGAAAAAGTACTCCGTTGTGACAGCCTGCTAGAGAAGAACCCTTTTGTTCAGCCAGTTCCATCATCAACACTGAAGAAAACAAAGAGAATGCATAAGGAGGTTTCAAAAGCAAACGATGCAAATGAAGATTGTCCCAAGGTCTACAATATACATAATCAGTAGAGAAGCTACTACATTTGAGTTTTTGGAACTTGTTTTCTTATCACTTTGTATTTACCTTTTCTGTTGATGACATCTCTCAGGGTGATTCTACCACAGCTTCTGGCATGGACGACATATGGGATGAGAAAGGTTTCTTCTTCATTAAACTGATGCATTAATGCTTTCACTGTTTTGTTTTCCTGATATTACATGCATCACAGAGGAATTTTTTGACACTCTTGCAGGAGAAGGCAACAACACTGCCAAAAAGGTAAAATATTATGGTGTATACTTGAATTCAAAATATTGATGGAACTGTTGTATGTCTCGTGTCATCCCTTGTTATATCTTAATTCTGAGCAAGGGTATAAGAAAGTTAATTCTGATTCTGAGCGTTGGAGATTGATGCAAGGCGTATCCCTTGTTCCTTTGTGGCCATAAAATCTCAAGAGTCAATTCTCTTTATGATTTCTTACTGCTGAACTGCATACTAAAGATGTTGCATTGATTGGTCTTTAATGGTCCTAATTGATAATATGAGTGTTTACCCCTTATTCTTGTCAGAGATTGAGGCCTTCAATTATTCCAGCAGTAGAAGTTGAGCCTCCGGGTTGCTCATTCAATCCCTCGGTAGGAAGTCATCAGGTAATTTTGTGATATGTAATACATGTTTTTCCTCTGCATGGAGCTCTACGTTGCATACATTTTGATATCTTCTTTTGGCAATTCAGGAGGTGCTGGCTTATGCTGTTGCAGAAGAAATGCAGAAGGTCTATCAAAAAGAGTTGGGCCCTCAGCCAGTTCCATTAACTGTGCCTGGGGAAGTCATCGATGAAGAAGATGTTAGTATCTTTTCCTTCATTTTATCTATCTTCTACTAGGCATCCTCTTTTGCTTTAAGGTGTAGCGGCATTAGGGATTTTTGCACCCATCCCATGTACCTGGGCACTGTGGCTGTTGGTTTATGCGCAATTTATCCATGAAAACAATTATCTGCTACAGATCCTTTTCATGAAATATGTAACATTGCTTTTGAATTGTATAACTAAGGTGGGACCCTATAATAACCAGCTATTTTTTAGATGTATTTTATTGAGGCAGATAAGGGAAGTGATGATGAGATGAATTTGGAAACTTCAGGTGAAAATGAGGAGTCTGCCCTGGATAAAAGGTTAGTTTGTTGGGGCAATCGTTGGTTTTTATTTTTTTATTTATAATTTATAATTTGGGCTCAAGGTTCAGGTGACTGCAAATTCATCAAGTTGAATAAAATTTGTTCTTAAAGTATCTTGATGGTGTCATTTTCAAAATATATGTGGGCTTGTGCTGCCTGCTGATATATTTCATAAAGTTCTTGTCACATCTATTGCTATCAGAAGGAATTTCTGGCTTTCGTATCTGGTCATGTCATGTGGTCTCTGATGCGCTCTTATTTATGTTTCGTAAAGTTCTTATCACATCTATTGTTATCAGAATGAATTTCTGGCTTCGTATCTGGTCATGCCCTTTATTATGATGTGAATATCACTAAAACTAAATACGAGTTCATATTGCAGGTCAAGTAGAATAAAGAGGTTGACACGAGTTGAGCTGAATAGGAGAGCTAGACAAAAAGAAAAGCTGAGAAAGGAAGCAGAGGCTAGAAGGATGGATGAAATATCTAAAGAAATTGACTGGTAAGATGATACTTTGATTCTACAAACAAATACCTCCGTGCAGAGTATATTCTAACCATTGCTTGGTCCTCCTGATGACAGTTTACCAGATATCATTCACGAAATAGCCAAGGAGGATGAGGAGAAGCAGAAAAGACACCTCCGACGAGTTGTAGCCAAACAAGAAAGACTAAAGTCATGTCCACCACGCTTGGGGAGGCACAAGTATAATCTCCGTTTATGATTTTATGATATATGGTCTTAGGTGCAACAATAGAGTTATAGAAGTGAAGGGAATGCTACCCACCCATGGGTAGTCCAAGTGGTAAGGGCGAACTTGTGTGCATGTGCCCCGTATCACAAGTTTGATTCCCTCTGGGATCAAACTACGATTTAAGTGGGAGGCCATGGCATTGGGTTGCTGTGCTAGTCTCCCTGGGGGTTTAGGTTCCATGGATGAGTCATAAGGGCTCTGCTGTGGGGTGGTTCCCCCGTCATTAGAAAAAAAAAAATGAAGGGAATGCTAATTACCTCTTTTTCCCTTGATGGCTATCAGTCCCTCTACTTTATGGTTGGAGGTGGAAACTTCACTTTAACTACTAATATTGCATCTTGTAGTTTTTTTTTTTCTCTTCTGCCTTTGGAGGTGGGGGGGCCTTGTTTCAATCTCTACAGATGGTCTAGGTGCCACATGTTACTGAAAATTGAAGGCATCTAATTTGATATACTCAAACGTGAATAGGGTGGTCAAAGTTTTTTTTTCAGCAGCAATAAATGGTTAATGTTCATTTCAGATATGAGCCCGCTCCAGTTCAAGTGCTACTATCTGAAGAAATAACTGGATCACTCCGCAAGTTGAAGGTTTAATGAAAACTTTCCCTTTTCCAAAGCTTTCCTAGTTATTGTTGAACTTGCAATTGTTATGGTTTTGATGGATGCTAGAGAACATTCCTGATCCCTATTTTGTATTTAGGGTTGTTGCACCCTTGTGAAGGACCGGTATAAAAGCCTAGAGAAAAGAGGATTGGTTATCCCAACAGTCAAAAACAGGTGATTAGTTAATTATATGTTTTCATTCTTTATCGTTCACAGTTAACTTCAGCTTCCATTTTTTGTCCCCTGAGCAAGTGTTGTTATATATTGCCATCGTCAGAATGATTGGATGCACGTTCATCGTGAAGCTTTGATTATTTTCCTTTATAAATGAATGTTGCTTAAATCTCCTTTTTACTTTGTAACTAAATGTTGGCTCATGGATGTGAACTTGAACAGGAAGTAGAGTGTGGTTTGACGTTGAACCAAGTTTTCACGGGAAGGGTTATCCTTATAAACAAATCATTGTCGGTGGACTCAGCTACACATAATGAAGTTTGTTGTTCTCGATGTTTACTAACGGAGTTTTGTTCTTTTGCACACTTTCCTGGTAAAATATTTCCGGTCCTTTTTAGTTTTCGGTAGGTATTATTATTTGTTGTAAACCATTTATTTCCAAACTTTAAGCTTGCATTTATATAAAGCAAGCATCGAGGCTGGTTTTGCAAAGATCCATAAGGGCAGGAAAGGAGGGAGCGCCTGGGATTCTTGGAAAGTAAAACTCTTGCCTTTTTTTTTTTCTTTTTTTTGAGAAGTTGACATTTGAAGATGAATGTGTGATTTTTTACTGTTCGAGGAGAAAGAGTGCACTTGTTGTCGTGATGACATTAGGATTTGTGTTTTATGAAGATCACAAGAGCGCACATAGTGGATTCAATAATGATAAGACGACACAAAAGAAAGATCAAATAATTGCTCTTTGGAGAGAAACATAGCAGCCAATTGAACTTCACGTGTCCATATTTCAAGAAAGCTCATTCTCGCTTATTTTTCATTTCTACTTGCATGCAAATGAATACTAAGCTTTTCCTGATTTGGAGGAAATTACATTTTTGCGATTAAAAAAAATGAAGATCTATAACAGTAGAAATGTTTAAATGCCTTCTTTGAACAATAAATCTTGATGAAAGTAGAAATCTTGATGCAAGGAACAATAAATCTTGTACGCGCACACCCAAATGTGAACAGTTTTTTTACTGTTCACCATCAAGCACTGCCCTTCCTTGAAATGAAGAGCTCCTTATTATAATAATAGATTGGACACGTTCGATTCAAGTGAAACACATTGGCAAATCGATACCACCAAACTTTGTTCAGAAAATTAATAAGAATTTTCAGTCTCCAAAGTGCTTAAAAATCAATAATAATTCGTTGGAAGTAATTGTCTCCCATCTAAAACCCTATCTTGCTCTGGCTTCATGAACTCTCAATTCACTTTCGGCAGTGTGGTGTATATATATGCCATTTCTTCGTAATTTGCAACTCTTCCTCGCGTTTGTGTGGGTGTGTATATATTAGTTGCTGTATCAGTATTTCTATGGTATGACTCCCAATATGCATTCCTTTCTTTTATTACGAAAAGAAGATCAGCATGGAACACAATATATGAGAGCTTAAGGTTGGTATATGCCTATATGGTTGAACCATAACAAACAGAATGTATCGCATGTTTTCTACCCGCTGTGAGCTGAAACATAAGACTTCAATCGGTGAGTTGAATGGATTGTTAGAGATTTTTGAAGTATTTTGGAGACTGATTCAAACAAAGACAAGGCCCATTACTAGGGTTGCAACCCGATCACCCCGGTTTGTGTTTGAACCCAACCCGATCTGACTCAACATTCAGGATAGAACAACTTGACCCATAACAGCAAAGCTCTGCAAAACAAAAACTAAGAGCTCGGGCTGATTGTTAAGAGGGGTTGCAAGGCTTGAGTCTCGACCTCAACCTCGACCATAATCGTCAATTGACCTTTATTCTGACATTTAGGAACCACAACATTATCCTTAGTCTCACGATAAAACTTTGATGGGGGCGAGTTTGGCAACAAAACGAAACCATGAATCTCATCGACAGTGAATTCGTCGAAATCTCAGAGATCTCTTTCTTTTGGCGCCCCATGAAAGAAATCTAAAGTAGTTCTCAGATTCAAAAATTAATTTAGGGAGATGGAACTGGATGTCAGCGACTTTAATCTCATTAACAATGAACTTGTCGAACAGAGTGTCCTTATTCCATTGCATTTGTTGTTGACGAACAATTTAACATTTAGCGGGTTCGACCCACAAGCCTGTTGAAAATTGCATGTGTTAGTGGGTCGGGTCGGTGAGCACAATTGGATTAAGTGATCAGCTTTTTTGCACAGGCCTACCCATTACTATGCCTAATTCAAACTAAAGCTCTAATTCTTTATGTGGAAAATTCTAGATCTTGCCCATCAAAGATGTTGCTAGGTCCGCGGTGTGCCTTGTAAAATATCCTAAAATGAAGTTAACCTAGACAACTCAAACATTCAATTGCCACTTTGTATAATCTAGCACCTTTTTTTTTATGGTTGTCCTCAAAGATTTCAGAACTCTTCCATTAAACTTATCTAAGATTTGCCAACCCACCGAATCCAATGCTCTCAGAAACATAACCAATCCACACATAATTTTTCACCACTCTCTTATTAGTATGGAAAAAGGAAAAAATGGGTGCTCTCACTCCAATTATTTTATTTTCAAGTGTTTTTTTTAATTTTATTTAGTAATTAATAAAGTGTTGTCTAATAATATTGATTGGAGTGAGAGATTATTTTGTTTCTTTAAAAAAATTACGTGTTAAAAATTAATGTAAAAACAAAGTTAAAATAGATTAGCTGGATCCTATAGTGGGATCCTTGGCATTATCTATATGGAAAATAGTCGGTAAGAGCACATTAGATTATTTAAAATTATCTTTTAAAAAGTATAAATTTGTATATTTATTAAAAAAATTTAATCATATTTGATCAAAAGTGAATAAAAGTATTTTTTGTGAATAGTAAAGGTAAAAATTTGTCCAACAAAAGTCAAAATTTTTTATTTCTATTTTTGATCAAATATGACCAAAATTTGCTGAGAAATGTGCAAATTTATACTTTTGAATTATAGTTTTAAGTAATTCAATAAGAATGTTCTCTTAAATAAATAAAAAAAAAAGAAAAAAAAGAGGCCGATCACCCGAGTTGACCGATTTTCCGAACCGAAAAGTTTGTTTATTTTGTAAAAAGAAAATGCTATTCACCGGGTGAACAGCATTCCGTTTTCATCCCATTTATATTTTTTAATTTTAAAAAAATATTTTTTAACACCTTAAAACATTTTTTAAAAATATAAAAAAAAAATTATAATATTATTTACAAATACTTATTTAAAAATTATATAAAAAAAACTGAAAAAAAAAATTAAAAAATATAAACGGAATGAAAACAGAATGTATTCACCCCGATGAATGGCACTTCCCTTTGTAAAAATTATTATTATTATTATTATTTGAAATAGTCTTCCAATATCGTTACCGACCCGTTTTGTTTTTAACGGGTAATATCCGGTAACCGATAAACAAAAATAATTTTACCCTCTCCCTCTCAGTTCACTCGACGCTCTCACTCTCTCGGTCCTCTCCCTACGCATCTCAGACAAAGCACTCACTTTCTCCCTCGCATCTCTCACTCTCTCGGTCTCTCCCTCGTAGCTCACTCTCGTCGTCACAGAAGGTATGGTCGGTTCCGATTATTTTTGCTCTTATTTTCTTTTATTTGATTGGAAATGGAGGAGTTTTGTGGGGGTAGATTTGATGGGCGTGAAGCGAGATTCGAAGGGTGCCCTTGAAGCGTTTGAGGAAAATGGAGTGAAGGCTGAGAGTGATAAGCGTGAGAAAGGGTACTTTCACCTATATGGCCCGATGGATTTTGCAAGTTTCACAGGATTTGATTTGCTTCATTGATTTTATAAGGATTTAGGGTTAGGATTTTATTTATTTTCCGAGTGAAGTGGTTCAAGAAAATGTTCAAAATGCCTGAAATAGCATTGCCATTTTCTGGGTAATAAGCATAAATTTTATGGTTTGGTTTTTGGAGTGGGTATGGGAATGACAGGTTGTTCCTCAATTGCATTATCACCAAAAATCGGACCAGACGCAGACTTTATAGTTTATATTCTGCAGAAAGATCCTTCTAGAGGTGATAATGGATAAAGGGGAAAGGGCAGGGGGCTTGGGATCTGAGTTTCGTCCTAATGGAACATGGTTTTCTCTTGATGGGGAAAAAATGACAGTATTATAAACCTAATATAAACCTGGAACGGCATATGTTATTTACCAAAACCTTTTTGTTGTCTACTACCTCGAAAATCAGGTTAAATGGTTTCAATTTTGCTGAGCCACAAGATGATCTAGTGGCATTTGTTGAGTATAAAACTTACTATGTTTGAACAATTTAGGAGGATTTGATTTGGAATTGGAGGTATATATGTCTATGCATGGAAATTAGGAAACCCATCTAGGGTGTTGTTTGAATTGCACAAAGAACTATAAAATAAAGTTTAAACAGTCTAGCTTCTCCCTGCATTTTCAGACTAAGTACACGTTTGGGATTGCGATGAGAAATATTATTTTTAACTTAAGGCTTATACCTTAAAGTTTAATATAATAAGCTCTACTACTAAAACGTCATTTACGGTTTGAGATTTATATGTCTAAAACACTTTTTAGAGTTAATTACGGTAATTTTTTAAAATATATAGTTATCTGCAGAAACTTTTTGATAAAAACTCCAATTTGGTACTTTTTGAAAAAAAAGATTTTTAGTTTTTCTAACTGCCTAAAACATTTTTTATAAAATAATCAAACACATAATTTTTTCTTTAAAAGTGTTTTTACCAACTTAAAAGCACTTTTTAAGACTTGAAACGCAATTTCAAACAGGCTCTAAGCTCCTGTTTGGATTTAAAAAGCATTTCATCTCATCATTACAACTTTTCTAAATTTCCACACAAAATATAATGAACAATTCAACTTTTTCAAATCTCATAACAATTATATTATTAAAAATTAATATTCTAAAAATATTTTATTTAACTTCCATCTTTCATCTAAAACCATCTCATCTGATCTCATCTCATTTTGATCAAAGTGGGCCAAAGACAAGATAAAAGCTCCAATTTGGTGCTTTTTGAAAAAACTGATTTTTAGTTTTTCTAACTGCCTAAAACATTTTTTATAAAATTATCAAACACATCATTTTTTTTTAAAAGTGTTTTTAACTACTTAAAAGCATTTTTTAAGACTTGAAACACAATCCTAAACAGGCTCTAAGCTCCTGTTTGGATTTAGAAAGCATCTCATCTCATCATTACAACTTTTTTAAATTTCCACACAAAATATAATGAACAATTCAACCTTTCAAATCCCATAACAATAATATTATTAAAAACTAATATCTAACAATATTTTATTCAACTTCCATCTTTCACCTAAAACCATCTCATCTTATTTCATCTCATCTCATATTGAATTAAATTGGGCCAAAGACAAGGTAAGAAACAAACATTTCCCAAGAGACTCCCCTTTGTATCATGTGGTGCCTGTGGCAGGAGCGTAATGAAATGACTTTCGAAGACAAGGAGAGATCAAGAGAGCAGCTCATTGTTTTCTTTTATAGAACTTTATGTAACTGGTCAATTGCCGTAGATTTTAATGGCATAGACCTTCATGATTTTCTTCATTCTGACCTACTGTCCGGATAGGCGTTGAACACTTTGTAATTGGCTTTTGCCCATTCATTTTATTAATAAATTTTTATTTAAATAAAATAAAAAAACATATCCCAAGGCCCAAGGTGACAACACTATGCTTTCCTAGAAACCCATATGTTTTATTTCCTTGATTTTGTTTGGTTAAATTGTCACTTTTTGCTAATTCTGGACAAGTTCAAGGGATGACCCACTTGTCGTTTATCTTTTACTTATCAAAAAAACTTTCTATGCTTATTAAACAAAATATGACAGTTTAAAGGCTCCCCTAATCTTGTTGTGCTATCTGATCTAATGTATCAAATGCTTAAGGTAAGTGGGAGCTCAAATTGTAGCTTGGTTGTACCAAGTGATATGTAGCTTGTTGTATAATGATGTCTCTATTTGAGAGTTCAATCTTCATCAGTTAGATGTTCCAGTATAATTTATTTTACCTGCATTTTTTTAATTCGAGTGTGTATTGTTGTTGGGATCTGTACGTGGGTACCCAGGTCATTTAAATTGTCTCTTTTTGTGGTTGCTTTGGTGCTGCCTATCACAAGCACTCTCATTTGTTTGAGGATGACACTTTGGTGGTATCATTTGTTACATATTTCAATGTATTTTTCATGCTTCTGGGTATGCATTGAATTGTTGATATGATGCTATTAGCTTGCTCTTTGATCAGCTATGTAATTAATTTTAGTTAGTTTTGGATGAAGTTGAAGCTGTGTAATGCGTACATGCCCTTGCATGTGAAGTACTCTAGTTTCAATCTTAAAATAGAAGATTATTTAAGCACAGCCTATTTATTTTTAATAATGTGCAACTTTAAAATATTCTTGGGCTTTATCTTTAGTAGTCCAAAATTGTTTGATTCAAAGATGAACCCATGGAAACCTGGGTACAAAAATAGCATTTAAACCATATTTATCGGACCATCCCCGCTAGAGATGAAACACAAATGACACAAAATTTCAGCCGGAAAAGGCAAATGGGATGTTTAGAATAGACACAAAAATAGCTTTGAATGCTCCAGAGAAGGGAGAGGGAAAAAAAGTCAGAATACCTGTTTACCCGAGAAGGGGTTTCGGGGTCGGGTTATTGAGTAAATGGGCTATCGGCCAAATGGAATAGATAAATGCCGGCTCGAGTTGGAAATAACGTTAGCGGGTTGGGTCGCTTGAGCAGTCTTCGAGGCTGAATTTGTTACTTAGATAATTAAAAGATAGCTGTAAATTAGGTGTAAATAGTTGACTAAACTAAGTAGACAATTGCGGCACTTATAGGGATGCAATTAAGGCACCGAAAGCACCGAAAACATGATTTAAGGAGCTGAAAATATTTGACTAATGTGATATATAGATTTTCTATATAATTGAAAGGAAATACAAAGAAAAGATATTCAGACCAAAATTGACATGGTATCAGAGCCTCTCTAATTACCGTGGCCTTAGTTTGAATCACTCGATGCGATCTTTTGATCGCAATTCTTGGAAGGAATAGCTGAGAGACTGAAAAGTGATCTCTACTCTTGGTGAAAGCAAGTTCACTCTTGCTCTTAGTGTGGGCCAGTTGACGTCCTCTGAAATTGTTGATGCCTTCTGTAGTGCTTAAATCTTCGTGTGTGCAACGGGAATAATTTCTTCTCTTTTTTGTTTCGGCAAGTTCCATCTTGCACCTGGCATATTCATTGATTCGACGGTGACCCACTTTGTGGGTTAACTGTTCTGGGGGAGTCGACCTCATCTATGGAGGTGTTCGATTGTTTTTGTGGTGAATCCGACGTGAATCTCTGTTTGGGTGAGTTTCGGATTGTTGGAGCTCTTTATAATCATCAGAGCTCTCGTATGTGATCATCAGAGCTTTCTATGGTGGTGCTCAGCTGTTTGGGTTAGTCGGCAACCTCAGTGTTGCCTCCTGGTAATTTTCGGCACTTGGGTTTTAGTCTTCCAGCACTCGACTTCTTAGGTCTTCCTCGACTTCTCGGTACAGACCATCACGGCAATTTTCAGTCCTCTCTGTTTCACTTTCGGCCACTTTCTATTGCTGCGCTTGTCTCGGCATCAGAGTTGCTCACATAGGTTATTTGGTTCACTATTGGATCTCTGTTTCACTTTTAGCCACTTTCCAACGTGTATTCTGTGTTAGAAATTTTCGTAGCTTTTGTATTGGTATTTTGCTGTCGGTAGGATTTTGTGTTAGAAAGCACAACTGGTGTTTGTTGATTCCAGGAGACTCGAAACCCAGACTCGAAGAGGTTAGTAGTCAATTGCCATTATTTGGGTGGAATTATTTTGTGCTATTTGTCAGTGGTGTTGACTTCTTCATATCTGGATCATCAGGAATTATTTTTTTTAATCCCTTTTATTTTTTTTGAGCTGTCGGCACATTTAAAAAAAATTAGTGGGTTTAGTCATGTCTATTGAAAATTCCATTATTCGATTTAATGGAAAGAATTTTCCTACATGAGAATTTCAATTTTAAAATATTCTTAAAAGGGAAAGAATTAGCAGATCATATTGATAGTTCTGATAAAATTCTCACTAATAAAAATGAGCTTGTCTAATGGGAAGTCAACGATGCTAAGGTGGTTTCTTGGTTGTTGGGGACACTTGAACCACATCTTGTCACATATTTTCGCTACTTTACTACTTGCACCATATTTATCATCAAGATGACAGCGCTCGAAAGTTCTAATTAGAGTTGGAAATCAGTAATTTCAGACAAGGTAACTTGACTATTGAACAATTTTATTCCGCTTTTATTCATATTTGGAGCGAATATTCTTCCATTATTCATACTAAAGTACCATCGGCGACACTTGCGGCTCTTTAAATGGTTCACACTGAGAGTCAACGCGTTCAATTTTTGATGAAGCTTCGGTCTGAGTTTGAACTTATTCGGGCCGATTTATTGAATCGTAACCCAATTCCTTCTTTGGATATTTGCTTGGGAGAATTATTGCGGAAGGAATAATGATTATCCACTCAAATAGGTATGACTTCTGAGAGGATCTCTTCTGAAACTGTTAATGTTGCTTATGTTGCACAAGAGAGAGGACGGAATAAGTTGCAGTGTTACAACTGCAAAGAATTTGGCCACATTGCTCAAAATTGTTCCAAGAAAATATGTAATTACTGCAAGAAAGAAGGTTACTTTATCAAGAATTGTCGGATGCGGCCTAAGAATCGCCAATCCCAAGCATTTCAAGCTGATGTTCAGTCATCTTCTTGTGCACCTCCCACTGTGAATTTCGATTCCTCTGTTCTTACACCAGCAATGGTTCAATAGATGATTGTGTCTGCTTTTACTGCTTTAGGCTTACAAAGTATAGGTAATAGCTCAATCTGCTCTTGGATTGTTGATTCTGGTACTTCTAATCATATGACTGCTACTGAGACGAGTCTTCATGATGTTCGTAAGTATGATGGCATGCAAAATATTCAAATTGCCGATGGTAGTACTATTCTCATCACCGCTGTCGGTAATTTGGGTCCCTTCCGCAATGTCTTTGTCTCTCCTGAATTATCTACCAATTTGATCTCTGTTGGACAATTAGTTGATAATAACTGTGATGTTTACTTTTCTCATGGTGGTTGTCTTGTGCAGGATCAGGTGTCAGGGACGGTGATCGCGAAGGGACCTAAAGTGGGACGTCTGTTTCCTTTACAGTTTTCCTTTCCTAATGTTATTTCTCTTGCTTGTACGGCTACAACTAATAATAGTGAAATATGGCACAAGAAATTAGGTCATCCTAATTCTACTGTCTTAACTCATCATTTAAAAAATGGTTTATTGGGTAATAAATATTTGTTTTCCTCTTCCAATGCCTCTTTTGATTATGCTACTTGTCGTCTGGGTAAAAGTAAAATTTTACCTTTCCCTACACATGGTAGTCGTACAACTACCTATTTTGAGCTTATACATACTGATGCTTGGGATGTGAGTCATGTTATTTCTCATAGTCAACATCGTTATTTCGTGACATTTATCGATGATTATAGTCGATTTACCTGGATATATTTTCTTTGCTCTAAAACTGATGTATTTTTTGTCTTTCAAATATTTGTTGCACTTATTGAGACATAGTTCAGTACTTGTATCAAAATCTTACCCTCCGACTTAGGGGGTGAGTACATGTCTCAATCCTTTTAACTTTATCTCAAACAAAAGAGAATTATTTTCTAGCGTTCTTGCCCGTATACCCCTCAACAAAATGGAGTCGTTGAGCGTAAGAATCGTCACCTCTTAGATGTTGCTCGTACTCTTCTAATTGGTTCCTCTGTGCCTTCTCGTTTTTGGGTGGAAGCTATATCTACTTCTGTATATTTTCAATCGTTTGTCTACTGTTACTCTAAATTATGATTCTCCTTATTTTTGATTATTTGGCATACCTCCTGAGTATCACTTTCTTCATACTTTTGGATGTATTTGTTTTATTCATCTCCCTTCCATTGATTGTCACAAACTTGCCGCCCAGTCTGTTACATGTGCATTTATGGGATATAGTTCTACTCAGAAATGATTTATTTGTTATGATATTCATGCAAACAAAATCCGGATCTCTCGAAATGTGATTTTCTTTGAAAATCAATATTTCTTTCAGTTTCAGGTTTTTTCTGAACCTCAAATTGCTCATCTTCTAGCTTTTGATACTGTGTCTTCTTCTATTGAGCGGTTTAAACGAGGACTGGTGTATCATTGACGTCATCCAACTTCTCCAACGCTCATTCCAGGCACTGATCCGCCACCTGATTCTGTAGTTCCTCTACCTTAGCGCTCCACCCAGGATAGACATATACCCGATAGGTATGGTTTTTCTCATACCTTATTTACTGCAACTCTCGGTACTATTCCTATTCCTCATTCTTATGCTCAGGCAGCTTCTTAAGCATGTTGGTAGCAGGCAATAAAAAAAGAGATTCAGGCTCTTCAAAACAATCACACTTAGGATATTGTGACTTGTCCATCTGATATAAAATCGATTGGCTGTAAATGAGTGTATTCAGTTAAGCTTCGATTTGATGGCTCACTCGATAGATATAAGACTCGACTTGTGGCTTTTGGGAATCGCCAAGAGTATGGCATTAATTATGAAGAAACATTTGCCCCCATTGCCAAGATGACTACTGTTTGGACTATATTGGCACTTGCTACCTCACAAGGGTGGTCTCTCAGGCAGATGAATGTAAAAAATGCTTTTCTACATGGAGATCTCAAGGAAGAAATTTATATGTCACAAACTCCCGGCATGAAAGGAAATACAAGGAAAAGGCATTCAGACCAAAATTGACAAATTCCAAATGTGTCTCTTCATTATATTATATTATTTATTTGATTTTTTTAATGATTAAGACATTGTTCCTCGACTACTTTATCATATGTGTACAAAGTAATCAGAGGGGTAGGTTCTTCCTTCCTATCCCTATTAGCTTCAAGCAACACCAGTCTACTTTTTCACTACTATTTACAGAATATCTGAGATTATCTCACTATTCAACCGCAGCTTGAGTCAAATTTGGATGCCGCTACCCCAAGTTTTCTCAGACTACGCGAAGCGATGGCTCAAGGATGCGTTTAAGGAGGCCAGGGCCGGTGATGGCACTATGCGGGTCCTCGTCGGCCAGATGTACTACAGTGGCTCTGGATTGTCCAAAGACCCTCGAAAGGTCAACCTCGACTTCTTATCTCTTGTTTCTGTTTGTTAGTTTTTATTAAATTCTTGCAGCTGTTTCTCATTGCAATTTGAATCCTATGCAGCACTCATTTCTCTTGTTTTATCTCTTTGTTGTTTCATTTTTTATTTTATGTTCATGGGTTTCTAATCATCGCTATTACATTCATTTTGTTGGCTTTCTAAATTATTATTCTGTGGTTTACTCTCAATTTAGACTCTTTTGTTGTTGTTGTCGAGGAAATTAATTAAATGAGAAGAAAGTTGACATTTTGAATACTATCTAGCATATTTGGTTGTTTTTTCAGAAAAATAAAGGTCTTTATTAAGTTTAGGTACTTCAAGTTATAAGTGGTTGTGTCAAGCTCATTGGAAATAGTAGTTTCTTGTTATATTGGTTCTTATTTTATTATTATTATTTTTTTAATCAAACCATGTGCTATGGCTTAAATGCCTAGTCAGTCCTATTTTCGATGGAGTATTTGACAATTGAATCCAGCTTTTTCCAATTATTTTGGTATCTGTAATGGTGCCAAAAGGAGTAAGGCCTGATTCCAAGAGGCAAGAAGTTCAAGAAAAAGGTCAGCCTAGTGGCTAGAGGCTAGAGGCTAGAGGCTTTACTCATCCATACGGGATAGATTATGAGGACCTTTGCCCTGGTAGCCAAGATGAAGTTTGTTCATCTCCAGCTCTCTATTCCTACAAATTGAGTTGTTCATCTCCAGATGAAGTTTCAACGTGTGCTTTTGAAACAACCTTATATTAATTAAGAATAGTATAAGTCAGATTCAACAATCTCTTGAATACAATGAGAAAATTCCTCAACCAAAATGTTAATAGGTGATAATTGAAGAGCAGATTTTGCTATGGAATGAGCTGGAGTGAGCTGCCATGGTTGCCTCCTTTGCATCTTCAATAACTTGGCCAAATCTGCTAAAGTTCTTACAAGGATCATTTCAGGCATTCACCACCAGAAACAATCTCCCTCAATCGGAACCACCAAGAAATCCCAGTTCAAAGTAAAACATCATAGCTTCCAGAGCACCTATATCTTCTGAGCAACTAGTTCTAAACGGAAAATCAATGTTTTTTCCAAGTTAGCATGGGTTTTACCTTCACGATCTCTCATTGACACAAATACCAATCTTATCGTTCTCCTTATTAATTGCCACGACCCACATCCCAGTTCACTTTAAAGACACCAATACTTATATATAAAAATAAAAAAAGCAGGAGCTGTCCATCTGCATTGAACATGCCAAAGGTTTTCACATAATTAGGAACGTTTATATTCCATAAAACTTTCCGCTCGAGTAACATTCCTTTGATTTTGTGTATGTGCCTTATATCGAACCAGAGGTACAATCCTGAACCCATCTATCCTTCCAAGCTTCTCCTGTTTACCATTTTTAATTCGCCATGAGAGACCCTCCTTAAGTAATCATAGGGCAGAGTGAAGGCTTCTCCAAGCATAGGAAGGGCTTGATCCCAATCGTGCATTCAATAATTGGTCATGAGGTTGGTTTTTGGCCTTGAATCTCTGCCCTACAATAGAACCAAGTTGCTGCAGAAACCTACATTGCTTAGCTAAAAGAGCTTTATTGAAGCACTCGATGTCCTGAAAACCAAGTCCACCTGACCACTTTGACTTCCCCAACCCTTGAGTAAAAAATAACACTTGGCACGATTCTTGCTTAAAGGGTTTTTTTAAATACGGAACCATATGAATAATGGACAAACTCCATGAAAGAAAAATTAATGATTCGTATAAATCACTTAAAGGTAAATGCCTTGAATAAATCCAACGAGTAATTAATAATCCTGTTATACAGACAAAAGTAGTTTTTATTCTGATGAATCATACAGTCCTACACTTTCATGAACTCATGCATCCTTTTCGTTTGTTTCAATCATAACTTCAATTCGTTGGACAATCTTAAGATCCCAACTAATCTAGTACAAACCATTATTTTTCTTCTAAGAACTCCACCAGAACTTTCTGATAAGCTTGTTGATTCCCTTGCACATCAACTTTGGATAAAGAAAAATGATTATTCTATAAGCTGTTATAGTCTGCAGAACAGTTTTGATCAACATCTCTTTACCAGCTTGTGATAAAAATCTGGGACTCCAATTATGAATTCTATCCCACACTTGACTTTTAAAATTTGAAAAGACTGTACCCTAGGCTTTGATCGACATCACCTTATTAAAATTACACAAGCTGTGAACACCCAATCCTCCATCAACAATCGGGCTACAAACTTTTTAGCTCACTAAAGGGGTCTTTGACTCCTCTCCCAAACCACCCCACAAAAAGGCTCTGTATAGCTTTTCAATTCAGTTAGCCACACCAACTGGCAGAGGAAATAAAGAGAGGAAGTACGTTGGAATATTAGAGAGAGTACTCTTTATAAGAGTGATTCTACCCCCTTTAGATAAGTAAACTCTTTTCCATGCCGCCTTCTTCTCTATCTTCTCGACCACCCCATCCCAAATGTGCTTGGCCTTGAAAGATAACCCTAATGGTCCCAAGTATTTCATGAGCAAATGGGAGACACTTTACACCATAGAAAATTTGCCAAATGATGAATATCATGAAAATCTCCCACTGAGACCAACTTCGATTTCCTCAAGTTTATTTTCAGTCTGGAAATTGCTTGAAACTGTCATTCGAACAAATCTATAGCCAACGGTTAGAGTCTTTGTCACTTAAAAGCAGCCCTTCAATAACATAATGCCATGTAGGCATTTTATTAGAAATACTATGAAACTGCATGTAAGAAAAAATTCCAAGGGAGATCTTCCAATTTCCATATCTTCTTCAACTAGAAATTCAACCCCTTTGTTTTCTGATACATGCTTTTCTCTCTCTGCAAATCGTTTTATCCTTCGCCCATCGAAAGCATATGTGGATTCTGATCAAGGAGAAGTCCAAGATTTTACAAGATTTTAAACCCATTTAAAATCCATGGCTGGCTTTAAATCCATTTACAAGATTTTCATTTAAACGAAGTGGAACAGACCCATGGCTGAATATGAATCCATTCATGGATCCAGGAAATCCTCCAAGAATGGCATCCATAAACGATACAAGATTAATCTAAGCTATTTGCCATCACTGGTAGGAAAGCTAAGTACATATTCTGGCGGTCTGAAATATGATTCTTCTTTTGATTGGAGATGAACACAGAGCGCCTAAGAGGAATTGAGGTGATGGAATAAAGTGTTGACTTTTGCTCATTTTGTTAATCCCACATCGGTGTGGTTTGTAAAATGGGACAAGCCTATGTGGTTATAAAAGGAGGTTTAGCCTCCTTAGTTAATTACACCACTCGAAAACTTATCTAATAACTTTTGACTTTAGTAAAATTTCTCTGTTGTCATTTTTATATGTAAAAGGAAGATATGTGAAAGTTAGAGTTTTACTAGTGGGAGAAATTTTTGTAGGTGTCGTTGGGGTGAGGAGAAAAATTGTGTGATAATAATAATTTTTCACATAGTGTATTTTCTTCTCTAGGTCTGGTAGTTTTTCTCCTATTTTGGAGTTTTCCATGTAAATTTTTGTGTTGTGTTTATTTCTCTATTTTTTTTTGGTATTTTGTCAAAAGTAGATCCTGGTGGGAGGAATTTGGGAGGTCCAGATTCCCAACAAATGGTATCAGAGCCACTAGGTTCTTTTTGCAGGGTGGAGTTTCGGTGTGGTAGTTTAGATACGTACAGTCTAAGGAGGTTCTGTCTAGGAGATTAGAAATTTTAAGTGTGTCTGTTGTGACCCTCCAATTTTTTCTGAAAACCTTGAAGTTCTGTTTAGGAAAGATTGGTCTTTCCTGAAAACTTACTTAGTAGGTACTATTCATTTCTACAGTAAAATTCATTGAAACTATGTCAGAAGGTAGAGCTTCAAATCTTATCAAATTTGAGGTGGAGAAATTTGATGGGAGAATCAATTTTGGCTTGTGGCAAGTGCAAGTCAAGGATATCTTGATTCAATCAGGATTACACAAGGTGTTGAAAGGTAGACCAGTCCCTCAAGTCAGTAGCGGTCCAAGCGCTACTGGTGAAACAAAGTGCAGATCTGGAATGAGCAATGAAGATTGGGAGGATTTGGATTTGAGAGCGCCAAGCGCAATTCGTCTATGCCTGGCCAAGAATGTTCTTGCAAATGTGCATGGAATATTCATGGCAAATGGACTCTGGGAAAAGTTCGAAAAGTTGTATTAGACGAAGGGTGTCTCGAATCGAGTGTACCTGAAGGAGCTCAATGGCATTGTCTCTGAGCTGGAATCTATTGAAGTTAAAATTGATGATGAGGATCAAGCCTTGAGGCTGATCTGGTCTCTTTCATCTTTCTATGAGCATATGAAACCTATTTTGATACATAGAAATGAGAAAATAATTTTTTCAGATGTTACTAGTAAACCTTTTTCTGAAGAAAGAAGGCTAAGTGGTGAAAGTAATGGTTCATCTGAGAACTTAGTAATGGTGACAGCTGGTGATTGGAAGAGGAAGAACTCCATGAAGAAGAAAGTAGTCTGCTGGGTGTGTGGACAATCTGAGCACGTAAGAAGAAATTGTCCAAGAGGTAGAGCAGGTTCGATAAGAGGCTCCAAGTCAGTAAATGGAGATACTGACAATGAAACTAACATCGTGTCTCTCTTTACAGAAGACGGTGTTTGTTAAAAAGAGACGTGTATATCCTCATGGTATGTCGCTAATCCCAAAGTTGTCATGATAGAGCATGTGTTAATGTTAGTTGTTCCACAAGTTTGTACACGGGCATTGGTTTGGCATTGATGCAAGGTGTGTGGTGGAAATTCATGTCGATGACTGATGAACTTCCAGGAAAACCAAACGTGGAAATTGCATCATAATTTTTTAGCAAAGTTATTTTCGACATGGGCCAAAGTGAAATGCTTGGAATTAGTTTATTCTGAGTGATTATGCTTTTATGGTGGAGTATGATAGCGGAAGCTATGAAGATCCTCATTTCGGTGGAGCGTGGCTGTGGGATCAGTCAAAGTCGCAAGGTGGAGATTGTTGACTTTTGCTCATTTTGTTAATCCCACATCAGTGTGGTTTGTAAAATGGGTCAAACCCATGTGGTTATAAAAGGAGGCCTAGCCTCCTTAGTTAATTACACTAGTCAGAAACTTATCTAGTAACTTTTGACTTTAGTAAAATTCATTTATTGTCATTTTTGTATGTAAAAGGAAGAAAGGTGAAAGTTAGAGTTTTACTAATGGGAGAAATTTTTGTGGGTGTCGTTGGGGTGAAGAGAAAAATTGTGTGATTGTAACAATTTTTTATATAGTGTATTTTCTTCTCTAGGTCTGGTGATTTTTCTCTTATTTTGAAATTTTTTATGTAAATTCTTGTATTGTGTTTATTTTTTTATTTTTTCTTAATATTCTGTCAAAAGTAGATCCTAGTGGAAGGAATTTGGGAGGTACAAATTCCCAACATAAAGAATATTTGAAGGTATGAAGTAATAGGGGATCATGGGCGGTGATGCAAACGAATCGAGCAAGGATTTCCGATTTCGACGGAAGAGAGGAAACGAGAGATGGCAGGGGAGGGAGGAATGCTGAATGTGTGAACTAGTTGTCCGATCCTTTGTGGTTGTTCCTATATTCATATTTGTGTGATTTCTGACGTATTGTGTGGTGATAGAAGGGCTGCTTATGGCTTATAAACAGCTGGACTGTTAAGAAGCGGTTCCCATTTTCCCATTCACAAAACTTGACCTGTTGTGTCAGCCAATATGAAACTGTCATTTGAGCAAATCTTAGAAATGAAAAATAAACGGCAGGCTGCAGATCTGCCCACTGTCACAAGATGTAAGGAGAAGCTCACAAAGCCCATTGTTGGAAGCCCATATGCCAGTCGCTAAAGGAGAAGCCCCAAAAGCCCATTTCTCCAAGCCTCATCGGCCATCGCCATCTGCTTAGGTTGCTATTGATCATTGATGACCTGCCAATCCTGCTGTGTTCCGAAAGACCAAACGATACTCCGTGACCGGAAATTGCAAGGATATCTCACTTCGCATCATGCGCACTTTCACAGCCCGGCTCACTTCTGTAAACTGCCTCTTTTTTTTCTTCATCCTCTTTCTACTCTGCCTATTTAAAGTCTCTTTATGGATTTACATTTCTAATAAACATTTAAAATTCCTTCTTATTGGATTTTTCGTTTTTTCTTTTCATTTTGTTAAGCTTGGATTTATCGAGTTCCTTATGCTTACATGTTATCTTATATATATATATATATATAATATTGCATGTGTGGTTTTTTTGTGCAGTATTTATGTAAAACTAAAGCTGGATGGAATGTGCAATCTCGCAATTTCTCGTCATTCAATGGAAAAGGTCGGTTCCTTCTCTTTGTCCAATTGACCATTTCTCTGATTATGGTAATACCCATAATTGTTCATTCTGAGGATTCTCGATAGATTGGAATTCATATACATAAGTTTGGTAAAGAAGCCTATTACTTGGTACTTGAGACCCAGAATTTTTTTTTGACAATTTCTTGAAGCCACCTTTAGAAAGTATTTTGATTAAAAAAAAACTTATAAAAAAAATATTTTGACATTAGATAGTGCAGAAAGATATACTAATTTTTGGATTACCCTATAGTACTTATTTACTCGTCAACTGCACTCTGTTCCATCACTGCTAAAAGGAAAAAAAAAAAAAGAGCTCATCTGATCATTGGGATCTTCTAGTTGCAGATGAGATCCTCATTGAGCAGGATGCTGAAAGAAAGATAGGGTGGTTATTGAAGCTAATCTTTGCCGGGACTGCATCTGCTGTTGCTTACCAGTTATTTCCCTACCTGGGTCTGTGAATGAGTTTGCTAAAAGATGTCGAAAAAGCTTATATTGAAAAATTTACTGCCGTTTTGCAGTTCTTGCCTGATAAGATTATTTTAATTCACATTTCAGGAGATAATTTGATGCAACAGTCTGTGTCACTTTTGCGTGTCAAGGATCCACTATTTAAGAGAATGGGAGCATCTAGATTAGCTCGGTTTGCAATAGATGGTAACTTTGTTATCTACATTATTTATAGGGTTCTTAGGAAACTTTACCCGTCTTTCAGCTATTTCCAAAGTCCTCAACTTCTTTTAAGCAGTAATTTGTTGGTGTTACTGCTACGTCTCGTAAGTTTTGCTTTCATTTCTCATGAATCTTTTATTTTTCTGGCTCTTTTGCTAGAGAAGGTTTGTCATCGAGTTTTCAAAAGAAAAGCATGATGCCGATAAAAGTGCGGCCTTGTCTTGATCTAAAGACTAGAAACAGGCCCTGTTTGTTTTCAGAGATGAGATAAAAGTGAAAAAATAAATAAGATATTGTTGTAAGATATTTTTTTAATATTAGTTTTGTATGGGGATTTGAAAAAGTTAAATTTTTTATTATATTTTGTATGAGGATTTGAAAAAGTGTAATAATGAGTTTGAGATATATTTTGGGTTTGAGATGTATTTTGGGTTTTTGGTCTTATCTCCCAAAACAAACAAGGCTTTAGATTTGTTTGTTCTAGGGTATAATTGTCCAGTTTGCCCATTTATTCGTACCCTGAACTTAAAAAGTAAAACAATCAACACTCTTCTATTAGTTGAAGCTACAGTGACTTGAAACAATTGGTAAATTACACCTGTATTCTGGGAATCAAAATTACAATGATGTTTTTTTATTCACTGTTAACCACTATTTACGGTGGTTACTAGGGAATTCCATCATTCTGTTCAACAAACTGCCTCGTGGTATTTTAATCAATTATTTATTTTCTTCTCAACAGTCCCAAACTCTGGTTTTCATATACTTTGTTTAATGATTACATCTAGGATTTCAATCTTATCCTATGATAGGGGTGCGTAAAACTTACGGCTAGAGGGTGACATCTGATAAATTTTTACTGCCTTTTGTCTCATATATAACCATGTTTTTCTTTCAAATTCTAGATGAAAGGAGAATGAAAATAGTAGAGCTGGGTGGGGCTCAAGAGCTGTTAAATATGTTGGGGGCTGCTAAAGATGACCGCACACGAAAGGAAGCTTTGAAGGCCCTTGCTGTACTCTCACACTCAGGTCATGCTTTATGCTAGCAGTGAATGCTTTACATACCTATGGGTACAAAAAAAACCTATGGGTATATTTGTTCTTCCTTTCCATATGAAACTTTGTTTCCTAATGTTTGTGTTGTCATATGGGGGAGATGTTGTTCATGGTGATAAATTGTGCATGTGTGTGCATGTACACTCAAAACTGGCATCTGTAAGAGCATTTCCAATATGTTGTAAGGCCATAAGGGGCTTACAACATTTGGCTTACTGAAATCCTGGTTTTCTTTCCAATGTGGAATGGGAGTGACCTTTCGAATTAGAAAAGATGTTTATGCCCCCAATGTGGAATGCCAATCCTCATACCTGTTGGAAGAAAAATCCTGAGTACCACTACATTGCCTCTAACATTGGAGGAACAAAATTCCTTGGAGTCAGCTTTTAAAGGGTGAATGGAATTAAAAATTCCTGTTCCTTAACTTCAAATTTCAAGTCTCTATTTTATCTCATTTCCTTCCATCCATGCCAACAAACATGCCAAGCTTTAAAATCACTAGATCATTAATCAATATACCCGTGCATTCACATTTTGTTTTGAAATCATTATGATTATGAGAATCAGGTACTCATTAGAAAGTCTACAAACCTACAATGGGCTATAGTTTTGTTGGAATTGATTCTGATCGAGGTAGTGCATGAGATGCATCTAAATCCACGTATGGAGCCACAATCTGTAGGCACGAACGACCTTACAAGAGCACTTGAATTCCCAACTTGCTGCTTCGTGCACAGTCAAGTTGGTCATTAGTTCGAATGGGGTTCGGTGGGAGGATTCCCCTGAAACGAGTGTGTAATATTCACTAATATTGGTAACATGGTATTGGAAAGAAGTTGAATTTTGGGAAAATCTGATGTGTAATGCAAATATCAAGCAAGGGTGAGACGCTTTAAACATAGAAGGTTCAAGCAGGCGGTGCTTTCTGTAAGGGTAAAAACTGTGGTCTACGACAATTAGGAGTATTTGTTATCAAGATTAGCTCTGGGATTCCCCTTACTGTCATATTCCTTCTTTTTTGTGTGTATTTTTATAGGATATACTAAAATTCATATCTTTCTCTTATTTTCTTTGTCTCTTTTAAGCTAGAAAAACTCTTATTTTATTTTTCCTTTCTAGGTTGCTCAAATATCCGAAACACAGGAACGATCTGACTAGAAGTTTTACTTTCTAATTTTTCAGATGAAGCTGTTAAAGCTTTGCACCATGCTGGAGCAGCCTCAATTATTAGGTGTACCCCTGATTCCTTGGAGGATGCAGAAGTTGAGAAATACAAGTCGAGCATGCTAAAGAGATTCCAAGATCTGAGATATGATGTTTCATCTTAAGATGTGGTTAGAATACCAGCCTTTGACTGAAAGCTTCAAACCCAAATCGTAATTTAAAAAAGAGTATGTTTACATGTGCAGGGATCACTCTTTTTGTATTTTCCTTTTGGTATAGATGGGAAGAATGGTTTTTTTTTCCTGGAATATTCGTTCCTTCTATAGGCTGACAGTTTAAGAGAGAAGCCTATTTGTACTATTAATTTACTTTTAATATATGCGAGTGTTCGTTCCAGAAGGAAACACTTTTGGAGGAAACGGCAATGGGGGGTAGTAACCGTCTTGCAATGGAGTCCGGAGTCCGGAGTTGGAGCATGGAAGCTGATTTATAAGCATATTGTAACATGTAACAATTAGGTGTGTACACACCGCATCACCGATGGACATTACACAGAGGAGAGAGCTCAGAGCGAAAGAACCTCTCTAATGCATCGTTATAGCGCTCCAACCCTCTTGTCTATGAATTTTTTTTTTTTTTTTGTTTTATAAAATGAAGAGGGACCCAAATTTTATTGATAATCCAATTTTACGAAGGACTACATTTTACAAATAAGAAAAAGAGCTTTAAGATTATATATATCTCAAAATCATATATTCTAAAAAAACTAATCCGTCTAATAATTGTTCTGAATTATCTAGCACAATTGAAAAGTAAAAAACTAGTGTACACTTTGTTCAGCTGGGAAAAACTAGATCGGGGCATATAATATTATTATAAACCACGTGTGGCTGGAACTTAAAAATATATGAATAATATTATTATGCCATCCAAGTTTGCTCATTTGATGTGCCCCAAGGTAAATTTATATACATATTTATTTCAAATATATTTTAAAGTTATCAACATATTAATAATCACTTCTTTAATTATTAAATAAAAAATATAAATTTAAAACAAAATACATAAATAATTAAATTGAGGAAATCAAACTCAGGGGACAGCATCATTTTTCAAAAAATATTTATATATATGCTGAAGTATCAACGAGTTTCTTGCGGCTTGCGGTTGCGAGCGTTAGCTGGACTTTCGGTCGTTCCCTCTACTTTGCTTCCTCTCCTTTTCAGGTTTGGTAGGTTGAGATAGGCCCGTTAATCATTTTTTTTTGTCTGTGGCTTATTGAGCTACGAAAGCTAATTCAGGTTTTCAGTATCTAGAGCCCAGCCCAGTTTAAGTTTCTTTCTTCTTATTTTTTTCCCCTATTTAACGACAGCAGCAGTTGTTGGAGTAATCAGACCTGACCTTGACAACAAACATTTTTACTCTGCATTCTGCAACAACCATTGCTTAATATTCTTTACCCTTATGACCTTTTCTCTGCAACTCAGAAGAAAAATCTCAGAATAATCAATCAATTCTAAATGGGGGATCAGATAGCGAGAGCAGAGGAGTTCGAGAAGAAAGCAGAGAAGAAGCTCAACGGCTGGGGATTGTTCAGCTCCAAATTTGAAGACGCAGCAGATCTCTTCGATAAAGCTGCCAATTCCTTCAAGCTCGCCAAATCCTGTATTGTTTTACTTCTACATCTCTTACATTGTTGTCTCTAATTTTCTGCTTGTTTTCCCAGAGATAATCGGGGAAGAAAAGGAATAATGGGAAGTTTTGATCTTTGTGAAAAATCGGTCGTATCTCAAGTTTACATTCTATTCTCCGTTGATCCCTTAAATTTAAAGTTGGCGACTGGAATAAAAGCAACTTTGGATATCCTATCGATTTTCCTTTTCCCTTTTAAAATAGCAGGTGGGTGAGTGTTTATTGTTTTGCTGTGATTGGGAATGACGGGGTGTTAAGTTTGATATGATGTGTGTATTTTTTTTTTTTTGGAAAAGGGGGGGGGGGGGTTCTATCTGGTGGGAACCTTGGATTAATTTGGAATTGCGGATTCTTGATGGTTGGATTAGGATGGATCAGTATGAGTTCCAAATGATATGACTGTTACACGAATTGAGTGTTAGATGTAAAATGCGACGGATTTGAGTTTATGAAATAGAACTTTTTGTGAAGAATTTAGCAAATGTCATAAAAGGAAATCACATTTGCCTAGTTTTATGAATATAGGACGAACTTGAAGGAAATAAAAATTATTAATGCATGTGGTTGTACTCACAGAAAAAAAAAAGAAAAAAGGTCATGTGGGCTTAATCCCAGAAATGGTTTGTAAATATTTTTTCATATGAGAAATGCTATTTTTCAGCGCCAATCTTGTGACTTTCCACAGATGATATCAGTGACTGAAAAGATGTTTGCTTTACCGTGTCGTTGAGATGGATCTAAGATCAATATGGATATGTTGAGCTCATGGGAATCGAAGAATGAACTTGTTCCCTATAATTTATTTTGTCATCATTGCATCCCATATCACGAGTTGATTAACTCTATGAATTTGGTTTTGTCAGGGGATAAGGCTGGATCAACGTATCTAAAGTTGGCAAATTGTCATTTGAAGGTAGTTTGTTTGTATTTTTCGGATTCGGCAGTTACTTTATTTTTATCTTTAGTTGATATGTGACAAGCTTTTTCCATGCTCTTGTATCTGTAGTTGGAAAGTAAACATGAAGCTGCCCAAGCTTATGTTGATTCTGCTCATTGCTATAAGAAGACATCTGTAAATGGTATGTATGGTGCTGGCTTACATACATGATGTCACCTATAAACATGTCGCCATGAATACATCTAGCCCTCCTTTGCTTCGTGTCCACTCTTATTTAGCTTTAATTCCCTGACATGGTCACATTCCATTCCTTTAGTAATACACCCTTCAGTCAAGGGTCAATGATAGTGAATGAATCCATATGCATTTGCAAGATAGTTGCTTCGAATTTTAAGTATTTGTTTATATGACATCAAAGAAACTGGAGTCATTTCGCCACCGTGTGTTTACCACACATTATTGCCTTTCTACTGTGCACAGGCCTTGTATGGGTTGACGTTAGTTTATTTCTCTTTTAATTGAGTGAGTAAAACATAATCGTAGCTAAATTTTTTTTTTTTATGCAGAGGCCATATCTTGCTTAGAGCAGGCAGTAAATCTGTTTTGTGAAATTGGAAGGCTCAGCATGGCTGCGAGATACTTAAAGGTAAATCTGTTTTCCTACTTAGTATGTTAGATAGAAATCTTCTATTTTGGGTTGTATTGCTATGCAATTCCGTTTTAACATCTATCGCCTGTTTATATAATTCAAGCCTTCAGCAAATCGAGAAAATGATTCTAAATTGCTCTTAGGGATTCTGTCATAATATAGATAAAAGACATTTTTTGAGTTTGGACTATCTTTTCTCTGCACAGACATTTAAAAAAAAAAAAAATTCTCTGCACAGGAAATTGCTGAATTATATGAGTCTGAACAGAATATTGAGCAGTCTATTGTTTACTTTGAGAAGTCAGCTGACTTCTTCCAAAATGAAGAAGTTACAACTTCTGCCAATCAGTGCAAGCAGAAAGTAGCACAATTTGCTGCTCAACTAGAACAGTAAGCCTAGCAACTCTCTTCAGAATATTTACTCTGGTGACAGCATATGCATCTGGTTGTTGTAATATGTTTTTCCAGGGGAGTATTCTTGCATGCCTTATATATATCTCATCCTGTGTGATTGTGTGGTTTGAATTTTGTTTCGGTAAGTTTTTGGAGTGAACAAAGAACAGTAACAGATGGGTTATCTCTACATGATCCTGAGAGTTTTCACAGCCCAATGCAATAGAATTATGCTCTTGTTTTAGAGTATTAGGATAGGGATCTGAGATTTATGGGATACATATCATTTAATTTGAGGAAAATTTACTGTATTTCACCCTTCTTTTTGTGCTAGGATAACTTAAATCGAGATCTGTTAGATGTCAATTCAATATTGGCGATCATGGTTCTATCACTATGATAAGGCTGGCAATTGCTAATTTTTTTAAAAAAAAAAAAAAAGAGGCCGGGAACTACTTCATATTGCTGCTACCACCTTTGTATTTTTTTTTTCTTGTAATGGTTTGGCACCCAAAAAAAACTGTGGAAGGACAATGCTAAGTGACCATGAAAGCTAGCTAGTAACATCTGCTTTTCTCTCTCGTCTCTCCCTCTATTCTTTTCAAATTTCAAATTGCTGACATCGACGTCACCCACCCCAAACCGGCGAGTGACCCTTCACCGCCGGCACAGACGTGGTCAACAGTCCCCGGCGACTTTGCCGAGGGTCGTCCGGCGGTGGTCAACTCTCCGGTGACCTTTTTTTTTAGCAAGTTTCCGCTGGGTTTAGTTTCGTTTTTCTTCCTCCGACATTAGACTTGCGTCGCCGTCACCTACACCGACTCAAACAAGACCAGCGGCCTTAGCAAAGGTTTTCCGATGCCGGTACCCCTCCGACGAACGGCTTTTTTGTGCAAAGTCTCGTTTTTTCTTTGTCAGTCATCCTCTGAACGGTTTTCTCAGCAAACACCGGCAGTGAGCGTTTCTTTAGTTAGCTACCCACAGAGTTACGGATGACTTCTTAGCAGTGAGCATTTTGGGCCTGGTGATTTTTGTTTTCTTTGTTGGGGGTTAATCATGGGTGTTATCAAACATCTACTAATTGAGACTAAGGTTTTTATCTTGGCGACTGAGGGTGGAAACTATCGCATCTCAGAGAGGGGGCGGAAAGTTTTTAAGGAGAGTGCGTGTTGGGTGGCCAATGTAGTCAACGATTGTGCTCTATCGGGGAGTAAAATAGAGTTCTACAAGACGTTTAGGGATGGACCAAAAGCCCTCTTTGCTCATAGGAGGGCCAACCCTTTTCGTCGATTTTTGGAAATAACAGAATACAGTGGTGGCAATGGAGGGTGTGGTTTGTTAGTTATCCCGGAAGGAGTGAAAGACAAGGGATGGAAGAGTTTCTCAATGGAGTTAAAGCAAGTTCTATCGGCTAAGAAGGCACAAGTGCCTGCACCACTTTTGGGCAGAGAAGCTGAGAAGGGGAAGGAGAATGGGAGGCAGCTCAATTCATACGCAGAGGTTGTGGTGGGCGGCATAGGGAGTAGGGAGGTTGTACATGGAGGTTAGTGCCAACCTTCCGTTGATGAAAACAATGGAATTTTAATAAAGGGGAACTCGAAAGGGGCACTTTTGGAGGGCGATAGCATGCAAAAGGGTGAGGGGTGCAACAAGTTTTCTGAGAAGAATTGTGCAGAAGAAAGTGTGTTGCAGAGGTCTTTGGTTTTACTTAAAAAAGAGGTGACGGGGGTGAAGAATAAATTAAAAACATTCAGAAAGGATGTTAAGAAATGGATCAATGATTTATTAAAAGGCCTGGGTTTGGGTCGCAACTCACGAATTATGTCCTTAACCAACAAGAAGGGCTCTGCTTCAAAGCTTGAAAAAGGAAAAGTTAAGGGCTTAGGTCGTGGAAACCCAAAAATAAAATGGAAACCGAAGGCATCGTTGGCAAACATTGAGAAGGTGCAGGTTGGTTTGCGAGAGGCTTCTATTTGCAAGGGGCAGACCCCGTCGTCGACTACCTCTGGGCTAACTCCAACCCTCTTGGCACCGGTACTCCCAGTTGTCGCTAACGAGTTGCCTGTTTGTAGGGGGGGGCTTCAGTGCTCGGGGGGCCACAGTCGCCAGCTTCCCCTTGGCTAACCCCAATCGTCGAGATGGCTTCCTCCGAGAGATCCAAGACAAGTTCAGGGCAGAATTTGGATATGAACAACACGACATATGTGGTGTGTGCAGTCCTCAGAGCATATGGTAGTTTTGGGGGAAGGCTTGTCGTTGGTGCCTTGCGATGAGGAGTTATCGTCGGGATCTATGTCGGGAGAAGTTGTTGCCCCTTTGGTATCTCTTCCTCCACTTAGCAATATAACTGGATCATCACCTGATTGGCTTTTGCAAAAGGTTAATGAGATTCAGCACGTCGTGAAAATCTCACATGGAGGATGTGAAGATCAGTTTAAAGCCCTACTCATTGCAATTGGGGAGGGCCACTCACGTGATACCAAATCAAGATTTAAGAATAGTAGGGGGCTGCAACGTCTTTATTGGGGAATCAATTACGATAATTCAAGTCGAGGGAAGACTAAAGGGAGGAGACTCTGAAGATGTTCTCTATGTGGGTGTTTCGGGTGGTTATCAGTCTATGTGGGTGTTTCAGGGGGTTATCAGTCTATGGGTTAGGTTTCAGGAGGTGTGTTGTAATCTATGGTATTTTGGGCTTGTGGTATTTTGGGTAATTTTCTTGGGCTTGTTGGGTTTTTCGTGAGATAGGCGTTTTCGAGCATTCATGCACTAGGTGTTTTCTTGTATACAACCAGTGTACTTGTTTACTCTTTTTGATATATATAACATTTTTACTTATCAAAAAAAAAAAGTGACCATGAAAGCCGGGATTTCTATAATATAATCCTTTTGCTTTTTATAGAAAGGGTATTATCATTTATGGAGATTTAAATAATCTGTCTGTAATATGTCTCCAGATACCAGAAGTCAATCGAGATTTATGAAGAGATAGCACGACAGTCACTCAATAACAATTTGCTGAAGTATGGAGTTAAAGGGCATCTTCTTAATGCGGGCATTTGCCAACTCTGCAAAGGCGATGTCGTAGCCATTACCAATGCATTAGAGCGATACCAGGTCTGAATTTTGCTTTGGTTCAGCATCTCAACATTATACTTATTGTGTCGGCTAATAATACAAATGCGACTTTCACTTTTTGCAGGAACTGGATCCAACTTTCTCTGGAACACGTGAATATAGATTCTTAGCAGTATGTTACAAACTCTATAATTTATGTTACAATGGGAAAATCATGCTTTACCCCTTAAACTACCACTCCTTTAGCTATATGATGACGAAACTACCAAAGCTGTCATTTGACCCTTAAAAAGCATTAGTTACAGTTTACCCTTATTAAATCTGACTGTTAAAATGAAGGACGTATATGCTTTGACACGATTTTGACAGTTGAATTTTAAAAGGGGACAAACTGCAAAAGAAATTATGGTTAGGGAGAGGTATATAATATTTTTCATAGTTTGGTGGTCATATAGCAAAATGGGTGATATTATGACGGTAAAAATGTAGTTTTCTAATAGCTTTGTATTATATTCTTCAGGAGCTTTTGTTTTGGGTTGACTGAACAATTTTTGAAATTTCAATGCCATCTTTATTTTTCTCGAGATAAGAGAATCTTGATGGAGTTCGTGTATTTTTTATAGGATATTGCTGCTGCAATTGATGAGGAAGATGTTGTGAAGTTTACTGATGTCGTCAAAGAATTCGATAGCATGACTCCACTGGTACGACTTTCTCCAGCATTAAAACTATGATTATATCTTAAACGTTTTAGAAGTTTGAATGCTTGTTGGGTTCCGACAGTTTTCAATAGATTTGTTAAGAGTTAAGCTGGAATAACATTTAAAAACAGGATAGAATATTTGTTGTAAGGTATCCCAAGGGAGTGGAATGGATAAAACAGACCTCGAGTTCGAATTATTCTATCCTTACCATAGGCATCTCCAAAATGAAAAATGAACTAATGAACGGGATATATTAGAAGGGATCTGCTTGGCCAATATTTATACAATTTACGTCACCTCTTCAACCTTATTTTGCCTCGCTGGATTTCTAATTTGTTTATCAATTTTTTTCCTCCTTTCCCATTGAAGAATTGTGCATGTTGGAATTATCTGATGTTGTTTGCATAAACTGTCATGTAGGATTCCTGGAAGACAACCCTTCTATTGAGGGTGAAGGAAAAGCTGAAGGCGAAAGAACTGGAGGAAGACGATCTTACCTGAGATTTTATATGCATAGTTTGGTGTTTTGCTTTTGTTAATGATGATTTCATTGTATTATGTGATCGTTTCTGGTTACTCTTACTTGACAATGTACTTTTAATCTGAGTGGTTATGCTTAAGTTTGTGTCCCGAGTTTGTAATTCGAGTATGCCTAGTTTCTCTATTACTGGTTTTTGCGTTAAACAAGAGTGTTGGAAAGGAATATGAACTGAAAATGGAGGATGCAGCTGAAATATTAGATCAAGGGTCCATGATGACATAATAGGCTGTTGGACAACCACCATCTGTTCTAGCTTCTAGCCAGTTTTGGTCCTTTGGATAACCACCGCCACAACCTACTCTCTTTTTCGCCATCCTACTCCTTTTGATGTTTGACCTGGACTAGCATGCTTGGCTGAATCAAATCGCTCTCTTGTAGGCACCATTTTGTGACGACTGGTTTGTATCGACTTTCGGCATAAGACGACTCCTCTAGGCTCCTTCCTAATTCTAACAAAACCATCATTGGAAAACATTTTCGACTTCAGCTTTCAATTTTATGTTTATTCTCGCCGGTGCACGTTAGCACTGCATGTACACGTTTAGAATACCAGAGACTAAACAAACTGTCGGTGGCCGTCCCCAATAGAAGTATATAAAGAATAAGCTGTATTTTGATGTTGAAATGAGTTGAGTTGAGATTAATTGAATAAAATATTATTAAAATATTATTTTTTAATATTATGATTATTTTGAGATTTGAAAAAATTAAATTATTTATTATATTTTGTATGAAAATTTAGAAAAATATATAAGAGTTTGAAGAAATAATAATGATGATATAAAATGAATTGAAATAAATTTAGAAATTAAAATGGATTTTTAGTACGAGCCAAACGATGAAAGTTAGATATATTTGAATGTTGAAATGAGTAGGTATGTTTGAACGTTAAAATGAGTTAAACTGAGTTGTGATAATAATATTTTATGTGTTCTATTGAGATAGGTATAGGTTTTTTTTTTTATTGGTTGAAATGCGTTTTAACTTTTTAAAGTTGGAATATATAAAATAGGTCGACATGAATTTAACCATTCAAGTAACATTTTTCATCCGGTAACATATGGCTGCGGCTAGCCTTCGACTACGATAGTGGCTGACGTAAACAGAAGAGGTCCTTTCTTTACCATCTTAACAACCAATCGACTTCGATTTTTGTGTCTCCCTCTCTCTCAAATTCTCAATTCAGCCGCACTCTGGCGTGGATAGGTTCTCCCCGACCCTTTATTGTAGCCAATCAGTTCATCCTTTTAGCAACAATTGCAGGCTTGGCAAATTCTATTTTGCTGAGCCAAAACAAGCAACAACAGCGAGAATAATTTTCACCATGTATGCTTATTTGTGAGTCCCGGATCAGAGTCTAAGAGAGGAAACTCGTTTCAATGAAAGCTTCTTCAAATATCATAAATTTCCCTATTATTATTCCGCACTCCGGAGGTATGTGTCCGCTTCGACTTGCCTTTGTAAGCGAGCTTTTAAATCTTCCCGTATCTCTTTAATTTTTTTTCGTTTTCTTTCCTTCTTTGGGTATAAAATATTGGTGAGCTACTTTGGTTGAACTACGCATATAAATTTCTGGGTTCTTTTTTTTTTTTTTTGGCTTTCCCGTTGTTCTTGTGAAAACCCAGGATGAATAGATTGTTCTTTTAGGATCGGTTTCTGGGTTTTGAAGATGAGATAATTGCTTGAATCCACAAACACTGGACATTTATCAGCGATAAGAGCTGTGCAAGTGAAATTCTTGTTCTTTTATGTCGAATTTTCAGTTTGAGTCTATAATTTTCAGCCGCATCAGGTTTTGTAAGTCAAATTTCAGTCTTGGTTTATGATTATTTTTCCTTGCCCCCCCCCCCCCCCCCCCCCCCTCTTCTAAAACAAGATTTCTTTAATTATGAGGACTAAATTCTTAAAATTTATTATTTGCGATTCAAAACTCAGGAGGATACATCGAAAGTCAACACATAGATCTATCTCCAGTACCCTTTGTGTCCTTAATGCTACGGTGAGGGGTCAACTAGGCTGATTGACGCTTTAATTCAGAATGGTTTCAACTGATAATGGCAACCAGAAAGAAGAAATTGAGGAATCCAGCGGTGCTAAATTCAAGGGTGAACCTCTTCACGTATCAGGGTCTCAGAGGACACTACTAACTGATGAAAACCCTAAAAGAAGGTTTTCTGATACATTTACTGCTCCTCTTAGTAGGATAAGGTTCCTAAAATTTGGTTCTGCATCTGCCAGATTTAAGCAGATAGCTTATAAGAGAGATGAGTTTTCACAGTCTGTGGATTCAAGTGCTCACCATTTTGGAGAACGCATCAGTAGGGTGTTTGACCGCAAAATTGATTGGCGTTCACTCTTGAAAATGAGCAAAGAATGGATTAGAAACCCAATGAACATGGCATTGTTTGTGTGGATCACCTGTGTTGCTGTTTCAGGTGCGATTCTATTCCTCGTTATGACTGGAATGTTAAACAGCGTGCTACCCAAAAAACCTCAGAGGGATACTTGGTTTGAAGTAAACAATCAAATTCTTAATGCTCTATTTACTCTTATGTGTTTGTACCAGCATCCAAAACGGTTCTACCACCTTGTACTTCTATGCAGATGGAAACCAGAAGACATTTCTAAACTAAGAAAGGCTTACTGCAAGAATGGGACCTACAAGCCCCATGAATGGGCACACATGTTGGTGGTTATTTTTCTGCTCCATGTAAATTGTTTTGCTCAATATGCACTTTGTGGCCTAAACTTAGGGTACAAGAGATCTCAACGACCGCCCATAGGAGTTGGAGTATGCATATCTCTTGCAATTGGTGCACCTGCAATTGCGGGCTTGTACACTATCATAAGTCCCCTTGGAAGGGATTATGATTCTGAAATGGATGAGGAAGCACAGGTTCAGATTAACACTGGTGATAGGAGAGATCAGATGAGAGTGAAAACTTTAGAGAAGAGATATTCTTTTGCAGCAAGAGATGAGCAGCGGATTGTTGAGAACAGACCACAATGGAGTGGGGGGATTCTTGATTTTTGGGATGATATCTCTCTAGCGTATCTATCTCTTTTCTGTAGCTTTTGTGTATTTGGGTGGAATATGGAGAGACTTGGATTTGGCAATATGTACGTTCATATTGTGACTTTTATCTTGTTTTGCATGGCTCCTTTCTGGGTATTCACCTTGGCTTCTGTAAATATTGATAATGAGGCTGTTAGGGAAGCTCTAGTTTTTACTGGGGTGGTTCTTTGTTTATTTGGTTTGCTCTATGGTGGCTTTTGGAGGATCCAAATGAGAAAGAGATTCAATTTGCCTGCTTATAACTTCTGTTGTGGTGAACCAGAGGTTTCTGATTGCGCACTATGGCTATTCTGTTGTTGGTGTTCTCTTGCTCAGGAAGTGCGGACTGGGAATTCCTATGATGTAGTTGAAGATAAGTTCTACATGAAACGAATGGACAAAGGTAACCAGCTGCCGTTGTCTCCTTTGCCTCGTGAAGATGGAGTGGTTCAATCCAGATCCAGCCCTACTTCTCCGCTGGGAGATTACTCTAGACCATCCCAGATGCTTACAACTAGTTCTCCAAGTCCCAGCAGAGTTTCAAAGGGCTACAGCCCAGACAGCCGACTTTCTACAGTAAAAGAGGAGATATATGCAGGAGGCAGGGACAAAACTATGACAGACGGAGTGGTTCAATCCAGATCCACCCCAAATTCTCCACTGGGAAATTACTCTGGCACATCCAAGATTCTTACAACTAGTTCTCCAAGTCCCAGCAAAGTTTCAAATGGCTGTAGCCCAGACAGGCCATATTCTACAGTGAATGAAGAGTTTTATGCGGAAGGTAGGGACAAAACTATGACCCCACCATCTATATCGTTGATACAAAGGGAACCGCATAGTCCAAAAAGATAAAACAAAGTTTGGAATTTTATTGTAGTTTGATCTGTATTTGAGATTAAATGGAAACTTCCATGCAGTGCTTGCTTAGATTTGTTGTGAAATCAAAGAATCCATGTTTATTTGTAGTTTGCTATTTGAAGATATCTCTTTCTCATGTAACTTCAATGCATCAATGTTAGTTTATAGGTTTTTTTGAAGATATTTGATATCCCTTTCTCGCTACCTTCAGTTTCTTTGTGCTGTTTGTAACTTTATGCTGCAATCTTATTTATACTTGGACGGGGCAATTTATTATGTGTATGATGAGTCTATGATCAGTTAAGTTCATTTTGGCATTGTCAGCAGCAGGTGGTTGGCTCAATTTATTGGGTTTTTGTTTTTGTACTTTTTCCTGTTTTCAAATGGTGGTAATGGAGTGGTTACCATGTCACATAATGACGGAGGCAGGCCATACATAGTGGCGGCAGAGTTTCTTTGAATTGCAATAATTAACGAAAAATGATAAACACAAATCATTTGTTACAACACTTTACACTAGATATCACTCCCAGCCATAGATAGCCCTTTGTTGGCTGTTGGAGGCTGGTCCTCACAACTAGTTAAAAACGGCTTACATAACCTGGCCAATGTCCATGCTCTGTAGAGACCTTGGGTTTATGCATTGAGCCTTTTTCATTTCGGTCGCTCAGGGTGACAACGTCTCATGAGCTTAATTGCCCGTGCAACGGTATCATCTTAAATTTTAATTCCCTTCAGCAATTTTTTTATACCGTGGCTTTCCCAACAACTCTGGGTCTCTTGCACATCTAATTCTTTCATATCATTCTAAACCTTTGCTCTGTGGTGATCTATCGTTTCGTACGTATGTGTTAGCTTCGTATAAAACGGTGGCTCTGTTTGAATAGGAGGCTTCAGTTTTCATGTGATCAACTTCAACCCATATGTTTGTTTGGAATTTGGATTAGATTGAGAAGTGGCAGCTAGCTGGGACCAATTCGGCCACTTTCATATTACGTTAAGTTAATTGTGATTGGTGGCAGCAGTGATGACAGATCAAGGTGGTCTGTATACAGTCTAGCATTTGCGTGTCACTGTACTAGAAATGAATTACACAGGACAAAATCAGCTTGTCTGCCCTTTATTTGGGGTGGACCCCTAAATTTTAATTTAGGTTGTATCCAAAAAAGTGGGCTGTACTAGAAAACAGCCTACCATTATGACAGCCCCTTTTTTTAAAAAAAAAAAAAAAGCTTAATCCTTTTTTTCTTCACCGTAAGACAAAAATTTCAAATCGGGATAAGCAAGGTCTACATATGTAGATACAGAGTGCGATTAAAAACCATGTCTTGCAGTGGTTAGACAATTACGTTGTATTTAATTTGGCTGCTCTCGCGTTTAACTTGAAAAGTGAATCAATCCATTAACGTTATTTTTGTCAGAAAAGCAAAAAATAAAAATAAAATTACAAGCTTTGAAAACATCCCCTTCATTGGAGTGCAATATGTTGCTTGTGGGCCCATATTGCATGACTTCTAAGGGATTGCAAGACCTAAAAACTCTTGATTCTCTGTTTCGTTCGTTTGAGCAAATTCAAAGGACGTAAAGGTTAATCCATGGTTTCAAATCGACAAGAAACAATATCAATTCATTCTGTGACTTACCACCAAAATGCTGATCACTTTTTGTTTACTCTCCTCCGGGCCTTGAGGTATGGAGTCCGATCTGGCCTGATCTCATTTAATTTTTTGTGTAGTGTTTAAATTCTTCTGCCTCTTTATATTTTCTATTATTATTATTATTATTATTAAAAATAAAACAATAGGAATTTCCAGACAAATTGTGAATACTACGAGTCACATAGTGGATGGTGTAAAATGTAAAAATTAAAACCGTAAAAATAATAAAGTAATTAGTGTGGTCAAATAGAATTGGCTTGACGCCTTGACCGAATCCAACGCAACACAACCCCTAGTGGTCGTCCTCTCGTCTTCACAACCACTCACATCATCAGAACGGACGAAATACCCCAAAAGTCGATCTTGCCATTGGGCCCTCTGCAGCATAGCTGCTACGATAACAACCGCATACAATTCATTCGCATGAGTCACGACCCTCCTCATCCCGGCCTGCTATATAATCTAACCCCTTTCACCAACGGAACCGGTAGCGGTAGCAGCATCAGCTTCCCCCTTCATTTTACAAGCATTTTCTCCGGCTCTTTCTTTCTGCATCTTCCTCTCATTCCCTTTCTAAAAAGTAAAACCTTACTTAATTAAGACCCACCGCCTACTGCCGAGCTAGGCTTGGTTTAGAACTGGCTAACTCTCAGGAAACTCTGGAGGAAACTGATTCCAGTAATCAAAGGGTGGTTCTCGCCCTTTATGAGGCCTTGAGTTCGCACGACGTGGCCACAGTGCACCAGATCGTCGCCCCCGACCTCGAGTGGTGGTTTCATGGTCCTCCCTCCCACCAGTTCTTGATGTGCCTTCTGACCGGCACTGCCCCAGCCTCTGCCACATCCTTCCGATTCGTTCCGCACTCCATCACTTCCTTCGGCCCCACCGTCCTTGTCGAGGGCTGCGACCACACGCCCTCTCTATTTCCTGGGTTCACGCCTGCACCGTCTCTGATGGGATAATTACTCAGATCAGGGAGTACTTCAACACGTCCCTCACCGTCACGCGCCTCCGAGACTCCGTTCCATCTTCACCGCCATCGGATTTAGCTTCCACGAGGTCCTCACCATCGACGGCTGCGATCACACCCCTCCATTGCCCGTCACTTTGGGAGAGCAGCGTCTCCAGTTGGGTCGGAAAGTCCGTGCCGGGTGTGGTCCTGGCAATATAGTATCACTATCAGTCTATCATCTCTCTCTGTGATCAGCTGCATCCATTTCTATAGTAAAAACAAATAAATGAAAGGGTGCGCAGTAATCAGCCCCTGATTGAGTGAAATACTTATGGGCTGAGCTAAATTTCCGTATTTGATCGAGTCAGAGAGATGTAAAAGCCCCTCATTACGGTCGTGTTTCGGATGGTTTGCTCGGCTCTGGTATACTTTTGTATGTTTTGCGTGTGCCCGCCTGTCTTTCGGGTTGTTCTGTTGAGTCGTGGTGTCTGACCTGATTTTGTGTGTGTTGGTACGTGGAAACAATAATGGTGGAACATTCCTATTGGTTATATCCTGACGTATCTGTAGTCTCGTCTTTTGGTTGCGGAATAAAGGTATTTGCTTTTGCTTGTGATATGATTTTTCCGTTGCCTGACTCGTTTGCCTTTTAATCTTTCTAATTAGAATTGGAAGATCCTTATTGATACAAATTTCTGCCTTATTGATACAAATTGACATCGAGTCTAATGTTACTTTTATAATGTGGCCCTATTGTCTCCTAATGCGATGATAAAAACACATCAAAACTAAGTTCAATATCATTCACTATGTTTACGTTCTCAATATATGACATACCTGTAAATAATGTGTGAATAATGATAACCCTACTATTCTATTATCAAATTCATTTAACATTCATCAAAATTGTCATTTAAATCTTCTCTAATATTTTTTATTATTTTTTACCTACTTTTATTATTATCTATTATTTTTTCATCATTATTTAATATCTTATTATTAATTATTAATTATTTATTATTATTTATAAATACTTTCAAACACTCTCAACACCCAAACGTAACCTAATCTATTAATCCATTAAAGATGCTTCATATATATAATCTAAGCTAGACGGATGGGGTAAATGCTTATTTGGACCCAGACCATTCCCCCTTCCTAGCAACTCATGCGAGGTTGGACTGGTGAGCAGCTCCATAGAAGACTGCTAAGAGCATTCTCAATAGATTAGCTAAAAGTCATTCTTCAAAAAATACGGTTTTGTACAAATACTAAAAAATAAGTGTTATATTTAATCAAATGACAATAAAATTTATGTAAAAAGGTTCAAAAAGTACATTGTGTGAATGGTAAAGTTAAAACAATTGCCAAAAATCTAACATAATTGCTAAATGAAGTCCAATTTTACTCTCTTGACTATAATCCGTATGGTTTAGCCAATGAGTCCACATTAGTCTAGCTAAATCAAAGTCCAAATAATAATATAATATTATATATTATAATATGAATTTTATATTAAAAAAAAATTTGCAAATACACTTCATATATTAAATATTAATTTTAGTAAACAATAATTTTTTTAATAATTTCTTCTCTCAACCTAATTATTCTAAAATATATTTTGCCAACCATTTTACTACATTTCCTTCTTATTTTGGCACACCATATTAATTTAACAAGTTTTATTAAATGATAGAACTTGGCGGCATTGTTTTATTAAGAATTTATGTTCTACTTATCAGAAAAACAAATGACCAAATGAAACAATTGAAAGACATGCATTTGCTTCAATCGTTAAACATTAACTTAACAACTCCACCATGTCTATGATATTTCATTTTAAGATGTTGATACACATTTTGTAGTAATTAATGAGCTACACAAATTTAATTGAATCAAAGGCACAAAGAATAACTTTAGAGAAACAGAACAAACTTTTACATATCCAATCCATAACATTATTTTGGAATCTGTCTTTATAGGTTCTAGAACTTCAACAACAACTTAAGTTTACAGTGGACTAAGCATCCTCATCATCATACAAATTTGAAAGTCACCACTTCTGATATAAAGCTCTGCAATAAGTAAAAATTTATGACCTTTCTTGTATAATAATTAGCAATCTAAGCAACTTAAGTTTACAGTGGACCAAGCATTCTCACCATCATACAAATTAAAAAAGTGCAACTAATTCCTCTGCAACAAGCACCAAAGTCGTTGGAATGCATATGGTTCTTCGCACACCCAAACAACAAAAATATTACAATGACATGGCATGCACTTTGTAATCATCAAAACGAAAAAGTAAAATTAGCAAAAATATATCATAGATTTGAACAAGCCCAATTGAGTGGTGAAAACAATTCAACACAAACAATTGCAAACACATCAAATTTTTAGGGAAATCGATCAAAATCTCTAAATATCCAAAGGCAATAATTTTATTTAAAGTAATAACTAAACAACATTTAACCTATGATTGCCGATAAATGTTGAGAGAGAAAGAAAGAGAAGACTTAAGACTTCTACAGTTGAGAGATAAATACATATATAAAATAATACTTCAGCCATGATCGGGGCTGCCAAGCAGTTAATGAAGTTTATCTAAGCACTTACCTGTGCAGAGAATTCTCACAAAGAGAATTGCATTATAATTTCAGCATAAAAATAATAGCAGGAGCCGAGCTTGGCGAGAGAACCTTGACTATTGATCATCAGTATAAAGAATTTCACAATCCAAACATCAACACCAACTATCCAGTAATCAAAAAATTTCCCCACAAATCATATCATTTGAACACAATATAATTTATTGAGACAAAAAACGTAGCATAATCCCGAGTTAGATGGGTAAAAAATTCCTAATAACAACATATGAGGCACGAGATTAAAAAATCTCAAATTAAAGCATGTTATTCAAAACAGACCACTAGATTCGACGAACACCTAGAGAGAAATGAAATCCGAGCAAAAATATTGAATTCTTTGAGGAGAAAGAAACGAAAGCGCAATCAGAGGAAATAGGAAGAGAAATGGAAGAGAGGCTTACGTTTGACGTGGAAGACGATGCCAAGCTTCGATGACCAACGTCGAGAACTTGTTGGACAACGGAGACAACTTGAAGGTTGAAGATGAAATCAACACCGTCGAATTACACACTAGGTGAGACCAAAGCAAGACCGAGAGAAAAATTTAAGAGGAAATGTGATGCTTTCGCGAGAAGGAAATGAGCGCATACTGAGAGGAAATTTCGAGGGAAAGGGGAATAGGGTTTCACACGAAAGAGAGAAATGATAAAATATTAAGATGAAGGTAGAACAGTAGCTGACTATGTTTGGAAAGGCCACTCAAATTATTGTAGCATAACTCTAAAATGAAACTTGGATAGCTGTAGGATGTTTTTGGCACTTAAGTCTATAATTTGGCTTTGCAATGGACTATAGCCAATTCATTGCTAATACTCTAAGTTGCTAACCCAATACACCCAAAATTAGAAAAACCAATCTAGTGATATACACGTACTTTTCCACCGCACTCTTATCAATATTAAATATTTTATGTTCTTTCTCCCTTAGCCTTAGTTTGTTTTTAGATATGAGATAAGATGAAAGTTAAAAAAAGAATAAAATATTATTATAAAATATTTTTTAATATTAATTTTATTTTAAAATTTGAAAAGAATATTTTGAAATTGAAAAAAAAAAACTTTTTTATTATATTTTATATAAAAATTTTAAAAAATTAATAATAAATTTAAGAAGATTTTGAGATTTTTGAATTTTTCACAAAAAACAAACAAGTCATCTCTCTGTTTGTTTTATGGGAAAATCACTTCCTTCGACGACAAGCCTTCAACAATTGACCAAAATTAGCACCCTAGCTAGAATCCAAACAACAAAACGCGTGAAATCCATATTACAGATCCGGGCATCATCCCAAGAAATGGGAAAACCAGGCTTTGTTCAAGTCGACTCAGAGCGAGTAAAAGAGCAAAAGTTGATGGAGAGCTTAGAAGGGAAGCAGAGTCAAATTCGAATGCCGCTAGCCCAAGTTGTCTCGAACTATGCGAAGCGATGGTTCTAAGACACGCTCCAGGAGGCCAAGTTCGGTGATAGCGCTATGCAGGGCTAGCCCAACGCCAACTTTTCGATATATTTCTTGTTGGAAGTATCCCTGATTCCATTGATAACGAGTTGGACCAAATAATTCACTTTTTGAACCCATTTTTAAATTTTTTTAAAAAAAATTAATAAATAACTTAGCAGAATGAATATAACTGCTACGGATGGTCCGATACTAAATAAACTAGTATCTCCTCTAGATAGAAGAAGATTCTCTTTAAAAAGTAGTTTTGTCCCATCTGCTAAAGCTTGAAGAACTCTTAAAGGACTGACGTATTCAGGTCCAAGACGTTGTTGTTGTAGCCCTACGAATATTTCTCTTTCTAACCATACAATTACTAATACGCCTCCTCGTCGGCCAGATGTACTACAATGGCTATGGTGTCTCCAGAGACCCTCAAAAGGTCTACTCGACTTCTTATCTCTTGTTTTTGTTTGTTAATTTTTATTAAATTCTTGCAGTTGGTCCTATGTAACACACATTTCTCCTCTCTCTCTCTCTCTTTCTATTTTATTTTATATTCCGAATAATTCTAGAGAGAGTCGACTCGAGGAGTCAACCCCCAAAATCGGCTGACGTGGCAGGCTAATAATTTTAAAAAAAATCACACAAAATTGATTTTAGAGGGGAGGTAAAACGCGGGACAAACACAAACCACACAATTTCAAAGTTCAAACCCATCGTCCCCAACCTTTTGAAGAGAGGGAAACTCTCTGCCCCCCTCCGTGGGCCTCCCGTTTTCGACCCCCATAGTGAAATCAGGTTTCATTTCATCTTCAACCCGAGAGTTCCGTTACTAGTTTTTAATTTTCCTTCTCCGGAATCGTTTGAAGGAATTCCTTCATTCATCATCAACCTTTGAGCTCTTCCCCAAAATTGACTACTGTGGTTCCATTTACATCTGAAGAAACCCAAACCCTAGACTGGTAAGTGACTTCGTCACATCTAGGGAAAAAATGATATGAAGGTCTGAAAACTTTTTTATTTCTCGCTTCGTCTCCGAAATGCTCTGGTGAGTGGATCTTCCAGCTCGTTCCTGTCCGATTTGGTCAGTGTCTCTTTTTTCTTGTGTGAGTGCAGAAGATTTGTGTTGGTCATCTGTTTCAAGTGGGTTATCTTCAAGTGCCTATGGGTCAACTCCTGCATATCTCAGTTCGGTCACTGTTAGCAGACAAATGAGAGAGAAAGTTCACAAGATGTAAGGCCAAAAAAGTTTATCGCTCACCCAATTCTCTTTTTCTTCCTTACTTACCCATTTTATTAACAAAAACAGGAATGTGAGCCCCAAACTAGGGTTCGCTCGCTATCGACCAAAACCAAGGAGGCAGAAAGCAACAAATACACTATATTTTGGCCTTAATTCCATTGCTTTCGTGTTGGTATCGATTTTTTTTCATTGATGAGTCTTCATTTTGGTCTTGGGTGCGTTGAATTTATCTATAGTGGTCAACCTTTTGCGGGTACTTTGAGGGTTTAGCTTGCTAAACTTCTTAGTGATTGTAAAGTTTGGATTTTGATTGGATTTTGTTCTTGGCACTAGGATAAACTATAGGGAATATGTATGGCTAAATGCTTGGTGTTTGATTGAAGTATGAGGTACATTAGTGCTTTGTATTTTGTTTTTAGTCCCTATTAGTTGGAACAATTTTGGTCTTGGGTGTGTTGAATTTGTTCCTGTGGTATTCTTGGCTATCTTCATGGCAATTGAATCTTTTGATTCTACATGGATTTGCCTTTTTAACAAAAGAGAAAAAGAAAAATGTGAGAAACATGTTACAAAATTATATTGGCATTTTCCGTTTAGGGAAAATGTAACAACCTTCGTTATATCTCTTTTCAGGTTTTACCATGCATATGACAACTCCTGGAATTCTTTCCATGTATAACTACTATGATTGTATTCTATAAATACATGTACAGAACACGTAATGAAATATAGTGGAATTATTCCTTCATTTCTTATATTCCTTATCTATTCTTTCACTCTTCGTGTTTATGGTAGTGCCATATACATATGAAAAACATGTCTGGTGGTTTTAGCTCAGAACAAAAATGTTTATGATTTCATCTGATGTTATAGATTGCAAGCATCCGAAGACAGCTGAAGATTTTCTCAAGTCAACTCCTTCTAGGGTTCATTAGTCTTTTCCCCCATTATTGGATTCTTAAGTGCTGGTTGGCTGTAGAAAACGTAGGAAAAGAAAGTAGACGATTAGAATCTTGATTTTGGATGATTGTTTATGTGGGGTCCTGATAAAGAAGGATTGACCTTCACTTAACTTGTGATATTGATTGAAGAGATTCGAAAGCTTCTTTGGAAACCATCTCAATAAAAAAACACAAGATTTTACTCTTTTTTTTTTTCTTTTCTTTTCCTAATCTTGAGTAACGAAACAAAAGTTTAATCTTGTACTGTTGTCTGATTTCTTCTTTCTTTTATGTTCATTCCTTTTGATTTTGGTGAAGCTCACAAGCTCAGCTAATCTTTCTGAATCTCTTCCACTCCATGATCAGAATAGACAGCACTCGCAAAAACTCTTATCTTTATAACTTTCCAAATGAATGTTAGTTTCCATATAATCATCTAAATGAATACTTTTATTTTATTTCTTTTGTTTAGAATTGCAAAATTGAAGAGAAAAGGGCTTACTATTTGCAATTTATCAGAATAGCAATCCCAAATTCAATGAAGAAAGCAAAAATCAGAACCCGAATATGTCAACTCCTCCGATTCATCAAGCGAAGTCTAGGAAAGCAGCAATCAAATCCAACACAGAGAAGAAGAAAACGACCAATGACATGTTGCTCCTTGAAAGTGAATTAAAGAGAATGGATATAAGGATCTGAAAGTATTCCTTTGTCCTTGAAGGTCTCCATTGGACTTGAGGAAAAAAAAAATAGCTTAGAAAAAGGAGGCAAATTTCATAATGTGAAATCTAATATTTGAATTGTACAAAGACTGCTTCCCTTTACTGAAATTGATATGAGCATTATCAGTAATTTTCCTAGCCATTCTACATTTGCGTTAGTTGTAGTAGATTGTTTTGATTTGAAATGACTTTTGAGCAAGTTTCCATATGCAATAATCTCAATGTTGGCTCTTAATTTATTTTGTCTACGTACATGGAGTTTTGAGTTTGCTAGAAGAGAATTAAATTATGTCAGACATGCACAAATAGTAGGAACGAGCTTGAAGAAAAGTTTTGGTTCTCTTTTGATCAACTTTATTCCTGGAATCATGTTTGAAGAATAATTTGCATACGTTAGTAAATAGAAATGACTACTTGTGAGAGATGCAACTGATAATTTGTTTCACTACAATCTCTAGATAATAAGTCCATAGAAAGGGAGATGTAAAAATACACCAATTTTATTGATGGGTATTGAAATTGAATTCACCTATTGTGTTTAATTACAACTTCTTTTATCAACAACAAATGAATCAAGTCCCATCAAAAAAAGAAAAAACAAATGAATCAAGGAGATGAGAGTAAAAACAATGGTGTTATGAAAAATAAAACAATGCGCTACAGTTACACAAAAGAATTAAAAAAATAATAATCTTTTACTCGATTTTCAACCATTAATTTGGATAGCTTGCAAGGCTTGGGGAACCAAAATATATCCAAGGTTCTTGCTTCTCTTGCATCCACAATACACACTTTGGCCATTTTTTGCTAGTTCTTCTCTTGCTACCTCCTTATTTTGCTCCATTTCTTGAAGTATTTCCCCCCTCGCCTGTGCGCCCATAAAAAATAAATTCATAAAGAAAGTTGGTAATTGTTAGCAAAACCAGTAGCACAGAATCCATTATGCAATCATGCTCTACCCTAGTGCAAAAAATGCAAGTATCATTTATACTTCATTAGAGCATCGAGTAATATGCAAACATGGCAGTTAGAAGAAGTATTGTTCATGGATTAGGAAAGGGAGTCACTAAACAAGCGTGCTCATTGGTTATGTTTTGCAAGGGATGTCAACTTAAAAGAAAATAGAACTGGTTGAAAATGACTTTTCCTAAATCCATAAATAAAGCCAATGATAACATGTTTGACTAGCCTGATTATGTCACAATCTACCAACAATAAAATAATATCATGTGTTGGACCAAATATTCCATTTTTAATATATCTCTCAATGTTATAAATTCAACAATCAACGAGTTTCAAGTTTTCGACGCTTAGATGGTTATAATACATGGACAAAGATTCAACAAGTGTGAGGGCAGATCCATTATAGTCTTGTGGTAAGAGTTCAAGCTGTAATTGAGAAAACAAAACCTTTATATTTCCCCTTGTAACTGACTACCAATGAATCCAAAATAATGAAAATTATCATTAGATTTCCAAGCTCACTAAGAGAGCCAGTGAAAGATTTAGTAAGAGGCTTTAGCTCATCATGCTGCAAGGGATATAACAAAGTACGATGTCATGAGATGGAACTAATATGCCAACTTGTACATACATCATTGAAGATCACAAACTGACTGGGAATGCATGGGCCAAGTAGTTGTCATATGCATGGTAAGACTTAAAAAGAGATATAACGAAGGCTGTTACATTTCCCCTAAATATCCCTTAAACGGAAAATGCCAATATAATTTTGTAACATGTTTCTCACATTTTTCTTTTTCTCCTTTGTTCGAAAGGCAAATCCATGTAGAATCAAAAGATTCAATTGCCATGAAGATAGCCATGAACACCACAGGAACAAATTCAACGCACCCAAGACCAAAATTGTTCCAACTAATAGGGACTAAAAACAAAGACAAAGTACCAATCTACCTCATACTTCAATCAGACACCAAGCATTGGCCATACAGATGTTGACGCTAATTCCCTATAGTTTATCCTAGTGCCAAGAACAAAATCCAATCAAAATTCAAACTTTACAATCATTGAGAAGTTTTGCAAGCTAAACCCTCAAAGTACCTGCAAAACGTTGACCACTATAGATAAATTCAATGCACCCAAGACCAAAATGAAGACTTATAAATGAAAAAAAAATTAATACCAACACGAAAGCAATGGAATTAAGGCCAGAATATGGTGTATTTGTTGCTTCGTGCCTCCTTTATTTTGGTTGATAGAGGGCGGACCCTGGTTTGGGACTCACATTCCTGTTTTTGTTAATAAAATGGGTAAGCAAGGAAGAAAAAGAGAATTGGGTGAGTAATAAGCTTTTATGGCCTTACATTTTGTGAACTTTCTCTCTCATCTGTCTGCTAACGGTGATCGAGCTGAGATATGCAGGAGTTGACCCATAGGCACTTGCATATGACCTACTTGAAACAGATGACCAGTGCAAATCTTCTGCACTCACACGAAAAAAAGAAGACACTAACCAGATTCGACGGGAAAGATTTTGTATCCTAAAAACAATCGTCCAGCCAACGTGGGTGTCGGAATGCGTGTCAACCTCCTGTGTTCTCTTACTGAAAATCGACATTTCGTCCTCTTCGCGATTTTCTCTCCCTTTGGATTTGAATGTTTGCTCTCTAAATGCCTGTGTTTCTGATGTTTCGTTTTCGTTTTTAATTTCATTTTAATTTATTTATTATTTTGAAATCATTAGATGACATGCCGTGATGTCACGTCATCTGACTCCAACGACTCCAACAAAAAACCAATTCTATGTAGACTTCTTGTTATGTTCCTGGGTTTCTAATCATTGTTATTACATTTAGAGGTTCTAAATTATTATACTGTGGTTTAATGTCAGATTTAGAATCTTTTATGGTTATTGTCGAGAAAAAGGAAAAGAAAATTGATATTTTGAATACCATCTAAGCAGTTTTGGTTGTTTTTCTATAAAAAAAAAAAAAAAAGGTCTTCAATTACGCCAAGTTGTAAGTGGTTGTGTCAGGCTCATAAGAATTAGTAATTGTTTGTTATATGGGTTCGTATTGTACTTTTTGATCAATCCATGTGTCATGGCTTAAATGCCTAGTCAGTCCTATGTTCGGCATTTTCCAATTATTTTGGTATTTGTAGTGCCGAAAGAAGTAAGACTCGACTCGAAGAAGTTTAAGAAAAAGTCAGGCTAGTGGCCAGAGGCTTTACTCAAACATATGGGATAAATTATGAGGACTTTTGCCCTGGTAGCCAAGATGAAGTTCGTTCATCTCCAGCTCTCTATTCTTACAAATTGAGTTGGTACCTGGAGATATAGGTGTAGTGCAAGATGGAACGAGAGAGAATTCAAGAATATATTTGGCTTAGGGGAACTTCATAGGTGGAGCGAGCAACTAGTTGCCTGCTGGGTCATCTTCCTTCTCACAGTACAGCGAAGCAGCTAGCTTAAAGAGACTAGTAGGGCAGGGAGTATGGAAGAATAGCGAATTAGCGTCGGGCAAATTTTATTACAAGAGGGCATTTATCAGCATTCTACAGTGCTCTTTACAATCCTAGTGGATTTTGGGGTAGGCAGGTTTTTCTTATAAGCTTTAATTGGAGTACCGAGCTACGATTAATTTTAGGGCATGTTTGGAAACACAACTACACTATTATTTACAAATAGTTCACTATTATTTACTTGGGAACGCAACTGCACTATAATTTACAAATAGTTCACTATTATTTATAATATATTTCACTATTATTCACAAATGATCTAAGATACTCTTACCATCCTATTATGGAGCCTTACTTGTACTTGTGTTTATTTATCTGCTTTATTGTGGAAGTTGTACTATTATTTTCATTGGTTGTTAACTTGTGACGGCTGAATTAATATATTATGCATTGGTTATAAAGGGGGACACTTGGATTGATAGAGCTTCAAAAAGTCGGGTTTTAGTTTGGAATGTAAGCGACAAACACCCAGGTATTCTCTATCTGGCTTGGTTATTAGTATGATATGGCATTGCCGCATTGCTTCCATAATTGATGAGCATTCGGTTTCTTATAGGTTACAATGTAAGTGACTCAGATTCGGATGGATTAAAGGGTGATGAAAAATAAGTCAAAGGTGATTTTCTGTTGAACGTGCCAGTGGAAACTGAAAACGTTAAGTTATCTCCCTGGCGTTAATCTGGCTTTTCTTCTTTGTTAAAGCTTCTTCGTTTAGCTCTAGTTTCATATCTCTAATGCATTAAGAAAACTACTTTTCTATATTGATCTTAGCGTACTGGAACAAGAATTATTCTCTCACATGTTTAGATTAGATATCTTAGATCCACGTACAAGTGAAAAATAGTCATTGGAAAAGTTTAGAAGTGAGGAGAATAACACTATATCTGCATGAACTGCCGAACGTTGTTACTGTCACTGTTGATAGACTTGATTTGTTAGCCTTTTTTGACGGTCAGGCGTCTCCCTTTTGTTGAGGATCATCTGCCCTAATCTATGGCCTTCCATATGTAACCATTGACCCTCAATTATAGGAGCCTGTTTAGCTCATTCTTTCCATTTATTGTGTAATCAATCCTTATATGTAATTACGCTATACTCTCTGTAAATTGAATATATATATGCAAAACGCTCACCACTCAAAGTGTGGTGGTTTTCCTAATATTCTCATGGTATCAGAGCCGTATCTGGATTAGCATCCCACGATCCTCCATGGCTGATTCCTCTCCCGATTCTTCTCCCACCCTTCTTCCCTTCAACACCATGATTCACATGGTTACCATCAAGCTCTCTTCCTCAAACTATCTTCTATGGAAGAGTCAACTCCTTCCTCTCCTTGAAAGCCAAGGCTTGCTGGGTCACGTGGATGGTACCCTTGTGCCGCCACCTCTATTCGATCCCCCCACCTCTCAGACGCCTAACAACAAACATCTGGCGTGGAAAGCAACCGACCAACGCCTCCTTAGCCTTCTCCTCTCCTCCCTTACCGAGGAAGCAATGGCTGAAGCCGTTGGCCTCTCTACATCCCGTGAGGTCTGGACTGCCCTCGAAAACACCTTCAGCCACCACTCCAAAGCCCGTGAACTTCGCCTCAAAGATGATCTCCAATTGATGAAACGCGGCACTCGTTCGGTCACTGCCTATGCCCGTGCATTCAAGACTTTGTGTGATCAACTCCATGCCATCGGTCGTCCGGTTGATGGAACCGACAAAGTCCACTGGTTCCTTCGTGGTCTCGGTCCCGATTTCTCCAGCTTCTCCACTGCCCAGATGGCCCAAACCCCCCTCCCCTGTTTTTCTGATCTTGTGTCTAAAGCAGAAAGTTTTGAGATTTTTCAAAAATCCCTAGAGACTCCGGTGTCCTCCGCTGCTGCCTTTACTGCTACCCGAAGCTCTTCTCATCGTGGAGGTGGTTCTCGACATTACCGTGGCCGTGGAAATGGAAATCGCAGTGACTCCAGTCACAGACAGGGCCGTGCCAACACCAACCATGGTCGTCGTTCCCCACGCTGCCAAATTTGCCGGCAAGAAGGCCACTATGCTGATCGGTGTAGGCAGACCTCTTCATGCTCCCTGTCCGAAAGTGAGGCCTTATTGGTTTTTGGACACAGGGGCTTCGGCCCACATGACTCCAGCCCACCTTTCATTAGCCAGCTGATTTAAGAATGTTCATTTTTCTCTTACATCCATCTCACCTCTTTAATTGCCCTCGTTTTTTGCACACTCTTCATGTATCACCAACAGAGAGGGGATTTTGTTAGGCAAGGGTTGCTCTAAGCCACTAAAATAAAATTTTCTATGTGTTATCAAGCATATTATTTGTTTCTATTCTCGTTTGAGTCTCCTGCATGCATGGTTCTTGAGCTAACCGTGTAATGTGAATGTTATATGGGCTCGTCTTTTGCAGTGAATTCCTGTGTTGACAAGTTCCAAGCTAACCAGGTTTAATTGGCAGTCTAAAGGTTGATTTTGGTGCTGTTTCATTCTCTCTCTCTCTCTCTCTGTATGTTTTGTATTCATTCTCTGCATATAGAAAAAGCTTGCGTAGATATTACCTTCATTCCATATTTCGGTTTCGTCCTTTATTAAGGCGCATTTCCACACCCATGGCATATTTTGTTGCAATGTTTCAAACTTACACTTTAATGAGGCTGATGTTGATTCTAAATGACGAAGTTGCAAAAATTATTACACGGAAATTTTGAATGGACTGGCTGCGTGTGACGTGTCCAATGTCCATTACTGTAATAACTGCCTATCACAATGAGGATATATAAAGTTTACTTTAAATGCACAATTGAGCCCTATTAACGTAAGTAAAAGCAAGAAGCAAGGAACTCAAGCAAGGTGAGGGCAATTTCATCAACCTTGACATCTCCTTTCCATTCCCAGGGCTTCTCAGGATTTGATGAGGCCCAGCGGCTAACTCGCTAATTAGCTCGAGCCTGTTTTTCCCACTGTTGTCACACATTATAGAGGTTTAGGGTAGAGAAGCTTTAAAACTCTGAAAGAACAAGTGAAACATATGCATGGCTTACTCAAATTGCCATTCAATTTAGAATCATCTCCTAAAGCGACTACACCTGCGGGGAATGTCCTTCTAAGAACATGATAAGGAGGCTGCAAGTAGCCAATTTCTAACTCGCAGCGTTGGCAGGCCGAGCCACCCTAGCTAATCTTTTACGTTGCATTCCTTCGGTCATCACACCGGGGCTTTAAATCTGACAGGATATTGTTAGAAATGGAGATCCGATCCACGTCTATACCACAAAAGTCACCATGTATATAAAGCATAGAAACCATAATGCTCTCTTTCATCTCTCTCAAATAGTGCAATCCCAAATTAGAATGAAATCGTGAAAATTTTTTTTTTTTTTTTTTTATTTATAGAAAAAAAATTTCTTGGTTTCATTTTTATTGGCGTCTTCTGTGTTGCCGCATCCTAATCTAGCATTTTTAGGGGATTCTGGTATTTCAAAAGGAGAATGATTGTATTTTTAGTCTCTATACTAAACACCAACTAAGCTGGCAAACTGGGTTTCTTAAAAACGGTCTAATCCTCCTCTGCTCTCCCCTTTTTATCTCCTCCCTTCCTCTCTTAATTTTTAACATCCCTCCCTAAGAGCAATAACATTAGATTTATCTTTATCTTTAAAATTTTAAAAATATATAATTTTTTATTTTTTAAGCTAATCATTCAAAACATAAAATCTACTTTAGATTAACTATCACATTCTTTAAAATAATAAAATATTAATTATTTTTGATTATTTATATTTATTGAATTATTATTTATTTTATTTTCATAATCTTCAAGAATCTTCAAGAATTATATTCATATTTATTTTTTTAATAAAATATATTTAAATATTTTTTCATATTTTGTAATTATATTAATCATATGTATTTTAATAATTTAATTTGATACTTAAAAAATTATTTTTTGTTAAAAAATTATTTTTTTTCAACCAAATAATTACTTATATAATTATTTTCAATAGATAGAGATGTGAATAATTTTTTTCATACATGAAAAATAAAATAAAAGAATTATAAATTCTTCAAATTTTGAAAAATGAATGACTAATTTAATGTAAGAATATTTTCATTAATTTTTTTCCAATTTTAAAGGACACTATCATTTGACTAGTAATTGTTCCAATCACCTTCTCCCGTTTACACCATCCGAGAAATATCCCCTCCCTTCTCCCTAACCTATTGACAATATCGTTTTTTCTCATTTTTTCCTAACAGATAAAAGTTGAGCCAGTGTTAGGAACTCAATAGCTCTTTGAAAACCAAGCTGCTCGGGTTCAAAAGAGACCCTCGGAGGAAGATAAAATTGCTATGGTCATGAAGAGCCCGAACCTTGAATATGTCGATAGGTTCAAACTTACCCATCTCCCAACATTTCATTCTTTACTTTGTGTTGGCTGCAAGATAGAAGATGCATCGGCTGATGGGCCTTTGCTCTCCGCCTACACCTTTGGGTGTAGTTGCAAAAAAGTCTAAAACAGAGGTGAATAACAGAGAGAGAGAGAGAGAGCGTGCGTGCGTGCGCCAACCCCCTTCTTTGCCAACCACCTTCCACCTCCAGACCATGTAGGACACATGATGAAAGCCACTAGTCGCGCCTAGTTGCAGCATCGTGGAACAATCTCCACGGCCTAGCCCCTCCATGTCCTCTAACGAGAATCAGCCCCTCCACGTCGCCTCCACTGGCACAGAAAGTGCCATTGGACGTTTTCCTCCACCCCTAGTCCACTGTATTTCCTCAGATAAGCCACTTTTCGATCTCCATCCACTTTAACTTCTTCGTATCTCTCTCCTTCTACGAGCACTCTCAATAAATTCTTCATCTTATCTTTTAAAATTTATAATCGAACTCGTTTTTTTATTTTTATATTTTATTTTGGAGTGCATAACCGCAGCTACTGAGGGCTGCTTGGATTCGGAAGTGGGTTGAGCTCATCATTATTATATTTTTATAATTTTTTATACAAAACACAAATTTCTATACACCTTTTTCAAATCCCAATACACCTTTTTCAAATCCCAATACACATTTTTCAAATCCCAATACACCTTTTTCAAATTCCAACATACTTTTTTAAATCCCAAAATAATAATAATATTAAAAAATAAACCAAACTCATCTCAACTTATCTCATCTCCGAATCCAAGCGGGGCCTGAACCGCTACACACACCCTTCACAACATTTTTCTTATAAAAAATAATGAGAGAAGTCACTTCCACACTTACTCACATAAAACAATAATATGTATTATTTATGTCAATATTCATATGAGTGAGGACTCTTAAATATATATAGTTTCTTCTAACATGTCTCTTTATTATTATTTTTTTCTTTTCAAATTGCCGACTGTTCCTTTTCTTTTTCCTTTTATTTTACCTCCTGACGTTTATGTTATGCCATCAATCAGCTTTTTTAGTTGTTCTCCATATTATTTAAATATTTTTTTATATTTAAAATATATTATTATATAAAATATAAGGTAATTCAGTCCAATACACAACATACAAATATATGAGTCAAATAAAAATTAAAAATAAAATATGAAACATTGAATAAATAATATTTTCAAGATATTTTTAAAAAAATAATAAAACAGACGTGTTTTAAATGGCGGACAATAAAAAGAATTTGTATTAAAATGTAAAAGTAAATATAAATAAGGAAATTCCTGGGGGCAGACCGTCTGCCCCCCTCAAAGTGAGCAGCCTCCACTGCTGTCGGTGGCGGTGGGGGACACCGCCCCCGCCATCGGGACCGGCGGACTCATGCGATCTCACCCTTACGACGGCGAGTTTCAGTGTGCCCCCGGCAGCCTTAAACCCGTTTCGGACCCGTCCGTTTCGGACCCGTCCGGGTCCGAAACGGGTTTAAGGCTGCCGGGGGCACACTGGAACTCGCCGTCATAAGGGTGAGATCGCATGAGTCCGCCGGTCCCGATGGCGGGGGCGGTGTCGCCCACCGCCACCGGCGGCTGCTCCGTTCGCTCCATGGCCGAATCCTCTTAAATTCATCTTCATTTTATTTTTTTATTATATTTTTATATTTTTATTATGTTTTTTATTGTGTTTTTTATTATGTTTTGTTCATTTTATTTTTTTAGTATATTTTTAATCTTTATTTTTTTATTTAATTTTTAATTTTTAATTTATTTTAATGTGTTTTTCATCATCAAGCAGCCCAACTAATGTTGGACTGTTTTAGAGGTTGGGGACAGCCAGACCAGTCCCCAGCGTCTCTCTATAAATAAAGGAGTAAATAGAGTATAAATACTTAAAAATTGTTTGAATGAAGAATAGTAATTAGCTACATGTAAAAGATTACTATAACAATTTGTATTTTACATATTCTTTTACATAATTAGATAAAGTTTACTTTATGAACAATTTTTCAAATACTTTATAATTTTTATATTATACATAAGTCATTGAGAGTGTTCAGTATCGAATGACAGATTTGGGGAGAATATGAAAAACGTGGGGGTGAGCTCTTCAAAACGATTCGTTTTGAATTTTTTTTTAAAAAAAAAATTCCAACTTTGGTTGGTGACATGGTGTAATCTTCAAAGAATAAATTTATTTATCATTCTATTTACTATTATTATTATTATTATTATTATTATTTTATGATATGATATTAAATCATAGACTAATAAATAATAAATTATTTAATATTATTTAATATTATATTATAAGATGATAAAAATAATAAAAATAAGAGGGGTTGCGTTAGTGTCTCCCTCCCGAGTTTGCAGTCCAGTTCCACCCATCAGTGCAGAATTACAAATTAAAATCAACCAAAGACTGGGCACAAAATTCTCTATTGCATAAGCGTTATGTTGGTGAGACGATTCTCATTAAATTGGTCAAATTTATAATCAAAATTTAGTTAATATAATACTTTTTAACATTTGCATCTTCCACTTAAATTTAATATTCACATTAAATTAACCATTAACTCTCTATATAATAATAAAATCTTATTAAATTAATAATTTTTTATTTAATTTATTTTTATCATATTTTGTAATTTACTAATTTAATATTAATATTAATTATATTCTTATGTTTGGTTAGAGTGAGAAATTAATCTAATATGAAGTCTTTTTAGAATTAATTATCTAAATTTTAACTGTTTTTAATGTTTAAAGAACCAATTTTAATTTTTTATATCAAAATTATTTTAAATATAATCAATCTAATATGAAGTTTTTTAAGAATAAATTATCAAAATTTCAACTATTTTTATCATTCGGCCAAGCAATGGGGGAATGTTCTGAGTGGTGGTATTGATTAGTGAGGGTCTGTGGCACTGACAGTAAAGATATCACGACTGATGTAATCTGATTCAATAACAGTGCAACCTACACTATCAGAGGCATGAACACCAAACTCGCAAACAAAATCAACCTCGCTGCAAAATCACCCCGACAAAGCCCAAAAGAGAAAGTTTTCAAAATGTAATTTATCCGAAGAGTGAGAGACGTTAGGACTGCTGTAGCGTCAAAAATAGTTTAACGATAATTAAGTTATTTTTTGATAAAAAAATAATAAAATAGGGATAAATTTTAAAAACATTCAACCTTAGATTACAGTCCACCACCTTTAAGTTTAAGCCTTCGTGAGACATATCTAGAGTCGTCGGAATTTACTGTCGAAAAGACAAGTTCGTCTACCATCACCGAAAACAGCAGACTGCTTTTAGTGAGAAAGGTCAGGCCGATCGAGCCTTCATAAATCTCTTTATCCGAGTTAAAAAATCGCAATGATTAGCTGGTATTTCAACATTTTAAAATGATATGCACTATTGTACATGGAATAACATGAAAACCAGTTCGAAAACTAGTTGATACATAACCGATGTGTTATATAATCCGGAATGGGGGGCATGAATTGATAAAACTTGAAAAAAACAAAAAACAAAAAAAGTGCATCCCATCGAGCTTTAACAGATATAGTAACGATGGGACGGTACGTACACAAGTCAGAAGATTCGAAATCAAAATGGGACTGCGGAAGGCTTGATAGGGACCTCGGTCGTGTCCCTACTCAACTAAGTTGGTCCTATTCGCCTTGTTGCTCCTCAATGACCGAGTAAGGCTCCTTTTGCTTGTGATGGTTCACGTGCACCAACAATGGATGAAAGGGTGATATGAGGTTGAGATGGTTAAGAGAATCCGATTGAGTTTCGTCTTGGCTAAAGTAGGGTAGAGTGGTGTACGGTAATGGGATTGGATGGCTAAGTGTATGGAGCAATAAGGTGGTATTTAGGCTATGGTAGTCTTGGTTATGGTAATGGGAAGGGAGATGTGGTGGGCTGAGTGGTAGATTAGGGTAGAAAAGGTTTAGGCGAATGTCCTTTGAGTATGCCTATGTATTAGGGTCTCTTTGGTAAGGAATATGGGTCATATAGTGTAGTTGGGTTAGGGTTTTTTAGTGGAGGCTAAGGGAAATTTCGAGATTGAGATTAGGTTAGGGTTTGGAAGTCAATTGGCTAAAGTTTGGGAAGATGGGTTTCAGCTAAGGTGGTTAGAATTAGGTGGGATAGGGTTTTGAGATGTTTTGGATAATTCCTAAAATGTAGGAATTAGGATTTTAGCAAGATAAGTGAGCGGTAATGAGGTAGGGTTGTTGGTCGAGTATTGCTTCTATTTTGGGATAAGATTTGATTGATTCAATCAATTGGATAATTGATTAATCATTTGAGAGAATTAAGGTTAATTTGGTGATGTGGCAAGTGGAGAATTTCGGCAATAGCTAGGGATGGAATGGTCGAGTGAGATATTTATGGAAAGTGGAAAGATTGGATTTTGAATTGATTTGAGTTTGGGATAGAGTTGAGTGGAGGCTTGTTGGGGCCGAGATTTGGGTTGTTTTTTGGATGAGAGAAGATTTGATTTAATTGGATAAATTTAGGAGAAGATAAGGGAATGATGGCCGGTTATTGTTGTTTGGAGATTTGGTTGGAATTTTGATTTAAATTTTGAAATGATTTGAAATGGAGGAATGTATGTGGCCGGATATAGGGATTATTGTAGTGGTCGGTTATGGAATGGATTTGGTCGGTAGAATAGGTTTTGAATTTGAATTGACTTGGTTTGAGAGAAATATGGGAAGTTATGATGGATAAGTTGGCAAGTGAGGGGTTCGGTTAGAGCAAATGGATGATGGCCGAATATGAGTTTGGATAAGATAAGTGGTTATGGTTTTGATTTGAATTGATTTGAATTAGAGGGGATGATGTTGGCATTAGATGATGTGGCAATGGGGTTCGGCTAGGGCAAATGGGATGATTGCCAAATATGAGAAAAAATAGGGATTGTTAGTTTGATTTGAATTTGAATCAATTGAATTCAAATCCAAATGGTGGCCGGTCATGCTAGGATTAGGGGGGCACGAAAATTACTTATTTTGGATGAGGATGAGGTGGATTTGAGTGAGAAAATATAGGAAATGATGAGGGTTAGGTAGCCGGCTAGGTTAAAGGGTAAAAAAGTGGCAAGTGTTTAAGCTAGGGTTTGATGGCCTTTGGTCGTGTGGTATGGGTAGGGTTTTGGGGATTTTTTACGTGGCTGCTATGGGGCAAATGGAACACCAAAAATGATCAATTGAACAATCAAATGATGATTGAACAAAGGACTATAGAAGAACAAGTCAATTCTTTCAAGGCACCAAGGGGTGTTCGGCAATGCCTTCCTTCACTTCTTCTTTCTCCTTCAATCACTCCCAACACACTCAACACTCAACTCTCTTGAGCAATCCGAATCTCTCAATGGAGGAGAATTTCAAATTCCTCTAGGGAACACACACACAAGTTCTCAAATCCACAAGTGGTGTGGATTTGGCCTCACAAACACAAAACTCACACAACAATCAAAACAACCACTTAAGAACACAAAAACATAAAATCACTCAACAAGAACTCACTCAACACCAAAACACTTTTTATGAATAACCTCAAGATTTTTACAAATAAAAATGAAAACAAATAAAAGGATAGATGTGGATCACTGATTCACGAATTGCACGATGATCCTCTTCCAAAGGGATTCACGAATTGCACCCTAGGGAAGCCCAAGTGCTAAGCACCGAAAATCCAAACCACACTAGTGTGGCTGGCCTAACTCTTTCTCAAGAGAAAAAAGTCTAATTCTCAAATTGTCCAAAAGATGTCAAATGAAAACCTAGAGGTCCTATTTATAGAGTCTAATAAATTGGAAAACCCCCAAAAGGTCCCTAGCAAAATAAGATAATTATTAAAATAACCAAATGCATAAATAAATAAAATAAATACATAAATAAGCAAATGTGGCGCCAATGATGATGGGCCGTGGCATGTTGTGGCCTGTGGCATGGCATGGCCCACGGATGGTTGTCTGCATGGCGCCTGGCTGGCTGCATGGCATCTGATAGTGTGCATGACATGGTGACATGCGTAAACTTGATGATGTGTCCCGAGTGATGCCGTGCTGTGGTAGTGTGGCCCAGTCAGGTGGCTTGGGTGGTGGTCTTGCATGGCTCGGGCTGAGTGCTGGGGTGATGGTCATGAATGGCCCAAGCTGGCGGTCTGGGCGCATGAGCTGCGCGTGGCCAGTAGCCTCCATGGTTGCTTGCTGCATGTCAAGGCCTGAGCCAAGGCATGCATACAGGCTAGCCAAGTGACTGTCCTGACCTTCCACTAGCGGTGTCAATGCATGATCTAGGGCGGTTTTAAATGGGGTACTATCAAGGCTGCAGCGGTTGCGGTTTTACTATAGGCTATAGCGAATAGTATATTGATTGAATTGATTAAAAGTTATTTTTATAAAAATATTAAAAAATAAATATCATAATTAATCGAATATAATAATAATAAAAATACTTATTATGAATAATAAAATCAAAACAATTACTAAAAAGATAAAATAATTATTAAATTTAATAATTATTTTAGTTTTTTGAATAAAATTTTAGTTTTACTATTTATAATAAATATTTTTTAAACATTTTTCCACATATTTTATTATCATATTTGATTAATTATAATATTTAATTTTTAGTATTTATGTGAAAATATATTTTTTTTAAAATGACTTTTAGTCAATCTAATGAAAATGCTCTAAGATCACTTTTATTGGATTGACTAAAAATTATATTTCAAAAAATATAATTTTACATAAATACTAAAAAATAAGTGTCATATTTAATCAAGATAATAAAATATGTGAGAAAATATTCAAAAAATACTTTTTGTAAATAATAAAGTTAAAACTTTATCTAAAAAACTAAAACAATTGCTAAAATTGATAATTATTTTAGCTTTTTGACAATTGCTTTTGTTTTACTATTTACAAAAATACTTTTGAATCTTTTTCCACGTATTTCATTGTCATATTTGATCAATTATGACACTTATTTTTTAATATTTATGTAAAATATACTTTTTAAAATATTATTTTTAATTAATCTAATGAGAGTGTTCTAAGGAGATGAGCGATGGGGATATACCAAAATAAACTAAGAGCATTAATATTGGATTGGTTAAAAATTTTCTTTAAAAAAATACAATTTTGCATTTATACCAAAAAATTTTGATTATACTTAATTAATAATAAGAAAAAAAAAAGTCTAAAAAGAGAATAAAAATATTCTTATTTTTTAAAAGTAAATAGTAAATTCAATTTTTTTTTAAATTTGAAGAAGATTTTGAATTTACTATTTATTTATAAAAAATATTTTTATTTTTTATTATCTTTTTATATTTTATTTTTTCTATTATTAACTAAATATGATTAAAAAATTTTAATATATATATATAATTATATATTTTTTTAAAAAAATTTAGTTAATTCAATGCCAATATTCTAACCAACCAAGTTAACCAGTACTGTTACGGCTTCAGTATTATCTCCATCATACCCTTCAAGCGAAGGAAGTGGTAATGAATCGGCGTGCTCTCTTCCCACTCACATACACGTAGGCTTTCAGTTAATTTTAAGTAGCCCCTCTCTCTCTCTGAATCAGTAGGAATCACCTACTCTCACGTCGTTTCAGTTTTCAGGCATATCATCACATCATATCCTGTCATCCCCCAGTCTCTCTATCTTCTCTTATTTTCTCTCACTTTCTCGACTCTGAAACTCTCCCGAGAAACAAGCACCGGAACTGCCGTTTTTCTTTCATCTCTCAAAGGTGAGGAAACAACGTTTACTTCTTTTTTTTTTTTTTTAAAAGAAGCGAAACAACGTTTACTTGGAGACGAAAATGACGCTTTTTTTTTTCCGATTTTATCTTGTTCTTCGTTTCTGGTACATTTCCAATGAATATAGTATAAGCGTATAACGAAGAGCATTAAAAACCTATTATTACTATTGCATCTGTATCTTATAAAAACTACATGTGCATTTATCAATCTCGGAGTTATTCATGCCTCATCATTTGTCGTCTTGGAAGCATTGACTGTTGCTACCTGAATTAATTAATATAATTGACCCGATGATCTATCATTGCTATTATTCTGTCGTAATTTATCCTTATACTGAGCATGTTAATGCTTGCCTAGCCCCATTTTTTTTGTTATAGATTTCGTAGCTTTTATTTTTTGCACCGGAACCGGTAGCAGTTCCTTCCCTGTCATCTGTTACCTTCTCAATATACTGAAATTTACGGCATGGGATTCGTTAGTAACTCAATTTTCTGTATTAGCAGAATGAACAGGGGCAGGAAGTCAAATAAACGCAATTTTCCAGATAAATCTCAAACTTCGTGGACGATGAATTGCAGTGCTCCTGCAAGGAATCTAAGGAAGAGCGACCTAGGTGGAGTTATCTTTGGTTGCAAGAATAACACAATCGAAGAATGTTATTCTGAACAGTTGTTTGGTTAGTCGAATACTATATCGTATTTTTTGCATGGATACTTTTTGTCTCTTTGTAGCAAGGTCTAATTTGTGCATGCTATTCGATTCATACTTTTATAGAATTCTGCAAATTCTTGAACAGGATTACCGCGTCCACATTTCTCGTATGTAAAGAATGTCCGCATTGGTTTGCCGCTTTTCTTATTCAATTACAGCGATAGGAAACTTCATGGTATCTTCGAGGCTGCAAGCCAGGGACAGTTGGATATTAGACCTTATGGATGGACTCAAGACGGATCAGATACTCCATATCCTGCACAGGTATCGATTGCGATATTCCACTCCCCATAGTTGCTTTGTGATTTTTTTTATTTGTCGGTTTTCCGTATCAAAGTGAAATAAATGGAGCTTACCTATTCCAAGCTGTCCGTGTTTTAAGGTCAAGATTCGAGTCCTGATGCCGTGCCATCCATTGCTAGAAGACCAGTTCAGAACAGTAATTTCTAGTAACTATTATGAACCAAGACTGTTTTGGTTTGAACTAGACCGTGATCAGACAAAAGACTTGATCTCATTGTTTTCAGCTTCGCCACTTATTGCGAGTACTTCCATCCCACGCAACACACATAAGAGGATTGATGTATTCAAAGCTTCATCTGTCCAGGAAGTTGGCTGCACTGAGACACCTGCATCAGAATGGGATGTTCATCCAGACCAGATCAGTGCAGAATGGCAATGCTGCGATTATCCTGGTCTGTTTGGCATAGAAACTCTCGTTGGCAAAAATGTTGCAGAAAAGGATGAGGAACCAGGAGAACATGATCGAACTTATGCTTCTGTGGCGAGATGTGCAGAGTTTTCCTTTCCAAAAAAGAAGTGGAGTGCCTTGTTTAAAAGCTCAGACACTTCTACTGTAGGGAATGAAGCTGTAGATTTTGAGGCAACAGCTTTAGAGCTGAACCCTTCAAGTATTGCACCTTGTTTGGATGGCAGAAGTAATCTTTCAGAAGCTCCTGCAGATGATTCAGTAAGGCATAATGAACAGCTTATAGGATTGAAGCCAAGTAGTAAGGTAGTGTACTGTCCTGTTGCAACAGGAGCAAGTTCTTCGTTTTCTCTAAAAACTTTGGATGAAAATTTACCTCCTGCCGATCAAAGATGGGAAGGTGAAGACTTTGAGACTGCAACTTCAGATTCTTATTTGTTTGAGCCCAATATGCGATTGAGCTCTTCATGTGATGCACCTTGTTTGGACATAGACGGTAAGTTTTCAAAAGTTTGTACAGATGAGTGTGCAGCAGAGATAGGTTGCAAGGAAAATATACACTTCAGACCGACTGGTGAATGCCCCTCATTTTCTGTCATGACAAAGGAGATGTCATCAAAGCATAAGTGTGGGGAAGAAAAGGGGAGATGCAGGATGGCATCAGATGACATTTGCTTTCCAGAAGCACCAATTGTTTTAGAATCAAAATCCTCCGAACTTGAGTCTGCTGTGGCTGAGGTAGTTGATACTGTCAACTGTACTCTTCCTTTTAGGTGCATGTTTATCCAATCACCCTTTTAACCATGTATCATGTCTGGTATAAAGTTACAGCAAGAAGTTAGGGAGTTAAAGTTATCTCATCTAAAACAAGTTCAAAAAATCGTTTCTTTGGAGCAGGCTCTGGTACGGTTCTCATCCCATATTGTTATTCTCAGCTCTTCATTTTTCTACTGTTATTTTGAGCATAGGCATTTATATTTGACTTCTTTCTAGGTGTCTGTCTGAACCTTCCAAATGTCCAGCAAGTTATGTATATATTTATTTTTTTATGGTTTAAGAAAAACATCTCTTGCTTAGTTTTCTAAAGAATTTTCTTCAACAAAATGGCAACTACAATAATATCATGCATTGCCATATATATGTTTTTCTAATATCTGGATCTTCCTTGCAATGATTTTGAATATGCCTGATCAAATTGGCAATTTAGATTGAATCAAGAAGAGGATTTCGAAGTTTAAACGATCAATACAAGAATTTGGAATGTGGTCCATTTTCTAAAACTGGATTAGTTACTGAAGAAGAATACGAATCAAGTGATGAACCTTGTTCAGACCTTGATGTGAAAGTGCTCATTGTTGGAGGATATGATGGGTCTCTGTGGTCATCAGCTTTGGGGTGTTATTCTCCTTCTCGTGATCTTATGGAATCCCTTAGTCCAATGAATTTCATGCGTTCATATGCCTCAGCAGCAGAGCTAAATGGTGAACTCTACTTGTTTGGTGGTGCATATAATAATTCGTGGTATGATACAGGTAACAGTCATCACAGTTTTTTTTTTTTACTTATTTTGTGCAACTAGTTGCTTACTGGCGAGGCAATGACACTGACGTTCTTATATAAAGTTGAATCATACAACCCAATAAGCAATCAGTGGGTTAGTAGACCTTCACTTAATCAAAAGAAAGGAAGACTGGCTGGAATTTCTCTAAATCAGAAAATTTTTGCAATTGGTGGTGGAAATGGAGTTCAATGTTTCTCAGAGGTGGAAATGTTTGATCCATACGTAGGAAGGTGGATCCCTGGTCAGTCAATGCGATGCAAGGTACGTCCTAACAACTCATGTGCTACAACTTGTTTTGTGTTCAATTAAGTTTGCTTGAACCAGGATAATGACATGATCAACAAACTAAAAGCTAATTAAAAGTTTATGGTACTTTCTTTAGGCAGAACTAAGCAAGGATATTCGAAGATCATCAATTTTTAGCATGTTGTGTTCTAATGAAACTTCCATTTGTGCCATGCATTTGCTTGCGTGGACATGCTCACATGTGCTGGTACAATTTTATTTTTTCTAGATTATGAATAGTTTTCTTGTGAGGCCTTGCATTCTTAAAGCATATATATGAACAAAGCTATATTAACGTAATGTCTACCCTGTTTGAAAAGAGTGCTTCTCGGACAGATATCATATACCAACCCATACCCATCTGTGTGTAAAAAAAAAATGAGATTTTGGAATATGTTTTAACCATTTTTGTTCATCCAACTAAGAATACTGCTTATCAGCTTTTTATATTTTTGGGTCTCAGAGATTTGATGCTTCAGCGGTAGAAATTAATGGCATGATCTATGTTACTGGAGGACGTAATGAACAGGTTTACTTGAAGTAAGATGCCATTTTGGTTTCAATTTTCTTTTTCCAAAATCTTCATTTATCTGTTGGATGAGATGTTATCTGAGTTGTTATCTGCTAATTGAGTTCATCAGCACTTCACTGCGTTATGTTTGCAGTGGACCTGCTTAAAATAAATCCATTGTGCCGCATTTGAGTTTTGAGGAATGGTACAAGTATAGTGTCCGGTAAAATCGGAAGCATTGTCTGACAAATGAGTTTATGAAGGGAACCCGCCGAGTTTTTTTTTTTTTATATTTAATTTCATTCCAGGGAAGGCCCCGTGCATGAAACATTTTTTATCTGAGGCTTTATAAATTATAATGCCACGGCCCACATGCGTTGCCACATATGGTATGGAAAAACAACTATCATAGTTAGAATTTTAAAAACCGCTACTGGAAAAATTAAATTTTTTAGTTAAGAGTATCTTTAATGCAACACAAAATTTAATTTTGGTCTGAAAATGTTATTTTTAAAATTGAGCTAGATAACATACCACCTCTAATATTTGAAATCATGGCGCTGTTCTTGGAGACGTAAAGCGTATGGTGGAAGGATATGCATCCTGATTTTTCTTGACGGGAATTTCTCTCCTATCTCAGATCAGCAGAAAGATTTGATCCTCGAGAACATTTGTGGGCCAGACTTGGGAAAATGTCCACGAAGAGATCGGGCCATTTGTTGGCTGTTCTGAATGAGAAAATGTAAGTCGTCCCCCGCCTCCTCTTTTTCTTTTTGTTGTAAAATGTTGATTTGGTTCAATCTACTATGTATGGATGGGCACACCATCTTAAGAAAGACCATTTTGGTTATTCATTCACATGGAGGTTCTCAGCCATTTTATATGACTAACGGACATCTTAATTCATGATTTCTTTTTTCGCAGATTATGTAAATATGCAACTACGGTCTTTTTTTTTTATAAGAAAAATGAAGAGGTTTAAGAGAGACTGCTTCATTAAAACAGAGTTACATGCTTTTCTTTAGCATCTGAAGAATTCTTTATACTCTGAAAATTTATATTTGCAGATATGCTATAGGCGGCCATGATGGAAATAGGATGGTCTCATCTGTTGAGGTCTTTGACCCTCGTGCTGGTTCATGGATGACAGGTGAATCCTTGACTTGTTCAAGGGGATGCTTTGGTGCTGTTGTAACGGCAGATTCTTTGTATGTCATTGGGGGACTAAATGAAAATGATGATGTATTGGACACGGTATGCAAATGCATCCATATGGCATATCCTTTAAACTTTTTTTCATGGATACCTGACTTCTTTGTGGATCTTGTATGTGATGATAGGTGGACTGTTATAAGGAGGGACAAGGATGGGCATTGACAAATCTTAGAGGCGTTGGAAAAAGATGCACTTTCTCTGCTGTTGTCATGTAATGCCAGGGAGTGAAAAGCAACAGGTTAGGGGTGAATCTTGTCAATCTTCTGTGTCTGTCTATCCTGTCAACGGTGTTCATTTTCTAAAGAGTAGTGGGCTATAACTTCTGTTGGTACTCTTACAAAGTTCAACCTACTTATTGTTGGGTGGGAAACACCATGTAAGCCATTTAAACCTAGTGCATTTTAATGATTTTCAAGGATGGTGCTAGCGGGCTGCCCAGAATTTACCATTAGGCATACCGCCAGTACAAACTTGTTCTTTTTTTTTTCTATAATTTTATAGTATTTTTTTTCTATTAAATACTTGAGCAGTAATATTGAGGGGCTTAGTATTTTCTAATTTTCAAGGTATTGTGTTTTTTTTTAATAAAAAAGGTGATGTTCCGTGCATATGAGTAGAAAAAATAGCAAAGAAATAGAAGGATGAGTGTGGCGCCATAAATGAGGGAGAGAATGTCCTTTATTTTTCCATCATACTTCCATCCGAGTTTTGAGAGAATCTATGGTCCAATTGATGAAATTTTAGTATGTTATTTCCAAAGCTTTGTTATGACTGGTGCTGATCGTTGAAATTCCTCTCCGGTTATTTACTGCAAATACCTACTTGATTAGATCTGTCTTGTTGCTTCTATTGATATCCACTTGCATGGTGATGATATGTGTTGAAAAAAAAATATGAATAATCCGGATTTACTGTTAAGCTTTAGAGGTGGTTCTAGAGAAGACAATTTGTAAGCCTACTATTGTTGATGGTGGATGTTTGAACTAATTTAGTTCCAATGGTTTTTCCCTTTGCATTAGAGAATTTTCTGTGTAAAAGATTTTGTTGTCTTGCTTGACCTTCTTTATTTAGTTTGTTGGTTTATTTTTACTAGATTGTTAGTTTAATTTGCAAAAAGAAGGATAGAAATATTCTTTTGTGTATAAGGTGTTAATACTATCAAAGTGGTACTAGAGTTTGGTTGATTATTTGTGTTTACTGTTGATTGTTTGTGGATTAATGGAGGATTCATTTGGTGGCATGGTTAAACTCATTTTGTCCAATTACTCAATTCAGAAGACATGGATGAAGAATGTTTTGTAGATTTGACTGTTGTTAAACTAGAAAGGAAAACTGTTGAGAAAAGAAGAATTGAACAATACAGTTTTAGTCATATCAGACAATGATTTTATCAAAGTGTCTTCCATTATGTAGCAAAGAAGTAGATGGTTACGGCTTACAGTCTTTGGATGAAATTAGTTTTTTGAGCGAGGGACTACACAAAACATAGTCTTTGTGATGAGAATACTTGTGAATTTACTGTAAATGGATGGACAAAGATTTTGCGGAGTGTCTGAATAATTTAAAAAAATTGTTGAATGGGTTGTCTACATGAGGCTTGTCTTGCATGATGGGTTCAAGCTTCAATTTCATTGAGTTCTTTGCCAAACAGTTAGGAAACTTTGGTTGGATCTCTCAGTAATTCATCTCCCAATAGTATGATAACTACGAATATGGTGAAAGATAATATCTTCAATGAAGAGGTAAGAAAGAAATAACATGGTATATATCTATATATATATATATTCAAAGGCGCTTGCTACACTGAAGCGAGGGAGTAAAAATGTAAAAGTCTCATGGGAATAATGATCGTAACAAGTCAGAAAGCCTAATTCAAGAGAATAGATAAAACACTTTTGTTGTGAGAAACTTAGGCATATGGAGAGAGTGCAGAAAGTTTGGAAAGGAACATCTGAAAGAAAATTGTGAAAAACAGATTGCAAAAGAAGAAATTTTAGTGGTTGCATATAATCCTGATGTATTCATTGTTTGCGATGATGCTAATGCTAATGTCGTTGTTAGGGCTCTACTTGGGTGATCGGTAACACCTTTTCATATTATTTCATGTAGAGATCTCGTTCTATATAAATGGGAATTTTGATTGAGATAGTTGTTACCGATCACCCAAGTAGAGCCCTAACAACGACATTAGCATTAGCATCATCGCAAACAATGAATACATCAGGATTATATGCAACCACTAAAATTTCTTCTTTTACAATCTGTTTTTCACAATTTTCTTTCAGATGTTCCTTCCCAAACTTTCTGCACTCTTAAAGATGTCAAGCATCTTCCTCATATGCGATTTAATTTGAGTTCAATTGGAAAATGGAAATTTTGCAAGAGTTCTCTTATTCTAATTATGGCTAGGGAAGGAAGATTAACATACTCTACAAACAGAGTTCTATAATTGAGAAAAAAAAAAGGAATAAAAGAAAATGTGTCTAATGCATAAGTTGTGGGTAGCTAAGGCTACTATTGGATGTAGAGATGAGTGGAATTCAGTTATGAATAGTAATCTTTTGTGAGTCCCATTGAGAAGAGTTTTAACTTTTTTAAGTAAAAATAAGTTTTAACTTTTTAGGTGAAAATGTATAAAATAGATTGAGATAAATTTAACTTTTTTATGAAAAATTGAAAAAATAGTGAGTTTCATCGATGATTTGTTTAAGATGACTTAGTTTGGTTCAACAATCAAACATAGCCTTGATATATGTCAGGGTGTGTACAATACCCGGTATTGCTCGTGATGTTGGAGCTAGTTGATTCCTCTCTAATCTTGGCAAAGAACATTGGGCAGTGCTGAAATGAATCCTAAGGTATCTCAAAGGTACTTCCAGGGTGTGCTTGTGGTTTGGAAATAGTTAATTAATGCTCGATGGATTTACAATGCAGCTATGGCCAGAGACATTGATTCAGGGAAGGCAATTTTAGGATATTTGATTACTTAATAAAGAAGAGTTGTGTCATAACAACCCAAATTATAGAGATGTGTTGCTTTATCTACCATATAGGTTGAGCATAATGCCATCGCTAAGCTAGTAAGGATCTGGCATGGATGAAGTTCTTAGAAGAATTGGGTAGAAATAAGAGAAGTACACTCTTAAATATGATAAGAGTATTATCCATTTCAATAAGAAAAAACTTTTCATTCAAGATTTAAGCACACTATTTCGAGGTATCATTGGATTCGTGATGCGTTGGAAATGTTCATGCAGATTGAGAATTAAATGCATACTGATGAGAACGAAGTTCATGCAGATTGAGAATTAAATGCATACTGATGAGAATGGGTAAGATATGATGACAAAAGAACTATTTATGCGGAAGTTTAAAGTATGTAGAAGAAAGCAGGCTTGATGGAGCCCTTCACATGGTCGGTAGGGAGAGAATTGTTGGGTGGGTCCCTCCATGTATTGGGAAGCCCACGTGAGCCACTTAAACCGAGTGGCACTTCTAGTATATTATGGACCGTTTAATTTTATCTTATTCCGTCTGTAAGCTTATTTTGGTGGTGCACCATATTAGTGGACGCTCAATATGTTGGGAAAATTTTGGTGCACCATATTAATAAACATAAGTAAACGTCGAGATTCAAATCCTTCTGTTTTATATCTGTACCCATATATGCAAGTGGAACAAGTAAAACAGCCGAGTGCTGAAGTTAAAACATTCTAGGGACTTGATGCTTAAGGTAGTTTGTTTGATATCACATATCCTTTTCCCTCATTATAATAAATTTCTTTCTTACCTAGAAAACTAAATAAAAATAAATAAGACACGATTGTGACATTGATTTTGATTTCTTGGGGTCGTTGCTGTTAGCCCTAGCCCGGTCTATTTCTGGATTTGGTTGCACTAATTGGACAAGGACTGTTGAGTTTGGTTGCCAATATTTCTAAAAGATCTGTGGCGACATGTCGGCGTTGAGGTTGGAACTAGGTTTGTATGGCCCCTCCATCGTGAAAGGAGGGCGAAAATGAACGTGATGCCCCTTTTCTTATTGTCAATTACGGTTTACCTGCTCTAAAGAATCATCCTATATGGTTCTCAAAGGTATCCGATCTGCCTCCATATGCATCAAACAACGAAGTTTAACTAATGATAAACACAAATCACAAGAAACGTCAAGAACATAGCTAATTTAGATTAAAAGAATAGCATGACCTTTAAAAAAAAAACGAAGTACAAGCCTCCCCGGCTCTCCAACTAATATATTCCGTTGGAGGAATCTCCATTGATCGGGAAGATCAGCTCACTTGATGCCATGAAACGATGGCAAGAGAGCAATAAGAGGGTCTCCGTAACCAACAGCTTCTGCAAAGCAGACGAAGTTTAAATCAAACAGTTTTAGTTAGTCATAAACCCTAGACTCATACTATAAATCTAGTACATCTATTGATGTACTCGAACTAGAGAATCAACTTCATAGTCCAATACTTGATACTTTCATGGGAAGGTTGTTATCGCTTTGCTCGCTTCCATAGTGGAATTATGTATATATTCTTCTAATAATGTTACATACAATCGTGGACTGCGTAAATGCCACACAATTGCTTTGAAAAAAAAAGTAGAATCCATTATTAAAAAGAACCACTACTACGTATAGGTACTTTCACGCAAAATTTTGAGCAGCAATCTGGTTCATTATTAATTTGCCATTAGCTCGAAAAAGTCTTCACGTTAACTTTTTGCACACATTCCTGCACAAAAGTATCTGTACGTAGAAGTGCTCCATCCAGCTTTTTCTATTAAAAAGTTTTTTTTTTTTTTTTCATGTGGAATTTGCATCTATTCACTTTTTTCAAAATGATTGTATGACATTTACACATTCTACAACTATAAATATAATTTCTCATATATTTCATGGCCAAATTTTGAGAATTTATTTTTGTTTTTTTTATATTTGCAATCCAAAGACATCGTCATGGAAATTCTATATTCATTTCCCCGTCTAATCTATATATGTTAACGATGACGTGTTGTATAGCGAGACTGTAAATTATTTTAGTATATATGGGACAAGGGGCATAGCTGGCCTGAATACTTTTTCCATTCACTTAATGCAATCTGTTGGCATTTACATGTAAAGTAATACACCAAAACTGTCTACGCATCATCATTTTTTTGAAAAAGATTCATCATCATGAACCATAATCACCTTTTTGTTTTGGCAAAGTAACTTTTAACTATAATGTACATTATTAATCAAGGATTGTAATGAACCTTTAAAACCTCTATGGCTGCACTTAGAATGACATTGATTCATTTTAACGTGAGCAAAAAAATGCACTACAAAAATTTGCCCTTTACGTGTAGTCATTCATTCAAGACAATTAAATTATTATCACCTTATAAATAAAAAAGATCAAAGAAATTTTACCTCCATCATCAAAAAGGAGCTTTAATACTTCTCCAGCCTTATCTGACTGCTCAACATGCCATAAGATATCACCGTTACAAGAAGTTATAATGAAGAAATTGCCAAAATTAAAGATACTAAGACGAGTAGTCACCTTCACGGGAAGTTCAGTGCCAAACTGATCCAAATATCCAATTACTTGTCCTTCCTTTACTAGATCACCCTGTAAATCCAATAATTAATAAAAGGAATTGACGTTTGGAGCCAAGGTGGTGTTTCTTACACTTGTTGGCTACATATAATGATATAAGTGATAATTCTGAGAACTTTATATAATCTACAAAAGATGTTTGACAGACAAAATCTATGCATGCACAGATACCTCTTTACAAAGAGGAGGTTGCTTCTTCCCTTTCACAGTTCTGCCCCTTCTAAATGACCCAACCTAACAGGAAAAATTGATGGCAGATAGTATATAATAGATGTCATCCCCAAAAATGGAAACGTGAAAAGTACACAGCACAAGAACACCACATACCGTTGGGGATGATACCAAGACATATCCACTTGATCCAGAAGCCTCTAGGGCTGCTAACTTTGCAGACTTCTCTTCAGGAACATTTGTAAATGGACTGGAAGCTTTTGGTGGTGGTGGTGATGGTGATGGGACAACTGGTGCTGATTCAACCATGGGTTTAGTTGGAATAGGTGGTGGTATAACTGGTGAAATTCCAGACATGGGAGCTTTTGTGGCTCCAATGTTCCGCTTCAGATGCATTTCAAAATCTCCAACCTATTAAAGAGCAGCATATAACCCATTTTCATATGAGATACTGCAGTAACTATGCTATGCGACCATGCAACTGCCAATGTTCTAAGACAGAAACTATCACAACCGTCTTGTCAGGAGTTGATCTGTTTAAAATTTACCAGGAGATTAAAAGAATGAACATTGCATTTTAGTTATCTTTATGTTTCGACTCATTTTCCTCAGAAAAGGAGCCACTAAAATGGATTATGATTTGTGTCATCTATGAGGGCTTGAGCCAATGTGCGCAAGTTGAAGTACTGATCAGTGCCCAGGCTTTTATTTGGGCTAAAAGTTCCAAAGTAAGGGACTATGGCTATAAATGAAGCAGTTTGTTTGATAGCTTGCTTGGTTAAACTCGGATTGAGCTCGATTAATGAAAAATAAAAAGAACTCGTCCGTGACAGTAGATACCCATTTAATTAGTAAATGACACATACCCAACTCAACTTAGTTAAGGCTTGTTAAGCCCACTCACTTATGATCAAGTCAACTCGTTAGCTCAATTCAATTAAAGCTCATTCATACATTGATAAATATGTATATACATAGACACACACGTGTGCACACGCACACACATGCACCCACTCACACACACACATATTGGTTAATAATATAAGTATAACACCTTTTATAATATAGCATTTAACCTAATTACTTATGCCTATATGTTGAATATACTTCATAACTATATTATAATTTGTATTTTGTACAATAGTTAGTCGATAAGATTTATTAATTTCATATACTAGTTGAAATAAAAAATAATAATTTCATATACTAGTATGCAAGAACCATATATGAAATGTTGATATATACTATCATATTATCTATAGTATTGGTAATTTAGGTAGACATATAATATATGGTTATTATGGATAAATATCAACTAATTACATATTAATTATTTATAAATTTTTTTATAATTTTTTAAATTAATAAAGGGTCTACTTGTTATTTGTAAAAATTTCATTAAAATTCTGATTTTTTTTTTTGGTAAGTAGCAATTCTCCTTTTTTAATTCTGATTTTTTTTTTATTTAATTTCTTAATTATTAAATTTTATTAAAAACCTAAACATAAACAACTCCGGCTCGGCTCGGCTCGGCTCAAGCCCGCTTTTAGATTGAGCTCAAGTTGAAAACTTAGCTCACCGAGCTGAGCTCAAACAAAGATTAGAAAAAAATCTCAAGCTCGGGGTTGAGCTCGAGGTCCAGTTTTTTTACTTGAGCAGAGGTTGGCAATCCAAAAACCAGCTCTGTTTGGATCAATTACAGCCCTACATAGGACGGATAGGAGCGTAACTGATTTCCAATTAACTCTGACATATAAGTAAAAGGATTTGGCATAAAATTCAAAAAGGCATGGTCCTCAAGCTCACTTCATGGCAAGGCATTTGTAAAGATTAAAAGGAGCCCAATGAAGCTTGCTCATAGGATTTTGAGTTGCCAGCACCTTTTCCAGTGGCACTCTCGAGTCAGTGACGAGCAATGCTGAAGAACCCACACAAGGACTTTGATAACACTTTATATATGATTTAGTGCATTTTTCAACAGCATAATCACAACAAAACATTAAATAAAAATTGGGAAGAAGCAGAGAAAGAAAGAAAGCCAGATATTTGAACGTGGGCATTGAATTTCACCTTTAGTTTCAGCTCAGCAACTTCTGTCTCGTCACAGACCTCTAGTACCAGTGCCTGAGAATTTCAAAATGCTAAACATCTGTTACATTTTTTTAAAAAGAAGAAAGAATGCGACACATAAGGTAGAAAGATTCGTAAGCAATGCAAACCAATATAATGTCATGTCCAACCAAGAGATACCTAAGGGAAAATTAACCATGGTCTAAGTTTAAGAATAACAGCTGGGAGAGTCAGACTCAGGCCAAGCCCCAAGCATCTGTTTTCAAAGCAACAAAGATTTGCAGAAGTTTGAACTCAGCCTTGTAGAAAGTCGAATCATGAGATTAAAACCAAGAAGGTACGTGCAAAGAATAGATAGAATCATGTAGGAGGCCATCATGTCTCAACATCAACAAGCTTAGAAGCATTTGAGCTTCATACTTAAAAGCATGATTGAAAATGGTAATTATTAACAAAAATGACTTTTTCCAATTTGTTTGGACAACTAAGAAATAAAACAATACATGTTTTTCAAAGGATATATGGTAATATAATGGCTAATTTTTGTAGATCTCTCATTTTTCAGTTGCACTACATGAACAGAAGAACTGGAGGGAAAAACTAGCAAGACGCAGAGATATTCTCACCTCTAACTCGTTAGGAAAAGTAGCAGTGAATGGAGCTTTCTCCTCCAATGAGCCTTTGAAAACACTATCTGAAGAAACTCTCACATTATCACCAAATATATAAACAAAAAAATCTTGAAATCATCTTGTTTAAAGAATACTATCAATTACAATATGCAGACTGACAGTATCACGTTGGAAGAAGAACAAAAACCCAAAGGCAATCGGCTTTCTAGATGATAGCATTATCTTTAGTAGCCAAACAGTGCAGTTACATTCGGACAACAACAATGATTCACGCAAAGCAGAATGTAGGACGAACCATAGAGATAGAGAAAATGACATACGGTTGCCTGAACTGAGCATTTTCTATTGTCCAAATACAAATGGATTGACATCTTCTTCATTTTTTCGATGTTTAATTACAAACACTGATGTGGAAACATTTTCCATGCATAAACCAATAGAACGTAGGTTCTGATTCTTCTGAGATAGAAGCATGATTTATATATTTAATGTGCATCTGCTAAACCTATAATTTATATTAAGTCTGCAGCCAGGAAAAACGGAACTTCAAGGGTACTGATTCACATGAACTCTACAGAATCCTAGGCTATAAAGAAAGAACCTCACCATCGAACTTAGATGTTTCCGTAGCTTCAGATGTCTTCGCAGATAGTACTACCATTCCCTTCCGCTTTGTACATGAAAAAACAAGCTTCCCGCTAACTGTCAAGCCTTGGCTGCACGATTTACTTGGAATAGGCCAGCTGGCAATATATATAGGTACCGTACTAGGCCTCTCAAGTAAGGAGTGCACCTGTGAAGTAGTCCCTATGGAACCTGGAATTCAACAGAGATATATAAACATTTGAGCGCAGATCAAGTTTCGATAACAGCTAAATCGTTTCAACTATGATGCTTAAAAGCAAAATGGATTATATAAGGTGATTATATCAGATGCCTATGGTATTAAGTAATGTAACGCTAGGCTCTAAGTCCCACTGCTCATTTCATCTTGAAAAAAAAAAAAAAAAGTGAAAGAAATGAATGAGAAAAAAAAAAAGAAAACTAAAAAAGAAATGAAGGAAAAAAGAAAAGAAAAGAAACACGATTATAAGCATGCGATTGCTCTTTTTCTCACTTCAAGAATGCTCGGACATTAAAATTTAAACAACTAAATTAGAAATAATGATTAAGATTTTAAGAATTCCACCCTAGGATCAAGAATCTATAGGTGCCTAATTCACTCAAAATAAACATGAAAGCACTTTACTTGCATCATTAAATGCAGCTACAAAATACAACTAGAGTTTGTCACCTAATCCAGAACATCTCGTCCTCTTCTCTACTCACTACACACTTGTACCTGTACCCCGCACCTCCTCCTGTGATGATTTTTAACTTTGCAACCGAATCACCTCCATTTATCCGCAGGTTAAAAATCATAGCAGCAGTAGTACCAATAAATTCATATGATCGCAGAACCGCAATTTATTTATTTATTTTTTCACCTCAAAAGGTTAGAAAATGACTCTGAATTTGGACGCACTTGGCTCAAGGGGGAAAAAAAGAGAGAATAAATTCACAATATCGGCACCAATCAATTCAAAATTTCAAAACTCCATGTCCTAGGACAAACTCGAATATGAAAGATCCTAAGATTTCATTGAATTGAATTAAATAGAATAAATTCCTGAGACTTCCATATCTAACACAAAATGGATGAGCTCATACGATCTGAATCACAAATCATAGCTCGGTTCTTCCTAAGCGAAAAGGATTACAATAAATATACGATAGATATTCCTTCAAAATAGAAATCATTTTTCAAGTCCTTTGTATCTCATCTTTCATCGGACCAAACGCGAACGAAATCAAAGAAAAAACCAAGCACAAGGTCAAATCAAGCAAACCTCTAGCGATGCGCCCAAATATGTGTGTGTGTAGAGAGAGAGAGAGAGAGAGAGAGAGAGAGTTACAGTGAAAAGATCGGAGAACAGCGGATGAGTCCATGGAAGACAAACCAAAATAGATGAGTTGGAAGAAGAGTGAAAATATACGCCAAGTCCGGCGGGGAGTGGGGAGATTGAGAAGAAGGGAAATGGCTTTTTATTGAGAAAGGAGCATTGGCATTTCAGTGCAGTTGGAAGAGCTTCGAGCTTGAGCTTCGAAATGTCCGTTACATCTACCCTTTCGCCTTTTTTCATTATTTATTAATTGTTAAAGCATTCCAAATAACTGGATATTATTTAGCTAAATTTTGATTAGAAATGTTATTTTTATAAATTTTGATTAGTTATTTTTTACTATATTAGGTAATCGATTCAATAAATTAATAATTATTCTATTTCTCATTTAGATTAGAGAGTTTATTTCATCTCTATTTCATTATTATACTTTTTTAATTTTTCATACAAAACAAAAATTTCAATATACATTTTTCAAATTTCAATACACATTTTTCAAATTTCAATTTATTTTTTTCAAATTCTAAAATAATAAAAAAATAAACTAAATTCATCTTAACTCATATCATCTTCTAATCTAAACGGGACAAATTATCATTTTTTAACTTTTTATTTATTTTAATTCTAATTATAATTTAAATATTGATTTGTTATTATACAATATACATTAATTTTCTAACATTCAAATTATTCTGGATAAAATTTTTTAACAGTAATATTTCTTAACGATTATAATTTTTAAGAATAAACACCTAAATATATTTAAAAGTCTGCAATCAAGAAGATCAAAATAATGAACATTAACTATCACTAAAAATGAAAAATATTGCATGTGAAAGAATAAGATTAAAAAATAATAATATGGGTATGACGTTGCAACAATTTTGGATGTGGGTATGATTTTGAGATAAAAATAAAAATGAATATTTTAGTCCCAAAAAATAATTTAATTAGACCAAAAAATTAGCTATATTTGAAGAGCTAAAAGAGAGAAAGTTATTTTAATTTTAGAGTTAACTTTAGAGTTGTTGAGGCTCTTGCATAATGCTTTTAGGCCTGGTTTGGATTGTTATTTTATCTCATCTCAATTCATCTCATCTCAAACTTATTATTATACTTTTTAAAATTTTTATATAAAATACAAATTTCAATACATTTTTTTTTTAAATTCTAATACTATTTTTTCAAATTTTAATTCAATTTTTTTAAATCTCAAAATAATAATAATAATAATAATATTTTATTCAATTTTTAAAAATCATTTTATCTCAACTATGAATCTAAACAGAGTCTTACTATTTCTTAACTATTATATGACTAAGTAATAAATTTAGTTAGTCCATTATGAATGATTTGAGATTTATGGATATTATATCATATAATACCTGAAGAAATCTAGAAGAGAAATCTCACAGGCTTAAATAAAATATAAAGATATATTGTTTCATCCATTTTCAAGCAAGCCAAATTCTCATAAATGTATAACAATATCGAGGCCAATAGCATCAATAATATGATGCAATTAATGGACCCATAGAGGATGAATATAAGAACTTAAGAATAATATGCTAAGATATGAACCCTTTGACAAGCGCCTAGCTAATAGTCAGGGCCGGCTCTCCCATAGGCGAATTAGGCGATTGCCTAAACCTTACAGTGAAAGAAGATCTTAGAAAATATTTTAAAATTTAAAATAAAATAATTTTTTTTTTATCTAAACTAAATAAAGAAATGTTAACATTAAAAATTGAAAAAATCAATTCTTAACTTCACGATAAAAAAGAAGTTAACAATTATAAGAAAAATATAATTTTTTTTAATTACATAGACTCTATAACTTCACTTAGAAAAATCAAAAGTCACAATAATGTCATAAATGCAATAGTTCTAATTTATCTCTACAAAATCTTAAAAAAAAAGGTCACATTTTAATTCATTGGATTAGGGCTTAAAATCTATTGAGACCGCCCTGCTCATAGCTGAAAGTTTGGGCCAATTTCTTGAAGTTTAGCTAAGCAATGGTAAGATGAAGAACTTCTCTAAATGCCAGCCTCCTAGTCTCTCGATAAAATGTTCTATATTTGTTAGGCCAATATGTTAACCAGATCCGCCCTCTGATCTCCCACTCCATGCTCGTTCCTATTGCACTTTTGTCCACCTTCCACCACACTCTGTCCCCGTACTCATCACCAGCAAATACTACTCCACCTTGCCTTGTGAATGGCCGGTATGCGCTCGAGTATCGGTGTCTAAACCAAGCATTGGGGTTAAGTAATGCGAGCTTTGAAGGCTTTGAAGAGAATACTTCTCTTCCATCCATGCTCATGTCGTGAAGAAACCAATTCAAGTTTGCACTATACCCATCAACTGATTCCTCGAATTTCCAAGGCTTCAAACTCATACTCACGGTCTCTCCAGCTGATAGCTTGAGTCCCAAAGGGTTTGATGCTTCGAATCCGGCTTGTATACTTCCTTCGCACCCAAACTCTGTTGTTGGGTTCTCAGACGACTTGCTTACTGAAAGGCTTACTACTTTGGTTTGAAGAGTTGGAGTGAGTTGCAACGAAATTCGTGAGGGAAAGTGCTTTTCTGCTGTCCCAACTCCTCGTTCATTCATTAGGTTCTCATTCAATATTCTGATGACATCACACCTGTTAGAAAAGGCAAGATAAAAGACTAGAGGCCAGGTTAAACTGTTTCATTAGCGCTGTAAAATTTTGTACTTTTGTCACATTTTCCACAGAAATTAGGATATAATTTTGCTTTAAATAACAATAGAAGTACTTTTAAAAGGCTAAAGTATAGCTCACTGTTCTATTATTTACTGTCTTCTCTGTAAAATAGAATTGAACTATCCAATAAAATCATCGTGCCTTATGTTATCGGTGTTCACCATCACGTCGATCCACTCCTCCTGAATTGCTACACTGTAGTTGAACTGGATAACGCCTTCGAGTTGGTGGTAAGTAAGAGAAAATTGCAATCGCTCATCAACAGAAGGGTTGCTCGAGTTCTCAATTTCCATGGCTATGACCGGACAATATACATGAACCTTCCATAACCCAAAGTTTGAAACTGCATAAGAAAACAGAGGTGATGGTGTTTTGAGAGAGCGGCGTGTGGCTTGGAGTTCTATGATCCAATTTGTAATTGCAAGGTTTGTGGATCGCATCCATTGCTCTTCTATATTAGAGCCTAAGAGTTTCATGAGCAACTTTGTTGCTTGTCTTGACTGACAATTTGCTAGGTGAGTCTCAAGAGTACCAAGACAAGGCGAACGGATATCTTCAGGAGCTTCATAGATACAAACGAGGAATAATAGAGTGAGAAACGTGAAGTTGAACATGTCCTTAAAGCAGGATGTAGAATCAAGTTTGAGGAAGTTGAGGAAGGAGTCGTTCTTGTTTGAGCCATAACGGAGGACATCTTCAATAAAATTGACCAAGAGGGGGAACATAGTTTCCTCATATAGCAACTTTCTGGAGTTTGATCTGTAATTGAATGGTTTTGAGGTCCAAAGAGGCACGGGGAGATTAAAATCTACAACGACAGAAAGAGAGAGATTTGGGGATTCGTTAGTTTTGGCTATTGATAGATTGAGAGATGGAGTTGAAGAATATATGCGGAGAGACATGGAATTTTTTCTCCATTCAGTGATTGGTGGAAGGTTTTGAACCCAGCAACATATATCGGGAAAGACACAGGAAGCGGCCATAAGAATTCTGTGCAAGGAAATCTGCTGATAATATCCGTATATAAAGGCTTTCTACGTGAATGGGAATGGAAGCAGTACTGAGATGTTGGTGGGGAACAGATGTCAATGAGCAAAAGCAGATGAATAATTGGCAGATGATTAGTATTAAGGACACTGAAATGAGATAGATGAATGTATAAGAAAATAATATATGCGTGTCACGTGGTTAATTAGGGATTTGTGTATGCAGATACTCACATCCTTCTATTGAGACAAAAGGTATATGATTGGAGTGGACGATCTGGGCAAATCTGAAGATTGAGGATTACACAACAAAAAAATGCACAGTTGGGTTGCACTTGCATAGTGAAGGGGCATTAAGGTTGTAAGATGCCTGCCCAAATAATGGTTTATGACCTACCAAGGTTACCACTGGTTAAAGGAGGCAGATATAGATGAGCAGAGATGTCGTATTCGAATGGTTCACTACCATCTGAAGGGGATTGGATTCCCTCATTTCTGCTTCTCCACTTTGCTTACAAGTAATGTCTTCCAAAATCCTGGAATTGCTTTTTGCCGTAATCAGATTGGATAATTAGGTTGGAGGAATTCTTGCTTTTTTTTGGAATAAATGAGTGGGATTGGAGAAGTTAACAATGCCATGGGTTATATAAAACAAAACACAAAACAAATATTTTAGAGAATGAAAGTGTATCTAATACACACGCACTCTTCTTAATCAATTTTACATACGAATTTGCAAATTCCCTCTCAAAAGTGTGTATGATATCTGTTGCTTTTGTTCCCTTGTTTGTTGGCAACTTTGATGTGCTGTTAAAATTGCATGTAAAACTACTATTGAATTCACCGGAATGATTCATAATAATAAAAAAAAAGATGCAGATCAGAAACCACTTTGAGGCTTCAATCTCCACACCACACATCATGTAAGATTTATCGCCAAGCCATCACTTGCCTCATCTATAATATGCCATGAACACTCCCCCAACTTCTTGTAATATTCAACCTAATAAGATCCTTTCATCTGATTCTGCAGCATATTTTTACATGCAGTTTCGTTTCTGAATGGAACTATCAGATGAAACCCTTTTGTTTTTTTTTTTTCTTTTTTTGGTAATATATCACTTCTCACGGAAAATATCAAATTTATATTCTAAACGTTCTCTCCTTTTAGCCGACACCATAAAATTTTCTAAACGTGTACTTCGTTTTCTCCTTTTAGCCGAGATTCAATTCATAGGTTTGACTCACTGCCTCCGTCGTTCTCTTCTCTCACGTTAACCCCCTCTCTTTAAAGGGAGTGATCCTCCATCTCCCACACGCCACCAATCACCCAATGGCCTCCCCACCAACGCGCCCTATGTCGAACCCCTCGCAATCTTCCCCGTCCCCAATTGCCACACCCGCCTTTCGCGCCTTCCTCTCACGGTTCTCGTCCTCCATTGCCCATGGGTTATCCCTCCGCCGCCCGTGGTCCGAACTTGTCGACCGGAGCTCCATAGCCCGACCCGAGGCATACTCTCGGATCCGCAAGAACCTTTCCTACTTCCGCGTCAACTACTTAACCTTCCTCGCCCTCGTCCTCGTCCTCGTCCTCGGCCTTTCCCTGCTTTCCCACCCTTTCTCCCTCGTCGTTCTCCTCTCCCTCTTCGCGGCCTGGGCTGTCCTCTACTTCTTTCGGCAATCCGATCAGCCTCTGATCGTTCTCGGCCGGACCTTCTCCGACTGGGAAACACTTCTCGGCCTGTCCCTTTTGACAGTTATCGTGATCTTTCTCACCAGCGTCGGTTCGCTTCTCATCTCGGCTTTATACAGATTGGAATTGAATTGAACTATTTGTAGATCTCATTTTTGTAGGCTTGGATGGGGATGGGGAAGAAACATTATTGTGGCCTCACCCTTTCAAAAGAAAAACAAATTCTAGACTCCAATGGGATACTAGTTCATAGTAGTTCTAGTACTTTGTATTTGTTTTAAAAGAAAGATTAAATGAATGCAGTTTTATCAGTTGTACATTGTTTAATTGTTGTTGAACATATATTATTGTTGTTTGAAAGAGTTAAGGGAAAAGATAGCAACTTCGTGGCCTTAAAATGATTTGCGTATACTTACGAAAAACACGAGGAGGCCTGGCTTGTTCTTATGGATTTATAGGGATTGATTGTGTAACGCTGTGGTTTTGTAGGAGTCGGACAGTTATTTCTTATCACTTATATTTATATTTTAATAATATAATTAAAGATTCTAAATTTTTAAATATGATATAAAATTTGGTCTCAAAACTCATTTTCTCAATATCATCAATTTAAAAAAATACTAAGTCATAAGAATACACTAATATTTTCTTATTAAATCTTATCAATACTCATATAAATTCTCCAGATTTAATCTACTATTTTTAAGTCATCTTACCCAATATTTCAGAATCTGATCCTTGACTGAAACATCCAAACTCATCTAAAACAAATGTTTAGAGATAAAGAGTAAGTTATCAATTCAATAAACAGTGAGCATATGCTAGTATGTAAATATGAACATTTATAACTTCATCATGCAGAACAAAACATTTATTTTCAGAGTTCAGAAAACCAAACCTTTACTTTCAGAATGCATGAATAAACATTTTACAAAACATCAGAACGAAATTTTTAAAAATCCTTTATTCAAAAATAATTTAGCATATAAAGTCTGAAACATTTCATTAAAATATATAGTTATATTTAACCTCCGTGGTAGGGTTATGTCACATTCATAACTTGTGGTCAGACCACATAATACTATATTTAACTTCCGTGGTAGGGTTGTACTACATTTATAACCCGTGGTTAGGCCATATAATATCATGTTTAACTCCCTTAGTAGGGTTGTACCACATCTATAACCTGTGGTCAAGCCACATATCCACTATTCTTATTTGTGGTAGGGTCGTATCCACTATTCTTACTTGTGGTAGGGCCTTACCTACTATTCTTACTCATAGTAAGGCTGTATCCACTATTCTTACCTAAGGCTGAACAAAAAGCTCGATTTGTCCGTCCCGACCCGTTTCACCGTTATATTCCGACCCGATAGCCCGACTCGTTACCACTTTAATTGGTAATGGGGATTCTGTTTACTCGATTTAACCTTCAATTTTATTACCTTTGTTGAGTTGCCTCAGTACGAATGTCTTGCTCCTCTAGCTTCGGTGACACTAGAGTTTTCAACTAGGTCCTGCCTTTGTCGACTACTGCCTCACCGGAGCTTCGTTACAAAGTGTGTAATGCTCCCTCCACTGCAACGCCATTGGATGCTGAGTAGGACAACCTTGTTGAGCAGAATAACCAGAAATGTTACCAATGCGAGATGAGCATTTCCAAGAACGTGCAGGTATGGTTTCTAAATCTTCTTCTACCATAGTCGACGAGGTCAACTCCAATTTCACCCTATCTCAAATTTCATTATTGGAGTAGATTTCTTTCTTTTTTTTGGATAGAAATTCTTGTAGTAAATTTTGATTTGCCAAGAAATGGATTTGATAAAATTTGAACGATTCTTGCAGTAGATCTTGGATTTTATTCTTTTGAGTGATTCGGAGATGGGTTAGTGTTAGTGAATAGTACTAGAGAAATGGAAAACAGAAGAACGTCGACTAATCGAAATATCGACTATCGACATGGATCATTGTCGAGTCGGGTCGGAATTGCTCTTAACTGGTCGAGTCAAGTTGGGTGAATAGCTCTACCCGTGGTAAGGCTTTATCTACTATTCTTACTCGTGGTAGGGCTTCACCCATTATTCTTACCCGTGGTAGAGCCGTAGTAAAAATAAAACAGAACATCAAAATTACCTTTATCAGAATGCATATTCAAATCTTATACCAAAATTTTCAGATGCCACATCTTATCAAAAAATAAAGTACTAAACAGTTTCATATCATTTCACATGTTCGAAATCGGAACAAAAACTTCTTCATTTACTTAAAGCAAAACCTTCACATCTCATGAATCAGAACAATTTATTTCTTCAACAAACAAGTTTTTCAAAGGACTCATTCGCTCTTTTCAATCCAAAAACAGATGTGCACAAAAAAATATCTCATTCTACACCAGTCATGACAAAAATACTTTCTCTTTTACGCTTTTTACTTTTTTATACACGTGCAGAATAAACATTTGAGGTCGTTTTTAGTTTTCAAAGAAACAAAATGCATGTTTTCAAATCAACCTCATATCATTTTTTTTTATGCAAAACTAGCATATGAACCCCCGCTTACCTGGATTTTTTAGCTTTATCAAAACTTTTCTTAACGATGCCGAATCGAAATACTCATCACTTATAAAATGATCACGTAGTTTTCCATAAATCTCAAATCAACCACGTACTTAGATATTCGAGTCTAAAATATTAAAATCATCCTCCTTTTAATTCCTCAAAATTTCAAATTCTCGTAACCTCCAAAAATATTATCATCCTTCCAAATCTGTCCACATCCACTTAACATATTTTAACCTAATTCCAACCCAAATATCAGTTTGAGTAAGAAGCCAAGACCCAACCCTCTTATAAAAATATTTTATTATTTTTATTGAAAACAGATCCCTTGTTACAAAATGACATGAAAATACTCGTGCAAACTTTTAAAAATAATTTCATAATATAATTTAAAACTAATTTATTTTCTTCATAAAACTATTTATTAAGAATAAAGTCTATAAAACGTGGGTTTAATATAAAGAGGAAACCAAACACATAAATAAAGTTCTCCCTAAACCTGAAACCAGTAGTATATTAGAAAATTAACCATAAAATGCAAGCTTTCTTTTGGGTGAGATTTCAAAAGTACAGTTTAAAACCATTGTTTTGATCATTTTGGAGACAAAACATATGTAATATTAAGTAAAAGAGCTAGATCATAATATAAAGTAAAACTCTTACGAAACTTTATGTAGAAAAAAAAATGCAAAGCATGTTTTAGTTTACAAAAAGTAAGAAGGAGAGATCTAGATCGAGAGATGGAGAACTCATCGAGAGGGAGAGGAAGCGAGTGGAGGAATCGAGGTCACGACCGTGGTCTTGGGTGGTCGGTGACGTGCAAAAGCATTGGGAGAGAGATAATGATGAGAGAGAGAGAAACCATGTAATGAGAGGATGAGAGAGTTTACGGAGAGAAGACCATGGGAAAACAATTGGGTAGAGGAAGGAGATCTGTTGTACCTTCTCTACGCAGGTGAGTCGAAGTGGAGGATGGTTAACGACTGTGCTACAGTGCGTGGAAGGTGAGGGGCTAGACAATCCCGCGAAGGGAAGAGCCGTGCTCTGTTTTTCGTGAGTGCAAAATAGAATAATGCTTGCAGTACTTCTCGGTGGCTGGGCACAGCGCCGCAGGGCAGTTTTGGGTGTTTTCCATCGTGCAGAGGGTAGGTCATTTTGTGGGGTTGTAACTTGGAAGCTTGACAGTGGGGCTTCATTTTGATGGTGGTTTTTGTTTTACACATTGTCGTGTCTATGGTAGTGGTAGTATTCTAGAGAGGAGGATGCAATGGTTTGATTCGATTTGGGGGAAAATGATGAGCACGATTTCTTGAAGAGGCAGCAAAGGAGGTGGAGTGCCTCGGCCTATGGGTAGTTTCAAACATGCTGTCAAGAAGAATTAAACATATGTATATATATATATATATAGGTGACTGGAAACCCTAAGAAGAAAATGAGAGGGAGCATCTGAGTGTTTGAATCTGTTGAGAGGAAGAATTTTATGTGAGAAATCGAAAGGAAAACTGCTGAAATCGTGAAGAGTTGGATTCAAATGGAGAGAAAAATCCGATTAAAAGATATATGGTTATTTGATTAAAATAGTGATAGATAAAGTTATGGAAAATCCTGGATAAAAATTTAGAGAAACAAACAGCATAGTCAACATGCACGATGGAGAGTTTGTAACTGAACTGAATTTGTGAACCAAGAAATTGAGGCATGAAATGCATGGACCCATGGTATGGTAAACATGGGTTAGGACAACTAATAACTGACTAACTTTCTTAGAAAAAGATCTTCCCATAAATACCGATCTGTAAAATACATATATCTACAAATATAAATAAATAATAAATAACTCATAATAGCAAGAGTTTTATAATATTAATAGAAAAGAGACCTTAGAATTATTGAAGAAGAACGGCGTTCCGCATAATATCACTAGAATAATAAATGATAAGCTGTATCCTCATAAAATCTTAGGCTTATAATATATTCACAAAAAAAAAAACTCAATAGAATTTTTTATACATGTAAAAACCAAAATCTTTAGAAAGCAAAAAGACATTGAAGCGAGATGTTACAGATTGAGCAGTAGTTTACTGCAAAGGAAAATGCTATTATGCCCACTCTATTTGACATTTTTATTTTACACTTCTTGTATTTTAATTTTTTTATTTTATGATTAAGGAAGTGATTATTAGTGTATTGATATATTTTTATATTTTTTAAAAATATTTTAAAATGACAAAAAAAAAAAGAAAAAATTGATTTTTTTTTATTCTTCTTTTCATAATTTTTTAATATATTTAAATATTTTTTAAAAATATGAAAAAATATCAATACACTAATAATTACTTTCTTAATCATTATGTAAAATAAAAAATTAAAAAAATTAAAATACAAGAATTGTCAAATAGATGTATCAAATGAAATGAGTATTGTAGCATTACCCTTCCTGCAAATTATCTCCGTGTAGTTTACAAAGTCCTGCATGTTAGCTTGCATAACTCAAACCATTTCTGCGCATGTTTGTCAATACTTTCGAGTTATTATTAGTCGATTTGATTCATACTGTGTTTAAAACTCATTCATCCTTGCCAGATATTATTGTCAAACTTTTTGGCTTCTCATTGTTATCAATCTACCTGACAGTTAAGAAAGAGAATACGTTGACGTTTCTGAGGGCACCGTGTTCTTCTCTTCTACCCACTCCCAATTTCCTCTAATAATAAGGATGTTACCACATAACTTTTCTTAGAAATATTGTGTGACAGAGCATGCTTTGGCCACATATCGGAACAGGTTTTGTATCGATCTATGTTTATTATATACGTCACATTTCTGAATTTTTGAAACGTGTCAATCCTAATTTCATTTGGTGGAATCATGTTAGATGGATATTTTAGCACAAGAAATCTGTTCTCGATGGAAACCAGACTACCTGCTGTCCCCAAATATTCATTGTTTTTTTTTTTTTGGGTATTTGAATTGAAGTGTTTTGGAGGCAGCATCACTGGGGTGCTACTCTGCTAGTACTAGAATCAAGCTTATCTTGCATGGCTCTGCAAAGCCTTTTTTTTTTTTTTGGTGCTATTATGGAACTCGAGTTGATGTATGATCATTTTACAATTCAAGGTCAGTTTTGGGTTCAAATGGAGGAGATAACCTAGATCTATGCTTGAAAATTTAGTCTAATGGTGCGCAAAATATTGAAGATTGCCGCTGGGTTTTTCAAATTTGATGCCAAGGATCCATCTGCAAGAAGGCCCTGTGGTTCATTACACCATGGCCAACCTGATCAAGCAATTACTCGGGAAATATAGAACGGGGATAATTTTGTTTATAATGGGCTTTATCTGTTGCTCACAACGGTTCGTGTAGACCCCTTCGGGTTCAAGGACTAGGAAAAAAAAAAAAAAAAGAGTCTAACCCTGTTCCTTCCCTGCAATAGTAGTGAAGTGGAGTGACCCCAAAGACGTGTAGAAGGGAAAAAAAACCCAATACTTTCAGTTCACAAATCCATCAAACCCATCCGTGGCAATGAATCCTGTCAACAAAATCGATATGAGGGTGGAAAAACTGAGGTAACGAGAGCGATTTAGAACATTTTCATTGAATTGATTATTGTTATTGTACAATTTTAATTAATAGGATTTAAATTTTCGCTTTTGATTATTTCATTTACATAAGTCTTATAGTAAAATGGTTATTTTTTAAAATTATAATAATAAAATAATATAACTAATTTTTAACTTTGATTATTCACATTAAATTTTCACATTGAATTATTTATTTATGAAGACACATAATAATGAATAATGAATAATTCTTATTTTTTTGATTATTTGCGGTTATAAAATTAATTAATTTTATCATATTTGACTATTCTATATATTATATGTTAATTAACAATCATATTTTAATTAAATTATGAGTTTAAAAAAAATTAATAATCATATGATATTTAAATTAAATTAGTAATCGATATTTAAAAATAATAATTTATACTTATTTCTCATCCAACTAATTTCTTTTACTAATTTAATAATAAAAGAAGAAAAAAGTAAAGTACGAAAGAGAGAGAAAAAATAATAAAATAAAAATTTAATCAATCTTAAAATTTGTTATGTTTGATATTATTTTTTATTTTACTATTTATTATGATCAAAAAATTTAACTTTTAGTCAATTTAATGTAAGATAAAATAAAATTAATTAATTAAAATCTTATTAAATTTAACTTTAATCAATCTAATAAAAATTCTCCTACATTCATAAACCATCAAAGTCAAAACACTTTATGCGTATGCTCACTATACATTTGGGATGTTGGGTTGGGTGGTGGACATGATGTTTATGCATCAGGAGATAAAGAGATGTGATGCTACGCTGTTACTAGAATACAGAGACGCACTCAAACAACATCCCCTGTTAAGTGTTAAGATAAGGCCACGTGTAATGCTCCATGGCTCGAGCCACACATAGATTATGTTATAAAAGGATCGATAAAGGGCAAGACTTTTTACTTTCCAAACATGGAATACGCTCATACTTTCTGTTAGAACATTGATATGGGCTCTATAAAGGATCCATCAAATGCAATTTAATAAATTTATTTAAAATAATTTTATATCGGATTTATCAAATTTCATCATCTCAAATTTTGATATATAGTAATTTAGGTTCATCCTCTATTTTTGAAGGGTCACTATTCATAATTCAAACTAATTATTTAATATATTTTATTCTCTCAACTTTCTTTTCTCCCTTTTTTTCTCTCTATTTTATTAAAAAAAAAAATTTATTATATTATTATTTTAATGAATCAAATGATACATCCAATGTAAAATTATGGATGTAGAGGTATTAATTTTTTTATTAAACTTATATTTTTCATTAAATCTTAAAAGAAATTTTGATAAATCTAATATCAATACTCTAATCATTCAGTACGGAGCATCACACCAAGGCCGAAGGCCCAGTCATGTCATCTACCGGAGTGGAATTAAATCCATGAAGAGGCCCTTTAAAATTACAGGCCGACTACTTCCTCTGCTAACGGTTCTGGGCCTCTGGCCATCAAGGTTTTGAACCCACCCACGTACTCCCCCCGTTTTCTAATGAGTTCCCACGCACCGGTATTTGGTACAACAGAATCGGCACCTAAGCAATTGATTGGAGCAAAGTCTAAGGGGCCTGAGTTGTTGGTTTTATCATTTTATGCTAATGAAAAAGCTAGCTGTTTGTTCAATTCTTAAGGACCTCCAGTCACGAAGTTTCCTTTGCTTATATGGAGGCCATTTATTAGTGCTTAATTTTCTTAATTAGTTCTTATTTATATAACACTAATTGCCTGATCTATCCGTTTCGTCTACTTAACTTAACCTTGTTTTGTTTTATACCATTAATCTCACGAGAAAATCCTATTTCACTAAAGTGGTGATCACTTCAGAACCATCATTAAAAAAAGGATTTTTTAAGTGATGATTTACAAGCATTGCGGTTATATTTGATGACCCCAGGCAGACTCCTTTTGTTATCTTTCTCTTATTATTGTTCTAGTTGTTGACATCTACTACTCTGTTTGGTCCTCGAGAAAACTGAGTAGATAGCAGTTGTCAGTTGACCCATTTTTCTTGTAGTGCTGCCAAGTTTGCTACAGGTTGTGATTGTGAACCTTTAATTTGACATCCTTCAATTTTCCAATAAAGGATGAGCTAAACCCATCCGTATGAAAGCTGGATACCTCGGTCATGTGTGGGAAAGGCTGGGTTTTATGAGGCTTTGAAGTTATAGGAAGCTGGAAGTTGGAACTATATATGGGGCCCCAACCCCAGGCAATGACTTTGAATTTGCACGGGAGAAGTGAACCTTGTAGTTAGAGGACAAACAAACGTACGTGTCGAGCCGGGACAGTTTAGATAGGCATTAGTTGACGACGTTTATTTATATTTATTTATTTTATTTTTTTGAGCAGTTGACGTTGTTTAATTCTTGTTGCTTTCATTTCTGTTATTTAATAAGGACAAGTTGGCTGTAGGCAGGTCGTTAGGTGTTGGCAAACGACTTCGTTATTTGCTTGAAAAAGAAAAGTTGCAATTTTCTTCATGAATGAATTGAGTTCGTTATTGGCAACAATGACAAGGACTAATTAAGAAGAATCAAACCTATTTTGCATAATTCTAATAATTATATATAGATGCCTACAAGTAGTACGGTGCTTGCTTAATTTTACCATTTCCTGGGGTTTCTGTCTTTGTCAAGCAACGTGCATGGAAAGGATCAAAACTCATTTGAAAGGAAAAAATATATATATATATATATATATTTATACATTAATGACAAATTGTAAAGATGTGAATAATTACATGTGATGCCTCAAACGTAAATTAAAGGTATTAAATTCCTTGAGGTAACGCAATGAAAATCGTATCACAACATGTGGTACAAAATAAAAATTAAAAAACAAAATACTTTGATTAATTCATAAAATCATGATATAATATAGCTATTGGTGCCACTAGGCCAAATATTCAATCATGCCTACGTACGTCGTAGATCTTAGCCTGTACCTTAATATATGGTAGCCGTATAAGAGAGAATTATAATATAAGAAATGAGTTCAACCAACTCAATAATTAAAAAGGATAATTATATTAGTATGCAGTACATGAGTCTGATAAATATAAATGATGCAGTCACAACTCAAGATCATGCTCTTGAAAGTTACAAGATTATTAACTAATGTATTAAAATTGTAAATATTAAATACAATAGAGAAAATCATTAAATACATGCTGATCAGCATAGCAATCACAACAGGAAAAAGAATAAAAAAAGTCTCTTAATTTTTGACTATTTAAGATCCCGTTTAAGGATATAACAGCCCAGAACAGAAAGATTTACTTTGGTACAAGTTCGCACCTACCCAACAAGTATTGAAAATGAAAACTGAAAGAAAACTACCAGCTGGCACTAAACAACCTAAAGAAACTAGAAGAATAAAGTAAAAGCTGGAGGGTTTTCAGACAATTTGATTGGCAATAAGGAACTTCTGCTCTTCAGTCAATTTTCCCTTTTGCATTACTTAAAATGTCGTCTCACTCGCATGTTGCGTACAATTCTTTTTTCTTAAAAGTCAGTAACAAACTCACCCAACTTCGTTAATCGCGCTTATATTCTTGTTCACCCGTCTGATTGTGGGTACTAACTGCTAACCATCTCTCTCTTCCCGACAGCTTCCAAGGGACCAAAGAGATTAACGGTTTCTAACCTTTTCAAAAATTAAAAAAAAAAAATGCAATGTGTCGGCTTTGCTGCCATCACTTGCCGTCAGCCACCCATTTTCATGTAAACAATTATCTTTATAATTTTTAAGCTCAATCATTTTATATTTTGATAGCAGAAGTAAAGGTTTACAAAGAATTGTACAAGTCAAAATCCTACCTATTTGATAGAAATATTACCCTTAAAAATATTCTATATTAAATTTATAGAGAAGCTTTTGTCATATTTAATATAAAAAAAAATAAAGAAAAAAAAATATAAATATTTTTAATTTAATTTTTGAATAATAATTTTGTATTTAATCAAAAATATTATATTTAAAAGTACATAAGCGACTAGCAAGTGCGCGCTAGTTATTTTCTATCAGTGTCAGCTTAGGTTACGTTTAAATGTTAATAGTGTTTGTAAATAGTAATAAAAAGTATATAAAAAGTAATAATAAAATATTAAATAGTAATAAATATAATAATAAATAATAATAAAAATAGGTGAAAAATAATAATGAAATAATAAATAATAAGAAAAAATATTTAAAAGTGTTTAAGAATAGTTGATTTTCCAAACCTAGCCTTAATATTTAGGGTCAGTTTAGATCAGTACAAAATACAAATTTATTATTATATTTTTTAAATTTTTATAGAAAATATAATTTTTAATCCAATTTTTTTAAATTTTAATATATTTTTTTTAAATTTTAAAATAATAATAATAATAATAATAAATTATATTTAACTCAACTTATTTTATCTTTTAATTCGAATCGAATCCGACCTCTTGATCAAATCCAAGTAAAGATGAGATGGTACATTAATAATGTGCAATACCCATGTGGTCTTCATGTACGTTTGGTTTATCAAAGTTGCAAACGTACGTTCATGTCTACTGTATAGTGACAGGCTAGGCTACCTATTATTTGATGTAGACTGCGGATCGATCTAATCTATCATGCGATTTGTCATATGTCTTGAGTAAAATGCAGTTGGACCCATCAATTAAAATTAATGTCCTTTTCCAGTAACACTTTGGCTGCACCAGCTAATTAATAAAAAAAGGGAAAATGATAACACAATAATTTGTAGAATATATTATATAATATATACTATAAAATAAAAATATTTTTATAATATGATGATAATTTATACAAATATCTTTATTTTATAATTTATGTTATATAAATATTATAAAATATATTATATGTGTATTACTTCTCATGAATAAGAGAACCGCCTTCCACACAAATTTTTCCTTTCAAAAGGGACTTGATTTTAGTCGGTGGCTATGGCCCACATTAATTTGAACTAAACTTATAGACTTTGATCCTCCTACTTGCTTACGGCAATTAGTAGCAAGCATATTTTTTCAATTAATTTATATATATAATTTGAACTAAACATTTTTGTCTTTTGCAAGCATAAATAAGTTTTTTTACTCATAATTTATATACACTATATAACACTATACACTATATTTTTTCAATTTTTTATTTTTTATATATATTTTTTATATTTTTTATTCTTTTAAACAAATTAATTTTTTTTAATTATCGAATATTCATACATCACACATTATTAAGGAAAAAAAATAAAAATAATATGATGTGTGAAGATGATAAAAAAAATTTCTCATATATAATATGATCAAACATATAAACCTACGTACTTTTCACATAACCCTTTATATAATTATATAATTTTAAAATATCTTATAAAAATAATATCATTTTATAAAAATAATCTGATTTTAAAACATACCTTATAAAATATATTATATGAATGTTACTATTCTATCGTGATATATCTAAAAAACCCAGTAGTACCCCGATCAATTCCCGGCATGGACCATTAATATATAGGTACGAAAGGACCTCGGTTTCTAGCTCTTGGAAATTAATTATAATGTGACAATACATGATAACCTAGTTCCAACGTACTGATCTCATGTTTAGCTATTATTATTTTTATTATTCGACTATCCCCCGTCAAACAAGTACTAAGTACATCATTAATTTACGGATTACATGCATATTATATGGTGTCCTATGATTGGTGCATGCATGGCCGGGATTCACTTGATCATATGCGCGCGAGATGGAAATCTTAATTAGTTGGCCCAGCGCCTATATATAACAGATTTATATTATATTTCATATATGTATATATATATATATATATTAGGCACTGCCTCAAAATTCATGATCATTAAAAACGAAGAACCACAATTATAAGTAAATTAAATTAATCGAGTGTCTGTATAAGGATTATGGTCTCGCATATACAAATCACCCTAGCCTCAATATCACTACAACAAAAAAGTGTTTTTCCCGCCAAATTTATTTCCAGTAACATGAATCTCGTAGGAAATACTCTATTTTTCTCTCTACTGACATGCCATTTCCAGCACCATTATTTTTTGCAAGAATAAACTACTTATTCTGACATATAGAAGATCGTCAAAAAAATAATATCCAAAATAACATAAAATATAAAGTGCTGCAAGAACGTTCTAAATGATTTTATTCATCTTCTCTTTCTTCTTCTCTCTCTCTTCTTCCCCCTTTCTCTAGCCTGATACTCGTTGTCATCTCAACTGGGAATTTTCTACAGCCTCTTCCCCCGTCTGTCATCGCTTGTCATTGCCTCACACTCATCCTGCTCACTCTGTCTAGCCAATGAGTTGCTGCTCTACCGCCATGCCGTCGATGTCTAGTTGGCTCTTTCCTTCTCGTCGTCCATTTCTCTAACTCTTCCTCTCTCGATTTCGTTTTTAATGCTTTTAAACTTAGATTTCTTGTAATGGCCATTGAAATTTTAAGTTTGATTTTACATATGGTTGGGATTTCGTGTTTGAAATTTTTGGGGTAAAAATTAGGGTTTACAAATTTTGTTATAAGAAGAGAATTGGAGTTAAGTCGACTCGATTTTTCTTAGTATGGGCGAGAGGTATGGTAGATTGAAGAGACTTAAGAGATAGAGCAGATAAGTGAGAGATAGTCGACTCGATTGCACACTTCTCTTTCTTTCTTTTTTTCTCTTTTGCTAGAATGTTGTTTTTATTCGATTTGTTACATGTGGTGTGCATTTTGATTTTGTGTTGTAGTAGTGGGCATATTTCTTTGTTCATACCACATATTATGATTTTTCATTTGCAAGAACAAATTGTACAAATTGATCGTGATCCTATGTCACAAAATAAATGTATGAGACTTCTTTTTATTACTTTATCTTTATAATTGCCAGTTGTTCACAAATTGCAGGTCATCAGAGGTTTCTTCTCATCCTTCTAAGCTTCGTAGGAATGCCTCTACTTCAAAATTTGATGCTTTAGTATTATCATAAATATGAGAACGAGAAGCAAAAAAAGTTTTCTTGTGTAGAGCTAAATTTGTTGGAATTTAGCTATATCAATTTTCGTTAGAATGAATTTTCATATAATCTTAAGATTATATTGGTGGTTTCCTGTTGCTTGCCTTCGTTGTTGTATCGTTGGTTCTGTTTACCACAACCATAATCACCAATGAATTTCTACAGTTGCACTCTATACTTTGTTTGCTACATTATTACTAGGTAGAGAAGCCAAAAAGTTCTTTTCCCTACTCTCGAATTAAGATAAACAAGGGTACCTAGTCTCTTTAACTAAGTCTTAATTTTTATTGATCTTGGCCGACGTAGTTTTAATTACAGTTGTGGTGCATTTCAAAAAAAAAAATTACAGTTGTGATGAATAATGAGTTGTCGTTAAGTGATTAGAGCTCAAGTTTGGCTCTTGAATTACTTTGCCCCTTGTTTAGTCTTAAATCAAGCTTTGATATAATTTTGGAAGCAAAATAAAATGTTTTGACTTGGGTTTTGATGTGTTAAAGTTACTCTTGGAGATGGCCAGCTTGCAGCCAAATAGCTTTGGCAAGCGTCAAAGATTTCTTAGAATCTATTTTCAAGTGAAGCCTATGTCGTCATGTTGATAGAAGCTGAATAGTTTCTTTGGACAGGTTCTGAAATGGATTCTGTGGACTTTTTTTCCTATCATTTTTGTACTCGTTCTGTTACTCCAAAAATTGGACTTTACAGCAATAAGTTCTTTGGATGGGTTCTAAAATGGCCCCAAATTATACTCATTTTAGTAAGTTTAACTTTAATGATCAAATAATAATCATTGCAGACTTTCCCTCTATTTGTTTTTTATTTTTGCTTTTTTATTCATTTAGTGTATTTTTTCATGTTTAGTACTTGTGCTTATTTTTTCCATTTCTTTTCAAACTATCTAGAAATTCTTATTTATATTCCAATAATTTTTTTTGTAATATAATATTGTTCACATTCTTTATATTTTTTAGGAATAAGGCTGTGAGTAGAGAGATATTGTTTTACTATTATTTTTTTATTTCATAAAAGATTGTTTTCGATGATCATATAATGTCGTAAAAAGTCATTTTCTGCAATTATTACTATCAAAATTTGTTATTTCTCGAGATGCAGTGACGCTAGAAATACTAATATTTTTTATAGTTCAAAGAATGGTTGAAAAAAGAGGCTTTTTGGACCAATTATTTTCTAGGACCTTTCTGTGAATGAAAAATGTCAGAGTAAACTTTTACCAGCAGCAAAAGTGAATATTTTGGATAAATTATTTCTATTATTTCTCGATAAAAATACTTTTTGTTGTGGTGTTTATGATATTTTCCATAGATTTGTTTATGAAAAACGTAGAGAATTCCGTATAATGATTAATTTTTCTTTTGGTCTTTGGACGGCTAAGAAGAAATTGGGTATTTCAGATCACATCGCCTTCATGATTTGCATTTGGTACATACAAAACATCAAAAATGATGATCAGTGCCGTAAAAGAACTAAAATGTAATATTTGCCATAAAATTGCTTAATAAATTATGCTAGCTATATATGACGTTAAAACTGATCAATTAATACCGTAAACGAAGAAATAAGACTTGTCAACGAAGCAAGCGTTCAATGATCGAAATTATGCATTTCGATAGGCTAGTGGGTGCAACAACTTGAATAGGGTTGAACTAAGTTTGCCCGGGAATCTGACCATCTTGCGGAAGCAAAACCTAATCTGCCAACCTCAATCAACTGATCTGATCTCTAGCTCCCTCTTATATTCTTCCTATTAAAGAGCCTCCTGTCTCTCAATCTTCATAGCTTGCATTACCACCTTGACCATCCCACATAACAAAGGCGCCGGCTTAGCAAAGATGGGAGCCCTCTACAACATTTTTGCCGATTCTCGGACATCTTTCTTCCTATTCGGTCTTGTTCTTCTCTTTGCTTCAGCAATGTCGACCTTGGCACATGCCAAAACTCATCAACACGATTTTCTCGTACGTTTTCTCTCTGTTTTTCTACCCACGTCTTTCTTTCTTTCTTCTTCCTCATGATCTTAAATACTGATATTAAGTTTGGCATGAAATAGGTTCAAGCCACACCAGTGAAGAGGCTGTGCAAAACCCACAACAGCATCACGGTGAATGGGCAGTATCCCGGTCCAACTTTGGAAGTCAATAATGGCGACACTTTAGTTGTTAAAGTCACTAACAAAGCTAGATACAATGTCACCATTCACTGGTATTAAGCATGCATGATTGAGCTTGTGAACATACACTTACACGCTAGATTGGTTATTTTTCCTAATTCGTTAACTCTATATTGCCCGTTCAAATTTGTACACGGGCAAATTAACCTAGTTTTAGTTTTTCTATTAATGCTTATTATTGAATATTGCACAGGCATGGCATTCGACAAATGAGGACAGGATGGGCAGACGGTCCAGAATTCGTAACCCAATGTCCAATTCGGCCAGGAGGGAGTTACACGTATCGTTTCACTATTCAAGGACAAGAAGGAACATTGTGGTGGCATGCTCATAGCTCATGGCTTAGAGCCACCGTTTATGGAGCTCTCATTATTCGTCCTAAAGAAGGAGATTCCTATCCATTCCCTAAGCCAAAGCGTGAAACACCCATTCTTCTTGGTACTTTTGCCCGGCCCCTTTATTTGACGTATCTGTCTTTGATACTCGACTGGAAAGCGAGATCTATATATAGTGACATAGAGAAAGAGAAAAGAAAAAAGAAGAGACATGATCCGGATGTTTGACAGACTATGATTGTGATGTCGATTTAGTTACTAACTTTGAAAAGAATGATTATTTTTAGGTGAATGGTGGGACACAAACCCCATTGACGTTGTGAGGGAGGCGACTCGGACAGGAGCAGCTCCAAACGTGTCAGATGCTTACACCATTAACGGTCAACCTGGCGATCTTTACAATTGCTCCAGCAAAGGTTTGCTTCTAGAGCCCACCAGTCTAATAATAATAAATGAAAATTAACCCCCTTAATTGGTGTACGTTCGTTAAGCTTCCATGCATCTTGATCAATATATTCAAACTTACATAAATTTGATTCTGTATGCAGGTACTTACATAGTTCCAATAGACTCTGGCGAGACCAACCTCCTCCGTGTCATTAATGCCGCTCTGAACCAACCGCTATTCTTCAAGGTAGCAAATCACAAGCTCAGAGTTGTTGGCGCCGATGCCTCCTACACCAAACCATTCACTACCTCAGTCCTCATGCTAGGCCCTGGCCAAACCACCGATGTTTTGATCAATGGTGACCAGCCCTCGGCTCGATACTACATTGCTGCCCGTGCCTATGCCAGTGCCCAAAATGCACCTTTCGACAACACCACCACCACAGCCATTCTCCAGTACAAGTCCGCTCCTTGCGCTGCCAAAAACTGCGCAGCAACCAAACCAATTATGACAAGTCTACCGGCTTTCAATGACACGGCTACTGTCACTGCCTTCAGTAACAGTTTCAGAAGTCCCAATAAAGTGGAAGTACCCACTGAAATCGATGAGAACCTCTTCTTCACAGTTGGTCTAGGACTCAAGAAATGCCCACCAAAGTTCAGAGCCAGGCGGTGTCAGGGCCCTAATGGAACACGCTTCACTGCCAGCATGAACAATATGTCTTTTGTGCTCCCATCCAATATCTCTATACTTGAAGCTTATCAGCAAGGCATACCAGGAGTTTTCACTGCTGATTTTCCGGCAAACCCACCTCTAAAGTTTGATTATACGGGGAATGTCAGTCGCTCACTTTGGCAACCTATTCCGGCGACTAAGGGTTACAAGTTGAAGTACGGGTCAAGGGTCCAGGTCGTGTTACAAGGCACCAGCATTTTCACCGCTGAAAACCACCCCATTCATCTTCACGGATACGATTTCTACATCATTGCGGAGGGGTTTGGAAATTTCAATGCCAAGACTCATACGGCCAAATTTAACCTTGTTGATCCACCTCTTAGGAACACAGTGTCAGTGCCAGTGAATGGATGGGCAGTCATTAGATTTGTCGCTGACAATCCAGGTAAAAAAAAAAAAACTTTCCAAAATGTTTCAGATAGATACAATTTTTATAATACTTTCATTTATTTTAATTTCCTAGATGTTAACAATAACCATCTGATATCATGCTAATTAAGACACACCTCTTTGGCATAAATAGGTGCCTGGCTATTGCACTGTCACTTGGACGTTCACATCAACTGGGGTTTGGCCATGGTGTTCCTGGTAGACAACGGAGTTGGAAAATTGCAGGCTATAGAGCCTCCGCCGGCGGATCTGCCACCTTGTTGAAGATGATCATCTACGGACAAATTTCACCAAATTCATAAGCCCAGCAATAGGGGCAGGCCGCTATTTTTCTACTTATATTATCAATTATAAGATTTTTCTGTTGCTTTCCCTGCATTTGGGGACCGGTTGTTGCTCTGTTTCATTGCTCTTTGTGATAGATACAGCGGTTTATAACTTTAGATGTGATGGTAAAGTGGTTGCAACACTTACGGACCATCTAATATAGCCATAGACCCGGCGCGTTTCTTTATTGTAGATGTTTTTTCCACAATTGCTAATATTGAAGACAGATCTGAAATTTTTTAATATATCTGTAGTGTCCAAGTTTGACCCCATGCAACTCGAACCTTATCCATTTATTCGAAGCTTTTTTAAGCAGCACCAGTGTGCGTGTGTAGCTAATAAAAAAGAAGAAGATCATTTTAAATCATGTGGAAAGCAACATAATCGTAGAACGCCAGATTTTGAAGGTAGTACCACATCTACGACAATAATGTTTGATAAGGCCGAAATACATCTATACATAGAAAACACAATGCCGCGAGTTTTTTATCGTATTAAAAAAAAAAAAAAACACAATAGTGTGTGGTTGTTGAATGTTGAGGGCCGGTTGCATTTCGTGAACTAATTGTATAGATCGAAGCAGCAACATACATAGCCGATCTGATAAGGAACATCCACGTATGTACGTCTCAACCCATATATAATAATACTATCTGATCAGTTCACAAACAATCAAAGAAATTCGATCCCACTCTCAAAATTAAAGAACCCAACTATAAAGATCCGTTAAGAACGAAAATAACGGGAATCAATGGTTAGAAAACCTTGACCTTCGCAGTTATATAACCGTAAATATATATCCAGCTTTATGTAAAGTAGCAACAAGTTTATAAGCAAAATTAGATTAGAATTTCAACATTTACGAGATCTCTGCCCGCGGTTTTCCTTATTCTCTTGATCAGTTTTAGGCGCAGCGCGCAATTCTTTTATTTGTTTCCTCACTTGCATTCTTATCACACCATCAGATCATATTAAGGCTTCTGAAGAATCTTCATGCATTCTATGCTGATTAATGAAAAAAACTACTTAGCAACCAGGTTTTTTCATGAAAACAAAAAGATCATACAAACTACTTGACGCGATTGGACAGTACTACGTCCGGTGGTACGTCAATTTAAAAAATAATATATAACAAACCTAGCTAACAATACATTGCTCAGAATTAATTATAAACACGTAAAAAAACTTGTTATATACAATCCCCACAATGCTTGAGCACCAATAAAGACGACCAACCCCCATATAAGTCGAACGAAGCATATATAATATCACCCACCACTCCCAAGTCTTCATTGGTCGCAAACGCAGGCATTTCTTTGTCGTCAAAATTATCTACCTCAAAGTGCCGTTGCCCCACCATCACAAGGTCGTAATGTCTACCTGAAGAACGAATTGGGTCCACCACTCTCAAAATATCGTCCACTAAAAACTCCCAACAAACCACGCACGCATTGCCAGCGTTCTCCTTCTTGAATCTGGCATACACATCTTCGTCCAACATCCTCTGCATCCTTACGTACTCGGAATCGTTGTCGTCTGCATGGTCTTTGATCTTATTAAGTGAGATAACACGTATCACAGTGATACTCACATTTGGATGGTGCGACATTTGCGCCGCATATGCGAGGGCCTCGCGATCATCCTGTCCGCCGATGAAAATTATAGCAACGTCGCAAGAAAAGTAGTGGCCAGAGCTAGTAGTAGTGTTAGTACGGAAGGGTCGATCAACCAAAACACCCACGGTGCAAGGGGCATTGTTTTTTAAATTAGTATTGAGAGCATGTATTGAGCTAGCGACTCGGTTACCTTGCGTAGCCCTCTGGTTCTCATGGTGGGGAACTATAATGAGAGGGACATGATTGTCTTGCGCCAGTTTGGAAATGTTTTCGTGCATGTTCTGGTAAGGGGCTATGATTGTGAAGGGATGGATGGTAATAGGACCAACGGAGTTTTTAGAGTAGTTGGTGAGAGCTCGCATAATGTGTTCAAAGCTGAAGGAGGTACTGGAGAGGAGCCACTTATACTGCCTCAGGTTATGTTTATTGTAAGGGATAACAAGGGGAACTGCTCGACCGAGGATGTCCATAAGGTGGATTACGTAGGCACAAATAGGGCTGGTTTCTGTAGGGTTGGAGGCCTCGAGGAGGGTGATGATGCCGCGCACGTTTTCCTCATTGTGGATGCAACAAATGATCGGAAACTTTGAGTTACGCGGTGTGTTTTGGATTGCTCTCAAGCCTTGGGGGTTGTTTGGGGGATTCTTATATCCAATATCATGTATTAATGTTTGAGGCTTGTAAAATATTTCTACCAATGGTGTTGCAAATGCGGTCACGGCCAAGGCGGACGACACCAATACAAAATAAGATTGGTCATCTAGATACTGCAATATTGATCAGGATCACAATAACACATCAAATTAATTAATCAGCTAGATAGTACTATATATATATATATATTGCTACCTTAACAAATTAGAAATTGACAAGTGAGATAGAACTTTTTTTTAAAAAAAATAGGAAAAAGATTGAGTAAATCCATATATAATTTTATTATCTTTTTTACTAAACATATATAAATGAAATAATCGAATTAAAAGAATTAATTAATTATAATTTATATAAAAGCAAATGGCCAATAAGAATAATAGAGAAAATATAACATTATAACGATCGTCTTACGTACGTACCTTGCCACCCTTCCATCGGAAAAAAACCATGACATCTATTGCGCCCTTACAATTCATAACTAGACCGAGTAGGGCGGCATGTCTTGGTCTAATTTTGAATGACAGTGAAGCCAGCAGCACTCCCACAAACTTGGCAACGTATGCTACCAAAAGGACACAATGGAAAATGAGAAAGGCCTTCCAATTATAAATGGAATGCGCATTCATTTCTATGCCAACACGAAAATACCATAATGGCATCAGAATATCATACACAAACGCCTCTGACTTCTCTACTAAAATGGAAGCCAGAGGCGGTCCCTCAGGTATTATCAACCCAAACAGTACAGCGCCAAGAGACAAACTGAGGCCCATAATGTTAGTGAGACATCCCATTATCAAAGCTCCAATTAGTGTTAATACAACAAAGACTTCACGAATGGGTTCCCCTTGTGGCGTTTTCTTGACCATCCAAAATATTGTCGGACGGACCACAAAGAATGTGAAGAGTGCCAAAGCAAAAAAGCAAAAAGCTGTGGCGATTGATTTTTCAAGGGTTTTTTGGACTAGGACTAGGGATAGGGGCATCAAGACCCAAATGATGAGTGTATGGACGAATGCGCAGGAAGAGGCAAGTAGGCCGAACTCAGAAGTTACGAGGTTGAATTCTTCTAAGGCATTGGCAACCGCTGGGAAATAGGATGCAGATATAAAAGTGGACATACCAAAACAGAAAATGGTCTGTGTCAGTCCACCAACGTAGTTTATACACCCGACCATGAGCAACAAGAGAATGGGAAAAGAAAGCGCGTAGCTTGCTCCACCAATGCTCCATGCCTTTTTATTTGTACTTAAAACCATTGACACATCCACTTTCACTGCAACAAGAAAGTTGAACAACACTTCCCCAATTGCGGCTAGAGTCTCTAACACTATCTTCTCCTTCGGTGGGAGCAATATTTCTCCCATTACACGTTTCTGCCCTAGAATAGAAGGCCCCAGAAGAATACCACCCTGTACATATATACGGTGATCATCATGAGTACTACATAACATAATCAATTTAATTATAAGCTAGCTAGATATTACGGTCATATATATATTAATTAAGCATATATATACATTATATATCATCATAATGATGAGCCGGAAAAAAATCAAGTATTAATCCCAATCAGAAGCATATAATATACCAAGATATAGCAGACAAATTTGGGTTGTTTTAGCGGCCGAAGAACAAAGTAGATAGCTCGGCACGCAACGAAGGCCAATGTGCCTTGGAGCAACAACAAAGGAAGGGCGTGGGCGAGGGGACTATCTCCCATCCAAAAGCCGTCGGAGTTAACATATATCTGGAAACTTGTTTCACAAACGATCATCAATGGCTGATGATGGTCATGATCATGAAAAATTTTCCAGCCTTCCGCTTGCCTAGAAACGCTACTGACATTATAAATGCTTACGATATTGGACATGATCATTCTAATTAATTGACAGGCCAGGGTTTGATCTTATCATTCCAATCTCTTAAATATAATTACGTAGTACTCATGAGGCATGATTCAAAATTGTAGCTAGGCGCGCAGGCAGTTTTGACAGTTATAATTAAAGGTAACAAGTAGGGCGGAAGAGAAAGCTAATTAATATTGGTTGTTTGATTGGGAGCTAATTTCAACGAGTTTGTTAATCCTGTTTGTAACTAAAATGATAATGCATGACTCGGATCTGTTATAACTTAATTTTAGGAAGATTCTAGTCATGTACGACTGCATATACGTGCATATATATTAATATTCATTTAATTACTCATATCATATCCTGTTACTCTCTTTTTTTAATTATTATTTGCTTGGTTCAATTAACGTAATCTACTTTGGACAAGTACATTATCCTAAGGTTTTGATTGAGAATATCATAAACGTCCAGATATTTCATTGAACAGACAAAAGGGTAGGGGTGTTCAACTGAATTGGGTATTTTTCCGGTCCAGTCCAAAACCATGATAACTAGAATCCAGATGTGAGTTCAAATCCGGAATAACCCAGACCCAATATCCGCTTTTTAAAAAAACCAGACCTATGCGATTTTATAAGATCCGAATATCAGTTTTAAATCCAATATCCAGATTTAATATAAAACCATTGTTACCCACTTACCCCCCCCCCCCCCCCCCCCCAAAGGAATCGCACATCTCATCTTCTCTCTATTTCTCTTTACAAGCTTCATATAGTAGAGAAACCCTAGCCTCCTTCTTCACGAACCCTGACCCCATGACAGCGTGACCCATCATCATGACCCCATCACTGTTTGTGAATCGTCATCATCTCCTTTATCGTCGTCTGCGAATCGTTGTTTGTGAATTGTCGTCTTCTCCATCATTGCCTATCGTCATCATTGCCGAATCATCATCTCTTACTTGTGGTTCCGTCATCTTCTATCTCTATCTCCCTCTCTCTCTAATGTCTAAATCCTAGATCTGCTATTTTATTTTAAATATTTTTTTCTTTTTTTGTTGCTAGATTTGTAAAAGGGTTAAATCAATGTATGCTTGTGGCTATCGATGAGAACTAACAACTTTGGGTGTTCTATCTGGGTATTTTTTTGAAATCCTAGCCTCCTTCGTTTTCCGCATAAAAAGACGACTTCATCTGGAACCCTTAACTATATTTTTAAGAGTTAGATCTTTTTAATATTTTTATTGAAATGGTTGCTAGATCTACTCTCTTTGTTTTTAAACGTGGATATTTTTTACTTGGGTCTCTTTTGTTCTATATTGCCTACTGATTTTTAGAAGCAACATAGCACATATTTGATTTGTGTTGATCTTTGAACAAATCTTTTGTAAGTTGTATTTTTCTTTCTTCTTTTTCATTTGTAGCTTTCACAGTTATTGGTTGATTGAATACATTGTGGATTCCAATGGGGTATCATAGGTGTATTTTCACAAACTAACAGAGATGGTCAACATATTACATCTTAATATTAAATGTCTAGTTGGTGGAACTACCTCAAGAATGCATTTTCTAAATTGAGATTTGATCTTAGATCTGTTACATAGCTAGGAGTTCCATCGTGTACATGTCTTGTTACCTGCAGCTAGCTCTAACCTAAAAATCCGGTTCTATATGCTTGTGTGCAGCTTGTTCTTCTGCTTGGCACAAAGTTGCGGCATGTTATTGATTGCAGCTTACATGTGCTGTTGATTGCAGGAACTGCCACTTGCAATTTTTAGTTGAAAAATGCATTATCAATTTACAACTTGTTCTACCCATTTGATTGCAGTGAACTTGAAATTAGCATGTCTATCTCTTATATATTCAATTTACATCAATTTACAAACTGACATAGTTTAACATGATATGGGTTGATATTATTAAGTTTGCTTTCAGATTTTTGTCATTTTCATTCTATTTTGTTTTTTTTTTTTTTTTTGCATGATCTCTTTCAGTCCAATCACTTGAAGTTGCTATTTGGTGTGGAGATTAATCATTGATGGACATGCTATTATTTTTGTAATTCATATATTGTCAATTTGTAATATAATGTAATGTATATATAACAAATAATGTATTATGTAATGGATTGCATTGTGAGCAGCATAGATGAATATTGGATTTTTTTTTTTTTAATTACATGCATGTAGTATTTTTAGAATACAAATATTATGCTTTCCAACTTGATGACTTATAGTTTGAAAACAATTATGGTTTGAAATTTTTTAAATACATATATATAGGCTTCACTTAAAAAAATTATGCTTTTAAATGGATAATCTTTAAAAAGCGTTAATAAAATATATAGAATTCTTACTAAAGAAATTATGTTTTTTTAAGTTAACTAAGTATGAACTTAAAAGGGAAAAAAGAAAAAAAAGAAAAAAAGGGAGTCAAATCCGAAAACCAGAATCGAGATCATATTTGGGGCTCATGATTTGGGTTGGGCAGATCCAAATATCTGATTTGGAGCCTGGATGTACAGCCTTACAAAAGAGAACCCTAAACTTTTTTCACGATTGATTGAGACATTCTTTCTCTACGTGATGATTAATCATGAGCTTAGTGCATTGAAATAAGGAAGGCTTGAAAGTGTTTCATCGAGACAATATTCATTAGTAAGTACTCATGCAATACTTACGGACATGATGAAATCTTTAATTGAACGAGAACATGCAGTACTAAATAATATGATTAATCAGCCAAAAAAGTACTTTAACCATTTGAAAAATAAAGATCGCATATAATGGTTGGAAAACAAAAGATATCAATCAACAATGATGCTACATGATCGATTTAAACATTTTGAACTGCCACATTAAAATCAATATCCCCAAAAAAGGCACATGCATGATTTTAGCCAAACACTACACATCGTCCTCTAATTTGTTTCCTTGGCCCACGGTATGCATAAAAAAATTAAAAAAAAAAAAAAAAACAACGTTTGAATTAGAAGACATGCAGCTAGCTATTATTACCACTACAAAAAAAAATTATTTATTTATAATCATTTAATTATGATTAAATTATTATTTACAATTAAAACTAACTATAAATAATTATTTGATTATAATTAAATGATCATAAAAACTATTTTTTTTTTTGTAGTGTACCGTCATATGCTAATTGTTTGTGTTAAAATCATGTATATATACATGATATAGACTGGTATATAGACTGGTATATATACATCATCATCATGTCCATAAAATCATGTGCGTTTTTAAAATTCAACTTTTGACCAACTCGACGGCTAGCTATAATTAGACCGTGGAATGGCCCCGGCCTCTACCAGATCACGTACAACTTGATCATCGTAATGAATGATTCAATTATTATTCAAATTTCCAGTATAGATATATATATTAAAGTAGTGCTATATTTGGAAATTCAAATTTTGAATTCTAAATTTCATAGTCTTTAACATATTAATAATTGACATATAAAAATATAAAATTTTTATAAGATTTTTTAAAATATATTTAGCATTTTGTATTTTTTTTTATAATGCAAATGAAAATTATAGGAATCTGCTACAAAAAGTAAAAAACGGTAAGCGCTTTATTGAATTTGCCTCTTTGATCATTTTAAATCTTAAAATTCAGATCACGAAAGCTCTAGGAAGAAGCTACGTTTGGCAACAAGAATAGTATTCTTGTTTTTTTTTTTTTAATTATTTTTTACTTATTTATTATTTTATTTTTATTTTTTACCTACTTTTTATTATTATTCATTACTTTTCACAATTATTTAACATTTATTTATTACTATTTTTCACAACACTTTTTAATACTTCCCATTACGTACGACATTAGCCAAACATAACCTAAATCTTAATTAAATTATTTTAGTTTTTAAAAAAAGTCTATTCCTATCCTCAATAGTCTTCATCTAGCTTTAATTAACACAAAAGTGTTTGAAATAAAAAATAATAATAGGTAGGTAGTAGTAAGAGGAATAAGTAAATACTTGACCAATTAAGAACTAGTGATCTTATGCTCTGCTTAGAAGTGAAGAAATGGCTAATTAAAGCGAAGAAACCAGTTGCAATTAAGGTCTCATTTCTTTTTATAAATGAGATAAATGAGATGAAATGAAAATTTGAAATAAAGGTTAAAATTTAAATAAAATTTTATTAAAATATATTTTAAATATGATTTTTATTATAAATTTTAAAAGAATTAAATTATTTATTTTATTTTATATAAAAATTATAAATAATTAGATTAGATTAGATTAAATAAAATAAAATAAATACGATAAAAATAATTGTAAAAACAGTAGAGGCCGCGTTAATACTGCGGATCCAGATCCACTTGTAATTCCGGCGTGATCAAAGCTCCTCTTTTTCCTCAGTGTCTTTTTATTTTATTTATATCTGACTTATTTATTTTATATCAATTCTTTTGTGCATATTTTTATCAATTGTTTGGAGAGTATTTTATATCAATTGTTAATCATTTAGAAAAAAAAAATTACCAGGAATGAAAATTGCAGCCGCCTGACATTTTCCAGATCAAAAAGCATATTTCGCTCGGAGGACAGGATCAACTAATCCTAGAAGTTGACAGCACAAAAATAACGAAACCCAAAATTCTCGCAGCGGTCTCTGTCTCGTAGTCAGTTTTTCAAACAGGCATTAAAAAAAGGATACACTGCCAAATTCGAGCAATATTAGAACCCTTATATAACTTTCCTCTGGAAAAACACCATCAATCCCAAAATTAAAGAGAGAAGACATTATGCCAGCTTCGTCGCTACAAATCCACAGAACCAATCCCACCAATATTCACACCGCAACCGCTACCCTCAACCGCCATAAACACTCCCAAATTAACGCTCTTTTGAACAAACGAGTTGACCCAGTACCCGACTTGGTGGCCTTCCACCACACCCACACCCTCGGGTCCAACCAGTGCTGCTCCGCCATGATCCAGACCATCGACGCTCCCGTCTCGACCGTCTGGTCCTTGGTCCGACGATTCGACAAGCCGCAGGCCTACAAGCGCTTCCTCAAGAGCTGCCACGTCATCGACGGCGATGGTGACGTGGGCACTCTCCGAGAGGTCCAAGTGGTGTCGGGGCTGCCCGCCGCCTCCAGCACCGAGCGCCTCGAGATCCTCGACGAAGAGCGCCATGTCTTCAGCTTTAGCATCGTCGGTGGGGACCACCGTCTCCACAATTACCGGTCCGTTACCACCCTTCACGCCGCCTCTTCCGGAGTTAACGGTACGATAGTGGTCGAGTCCTACGTGGTTGATGTGCCGCCGGGTAATACGAAGGAAGAGACGTGCGTGTTTGTGGATACAATAGTACGTTGCAATTTACAATCTTTGGCTCAGATCGCTAAGAATATAGCGAGAAACTAGGAAATTAAGTATATATGGTTCTTTTGCTTCTTTTTTATTTATTTCTGATATGGCCATATGGGTCGATTGGATCTTGTATCGTGGATCATTGAGACCCACTGGGAATTGGTAGTACTGTTAGGTTTTCTGATGGGTCTCTCAGATGGCAATGGCTGGAGCAGATGATCATACACTGATATATGTAATATCATACTAAGTATTGCCGTAAATATATACATATATATATAATGTACTATGTATATGTTATATATACTGTTTCCCTTTCCCATCAATCCTTTCTGGAGATCGCTAGCTAGCTCCTACATTAAGGTATAATTCATCATGTAGAGTATTTTTATCATGTTTTATGTATGGTCGTACAATATATGTGTTTTCTTTTGGGAATTTTCCGCGTTTTTTCAAAAAAGAAGAAAAGAAAATCTGAGCGAACATGTTTTGTACTGTATGTAGTTTGGAAGATGCAGTACTCTATATGTAAGCTAATGAAGTCAGTGTGAATTGTCAGTAAGTTGCTCTTCATGTTTTCCAACTTTCTTAACTCTTTTCTAGTTTCTTGTTCTTGATCTTGCACCAAGTGGAACCCTAGTTCTGATCAGAAGATATTTTTTACAGATCGAAGAAATTAATCAGTGGCAACTCCTGATGCCTAAAACGTCTAAATATTATACTTTGTTGTGAGCGTAATGGAATAATTCAGATGTGGCCCTTTTGAATAAACTAAACGTTAATATTGTACGTGCGATGCGTTTATTAATCTCTCTGGGGAATTTGAGAGTCTGAGACTGCAGGAAAATTGACTTTGTCCATGATCAGTACTACGTTTTACCATTATATTCCTCCGAAAGTACAGTAGTGTAATCTTAGTCGTCATTCCGGGGTGATATACTGCTATATATATAGGGTGTGAAGATAATTAGAAACACAAATAAATATTACTGCGCGAAGTTAAAAACCAATCTCATCTGCGTAAAACACGCCGTGATTAGTGAATATTGTGACTTTCGTGAATTTGTGACTTTCTTACCGCGAACGAGTACTTTATTAATTAATTATGTTGACCATATATATAATATATGCTTTCTGATCGATAAATCCTCGTGGATTCACTCATGTCCTTTCAGTTGATCATCATATATTTGAATATTCTATATTTGTACGTGCAGGCTAGGTACTTAATTAATAATTAAGTTTAATTTGAATTACATATACATGATCATATATAGGCGCTAGCATTTTCTTTTCAAAGGCCTTGATCAGGGATTAATTTTTCGTATGTTGAGATGTGGCTTGAATGAAGCGCATCAGATTGTACTTGGAGTTTTCAACCCGTAACTTCGCTCGACCCTCGCTCGACAGTCGCTCGAGCGAGACATCAAACGGAGAGTTTTGGATCCAGGCAGAGACTTCGCTCGACTCTCGCTCGACCTCCCGCTCGAGCGAGAATCAATCCTAGGGTTGCATCGCTTCCAGGAACTAGGGTTAGCGCCGTCTGGAATAGTGTTCCGCTCGAGCGAGAATGGCTCGCTCGAGCGAGATACAGCCTATATAAGGATTCGGGCCATTTATGCAGAAGAGAGAGCGGAAGCAGAGAGCTGTGGAGTGAAGGCGATTTCGCTCGAGCGAGAAGGGCTTGCTCGAGCGAGATTACGAACACAGGCGTCCGTCTCCCATTTTCTCCTTGTTTGATTTTGTAGATCAGTGAGAGCCTACTTGTAAAGGGTTTGAGAGCCTTGTGAGAGAGAGCTTTGTAACCTCCAAGAAGTGTACTCCATCTTTATTAATTATAGTGATTTAGACCGACCCAACAGTGGATGTAGGCTCAGTTTGAGCTGAACCACTTCATATCTGGTGTCCATTACTGTTCTCCGTCTTCAGTTTTATTTCTCTTGGTCGAATTCGCTGCGCGGCTCCGTATTTAGTGTTTCTTTCATCGGTCATTTCCCAACACCGTATATATTAGTCCATGCATGCATGCACGGAGAGTACATATTTGAATATCTTTCATGATCAAAATATCATGTAGTACTGGCGGCCGTCTTTGCATTGAAGGAATATTCAACAATATCGATCTGCGGCGCCCCTGCAACTTGGCTTTAATTAATTAATATATAACTCAACTTGTAGAAGCGGGTCAAGGCATGCAGCACCAGTATATATTACATGTTGTATGGTGTTCACATATTGTAATATTGTTCTTTTTACATATATATGCAATATTACATCATGTTGTGCATGATCAGTTGGAAGGATATATATGGACTTGCAAGTTGGTTTGCAAGTGGGCAACAAACGAGGTGTTCTTTAATTCAAAATGTCCCTCTTGTTTCCACGAGACTTTAAAATCAAAATCCAAGCATTTCTTTTGAGAAAAAATCTATTCATCTTCTTATTATCCACATAATTTTTACCCACCACATATTATTTTATTTTATTTTTAATTAAATATTTAATATATAAATAATGAATAAAAAAATTAATAATCAATTATCCCAACGCGGGTGATCATCATGAATTGATTGGACAATTACTATTATATGTATTACTTTTTTTTTTTTTGAAGAAAATATTATATATATTACTTGATCTTCGATCCGCACATGAAAATTAACTTTAATTTTTAGCTAGCTAGCTAGGCAGCCGTACCCTGTCTTGCTATTTGCTAATATATACTTATAAATTAGCCCTCATCACGTCATGATCACTATTAATTATTTGGATATATATACTCAGTACGTATATACGCACATCGTGTAGCGGGTAAATTATGTTGAACATGATTGAGTTAGATAAATTAACTAGTGTAGTACATGAGTTTTAAAGAAAGATGTAGGAAATGGCTGAGACTTCGTTTAGTGTATGTTGAAAGCTGGTTGAAACCGATTGAATAGTGTCTTCTATATATACTGCTAAGTCGGCGTTCGTTAGCCATGCAGCACTACGAATTTTCCCTTGATTACCCCGATCAAGTAGATTTAATAATCACTCCCATAAAGCTGCTAAAATTCTACGTACCTGCATGCATGCATGCACCTCATTTTCTTCTCTAGCTCAGACCATGATAGCATTAGCCTTCATATTATATAGCTAGGTTAGTCACAGCCAATATAGATTAATCATGTGCTACGTACGAGGTCAGGTATATATGAATATGATCGCATATAATATATTTATATATATATGGTCTGATCGATATTAATTTATAAATTTATAATTTGATCATGACGTATTGAGGCAAATACTTCACCTGAGCAGGACGATGCTAGCACGTACGTACCTCAAGGAAATTAAGTACTACCTCATCACACATTATACACATGGCATAATTTGATTAATTAAATTTAAACTTTAAAATTTATTTTTTAAATTAAATTATGTCACAACATAAATGCAAGTATATATATAATAAAAGCTTTCAAATAGAACTATTATTAAAAAATATTTTTTAAGAATTTGAAGACTTAATGTCTTATAATATCACTATGACAGTTCGCACATTTCCCAGCTATTTTTTTAGTCGAAATAACCCCCCCAAAAACACTGGATAGAGCTGGACACGTCGATTAATAATTTGTTGCTCGTTGGACGCTAAACAATCGTCGCTTTTATGCAAGACCAGCTATTCCAATAGCTTGCTGCATTTATTTCCTAATTGCGGTGCTTCTTATTCATTGCAAAAGTATTGACATCGCCGGTTGTGTATAGGCCCATTTAAGGTTAGTAATAGTTGGAAATATGACCTTGTAACCAATTAACATGTCGCATTTGGCAAGCACATTTCACAGGCAATAAGCCCATGTTTTCCCGGCTATATTTTGCAGCGAATATATTATTATGCAAATGCCTCTTTTCTTGTCCATAGCAGTTAGCCGCTATTTCTGAAATAGCTAGCCCAGTGTTTAAATATTGTTGCAATAAACTTATGTTTATCCCAGCGTTTAACCAAACGTCTATTCATCCAATAATTTTCGCTGTTTTTTTTTTTTAAACCTGTCAATTAATATTTTTTTAGTCATTCATGTATGACTATGATCTAATTAACCCCCTAGATGTGTGTTCACCGTCAGTGTAATTTTTATACATGGACTATTGTTGCGTTTTGCATATTAATTGATCAATAAGAAGCTACCAAACTTGTTCCTGTCTGATCCTAGTTTTTTACAAACTATTTATAAAATATATAATTAACTGACATAATATTCAACCTGACCTATATTCACAGCCAATGCACACTACAACATAAGTGGGCTTTTCCCACAAATTTTTTTATTTGCGACATAATTTTGTGGCAAACAGTAACTTATTACCACTATTTGTCACAAGATTATGTTAGCAAGTAAAACTTTGTGATAAATACTTGTTTTGTGAAAAAAAAATAGTGATCTTGCCACAAAATGATGTTGCGGCAAATAAACTTACAAATATGTTTAATTTATTTTTTGCGGTGAAGGAAAACTTGTGGCAAATACTTGTTTTGTGGCAAAAAAATTGTATTCTTGCCACAAAGTGTTGTTGCGGCAAATAGACTTACAAATTTGTTTAATTTATTTTTTGCGGTGAAGGAAAAACTTATGAAAAATTCTTTTTTATGGGGAATAAAGGTTTTTTGTAGTCATTTATTGTTGCAGTAAATAAACTTATAAAAAATATAAATAGTAATTTTTGAGGTGAAAAATAATTTTGTGGAAAAAAAGATTTGACAGCTACATTTTTATTTGGGTTCCGTTATCACCGATGAGAAACTTTTTGGGAATGAAATCCAAGTGAGAGACCTGGTTGTTTTCTCTTGTGTCGAATTTTAGTTTTCTCTTTCGGGAATAACAACCCCCCCCCCGGCACGACGACTTCACCCAAACCTTCTATCTCTCTCTATGTGACTGCTCCCCCTTCGTCGCTATCGTACATGGGTTGTTGTCATCTTGCTTAACAAGTAAGTGTCTCTCTTGTGCCCTCTATCTCCATTCGTCTCTCACTCTTGTAGTGCTCTCTCTCTCTCTCTCTTCGTTCGTCATTGTTTTCTCTTTATTTGTTCCTCTATCTCTCTCTATTACTTATCCTTCTAAGTTTATTTTCATAAATTTGTGTGTTTATTGGTAATTTAGCTTGATTGAGAGATTTTTTTGTTAGGTTTTCATGAAAGTAGAGGATTAGGGTTTGTACTGGTGGATTATAGTGTTTTATTGAAAATTATATTGTTTTCTTTACCCCCTGTTATATATATTTTTTTTCCGATTATATTCCTCTATTTTCCCCCACAACAAAGTGTTGATTTAGGTGAGTTTCCATCGATGATATTAGAACAAAAATTTAGTTTTTTATTTTTTCTGTTTTGATGGCTTCATGATGCTCCTTCTCTCTGGTTCTTATTATGAAACCCAAAAAGCAGTTGTGTTTCTTTCATGATTCTCTTGTAATGGACATATCCTTCACCAACTCTTTACGTCTTTGGTTTCATAATATTTTTCAATCTTATTTATATGATGCTTCTCCTACATGATATTGTTTTTTTTCTTATCTCAACTTTGCTGTAATTTTTTTTTATGAGTAAGAAAGATACTTTTATTCATTTCTAAAATAGGTGAAGACCATGTACAGAGGAAGTATACAAACTCTTCTATAAATTGAGTTGCAGTGCATTAGTTTTTTTTTTTTTTATCAGTTGCAATGAATCAATTATAACCATGTACATTGCTATTTGGTATCCATAGTACAGATAAGTAATGCAAAAGGTTATGTCAAATGAAGAGTTATAAAACCTGAAAATATTCATAATTGCCAAAAACTGAAAATATTCATAATGTCATTTCTTTTGTTAAGTTCTTTTCTTCCCATTTTTTTTATTATTAAATGTTCTTCCCATGTCTCTTTGAACAAAAATCACGGCAATATTCAATTTGTATACAGTTCAATTAGGTATTTAACATATCTAACTTAATATATTTGTTTCTCTTTCTAATTGCACATATAATTTATGTTTCTTAATAATACATGATACATGATTATATACAGTTTAATCTCTATTTTTTTATTATTAAATTTGGATACAGAGAAAGCAGGATGAAGCAGCAGTAGTGGATGCTACCAACAACATGAAACTTTTTTTCCCTGGCCAGTGCTTCGATAAAATTGTGCTAGTTTTGTAAATCTTAAATCTAAATTTGTTAGATAGAGGGCAGCAATAAACTCTATTCTGAAATTATATTAGCAAATATAGAAAAGGAAGCAAAATTTAAAATTTCTCTAAATACACATTACTACTAACTACTTACTTTTTAAACAGATTATGTATCAAAATAGTAGCATTTATTGTTGTTATTTCCTCACATGATATAGTTATTGAAGTAAATATTTAATTTTTTGCTATTCTTTGTGTATATTACTCTGCTCTATATTCACATTTTGATCTAAATTTTGGTGGTTTGAAGTGAGTTTAACTATGTATTGATGACAAAGCTAATTATTCTTGTGTTTGAATATATATGGGGATTGCCTCCGTATTTGGTGATGTATATTGCAAGTATCGTCCTTAGTTTTTAATGTGCATTCTCTTATGCAACTTACTACCCCAGACAAACCATTTTCAATCTTTTTGGGATTGAGTTAGGTGATGCCTAGAAATGCGGTAGAGTTTTTAGCATGCTAGAAGAGTTGGTTTGCGCTAGCATAGTGAGACAATTTCAAGGATAATTATGATTTGCTTATGTGATGCATATGGAGGGAAAAAATGGTTGAAGTTTTAAAGAAACCACAAGGAACATTGATTTCCTATGCACTCTACTATTGGATGACTGACAGCCTCTCTCTCTCTCTCTAACTTTATTTTTCAGGTTTTCTTTCTATTTGTCGTTTTGATTTCTAGGCAGGAAGAGAAGGTCTATCTGATATGCTTTGCAAGTTCATGTTCTTTTGTATATAAAAGAATTGGTTAGTTTTTATCTTTCCTTCTAGGTTTAACTAGATATATTAGGGGAAATTCATTCTTAAAGTTTAAGCACAATCAATTCATGATACAAATGAAATTGGGGTCTGAAAGTCTAAGCACAATCAATTCATGATAATGTTTTACCTACCTAGTGTTTTGTAAAGCATAGAATGCCTAATATCAAATTGAAGATCATATTCTAATTAGTAGTTCAGGAGTACCGCATCTTATGAGCAATTGTTATTGCAAGGCCTAGCCTATTCTATATGTTATTTATGATAACTTCTATATAAAAAAAAATATGATACAAATAATTCTAATAGTAACTGGAAGTGACATGCCAAAACTATTGGCATATTTTAGGCTGTAATTTACAAATTTTTTAGGCTATAAGTTTTGATTAAATATCCAAGGATTTCTACTCCTCAAAGTCCCCCAAATGTTTCTAAGTCTTCTCTATTTTCTGTGACTTTTCCTAAATTAAATTTAGAAGTGGGTATCTCGCCTTGAAAAATGGGAACAATGAAAATGCATTTCATTGAGACTAAGTCCCTTGTAATTATGGTCCATTTATTAATTTATATTAAAAAAATATTTGTCTAGATTACTATTTTTCACATCAAATGTTTCAGTATTGCAATTCAGACCTCTAGGGACCTTTGCAAATTTTTTATTTTCTTGATTTATGGTTTTTTATGATCAATTAAAGGATATGGCAATGACCTCTACATGAATGTGCAGTGACTTCTTGCTACAAGTTGCTTTCAAAAACAAGTTCTTAAGATTCCAAAAAATAAAGTAAATGGAAGAGTGAAAACTGTTTATCACTCATATAAGTGTTTATCACTCATATCAGTGAAAACTGAATATATTCAAACCAAATATTCATATTCTAATTACGCCTAGGCCCACTTGGATTCAGAGACGAGATGAGATGAGTTATGAATAGTAATAAAATGAGTGGTTGAAATGAGTTGAAAGTACGAAATGAGATGAGATGAGTTGAACCCACTTCATAAAACAAACCGGGCCTAGATTATTAGCATTTTAATAATGCCAGCGTAATAACGTACGTGTCATGGCCTTGGATAAAAAACTGATCAAGTAATTTTGAAGTCTCCAAGGATTTAACTGATCAATAACGAAATTAAGCCTAACACATCATTTAAATTAATTTAGAACCAAAGTATATGTATATATATATATATATATATATATTTCACAGGCCGTTGTTCCTTTCAATTTCCTCTGGCTTTGAAACAATATCCATGAATGTTATATATAATTTACAGTACGTACAGACCCTTTTCTAATTTTCTTCCATTGGATGATCTCCCGGCTGCCTCATGATGAAGTGTCGTCACTGCTTCAAATGAAATGGGTTAAATTAATGCCACTTGCGTGCGCAAGCTCTCGATCGTCCACGCGCAGCTAGCTAGGTCGTACTCCGAAAGAAATTAGAAAGATGATTTCGATCATGGTTAAGGATAAAATAGCTTGGCAAAAAGAAGGTCATTCCAAGTGTCTTGAAGGCCAGGCAAACACCAATGCACACAATCTGCATAACTAACAGGGTTTGCTAACTGTTGAGGACTCAATGGGTTCCATTGCTTCTTGTAGATTGAAGTGTGGGCGTCTTTCCGATAACCTGACAGTTTGGTGATATTCAGAAATGTAATGGGATACTTCGATTTCTCAAATACTTGTCCAATCACATGCATTATGCTTTTTTGGCAATCTGAACTCCAGTAATTTTCATCTTCAATCACTGTTGTCTCATTGTAACAGTTGTGCCCTGCTTCTCCTCCCCAGTCTATACTCCTGCATGCATGCGCGCATCCCAAATTTTTGAAACCAATATATTAATTGAGATCATGGCAAGTATATAATATATACGCTAGCTAATTGGGTCTTTGAGATATATCCAAGTTCTTACTTTGCATGAGAAGGCGACATGCTAGTGAAGAAGACCCTTGTCTTCTTAGGGTCCATGTTCTTCTGCAACCATCTCACCATACTTTTCATTGCCATTCGATAAGCATCCTCAGTTGACAACTCAATAATTTCTTTCGCCTCATCATCGAACGATCCAAGTCTGAAAACTTAAGCCATTAAAGCAATTTGGAGGAGATAAGACGTACATGGAAGTGAAAAGGTTTTCAAATATTTTAACAAAAAGAACTTACAATATCTTCATCTTCAAGCCAGTCATCCACCAAAGATAGGTATTGAATACTAAAATATCAACACCTTTCCAATGTCGGCCATGCTTATTGATTGAACCTTTCCTGACAATCCTATCAGATATTCTATGAACAACAGCATTGTCTGCGTTTGATTGTAGAAGAAATGGTGCCCAATAAAACTCGATTGTGGCATTGTATTCCTAGACGATGGGAAACAAAAAGAAAAAGAAAAGAAAGAAAAGTTGGATAACGATAGAGGATGCAAAATGAGGCAGGCAGTACTGTAAATTAAGTAGTAATTGAATGTCACCTTGGCTGTGAAAACGGTGAGTGAATCAAAAGATTCCATGGATTTGGCATCCTCGGCTATAATTGAATTGAGAAGACAAACAAATGAAACATATTGACCCCGGTTGAGGGAATCCCCAACAAACATCATCCTCTTTCCTCGGAGTGTCTCAAGCATCAATGTGGCATTGAAACTGTGCATTATAAATTTTGAGGCAAGAACATTAATATTTGTGATGCATTTACAAAACAAAAACATATGAATTCAAAAGAAAATGGCCACAAAATGTGTCTATTTGATCAGATTTCATTAACTCTCTCGAAAACAAATATTACTATTATTTGTTTGCATGCATCAGTACGGAAAATATTACAAATAAACAAGATCGGTACAACGTTCTCCCTGTGGACCCAACATATGAAATATTTAATTGAATATATGAGATGTGAAATCATATCAAACTCAAGAACTTAGGTTGAGTTTGGAAAAAAGTTAGAGAGAAGAACGATATTTAAGGGTTGGGGTTGGACATGGGATTAATTAAAAACAAAATTGGGATCGGACAATTGAAGGAGATAGAACTGATGTAAATGTCTCCAATAGTTCCATTGAATGCAATTATGCAACGGGCAATGCTACATACAGTCCAAAAAACTGGACTCCTTTGTAGTCCAAACAATAAATAAATAAATAAAAATATCTATTTTAGAATAAGATTGATTAAAATACCATTATTTACAAATAAAAAATTCTAAAAACTTGAAAATTTTATTTCATTTAATCATAAAACGAGAGTGTTTGTATGTGGACTGTAATGCAATCCATCAAATATGGACTGCAAGAAGAATTATTCATATGCAACCGACTTGACGAGACTGTGGGCAACAAAACTTGGCACTTCACTCTTAAAAACTCTTGTTTTCTAGTCCGCAGAATGTTCTGTTAGAATGAAAAGGATAATCATGGACCATATGGTGGGCCGTACCAAACCAGCCCATACCGTGGTCTAAACTCAACTCTCGAACCAATCCTTAACTTTCGGACTAGGTAGATGGGCCAGCACTGGCGTGATATAGTGGGCCGTGCCCACCTCCACAAGTGGACACGTGGAAAGGGCACTTTGAAAGTGGGCTCCACTTCAACAACCAGATGCCGCATGTCAGTTGCAGGGTCAGGTGGGAATAGGAATTAGGAACGACCGACGGGCCATGCTACCATGAAAGTTACTGTAGCGGTTGACAATGCTCCCATTCAATCATCAACGAGCGGTTCTGAAGCCACCTGATGAGATCTGGCCATTTTTTTATTATTATTTTAGATTTTTCTTCGTACAATTTTTTTAACAATTTTAATATATTTTTAAAAAATATTATAATATTATTAAAAAAATATTTACTTAATTATTAAATAAAAATATAAATCTATTGAAATGTGACTTTAAAATTTAAATGTAGGTTTGGATAGTAAAAAAATGTTGAAAAGAATTGTAAATAATAATAAAAAGTATGTTAAAAGTATTAATAAAAGATTAAATAATAATATAAAGTAATAAATAATAATAATAATTAATAATTAATAATTAATAATAAATAATAATAAAATTTTAAAAAATATCTGAAGTATTCTTCCTAACCAAACGCAACCTAAGTTTGATTTTAAGGAGTTACTTCAGATATTTTTATATAAAATAAAATAAAAATGATCCTTTTTTAATTTTAAAATAATTATTTTAAATTTTAAAATAAAATTAATTTAAAAATATATATTATACTAATATTTTTATTTTTTACTTTTATTTTATCTCATTTCTAAAAATAAATCAGACATTCGTCTTTGTCATCATGAATCCCACGGGCCACCGAACGTTCCAGTTTTCAACCTCAAACGTAACGTTCCAGGTCGTGCACCGATTCGCAACAGTCCGGCGACTTGACAAATCAAACCTTGTGCGTAGGAGATGTCACAAAAATAAATGGGGATGTTAGGAGTTTTGATTTTGGGATTCCTATTGTATTCTATTTTTTTTTATTTTTTTTGGGTTAGTTTTTGTTTTATATGATTTTTAAATAAATATTTTTAAACAATATTATAATTTGTTTGTATTTTTAAAAAAGATTTTAAGATATTAACAAAATCATGTAAAAAAAAATTATATTTATTTAAAAATCATATAAGAAAATTTTAAAAAAAAAAATTAATGCAAATCGACATTCTAAAGTGGGGACAAATTTCATTTTCCAAAATAAATTTACAAATGTTTTCCATTAATTAAACACCGCATATAAAACTTTTAGGAATTGGTATTGGACCATGGTCCATGGGGATGGATTAATAGAGCGTCGGCAATGAACAAAAATGCGATTCGCCCTTGTTGTTTATGTTTCCCAGAAATTAGAATAGATGGTATGAATTATTTCCAATCCAAGTGTATGGCATTTCTGAACTTAACTAGCTTCTTTAATACTATAGCTGGATATGAATTTTAATTTTAATCCCATGTTTAGTACTAATTGAAGGATCTAAACAAAAACTGACCTGGGAAGAGAGCAATCGTGGGGTTGCCATCTCCAAAACTGATAATCCTTCTCAGGTCGTCCGTGTTCCTGGCAGGTCAATTGTGGCTGTATATACGGACAATCCGATTCTTGGTATTGAGGCCGATTCGACTTGTCCCAAACCCACTTTCCGCTGAACACGTCACATCCTTCCTCGGTCTTTCCTATTGCGAATGGCAACTTCTCCCACTTCTTCTCTAAACCCCAAAACACGCAAAAATTAACCCAAACTGATCCGAGCCCCAACCTTCTCAGATTATATGCGGCATATATGAGTCTATGAAATTTTCACTGGGATTAAATCATGGGTTGAGTCAACTCACCGGTTCGGGGGGGCAGGTTGGTCTTGGTCGGAGGCGGCGCGAGTTGGATTGGTTGGCTGGAAAGGCAAATGAAGTCCTCGCCGTAGAGAACGGAGACTAAAACCATGAAAGATAGTAAGGTGAAAAGGTAGGGAGAGAGACGAGGCTTCCGTAGAAGAGGGGAGGAAGCTGAGAGAGAGAGCTTCATTTGTTCAATTGTTTGTACGTATGTTTACGAATGGGAAGTCTTTACACGATGCTGTACTGCGTGTTGATTAAATAAAAGAAAGGAACTATGCAGGTTAATTGGAGAAGTCAATGATGTGCTGACAGAGCAATTTATTAATATTATTTAAAGATTATTATATATTCCCTTGTTTATACATGATTTGCAAGCCTCTATATATATATAATATTATTTATATCTTATGAATTTAGTTTAGTTTATTTTGAAAGATGAGATAATAAATTTATTATTATATTTTTTAAAATTTTTATATAAAATATAATAAAAAAATTTAACTTTTTTAAATTCTTATACCATTTTTTTAAATTTCTATATAAAATTAATATTAAAAATATCTTATAATAATATTTTATTTTATTTTTTATTTTTATCTTATCTAATATTTCATCTCATTTCATCTCATCTCATCTCATCTCGTCTCGTCTCTAAAAATAAATAAGACTTAAATAAATATGAGCATTTTCATTTTTAAATAAAGAGTTGCCTGCCTGCATGATGGGAGATGTTAGAAATTCTTTATGTTGGCTAAAAAGTTCATATTACTCACGATATGTTGGTATTTGGCTAAGAGATGTCAACTATCATCTCAGTATAATTAATTTGTGGAAAAGAAATGAAAAGGAAGGCCTTGACGAGAAAGAAGGCCTTAATGAAGAAGGGTACGTAGTGATGTAGTGGGTGGTCCGGGAGGTAATTAATTATAATGATATCGCTTGGCCCCGAAGCTAAGATAGACTTTAATCTCCATTCCGTTTGAAAAAAGTCAATAATTACAATCATAGGTTCAGATAGAAAGCCAACAAGCAGCATGATTTAAATTTAGAAAGGGTTTAGGTAGAGATTTATTAGTATTGGGTAGTTGGTAACATTTCAGTTTCAGGTAGTTGCGAATTATCACCTGCTCTTTAGCCCCAATATACCAATATATAATCTTTCACCGGAAACGATGGAGACAGACAGCAGCTAGTATGCAGTCCCAAGCTGATACTCGAGGAAACCATTGAATTAATAGAGAGATTGATCAACTAATTATAAATTGTTTGGACTAACGAAAATAGCAGCACGACTTTACAAGTACACTGCTACGACTAAGGAAAGTAGCCCAATATTTGGACTTACATCGAAAAAAAACCACCAACCGAAGTGGCCTTCTCATAGGCTATGAGCCCAAACAGCATTCTTATTAAGCTGGTTAACCTGATGGTATATTTTCAAATTTTAATTTCCTTTTTTTTATAGGTAGGTGAATATAGTTGGGATAACTATTTGATTTATCACCTCTCTATCTATTCTTGAGTTATTTTATTATTAAATTGGTTAATAATATATATTATTGATATGATAAAGTTAAATTATAAGATTTAAAATTTAAAATTTATATTATAAAATAAAATAATTTTATAAATAAAAATTTCATTATTATATATTATTTCATTGTCCCGAAAAAATGATAAGCATAAGGAATGCAAAAATAAACAATTAAATATGGAAAATTACATATATTGTAATAGACTAAACTAAGATTGAATGGAAAATAGTGTGGAAGGAAGTCCCGATCACACATATATTAGACTGATAATGCTCTCTTTGAGGGGAGTTCCTCCAAGTTGCCAAACAGCAAACAAATTAGGGCTCTCGATTGTTCTCCCTAGAGCATAGGTCACAGGAAATACACCTCCCGTAACAAAATTAGAAGCACTACTAAAATCACTTTATTGTAGCTAACAAACAAGTAATAATAAAAGCTACAATATGGCCCAAGGCCCAACAAATTTACAAGCCTAAGTTAAGATAATTAGGTCGTAGCCCTTCACTTACTCGACATAAGCCCCCAATTAACACTTTAACACTTTATCTCTTGTACTTGCATCTTTGAAATGATGTCATACGCCATAACCCTAGGTCTGCGTTCAAGCCATTTGGCGTGTAACAACACTTTCCCCCTTCAAAACATCTTGCCCATAAGGTGTGGAAAATCAGTGCAAAACTAATTGTAAGACTCCCATAAAGCTTCTTCGATTGTCTGGCCAGACCAATGAACGAGGATCTCGACCACTGGTAAGTTTCGGACTTTCTTCAATCTTCTACTAAGCACTTCTTTAGGCTCGGGTTTCACGATGCCATTTTGATCCCCTGGTGGTAGGGAAGAAAATCTACTAACTTAAGGCCCCAATTTCTTTTTCAGTTGTAAAATGTGGAAGACATTGTGGATTTGAGTAGAGGATGGCAATTTCAGGCGGTAGGCAACTTCAGGCGGTAGGCAACTTCACTGACACGTTGGATGACTAAGAATGGTCCGTAGAAGCGAGGTGAAAGCTTCAAGCTTTGGTAGTTCCTGAGAGACGACTGTCAGTATGGCTGGAGCTTGAGGTAAACTAAATCATTAACCAGAAACTGTTGTTCTTTCCTTCCCCGATCAGCTTATTTCTTCATGCATTCATGCGCTTTACCAGATTCTGTTTCAATAAAGCCCAAAGTTTGTCTCTTCCCTTAAGGTATTCTCGATCTCCTCAATTTGAGCTGTCCCTATGGTGTAGCTTGTAAGTTTAGAGGGTAAATACCCATAAAGAGCCTAGAAGGGTGTGAGCTTGCTCGAAGCGTGTTGGCTCAAGTTATAGCACCATTATGCTAACACTACCCACTTAGACCATTCTTTATGTCTGTCAGCCACATAGGAACGTAAATAATTCTCTACCCATTTATTGACAGCCTCTGTTTGACCATCGGTTTGTGGATGGTAAGTCATGCTAAACGCTAGTTGAACTCCTTGGAGAGAAATGAATTCCTGCCAAAATCTGCTAGTAAAAGTGGGATCCCTTGTCCGAGATGTTGAACTGGGGCATACCATGGAGCTTGAAAATGTGGTGAAGAAACAATTGGGCTAGGATTTTTGCAGAGCATGAGTGGGAGATAGGGATAAAATGAGAGTATTTAGTAAGCCTGACCACCACTACCCAGAGGGCATTAAACATAGGGGTGTAAAAATAAAATCAAAAAATCAAAAAACCGGTCCAAACTGGACCAATTAGACCGGATTCTAATCGGTTCGGTCCGGAATCGATTTTTAGAAACACAAAGCCGGTAACATCCGGTTTGGTTCCGATTCCTTTTATTTTAAAACCGGACCGAATCGAACCGGTCCCAATAATTATATTTTTTTAATATTACATATAATATGTTTTTACATTATATATATAATATATAATAACATAATCATATATAAATAATACTATACTATTTATAAAATAAAATTTTAATTTTAAATATGGATATTAAAGCAATTTTTTATATAATAGTTTTTTTTTTTACATAACAGTTTTTTTATATAATATTTTTTTTATTTTATAGCAGTTTTTATATTACAGTTTTTTTATATAGCAGTTTTTTGTATATAATAGTGTTTAGGCTAATAGATTTTTATAATAAAAAAATTAAACTATATTTTTTTTAAAAATATATATATTTATTTTTAAAAATTTACAATTTATTAGAACTGGAAAACCGGACTGGAACTAGACTGAAACCGGTAAAACCGATACTACTGGTTTTGGATAATAATCGGGGTGTAATCAGTTTTGCATTTTGAAAAACCGGTGGTACCGGTTCGGTTCTATATTTTAGCCAAAATCGAACCGAATCAGACCAGTTACATCCCTAATTAAACCTAGTTGACTTGGGTAAGCCCTTAACAAAATCTATTGTAATATCAGTTTATGGTAATAATAGGATTGGTAGGGGTTGAAGTAGCCCACTAGGCAGTGTATTGCCGATTTTAGTTTGGCAAATGTCACATTGTTTGAGGAAGTGCTTCAAATCATTTTTCTGGTCTGGCCAATAGAAATCTCTCTTTACTCTATACAGTGTCTTATCAAAACCCAAGTGACCTCCTAGGAGGCTCCCATGTAGAAAAGTGAGCAACTTGTGTATAAAAGGTGAGGATGCTGGAATGTAGACCTTGCTCTTGTAAAAGAGGACATCCCCCTTAATAGTGTAGGGAGGTTGGAGCTGGCCCAGGTTGTGTCTGTCCCATAAGGTCTTGACTCTATCATCACTGGCATATAGAGCTTTAATCTCAGTCATCCAGTCCCAATTTGGAACTGAAAGTAAGGAAAACAGTAACCTCAAGAGATAATTCTTGTCTCAATAAGGCATCCATTACGAGGTTCTCATTTCCTTTCTTGTATTCAACTATGAAATCATACCCCATGAGTTTTGCAATCCATTTCTGTTGCATGATAGTTCCGACCCGTTGTTCTAGCAAAAATTTCAGGCTTTGTTGATCAGTTTTGATAACAAAAGGGTGGCCCAGTAAGTAGTGACACCACTTTTGCACTGCTGAAACTAGTGCTTGAAATTATTTCTCATAGGTAGAGAGCTTCAGAGCTCTCCCCTTCGAGGTTTGACTAAAAAATGCCACGGATCGCCCTTCTTGCATGAGCACTGCCCTAATTGCCTTCCCCGAAGCATCACACTCAATAACAAAGGATTTCTGAAAACTAGGTAGAATTAACACTAGTGGTTCAATCATAGCAGCCTTGAGTTGCTGAAAGGCCGTCTGAGCTACCTCATTTCAAGTGAAACTGTCCTTTTTGAGAAAAGAGGTTAGATTGGCCGCAATGGCCCCATAGTTCTTCACATACCTTAGATAGTATCCTGTGAGGCCGAGAAACCCACGCAAGGCTTTGAGGGATCGAGAAGTTGGCCACTTGAGCATGGCTTGAATCTTCTTGGGGTCGGCTTGGACACCTTGGCCAGAAATTAAATAGTCGAGATAAGCAATCTCAATGACAGCAAAACTGCACTTGCTCAACTTGGCATACAGCTGTTTATCCTTTAGGATGTCAAAAGTTAGTTGTAGGTGCTCCAAATGGGCTGCCTCATCTTTGCTGAAGATTAGAATATCGTTAAAAAAAAAGGAGAATAAATTTGGGTAGAAAAGGTCGAAAAACCTGATTCATCAAACTTTAGAATGTGGAGGGAGCATTGGTGAGGTCAAATGGCATGACCAAAAACTCATAGTGCCCCTCGTGTGTACGGAAAGCGGTTTTAGGGATGTCTTCTGGCTTCACCCTAATCTGATGATATCCGGACCGTAGGTCCAACTTAGAAAACACCTTGGCGCCACATAATTCATCCATCAATTCCTCTACCACGGGAATTGGGCATTTATCCTTCACGGTGACATGGTTAAGGGCTCGGTAATCAACACATAACTTCCACGTACCATCTGCTTTCCTCACCAATAAAACTAGTGAGGAATAAAGGCTTTGACTAAGGTGAATGATCCCTAAGTCCGGTAGCTCCTTAATGATTTTCTCTATTTCATCTTTCTGAAAATATGGGTAACGATAGGGCCATATCGAAACTAGTTGGGTTCTGGGAATTAATGGGATGGAATGGTCATGAGATATGGTCGGGGGTAGGCTAGGGGGAAGGGCATATATAGCAGAGTATGTGTACAACAGCTGTTGAATGGATTTTGGGTGGGTGGACGGTGTTTGGGTAGGACTGGACTGTTCAATCAGGTGGAGAAAAATATCCTTTTTTTGCAGATCAGTGGCACAGTTTAGAGGTCCTTCCTCTATGAAGGTCTGCCCCTTAACCCTTTTAGTGAAATCAAACAATCCTGGTAGATGAAATTCATGGTAAGGTTGCGGAAACTCCACACTATATAATCTAATTCTTGTAACCATTCCACTCTAAGAACAATATCACACCCTACTAGCACCAATAAATACATGTCCACAATGAACTTCCAATCTTGGATGACTAGTGAAACCTCCTTAATCCGACCGTCACTTTGCAGTTGGTCCCCATTAGCAACTCTAACCGTTACTTTGAGCCTACCCACCACTCTCATTGTTTTAGGGCCTAAAGAACCCACAATTGCATGTAAAGTAATTTCTGGAAGCTCCTCAACGCCTGAATGTGTGACTTGGATGAACTTTGGCTCATAATGCTCTACACCCTAATCGCTGCTTTCTCCAGTGTCCTCTATTTTCTCAATCAAAAATAGTTTAGGACTAGCACATTTGTGACCTAGGGCCCACTTAGAGTCACACAAAACACACTGACCCTTAGCTCTACGCACCTTCATTTCTTCACGACTGACCTTTTAGACTGGGACTACGGCTATTTGTGGGGTAAAGGGTTTATTTAGGGTTGGGGATAGTTTGATGTATGCTGGTTTAGTGGAAGGTGGTGGGTGGTTATTGTAGGAAATATTTTGGTATGGGGTTTTTCTGGGCAGGACAAGTTTCTCTTCTTGAAGCTTCGCCAATCTATAAGCAGTAGTCAATGTAGGGGTCAAACATCTGGATAGTCAGCCTTATATCATCCTTAAGGCCACTGATGAAGCAACTGAGTTTGTTACCCTCAACTACTCCTTCAGTCTAATAGCCAAAAATTCAAACTCAGTAGTGTAATCCTCCACCGTGCCCTGTTGCCTCAACTTAACTAATTGACCCATAGGATCATCGTAACTAGTAGGGCCAAAACGAATGTGTAGGGCTTTAACAAATGTATCCCAATCTGAAAATTCTTCAAACTCTTCTAGTTCTTGAAACCAAACCAAAACTCCACCCTCCATTTGAAAGAAAATTAGTCTCAATTTTTGTTGAAAAGAAGTGTTATAATGGTTGAAAAAATGGTTTACCTTATAGAGCCAAGCATGTGGATTACCCTCTTGGAAGACAGGAAATTCCAATCGAATGGGTCTGGTTAAAAATGGGCTTTGGATTGAGTCCTCAAGTTGTCTGTATCTTCATTGTGAACATTTGTGTCTTCATGGTTATTCTGTGGCCCGAATTTGTTTTCTAACATCGCTGCATTTACTTTTTGCAGGTCAGTAGCCATGGAATCCATTTTGGTATAAAATTGCAGCATCATACTCTCCATTTGTTGGCGCATGGCCAGCATTTCCACACCCATTGTGCCAAATTGATTTTCTATATATTTTTTTAAGGAGTTTAGACCTTCCTGCAGGTCCTTCAAACGAGTGTTTTCAACCATTGAAACAGGACAAGAAATGGACTCTAGATACCATTTGTAATAGAGTAGACTAGGATTAAATGGAAAATAGTGTGAAAGGAAGTCTCAACACACGTACATTAGACTGATAATGCTCTCTTTGAGGGGAGTTACTCCAAGTTGCCAAACAACAAACAAATTAGGGTTCTTGATAGCTCTTCTTAGAGCACAAATCACGAAAAATATACCTCCCATAATAGAATTAGAAGCACTACCAAAGTCACCTTACCGTAGCTAACCGACAAATAATAATAAAAGCTACAATATGACCCAAGGCCCAACAGAAATGCAAACCTAAGTTAAGATAATTGGGTCGTAGTCCTTACAAATAATTAAACAAGTCTTCCTCCTGCTCGATCCGAGGTCCAGCCCACGGCCACTCTCCACTTACTCGACATAAGCCCCCAGTTAACATTTCAACACTTTATCTCTTGTACTTGCATCTCCGAAATGATGTCTCACGCCATAACCCTAAGTCTGCGTTCAAGCCATTAGGCGTGTAACATATATTGTGGTATAAAGTGGTATATACGGACTAGAACTGCAATAGACCCAAAACATAAAGTTGTATTATGTATATACGGACTGCTGGACTAGAACTGCCATAGAGACAAAACACAAGAACCGCGCCCCGTAAATGATGTATATATAGTAAACGACTAAAATCGCAGAACCCTCGACTGATCGAACTAACAATAAAGAAGAAATAGCGGCTGTTCCTAACTCATGGACTCCGACTCCCCCAACCGTAGCAGCGCGTTAACGGACACGCGCTTCTCCGATCTCAACCCTTCACTCTCTGACCCGGTCCTACAGGCCCTAACCCAAGCTGGCTTCGAGTTCTGTACGCCGGTCCAAGCCGCCACCATCCCCTTACTATGCAGCTACAAAGACGTAGCCGTAGACGCCGCCACTGGCTCAGGTAAAACCCTAGCCTTCGTGGTCCCACTCGTCGAGATCCTCGGCAGAACCAAATCCCATCCTAAACCCCGCCAGGTTTGTTGCCCTCTATTTCTTCGTCATTGTTTCCTTTTTTTAGTTGCTGAGAATAATCCGGGAAATTAAAGAGAATTTTGGTCCGGCAGGTAATGGGGATAATTATCTCGCCCACCAGGGAGTTATCGTCGCAGATATATGATGTTGCGCAGCCTTTCGTTTCGACACTACCAAATTTTAAGTCTGTGTTACTCGTTGGAGGAGTGGAAGTGAAAGCTGACCTGAAGAAAATAGAAGAGGAAGGAGCTAATTTATTGGTCGGCACTCCGGGCAGAATATACGACATTATGGAACGCGTCGACGGCTTGGACTTTAGGAACTTCGAGGTATTTATTCTAGTAACTTCACTGTCCTGATCATTAGTTTTGGTGTTGTCGTCTCAATAATTACGGCGGGTACTATTACTATATTGTATGCTGGGATGGCAGAATTTGAATTCGTAGTTGGGATTTTAACTTTAAGACCTATTCCGTAAAAATATCCAGCAAGTAGTTTTGTTTTCTGTTGGTACAGGGTGTCCGAGAACAAAATCTCGATTAATCCCGGGGTGCACAGGCAAATGCTACTTGGGTAATTCTAGGGAAAGTTCTCTCAGTCTAATGGCCTCTAGAAATTGTTTGCGAGGGTTTGAACCTTAGACCTGTAGGGAGCATATTACCAAGATCAAGGCCTTTATCACTTGAGCCAACCCCTAGGGGATGAATAGTTTATTAATCACGTAAGGGCTATTTTAGGGTTTGAAATGTGTACTGAAAGTTACCTTAAATGTTTCTATAGGGTTGCAACCTTTGTGGCATCCCCTAGTGCTGAACTCAACTATGCTTTTTTGAAATATCCACCGTGTGCTCTTGAGATGCTATAGATCAATGATCATGCAGTTTATATGCTATTTTTCTTGATTGGTGCAGATTCTGATTTTGGATGAGGCTGACAGGCTATTGGATATGGGGTTCCAGAAGCAGATTAATTCCATTATATCTCGATTACCAAAGCTTCGTAGAACTGGTCTTTTTTCAGCTACTCAAACCGAGGCGGTTGAAGAGCTATCTAAAGCAGGGCTCAGGAATCCTGTAAAGGTTGAAGTTAGGGCGGAAACAAAGCTGTTGAATGGTCCTTCATCATCAGGACAACTTAACTTTTCAAAAACGCCTTCAGGCCTTCACAATGCGGTACATTGTGTTTCCAGTTGATTTACCTCCATTTTATGTAATTGCACTTTGACTTGGATTACCCGTTGGTTTAGAGTCTTAATGTTATCTGAATGATGCTTTGACTATATCAGCGATTGGTTGGTTCATGAAGGTGTTTGTGTATATGGTGTTGTTTGAGAAATGTATGTACATTTAGTTTATTGGATGCTCTCCAGGATGGCTTCTTATTCTATATTTTTTACATAATTAGGGAAAAAGAAACTGCCCCATCCTTATGAAGTCATGTTACTTGGAACTTCATTTTAACTGGAGTTGACCATAAACTTTAAAAATGGATGATTTGTGGTGCTGTCATGTTATAAGATTGAGAACATTGAGAAACATTTTCAACCAAATGTATAAGAACATCTATACTCATACCATAAACCATGTAAATTTTATTACATTGGCTACAGTGTCTCTTCAAGAGTTACTCCCTTATCTGATTTATTCTTCATCAATCACTTAGTTTTAAGTTGAAGTCTCAATTTTTCTTGCAGTACATGGAATGTGAAGCAGATAAGAAACCATCCCAGCTTGTTGATTTTCTTATCAAGAACAAGTCAAAAAAAATTATATTGTAAGTTATGTCAGCATATTATGGTTTGCATTACCTCATTAAAGTACAATGAGTTAGTTCATAAAATTATTTTTCTTGCCTGATGTAGATATTACATGACTTGTGCTTGTGTTGATTACTGGGGAGTCGTTCTTCCACGGCTTTCTGTTTTGAAGGGGTTCTCTTTGATCCCATTGCATGGCCAGATGAAGCAGGTAAATATTAGCACACTGAGTCAACATCTAGGAGTAGCATTTTATGGACTAATTGTGGATATCCTGATTTATCATGATTGTAGACTGTGAGGGAAAAGGCATTAGCTTTATTTAAAGCTCTTTCAAGTGGTATTCTGCTATGTACTGATCTTGCAGCACGTGGACTTGACATTCCAGATGTTGATTGTATCCTGCAGGTAGCTTAATAACTACCTAGATTGGTGTAGCCTATCTGTTATGTTATCTTTAAAGATACATTCTTTTTTTTTTCCCTTTCAAATTTTACTCTTAAAGCGAAGTGTTAAGTGGTGATTTATCTATTGGTTGCTCTTACAGTATGATCCTCCTCAAAATCCAGATGTTTTCATACACAGAGTCGGACGAACTGCCCGGATGGGTAGACAAGGAGATGCCATTGTTTTTCTATTGCCAAAGGTGAAATTCTTATGTAGTATCCATGTGATACTTAAGCTCTATTTTCATTCATTTTTTATTTGTTGGTTTTAATTTAAGATGAGAATATTTTTAGTTCCATTCTTACAGGAGGAAGCTTATTTAGAATTCCTACGAATAAAAAGGGTTTCTCTTGTAGAGAGGAAATGCTCAGATGAGGCTCCTGATGTTGTTCCTCAGGTAAGCATGAATTTGTGCCACTCTCTCTCTCTAGTCTCCACCTGTTTAATGCAAACAAACTCCTTTGGTTTGAGTGGCGCTATCTGCAGCAAAATGAGAAGGTCCTGGCGGGGGGTTTAGAATCCTAATCTTGTTGAATATCTAAGTCTTGTTTAGTCCATCAAGCTTCACAGTGAGTATATCGAATTCGGCTAAATCTCCTAAAACTGACAATGACAGCAGAAGAGAACATTTGTATCTATCTCTATGGGTTTAGATTTTAACTCCATTTTTTCTAATGTTGATTTGGTGGATAATTGATCCAACCTGAATTCAAACCTTGTTTCAGATCCAGACTGCAGCCAAAAAGGACCGTGATGTCATGGAGAAAGGAGTCAGGGCATTTGTTTCATATATTCGTGCATATAAGGAGCATCACTGCTCTTATATCTTCAGGTGACTAATAGGCCTTCATCTTTTACTACAGCGCTGTTTGTCTTTAACTGTTTATTAAATCATTATCATTTATTTATCCAGGTGGAAAGAGCTTGAAATTGGGAAATTGGCCATGGGCTATGGCCTATTGCAGCTCCCTTCAATGTCTGAAATAAAGAACCACTCACTTTCAACTGAGGGCTTCACTCCAGCTGAAAACATCAATTTGGAGGAGATCAAATACAAGTAAGGCCTCTTCATATCATGAATGTACATTTTTCTAGAAATAGTTCTAAGATGATTTATAAGTCCCCAACAGGCAATTCGATTGTGGTAGTAATAAAAGATGAAACCTCTTATTTTATTATTTGGATTGTCCTCTACTGGTTCTGTAAAGAACCTATCTATTGGTTTTGTGATTTCACGAAAAGAATTGGCTTTGTTGGTGACCCATGTCAACTGAAGACACAGTTAGGAACATCTATTGGGACTGAAAAGGGATAAAATAGAGGGAAAAATAAAGAGAATAAATCTTTTGACAGTAGGGTACTCAACCTGATATATAACCGTTATTCCATAATATAGAATTGGCAAACGAGTAATTATTGATATGAAATGTATTTGTTTTATCACGTATAATTTTTGTATGAAACCAGTAAACCTGTCATTCCGCATGCCTTGTGCATGTAGTGATGAATTTTGTTTCCTGCAATTTCCCAATGAAGCCTGTGCTTATGGCCTGTCTTTGATGTTTCAGAGATAAATCTCGCGAGAAACAAAGAAAAAAGAATCTGCTAGCAAAGAAAGAAGCACGACAGCGAGAACCAAAACCCGATAAGCACAAGAAAACCCCAAAGCCTGCGGCTACCATCATGAGGAAGAAAACAGCTAAACAGAGACGTGCTGCCCAGACAAATGAAGATGAGGATGATTTGGCACGAGAATACCGCCTGCTGAAAAAGCTTAAAAGGGGAGCAATTGATGAAAGTGAATTTGCTAGGTTAACAGGAACTGAGGAGTTACTTTGAAGTGGTGATGATTGTTCTTGTTCAGTTATGAAAAGATCCAGCAAGGCCTCGAGGAAAGTAGGTGTCAATGTCGAAACAGTTGTTAAAGCCATGGCTGGTGCAGTTATTATGAGGAGGACGAGATCTAAAAAGCTTATTGTGAGGGCTAACCGATGCAACAGGTATGGGAAAAACATTGCAGACGATGGAAGGAGCTTTTACTCTGGTTTACTTCTGGTTTTCAGAGCTGGAGGCTGTCCACGAGTGTTGACACCGGTTATGAGATCTCGTCACTGATTTTTTCACCCTCTCTCACTAACAAATGCAACCCTTTCCCTTCCCTATTTATGTATTTATTTTTTTCGCTTAGATGTCATGCTTTTTAAGTATCATGCTTCTTTTGACACAAAAATAGAAAGACACATCTCAGCCTCACACAGACAATAAACTCAGGGCTGTTTTTTAATGAAAAAAATATTGTTTGTTGTTAAAAGTATAAGCTGCTATAGTTCCCAACTGTCATCCCAAACATGCACTCAAGAGTGTGGATCGAGGATGGTCCTTCTGAAGTCTTGCAGTGCATTGAGCGTCAATTGTTGTAAAGAATTGTATTTGAACATGATGTGTTGTAATATTTGTTGTTGATTAATGAAAGTTTATGATGTTATTCAAAAAATAAAGAAACTGTCATCCCAAACATGCCCTCAAGAGAGTATTGATAATACAAAGAAGATTATTCTTCACCTTCACCTTCACCTTCGCCTTCGTCTTCGTCTCCGCGCCCAGAGTGAAATGTTCCAAGGACTATGGCCCAAGAAAAGACTTGACGAGAAGCAAAACAAAAAAGTAAAAACACTCGCTTTCCAAGCAAAGACCGACTTTTCTTCACCTTCGTCCCAACTTCCATATTCAATTCCAAGTAGCCAACGTCTCTATCTCCTTCCGTCTATGCCTCTTTTTCGTCTCCCCGCCTATCTTAATTGCCGAACCCTCAAAAACCTCCTCAGACTGATCCGCAAGATATTCCATACGCTCGCAATGTCCCAACCCAACTCTGAACCGGAGCTCCAATCCTCATCTGCACCCCAACCTCCTCCACCATTTGATCCTACGGAGCCGTCCGTCCCAATATCTTACCCAATCAAAACCCTCGAAGACCTCGAGTCCCAGTCCTACTTCAACTCCTTTCACTACCCTTTTAACAAAGCTTCGGTTGCTCTGCAATCTGGCTCTTCTTCTTCATTGCCCAATAGGCGTAGATTGCTCGTGTGCCATGACATGGAAGGAGGTTATGTGGATGATAAATGGGTCCAGGGAGGTACCAATCCCGAGGCATATGCGATATGGCATTGGTATTTGATCGATATTTTCGTTTACTTTTCGCATAGTCTTGTTACGCTTCCTCCGCCGTGTTGGATCAATACGGCTCACCGGCACGGCGTTAAGGTATATCAATTTTCCTGGGTTAGTTACTGACAATGATTCTGAGTTTGAGTGTGTGCGCGCGTGCGCACGTACTTGGACTCTATGAGGTCGAGGTAGAAATGCGATACTCTCGGGGTAGAGGAATTGGTTTGGAATTGAGAATTATTTTTCAAAATTTGTGTGTCTATGTAAGAACGGTATGTGGTTCTTCATCGTTTACTACTTCTGTTAAGATTGACAAGGGCTTGATTACAGTAGTTATGACTACTCGTGGGTCATGGTTTATATTGTCAACTCAAGTGCGGTCTTGGACGAACCAATAAAGGATTTGTTATTTATAATCTGTGTTTTTCGTATGAAATCTAAGGTACTGGGGACATTCATCGCAGAATGGGATGAAGGGAGGGTTATTTGTAATAGATTGCTCTCAACAAAGGAAGCTGCCCATTTGTATGCCGAGCGCCTGGCAGAGCTTGCTGATTCTTTGGGATTTGATGGATGGCTGGTATATATCCAAATCATGCATATTTTTTTCTAATTTCTTTTAGAAAAGAGGATTATACCCAATTTTATTAACGGTGAGTATTGCAACCACAAAGAGATTTTACAAAAATAAATTTACAAACTGATGTGATTTGATACGTTACAATCTAACATGCACATCAAGTCACATCATTTTGTTGTTTACTTTTTTGAAATATCTTTGTAAAACATTTCTTATTAAAATCTAAAATCCTTGCTTGTGGCTGAGGAATACATTTACAAAGTAAAAGCTTTGGTGGTTTACACAACCCAAAAGCCAAAGCCGTTGGGTAGCCATCCTATTTGATTTTAGATTTTTTCAGTTGAACCTATTATGATCACATGTGTGCGTACATTATTCTTAAAGAATAAAATGATTCAGTTCCGTTGTCTTTATTTGTCATCTTAATCTATCTTTCATAGGGTTGGGAATATTATTAAAAAAAAAAATGAAGGAAAAATTTACTCTTTGTAGCAATGCAGCTTGCAAACTCAATTTTTTGTTCAAAGGACCAATTCTGTTTGTGTATTGTGGGTGTCATTAATTTCTCAAACACTTCTCAAAGAGAGTAATACAAGTTCATTACAGAAGTTGGCATCTTTTTTTAATGAGATTGACATGCTGATGTTACACATGTTAAATGGTACGAGCAAATAAAGAAGAGTGTAATAACTTGCAGATTAATATTGAGGTCAAATTGGATATTGAGCAAATCCCCATTCTGAAAGAATTTGTCAGCCATCTAAACGAGACTATGCATTCGTTAGTGCCTGGTTCTTTAGTAATATGGTGAGTGTTAGGATGTATCATGTTCTTAGTCAATTGTCTTTTCTCAATATAGTGAAATCATATCCAAGCTCATAGTTGATTGACTGTTGTTGGTTACACAGGTACGATAGTGTTACGATTTGTGGTGATCTTCATTGGCAAGATCAACTGAATGAAATGAATAAACCTTTCTTTGATAGTTGTGATGGAATATTTGTAAACTATACTTGGAAGGTATGGCTCTCTCCTTTCTACCACGTCCAAATCTTGTGTCAATATTACATTATCATCAAGAAGAAGAAAGAAAAAGCCGTTCTGTAACATGCAGGAAAACTATCCAAGGCTTTCAGCTGCTATTGCTGGTGATAGAAAGTTTGATGTGTACATGGGGATTGATGTATTTGGAAGGGGCACTTACGGTGGTGGGCAATGGAATGTATGACTAATATTGATCTCATGAGATGCGTGAATCTATATCTTTTAGGGGGTCGGTCTTTTGTTGTCCTATTGATTAACTTTATCTGCATCAGACAAACGTTGCCCTTGATGTGCTAAAGAAGAACGATGTGTCAGCTGCCATATTTGCTCCTGGATGGGTTTACGAGACTAAGCAACCCCCTAATTTTCAGTCCGCACAAAATCAGTAATACTTTTATAAATAAAATACTTTTATGCCTACTTTATGAATAAAATACATTGATTATGATAAAAAAAATGTTCATAGGTTTTCCTGAGATTTTATTTGTGGATGATTTCTCAAGTTCTAAGTTTTCCTAATCTAATTATGTTATGGAGTTTTCAATGTGCACTTCTTGAATTCTTTGTGAAACTCATTTGGTTATCATGTGGGTGATAAAACATGATTCATTCTCCCTAACTTAATGCTACAATGGGACCATACATATTTTGTATTCCCTCTTATCTTTGAAGTGGTATGGATGTGGTTTTTTGTAAGTGTGTACTCTCATTAATCTCATTGCATTGTAAAAGAATCCATGCTCTTTATGGAAGTCTTGCATTTATTACCAATCAGTCCCATTCTTTTCAAACGGATTTTCATAATCTATTTTCTTTGAGGTGAAAAGCATTTTAGGTTTCTTGAAGTTGTTTAATGATGCTCTGTTACTCCTCTCCTGATTTAGGTGTACTCCCATACTACAAGCATCGCCTTCTATTTTTAGCACTATAGTTACCTGACCATCCAGAATGGCCATATTTGTTGTACCATGTGTCTTATTCATTTAATATTTCTGCTTCATGAGTGATTTTGTATCTTGTCAGTCCTCAGTTGTTTGACAATATTCATTAACATGTGATTTTCACTTTGCAGTTGGTGGGCCCTTGTTGAGAAATCATGGGAAATACTGCGGAATTATCCTAAAATGCTGCCTTTCTGCATTAATTTTGATCAGGTTGCAACTATCTCAATTTCATCGATGATTTTCTAAACAGCAAGTCCTGTGAAAGTTCCTACCGTGACATCACAATTGAAAATCTTCTATAAGAAAAAAAAAACGGTGTAGAAACCAATAGTGAACAATGCTCCATATGTTCATCTCAACTTCTCAGATAAACTGTTTTATGAGTAAGTTATAACCTCTTAAGAAAATTCCGGTTCTTTCCCTGTTTTCTTGATGATGTTAGATCATGGAGTATAAGAATATGATAATGCCACAGACAATGGTAATGATACCTATTCTATGATAGGTTATTATACAATAATGCTACAGACAATAGTAATGATACCTATTCTATGATAGGTTATCTAATTATCTGATTCAGCTCCTTTCTACAACCTTTTTAAAAACCCTCGACCACACAACCCTTCCCCTTGCTCTACCCAACCTGTTCAGCAAAGATGGATATTTTGCCCATCTTCAGGTTTCTTTATTCCATTTATTTTGGATAAGAATATCTCCCCACCCAGCCAATCTGAGTTTGCTCACTTCTGTTTCCTTATCTTGTGCGTTCATCTTTGTTTGATTCTTTAGAGGTATAAATCCATACAAATGTCTGCAACCCAAGATGGAGAGTCTTCTAAAACCAAGGTTTTTATTTATTTATTTATTTTTCAGGGGCGTGGTTATCATTTTTCAATTGATGGAACAAAAGTATCAGATGACCCTTGGTGTAACATTTCATGCCAGAGTTTCCAGGTATCACCCAGTAGATGTGTTGGTCAATGCTCTACGTAGCTTTCTAAATAGTTCTACATTATTGATGGCTTGTGGTAAACATCAAACTTTAACAGTTGTGTTTGTTTTAGCCGTTAAGAGGAGATCTTTGAATGCAGTTGAAGGGGAATCATACAAGGGTAATTATCAATGGAGAGTGATAAAGTATATCATTCAAATTCAAACAGAAAAATGATCAAACTAGATCAACAGACCCAAAACAGTTTCTATCATATTCATATACTTTCCGCTTTTACCGGTTATGGGGTAGAAAAATATGATCAAATTAAATGAGTGGCTAATCTATTATGCAATTGGATGACGTCAAAGTCCTGCTATTAATTGAACTTGTCATTACTTTTTATTGATGTTAGGCATATTAGCATTTTTTTTATTGTTCTGACTCTTGTTCATGTAACAGCCTTTCCTTGAGTTTCCTGATTACCCTTCTCCAGGCATCATTCAAACACTTGTTGAGTGAGTTATGATCTTCACATGCATCATCTTCTGTTGTTTTTTTCATTGTAAAAGAAGTGGTGGTCTTCCATCCCTGTTATTTCCAGAGAAAAGGATGACAAGTCACATGCTAGCATGACTCAATAGTCTAGAAGATCAATTCATTAGATCAAGATCTGATTAAATATTATGAGCTTTGCTACTCATCATCTCCACACACCACACTTATTTTTACCTTTTTAAAATTTTTTGGTTTTTATTCTTCCTAAACTAATTGAGTTCTTTTACTCATAATCCATATACCACACATTCGGGATCCATATTAATAAGTTTATTATTTCTCTTAAACTTAGTTTTAATTTAATTTTGGTGGGGTCACATCTTTGACAATAGATAATATATAGAAATTATACAAGATTTTGGGACTATAGGAAAAAAGTTGGAGAGGCATTTCTAGGTATATTAGAATTTTTAAAATTTGAGAGAGCATATGGGGTTATAAATTTTTTGAGAGGGACCATTTTCTATATTTACACAATTATGAATAAAATTAGGGGGTGTTTTCGAATTTTTGTTTTAAAAATTGGGAGGCTTTGTGGGTCTGCCACTGACTACCAGGTTTTCTACCTTTAAGTAACATATATAATTTTCGAATGGTAGTTTGACAGAAGCGTCTTATAGTGGAGGAGGAAACATCACATTTAAAGGAACTCTTGGAGACAATGCTTTTTTTGCAAGAAGACTTTTTCTTGGAGAAATTCCTTTGGAGAATTTGCCCATCTTCTGTACATACTCTGTAAGCTCTCTTACGTATATTCAAGTCGCTAAGCAATATGGTGAGAACTTAATGATTATGAGTGATTTGATTTGTTTCTTTGGCTTGTGGAGAGCTTTTGATAACGACAGACTAATCCAACTCTTGACCGTATTGAATGTCTGCCAGCATAATATATATATTTTACAGCATCATGCATGTGTGCCTCCAAAAATACCAAACGAATCACAGATTTATAGTCCATCTGCTTTTCTATTTGCATATATAGTTCAACTCTCACCTACATGATGGATGCAGGTGAGATCAGAGGGTGACTCTCAACTGGGCCTTTCTCTTCATTTTTCCTCTACAATGAATGAAAGCACATCTATACTTCTCACATCCGGGGATTTTAACCAATTCTCGAGCAAATTCAGTAAAGTAATTCCAACACACCGGCTTGAAAAGCCTGGAAATTCCTTTGGATGGGTCTTGCAGGAGGGTAGCATTGCACTTGAAAACGGAGACATGTTAACAGAAATCCATGCTGTGTGCTACAGGTCAAAGTATGAATCTCGTAAACTGAGACCAGCTCCCAGTTCAGTAAAGTATTTTGCAGAGCTAGGTCATCTCACTATTAGAACTTCTGAAAAGAACGTGGAATTTCTGTCTTCCTCGTGGCTTGTTGACTGTCAATTTATAAAATGGGCCTCTGGCTCTCAGGGTTCAAAGACACTTAGTGTAAAAGTCGTTTGGAAACTGAAACATGGAACTACTACAGCATTCTCAAACTACAATATCTATGTCAAGAAAGTAACAAAACAGGTAGAAGAGGCGCCGGAGTACCTTGGAACGGCACATGTGGAAGCCTTCTATGTTTCTGGTCTTGTAGTTCCTTCTGAAACTTCTAGCCTCAAATTCATTGTTCAAATGTGTGCAGCTGATGGAACTTGCCAGAATTTGGATGATTCTCCAACGGTTACAGTTGATGCTGAAGGTTCCTAAGTTAATTGCTGCTTGCTGCTGTTTTTTTTTTTTTTTTGTGTAATACTATTTTTCATTTCTCCTTTTCCCAAGGTAGAATGCCAAAATGATGGCGGCACTGGTGTTGTAGAACGGCAATAAAGTGACCAAATTATAATAAAATTGTATGTCGCTTAGATTATGATAAAATTGTCTGTCAAGTTTGATCTTCTAGTAATATTTCCCAATACTTGTGCATGTTTAGTAGGGAGTCTCTGAAACTTTAGTAGACTTGAGGAAGGTAGGGAGAAATTAAAGAAGAAAGATTAAGATAAAAAAGAGGCAATTAATATTGACATTAATATGAAATCCAAACCACCTTTGTTTTTGAAATATTATCCTCGAGCCCCCAAAGAAAGAAATAAGGATACGTCCGGCCGCTATCTCAATATTCTTGTCTGCAAAGAGGGCAGAAACCGAGGTTGATGGATGGAATTGAAATGCCTCAATTTGTCTTGAACGCGGTTGTTTAATCCTAGAGTACTGTTGGGCCCAGCAGCAAAAAACAGGGTGCAGCCCTGTATGTCGCTGGACTGCAGCCCCTGTAAAAATTTTTGTTTTATTAATCTAATCTCTTGCTATATCTATATATACATATATGCTATGACTTTCAACTCATTCATTTGACTAGTTGCTTTCCTTGATATATAACTTGATCACTAGTTATGTACGTACAAGTTCCACGCACAAAACTGGCCTGTGATCAGTAGGGGCGGAGTTGAGGCTAGCTAGGCTGGGAGATATCATATACATAGATTTTTGTTTTTTGTTTATCGCATATCTTAGTAGTAGGGTTTATTATAACTCCAAACTTTTAAATAAAGTTTAGGATATATATTGACATATTGTTCTCTTAAAATTTTATACAAGTGCAGATTTAAAATAATTAGAATAATATTAGATACAAATCTTAAATAGAAAAACAGACTTTTATAACTTAAAAAATAAACCCAACATTTAAAAAATATAAAAAAATCTATTACATTTTAGTGGATTTCACATTTTTATGTAAGATTTAAAACCTGCATGTAACTATCGTTACTCCATATATTAATCGAAAATTCTATATGAAATTGCGGGCCTAACCCCGCCGCGGCCTCACGACCTATGTGGATCACTTATCAAAATGACGTCGTTCCGAAAAATCCAATCTGCTTCGGCTCCTCTTGGGTTTCTCTCCCACCGCGTTCTCTCTCTTCGATATTCAGCTGCAGTCCCTCGACTAAAGCAATTGCTGCGGGTTTGCTCCTTTTGTCTTAAGGAGAGACTATCCCAACTCAATTCTTATTTAAATTGGAAAATGATCGGCGGTAGTTATTCCAGTTCTTCTTCTCCCACTTATTCTTCATCCTATTTGTCTACAACGCATCGTCGGCATCATCAAAGGCTCCAGAAAATATGGGTTCGGTTTCTTTAGCACGAAAAGTGGGTCTTGGGCTGAAGAAGAGCAGATCTATGGCGTTTATTATGAGTAGAAGTGGAGCAGAGCAGGAAGGTGCATGCAGGTGGTGGGAATAAGAAGAATGGAGAATTTTGGTCGAAACTGCTTTGATCTACAGGGAAGAATGGAGAATTTTAGTACACTAGAAGAGAAGAATGAAATGGAGTTGAGTGGACCAAATCATATGGGGAATAGACAATAAAAATAAATAACTGACATACGTAAAAAATAATATCCAGATTAAAATTTCTATATAAAAAGGCAACAATAAGATGAAAGAACTCTCACTCGATCTCTCTGAATTGAACTAGCCAACTCTCTCAGGAACAATCTTCTCTTCTCTAGGATCGTTTGTTTCGTCTTTTCAGATGAACTCAAGAGTTCATACCAGTAGATTTATGTATATTATTTATGTACAGTGTAAGTCTTGAGAGACTGTAAAAATATTCATTATAGTAAATCCTATTTTTCAAATCCCGTGGACGTAGGCCTTACGCCGAACCACGTAAATATTGTGTTTCTCTATTTATTTATCTGCTATCCACGTACGTATGGTCGTATCGGAGTCTCACCAGAGGTTCCAAATGACACCCAATGAAGCCCAACTCGTCTCAGTAGATTAGAAATGACTCTTTTTCCTGCCATAACCTGTTAACCGATTTTTATGACATCAACACACAGAGAATTTTGAAGGACAGTCAAAGACTCGAAGGAGCTTTGCTTTCCCGAGAGCTTCAAAACATCAAAATGAAATTTTCATTCTTTCTCAATCGCTTTTTCTCCATTTTTTTTAACAATAATCAAGTGACGTAGCAGTAATCACTTCAACCACGAGGTCGCAACAGGGATCTCTCGAGATCCCTAGCATTACTCTATATTAATTACTAGTGCAAGTTTGACCATTCAAACCACATGCCATGCAAGCCTGATCCATGATCCGTTTATGGTAACAGGATTCATGTCGATATTGATGATCAACAATCATACGGCTAAATAAATAAAAGACACAACAAATAGGATTTAATAATAGGTAGGTTTGAAAGGCAGGGATGGATGTAGAAGATGATAGCTTTTAAGTTTGACTTGGGAAATGCTTCCTAACTAAACAAAGCAAGTGAGGAATCTTTCAGTCAGTTGGTGCCTTTTGTCTTTTTCTTTCGCATATAAAATATTACTTTGTTTCGACATTATATATAATAATTGTATGGAAAGATGGATTGATTGGGGAAATTAAAGTTGATTATAAAATCAATCTGTCGTCTTGTATACTTCCCATGCATGAACTGAGCACTTTCTTGCACTAACCCCCACGTGAACAACTAAAGTAGAAGAAATTTGATCTGCGATCTAGGCATGGTGCACCAATTTTGTACTCTTCCTATTTTTCAAGATAATTAGAACAATTAAAACAGATCAAATAATGTTAGAACGTTGTTACGTCTATGAAGATTATTAAATTTTAGGTGATCGGTGAGAATTAAAGGAGAAAGTAGTGCAGCTAGCCCCCTTTGCTAACGTATTAATTAATCCAAATCCAAACGTACGTATAACAGTAATATTTCACAAGGTTCGATCGAATCAGCTTGTAGCTAGCTATAAGGAAAAGATAATTTCATCCCATGCATATATATCAATTATTTTGGAAATCACAAGGCTCCTTATAACTTGTAGCTAGCTATAAGGAAAAGAAAAGATACTTCCTTATCAAAGACGCTGGCGTGTTTTGACGTTTAAAGACACAAAGACCCGAATTACCAACCTTTGTGTTGTGGGTATCTATACTATAAGGAAAATGAGTATTTGTAATAAATTATTTATGATAATAATAATTATTTGTAATAAAAACAGATTTATTTTAATAAAAAATAATTAATTTAATAAAAAGATAATTTACGACAAATAAACCGTTTTACATATAGACTAACGGCAGCATGCAGGAGGCTTTGAATTCAGATCAGTAAATTATGATCGGGCTGGCCCGCCCTTACATCATACATGCGTAAAGGGGTACTCATGATGATAAATTTAGTTAATTAGTTGTTCGATTCCAACTCATGAAGGCTTTTTCTGTCCTTTTTCCTTAGTTTTATATACATAAGATGATTTGTCTTTATTGCACGATCAAAGAGCTGCAATCGCTGTTGAAATAGCCACGCATGACTTATGCGTACAATTCAACTAAAGACAAATTCATGTGTACGTCCTAGCTAGCTAGATGAGATCAACATGTCCCTGATCTATATGATCATGTAAGTCTTAATTAATTGAGAACATTATCGTTTATCAATTATCTATATAATATCCCCAAGGACATGGTCGGCCATTAATATATAAGTACTACTAATTGGTAGAAGAATTCATGATCTGTCGAGTCCTATAATTAGATTGTTTTGAAAAGCCCGTGCCCCTGCCGGCCGCCTCAGCATGCATTCACACATAAATAAATAAACTAGAAGCACCTAATTAACAAGTTACCGATCAGAACACTTGTTAACTTCACTAGTTTCACATGCTACAGTTGACTCCATTACCTTCCTCTCCCTTTTCAAGTTACACACACACACACACATATATATACATGATGGGTGTATCTATAAATTGTACGTGCTTGTGTAGAATAGCATTACTCAATTAATAATAGGCCAAAAGCCCAAAACATGAAACCATATTTTATTAAGAAACCATGTCATGTCGAAATATGCTCTCTCTTTTGAAAGAGTCATGAATTACAGTAGTACTGCTACTAGATGAATCAAAATTAGTGTACTGAGGGATCAGGTTGTCGTGGAGAAAATATGATTTGTCATGATTTTCTTCGTCTATCTGCTGGGACGTTGGCATAACTGGCCCTTGCTGCATCTGGATACATACTATCTCTGCTTGAGCCACTGCTAACTGCATTTGAAGCTGAGACACCTGGTTTTGCAGGTAAGATATTGCTCCAACACACCCATAAACAGGGTCTCTCACTCTTGCATTTGCCTCGTAAACTAGACTGCTCACAGCATCCGCTCTCTGTTGAACCGGAAGCTCCTGCTCGACAACATAATTACTTGTCATAAACAAAGTGATCTAATCATGACCCAAAAGAGATTACTCATGATCAAGACTTGGATTGGTTCTTATCAGAACGAATAGAAGCTAGAATGGGTCAAGAAATTAGATCGATCTAAGAAACTGGTTCCCATTTTTATTTTCTCCCAATTTTCATATGTAGCACTTTAGAGACCCAAGGCCAGGAATTAAATAGGAAGCATGTACTATAATTTACAGAGAGAGAGAGAGAGAGAGAGAGAGAGAGAGAGAGATGACCTGCAACATTTTGCTAATGTTGCTAGCACCGAAGACCTTGTGAACAATGGCAAACTTGTGGGGGTCATCGGGGGGGAAGTAAGGAGCGAAAACGCAGTCTTTGGCGCACCGGCGCCTTAGCAACTTGCAGGAAGCACATGGGGAAATTCCTGCCATTGTTGTTTCTGAATAGCTGTTGAGGGCTCTAGCTATGTGGTAAAAGAATAAGCCAGAATACAACTTAATTGGAAAGAATGAGATTGGAGTCATGTGAATATTTATAATAGCTAAGAACGCGGTGTGAGCCAAGTCTGCCATAGATCAAACATTACTACAGTACTACTCTTTAATTAATTAATTAGAACTTTCGTTTTTTTTTAATAAAAAAAACATGCGTGTATTATTAATATAATTCTATTTGAATAAAACAATATCGATCATTGGGTTCTCAAGAAGATCTTGAGTACCCAACTAGAACTTTTAAGATCGGCCAACGGGCACACTACAGCTTTTAGAAGTGAGCAGTATATTATTGCAAGTTGGTTTATTGGTTGATTTGTTTTTTAATAAGTGGAGCTGGTTTTTTTTTTTTTTTTTGACATTTGGGTTTGAGGATCTTTCTTTTTATATTTGTAAGCCAAATGTATAATTGTTACTAAGGTATTCTTCTGTCATAAGTGAAGATTTCCTTAATAAATTTAGGACGGGTCACGAGATAAGTAGCTACCGACTCTTCACCAAAAAATCCAAATTAGGATGGTTAAGGGCAGCTAAGATATTCTTTAAACATATATAATGGGCACCTACTCTTATTAATTAATTGTTATTGTTAATATACAGAAAAATAACTTGTACAAATTCTAAATAAATAAGTCACAAATAAATTTCAATGACTAATAAATATTTAGATCAGTGTATAACACGAAGGAGAGTATATAAAAAAATAAAAATAATAAACATAGAAACATATAAAAATAAGCAACAACGAGCCCCGTTGTGGTCGCCACGCCGCAAATAGTTGTCTAAATGTATGGGTTCCACGTTGTGATCCCAACTTAATTCAAAATTTGTTTATAATTACTAGCTAGGGACCGGCCGGGGGAATGCATGTTTGTATGAGAAGTACTCTCATCATGTAGTACACATGTGCGGGTCCAGGCCGAGTCTTCTTATTTGTTAAGAGTACTCCATAATTACGAACATTCACGTGAAAAACACACAAATCAACAAAATCTCATGATCACTGATCCCTCAGCTCTCACAGTACTACTCTTAATGTTAACTAATTCCAGATCCGGTCTTAATATATACATTAATATATTATAAATGATCATGACTCAGTACGACTTATATAATTAATTTTAGTGCGAACTGAGATACAGCTAGCTAGCCTATTAATGTTGCGCGCGCTACCTGCCTGTACAAGGACTGGAAATAGTTTTTTCTGGCCACTCATGTCTAATTAATTGACTCAGTTGCACCTATATAGGACTAATTATAGTTTGATCAAATTAAATTTGAACTTTCTAATATCAGCAGCTCATAAATTTGATTAAAAAAAAAAAAAAGAAGATCGGATCGGAAACATGACTATCAAGATTTCCTTCCTATATTAATCTATTTTTCTTTTTCAATGGTAATGGTTGAACGGATCGAGATGGATCCCGTGATCAGGCGACGACGTTTCATTCTATATATATATATATATATATATATATATATATATATATATATATACTGTTATACACATGATGATCATGATCATGATCATGTGTATAACAGTATATATATATATATATATATATATATATATATTATCCAATCATGACCATATGTTAATATGTAGGGATGTTATAAAAAATTGAATTCCATTTCGAGAGATGAGATCAGCAGAGAGCTTAGCCTCTTGCGCGTATGATTAATTGCTCGTCATGATATGATTCCGAGCTTGTATATATAATTTCATAGTCTTCCAACATAAAACAGCACTCTTTCCGCTGTACGCTCGTCTCTTAATAAAAACATGCAAATCCCAGGTAGTTTCAATTATACAACATATCTATAACAAATTAGTTATAATATTTATATATTGACGTACGTTGGGCTGTGACATTATGGGGGCACTCCTTTCCTCCAATATATTATGGGGATGCTAGGGTCGATCTCCATTTTGGGATCCCGATTACATCTTGTTTTTTATTATTATTTTTTTTTTAAAGGATTTTTAAGTAAGGATTTTTAATTAATATTGTGATTTCTTATATTTAAAAAATGTTTAAAAAATCATGTAAAAAAATATACTTAAAAATCATGTAAAAAAAAAAAACTAAAAACAAAATTCCACCGGAATCTCAAAACTGGAATACTTAGCATTTTCCATATATTATACACATATCCCATTAATTTGATTGCTACAATATATATACGTTAACGAGCAACATGGGGCAGATCAATGAGTGCCCCGAGCAATATTGGCCTTTGAGTTCTCACCATATACATATTATATATATACTGGAACAGTATATCATGACATGCATATATATATATATGTGTGTGTGTGTGTGTGTGTGTTTTGGAACCCTAGGGTGTAGGAACTATAGCTAGCTAGGCCATGAGATCATGATAATTAAAACTAGGCCGGGGAAAAAACTTGTTAATTATTTTGGTTTCTACTTTCTATGATTCTATCAGATCGAAGACAAATAAACTACGGAAAAAAAGAAAGAAAACAGACATCTTCACTCCACAACTTAATAGTTTAGAAGGAAAACATGAGTTACGTTCTTCAAGGCGTACATAAAATGAGCATCGTGTGATAAGATCCAATTTGATGTGATAAAATGAGCATCGTGTCGATGAAAATTCGTCGCCGGGGAAGAAGAGGGTCATTCATCGTTGCTGCCTAATAAGATCCAATTGCTTTTCTTTCCATTGAGAACCTCGCTGCTAAATAAGAAATTTGATGTGATCATTAGTCGGCGAAATTGTCATCGTGGAGTGAGCAATCGTGGTCCTCGACTCCTCGCAAGGTGTTTTGCACGTGTTCGTTATGATAGGAATATTAAGGCGTGGTTTGTTTCAGATAGGAGATTGAGATAATATGAGATAAATTAATATTAAAATAAAAAGTTAAATAAAATATTATTATAAAATATTTTTTAATATAATTTTTCTATTAGGAATTTAAAAAGTTATATTATTTATATTATTTTATATTAAAATTTTTAAAAAAAATGTAATAATTAGATGCAATAAAATGAAATAAGAGAGATGAGATTTGTTGTGTTTTGAAACCAAACCAAGAAATCTTGTGTATCCTATTTTATGTTTAAAGCTTAAACTAACTGAAATGAATTTTTTTTTATTTTCTTGGAAGGTTCTTAATTCCTATTCTGTATAAGCCTCGGCCCAATATAAAGATTACAGCAAGCAAAGCCTGCATAGCATATTCTGTCAAGTAATCCTTTTGGGCCATGGATAAAGATCTGCCGAATCCGTAGACTGTTGTATATATGGTGGGCTTGAACTCAAACTGGTGTACCTGCCATCCTGACTCCAAACCTTAATAGAAAAATTAAAAAATCTATTAACAAATCAAATGACCCTTGACATGAGCATCGCCGTCCGATCGGTTCATTACAATGAAGTTAACTTCAGAACTTCTCGCATAAACTTTCAAGTTTCAACCCCATCTAAAAAGTCCACAGTGGGTACTGGTAGCAGTTGTCTTTTCTTTCTTTCTTCGTCCACAAGCTCTGCAAAATCCCCCCCATAACAACTCTCCTACTTAAAACTGCGTGCCACTTTCAGATTGGATTATCTTCCGGCTATGAAAGAGAGTCTTTGTCAGTGTACTAGCGTTCGTTTCATCACAAATTCTTTTTAAAATTTGATAAAACATATAAATTAAAAAAAAAATTTAAGAAAATCTTATATTAAATTTATCAAAAAATTTTGATATGTTTGATTAAAAATAAAAATAAAAATAAAATAATTTTAGTTTAATTTTTGAATAATAAAAAAATTTAATATTAGATTCATCAAAAAATTATATAAAAGATTTACTATTTAAAAATCAAATTAAAAATATTTTATTTTAGTCTTTCTATTTTTTTCTTCATTTTTGATCAAATATGATGAAATTTTTTCTATAAATTTAATGTAAAACTTTTTTAGATGTTTTCTTTATATTAAATTTGTACTTTTCATTAAATTTATTTTTAAAAAATTGATGAAACTAATAGTAGCGCTCTCAGAATATTAGTATTAGATACACTAAATAATCATTTAAAATTTGAAAAAAAAATACAATTTTAATAGATCCATCAAACTTCTAAATCTATAACTCTACATTAGATTTATAATTAGATCTATCAAAATAATAATATAATAATATTTTTTAATAAAAATATATTTAAATATTTTTTCATATTTTGTAATTACCTTAACCATATGTATATTAATAATATAATTTGATACTTTAATAATTATTTTTTAACCAAATAAAAAAATAAGAAAGAAAAAATGAGAGAAATAAAATGAAAGAATAAAATATATTAAAGTAATTGTTTAGCATATGAATAGTGATCCTTCATATATGAAGGATTAAAATTTTTACTATAGCTTAAAGTTAGACATCATAAAATTTGATGAGTCCGATGTGAGAGTTTTTTAGTATAAATCCATCAAATTTATGTTTGATGAATTATTTAGTGTATCCAATGTTAGTACTTTCAGAGTATTAGCATTAGTCTTATCAAAATTTATCATCAAAAATTGATGAAAAAATATAAATTTTCACACACATAAAAAAAATTTCATTATATTTGATCAAAGATAAAGAAAAAAAATGTAGAAAATATAAAAAAAATGTTTTTTATTTAACTTTTAAATAGTAATTCATCAAATTTGATGAATTATTATTCAAAAGTTAAATAAAAAATAATTTTATGCTATTCTTCATATTTTTTTATATTTTTGATCAAATATGATAAAAAAAATTTTAATATATATAAAAATTTACATTTTTTTTATTAATTTTTAATAATAAATTTTAATGAGAGCATTAATAATGCTCTCACGCGTTCTCACTCCAACATATAAATTTATATTCAAGCATTTTTTGTTCTGTTCATGCATGCTCAGTCTTGTCTTTTAATCCTTGGAAAAAGTTACAAAGGCTATACAATACTCGAAGAGTCAAGGTCTCCCACTAAACTCATAAAGGTTAAATAGAAGCGAAAAACTAATTCAATTTTAAATTTTTTTAGGCCCCATTTAGATCCTAACTCAATATTTTACTTTAAAGTTATTCAACTATTCAATCATTTCAATTAAATTACATTCATACCGTAATTATCTAAAATTTAGTTACTGTAGTTAATGTGACAACTGACAAGTTAATTTTTTTTTTTCCAATTTTTAAATCTCTCGCTGCAAATTTATCCCTACTTTTTTTCTCTCTCTCTTATCTACAATTTTTTTTCATTTCTGTCTGACCGACTCTCTCTCTCCCCTCTCTTACCAGCTGACAGCCACGTATATATATTTTTGGATAATGCTATTTTTACAATTTCTTTACTACTTATTCACTATTTATTATATTTTTATATTATTATTATTTTCCTTAAAATATTTTTTTAACATATTTAATTTAAGGAAAAATTTTAAAAATATATAATTTTATTAATATTCATTTCTTTAATTATTAAGTAAAAATAAATAAATAATATAATATAATATAATATAAAAATTGTAAATGAATAGAAAGACTATCATTTTTCTATATATATTTTTTTTAATATTAGGCGTTGGTAGACAAACCAACCAATTAACAGTTGAATCCCACAAACTTTATCAATTCTCATAAAAAAATATATAAATTAATCTTAATATCTAAATACATTTTAAATTAATTTAAATAAATCTCACAAAACTTATTCAATTATCTCAATCTATTATTATTTATAAAAAAAACTCAAATCAACTCAACTCAATATTCAAATACAACTTCAATTATCTCTCCTCTTTTATTTTTCTCCCAATCTGTACGATTTTCAACAGCATCTCCAGCTTTCAACCTCCTCCATTTTCTTTCTGTCCATTTCCTAGTCTTTCTTGTCCCTTTTTCGATTTTCCTTAGTTTTTTTTTTATTTTATTAACAAAAACCTCCAATCTATCGTTTTCCGACTACTTCCGACCACCATACGCAACATCAACAACCCCTCTAGTTATCAATCGACACACATTTTGTATGTGCATTGGCCACACACACAGCTATATTGTGTGCGCAATTGCAATCTGGTAGAGTATTTGAAGCCACGCATGGCTTTAATGGCTTCGGAGGACTGAGATCTTTCGAATTCAACTAACCCACCACCACTATAATCGTGGGACCACAATCGACTACTTGGATACAACTACTTCCTATTTATCCGACTACTTTTTCCTAATTCATGATCTCAAAAGAGAGATTACGGACCTCTCCATCAAATTTTTCCAGACAACTAACAATAATATATCTGTTAATTTTATCGCTTTCAGCAGAAGTTTTATCGTCTCTAACTATGATTATTTTGTTCATTTTTCAACGAACATTTTAAATCTTTTTTTTTAATTTATAAAATGGCATTGTTTAGTAGAACATGAATAAGGATAAAAAAAATTAATTCTCAATAAACCTTTTTTTCAACCTCTTATATATATATTTTTTGGAGGATTCTCGAATAACTCCACCATCTCTTTATATATAACATTTTTAATTTAGTAAAATTATTCATTTAAAAAAAAGGAAAACAAAAACCAAATTAAGAGGAAAACGAAAAACAAATTAAGAAACTTTTGACAGCAATTTTGCCATCCATTATTGACGAATAGGGTTGCAAACGATCCGATCAAAGATGAATTTGAGTCGAATCGAATCGAGTTAGATTCAAATAACTCGAGTTCAAGTTCGAGTTCGAGTCGAGCTAAGAATTTGTTGAGTCGAGTCGATTTTGAATCGATCAAAGACGAGATCGAGTCGAATCGAGTTATTTATCAATATTTGTTTTTACTTTTTAACGATTTGTACGAACCGAGCTAAACTTAGTCGAGTAATTACTCATATTTCTTACCTTTTATAAATACTTGACTCAATAATTTTTTTGTGAACTTAATACATTATTGTTGTAAAGAAATAAAATGTTACTTTTACATAAAGTAATAAGGTATATTACTTATACAAAGTATTAAAAATAATATATATAATACATAAAATATATATAATAAAAGAATATATATAAGAATATATGTAAAATTATATATATAATGTCAATAGAAATATTATGAGTATTGTTACGAGTTCAAAACGAATTAAATCAAATTTATATGAATTTTATTCACAAATATGAATTAAATCGAGTCAAAATTATATGAGTTTAGTTTTTTTAATATTCGATTTAATATTAATAATTATGAAAAACTCATTTAATAAATGGAGTTCGAAACAAATTTATAAGCTTAAATGATTTCCGCAGCTCTATTAATTTATAACTCTATTCATGGACACAAAATCCCAGATATTTCTTCCGGATATTCCTTTGGGAGAATAGGTGTTATGATTTGATATGCCGAGTCATCAAGCACTTAAATTCTAGATGATACGACCAGCGGTAGCAGTAGACCACGAGCCCGCCACGCGCCCATTTCCATCTCTCACTTTCACCGTCCATGTGTCACTCCATCCAATGGCCCATACCCATCTTCAACTGCTCATATAAAATAATACATCTTTCTTCGCCAGTACTGTCATCGCCGCCTCTCACATTTTCTCCGATTTCCTCTTATTCTTGAAACAGACATTCCTTCCTCTCTTTAATCTCCGATCCACTCTGTTCCCGAAACACCATGATGCTCAGGGCTACCCCTGCTTTGTCTCTTTTCAAGTCCCCTCGCGGTGAGCCTCTTTCCTCTGTTTCATCCCAGTCTTTGTATTCGTTTTCCCCTCTCGACTCTTCCGCTTCTTTGGTTTCAAGCCTCCGATTTTCTCCAACCAAGAAAGAAAGTGCCTCTTCCGTCTGTATGGCTTCAAAGGGTTCGAACAACCGGCCCCTCACCGGTGTCGTTTTTGAGCCCTTCGAAGAGGTCAAGAAGGAGCTCGACCTCGTCCCCACTGCCCCACAACTCTCCCTCGCTCGCCAGAAGTACTTGGCCGAGAGCGAGGCCGCTGTTAATGAGCAGATAAAGTATGTTTTTATTTTTATTTTTTTTAAAAAAAGGTTTAATCTTGTTAAGTTTGTGGATTCACGGGTTGGTTTCCATATATCACGGGTGTGGTTTTTTCTATTTCTGATTTGTTAACTTTTTGTTTGTTGTAATGGCAGTGTGGAATACAATGTCTCCTATGTTTACCATGCCATGTTCGGTTACTTCGATAGGGACAACATTGCGCTGAAGGGTCTTGCCAAGTAATTTCTCTCTTTTATTTCCTTGCTCTTAAACACCCAAGTTTTGTTTGTATTTTTCTATTCCTTATTTTTGTTATCTGAGTTATGCGTTTTTGTTTTGAATAGGTTTTTCAAGGAATCAAGTGAAGAAGAGAGGGAACATGCAGAGAAATTGATGGAATATCAGGTGCTTGGCAATTGGCACATAGCACTTAAAGCTTATGTTCCTATTGATACTTAGCATTCTTTGGTTTTGTTTTTTCGTTTTGGTGTCCTTTCTGGTTAAAAATTCCGACTTGTGGTTCTTGTTTGTTTTTAAAAATGCTCAGAACAAACGAGGTGGAAGAGTGAAACTGCAGTCTATAGTAATGCCACCTTCTGAATACGATCATGTAGAGAAGGGAGAAGCGTTATATGGTAAGTCTCAATGTTTCATTGGTCCCTCTTTTTTGTTTGAAGAATTTAACCAAACTTAGATATTTTCTTGAAATTAGTGCTACTTGCCATTTGTATGATAGATATTTTCTTGAATGAAGTTGTGGTACTCGTTTGAGTCGCAGCACTATAGAGAATATGCTAGTGAGATAGGGACGAGGTTTGATATGGACTTGATGAATTAACACCATGGAATCCTCTAGGCAATAGGTGACATTATTCAATCTCCACCAAGTTCTGAGCTGATTTATTGCTTTTTGTTTGTTTACTTGAAGGAAAATTTGTGTACATGCATCTATGAGTTTAGATCTTTTTGAAAATCGTTTTTTTTTTTTAATTTTTGACGAGTACTAATCTGTCTATTTTCTTGATTCAGCCATGGAGCTTGCATTGGCTTTGGAGAAGCTTACAAATGAAAAGCTCCTCAACTTACACAGTGTATTACATTTGTCCTTACTCTTAATTGTGCACTTTTGGAATTGTTTAGGTCTCGTTTGGATCTTTAGATGAAAAAAGATAATTAGATGGAAAAAAGATAAGATAGATAAGAGTTAAAAAAAAAAAAATATATTATTATAATATATGTTTTTAATATTAGTTTTATTTCGAGATTTGAAAAAGTTAAATTATTTATATTATTTTTATGTAAAAATTAAAAAAAATATATAATGATAAATTTGAGATAAGATGAGATAAAATAAGAAGAGATAATGTTGAAAAATAAACTAGGCCTTTGTCACTTCAGACAATTTGAATGCAATTTGTATGCGTGCTCATACCTATCAAAAATTTGTATTCGTGCTCATAACTTTGATTAACAGGTGGCTGCGCGGAACAATGACGCCCAGTTGGCGGAATTTGTTGAAAGCGAGTTTTTACGTGAGCAGGTAAACAAAATACTCCCTGCCTTTTTCTGTCTCTAGAAGACTATGGGAATCGATAGTGCATTTTTGCTTTTTTGGCCCGACGACAGGTGGAAGCCATCAAGAAAATGTCGGAATATGTTGCTCAGTTGAGAAGAGTTGGCAAAGGACATGGTAGGAATCCCAAGTCTACTGCATTTTTCACTTATTTCCATCTCCTACCTTTCACCCACCCTCTTATGACTTAAATCTTACCCGTAAACTCTTCTGCTTCTAAACTGGTTGGTTCGTGTCTTTGCAGGAGTCTGGCACTTTGATCAGATGTTGCTTCATGAGGAGGAAGCGCTTTGATCAGATGTTGCTTCATGAGGAGGGAGCGTAGATGCAATTGCTGCTTGATAATAACTCTGTTTTGTTTCTTTCAGGTTTAGCGTCATGGGGAGTGTCTATCGGTCTTTTAATGTTGTTGGTACAATTAATGTAAATGCGCGTGGACTTATTTTAGACATCTTGAATTTCTTGACCCCACGGTATTACTCCGTACTTCAATGCTTTTATGATCAACCAACGAATGATAGTATCGATTGGTACCGTTTCACTTTTTTATTTTTTTTTTAATTTTTTATATAATTTTTTTAATATTTTAAAACATTTTTTAAAAATATAAAAAAATTATCCTTTTACCTTTTTTTTTTTTCTCTGAAGAAATTATCCTTTTACCTTTAGCTTATAACAGCCAATATTATACATATCTTTCTATATTCTGTCTAATCTTTTCGTCACCGTTAAAATTACACTTTAAACAAACCTGTATAAGCCCGAAGTGTCCTACGGCAGTGAGTCTCCCAATGTTGTAATTGCTGCAAACGTTACGAATGGATTGGAAGGGTCCCCCCACCCCAAAGTGTATATATATATATATAACATCGTTTGGTATAATTTGAGTCTATGGCCCGCTGGGATTTTGGAAGGCTGAAAGTGAATTGTAATTTAGGCTTTTTGGTGAATTTTCCAAAATAATGCAGTTGTCCTCCTAGAGAAACATTTAAGAGGCAAAATAAAAAGAGAATGGGGGCATTATCAATAGGCAGGATAACTAAGAAGTAATAGCAGAGAGATAAATACCAGTAGCCGAGCAATATTTTCAGACCCAAACTAGCTAGGTTAGCTTTTCAAACTTTGAAGCGTAAGGAATAGGACAAAAATCACATAATCAATCCAGGATTCAACTACGAAATAACCATTAAAAAAAAAAAATGAAGTCAATCTAAACCTTTGAAGACTGTTTTCACCAAATTTATTAGGCTGTTAATGAAACTTAATATTTTCAGACTCACATTTTTATAGCCAGTTTGATGCTCGTACCCATGAAACCTGCTATACCAAGAAACGCACAATGAAGATAAGAACGAAAATATAAGCAGCAGGCAAAGTCATATGAGTCATCCAGCTAAATGCGTTCAAGTCTCCCTACATGATCATGAACGATAAAATAAAAGTCTTCCCTATTATGGTCATGATTTTAAAAATACTCGGATGCACATTTAACATCTTCTGTTGAAAATGCCTGAACCAAGAAAGTACAAATTAACAACAAATCTATTCATCTATAAATGGAAGTGGAAAGGTAAAATTTAAGGCAGGAGGCCTATGCATTGCAATTCGATCTTAAAAATGAAGCATGTGAGTGAATATTTCCGTATTAACGCATCTTATATAAATAGAGAATTTAGGGTTCTCAATTTGTTCATGGTTCGCTACTAGGCCATCAAAAATATTGTGCTTTATGTTCTATGGAGTTTGGTATCAAATTGACATTCATGGATTGGCCGATATGCATTAACGACTCGGGAAGTCCCATGTAGACAACTTGCCTTTCAGAAATAAGAGCTTCCAAATGTTCTCCATGATGCATTAGATAGTAGGACATGCCAATATTCCCTATCCAATGGTTTCGCTTCATATCAATATATGGAACTCTTTTCTTTTCCTACAAAAATGATCGGATGCGTTAAGACAGACTGGTATCCAGAAAGCATTCTATTATTTTAAAAAATCGAAGTACAATGATGTCAATTAAATCAAATTCAAAACTGTTTGAACGGTACAAATCCAAATCTAGGAAGTCAGAAGCAACAAGGAGAATGTTATTCCCCAAAAACTATGCTGCCACTCCAGAGTATTCATCTCGACTCCACTGTTGTCTTCATATGTGCCTAGAAAGAGAACTTGAACGCCCCCACCTTGGAATCTGTTACTGTGTCCCGGAAGGAAAGTTTTTGCTGTGCTCTTTTCTCCTCTGCTTCCTGCACCAACTGCTCTAAGGTTCCAGGGAAAGAAGTTTCAATGGCATTCTTAAACTTGTTCAATGGCATTCTTAAACTTGTCATACAAATTCACGCGGTCTGTTGTTCCAGATACCAGTGTGTTTGCGTTTGACCTCTTAAGAAAGTCCAAGACATTCAATAAATTTCTCCTGCAACATGTAAACCATATATAATTTTTTTTTTCTTTTTGAGTTCTATCCTAGAATACTGGATATTACAGAATAGGCATGCATGATAGAGTTCACAGAACAGTATATATATATATATTTTATAAGTAGTTAACAGAACAGTATATCAATTATTGTGAAACAACTAGAAGAGAAATGCCATTAAACTGGTGGTATAAGCTATTCCAGTTCTTTAAGTTGGATGAAATATCAGGGGATGAAGCCAAGTGTCGACATGTAGAAAACGAGATTGTTGTTGATGCATTCTGGAACAACTGGAGAAGATTGCTAAAAATTTTCATTTTGTTTCTGCTTGCTGGAGTGAAAATAATCTCTTTCCACAGATGAAATTTGTCACAAGCAGATAAGGGGGTTCTTTAAAACCATAAGATTAATAAATATCTGCTAACATAATTCTGTGTAATGGCAATGGATTGCTCCAGGTTATCACCAAATGCCACCATCCGTTAGGCACAAAGATAACCTCCCCAGCCCTAAAGGTGCACTCAATAGGTTTCTTTTTCCAAGTTTTTGTTGAACCATAGAAGTTCATGAATCACTCAATGATTGAAACAAGACTAGCTACCTCTGCACCATCTGAGCTTGCACCCCAGGTAGAACCACATCAGGAGGAAACAAGATCCACTTCTTGGATCCCTTGATAACTGCATTCCAAGTTGATGTGGAATTGGGATCAATGTGGAACAATGAACCAGACCCAGCTGGTCCAATTATAAACCACCTATAATCTGGCCTCCCATTACCCAAAACATCTAACAAATCCTCCCCAAAGTTTTTTTTGATAAGTAAACATTTTATTAATAAACAAATCCTCCCCAAAGTACACCGGAACTTCATATTCTGAACCCAATTTTGGAACTTTTTCTGCAAATTTTGGGTCAAATAAATACAATGGCCTTTCTTCCCTCATCTTATCCGAGTACTGAAAGTACTCAAGCTTCATCTCCACCAGTCCAATTGCAAATCGAACATCACTACACAATTGAACCAAATGATCTCTGTCCCATTTTTTGGGTGCAACCCAATTATCCAAACACCCTTACAGCAAAGCCGGGTTACTTGGTTCTTCAAAGTTCAACACGAATTCTTCAACCGAAATGCCTTTCCTTCGTATTATATTATCTCTTTCAAGCCACTCAGGTTTCATTTCAAGATTAGCACAGAGCCAACTCTGGAAACGATAATCAGAATAAAAGTCCCTCACCTTCAAACTGGAAATACAAATATTCGAAACCTCGAATGAAGGGTAAGAAGCGGCAATATAAGTACATCTCCAAGACTCATTATAGGTAAAACCACCATTTAGACGTTCCAGAACAAGGTTCCTGCAGATTGATTCATGGTTAGTGAAAACATAAAAAGATTTGCTAACCGTGGCCAAGACACCCAAGTGGGTACCATCCAGGAGCCCTAGGATGTCAAGAACAACATCGGTAAGGGCTTGGAGGTTACCTAAGCCAGTATTCCGAAGTTTACACAACCTGGGTTGAGGTAGAGATTGCCCAGTGGTTGAACCCCATGAGTGTGTGAAGGAAGAGCTGAGGTCTTAAGGCTAAAACCTTCACCATTATCTTCTTCTTCTTCTTCATACTCGTGGTACGGCGATTCATTGTTTTTGGAAATGGAACTTTACTTTCAGGAGACAGTTCTATGTGCAGCAATCTTGTTTCCGTTTTTGCGTTTGTTCTTTTTCTTTTTCTTTATGGTTTGAGAAAGCATTGACCTGCAGCTCAGCATTGTTGGACGTTTTGTGCGACGATGCTCGTAGAGGCGGAGGGTTTAGCCATCGGTGGAGAAGCTGAGACTGCAGAATGCAGATATCTCCACCTAGGTATTCTTTGTATGATTGATCACTTCTGCATAATATCAAGACCTTAGGGAAATTAGATACCCGCCTTCCCACCCAAAGAAGAGTACAAAATAAATACTAATACTAAACTTCTCGTCATTACTTGTAAAAAAACAAAGAACAAAAATTCTTGTCATTCCACTTTTTATTTTAAAGTAAACGAGCTTAATATAGTATTAACGAGCTGAACTAATCAAGTATGCCACAGATTATTGTGTGATTCACGTTCAAGATTGTAGAGATATGCATTAGTTGCCATATCCTATAATTGAACGATCCAGTTAAGTTCATGGAACAGACCTAATAACATTGACTTCAATTTAAGAGAACAAATGGTTGGGAAAGGAGAACGAACCATTTTTGGCTTTGTGACCCTGGCTGGAGATCACCTAGAAAGTGGACGAGCCACGGTTGCTCTGCTCTACTGCCCTGAGAAGTGAAAATCGCTAGGTAACGAAGGCCAGAGTGTAGAGTCCCAAAGAAAATATCTATTCAACTTCTTACTATTCATACAACCTCCATACACCACACATTATTTTATTTTATTTTTAATCAAATATTTAATATATAAATAATAAATAAAAAATTAATTTAATTTAAAAAGAAGAAATTCAAAAAAAAATTAAAAAAAATTTAAAAAAAATAAAAAATGATGATGTGTAGAGATTGAAAGGTTGCGTAGAAGTGCGCAAATCTCAAAAGCCCTAATTATAACATGGAAGTTATTCTTGGGCTGTGGGGGAAAATAAACATCTCTTGAGCCTAAACTACAAACAAGAGCCCAGTTTCATTTCTATATTTGGATCGGAAAAGGCCCATTATTTTTAGGCCTCAAAATACAAGGACTTTGGGGCTACTATCAACAAGAGCCCAGTTTCATTTCTGTTTTTGGATCATAAGAGGCCCATTAGTTTGGGCCTGAAAATACAACAAGAATAATATAAGAGGAATATGACCTTTTTTTTTTCTAAAGAGAAATTTGCTTTTTGTTTCACCGAGGGAGAGAAGGTGGTGTGGCGTGTATATATCGCTTCCGGAAACGGCCCCAATTTCCAACTCCAGGGAAGAGAATACTGAGTCTCGATCCAGTTTATAAACTTCCCAAAAGCGTTATTTAGATGGCGTGAATGGCGTCACCGTCGGATGCACTGTCAGTGACAAGGCAGAAATACTTTCATTTCCCCTGCTTCCTTCCTGTTTATTCTTTTTATCAAGAGCGAGCGACATAGATATTGCAGATACCGACAGAATGGAGAGGGCTCTCTTTTTGCTTCTCCTCCTGCTGTCGTCTCATTTAGCTGATTCAAGTGCCGAAGAAGCTTTCGATGTTCGAAAACATCTTTCTACCGTGACTAGGTCCTGTCCCCCTTTCCTCGCCTCCATTAGTTCATATGATTTTTCTTTCTATAAGAAGTTTTATTGATCATGAACTAGTTCATATGTTAATCGCAAATAAAATATATTATACATTAATTAATCTTCGTGTTTGAGCTTTTTTAGATTTCTTTTTCGGTTCTTGTAGAATCCGCCTTAATGTGCGCGTATACCACTCTTTCAGTTTTGAGTCGTAGTGGTGTCTAGCCTGGAACCGATCTTTCGACCTTATCATTCTGTTCGGATGCCGAGAAATTTGAGGAAAAGGATCGGAAGTAGAATTCTTGTTTTTATATCTTATCTTTTTCTGGTATCTATGACTAGTGTATAAAATGACAACAACAAACTCTGAATGGAAAATGAGAATAGTCTCGAGTTTTGAAAGTTGTCTTGTGATCAGAGGCACAGAAAAGTGGCCTCATTTGCTGTGCTGGCATATCAAGGACTGGCTTCTCAGTATTGTCCTTGTGTGTGTGTGCCGTGTGTGTGCTTGTTAGTGGAAGACAACATCTAGTTTGGCGGAGTTGCCTGATTAATAAACTATATTAATTGATTTTCATGCAGATATGGTTTCGTGAAACCCGCCAACAATTACTTTTCGCCTTCCAATGTTCCTGATGGATGTATTCCCATCCACTTAAATCTTGTGGTAATTGTACTTCACAGGTTTTAGATTGCCAATACTTTTTTTCATTTATTTTTTTGTTTGTTCGTCTTGTTTCATAGATCATGTCGTTAGATATGATGTCAAACTTGAATGTTCTGTACTTATTGGAGAATGTTAAGGGAAAGTGGAGAAGGGTGGAGCTCAGGCTCCTCGGATGCTACCGTTAAGGGGAGGGCCAAGAGGGGGAGGTGAAGAATTCAAAACTTAAAATTCTGAACACAACATTTGAGAGAGAGAGAGCTCTTCGCGGAGACCTCTGTGTGAGTGCAGTAGTGCAGCTTGGATCAACTCACTATAGAATATAATAAGTTTTCTCAACATTTTAATATCAGTGGCCTCAAGAAAGTTTCACGTGTTGTTGTGTTATTTTGCTGGGATAAACCTTTTATTTCAGTGCCTCAAACGATTAGGGGCCGAGTCAACCTTCATTAATGTTTTTATAGACCCAAAACATCCCTAATGCAGCTTTTATTGTCAGGCAAGGCATGGAACTCGTTCCCCTACTAAGAAACGGATAAGAGAGTTAGACAATTTGGAAGCTCGTCTAAAAGTACTTACAAGGGATGCAGAAGAACAAATGTTGTCTTTGCAAATGGTTCCTTCATGGTTAAGAGGATGGATATCTCCTTGGAAAGGAAAGATGAAAGGTGGAGAATTAATTAGCAAAGGAGAGATTGAACTGTATGATCTTGGAATCAGGACTAGAGAAAATTTTCCAGATGTGTTTAATGAGGAATACCACCCGGATGTATATGCAATAAGGGCAACTCAAGTGAGCTGTTCTTTTAGCCTTCTTTCTTTCAATCATGTGAAAGTGCATTCTTTTAAATGTTTCCTCAAGTTTTTGCTATGCTCAGATTCTAGAACTGATAGCAAGTTATTCTATCTGCTGCCTTATTCTCATTTATCATTTTGGAGTTCTGCTTATGGGACTTTTGAGTGTCATGAGTTAATACCAATTAGTTTCTTTTGGTGCTGAGGTGCTAAAATGATCAAGATTGATTGCATCATTTTGGCTGTGATTATGGTCTGGGACTCTTCTCTTTTCCTCCCTTTAGAACCTTTAAAATTATGTATCTTTGTGTTCTGATGACATAGGTTCCTCGGGCATCCGCTAGTGCTGTGTCATTTGGAATGGGACTCCTCAGTGGGAAAGGCAGTCTTGGACCAGGACGTCATCGAGCATTTGCTGTTACTAGTGAAAGTCGTGCAAGTGATATATTGCTAAGGTTTTATGATAGTTGTGAAAACTACAAGGTATTTATGCAGTATTAGATTTCATAGACCCACCTAAACATACTCAACAACAAAGCATGATAATCAGTATTAAAAATGTATATTTTAGAATACATTACAACTGTTCATACTTAATCTGATGTAGAGAGAACTGCCTATGAGTCATTAAAGGGATTAGGCCTTCGTATACGTTTGAAGTCAAAACCATGTCAGCTCGTGTTATGGTAGGAGCATTCTTGTGTGCAACTGTTATTTGATTGTTTTTTTGTTTTGTCACGGACAGCATACTCTTCCTTTTGGTGAAAGAAACTTTTCTTTACTGCCTTTATCTGTGTTGCCTCTTCTTGTCCTTAAGGAAACCTTAAATATATTCCGTGTACCCATATTGAGAAATCTTTTTCCCATCTCATTAAAAAAATGTGTCACCTAAAGTTCTCTTTGGAAGAAATTGGCGTTCTGTATTTATTTTTTTATATATAAAACAAATAGGGTGGGGAAGACCAGTAGTTGATATTCTCTACCTAGACCTGCCATCATAACACCCTTACCCACTGGAGAAAAGAATTTGGCATTCATTTGGTTATGGGCTTGACCATGTCCTGTGTTTTAGAACTAATCACCACATATTTAAATAGTATGTGGTCTTTTTCTTTGGGTGATCTTGAGCATGTCTCAATAATTGTTTAGGCACTGTAGCTATCAACAAAAATTCATTAATAGATTTATGAAGAAGACCTTGAGAAGTTCAAGGTATGTTTTCATGTTTTTCTGTAATAGATGTTTAATCATAAATCTCATTGCAATTTGTAGTGCTTCATGTGTCAATTTGCATGTCTGGTGCAGGACTTCAGGAAAAGGCAGGAGCCTGCTGTTGATAAGCTTAAGGAACCTATCTTAGATGAAATCACCACTGCATTAGTAAGTCGCTATGGACTAAATTTTACGAGGCAGGATACTTCTTCTCTCTGGTTTCTGTGTAAACAGGTGATCAACGTTTTCCTCTCTTTCAGTTTTTGTGACCAGCCTAATCCTGGTTATTGCATGAGTTTGGAAGTAATCATGTTGACGCTCAGTTGCAATGTTTCTCTGTTGCAATTGTAACACTGGTTTTCAATTTGCCAGGAAGCATCATTGTTGGACATCACTGATCAAGCTTGTAGTCTCTTCAGCCCATCCGAGGTAACATGAGATTGCTCATGTTATTAAATATATTATTATAGTTTCTGTGTGATTGATTCCCTGATACCCTTGCGTGATTTCTGCTCTACTACTACCTGTATGAGAAAATAAATGTTGATATACAACATCTCCAGCTACTATACCACTTCAAAGTGCATTTGTGATAAATGGTTTGCTATTTATTGGTAATTTATATCTTTGTTCTTGGGTTGAAAAGGTGGTGATTTGATATTGTAAAAAAATGAATAATTTCCTCCCCTGTAATAGTTGAGATCTTTTATGGTAAAGTTTATTTTTTGTTAACTCATATAAGTTAGGAAATCATCTTGTATCTTCTGCATTTGCTTGTTGATGTGCAAATTTATGGCTGTGTAGGTTTCTTTGCTGGAGTGGGCAGACGACTTGGAGGTGTTTATACTGAAGGGTTATGGTAATTCATTGAACTATCATATGGGAGTGCCATTACTTGAAGATGTTTTGCAATCCATGGAACAAGCTATCAAGGCCCATGAAGGTTACATAGATTTTCTTATTTCACACCATTGTTCATATTGCATTGCAGCACCTATAAAAAAAAATAAAAAGCGTTCATAGTGCATTACATTCCCTTCTTTGGCTTCACATTCTATGATTGGTTTATTTATTTATTTTTTTGTCCTTGATATTGCACCATCAATGTTACTTCCCATTCCCGTGATGGTATGTTTTTATTGTGGTTATTTTTCTTTCTTTATTTAGGCCTTAATTAGATATTTATAGTATTGAGGTCACTTGTCCACCAAATGAAAGACATATGTAATGTAGGTCAGACTCAGATATATATATATATATATATATTTTTTTTTAGGTCAGACTCAGATCTACCAAGCATCTTTACTTGGTATTGATGATAAACTGTGATATTTCTTTCATGTGTTGATGAAACCTTTCATATGTTTATAGCAAGATTTTCATTTTTCAAAAGTGGTTGCTTGACCTTATTAAGGTTGTCAAAAGCTTTCATACTTCTCACTGGGCTTTATTCTTTTGCCGCTTCTGTCTGCCCTAGAAAATCTTGCTCCTGGAAGTTATGAGAAGGCGCGACTTCGGTTCGCACATGCAGAAACCGTGGTTCCGTTCACATGTCTGCTTGGACTTTTTCACGATGGATCTGGTGCGTGCTTAACATTCTGGATTTCTCTTATGATGTGTTTGAGTGCGCATGTGGGCATGTGGATCTTTTTGTGTGTCTGAAGCATTTTAAGCATAATCTATGTGCTCGTGGATGGGTTCTGCTATAGGTTTCTTCTCAGCAGGTTGATCTTTATTATTACAGGATTTCAACAAATACAGAGGGAGCAACCCTTGGCACTCCCCCCAAAGCCACCCCAAGAGAGAAATTGGACGGGCAGCATTGTGGCACCTTTTGGTGGAAATAATATGCTGGTTCTGTACAGCTGTCCAGCTAACGCTTCAAGCAAGTACTTAGTGCAAGTACTGCACAATGAAGACCCCATTCCAATGCCAGTGAGTATTTTTTGTTTCATTCCCCTCCTCCCTTCCTTCCAAATTGTAGTTATGGCTTCTGATATATGGGTTTTATATTCATATTTTATATTTATGATGACAGACTACAAAAAATATTAATTTTAACGTTAATTTACTGAATGCACAATTACCCTTTCATCTTTCATTTGCCCAATTTTCCATGTTTGCTATCAAGCTGTAGCACATCCATTTATTGTTGCATGTCCATGTATGCCTTTCTGATGTATGTTGATTTTGTTTGCTAATATTATGTTTCCTCTCAATGAATAGGGTTGTGATGGTTCTGATATCTGTCCGTTCAAGGTTTTTAAGGTACTAATAAGATCAACTCTAATGCGTTGGGAGACATTCCTTTACCATTATCCTTTATTATTATGCTGACTGTAGAACTAATTTAATTTTGTGCCTTTATTCAGGAACGGATAGTTGCTCCTCATCTCAAGAGTGATTATCATACAGTCTGCAGTGTGAAACCGACAAAAGCAAAGCAGAACCCTTCCATCACCAGTAGGTTGGCAATGCTCTTCCGTAGGCTTTTTCTTGGAAATGATGATAAACGGTCTCTCAAAGATGATTTGTAGTAACTCTTCAATAAGGAAGCAAGTATGAAATACTCTTTTGTTGTTGGCACTGTCTTCATAAACTTTTTTTTTGGCCTTAGCCAGCTCCTCCTAGCTAACAGAGTAAGATATTGGATGGCTTCCACTGTTCCTGCAGAAAATATTTATCCTGACTTGATTGAGTTTTCTAGTTCTAACCTTAGTCCCGAACCAGAATTTTTAATTTTGGAGGTAATGAGAGTGATGTTGTATAATTTGTTTTCAGATTGTGTAGTGGCTTTACTCTGAACGCCTCTACACCAAACACAACATTACGGATTCCTTGAGTCCAGGCTTCGCTTGATTTAAGTACCTTTGGAAGTGGGTGTCCTCTTTTAGTTTTAGTACAAGTTTTTGTTCTCAGAGGATGGCAACGAATGTAAATGAGATCTATCAATTTTACTGATCCCTATAATTTATAATTTTCTGAAGCATTCGTGACATCTGAGGAGAGTTTTAGATGGTTTACTTCCGAGAGATGCAGAGATATATCTGGGTCATTGTAAATTGTGATGGCGAACCGAATATTGCAGGGCAGTCACTTTTCAAGTAAAAAGCAACTTGAGATATATGAGCGCAGTCATGTAGTGATAATTGTTATTGTATAAGTTCTAGCGGTCCCATTTATTTTCTGCCGTTTCATGTTCACATTAGCTTTGGATGAGTCCTCCCACAACTTTTAGATTACCTTTACCTAGATCGTACACATGTCTCTTACTCAATGAGTGTTTCTGTATTTATCTATTCCAGCAAATTGGCACACAAAGTAGAATGTACAGATACCATCATAAATGCGATTCATGGCTTCATAAATTGGTACGGAGGAGGAATCATCTTTCTTGCTTGGCATCCTGCACAAGTTTGAATTAGCTTTTAAAATAGAAGCCCTCTTTACTCTTTAGTATGAACTGACTAGCAAGTTTAGTAGGTTGCTTAAAGCTACATATATATACCTAGCAATTTTCTGCAAGTTTTTTCTTTTGGAGAAATGCATGTTGATTTCACAAAAATAAATATACGAATTAATATGATTTGATGTGATATGTTAAATTGTAAAATCATAAACTAATATGATTTAATTCAATGATTTTTTTTTTAAAATTTGGCCGGAGTTTTTGAATTGATGAAAAGCAAATGGCACATTCACTATAAGCAAACAGAAAAAGGCAGTTCCGGCTAGAAGATTAGTACTGCAACCTACCATCAAAGCCCCTAATTTCAAGCTCACGCCACTCTTGAACCAGCGCGCAGCAGCAACACATGAGATGAGTTAAAAAGTCCTCACACACACCTGCCTGCGAAACAGGGACTAGATCAATTTATTAGCTAATGATTTGTCACCTTCATCCTAAAAGCACTTAATTCTTTGATTACCAAGGAAATACCTCTATGTTAAAATGTTGTCGTAGTTTCTTTCTCATGCAGCATGTGTAGCAGCAACAACCGCAGAAGAGGGAGTATGCCATTAGATCATTGACCGCGCGCTCTCGGGCTGTATCGATCTCAAAATGCAAACATGTACAATTTCAGCACGTTAGTGAAAATTAGATGATTCCAATACCATGAATCGACAATATGCTTGCTATGTGCTCACATATTTTCCCTTGTGACACCTTGTAAGCTATCCATGAAAATGTTCCACAGGGATAGACGCAGGTCTTCAAGCCTGATAAAAAAAAATAAGATTTATATATATAAATATTATTTCGTAACAATCTGTTATGCTAGAAATTCAAACCCACTTTATAATTATTAGTATTTTGTATACTAACTTAAACAAGGATCCCTGCAACAAGCGAAGAGATCAGCCTGCCACTCGGATTGATTTTGATTTTCTGGCTTTAAATCAGGGTCCTCGTAGCTGGATTTTGCATTGGATATGTACCTGTTCGTAGCATATAACTTTCGTGAACCCACTTTGAAAACTTGGTTAATAAAAATACTACCATAGAAATTTTAAAAAAGTTTCGCCTGTGTTTAATTCTAGCTCGCTTACCCTGATATCACATAAGTCGGTTGGTTGACAAGAAGTTTCTTCATCTTCTTACCAGGGAGCACGTTGACAACATTTTCCGTCACATCAATAAGATGCTCAATCACCCGACATTGATCGGTGTCATTATTCGTTCGTGAGCGCAGCAATTCAATTTTTAATTTGTCTTTCTCCTCTTGAAGTGCTTCATGAAAATCTAGTTCCGGGTACCCACGAGATAGGGACTTCTCCAATATGTCTGCGTCTTTCTTTGTCCGATCTGGTTTGAGTATAACATTTTGGACCTCCACATCCTTTTCTTCGAGGGTGTATTCTCTTTGATCCTCTTCAATGGCCTGCAGTCCTTCCTTTAGATTCTGGGTTCATTTTTTGAATTAGTTAGTTGCTAATTATTACATAATGTATTAAATCCTTTGTATAAGATCAGGAAAAAGAGAGCTTTTATCATTTAAATACAGAAAACATATACATGATGATCTACAGGTCTAATTATAAATTATAATGCACTTAACAATAAAGATATATGGCGGCATCACATCAAATTAGGAAAATATTCAAGTTAGATGGATGTGAACCTGCATCCGAAACTCGTGGACCAAGGAAATCAAGGGCAGGAGACGAAGAAAGTGATCGATCTCGTCCTGGACTTGGCGGAATTGATAGACTACGTTCCAGCCCATGGCAAGCATGTACAGACAGCTTTTGTCTCTGCAGCTCTCCACCAACCGGAGTGCTTTCCTCAGAGCCTCCTCCAAACCATCCAACGGCTCCTTGGTGGCTGGCAACTTGATCAGGTCTGTCGATTTTAGCTTCTCCAACAAGTTCCATATCAGCCTCACGTGCTCCGACAGTTGCTCGCAGTTGTTTCGGTGTGTCGTGGGGTTTTGGGACGAGGATATGATGATCATGTTGGCAAGGTTTAACGCGGCCTCCAGTACTGCTGCTGCCGAAGCATGTGGAAAGCTGCTTGCCATTGATATATGCTGCTGAGTCGGGTGTGCCCTGCGGGGATTGACTGATCACACATACATATATATATATATATATAATTATAATTCCTTCCAGATGGAGTGCACATGAAGTACAAGTAGTGATCTTCCAAAGAGGTTTCTTCATTGTCTTTACTTATTTTTGGCTATGGTCGCTTTATCTTCCTCCTTTCTCTTTTAGCTTTTGCTTTTTGCTTTTTGCTTTTTGCTTCCTCTTCGATGGTTAACGCTTTGAAACTTGAAAGGACTACCGACCGAGTAGTACCGTTACCGAACGTGTATTCCTATACCAGACTATATGTGTGAGAATATACATAACAACATTCTACTCATCATCCCTATACCATATATTATATCAAAAAATTCTAAGAGACATTATATATTGTAGAGATAATTATGAGTTAAAGGCCTCGATATAAAAGTATGAGAAATGATAATACAGTTGTAAACTTGTAAGCGGCGTGCAATTACTTTGAAGAAAAGTAAATATATATGAGACCCACATGAAAAAAAGTTGACGCTTTCGACTTTTAACAGTGGACCCCACTTTTTCTAAAGCGATTGCACATCGTTTGTAACTCTATGATTGTATATAGCATTACTCTAAAACTATATATATAAAAGAGCCCAACTTTGAAACTTTTATTTATATTTTATTCGAATTTAATTCAGTAAGCTAAATTTTTAATTTGAGCTTGAATTGTCTTTTTATTTTTATTTTTTGATATTAATAATTAATAAATTAGATAAATAAAAAATTTTAATATTGAATTTATACTACTACCAAGTAGAACCTCTATTGAATTATAACAATATATTATATACCTATATATTATTAATACATACACATAATATGATAGCATATATCTATTTTATATATGAAATTATTAAATCTTATCAACTAATTTTGTACAAATTATAAAATATAATTATGAAGTATATTCAATATATAAATATAAGTAATTATGTTATATATTATATATTTAATTATTAACAAGACTATGCTAATATTATTATTATTTTTAATTAATAATAACTCTCACCTATGACGAAAGAAGTCGTGATAACAACAAAATATTCAATAAATTTCATCCCAAACAACACCAACAACACTAAATAACAACCCACAACAAACCACTTGGAATGAAATTTTCCATAAATATCATAATCTGCCTCCTTTTTAAAACTAGAAAATGAAAGGATTTATAAATTCATTCGTGCCTGCCTTCTTGTAGCTCGGGTAAAACTTCTCATCTTAAAGCTCATTTTCTTCGATATCTCCTTGTGTATATGATAATTTTTTTTCCTTGCTCAAATGCTCTGGATTATCTCCCAATTATGTATCCGATTGAGTGTGGTTTGGAAAATCATCCAAAAAACCTGCAATATTTTGAAGACAAAACGAGCAATCCTTAACAAGTATTAATCAAATCGGATCGAGTTAAGTTTTATCGGGTATGTATCATTTACTAATGCACATATGTGTGTATATATATATATGTATATTTATTAGCTAATGCATACATATGTATATATGTACATATATAGATATATGTATATATTTATCAAATATAAATGGGTTTTAATTGAGTCAAACTAACGAATCACTCGAGCATAAACGAGTTGACCTTAACAAATATTAATCAAGTCGAGACAAATTTTATCGGGTATATATTATTTACTAATTGAGTGGATATCTACTTCCACGGAAGAGTATTTTTTCATGAGTCGAGTTTGATTCAAATTTAAGTAAACGAGTACTGAACGAACTATCAAATAATAATTTATTTATAATCCTATCCACACCATATACGGTTTGAAGTTTTTCTCTATATATAATGTTAGGGCAATTCCTTAATATATAAGTTTTGTGTAAGTCTTTTGCAAAAAATTAGAATCCATAAAAAGTGATTTTTTATACTTTTTTATAGTATGATTCATTTTTTTATAAAATACATGTGCAAAATTTATACATTTAAAGTTTATATGTATCATTATTCATATATATATATATATATATATGAATGCTATGTGCTGAGATATATAAATAAGTTCAATTGAAGATATTAATTATTATTATTATTATTATGTTTGTTTAGTATTTTTTTAGATACTCATGTATTTTAACTTTTTTTTTTGTTTGAGATCTATTTATTGTTTTATTTTCTTAGTTTTAATTTTTTGAATTATGGATATTTAGATATATATATATTTTTTTATTTGATACCTTAGAATCTTTATATGCGTGATGTATACATAGCCTAGTAAGTGATACATGTAGATCATTCATTGGCGTTGTTGTGTACCTATGAAAGGAATTCTAAATTTTATTATGAGTAGAATAGTTTTGAATTCCTCCGTTCTAATTGAAATAGTTGGCCGAATTTGGTACATAATTATCCTTATTTCATTTTTGTCCCAAATTCTAGTCCATTTCAATCAATTTTGGACTACATTCTGTTCCACACTATTTTAATTGCAGATTTATAATTTTATTGAGTTTGGAAGACATTTTTTTGTAAATCTTAAATCTAGATAGCATTTATGTAATGTTAAAATCTAAAAGGGATTATATAATTTATCTTTAAATATGTTCTCCCTTTTTTCTAAAAAAATCTCATTGTTTTTAATAATTTCTCAACTCCATATATATATATATATATATATTGTCTCAGCTCTTATTTTTTCTAATATTATATTTTGACACCAATATCTCTATATTTTAATGCTTTATATATATATATATATAAGAAATCAAACATTTCATTCATACGAAAAGGAATTACAAATGCAAAGCATCCAGCCAAACAGCTTAGGAGATACAGGGAGGGCAAGCATCCAACTATAGATCCACATCATTTAGATGCCACGCATTTCTTGCCAATAGATGAGTTACATTATTCCCTACTCTCCTAAGATGTTGAACCTTGTACTCGGCAAAACATTGCAATAGACTTTTAACATCAACGACAAGATTTTCCTACGCTGACAGAGATGGTCCATCTGCTTGCACAGCTTCCATCACTAATTGGCTATCGTTTTCCGCTATAATCCTTAGAAAACCCATTTGAACACAGAATTGTAACTCCCTTAACATGGCAACTAATTCAATTGCCTCCGGTTCATGGACCTCAACTTCGAGTTTACTAACAGCCATCAATATCTTCCCCTTCTCATCTCTAACAACTGCCCCTATGTCTGCCTTTTGGAAATTAAAGAAATAATACTTTGTTAACATTGAACTTGTAAAAACCCTGAGTAAGTGCTTGCTAAACACTGCTTTGCACTAGCTGCTCTGTAGGTATCTGGTTCATTAAAATAGCAGGGCGCTTCTGATTTATAGCAAAATATCATTTTATTTCTTTGGTACCAAACCCCCAAGCTAAAAGGAACACCTTCTCAATCCATTCCTATTTTCCAACATATACCACAAGAGAAACAGTTTCAGCAGAAGACATATCATCCTGAAATTGATTGGATAAAGGAAAATAAAGGGACCAACGTTGTTTTATAGGGGCAACGAAAAAAGTATAAGCAACAGTTTCTAATCCTGTAGAACAGAAAACACAAGATGTAGAAACTGTCACTTTCTTAGCAACTAAATTATCTTTTGAAGGGAGATAATCATGACAAACTTTCCTAGCAAAAATTTTTAACTTTTTTTAGAACTTTCATATGCCATAAACACTTCCACACTTTAGCTCCCACCCTCCCCCGAGAAGTCCCTGCATTGTTCTGGGCTAACAATTTCTGTTAGAGCCTATAAGGCTATAAGCACTCTTCACTGAGAAAATCTCATTTTTTTCATGCAGCCAAATCAAAGTGTCCAAATGTAAACCTAGGCCCGATGTGATTTTAAGGATGTCCACTGCCACTATTAGATTGAAGATAGCTCTAATCTTCCCAACATTCCACCAACCTGATTCGGGATCAATAAGAGAGACTACTTTGGTATTTTGTGCATCCTCAACAAAAACAGTGAATAATATTTTGGGAGGTGAGGGGGTCAGCTTTATAGAAAATAATTGAATCGTCTGCAAACAACAAGTGGTTCACTCTAGGGACGTCTTTAGTACAAACTCTTATGCCTGAAATATTCTTCCTTGATCCAGCTTCTTTTAATAGGAAAATAAGACCTTCTGTACATAAAAGAAAATGGTAAGAAGATAGTGAATTTCCTTACTTAATTCCCTAGTAGCTACTATAGTAGTAGAATGTGCTCCATTAACCAAAATTGAGAAAGTAATTGTTCGAACACATTTCATGATCAAATTGACTACTTGGACAGCAAATCTCAGCTTAATCGATATACATTCCAAAAAACCTCATTTCACCTGGTCATATGCCTATGACATATCTAGTTTAAGAGACATGTATCCATTCTTCCCTTACCTCTTATTTTTAAAGAAATGAATTAGTTCATAAGTTATCAATACATTATCAGTAATAAGGCGTTCATGCACAAATGCATTTGGAGTTTCAGAAATTATCTTAGGCATTACCCCCTTTCAGTCTATTTGTAATCACCTTTAAAATTAATTTATATATAACATTACACAAACTAATAAGGTAGAATTCAATAATAAAAGTGGGGGACTTATTTTTAGGGATAAGAACAACGGAACGATACCACCTAAACAAATTTTAAAACATTGATGAGTAGACCAATTTGATCAATTTTAAAACTATAGGAACTAAAATGTTCAACTAAAACTGACGAGATTATTTAACTTTTTAAAAAATACCACAAGCTAATTTTATACCATAATAACAGCATATGGTTTCTATAAAATCCTTCTTGCTTTTATATGCAAGAAATATAAAAGCAAAAAACCAATTTAAAATAAATCAATAAAATAAATAAGCCTCTTGATTATATGCTTAGAGCATTCTAATTCATCTTTATTAATCAATACTCCTCAGTTTCTGTAATTATAAAAAGCAATTCAAAGCATTGTAAAATATATCATTACTAGATAAATAAATATCTCACCATTCAAATTAGAGACACCATTGACTGGCTAATTCATTAACTTTTTGTAAAATTTAAAATTAAGATTTATAGAAATAGTTTTAGTACAATGAATTTCTTGTAAAAATGCAAAAAATTTAACAAAACATTTACGGATGAGAAATTGAAAATGTATCTATTTATTGATGCGAGAACCGACCCTCGTCACCGACCCTCGTCCTCACTCTATATTTCGAAGGAAAAACAAAACAAGAGACATAAACCCTTGAATACTCTGTCGTCTTCATTTCACTGATTCAGCACTTTGCGATGGCATCGCACACCCCGAACTTCGAGTGCAGAATGTACGAGGCCAAATATCCTGAGGTAGACATGGCGGTGATGATTCAGGTCAAGAATATCGCCGATATGGGTGCTTACGTCTCCTTGCTCGAGTACAATAACATCGAGGGCATGATCCTGTTCTCCGAGCTCTCCCGTCGTCGGATTCGTAGTGTGAGTAGTCTCATTAAGGTGGGTCGAATCGAGCCCGTGATGGTGCTCCGGGTCGACAAGGAGAAGGGCTACATCGACCTTAGTAAGAGGAGGGTTTCCGAGGAGGATATCCAGGCATGCGAGGAGAGATACAACAAGAGCAAGCTCGTTCACTCGATCATGCGTCACGTCGCCGAGACTATGTCCATCGATTTGGAGGTGTCTCTATAATAGTTTAATAAATCTCATTCCGAGATTTGCTCGCTGAGAATTTTGACTACTAGGGTTTTACGTTTCTTTCCCCCTTTTGTTTTGTTTTTTCTGTGAATTTGTAACTTGCTCAGTGCGTTTGATTGTGCTTGGTAGCTTTTTAGTTTGTTTTTTCCCGAATATTTCAGAATTTCAGGGTTAATAGAATGGCCTTTAGGCTTATGATTTTGAGGTTTTTTGTTGTGAGGGTTTTGTGAAATATTCAGGTACTAGTTTACTGGGCGAGATTAGATGGGGTTTTAGTGTTCTTGGGTTCTTCAAAATACTGAAAGATTCTGATGTTAAGGAGGAGAATGTATAGGTTCTTGAGGAGAGCTTGTAACCTAGATTTTGCACGCTAGGCTTGTGATTTTGGGGTTTTGTGTTAATATGTTTGTTGAAAATTTTGAGGGGAGTATTAACTTTGGTTTAACATAATGGAAAATTTACTATAAAGATGCTGATTAATTTGGTTTGATCGTTGAATGTTATTTTATTTTTGTTTTTCCTTTTCCGACTAGTTCAATGGTGTAGCAATATGGTTATCTGGTATCTGTTTCTAGAAATTGAATTTTGTGCACTCTTTGGGTGCTGTGAGAAAGGAAAAAGGAAAGAATCTCAGCTTCGTATCTGTTTCTTTTCTGCTTGGTTTTGAGAATAAAAAACTCATATTTACAAAGATGGCTTATAGGGCTTGTATTTTATTGATAAATGTCGGGGGTTAATTAATCCAAGAACCACAAGGTTCACTTCAAAGGAACATAGCAGTTGCCATTATCCTTTGAGAAATTTACAGATGGATTATGTCTTCTATGACTTTTGATATTTTCTTTTTGTTTGGCTTCTCCTTGTTGACAGTTGGGGTGCTGAGAAAACTGTACAGAAGTGCTAGAATACCTCGACTAAGCATGACACTTGTATTTGGCCTAGTTGTTTATGCCAGAAATAATTGGGGAAAGGGATTCCATTGATTTAAGGAAGTTTTTTTCCTATTTTCCTGGAAGGGTTGGAGTTGGGGTTGGGTTTTTTCTTTTTTTTTTTGTTTTGTGGGGGGGGGATGGTATACCGGCCTTTGAGGCCCTTATAATTAAGAGCAAGGCAGAGTAATTGGAAGTGTGTCCGTGTAACATGTTGTAATTATGAAGCTAGATTCAATGTTCGGATGGAGCACAATGAAATTGCTACTTCACTTCCTGCAAGCATTTTGGTAGGTTGCAAAATGTATAGAGTGGGGCATCAATAGTGCATGGGGAGTTGGCACTTAGTAGTAATTGGAATCATTTTTGCAGTAATACATATAAAAGAATCATTCTAGTGGTTATTTTAGGCAGTTCCCTTTTGGCAACTTGAAATTGTTTCCAAGGATGCATTTTCATACAGAATCAAATATGGGGATTTAATTGCCTGTTGAAACCCATTGTAGTGAAACTGCCATTATGCTTCTGCAGTATGGATTTTAAGCATTGGGATTTTAATTTTTTTTCATAATTCATTGGTGCTTAGATATAGTTCTCGTTCGACACTGGTAACTCAAGCATATGATATATCAAACTTGCGATAATGGATAATTTATGCTAGAGCTTACATACATAATATTGGGCATAACAGAAATCCACAAAGCCTTAGATCTTTTTCCTGGTTTGGTACTCAAGTCCTTTCCGTATTGTATTTATAACGTTTTCTTTTTTTACTGATGGTGGTGGTTACCTACTGTTCTCATTTGTTTCATGGTCATTACTGAATGGAAGTCACTTGTTTCAGGATCTGTATATCCATGTTGGCTGGCCTCTATACCGGAAATACGGTCATGCTTTTGAGGTGAGAATGTTCACTAATTTTTGGAGGTGATCGTTTATCCACTGAATTTGCTGTTGGGAAGCTAACTGTTTAATGTTCAGGCATTCAAAATAATGGTGAACGATCCTGATTCTGTTCTGAATTCTCTAACCCGGGAAGTCAAAGAAATTAGCCCTGATGGACAGGAGGTAAATTTTGTCTGTGTAATGTGTTATTGCACCTTCTTCATGTTCATGACTAAAGCCTCTTTTCTTTTCGTTTTACAGGTGACTAAGGTAGTTCCTGCTTTGTCAGAGGAAGTGAAAGAAGCATTGATAAAAAATATTAGGAGAAGAATGACCCCACAACCTTTGAAGATCCGGGCTGACATTGAAATGAAATGCTTCCAGTTTGATGGTGTTATTCACATCAAGGTCTCACTTAAGTTTGCTCTTGATGAGTGGTTATTTTTAAAGGCTTTAGATTTATTGTTTTAAGCTATGATTCAGTTGCAAGGTGCTATTGTGTTTACATTGTTTTAACTTTTGACTTCCAGGATGCCATGCGACAAGCTGAGGCTGCTGGCAATGATGACTGTCCTGTGAAAATTAAACTGGTTGCTCCTCCACTTTATGTTCTTACAACTCAAACTCTCGACAAGGTTTGTGCATTCCCTCACATGGGTGTTTGATTGATAATATACTTACAAAAAATTATATACAAGAGATGAAATATGCCTGTAATTTAAACTAATCAGCTAATTCAATACAATGTGACTCTGTGTGAACTTTGTCTAACAATGGTACTGATCAGCCAAACAACAGAAGTTATCATCTTTCCATTGGTAACTTGGTTCGTTCATTTTGAATCATTCGATTCTACTTGAGAAATGCTTGGGCTACAAAGTCCTCTACTACTTGAGGATACAAAGTGACATGGCAAAAAAAGTTCTCCCCCCCTCCCTCCCCCCCCCCCCCCCCACCCAAAAAAAAAAAAAAAAATGCAGTGGCTCTCGTATACACCACCCAATCTCCTTTCTCTATTACTCTCTCCAACTGTAATAGACATTATTGTCTTTCCACTAGTTTACTAGTGAGTTGCTTATTAGGAGTTCTCCAGATTTCATGAGTTTCTTATTTCTAATGTGCCTTACTGATAGGCCATACACCCTTTGTAATTGGCGTTGCCTTTTGATTTATAATACATGTTTGCTTATTAAAAAAAAAAACTAGTGAGTTGCTTATTACTCTTTTAATGAAATCTGATTATTTTCTGGATTGATCAGGAGCAAGGAATAGCAGTTCTCAACAGAGCCATTATAGCTTGCACTGAAGCAATAGAAAAGCAGAAGGGCAAACTTGCAGTGAAGGAGGCACCCAGAGCGGTTAGTGTCACTTTTAACTTTAATGCGTATTTTCCAGTTTGTTTGATATCCAGTGAACTATGAATTTAGTTTACAACTTCTAAAGGGAGAACCCCAGAAGTTGGTGCATTTTATTAACGCCAGCATGGCAACATTTTTGTCTAAATTAACGTTTGACTCAGCATAGCAACTGTCATCTTTCATTCTGGATCTGATATGTGCACTAATTTAGGTGAGTGAACGAGATGATAAACTACTTGCTGAGCACATGGCTAAGCTACGGCAGGATAATGAAGAGATTAGCGGTGATGAAGATAGCGAAGAAGAGGAAGACACAGGAATGGGAGAAGTTGACGTGGAGAATGCTGGTACTGGCATAACAGACTGAAACGGTGTAGGGGCCAGCTAATTTTTGTTTTTTGTGTTTTCTTTTATCTCTCTGTTTATGGGTTTTATACAACCAACCAATTCCCAAAATCTGCATTCTTGACGTGTTTTGCCAATTTTCCAAGTGATTGAGCAGTTTCTCAAGTGGGAAACATTACATTATTACAAAACCTAAATTGTTAGTGCTTTTGTGGACAATTCTCTCTTCCCCCTCGCATGGGCGGCTGATTCATATTTTCGCTCAGAGAGTCAAATGTGCAAAGTATATGGTTTTTGTTGTAATTTAATTTCGTAATTCAATAAAAAAAAAGGTAATGAAGAACAGAGAAAAGAAAATAGAAGAGGTCAGATCGGTAGCTGATTGCCATTGGGCATCTTTGCTGAATAAAGAAATCACAGAGACTACTTGGCAGTCGGCTGTACAATAATGCCATTTCCAGAATAAATGTCGGAGCTGAGGACTGCTCTTTAGTGCAAACCTAACATGGGTTTTGCTAAGATGCTGAATTGAGCATTCCCACTCGTGGACTAATAATGGTCGGCAACTTGGATAGTTCTCACTTCTCGGTATTATTATTATTATTTTTTTTTTAAATTTAAACTCTGCAACAGCATTTTAACTCATCTTTATTATAAATAGTTCCAATATTCTGAGTATAGAGACTACGTGATGCTTAATTATTGAGATTCTCTTTAATTGTTTGATGGAGTTGATGATCTAATATAGGCACAAATATTAGATGCTTATATGAGATTTACACTTTCACCCAAAAATATTGTAAGCTTCACATTATCTTTTTATGATTAAATGATTCGGTTCGATTAGCCAAGAGGATGAACGTGATCTTATCGTTATAGCTTACAAATTTCATTCAAGATGGCATGCTCCATGCAGGACCTGAGCTACTCGGGCTGATCTGCGCTTAGCCCAAACATAGCCCAGCCCAAAATGTACTAGCTAAGTACGGTCTCAAGTTGTTTAACCCAGTCAAAAATACTTCGGCTCTTGGGATCTTCCTGTCTCTCGTTAAAAAGTCAGCCTTCAGTTTTAACTTCTATTTTAATAACGTTTCATCACCCCCAGACACCGACATTTCTAATTCCTTCGGAGTCTCGGACGATTACCACGTCTCTCTCGCTCTCTCTGTGTTCATTCAGATCTTACTTGATCAGCTCCTCTGTTCTCTTCTCTTTCTCTCTCTCTCTCCCGAATATGGCAATCGCATTCACAGTGCCGAGCTTAATCAAAGAAAGAAAGTACCCATTCATAGCAACCTTCTCAGTCCTGCTTATCTGCTTCTCAATCCTTCTCTTCACCAATACCACTCCTTTCCCGCTCTTCCTCTACTACTCCTCTCTTACCTCCACACATCCTTCTTACCCTACAACTCCCTCTCTTCCCATTCTCCCCTCTCAAAACGACACCTCCGTATTTCGTTGGACGCTCTGTAAAGGTTCCGTGGCCTTCGACTATATCCCTTGTTTGGATAACTTGAAGGCGATCAAGGCTTTGAAGTCCAGAAGGCATATGGAGCACAGGGAGCGGCATTGCCCCGACCCTACCCCCCGCTGCTTGATACCTCTTCCCACTGGTTACAGGATTCGGCTTCCGTGGCCCAAGAGCAGGGACATGGTGAGATTAATTCTTTGGTAAGATTTGCTTTATTACACACATGCCATATATGGGTTCCCCCATGAGTTTTAATCCGGAAACCAGATTTCACTTTTGGACATCTGCGTCTCGTCTCTTTTTCCCTCTTTAGCTCTTTTTCCTTTACTTTCGGATCGTTATAGATTAAATCTAGTTCACCATTTCAAAAAAACTAGTGCCGATTCGATTCACGCTGCAAATTTGGAAATTACGAATACGACTGCGTCTTGTTTCAACATTCTGGGAGATATACATTCATTTTCAGAGTGACGCTGCGTAATTACAAAGGCTTTGAGGGATAACTTTAAAAGAAAAACCTAATTTTTGGTGTCAGCCACCCGTTTGAATGCTTCATTACATGTTTACTGTATGTTTCTTACTTGGTACTCTGTTTGGAGTTTGGATTTGTAATATAATAGCAGGCCTGTTTTACTAAATCATCTCTCTCAGTCTCGGGTTTTCCAGTAACTCTGATTGTATTGATTTGGGTTTCTAAACAATTGATTATAAAATTTAAGTTGCTAAAGAAAATATCCCGATCCTTCAATGGAAATCTGGTTTAGCTGAAATTTTGAGTATGTATCAACATGATGATTGATTACATACTCTTTTTTATTTTTATTTTACTAATCAAGAATATTTGTTTTTCCCAGATTTGGTATGATAATGTTCCTCATCCGAAGCTTGTTGAGTACAAGAAAGACCAAAACTGGGTGCGTAAATCTGGTGATTATCTTGTTTTTCCTGGAGGTGGCACTCAATTCAAGGAAGGAGTCACTAATTACATTGACTTTATAGAAAAGGTATAACATTTTGCAGTTTTACCTGCCTTTAAACCTTAAGAGCTATGGCGGTCTGTATTTATTTCTAATTTGACATGGAACTAGCGAAGCTGTAGAGAGACTGCGTGAGTGGTTCTTATATGATTGCCAGAAGATTGGCTGAGTTTTGGAGTGTGGATCCTTAGTTTTTGTCTTTCTCTTCAATGAAGTCTGAAAAATGAGTATGTTGTATTTGGCATCAATGGATTTTATTTTTTGTTTCTAACTATGTTATGATTTTTTTTTCCCCTTGTGTTACCAGACATTACCAGCTATTAAATGGGGAAAGCAAGTCAGGGTCATATTAGATGTCGGTTGTGGTGTTGCTAGCTTTGGTGGATATTTGCTGGATAGAAATGTTATTACCATGTCATTTGCTCCAAAGGATGAACATGAAGCTCAGATACAGTTTGCTCTTGAACGAGGAATTCCTGCTACTCTTTCTGTCATTGGAACGCAAAGGTTGACGTTTCCAGACAACGCATATGATTTGATTCATTGTGCACGCTGCAGGGTTCACTGGGATGCAGATGGTACTTTTTGTAACAGCTTTTTACCATTAAGTTTGAAGTTCTATGTTTTATTCATTGATTATTTTCTTTCTTTTTGTTGCATATTTTAGGTGGGAAACCATTATTAGAGCTCAACAGAATTATTAGGCCTGGTGGTTTTTTTGTTTGGTCTGCCACGCCAGTTTACCGTGACGATGAAAGAGATCAGAATATATGGAAGGGTATGTGATCTGACCTCGCTCTCTCAAATGTGTCACTCAAGTAATATGAGATCCTGAAAAGCTTGAACAGGTGTCTAGTTGATCGAAGTTGGGAATTGTTGTTTAATGTTTCTTGCAGCTGTGAAGGCTCTGACAAAATCGATGTGCTGGAAAGTTGTGGCTAAGACTGTTGATTCATCCGGAATCGGTCTTGTCATATACCAGAAGCCTGTCTCACCTTCCTGCTATGAAAAACGCAAAGAAAATAATCCACCCTTATGTGAACAGAAAGATCGGAAAAACAGTTCATGGTATTCTTCTTAAAAAATATAATCTCTCCAACGAACTAATACTGCATCTGCTGCTCCTGCTATTATTAGTGCTAGTGGTAGTGGCACATGTAACATGCTTATTGCAGAACATTTGGCAGTTGAAAATCTGTGCATCAATTTATGATTCCTATGCCGCACAAAATGTTAGTGCGTGCAACAAAGATGTCCCATAGGTTGAATTAAGAAAATAATTTTCTGATCAGAATACTGAACTGTATGTGCTAATCTTTGTGTATATCTCCGTGGTAGGTATGTACCTCTCAGTAGTTGTGTTTCTCCGCTTCCAATTGATAGTATGGGTAATTTGATGCCCTGGCCCATGCCCTGGCCCAAGAGGCTTAGCAGTAAGCCCCCTAGCCTAACAAGTGAATCCGGTGATGAAGAAATGTTTTATGAGGACACAAAACGTTGGTCTGCACTTGTATCTGATGTTTATTTGAAAGACCTCGCCATTAACTGGTCAAGTGTAAGGAATGTGATGGATATGAATGCTCGTTATGGAGGGTAAAGTATACTGAGTTAGTTCTATGTTACTTCCATTTTTCTTCATTTCTCTGTTTTTTTACTTTAACATTAATTTTTGGTTCTCCATTTAGTGGTGAACATACAAATTCGGGGTTGATATTTGTCTGTACTTTTTTGTTGCATGGAGTCCATGTTTCTGCATTTATGGGGCTTTTTATAACGTGTCATCTTAAGGTTTCATCAATAGCAAACTGAAGGGGGGCACCCTTCATCTATTCTCTAAACTTAATTCGAGTTTTTTGCTTGCTTCAGTTTTGCCGCAGCCCTTATTGATCTACCTGCCTGGGTAATGAATGTCATCCCCATCAATGTTCCAGATACTCTATCCATAATATTTGATAGAGGGTTGATTGGAATCTATCATGACTGGTGCGAGTCTTTTAATACCTATCCTCGAACATATGATCTATTGCACTCCAGCTTTCTCTTCAGAGATCATTCACAAAGGTAAAATTTCATTTTAACTAGCTGACTCACGACTGATAAAAGAGATTTTTATGAATAGAAACAGGAAATAGAAGCACATGTATTGCCCCTTTTTTTGGCTCAAAATACATGTATGTTTTACTGAAAAATTATTTTGATTTTGCTTTACTAATGATGACCCGTTTGTGATTTTGTCAGATGTGATGCTTTAGATGTAGTCGTTGAGATGGATCGCATATTGAGACCAGGTGGGTATGTTTTGATTCAGGACACTATGGAAATGATTAAGAAGCTTGTTCCAATCTTGCAATCGCTGAATTGGTCACTAACTCTCTATGAGGATCAGTTTCTTGTTGGTAAGAAGGGTTTCTGGCGTCCAACAGTTGGAGAAACTATATTCTGATCAGAGCTGATCATCTACAGTTATACAATCTTACTCGTTTTGTATAATCTACTATTACTTGATTCAACAAAAGAAAAATAGATAGCAATTGGGGTGGGGGGAATTTGCTGTTTGCTCTAGTATTACTAGGGTTCTTTACGGCAAGATCCAAATTCACACCTTTTTTTTTTCTTGTTAACGTGTGAATGCTATAGATACGACATACATTTTCAGCAACAAAAACTTCTTTATCTTACTCATGAGTTTTGACTTGACCTAGTCTAATGTCTGAACTATCCCACGTGAAATCCCTGGGTTGTCCGGTAGGTTCTATTTTTTTCCCCCTTTCTTTTTGGGGGATGGAGTTGCTCAGCCACAGAAACTAAGGTCCATAATAGTCTAATTATCCAAACACGGCATAAAGATAACAGCCGATAGAAGCTGCTTTTGCTTTGCACCACAAAATGGTTTTCTCACTGTTTTTGTTTTGGCCATGACTGCTAGCAAACTGGACCTATTTACTGAGATTATAAATGGCGATGAGATGATGACATGAAATAATTTTATATAAAAATTAAAAATTAAAAAAATATTATTAATTTTTATTATTTTAATATTTAAAAAAAGTTAAATTATTTATTATATATTATTTTAAAAAATAATATATATAAAATACGATAAGATGAAATTGTTTCTATTTTCAAACGGAGCCTGAGACTATCAGTCGGCAAATAATATATAGAGCATGAATCCCATGTATTCTGGCTGATTTAGGTCGAAATGCTTATCGTGCGTTCATATTACGTTATTGTGTGCAAAGAAACAATCAAGTGGGTTGCACTTCGGTCATACACGTGTTTGGTCGTGGAAACTGGAAAGAGCAAAAATAGGTAACAATCACATTGAATAAGAACTATTTGGATTAATATAATATAAACATCAATTGAATGTCTAAAAGAAACAACTTCCGTGAATAAGTTGAACTGCTCGGCCGCACCCTCCCCACCTATATTGTGCACTACATATTTGTATAATGTATATATATATGAAATAATTTTATTTAAAATTTCTTATATTTAAGTAGCATAATTTCATTTGAAAGATAAATTTTAAAATTCAAATTTTGTAAATTAAATTATATTATATGAATGATGCGTAGTGTAAAGAATTTCAAATACCATTGCTCATATATATATATATATATATGTTATATATATAATATGGATTGTGATTTGTTTGAACTTTCGGTATGCTTACATAATTAAGAGGCAAAAGTCTTGCAACTATAACTATCCCTATTTTGTTTGGTATTGAGTAGTCTGATTGTTTAATTTGTGGTGGGTGAGTGGTGAACGAACTTTCTAATAAATAAAGAGGATGGTTATAGTCACAAATAAATTTTATACAATAAATCTTATAAATTATTGTGGTTTTATATGATTCGTTATATTTATTTCATAATAAAAAGTAATTTTACAATCTGACGAATTACATGAAATTACATCAATTTATAAAATCTTTTTATAGTTAAAATATTTCTCATAAATAAATAAAGGTTATAAGATGGAATCCAGCCTCATGAAATCGCAGGACTCTTAGAATTTTATATTATTAAGATTATCACTCAAAACATCATATTAAAGAAATACAAAAAAAGAAAAGTTAGAATTAGCCCAACAAGCACCGGTTGCCGGGAAATGGAAAGGTTCTACCCTCGTTACAAACTATAATGTGTTGTAAGAGTTGTAAATAAATCAGTCGATATTGTTTGTGTGATATTCGTTTCGATTAAATTTAAATTAAATTTGACTTAAAAGAAAAAATTGATTGTAAAAATATAAATTCACTCAATAAATAAATGACATATGCGTGATTAAACTCGACTCGACTAAGACACGTTCGTTCATACTCGATTTAGCTCATTAATTCGACTCGATTAGAATCATCCATAATCATTCAATATATATATATATATATATATATAAATTATTTTTATATATTAATATTATTATACACTCACATTTATATATTTCTACACATATTAGATTTAATAACATACGTATAATTATCTTAATAATTAAATATGTAATATATAACCTAATTATTTATGTCTAATTAATTGAGTATTTAAGTGATTATTTATAGTATATATTTTATAATGTATAAAAAGTGTATAGGCTTTGGTAGTTTCATTATATATTACAATGCATAACTATATTAAAAAATATATATTTATAAAAATGTTATAATTTTATAATTTAATATAAAGTTTATATATTAATTAAAATTCTCATTAGATTTAATATTATATTTTTTAATCTAATATTTTAATTATTTAATTAATCTAAAATTTATATAAAAATACAAATAAAATTCGAATAATAATTCTACTCGATTCGACGCTTTAAAATGTAAGGATACGTCTCAAACTCGAATTTGAATTATTTAAATTCAGTTTGACTCGATAAATCAGAAATTCGAGTCGGCTCGAATTGATTGCAATCTTATACTGATGACGTTGGGTTTTTATGTCCCGCCCTCACCTTTCTTTTTATATTTTCCTTGGGGTTGGGGCCCAATCATGATTTTAAAACTCTAAAATCAAAACAAATATATGGGCAAACAGTCAACGATCCATTTCATTATCACCAATCCAATAATAATAATTATTTTTCTATTCACATTTATTGTAATTCAAATTCATCAGTACATACTATCATCTATTTGATACCAATCGTTACAAATCCGGTCGTTGTTTTAAGCGCTCTCAAACTAAACTATCGGATAATGATTTGGACTGGTTTTATATAATAAGATGAGATGAATATAATGTGAATTTTATTAGGCGACCAGAGAAACAGAAGGACCACTTGGCTTGCATATGGAAAACACGTGGTCTGTAAAAGGTGGATTAGGTCGGATTTATCACAAATAATATTAATATTAGTGTCTAGACTCTAGATGATTGGAATTATTCCACAAGACCTTAAATCATTCGGGGCCCACCAGAAGAATAATTAAATATGATAATCAGTAATGATGGGTGATTCGATAAGCTCGACGTTTTAATAGTTTGTTTTTCAACATAAATAGTACCCACTCTTATATTAAGCTCCTAATATAACCAAAACTAACTCAAATTAATCAAGTCTTCTATTTCGTTTGTGTATTAACAATTTAAAACTTTTAACATTGATCGATTAATTCTTTAGTCAAATAACCTATAAACTGCACCATGCAAATTGCAATGCATTTTTCCCATAAATGACTCGAAACTAGCAAGACTGTCAGACTGTTTAATTCGGAATTTTCTATTTCTCAGGGTAAATTTTATAAATAAATAAGAGTTTTCTATCATGGTGGTGAAGAGAAGTCCCCATTGAACAATTCAGCCAAAAATAAAGTTATTTTAAGTTCTGCGTTGTCTCCTCATCCTGGCTTCAGAAAAAACAAAAATAAGGCCCTATTTGGATTCGGAAGTGGGTTGAGCTCATCTCAACTCACTTCCATTTCATCATTATATTTTTATAATTTTTTATACAAAATATAAATTCCTATACACATTTTTCAAATCCCAATACACCTTTTTCAAATTCCAATACACCTTTTTCAAATCTCAACACACTTTTTTCAAATCTCAAAATAATAATAATATTAAAAAATAAATCAAACTCATCTTAACTCATCTCATCTCCGAATTCAAGCGGAACCTAAGTGATTCTGGATAATGTAAACTTCGAGGAAGCTCAGGCTCCTCAATTTACCAATTACGAAGTTGTAAACTTGTACTCAGTCTACGTCTTGACAAATACAGACGAGACTTCTATTTTCTGAATTAAAGAATACTTTTTTTTTAATTGCAAAAGAAAATAGATATATCCAAATGGATGGCAGCAAACAGAGAGTAAAAAGAAATTCAGGGGAAGACTGTTTCTCGGTTGTAAGTTCAAAAAGTCAGTCGCCGGCAGTCGATTATCTACAGAGAAAGAGGGCAACCGACAGAGCCAAACGCATCCTTATAAAGCTGGACCCCACCACGAGAGTCAGAGAGGCGGCTCTGCCTCTCCCGTCAGCTTTGGTTCTTAGAAGTTGGACCCAGTCCATTCTGATCCGTCACCAGTAAGCATTTGAATTTCAGATTTTTTTTTTGTAAATAAAGATTTAAGAATTTTTTGTCAAATGGTGCAATTCAAATAACCAAATTACACTTCCAGTGTACGCGTTTTCAAACATTACAGGCTCTACCAGACTCCAACTACGGGAACATGGTTTTGGCTTTGATCTCTATCCGTTCCAATTGCATGTCTTTTTTTTTCCACTTTTATGTTTTCGGTTTCTTCAACAAGTCGTGAGCTCAGTTTTGATCCGATTAAGCTCGGTTTATAATCAGGCTTGTCCGAAATAGTCGTTTGGAAAGTTCGTGTTCGTGGCTGGGATGAGGTTAAGAATGGACGGGAACTGGAACTTGGGCCAATTATTAGGTATCGTGGTGGTCTGCTTCTTGTGTCAGAATTTCCACTTGAGTTGCTGTCTCAACGATGAAGGTACGAGAATTTTGAGTCTTCCGATCTGGTTTTTTGTGGTTCAATTTCTTTTCGGAAATTGAAGGAAAACGAATTTTTTTTTTTTTTTATCACAGGTTTGGCTCTGCTGAGGTTTAGAGAGAGAGTGATGAGTGATCCATTTGGCGCGTTATTGGATTGGAAAGAGGAAGATAGAGAGATCGATCCGTGTTCGTGGTTTGGGGTTGAGTGCTCGGATGGAAAAGTTGTGGCCTTGTGAGTATTGTTTTCGGAAGGAATTTTGTTATTCTATCTTCTGTTTGGTCGCTGAGAAATCAAAACTTCCGAGACTTTTTTTAGGGAACTTAAGTTAATAGAATACGATGCTTAAAGTTACTAATCAACATATAGATTTTTTTTATTTATTTAGAAAAAGGGGAAAGGTGGTCTCCAAAGCAGTTGTATTAGCGAGTATTGGAGGTTTAAGAGAAAATTCCTCTTAGAAGAACGCTTTTTGACGAGTGGTAAAAGTTTCACGTTAGAACTTCATTTTTTTATGGACTGATAGATAGGAATTGCCTTGTGAAGATTTGGTTCTATTTCTTAGTGTCGTCTATAGGTGAGAAAAAGAATCTAGAGCGTCGACTTGTTTTTCCTCTTCATCACAAATTTTAAATAGATGGAGGGTAGTGGAAAACTTTATAGTTTTTGTTTAAATTTAAGCCATTAATTAGGCTATTTTTCCTCTCCTCAAATCATTCCTAAATGGTATATTTTTTGGATATGCAGGAACTTGAAAGATCTTTGTCTCAGAGGAACACTGGCACCTGAACTGGCAAAGCTAGTCCAAATGAAGTCTATGTAAGCTTTATAAGTTGTACTTCCTGTTGTTCTTGAGTTAATATTTCATTTTCTTCTTTGAATCAAAATTACTTTTGCATTCTCCCTGCAGTATTTTGCGCAATAATTCTTTTAGCGGAATCATTCCTGAATGGATCGGGGAGCTGAAGGAGTTGGAGATCTTGGATTTGGGATATAATAATTTCAGTGGAACACTCCCACCTGAATTTGGCTGTAATGTTGCACTCACAACCCTGTAGGTTTAAAACTAAACTTTTCAGTTATTATTAGGGTCATCTTTCCTCTAATATTTTTCCTGTCCATATCCTAAATTTCTTTCCGTCCTACTTTGCCAGTCTTGTGGACAACAATGAGCATCTTGGTGACTTACCTCCTGATGGACTTCTGATGCTTTCTGAATCTCAAGCAGATGAAAATCAGCTTTCTGATGCAGCTGAAGGATCATCTTGCCACAGAAGATCCGTTGCTTGGTATGCCAGCACAATAATTTGAAGCTGTTTTTGTGTGGGTCAAATATAGTACCTCAACCTGGTAGACCATGGGAAATCCCTATATGTTTACAGGTGTGCCTGGTTTTTTAAGTAACCTTTTGATGGAAGTCACGTGGAATTGCCATAATGCCACAGCCGAACCAGAAAAAAAAACTTGAATGTAAAATGTTTGGATACATTCCTGTGTTCACAAGTTTAAAAATGTAAATTGGGGTTATAGATGGTGGAAACAGTCGATTACCCACTTTTGCCACAGTACATCTGTTATTTCAATTTCATTCATTTTATGATTTTGAGACTTTGAGGGATTTTAAACATGGTTCTGGAACTTTATTTATGCTTATCATTTAAAGTATGCTTTTTATCTTTGCCAGGAACGTTGCCCAAACTGAAGACATGTTTCACAGGAGACTGTTGGAAAACGCAGTAAATAAACCAGCACAGGCACCAGCACCGTCACCATCACCTAGTTTTGTACCGCCATCACCATCACCATCACCATCACCATCACCATCACCATCACCATTACCATCACCAAGGGCAAAATGGGTTCCCCCTACTCCAACGACTTCTACACCTGCTTCAGTGCCTTCCCCTGCAGCATCTTCGCCTAAAGAAAGCAAGAATCTAGTTGCAATATTGGCCGGAGCAATAGGGGGTGCCATTCTAATTTCAGCCATTGGTGTATATCTCTGTAAAAGCAATAAGGTAGCTACTGTCAGACCTTGGGCGACAGGATTAAGCGGACAGCTTCAGAAAGCATTTGTAACTGGTAATTCTTCTCTCTCCAGGGGAAAATAAAGAAAAGAACTTGATTTGGTTTGCCATGTCATTAGTATTGTCAACATGACATTTCATGACTAGTTTTAGAGCAGCAACCTTATATGAGTATGAGTTACAAGTTTAAAAAAAGAAAAAGAGAGAGAAAACCAGTCATAGATGATAACCAGTCGATTCAAATGATCAAACTCTGACCTGGATGATTGAGGTGATGTGATATATGATTGGGCATTTGCATTGCAGGTGTTCCAAAGCTCAAGAGATCAGATCTTGAAGCAGCTTGTGAAGATTTCAGTAATGTAATTGGTTCTTCGCCAATTGGTACAGTTTACAAAGGGACACTGTCTAGTGGAGTCGAAATAGCTGTGGCCTCTGTTGGAGCGACATCTGCCAAGGATTGGTCAAACAGCTTAGAAACACAGTTTCGGAGGAAGGTATTTCACAAACAAATTGCATTGGATTGATAAACATATGGCCCTGGACCAGGTGTGGCTTTTATGGGTCCAACCGTCCGAGACTCTCTAATTGTTTCTGTGGTTATGGTTTCAGATTGACACATTATCAAAAGTCAACCACAAGAATTTTGTCAGCCTTCTTGGATATTGTCAGGAAGATGAGCCTTTTACCAGAATGATGGTATTCGAATATGCTCCAAATGGAACACTGTTTGAGCATCTACACAGTGAGTAGCTTGCTTTCATTTTTGGGTAATTTATTGTCAGGCAATAGAAATATGGACATATAATCTCAAATATCAGTGAACTACTTTTCCTTGAGTTGTTTCCAAGCGCCAGTTATTGTTTTGAGAGAAGTACTAGGTGAGGTTAGCCAAAAAAATGGAATATGGTGGTTGCAAGGTTCCAAACTCACTTTTAACTTCGAAGACTCAGAGCCCAATTATAATAGTAGAATAGGATTTGTTACAGCCTCACTGGCCAAGTCATAACATTTTTTTGTTTCACCAATATGTCTATATCATTAACTTCGGATATCTAGGAGCTCCATAATGTTATCATTGTGACCATCAGATTTGTCCCAAAATGACTTTGGAAGTAAAATTTATTTGTCTCTTATAGTGTATGTGAACCTCCTCTTACAAAAAATAGCAAGAGACTTATTTTGTATATTTAACTTTCAGGTAGAGTGAATTTGACTTTGTTTTCAATTACTGTCATGAACTCATACACAAGTTATCTGTATCTCATGTGGAAAAAAGTTATGCTGCAGATTGGAAATTAATCATTTTGTTTCATTGATGTGGCAACCTCTCAATCAAGTTCTGAAATTATTCTTCTTTCTATACCTTGAAACGTTCAATGTTACGAAGACTGTTCATTACTTTTCTCTTTGGCCCTGGCCATTAAATGAATGGCTGAGGTTGCAAATCATTAAAGATTTTGGAAATTTATGTTCGAGTAAAGGGTTTGAGGTTGAAGCATTTTTTTTTATAAGTGGTTTGAGGTTGAAAGTTGAAACATAATCAGACATTGATAGATTATATACTCTCCTTGAGAGTTTGTGTATTAATATTTAATATCATTTGATTTATTTCTAAGTTTGGGAGGTGTTTTTGTCTTTTATCTCCTAACATTGTTGTTAAGATAATACATTTTTCATGGGCCCTGCAGTAAAAGAGGCTGAACACTTGAACTGGGGCATGCGACTGAGAATTGCAATGGGAATGGCTTACTGCCTCGAGCATATGCACCAACTGAACCCGCCTATAGCCCACCACAACCTCAACTCATCAGCTGTCCTTCTCACTGAGGATTATTCGGCCAAATTATCCGAGTTCAGTTTCTGGAATGAGATAGTTACAGCTGAGATAGAATCAGCTGGAATAAAGAATTTACATACACCATCAGTAGATCCAGAAAGTAATGTTTACAGCTTCGGTGTCATATTATTCGAAATCGTTACTGGTGGGCTTCCTTATTCCGTGGACAATGGTTCACTTGAAGACTGGGCATCTAATTATTTGAGAGGGCGGCAACGGCTCATAGAAATTGTTGACCCAACTTTGACATCCTTTCATGAGGAGCAACTGGAACTAATGGGTGAAGTGGTAAAATCTTGCGTCCATCCTGACCCTAGACAGAGACCAGCGATGAGAGAAATCAGTGCAAGATTGAGAGCCATAACTGGAATAACGCCTGAAGGAGCAAACCCAAAACTTTCTCCTCTATGGTGGGCAGAGCTTGAGATTACGTCTGCAGATGCAAGCTGAAGTGTACAGCTTGAAAACCAGGAATTTTCTACAGTTGATGAGGGCCCTAAAGAAATGCCTGCATGTTGATATCAGATATGGCTTGTATTTCTTCCAGAGTAATCGAAATGACCTGTATATAACTCATCTAGGCAAATCTGGCTTTATCATTTTTACTTTTACCGTGAAACTATGGAAGCACACAATAGCATAAGCATGCCTGAGTCAAGCTAAGGCATATCGTCTTTCTTTTTTTTTTTTTTTTTTTTTTTTTTTTTTTTTTTTTTTGTCTTTTTAAATAACAGTTGCCATGGTCAATCAAAGTTCTGCAATCAATCCTCTTCATCCTATCTATTGGCCTCTGCCGCATTCTTTGCACGGGCTTTGATAAATATCCCTCTCAGTGTCTTGACATCGAAAGGACCTCGTAATATTAATATATCATTTCTCAGTAAAGAGTATATATCTAAAAAAACTTACCTTGTCATTCCTATTGGCTAGTAAAAGCATATATTCCTCTCAAATATCTTGGACCAGTGCTGAGAATAGAACTCTTTTGCCGTGCTTTTTACAACTGGCTGTCCATTATAAAAACGTGATGCCAAAGTCTGTCCGGGAAATGCTAATATAAATCATTGTTGGAGTCATTCTTTTTCAGTCATAGATCGCATGCAAATGGTGGGTATAAATTATACACACTCCTCGGTTGATACAGGGAGAATTAATTTGCCAGATAATTTGAAGCCTCTCTCTCTTTATCCATTACTTAAAAAAAAAAAAATCAAAGGTATAGATGTCTTTTTTTTTTTTTAAGAATAATTCTTCTTACAATCTATATCTATAGACTACATTACAAGCCTAATAGAAATACTTCTGTTTAATGGATAAATGAATGAATTTTTTAGATTTTTGAAATATTTGATTTGCAAATAAGAATGTTTTAGTCAATTTTAGAATAATTGAGATTCTTCTATTTATTCATTGCTTGGACAATAAAAAAATTTATAAAAATAAATTGTATGTAGCATTGCCTTTTTTTTTTGTTTTTTTAATTCTAATGTAGCGAGGTGGCCTTCACGTTTATGCCTCTTTGGAAGTAATGCTAGTCGTTGACATGAAGAGCTTAATCTTATGTACTAGTTCGCACGTCCTTCAAAAAAGCAATGCAAGAATCGCCCCATCATGAGAATCGACATACTATAAATCCTACGTGCCCTATCATTGTCAACATCCATCCCAAAGCAAAGCACTCAGTTTCCTGCTAGCCTCTCCAAGCCCTGATCACTCAAAGCAAGAAAAATGGCAAGCAATCGGCTCTTGATCATCCTCGTCTCATCACTCTTGTTCCTCCAGTTGGCCTTCCCTACCCTCATGGCTGCCGAACCATCGAAGAAAACCGACGTGGTGGTTGAAGGCGTGGTGTTCTGCCAGAACTGCGAGCAGGCTGGAACATGGTCTCTGGCTGGGGCCAAGCCAATCCCTGCTGCCAAAGTCAGCGTCATTTGCAAGAACCACAAGGATCAAGTCAGCTACTACAAAGTGTTCGAAACAGATGGCAACGGTTATTTCTATGCACAACTCCAAGGCTTCACAATGAGCCAAGCTCTATTAGAGCATCCCCTCCAAGCTTGCCATGTTAAGCCTGTCTCTTCTCCTCTTCAAAACTGCAACCTCCTTACCAATGTTAACTACGGACTCTCTGGATCCCCTCTTCGTTACGAGACCAAGAAATTCTTTGGAACCAACTATGAGGCTGTCGTCTACGCTGCAGGCCCCTTGGCATTCCGTCCAGAACATTGCCCTCTCCCCACTCACTTCTAATCATTTCTACTTCAACCCAATTGCCGTTTGCCAATCGATTAATCCTCGTCTTAATTATAATTATGTTTCAAATTTTCTTTCATTTCTATATTGGGATTGACAATATAGATGTTAATGGGTATTGATATGAGAAATAGAAGGCATTTGTTCTTTTTCATGAATAAAGTATTGTGATGCTGTACAAAATTATTCTGGGATGCAGCGAGTTAATGTTGCATTTTCTCTTTTGGTTCGCTTTTTAACCCTCCCACTAACTCTTAACTACATAGACCTAAGTTGGCTTAGAACAAAAATAAAAAAAACAGCGAGAAAAGAACTCATGTAAATATATAATAAAGAACATGGCTCACAGAATTTCTTTTTCATCCGTAACAAATCCAACATTCCTGAAATCTCAAAGGCATTCCAAACATCTTAAAACTACAATGGCATTCCAAACATCTTATTTATATCATCCATGGCCTCCTTTGTAAACACAGTTGGCTCAAACAGATCACGCTCTCTTGATGTTCCGGGCAAGTTTGGCTGCAGCTGAACTTCCTTGTCTTCTAGGTCGTCATCGACAAGTATTGAAAACCCACCGAAATCTCTTTCGTGCTCTGGGGCTTTGTCCTGCTTTTTCGATCTCTTTCTCCGTACAAAATCCATAGGTTTCCCAAACATGTTATTTATGTCCTCCATAGCTTCCTTCAAGTTGATTGTGGGTTCTACCAACCCATGGTGGCAAACATTTTCAACTTCTGGCTCATCTAAAATAGTTGACCCAACAAACCTACGAACAACTGTGTCCTCTCTAAACTTTGACCGAGTCAAGCTCTCTACATTCTGATCATCAGAACCTTCAGATTCAAAATCCTTTGGACTAGGAAACACAAAAGCATTTCCACACGAAGCAGAAGAGATGGAACCTTCTGTCTTATTTAGAACATCATGCTGCTCAATGTTATCCTTTTCCTCATTTTTCTCCCCAACTTCACCACCTTCCTCATCATCAACATAGATTTTTAGTGGCTCCTGATCAGACTGGCAAGTACCTTCTTCCTTTGGTTCGCTTGTACGTGATCTCCAACCAACTGGAACTGCCTCTATAGGTTCTCGAAACATGCTATTAATGGCACACATGGCCTCCTTCATGTTTATTGTAGGATCTACCAGTCCATGATGGCAAGCATCTTCAGCTTCAGACTTTCCAACAATGACAGTGTCTACGAACTTCAGTTCCTCTGACTCTCTTTTAGTAATTACTTGATGCTTAGAGATACCTCCAGGTGCGATAGTTCCAACAAATTCCTTCTTCGCAGGCAGATCTCGATTACAAGAATTTTCTGAGACCCTAGAATAATTAGGTTCCATTAATGGCTTCAGCCTCAGAGGACTTTCCTCTAAAATCTTCTTATGATGTTGATCATCAGGGAGTGTTACAGGTAAAGTTCTGTCATGCCGGCTTCTTGTAAATATATCCTCAACTCTGCATATATTTTCATTGTTTTCTTCAGTTTTACTTCTATTTAGATGAATGCTACTGGCAGATACCAGTCTTTTGGCAGCTTTTCCTTCTTGGCGCTGCAAGACATCTGCTCATAGTTAGATAACCAATATTTAACAGAGTCCATATACAAAGGCTATATAAAGCACTACCAGGGCCCTCTTGTTCTTGTATCTCGCCATGCGGTGAAGGAACTGCTCATATGATTTCTGCAATTCATCAATAGGCTCTGCAAAGCTGCTCAACAGTCAATTTAACCGTGAATACCACTATTTCCCAAGCTTTCACCAAATAATATGAGTATATTCATTAAATGGTTTATTCACCAAGTTTTTATTCCATTATTGAGGGGGGGCCAAGGTTCAACAGTTCTACCAGCACGAGAATTAGTCAATATGAGAAGTCTTCATATCAACAAGATATTAGCCCTAGGACCCACTAGACATTGAAACATTGTTATAATAAGTTCAAGATATTAGCTCTCCAAAACAGATTTATCTGCAGATGTGTCCTGTACTTTAGAGATTGATTGAAAAGCCTCTCTGTTGCAAGCTGGCATTCATAGGCTCCCATACTTACATTACACTTTCGAAGCTTTTCCATTAGTCCAAGACACATGGGCAATATTCCAAAAAAATAAAAAAATTACATATAAATGATTAGAGCCCTAAACATGGTTAAAATTCAAACTTATTGAACATAGAGCATTGAGCATAGCAAGGACACCAGAGCCTTCGAAGCAAGCATCTAGGCATAGCATATAAACTAGAACACTTAGGTGGCGTGTTGTTGTTTCAAAGTCCAGAGCACTCACTTAAATTGACGCCAGCTACATTACAAAAGAATTAAAACTTCATTTTAATACCACTAAGGATGGAGACTCAATAGTCCTTAAATTATTCCCATGTGGTTTCGCGTGTAATAGGTCCTGGTTTGAATCCGAATAGGCGAATATGTATTTGCCTTAGACTGACTTCTTTTTGTTTCTGAGATACCTTCATTTTCAGTCTCTCGTTTAAAGCCCTTCAGGACTACTAGTATTAGCTGCCTAAATATTCCTTGAATTCCCTAATGCGGCTAGAGTTTTAAGTTATTGCTCAACTCAACTTGAGGGAGCGTCTGTAGTTTCCCGCTGTCTAAGTCTTTATTGTTTCGTTATTGACAGAAAGGTGTTACTGTGGTCACGTCTAGGTAGGGAGGCTAACTGCCTTCTTCTACCCTTTGTACTCAGGTTAAAAAAGAATACTTCATTCAAATGCGATGAACAAATGCGGAAAGGATTTGATTTCCCTTTCAGGTGTTTGAACACCCAAAAAAGTTGAAAAATCAAAATGTAGAATAAAACTTACTTCTGCACACCCAAATGGTACATTTTCTCCGCCTCCTCAAATTTCTTGATCTTCTCGAAGTACAGAGCATATCCCTGGTAGAACAATGATCGCTTTGTCCCAATGTGGTTCGCCTCCATGGTCCTCAGAAGCGCTCTCGGATCGTCCACAAAATCCATCTACTCACAAAGCATTTAAACAGATAACTAAAGCTGGACACCTAAAAAACTACTCCCAAACCATAAGATTCCAAACTTGATATTAACAGTCTTCTATTTTTCGCCCGAATCAAACAACGGTTACATAAATAAACAGAAGTTGAAGGACCTACAACCAAAGTCGTCGACAAAATAATCAAAATAGATATGGGTTTTATCAGTTACCAACTGTAACCAGACGCGGAGGTACCGCAAGTCATTTCTGTAACGCCGATCGGAGTCGAAGGTCTGCGCGCACTTCTGCAAAAACCTGGGGAGCTTCTCCTGGAGAATTTGAGAAGGCAGCGAGTCTTTCATCTTTCGGATCCCTCTAGAGCCAAATACACAAAATCCAAACAATAAAAAGAAAAGGAGAGACCCAAACCAATGAAGCGAACGCAAAATCACAGAGACAGAAATGGGGGTATACCGGATCCAAGGGAGAAGAGGATCTTTGCCAGAGTATGTTTTGATGTCCGAGATCAAGGAGGAGAAGAGGTCGGGGGTGGTGTTGTCGGCCATGGTTTTGGGGCAGAGTTGATGACAGAGATATGTAGCGGTGGTGGTGCCTGGAGCCAAGACACCAATTTGAATTTGCGGTCGGGTTACGTAAGGGTTCTGGGGAGATACGAATTTTTATTTTTTTATTTTTTCAAAAAGGATAAGAAGAAATTTATAAAGAGTATTTTTATTAGATTATTTAAAATTAAATTTCTATAATTATATATATATTAAAAAAATTAGTTATATTTAATTAAAAATAAGAAGAAATTTATAAAAAGAGAAAATAAAAATATTTTTTGTCTTCAAAAATAAATAATAAAACTAAAAGTTTTGTCAAATTTGATTAATGTTTGGACAAAATTTTAACTTTATTATTTACAAAAAATATTTTTAGTCTCTTTTCTCAATTATATTTTCTCACTTTTGATCAAATATGATCAAATTTTTTTTTGATAAATATGCAAATCTGTATTTTTTAAATGATAGTTTTAAATCATTCAATGAGAATGTTCTAATCGCATCAGTAACGTATTAAAGTTCGATTATCTTCAAGAGCATTGTTAGATAGTATCTACATTCAACAGACTCATTCGTACATGAATAGTAATATGTTATTAATCATGTAAGAGTGAGTGTGATGAGTGTAAATACTTTCAATCATTTTAGTATCTCTAATTTATAAAAGAAAATATAATTCCATGTCAAAAATAATATATATATATATATATATATATATATATGATTCTCTAGTTATTATTGTTATTCTTACACTCTGCATCTATTAAAAAAATTAAAAAATCAAAACGAATGTATGATATAGAAAAAAGACCATTAATGTCATTAGAGTTTAGCAACCTTAAAAAAAACATGCTTCATTTCCAACTACTCCAAAATTAGCTAACCCATCAATAAGGAAATTTGTTTTACAATAAACACGTTGATTGCCGCTTGCTTACTTCATTTCCATAGTTCGTAAGGGCGTCAAGGATGTTGAAAAAGCTCTATTCAAGGAATCATTCGATCAAATTGCATTTTACAATTGACAAATACTATTGGAGTGATTATCGTATTTATTCTTCTTCTTTTTTTTTTCCCTTGATTCACTATCCATTCAAAATTGTTAGGATACAGAATATTTCAATCATCTAATCATTTAAAATGCAACAATTTTCATCTATTGAACTTGACACTTATATTATAATCTATTTTCAACCATTCTTTTTCCCTCGACATGGACGGAACAATTATGCCATGCAGCATTATTATTTATTGTATGTTTTATAATCTCTTTGGTTGCATTCTTTTTATCATATGGTTTGTCATCTTTAATCATATTTGTCTTATATAACAAATTTAAGTGGTTATTAGATATTGACATGCGATACTACCTAGAAGACAAATTTAAGTTTCTTATATCATTGGAAGTGATTTTTCTATTTTTAATATAGAGATTATTTTCTAAAACTATAATCTCTACTGTTAAGTCTTTGAACCTGCAAGAATAATTTAATGACAGCCAAAATCTTAAAGAGTCCACCAGACTATACAAATGAAGACTTGCATAATATAGACAATCTATTTGAATAATAAAAGAGATGTGCAAAGTGGCTGTTGCGGGCTGCAACGCACAATGGCTACAGTCCAAATTTTTTCATACTAAAATGGATAATGATGATGTCAGAAGATTCTCAAACAATTACACCTGTATGACTGATGTCTTGTCCTACTATCCAACACATGATGAATTTTCTGCTTTAAAAAGATGCTTCTTATTTATAAAATAAAAAATGCAGTTTAGAATAAAAGAGAAAAATAAGTAGAGCACAAAGTAGATTCCTTCTTATCTTTTTTTTTTTTTTAGAATCAATCATGTAATGTATAATATAAATAAGAGTGATTCCTCAACTCACGAGACATCGAACTCTCAGTCTCTCTCTTTTATACAAATTTCTCCCAATGATAGAAGTTTGTGTTGTTTTTTTATTTCCGTCTTGAATCTAGTCAAATATTATTTCGCACTTGCTATTTATCTACTCTGGTATAAGAGCAAAATAACATTTTTGTAAGTTATTTATCTTTCTACTATATAAGTTTATTTGTTGCTTTGTTTTTCATTTCATTTCTAGTTATTCTAAAACCTATACGGCTTGGCATATTCTAAAGCCTACATTTTCTATCATCTCATTTCTTCTCTAATTCATGTCTTCTCATTTCTATCATCTCTACGTTCTATTCAACAATATTAAACTTAGTCTTCTTAAATAATATAAGTCATGAAAAAGTATTTAACTGATTTTATATCAATATCCAAACAAAAAATTACTTAGAATATATTTATATAATTATTGAAAAAAAAATGAAATGAGAAATAACATTTGTATTAAAAGGAAAAAAACGCTTACTCAATTCTTTTTTATTGAATCCATCTCTCTTTGAGATGATAGACTCTCTCTTTGAGAGCCTTCCTCCACTAGGCCGTCAATCCTCCCCTCCAATCAACCATTCTCACCCTCCAAAATCTCACTAACAATCCACCTCCGCCTTTCTTTACCTTTCTCTCTATTAGTCATTTTCGTATTTGACCCCTCCATTCCAAAAATAGACTTTCAACCCCTTCTTTTGTGCAAATTTGTCCCCCTTCAACCCATCTTACCATACTTCTCTTATTAGATTATATTTCAAATTTAATTTTCAAATATTATTCAAATGCCCTATCCAAATTTTTTTTTGAAATTTTTTCTATTATATTTTTTCTTAATCTCACATTGATTAGACAGTGACATATTTAATAGTTTATAACTGAACGTATTTCACTATATATAAAATAAATAAATGGGTAGACACACTCTAGAAGTGTCACCCAATGCGAAGCACTGATCTCACGTGTGCGTGCGACGTATTGACGTTTTAGACGCACTTAACACTTCGTACTTCGCATGTATGCATCGTTGTAAGTAACGAAATTATTTTATTAAACGAAATAATGTGTCTGATCATTTTTTTGACAGTTGTCGGTTAACTGTCTGTTACAGTTATTTTGGTTATTAAGATAGTAACTGTTATAATGCTTTATTGTTTCTCTTCAGACAATAACTGTCAAATTCATAATGAAACTGAATCGTTGTGTTTGCTGCTATCGCATCTAATCGTTCAAAAGATTAGTGTTCAAAATTTATAATCTGCACACTATATAAATAATGATGTATCTCGAGAACATAATTGTTTTTTATTCCCTTTTGTAGAACTCTACATGAGTGAGAGGTAATATATGCCTAAGAGACAGATTAACAATTGCATCACTACTCATTTCTTCTAATCTCTATTCATATTCTGATTCTAACATCTCTCTTCCACTTTTCAGTAAAGCACTCGAGATGTCCCTCGTGTTTTTTGCTTTCCACTTGCTACAAATGTCGATGGATCCTTCCAATATAGATATCTTAGTGCAACAAACAAAGGCACTTTTTTGGGATGATATTATTTTGGAAGCTTTCACAGATATCGCTGCAAAGTATAATGATCAAGTCTTGGTTGGTAAGCTTGTTTCTCAGAAACCTTTAAATAGGCTTACTTCCATCCTACCATAAAAGCAACTTAGAACTTTGCCCCAGATCTTGAGATTGAAGATCAGTTTTCCAATGCCTTTCTTTTTAAGTTTTCAAATAGAGAAGAAAAAATGCGAATTTTCAACAATCGTCCATGGAAATTTTGTGGTTTTCACATGGTTATCAAGGAATGGCTCTTGACTTTAAGTCTTGAGGAGTTAGATCTTGTGTCTTCAGTGTTTTGGATTCAAGTCTACGGACTTCCTCCAAACATATGACGAAATATACTGCAAGAGATATTGGCATGGTTCTAGGTAAACTCTTAGAGATAGATCCCCAATCATTTGCCAAAAAACAATGCCACTCATTTCTTAAGGATCTGGGTTGAAATAGATACTTCAAAACCCTTTGCAGACAATTTCTTATTCCATAGAGTTAATATGTACCCTGTAAATGTTAAGTTCAAATATGAGAGGTTGTCCAATTTTTGTTATAGTTGTAGATGTTTGGGCTATATCCTTCAAAACTGCACTTAAAAGTTCACATAGGATGACATAAACTTAGTCCTAAAATGCGAGTTGAACTATATGATAACAAAAAATCTTCCCAAGAAGACAAGATCTAGAAAAAGCTTTCAATTGGAAAAAGTTTTGGAAACTTAGAATCCAGGAGATTAAAACTTTTCCTCTGGAAAGTATCCAATGATATTCTTCCTACAAAGAGCAAAATCAATACTATCATCTTGTTGGACGAGGAATGCAAGAATTGTCCTCTTTGTAAAGAAGAACCAGAAGATCTTACCTATCTTTTTCATAAATGTTGTTACTCAAAGATCTTATGGAGAGATTCGGATTGACCCTTTGACCTAATGGTCTTTGCCAATAACCCCATCACTAACTAGATCAATATTATCCAATCTGGGTCCTACTCTTAAAATCTTTGAGGAAGACCATCAAAAAGTTTAGATTTTTGCAGCCTTAGCCATGGATTCCATCTGGCTCATTAGAAACAAATTTATCCATGATAACATTCAATCCAATCCATCCTCCTTCGTTAGTTTTGTAAAGAAGAACTTTAAAGATCATATCTAAGCTTGATCCTAGCTGAAAAATACCACAGTCAAAGATGTGTTTCTCCAAAACACTTAGAATGCTTATAACCTCTCTTTTGATGTTGCGGTCAGCAATTAAGAAAGTATAATTGATGTTCTTTGCAGCAATAATCAGGATAATACCATCTTTGCAAGAACATATTTTATCATCAGCAATAATCCCATTATTGGTGAAGCTTTTGCAACATTATTGACCATCTAGGAAGCTAAAACTCATGGCATATAAATCATTCTAGAATGAGACTCAAATTTGGTCATTCCAGCAATCAATAATTCCTCACAAATCTATGACTGGATCATCACGCCAATTACAGATACATCAAGACTCTTCTTAATACCTTTAGATTTTGGATGTGAGAAAAATTTATTGATTGACGAATCGATGCGCGCACAATATGATGCAATAGATAACAACAATGCAATAGATAACAACAATGTAAGTCTTATAAAATATTCCACTAGTTGAGATTCCTCCATGTCTTTTGCATTTTGGAAAGGATTCTCCTAAGAGCTAATGTTTTTTGTTTTGTGTATTGTATCTAGAATCTTAGATGTTTGTATCTCTATTTTGTTTAATATAATTACTTATCTCGATAAAAAAGAAAAAAAAAGAGAGAGAGAGAGAGAGAGAAAACACTTGAAGTACAGTAAAAAAGTAAAAACAACGAGAAAGAAAAAAAAAATCAATTACAGACCGCTGTTAAAACTTAAATCCCAATATCAATGGCACTACCCCGCTACTGTCACCAGTACTCGATTCAATTCACCGCCGCCGCTCCCAACTCTGTCGCCGTCTCTCTCTAAATCGCGCGGAATGGAAAATTCTGTCGAGGAAAAACAAGCACGAACCCTGCCAAACCCTAATCCCGACCAAGATGAAGACCAAGACCCCTCAGATGCCAACGAAAATGAAAACGATGTCGTGGACGACGACGAAGAAGAGGAAGAAGATGAAGTAGAGGAGCAAGAACAGCCACCGAAGCCCCTATCCCGAGAGGCCCAACTAAGCGCCCATAAGTCGAAAATGGACGACCTCTTCCGCCGAATGCAGACCGAGAAGGTCAATCTCCGAGTCCACGACGTGTTGATCAAGGGCAACACCAAGACCAAGGAGTGGCTCATCGAGGCCGAGCTGGAGGGCTTGAAGAGTGCCAGCACGCTGCAAGGTCTGCTCGAGGCGGCCGGGATTGCCAATGCGAGGCTTCAGCAGCTCGATATTTTCGATTCCGTTAAGGTCACGCTCGATTCGGGCCCGTCGGAACTTCCCGGGACCGCCAACGTCATTGTAGAGGTAGTCGAGACCAACAACCCTCTCTCTGGGGAGTGCGGCGCTTACATGAAGACCACGGTACGGTATATTTTTCGGCGTTTTGATGTTTTTATTAAGGTTAGGGTTTTAATTTTCTGATGAATGAGTTCGCGATGTGCCTGGTTGCTGAAATTCTGGAGAAGTTGGAAAATAAATGGAGAAGTTGGAAAATAAATTTACATTTTGCACACGCACACGCACACGCACACATTACCTGTCCACGACTCCACATTAGCACATTTATGTATGTATATATGTATGTACGCACGTCTGTCTAGCCTAGAGATGTAAATGTTCTTTTGGGAAAGATGCACATCTGTTGTTAGTTGGATATCCATATGATATTCCGATGACACAATTGCATTCGCATTTAAAAAATTTACATATATTTATTTGGATTTCTAATGTTCATGGAGGCTTTAATAGCATGGTTATCTTATTATAGGGAAAGATGCACGTGTTTGTTAAGTTGGTTATCTACATAGACATACCGATGACACAATTGCATTTGCATTTAAAAAACTTACATATATTCATTAGCACTTCTCATTGTTTATGGAGGCATTAATAGCATAGTTATGGTGTTGAATTGTCCAACCAGGCCAAATGATATTAGTGTACATGAATGTATGAGGATGCTACATGACATATCATTTTTGAATTCTTACAATGCTTTTGTAGGCTAGATCTTGGACTGTTGAAGGTTCTCTCAAGTATAAAAACTGGTTTGGTCATGGGGATGTTTGGGATGGGTCAGTGGCATATGGTCCTAACCAAACATCAGAGGTCAGTGCTGGTGTTTTTTTGCCCAGATTCAAAGGATTGTTAACTCCTGTGCTGGTACGAGTATCCTTGCTCTCCCAAGATTGGCAAGAGTTCTCTTCTTATAAAGAACGTCTGTTGGGCCTTTCTCTTGGATTGCTCTCCACCAGGCACCATGACTTAGCTTACAACCTTGGATGGCGTATCTTAACGGATCCATCAAAAATGTCATCCAGGTCGGTAAGGAGGCAGCTTGGACATAGTTTGCTTTCGTCTTTAAAGTACACATTTAAGATTGACAGGAGGAATTCACCCGTGAGGCCTATTAAAGGATATGCTTTTGTTTCTACCACTCAAGTAGGTGGCCTTGCACCAGATCACAGGAGCTTGCGGTTTTTGCGTCAGGTTTATTGCTGATCTTTTGTTTTTGCTTTTGGTTTACCTTATAATTTTTCCAAGTTTACTTAAAAAAGCATTTATTAGCTTGTGTTTAATTTTCATATCAAGCATAATGACTTGTTTTGATTCTGGCTGATTAATTTATATGCAGTTTGTTTTCTCGGTAGTTACATGTATGTCAATGCAATCAGTTTAAGTAGTAGGTACTTATAATCCAAGTGAACATAGCCTGCCAAATGGGAATTACTATTGCATTGGGACTCCAATTTTATGAGTTTGGGGTGCCTGATTTCTCTTTGAATATAAACCCATAAATAAGTGAAGAGCAGATGGAATGAAGTGTTTTTTTTTTTTTTTTGTGGGAGGGGGGGATGTGCACATGTGATGGACCATAATTGCAGATGTTGGCTATTGTGATGGGGGTACTAAGTGCTAAAAGTAGGTGGTGTGTGAGATTCCTCATTTCTTGAGAATAATGAGTTTTTGTTATTTATAATAGGTTCAATGGGGTTCCAATTGTATCTTGACTAGTCATTTTGAAGTATTGGCCTAGATGTGGTATGGGCCTCCATTGGAATGTTACAAATGATATTAGAGCCTATCCAACTTGAAATGTGGGACTTGAGTTATGCCACCTACGACTAAATACCTCGACAAGAACCTTAAAAATTTAGGGTGGAAGATTGTGACACCCCATATTGAGTAATAAGAGGAGGTGGTGTATGTGATCCCACATTACTTGAGAAGGAGAAGTTCTTGCTCTTTATAACAGGCTCGAAAGGACTCTAATTGTATCACTCACTAGTCATTTTAGAGTATAGGTCCAGACTTGGGCCTCCCTTGAGATGTTACAGCTATAGATTGAATTGGGAATAGATTCTTGTAGAATGAGATTGCTATTCTTTTTTCGTTAATGAAAAGAGCTGTTTGTATGCATGAGTGTTCTATTATGATATAAAAATGACCATGTAATAGAAAAAATTACTGACTATTGGTTTAAGAATCCCAATTTTCGCAAACTTTATACCATCTTGAAGCTGGTCACCTGCTCAGAGGATAAAAAAGTTAATCATTGATTTTTGGTTCATCATATGTACCCATTTTGGTAGCTTTTTCTCGATCTTCGATTTGAAGTTGATAGAACTTCATCTAGTCATGTCCAATATACTCTATTAATCTCTGGGATTTTTTTTTTCTCTTTAACAGGAGTTAGATCTTCGTTATGCTGTACCCTTTGGCTTTTATCATGCTGCACTCAACTTTGGGATCTCTGGTGGTGTTATATTTCCATGGGGCCGTGGATTTTTGGACAAGCCATCACCCTTGCCTGAAAGATTCTTCTTAGGGGGTGATTTCTCTCCAATTTGCACTTTGGGCGGCCCAACAACTGTGTGGGGATTTAAGACAAGGGGATTGGGACCTACAGAGCCACGAAGGCAAATTAAAGATAAACCAAATGATGAGAGTTCTGATTTTCCTGGAAGGGATTTTCTTGGAGGAGACTTTGCTGTTACTGCTTTTGCAGACCTGTCTTTTGATCTTCCAATTAAGTGGTTAAGAGACCGAGGAATCCATGGACACATTTTTGCTGGAGCTGGAAACCTTGCTAAACTGACAGAGAATGAGTTTCGGAATTTCTCTTTTCACAAGTTCCTAGAGTCATTCCGAAGCTCTGTAGGAGTTGGGATTGTTGTCCCCACAAAACTTTTCCGCCTAGAGGTCAGCTATCTGTCCTGATTTTCTTTATCTTAAAAGAAAGCAATGAAGTAATAATCGGGGCTGTGTGATATGATTGATGAAGGGAATTCATTTATGATGTGCTCTTAGATTTCTGATTTACACCTACTTAAAGAAAAAAGAAAAACAAAGATTTCTGATTTACACCCATGGTACTGCCTAGTGCCTGGATGCAATATTCAGCCTACTAGATCTGAGGGTGTGTTGTAAGCAAATTCATCCATGGTCATTTCTAAAAGTGACCTGATTTATGTGGGTGTGTGGCATGCCGCATGCTCTCTCCTTGAGGTTCTCTGTAGAACTCACTCAACTCTGCTGTCTGTGTTTATAAAAGATGAGAAATAAAGATAAAATCGGTGGGTGGAGAGAAACTTTTAGAATTATTCCTCCTTGAAGTTTTCCCTTAAAACTCCCTCAACTCTGCAGTCTCTGTGATATTGGTTGTTTAAGCAAATTTTTTGTTCCTCCTCGAGACAGGTATTATTTCATTGTAACTGGGATGTGATTGCATAGGTTGCTGCTCTTCTATTTTGCTGCTCAGTTTAGCAAGATTACTTTCTCAGGTTTCTAAACTAACATTGCTTGCTGTTTTTGTCAGGGCAACTTCTACTACATAGTCAAGCAACATGATCATGACCGTGGCAAGACTGGCTTTCGTTTTAGCTTCTCTGCTCCATCATAGAATCTGGAAGTTCTTCCATGAACATTTAGGTGACGCACAGAAGGATGAGATTACAGGTGCTCAAAAAAGTTTTTACCAAAATTTTTTTTATTGTTTGACAACTCTCAGTTTGGACTGGGAATGTTATTGTACTTTGAAATCGAGACTTGAAGTCCAGAAAGCATGTAATTTCTGCAATTCAGGAAAATAAAGTTTCAGGTGTTGGCATTAGATTTGGTTTCTCCGTAACAAGGGGGTTGATAAAACAGGGGTACGGTCTCCTGTTGAACGTTTGTCAATATCATAGCTAGTTTCTCGTTTAGTTTCCAAATCTAACTCAACTCATCTCATTCCATTATTATAATTTTTTTAAATTTTCATATGTTTTTTTAAATTTTCATATAAAATATAATAAATAATTTAATTTTTTCAAATATCAAAACACTTATAATATTAAAAATAATATTTTATTCAAATCAACTTAAGTCAGCTCAATTTGACATTCAAAATATGCATTTTCGCAACTATAGTTCCCATCAATTAGGCCTAACGGTTTGTTGCTTCTCTGTGGAAATTGTTATCGCTTAGGTTTCTACGTTACCCCTTCCCGTTAGGTTCACGCTGCAGTTACCCCTTCATATTAATATATATATATATATATATATATTTATATTTATATTTATATTTATATAGATGTCAAGTGACTCATGTTTGAGCGCAAAAATTAATCAACTGATTATAGGGAAAAAGAAATTGAACTTGCTTTTTGAACCGAACTTGGAACTTTACATTATGGTTACTCTTTATCACCAAAGATATTGGATAAGAATAAGGTGACGTTGAATAATTTTAAACCGTGTGAAATTCTAGAATTCTCGTGATAGTTTTTTTTTTCCTTTTCCCAAGTATTAGTCTTCAATTTCGAAATCATTCTATAAGCTCTCATATTTCATTATAATTTAATTTCTAATTTATTGTTATGAGATTAATATACTAAAAAATAAAATAGATTCATGTAGTAAAACAACATTAATATAAATTATCCATGTCAAATTAATTCAAATTAAAAGTTTTGTAACTCTACATTTTCATGAATTTCATAATCCCTATCAAACGAACAAGTAGAGGTTACCATCTCCTTTTTTATCTTCGTAGAAATTATCAATTTCCATAGTCAGAGATTATAAAAAGAAAGGCCAAATTATTGATATTCTGTCTTCCAAAATTATTGCTGGCAAAGAGTACTGCCAGGGACTCCGGGAGGGATTCCCGCCGCGGCTTCGCGGTTGACGTGGCATTTGCTACGTCGTCCTATTATTTAAAAAAAGAAATGAGAAATAGATATACGAATGGGAGGGAGATTGCCCATTTCATTCGATTTTGAAGCTCCCAGGAAAGTAGATTAACCCCCATCGCCGATTCTCAAGCCTTTGCATCCGTGCGTCTCTGATCGTCTTCGGTCGTCGTCTCCGTTCCTGTGTTGCTTTCGCCGTCCCTGTGTTGAGGAACACCGGTTGGTGTTTTATTCCATTTTTTTGCTTTGTATTTGTGAACTGATTGAAATTTAGGGTTTACATTCCATATAAAAATTGTTTCTCTAAGCTAGAAGAGAGTAGGCATTGCTGCTTCTAACTCTCTTAATTTCTTATAGGTTGTTCCATTTTTTGGTTTCTGTTTTGCCATTTTCGTGAATGGTGAGGTTCTAGTTTTTAGTTTTTGCTTCATGCTTGTGAACTGATTCAAATTTAGGGTATTAAAATTATAAAATGCAATTTGTTCATTTATGTTTTGATTACGATCCTGGAAGCAACACGATATTAAAGGCATTTTCTAAGTGGTTTAAAGGCCATAATAAACTCCACATTTATGACAGTATGATATCAGCAACAACAACTGCAGATTTTGTTTTTAATTCAAGGATTTAGTGGGTGAGAACAAACAAAGTTTATTGAATTAATTCAAACGTGAAAGAAACAAACTGGAGCACCTTTTGTGGCCTCATTAAATCATCAAAACGAAAACTCTGCAACAGTAGAAGACATGAGTGTAAATAATTATTTAGAAATGGAAGATATTATATTCTAATGATTTAGATAGTTTCAAATTTTGTTTGGGTACGTGGTTAGGAAAAACAAAACTGTATGAGTTTGATGGATGATTATGAACTTCATTTTTTAATCTTGAACTTTGTTTGGAAACTTTAAAGCGATGACAGAAAAGACAAAAGATAAATTCTTCTATCTAAACTTTGCTTGGGAACTTTAGTAGCCAGTATTAATGTTACAACATTGAATTTCAATAGGGTAATTCAAGACAGATCTTCTCTGTGCTAGAGCTTAGGTTGATGATTTGGAAAATTGAATATTTGTTGATGATTTTTAAAAGATGGTTGAGTTTTTGGATTTATATTATGCTTTTGGATTGTGCTTTTTGGTTATTGGTTACGAAACCATGACATGAAATTTGTTCCATTTTAATTGTTTGGTTATTGTGCTTTTGGATGGATGGAATATTGGTATTAATGTTGGAAATGATTTTTTGTTGTTGTGGACAAATGTATTTGATGGATGTATGGATGGATGAAAAAATGATATTGGTACAATGCATGGATGAAGATTTTTTAACTTTGATATTAATGTTGCAAGTACCTTTATTTTAGCAAATTTTTCGAGTTGAAGATTTTTTAGTTTTGGCATTTACCAATGTTGCAGATCTTATTTTTTGGATGAGCATGGATGTTTTCTTGGCATTACCAAATGCATGTTTTCAGTTCATGTCCATATATATATATACGCGCACACATGTATATATTCAGATGGGAGAGAAAAATTATATGGATTATAATTGGTCAAATTCTAATATTAGCCACTTTTGTATTCCCTTTTCAGGCACAACTTGTCCTTTATTATCTGAGCTAGAATTATCCTTTAATTATTATTATTTTTTTTTTTGGTTGAATCCTTTGTGTTTAACCATCCTTTACATGACATAATTGCACTATAAATTATATAAATTGATATATTACAACTTAAATCCTAACCATAATCTGCATGAAGTTCCAATACTTAAGTCTTTTCTTATATTTTGAACCTTTTATTGCAGGGGGTCTTGATGATAGTGGTGCAGCAACTGTAAGAGCATTAGTGCATTGGCAGTATGAGCCTACTTCTAGAGAAAAGCACTCAATACCGGATAGGCTTAATGTTCTGGGTCCTCATTATATTACTTTTTATGGTCTGAGATCATATGGCAGACTTTTCAATGACGCTCCTGCGGCTACAAGTCAATATTGTAATAGAAGTAGTAAAATTAGTAAAATTGGAAAGTTTATATGTATGTGGAAACTCTTTGTATTTGTTAAGACTTGAATATTCTCATATATGTGGAAGCTCTTTGTATTTGTTGAGACTTGGAAAGTTTATATGTATGTAGAAGCTCTTTGTAAACTTGAATATTCTCATGTATAAATTTTCAAGATGTATGGACTTGAATATCCATGATGGATGAAGTTCTTTTTTTTTTTTATAGGATGGATGAAATTTAATATTCTGGAAATGGGTAAATTTATCTTTTGGAGATGTGTTGAACAACAACAGATATTACATAATTAAATGAGTCAAAAAACATTCATTACAAAAACCCTTTTACAACAAAGGATTCAAAATACTTCCATTAAAGATAAGAGTATTGTTACAAAAGTCCAACAATATTCATTACAATGGATTCAAACTTAACTCATTTAATAAAGCACCTATGTTGTACAAACACACAATAGGTGCGCAAAATACTTAACAACACTTTCAAAACACTTCATTACAAGGCTCATATGGTTCATCATAATTCCTTCTATGCCCTCCGAACCCTTTATGCCTTGCATATTTTATATAGTGACCATCGGACATCTTCCTTACTAGAAAATGTCATTCCAACCTTGAGTTCTTCGACACCATCAACCTTGGATTCTTTGACACCATCATTAACGTTGGGCCATCATCAACAACTATTTCATCATACTCATTCCGATAACTTTATGTCGGAAGCCATATTGACTTAGTCTTAGAAAACCTACAATCACATTCAACAATTATCAGCTTAATCATAGAAGAGATTAAAAATAATAAAAGGTTTTCTTCAATTGTTTAAGATACTTTTTTAAAATAGAGTCCTTAAAACCAAGAGGGAAACTTTATTCTAGCATCAATAATATATTTATAAAGATTTCATGCAACAGAGTTCAATTTTTTATTAACAATATGTAGGTTTCAAGAACAGAGCATGATCTATATCATAGCATGATCTATTTTACCTTAGTTTTTCTAAAAGAACTCTTTGTTAATTTCAATCCACTTATCTCAAGAAAAAACAAATACATTTACACTGTTAGATTTAAGATTGAGACAAATTCCAATGTCAAAGATCCTAAAAAATTACACTAAGTTGAAATAAATGGAAAAGATCCCTCAACTTAAAAAAAAAAAAAAACTGTATCTAACCTATAAACATGGCTAAGCTCATATGATCAATAATAATAAATAAAAGAATGCAAAAAAATATTACCCACTCTGCTTATTCTCATTTCATGAACAAATATAATGAATGAGATAAAAGTTTCAACAAAATTAACACATATATATGGTTGAAATCAATACATTTTTTCTCAAAATTGCAAATATTATCTAATTCTACTTGCTCTAATTTTTCCAACGAACCAAATATAGTTGAAATTGAATAAAAAAATCAAGTCAAAGCTCCTCTCAAAATTGCAAATATTATCTAATTCTACTTGCTCTAATTTTTCCAACGAACCAAATATAGTTGAAATTGAAAAAAAAAATCAAGCAAATCTCAACACACACACACACACACACACACACACACACACACACACACACACACACACACACACACACACACACACACACACACACACACACACACACACACACACACACACACACACACACACACACACACACACACACACACACACACACACACACACACACAGAGAGAGAGAGAGAGAAGAGCAAAAGACTCCATGGAATGGAAACCGAATCAAAACGAAAGGAATAAAATATGATAGGAGTGTGTACGCGGGTCAAGGATTTTATGTGGAGTAAGGGCTTCGATTTCGTAGGGCTTAGGATAGGGATTTCATGTGGAAGACGATGGGAGGGAAGACAAAGCATCGAGTTTGAAGGGACTGCGTTGATTTTGCCGAGAAATGTGAGGCTTTTGTGAGTTGATTTTAATGGTGAAAGATGGAACGAGTCGATTTTGTGGAACGATTTTGTGGAGAAAAGAGGGATGAGAGAGTTGGAGAAGAGATTTGAAGAGAAAGAACAGGAGGAGGGAATTGAAGAGAAGAGAAATCGATTTTTGGCTTTAGAAGAAAATGACATCGTTTTGTAGTCTACGTAGAACGTGATGTCGCATCGGAGTATTTGATGGGGTCCTCGGTCAAAACACCATACACCTAAGGTTCCTCCTTGCTTTAGGTGCTCCTCAATGACCGAGAATGACTCCTAGATTGGTGTGAATCACGTGGATGGTGGTAGGGTTGAAGTGGGGTTAAGGTATAAGGAGCAAAGGTAGAGTGTTTAGATGATGAAATGGTTCGGCTAGGGTGATTTGAGTGTCACGGCAATGGGGCTTAGGGTGATGCACGAAAATGACTTGCTTTCGGGGATTGGATGGCTAAATATGGGGCTAGGTTAAGTGAGGATTTCAGCCAAGTAAGGGTTTAGGAAAGTGAATTAGGGTTTGTGAATTAATGGAAGATATTTGGAGATGAAATCTGGAAAATCTGATGGATATATGTGTGGCCGGTTTTGGCGAGTGAAGGGATTTGATTTGGTTGATTTGGAGAATTGGGGATTTGATTAATTCAATTAGGGAAGTATTGAATAATCAAATAAGGTAAGAATGATCAGATTTATTGAGATGGAGGAAAGGATTTTTGAGCTAGGCAAGTTGCCTTAGCCGAATGGTCTTTATTTTGGAAAGTGGGGTGATCGGTTTGGCAAGTTTGGAGGGGTTTGAGGTGGCTCCCTTGGGGGGCACTTGCAGACCAGGTCTATGGGTGTTTAAGGAAGGTTAAGGTCTGGTTTAGTGAAGGAAATGAGGCAATTTCGTGATAGGCAAGTTGCCTTACACGAAATAAGTCAAATCTGGAAACTATGCAAACTGTTTCGGAAAGTCTTATGGTTTGGAAGGAAAGTTTTGGGGTTGCTTTATGGGGGACGACCAGAGCTCGACCAGGGGTGTTTTAGGGTGATTTAGGTCTGATAATATGACGGAAATATGGTAAGTAGGGTTAGGGTTTGATGGCTGGTTGGTGGGAAAGCTAGAGGGGCGAAATTGGGCAACACACCTAACTAGGTTTGGTGCTTGTTGCCGTGGCTTGTGTGGGCTGTTTGGGGGCTGCTTGATTTCGTGTTTAGGGCAAATGGAACTTTAAGAAAATAGCTTGAACACCCAAGAAAATGGACGAACATTCAAAGGAATAAAGAACACGCTAACCACTCCCAAACTTCAAGTGATTCGGACAACACAACTCAAACAACATTTCACTTTTTCTTCTTTTGTTTTCAAGACACTTTCTCACTCACTCTCTAGGGAATTTCAAAATTCACAAGGGTTGTGAATTAAGAAACCCTCTTGAACACTCACACACTCTTTCTCAAATCCACAAGTGGTGTGGATTTGGCCTCACAAGAACACAAACATACAAACTCAAGAACACAAACTCACAAACTCAAGAATACAAAGAACAAACTTCAAGAACACAAAGAATACTCCAAAACCAAAAACGCCAAAGTGAATAAATCTCAAAATAATTTTATAAATCAAATGAAAAATAAGATATATGTAGATTACTCCTCTTCACAAATTGCAAGGAGAAATCCTCTTCAAGGGGATTCATGAATTGTACCCTAAGAAGCCCAAGTGCTTAAAGCACCGAATGAAAATCCTAACCACTATGGAGTGGCCGGCCTAACCCTTCTCAGAGCAATTTCCTAGGTTTCTCAAATGTCCAAAGATTGTTAAATGAAAGTCTAATGGTCCTATTTATAGAGCTAACAAGTTGGAAACCCCTAATTAGTCCCTTATTAAAATAAGTAAATGACTAACACGTCCTAATGCAATTTAAATAAATAAATAAAATAAAAGCAAGCATGATAGGTGCCCAAGTGGTGGTGTGGCTGTGGTTTGCATGTGCCCATGGTGGGCTATGGTGCTGCAAGGTCCACGGGTGGGCATGTCTGCATGGTGCGGTGGTGCGCGGGCATGGCTCTGTGCAGGGCCAACTGATGGTGGTCATGGCAGTGTGCCATGCATGGTCCTGGTGGTAAGCACAGGGTCAAGACACGTCGCTCGGGGGTGGCCCAGTCAATGTGCTCGGGCGGTGGTCCTGCATGGCCCGGATTGGGTGCCGAGGTGATGTGTATGCATGGCCCAAATTGGCGGTCTGGGCACCGGCTACATGGCGCGGGTTGGTACCGCGCGCTGGATGGTATGCATGGTGTGCATACCACTAGCCTGCTCCGCAAGGTGCGGGCTGGTGCCGCGCATTGGATGGCGTGCCCGTGAAGACACGCCACTAGCCTTGCTAAGGTGTGGTGGGGCGCGTAGGGGTGCGCGGGTGATGGGGCGCATGCACACATGCAAGCGTGTGCATAGGTGGATGCGCTGTGGGGCGTGCATGGCTGTGTGCACTACATGCGCATGGCCAGTAGCCTCGCTGGGGGCCTGCTGTGTGTCAAGGCCTAAGCCAAGGCATGCATGCAGGCTAGCCAATGGACTGTCTTGGCCCTCAGGTGGCTGACTCAAGGCATGATCCTGGACAATCCTCCTAGGGGTTCTGACATTCTCCCTCCCTTCAAGCACATCCTTGCCCTCAAGGATCAACTGTAAAACCCTCGACTCTGAGTCATCAACATCAATCCACTGACTCATCTCTAGTAGTGAGCTCCCCTCACGCCTACTCAGTGCATCTGCCACCTTGTTCTCCTTACTCGGCCGATAAATGATCTCATACTCAAAACCAAGAAATTTCACTAAAAATTCTGCTGCTCGGGTGTCACTATCTTCTGCTTCATCAAGTGTCTCAGGGCTTGCTGGTCTGTCACAATGGTGAACTTGCGGCCCAGAAGGTAGGGTCGCCATATCTTCTCTGCGTGCACTATGGCTAGCATCTCCCTGGCATATGTACTCCATGTCTTTTTCATAGGCCCTAAAGCTTTGGAGATAAAAGCTAATGGTCTCCTATCTTGAACCAACACTGCCCCTATGCCATCACTACTGGCATCTGTATACACCTCAAAGGGCTTCTCAAAGTTTGGTAGGGCTAGCACCGGTGTTTGAGTCATTGCCATTTTCAGGTTCTCAAATACTACTATAGCGTTTGGGGTCCACACAAAGTTGTCTTTCTTCAAGAGGGAAGTAAGTGGCTTGACAATGAGCCCATAGTTCTTCACAAATCTTCTATAGTAGCCTGTGAGTCTCAAGAATCCTTTCAAAGCTGACACATCCTTGGGTAGTGGCCAATCAACCATGGCCTCTATTTTTCTCTGATCAACCTTCACCCCTTCCCCCGAAATAAAGTGACCCAAATACTCCAATTCCTTCTCCATGAACGTACACTTAGATGGTTTGATGAAAAAGTGATGTTCCTCTAGAGTTTTCAACACAACCCTCAAGTGTTCCTTATGTGCCTTTATGGATTTGGAGTAGACCAAAATATCATCGAAAAATACCAACAAATATTTTCTCAACAATGGTTTGAACACAGTGTTCATAGCCGCCTGAAATGTAGAGGGCGCATTACATAGCCCAAATGGCATCACTAAGTACTCATAATGCCCTGAATGCATCCTGAAAGCTGTCTTATGAACATCTTCTTCTTCCATCCTGATCTGGTGATATCCTGCTCTCAAGTCAAGTTTAGAGAAGACACAAGTCCCATGTAACTCATCTAGCATTTCATCTACAGTTGGTATAGGAAATCTGTCTTCCATTATGGCTTCATTCAAAGTCCAGTAATCTGTGCAAAATCTCCATGTATCATTTTTTTTTCACCAATAGGATAGGTGAAGAGAAATAGCTAGTGCTAAGTCTAATCAAACCTCCACTTATCATCTTTTCAACTTGCCTTTCAATCTCTTCCTTCTGAAAGTGTGCATACCGGTATGGTGGGACATTGACTGGCTTGTTCTCATCCACTAGTACAATCCGATGATCAAAGGGTCTAGTAGGTGGCAATGTAGTAGGCACCTCCAAGACTCCCTTGTGATCCCTTAGAACCTCTTGGACCTCCTCGGGCAGCAATGAGATTTCCTCTTGATGACTTCCATCATCCTCATTCTCTATGTCACAAACCGACCCATCCTTAGCCAATACAATGGCAAAGCAATCAGCTCCTCCTTTGCACAACTTTTCAAATGCTAATGCTTCACAAAGCTTCACTACTTTAGGAGTCACGGCCCTCCATGTATGTTTCTTAGTTCCAATCTTGAACTCCATAGTTATCTTCTCATAATCATTCATGACTTGACCAATGCTTTTGAGCCAAGCATTGCCCAAGACAAGGTCTAGACCAACCAAAGACAACACATGCAAGTTGGCTTTGATCCTTATCCCTTGCACATTCATCTTCACTTCTTGAACCATGGCTTCACACACTAGCTTGTCTCCATTAGCCACTTTCACTTCAAAGGAATCAATAGGGCTCGACTTTAGCTCAATCTTGTGCACAATGTTAGTGTTAATGAAATTGCGAGTGGATACACTATCCACCAACATAGACACCTCATGTTTCCCCCATGCCATTAACTTCATTGATGTAGGTGTTTGCACACCGGTCATGGCATTGATGGAGATCTCGACCTCTTGGTCTTCCTCACTGTGTTCGGCCTCCTCTTCCTCTTCCTCATGGCTTGAAGCTTCCTCATGGTCATCATCTTCAAGCAATACAAACATCTTGGCCGAACCACATTTGTGCTCCCTAGACCATTTTCCCCACATTTGAAGCATAATTCCTTTTTGATTCTCTCTTGCACTTCCTCTCTAGATAACTTCTTGATTTCATTCGGTTTAGACTTGTAAGTGCTCTCATCCATTCTCTTACCCTTACAAGAAATTTTGGTTTGCAAAATAGTGTTGGTTTTGCTCCCAATTTCCTTAGTTTGGCCATTCTCCAAAGAGTAGCTCTCCTCTAGTATCTCGGCCACTCTCATGGCCTCTTGGATGCGTGTGGGTTGCTTCAACTTCACCTCATTGGCTAACCAAGGCTTGAGACCATCCACAAAGGTCCCAACAAGAGCTTCTTCGAACCATCCCCTCACCATGGTTTGCAATTGCCGAAACTCCTCAATGTAGTTCTTCACTTTTCCTTTTTGTTTCAATTTTGCCAATTGTCCATGATGGTTAATAGTTGGTGAAGGGCCAAATTGAAGGAGGAATTCCTTCTCAAAGGCCGTCCAACCAAGTCTTCTTCTATCTTTGTCGTATTGGTCCCGAAGCTATCTCCACCACTTGCTAGCCTTGCATTCCAAGTAGTAGCAAGCGGTAGACACTCGTTCACCTCTAGGCACGTCATATGTGTGGAAGTAGTGGTCGGTCCACCTTGTCCAACCATTCATAAGGGTCACCTCCACTAAATCTTAGAAACTCCAATTTAGGCCTTCGGGGTTCCCGATCATGAGCCCAGTTTCCCTCTCTCTCACTAACATGATCATCATTGTTGCTTCTCTTGTTGTGGCCTCGCCTTTCATAATGATTGTGCTCTAGGGATGCTCGGTCATCTTGCTCATGGAATCCTTGATTCCTCACATTTTCGGCTTCATGGGGTGGCTCATATCTTGGTGGCTTAATCCTTACATCTTGAAGGAGTCTCAAGTTGTTTGGACTTCTAGAGCGGTTGCCACCGTTTCTTAGTCATCTTTCCATCACAGTGGTGCCAGTCTCCACACAACATCCTCATCGATACACGCATCTTGGTGGATCAAGCATGCTCTCATACACGCTAGGGTCGGTGTCCTCCACATAGTACTCCTCTTTAGGAGAATTCGGCCTTGGTAGTGGTGGTGGTGGTTGTTGTGGTCGAGCATTGTGTTGCTCGGCCATCCTCTTCTCAAGCCTCTCAAGGCTTACACTTGTAGCATGCCTCGTGGTCTCTAGGTCTCTTCTATTCTCCTCGCTTTGACGAATGGCATCATTGATAGCCATTGTCAACTTGGCCACGTTGGTGTTGATCTCATCAAGAACATGACCAACCCTCTCGGAATGCACTTCTAAGGCATCAAGACGTTCTCGGTTGGAACCGTCATGACCCTCAACACTTGGTCCTGCTCAGCTCATCTTGCACACTGAGCTTGGACACGGTATATCAACACTTGCACAACTTGGACTCGGTTTATCACGGTTTGGTGAAGCTTTGGGCGGCGACAATGGGCTTATGGGTTCGGTTTCCAAGTCCAACCTTGAGTTGTCCACCTTCTAGGATGGACAACCCCTCTTGTACACACAAGAGTCCAACCTCGGGTCCTCTACAATAATGGTGGCCGACCCCTACAAATCTATCTACTCCGAACTCCCCAAACCTCCAAACTTCTTTCACAAATAATCAACACGTACCAACAATAATTGTGCAAGAAAGTAAACAACGTCGCGGACCTCCGTGGTCCTCCCAACAAATTCACAAAGGCTTTGAGTTGACGCGTCGTTTACCTCGTGGATAAGTGAAAACTTCTCAAGAAAACACCAAGTAAGAGTCTCTTAGATGAGACTCTCAAAGAAGTGATGAAGTCTCTTGATGTAGACTCTCAATGAAAGTACCAATTTAGGTTGATGGGATCCTCGGTCAAGACACCATACACCTAAGGTTCCTCCTTGCTTCGGGTTGCTCCTCAATGACCGAAAAAGACTCATAGTTTGGTGTGAATCACGTGGATGGTGGTAGGGTTGAAGTGGGGTTAAGGTATATGGAGCAAAGGTAAAGTGTTTAGATGATGAAATGGTTCGGCTAGGGTGATTTGAGTGTTACGGCAATGGGGCTTAGGGTAATGCACGAAAATGACTTGCTTTGGGGGGTTGGATGACTGAATATGGGGCTAGGTTAAGTGATGATTTTGGCCAAGTAAGGGTTTAGGAAAGTGAATTAGGGTTTGGAATTAATGGAAGATATTTGGAGATGAAATCTGAAAATCTGATAGAGATATGTGTGGCCAATTTCGGTGAGTGAAAGGATTTGATTTGGTTGACGTGAGGAATTGGGGATTTGATTAATTCAATTAGGGAAGTATTGAATAATCAAATAAGGTAAGAATGATCAGATTTATTGAGATGGAGAATAGGATTTTCGAGCTAGGCAAGTTGCCTTAGCCGAATGGTCTTTATTTTGGAAAGTGGGATGATCGGTTTAGCAAGTTTGGAGGGGTTTGAGGTGGCTCCCTTGGGGGGCACTTGCAGACCAGGTCTATGGGTGTTTAAGGAAGGTTAAGGTCTGGTTTAGTGAAGGAAATAAGACAATTTCGTGATAGGTCAAGTTGCTTTACAAGAAATAATTCAAATGTGGAAACTAGGCAAACTATTTTGGAAAGTCTTATGGTTTGGAAGGAAAGTTTTGGGGTTGCTTTGTGGGGGACGACCAGAGCTTGACCAGGAGTGTTTTAGGGTGATTTAGGTCTGATAATATGATGGAAATATGGTAAGTAGGGTTAGGGTTTAATGGCTGGTTGGTGGGAAAGCTAGAGGGGCGAAATTGGGCAACACACCTAACTAGGTTTGGTGCTTGTTGCCGTGGCTTGTGTGGACTGTTTGGGGGCTGCTTGATTTCGTGTTTGGGGCAAATGGAACTTCAAGAAAATAGCTTGAACACCCAAGAAAATGGATGAACATTCAAAGGAATGAAGAACACACGAACCACTCCCAAACTTCAAGTGATTCGGCCAACACAACTCACACAACACTTCACTTTTTCTTCTTTTGTTTTCAAGATACTTTCTCACTCAATCTCTAGGGAATTTCGAAATTCACAAGGGTTGTGAATTAAGAAATCCTCTTGAACACTCACACACTCTTTCTCAAATCCACAAGTGGTGTGGATTTGGCCTCACAATAACACAAACACACAAACTCTCAAACTTCAAGAACACAAAGAACAAACTTCAAGAACACAAAGAACACTCCAAAACCAAAAACACCAAAGTGAATAAATCTCAAAATACTTTTATAAATCAAATGAAAAATAAGATAGATGTGGATTACTCCTATTCACGAATTGCAAGGAGAAATGCTCTTCAAGGGGATTTACGAATTGCACCCCAAGAAACCCAAGTGCTTAAAGCACCAAATGAAAATCCTAATCACTATGGAGTGGCCGGCCTAACCCTTCTCATAGCAATTTCCTAGGTTTCTCAAATGTCCAAAGATTGTTAAATGAAAGTCTAATGGTCCTATTTATAGAGCTAACAAGTTGGAAACCCCCAATAGGTCCCTTATTAAAATAAGTATATGACTAACACGTCCTAATGCAATTTAAAAAAATAAATAAAATAAATAAAATAAAAGCAAGCATGATAGGCACCCAAGTGGTGGTGTGGCTGTGAGTTGCATGTGCCCATGGTAGGCTATAGTGCTGCAAGGTCCACGGGTGGGCATGTCTGCATGATGCGGTGGTGCGCGAGCATGGCTCTGTGCAGGCCAACTGATGATGGTCATGGCAGTATGCCATGCATGGTCCTGGTGGTAAGCACAGGGTCAAGCCATGTCGCTCGGGAATGGCCTAGTCAAGGTGCTCGGGCGGTGGTCCTGCATGGTCCGGGCTGGGTATCGGGGTGATGTGCATACATGGTGTGCATGCCACTAGCTTGCTCCACAAGGCATGAGCTGGAGCCATGCGCTGGATGGCATGCATGGTATGCATTCCACTAGCCTGCTTCGCAGGGCGTGGGCTGGTGCCGCGCGCTAGATGGCGTGCCGGTGAAGACAGGCCACTAGCCTCGATAAGGTGTGGTGGGGAGGGGAGCGCGGGGGTGCGCGGGTGATGGGGCGCACGCGCGCACGCAAGCGTGCGCGCAGGTGGATGTGTTGTTGGGCGCGCAAGGGTGCGCGCATGGCTGTGCGCACGGCCAGTAGCCTCACTGGGCGCCTGCTGCGTGTCAAGGCCTAAGTTAAGGCATGCATGCAGGCTAGTCAAGAGACTGTCCTGTCCCTCAAGTGGCTGAGTCAATGCATGATCTTGGGCAATCCTCCTAGGGGTTCTGACAGTATTACTCCGATTTCCTATAGCTTTTTTCAGTCCGCAAATCTTAACAACATGTTACGTAATAGGGAAATGCTACACATAAGTTTACACACCACACACCACACACCACACACCATACAATTTTTTTTATTTTTTACAAATTTTTTCTAAATTTTTTCTTTATAATTTAATTAAATTCTCTATTTATTATTTATATATTAAATATTTTATGAAAGAAAATATATATATATATATAATGTGTGATGTAGATTTTTCTTTGTAATTAAGAAAATATTGCGCATAAAAAACCCACCAATCCCCGGGGCGGAGAGTCCGAGATGATCGGGTTTTATCTTTTTTAGGATGGAATCGATGGATGTACCCACAACCGGACAATTCATTTTTATAGATTGTGAACGTTATAAATGCGTTATCTAGAGCGCGCCTCTCTCTCTCTCTCGCTGCCCAGTCCTGGTGCGCGTGATAGATATAGCGGAGTATATGCTTCCGGTATCTCCGTCTTATCCCACTCAGTGCACTCACTTCATCTCTCTCAATACCTCTCTCTCTCTCCCTCCCTCTCGTGACGACGTGAATGAAGAATGGCGCTGAACTTAACTCCCATTACGCTGCGCAACCAGCTCTTCCTCTTCTCTTTCAACTCCAAATTTTCGCCTAATTCTCGCCTTTCCTTCAACTCCAACTATTACCACTCCCTCCACCTCCCTAAACCCCTCTTATCTTTTTCTTCTTCACCGTCTTCATGGCTCTGTCAATTCCCGCGTGTCACCACCGCCCCGGTTGAGTACGCGCCTCCAGCTCCCGACTTCGATTTCTCCCAAGAAATCGCTCGCCTAAATATCCTCCGGTCCAGGCTCTCCGACTCGACGAACCTCAACGAGAAGCACTCGGTGGTTGACAAAGACGCCACAGTCAAACAATTCTTCGGTACGAACCAGAACGACGGGTTCTCTACTGTTTTGGCGTCACTCAATTTGGACTCTTACGAGTTGTTTCTGGTGAAGTGCTTGGTCGCGGCAGGGCAGGAGCACGTCCTCAGTTTCGGGTCTCAACCGGTCGAGAGCAAGTCGGAGTTGGCGCGGAGCTCGTTGAAGAGCGCGCTTTATGCGCTTGTGGAGATGATTGATGAATTAGACGTGGACAGGATTGGTGGTAATGGCGGTGTGGGCAAAAAGATTAGTTTCGCTTTGAATTATGAAGAAATTGAAGCAATTAAGAAGCTCCTGAAGACTCTCGGGGAGATTGAACAGTTCTATAATTGCATTGGAGGAATTATTGGGTGAGTTCTCTTATTCTTCTTTTTTTTCTTTTTCATTTATCATTTGTTTACTTTTGTCTAGATTTTTGCCTCGTCCTTTCTTGTGCGTGTTTTGAGTTTTGGAATTAAACGTGCTTGGTTTAGGTAATTGTAAGTCATACAGAAGCAAGGGAAAGCAATGGCTGTTGTTGATAATATTACTACTGGTTTAAAATTTGTTGTGCTTTTGTGAATGGGGAGTTGGACTAGCTGTACTGCTTTATGAAGAAAATACAAATGGATATGTGTGTGTTGGGCAAACTTTTAGCCTTCTAAGATGATTGTGTTTAGAGGGAATGGATGACTTTCCGCAGTTTCCGATTTGATGCCATGTTTCTTTCCATGAATAACGATTGAAGTCACAAGTAACGAAAAGAGTCCGAATTTCTGACACCATAAACTACTCAAAGACAACTAGGAACAGAAGAAATGCCAATTCTTCCCCCTTTAATTTAAGTAAATAAAATAGTCGGTATTTTGATAACTTTTTTTCAATTGAGCACGTTCTGCAGATATCAGATCACAGTGCTGGAACTTCTAGCCCGAGAAACATGTAAAAGGCAGGCTACAAACTGGTCCCAAACCAGAACTGAGTCAAAGGAATGCCAATTCTTGGAAATTCATGCTCCTAGTGGAATTGACCTTTCTCAGAGTACGGAATATGCATCTCAAGCAGCTATATGGGGAATTGAGGTTAGTACTTTCCATTCAAAGAGCATTTCTTGCTTAATACAAGAGATGTGTCTCAGATTGTCTTGAACTATAAGATCTTATCCTTTTTAGGGTTTGTCAGACCTAGGTGAACTTTATCCCTTGGGAGGCTCTGCAGACAGGCTTGGCTTGGTTGATCCTGACACAGGTGAATGTCTTCCTGCTGCAATGCTTCCTTATTGTGGGAGGACTTTATTGGAAGGTCTTATAAGAGATCTTCAGGTATAAGATCTCTGTTTGCCAAGCCTCAAAGCATTTGTTTGTGCATATGATTCTTAACCCAAAAAAAAGGAGAAGAAGAGAGGAATGAGCTGTTACTGAAATCATTAATTTTGGATGAAGAAATTATGTACACCTTATTTTTGTTTGTTTCAAATGCAAGGCTAGAGAGTTCTTATACTTCAAGTTGTATGGAAAACAATGCATCACCCCAGTTGCAATGATGACAAGTTCTGCCAAGAACAACCATGAGCGCATAACTTCTCTTTGTGAAAGACTTGGATGGTTTGGAAGAGGCCGATCAAGCTTTAAACTTTTTGAACAGGTTTTATGTTTGTAACCATGAGGATATCTTCTTCCATGTGCTTCTCTAATATATTCTGCTGATATAATGTGAATGCCAGCCACTTGTTCCTACTGTTAGTGCGGAGGATGGGCAATGGTTGGTTGCCAAGCCATTCACGCCTGTGTGCAAACCTGGTGGTCATGGTGTATTATGGAAGCTTGCTTATGACAAAGGCATCTTCAAATGGTTTTATGAACATGGAAGAAAAGGTGCTACTGTCCGACAAGTCAGGTCAACCATATATTCTATGATTAATATATTCAAATCCACTATCATTCAACAGTTGCAAACTTTTAAAATTGGGAAAGCCAGACTCTGGACATTACATATCTACTGTTGACCTTGCAGTAACGTGGTCGCTGCTACAGATTTGACACTTTTGGCATTGGCGGGAATTGGTTTGCACCATGGAAAGGTAGGCTTCTATTTGTTCAGACAATCATATCATTCTCTTTAATGCCTCTAACCAAATGATAGCTAGGTGCAACCTTTTGGTCTTTTCTCAGTAGTGTGAGGCTGTGGGGCTTATCTTGCATGTCAAATTCACTTAGTTTATGTGATAAGTCCACGTACAACTTTTTAACTCTGATGCCAGTTGAAATGATTGCTTACTCATGTCGTACACATTCTGACGTTGTTATGGACAAATATTGGCCCAAGTCATGCATAATTGAGCATTTACCCTGAATGAACCAAATTTTTGCCTATGCTCATTTGTTTACAGCCATATATCCATAGTTAATCTAAATACTTTCTGTTTTGTTCATGATTTTTCATGTATACACTTAAAAAAAAAATTCATGTACATTATAAATTTTTTGCATGTTTGATGAAAAAAATCCTTCAGTTGAGTAATACTAGAACATGTCTGGCATAAATGCATGTAATACTTTCCTGTTTGTTCATGTTTTTTCATGTCTGTTATAATTTTTCTGAATTTTTTAAGATAATACTGCATTTATAAAAAAATCTATAAAAATCGTTCAGTTGAACGATACTCTAGAACATGTCTGGCATAATTGCATGTGACCATGCCATATTGTATAGCATTGCATTGTATTAGGGACTAAAGAGAGGAAAGTAACCACACAGTCCTAGATTTTTATGATCAGAAGCTGATATTTTTAGAATACAATAATAAACTACGATGTTGTGTATTTCCCTCTTCATATGGATGTGTTTTGTTGATTTTGTGGAGACCACTGCATTGGTAAAATGAATGCAGATCGAGCCTTCTTGTGCTTTTGCTTATATTCGTAACATTGTTACAGAAACTGGGGTTCGCTTCGTGTGAGCGGCAATTGGGAGCTGCAGAAGGAATTAATGTCCTAATTGAGAAGAAAAATCTCGATGGGAGGTGGACCTATGGTTTGTCATGCATTGAGTACACAGAGTTTGACAAATTTGGAATCACAAATGGACCTCTTTCTCCTGAAAGGTAAACATTTATTTATTCTAGTTTGAGGGTTTAGAACTCCTTGTCTTTGGTGTACTTTGCTCTAATTGAACATTATGACTCAAGATGCTTTCTATGTTGTATATATCACTTTTTCCATATCAGCTTGTACTTTATACTTATCCATCAATGACATTGTCTGTTCCTTCCTTTCTGAAAAATCTAATGTGCTGTTCAATTGAGGGGAAATAAGCTGCCATGAAAGTGCATGTTCTTACTAATATGTTGATGCTGATTTGAACTTGCCTGTATCGTGTCAGGCATCTTATTTTATTTGGCATCAATTAAGATACATTTGTTTTGAAGTTGTTTATCAGTTTGAAATCATGAAATTATTGATTCTTTGGCCATTCACCTCTTCCACGACTTCTTTTTTTTTGGGGGTGGGGAGGGTGGGTATGGTAGCATATCTTTCAACAAAGGACTCACCATGCACTTAATATCAACCCCGTTCTCCATATTCAAGTTTGCAGGCCAGATTTCCTGCCAATACAAACATCTTATACGTGGATTTACATTCTGCGGAGTTGGTTGGATCAAGTGAAAATGAAAATAGTTTACCAGGCATGGTGCTGAATATAAAAAAGCCAGTTGTATATGTCGATCATTTTGGAAAACAGCGGAGGTATACTTTTGTTCTAAAATCTTGTTATTGTTTATATATTTCTGAGTACTGGTGTTTGGCATGAACATTTCTTAAATGTGCATCCTGGATTATATCTAGCCAAAAGGCAAATGTCCAAATTATGGTTGAGGGAAATTACCTTTCCATTACTGTTTAATACTATGGTATGATGACCATCATATAGACAGTTTTGTGAAGACGGAGAACTTTTATTGTTTATAAAGCTATGCCATCTTTGTGTAAGACCTCCACCTCTCTATATCTTATGCTTCACACCTACTTCAGTAGATATGAATCTCATAATGCAGATCGATGTTCAAATCCAAGTCTGTGGCGGCCATGTATGATGGCTGTCATATGTGGAAGTGAAGTACTGTAGGTGTCTAAACATTGGTCTTGGATAGCATAGTAAAACAATGCATATTTTGAATCGCAAACTTGCATATTCTGAAATTCGAAGGATGAAGGGAATCTGGAATCATGTTCAAAATGCTAACATGAAGTGAAAAGAAGGAAAATCGTGGGCTGGTTAGGGTTGGAGAAGCACATTCTTGGTTCAAGGTCTGTAATTGGAGAAAATTAACCGGCTAATGCTGTATTTGGCGTTGTATCATACCTTGATCTCATGCTTTTATCTTCACATTACTTGTCAGTTGATGTGGATAAACTTGTCAGTTTTCAATATTTCTTTTCATATATCTCATTGGAGAGTCGGCTATTATTGTTTTTGACATCTTTGCAGAATATTTTGCTTTCTATGCAATTATAATGTGGCCCATTGTGTTTGTTATGACTGATATTACACTAAGTGCACTATTAAAATGAAAGAGATTATGCTGGTGGCTAACCGCATTTTACTTTTGATGTGGTAGTGTCTCTGGTGGCAGGCTGGAATGCACAATGCAAAATATTGCTGACAGCTTTTTCAGTACATGTTCATCCCGTTATTATGACAGAGTGGAAGGTAAATCATTGTTAATTTCATGTTTGAAATTTGTGGCTTATTATTTCCTTTCTATTTTAATATCCTATGTGCCTATAAATTACCATCTTGACTACATTATCGGCAGATAATCTAGATACGTTTATTGTGTATAATGAACGAAGACGGGTTACATCATCTGCTAAGAGGAAAAGAAAACATGCAGACAAATCTTTACACCAGGTCATACTTTTCTTATCATGAAAAATTGCCATTTTTTCACGGTATGGTGAACTTCCAAGTTCCACCCATACTTTAAAAGTTCTTTAGATGTTTTTTGCCAAAACCAAAGCTTAATCCTTGCCCTTGATGGCTTATACTGGTAATTGATCTGAGGAGTTGTCGCCGTGTTGAATGTGTTTATTCTAATTTTGCACTTACGAAAAGAAAAACATTTGATTTGCATGCAGACTCCAGAGGGTTCACTTTTGGATATACTACGAAATGCCCGCAACCTTCTTTCCAACTGTGATATTAAGCTTCCTGAGGTAAATTCTCACATATCTTCTGGATCAATAAGTGAAGCTTTTTTGTCTACTGGTTTGAGTGGAGTGTCATTGCATCAACTCTGCCACTATGAATTATTTGGTTCATATTCACTACCTTGATCTTGTTGGTGATTTTCATTTTATTGCTCCATTAAAATTGTCTGTTTTCTTTTTTACCATGTTGCAGATTAAAGGTAATGATGTATATGTTGATTCTGGACCACCCTTTCTCCTCCTCCTGCACCCTGCTCTTGGGCCACTCTGGGAGGTCACAAGACAAAAAGTAAGCTTATGACACTCGTTGTTGTGTTGATGGATCAGATCTCTCTCTCTCTCTCTCTCTCTCTGTGCGAAGTAACTGAAAATATGTGTAAAATGTTAAGTAGAATGTGTATGGCAATATGAACCCAGTAGAAACTTCGTGGCTGGTTGTTTGTGGCATTTATTCATTCATTTCTTGTAGTAAATATAAAGTTCACCACCTGTATAAATTATGCTTCTTTTCTGTGCATGCTGTAATAACTGAGAGCTTATTCTGCATTCTATTGGTAACTAAGTATGAATAAAGCATTCTATTCATTCATTGCTTTCTTTTGTTGGTTGGTTTGTCTTGAGAAAATATTAACTGTTGATAACTTGAGGAAAAGGGGGATGCCCATTATTGATTGGTGCTTTATGTGTAAGAATGCTGGGGAATCTATTAGCCACCTCTTCTTGCATTGTGAAGTGGTGACTATCTTGTGGAATGGAATCTTTAATGGGGCTGGTATTGCTTGGGTCATGCCTCGGCACATGGTGGATTTTTTGGCAAGCTGGAATTATTCACTTGTTTGTGGTGGCAGTGCTGACTTTTGGAGAGTGGTTCCCTTGTTTTTGTTTTGGTGTATGTGGTCCGAGAGAAATGGAAGGTGTTTTAATGATTGTGAACATTCTCTAGGCAGTTTCAAGGAATTTTCTTAAACACTCCCAATTTTTGGGTGCATAATCTTGTTAGAGAAGGGATTTCCTGTAATGTTTTGTCTTAGCTTTGCTTTTCTAGCTTGTATCTAGGTGTTTTCTCTTGTATACTTCCTGTGTACTTGGTTTTGCCTAGTTACATGAATAAAATTCTTATTACCTATAAATAAATAAATAAATAAAGCACTCAACAGCTGGAGCAACAAAGATGATTAAATATGATTTTAAACTCTTCACTGTCTCAGTTTCATGGAGGTTCCATATCCAAGGGCTCTGAGCTACAAATAGAGGTTGCAGAGTTTTTGTGGAGAAACGTTCAGGTTCTTAAATTCAATTAAATAATATATTGAATAATTCTGGATTATTCATTTTTTGAGCTGACCTTAGTTTCTCTACCTCAGCTTGACGGAAGTCTGATCATTGTGGCTGAACATGTTATGGGCTCAATGAGGATTGATGAAAGTGATGAACCTATCCTACAGTATGGACAGAGGTAGCATGTTGTCTGCACTCTTTTATTTATCTATTTATTTTTAAAAGAATAATAGCTACCCAATCATGAGCATGTTCATTGGCTAGGTGTGGAAGATGTAAATTACAGAATGTAAAGGTACTGAATAAGGGGATCGACTGGAATTCGGGAAGCAATGAATACTGGAAGCATGATGTGCAGCGGCTTGAGGCATTTAAGGTCATACTGTACGGAAATGCTGAATTTGAGGCGACTGATGTTGTCTTAGAGGTTAGCTTTAGCCTTTATGTGTGATTTGTAGAGATCTTCAGGGTAGGATATATAAATTCTTCAAATATTATGGATGATATCTCGCACCATACAAAATACCAATGTTTACACTATAGGGACCAGGTACACATAATATTGTGGCAAGAAAAATAATAATCCGGTTGAAGAGGACATTGCTAATCATTTTCATAGATGATTTGTGTTCGGTGGAAGTTGTTCTAGTTGCACCCATTTCTGAAGCTAGCAACTGGTTCTACGTCATATCACTAAGATTAATTACATTGGAAGCTTCTTTGCTTATGCTTTGGATGCAGGGAAATCATGTATTTGAAGTTCCAAATGGCTACAAAATGAAGATTGAACCAGGAAGACCAGGTTTTTAGATTTCTAGAACTTTCTGTAGCACAAGTCCTTTGCATGTCAATTTCAAGATTTCTGTGTCCAACCAGAGCTTCCTACAAATTATATGCCTTTTCACTGTCAGCCTCGACCACTTTAATAGGGCATGTGAATATCAGAAGAACATAGATCTGAAGTATAGATGCACAAATCCTTTCCTTAAGATGCTGATTAACACATGATCGATTCATTTCTGGTTTTCTTTGACACACAGGTTTATCTGTCCAGCTGGACCCTATTGAACCGAGTATTATGGATAGTGGAAGTTGGTTCTGGAACTACAAGATAAAAGGCTCTCACATTCAGTTGGAATTGGTAGAGTTATAAATTACTAACCGTTACTTTAATTACCGACATCAGGTGAATCTTGATTCACAGATGGTATTAGATTGCACCCTTCAACCAGTTCGGGTTTGATTGGCTGAACAGAAGTTAAGCCATTATCCCCACTGTCATATTTCTTGTAGTGGTATAGCATTAGAGTCCTAAGAATTCTGTAGTTTTCCGGCTGCTGCTCTTGTAACTCTGTAAAATGAAACAAAAAATTAATTAATTTTTTTTTTGTTGGAGCTATTCATGTTAATCATGTAAAAAACATGAGTTCAAGCAATGGAAAAGTTGTATTTGTTTCTTCGTTGACGTAGTTCTGTAGAATGTACTCTGAGATTTTCCTTTTTTTAATTCAGTCCATTAAATTTAACCGATTGCGATCAGTTTTGCTTATAGAATCCAAATTAGTGGAGAGTTGGGATGCATATATTTTTTTTCAAGGGTTCAAAAAGATTGATCAGCTATGGTGATGAAACCAGCCTTGTGTATTATATAAACTTGAAAATTAAATTGAGCAATAGGTGGGAAATATGAGCTGGTATCTGTAAGAAAGAAAAGAAGGATTTGCTTTAAAAGAAAGAAGTTAGTTGACTTCAGTTATAAGAACTGTTGTGCAAACTGCCAGATGGCCGTTAGTAATTGACTTTGGTCTTTAGCTTGCAAAAGAGCTTGATTGATGTATACAAATTTCAGATGAATGAAAATTGTATGCTACAATCTTCCAGATAAAACAACTTTCTCGTAACTTGGTTTGTTGTAGAGCAATTCAGCTTTACACGTTTTTGAATAAAAAAAAAAAAAAAGACGAAAACATCTATGAGATGTAATCGTTGAGATCCAATTACAGTATCAAAATGCAAACTGTAGCAAATGAACCACTCACTTACAAATCATGTACATGACCCTGTCGGTAATATCTATACACATTGTTATATATTTAAGCTGAATTGGGAGAATGAGAGCAACACCTATTGAGTAATCTAAGCAGAGCATCGGCTTTTCTTCGAGCTCTCAGGGACCCATCAGCAGCCAAACTCTGAAGTGAAGGAATGCTTCGTGGGTTAAGTAGAAGACGCCTTCCAACATCCTCTCCTCCATCTTTGCATAAGCCCAGTAGAAGAGCTAATGAATTCTCCTTTCCTTTTGGAGACCCAAATCGGAGAAGTTCAGTAAGAAGAGGCACAAGAACTCTACTCTTCTTAATCTCCTCCAACCCTTGAGAGCAACCCAAAAGGAGAGCAAGCACAGATAAGGCATCATCAGTTACGCCTGCCTTGTCATCCAACAGCAACTCAACCAGCACAGGAACGGCGCCAGCAACCACAACACTGTCCTTGTTTGGATTATAGACTGCGAGGTTAAAGAGTGCTGTTGCAGCGTCTTTTTTCCCGGCTGTAGTGCCCTCTTTCAACAGCTCGACTAAGGCCGGAATGGCTCTAGGACGGGCACCAATCGTCCCCTTGAAATCATCTATCATCGACAGGCTGAAGATAGATGCTGCGGCATTTTCTCTTGCCTCCAATGTTTTCCCCGACTCTAAAACCCCTATTATGCTGTCGATTGCTCCAGCTGCCATTATTAGTATCTTATTGTTATCGTAGATGGAAAGGTTAAGTAGGGCAGTGACGGCATTTTCTTGGATTCGAGGATCATAGGAACTTAGTAAAGTCACCAGAAATGGAATGGCTCCTGCCTCAGCAATTATACCGCGATTATTCATCCCGGTTTTTGCAAGTAAACGCAGCTCATACGCTGCCTGCCTCTGGATTTCTACCGAACCGGTTGCCAATTTCCCCACTAGAAACTCAGCCGTTATTTTGACAGTATCCACACCCGCTTTTGCAGCAGAAAGGTCATCGACAGCATTATTACACAGTTTTCCTTTACTGTTCTTACTCTCCGAGTCGAAGAAAGATGATGCCCTATCTTCATCTGATGGGACATTGTTCTCCTGACACCATTGATGCATTAGACTCTTGAGTGCATAATTGGGTACGAGGGCCATGTGCAGTAGCCTTTGCCCGCTTTTTGGGCAGGAATAATGCCCTGAATTGATCCATTGGGCAATTGAATCTCGGTCATAAGTATGCCCAGATGCTACAATCACTGGGTCTTTCATCAAGTCTAGAGATATCGGGCAACGGAATTCATCAGGAATATTAGGAACAACAGATTGAGAAGACGAACAGGTATCATAATTCCTACCAATGGATGCTGACCATTTCTTATGTTGTTGTTTTGTTTTCTCACTTTCTTCGTCATCGAAAATGTTTGACTTGGAATATGAAACAAGGGATATGAGATTTTCTATGTTGGATCTGGCTATTAGTCCACCTGTTCCTGCCTGCTTCTGGGCTTCAACCTCTAGCTTTAAAATTTCTTCTTCATATTCGAACGGATTTCTCAAACCAAAACAGCTAAAAGTCTCTTTCACTTTTCCAAAGTCAACGAAACGATTGTTGTTGATCTTCTTCTTTTCATTGGCCATTATTTGCAGAAGCTCTTGTCTTCTTTGAAGTTCTCGAGGGTCAATGAATAAATCTACCCGCTTTGCCTGCTTGTGAAGCAGCTCAACTTGCTCTCTAGTGTCTGCCGTGATATTAAGCAAGCTTAGAGGTAGAATGTCGAGTGCCCTCCCCATCTCCTTCACCAGAACATGAAATTGACTTGAAATGAACTCAGTTTGTATAAGGCCCCACAGACAGCTGCCATCTTTGCACCCTTGGATCAAAAACTTCACCCTTCGAAACACACAGAAAAGCTCGGCGAGACATAAGATTGCAGATGGTGGAAGTGGTCTATTTATTTCAAGAATCTCTTCAAACAAAGATGAAAGAATCTTTATCCTTCTAATCATGATCGAAGCGTTCCTAAACTGTACAGAAGGAAGCTTTTCCAAGCAAGCAACTTCACTGCATATGTGGAGCAATGATTCTAGCAAAGATCCAGCAGGCAAGAGGCCTGAGGGTGCCATTACTGGAGAAAGATCTGCATCCATGGTATCTCCCTATTCTGGTGCTAGATTTCTGTTCATTGTTATTATCAACGTTAGTTTCTGTTTGTATTTAGCTAATTACCTTAGGGCAACCTCCCGAGAAATAATGTATTAAATTACTAAATAGTTTCAAAAGAAATGTTAAATTAGTTGCACGTACTCTTGACGTTTTCTATTTGTATGCATGTTTAATATTTATTATAGGAATAGTGGGGGCTTCTGTGGGTTGCTGCCATTTGGAGGACTGTCCGGCCTGGTTGGATTAATTTTATTCCCCGCCGAATTTATATTTTGACCTTTTCCAAACTAGAAGGTTTGTAGTTTTTTTTTTCTTCTTTTATCAGTATTTTATTTAAAGTAATGTTATATATAATTGTGTAATTGCAAGCGACCTCGTTTTAGAAAAAAATAACTTTTTTCTATGTGGATTCTATACATATACTTTTTTTCAAAGCGACTGTATATCGCTTATAAATTTATGACTGTATCTATCATTTCTCTTTATTTATATCAATACTCGGTTTGTTTTATTAGGGAGGGATGAAATTATAATTTACTTGGGCAATGGAACCTCAAGTATGGACTTTTTGTTATATAAAAAAAAATAAAAAATAGGACTTTTTGACCTTGCAACTAATTGGAACTTTTGCTACATTAAACCTTATTATATATTTCACATTTGATCGGTGAGCTTGGAGCCCCTAAGTTGACCTCTACTTTTGCCGAGGTTGGAATGCTAAGAAAACAAATACTAGAAGTAGAGGATATGAATAATTTAAAAGACAAATCCTAGTGATCATTAAGGTTGTGGCTCGGATAATTTTATATGTTTACTTTCTTCATCTATTTGGATTGGTTATGCTCTTGGGCTTTATTAGGATTTTTTGCGACTTACATTTTGCTCGCGGATGTAAATACTAAAAAATAAATAAATTTAAATGCCTCATAGAAATTCATAACAATAACAATAAACAATAATAATATTAAAAAATAATATTTTAATAATATTTTATTTAACTTTTAACTCTAATATAAAATCGTTTCATATCACTATTCAAACCATACCATATATATTATTCATGGTACTCTTCGAGTATCTTGTAATTTATTGTATAAAATAAACTTTGATGCTGAACATTTGATAATTGGGTTGCATTACGTAAGGGTTAAGACTTGAGAATATGTTCAAGAAAAAGTCATATATTTAATATATCTCTGATCTCTTCCGTTGCATATTTTAAAGAGGACAGCCTAATTAAACGTTACATTTTCAATTCAATTTTCCTATATATAAGAGAAGCACGGAGCACCCCATATGCGACTAGGCAACCTTCTGAAGTGGAATTGGCTGTTTAACTTATGCGGAATAAGACAACAATTTTGAAGTCAGCTCAATTTTTCTTATTATTATTGTACTTTCATTGTTTTTATTTTAGTCTTTTGGAGATCTAAAAAGGATATCTGAAGATATCAAGGAGTGTAAGAAAGAAAGTATATATATTTATATAATATATATATTTACTGTATAAGAAGAATGATTGAAAGATAAAATAATAAGAATAATAATAATAATAGGAGAGAAAATTTTATACATTATATATACTATAAATCTATTTATATATTACTAAATAAGATGTGATATATTTATCTTTATTGAATGAATGGAACCAATCAACTGAATCAAGGGACTCCGCTGAATTCATTGTGGATTTGAGTGATAGCAGCCCAACTATTGGGGGCTAGAGATGGGCCACAAACAGACCTTTTATGCGGTTTGGTTCCATCATGTCCAACTCCAACCACCCTGACCTTCAACAAGGGGCTGGGTGGAAGCCGGGAAGGGAAAGATATTTAAAAAGTTAAAACAAAGTAAAAATCAGATGAGAAAAAGTTTTTTTTTTTTTTTTGTAATTTGATAAAGAGATGAGAAAAGGTTTAGTATATGCAAAGATGGGAGTTATTACAGTCCCATTTATTATTTAGTGGGGGAGGGGAAGACCAACGGGGAGGACTGAAGACTGAAGATTGGGGTTTTTTGGGGGGGTGGGGGGGACGACCACATAAATGAGATGTTTTATGGATGAAAAAGACCATTCGAGAAGAGGAGGTTAGGGTAAGAGGACCTTTTCCACATGCATTGTTTTACATCACTCTCTCTTTACTCCTGAAAATTAGTACAAAGTACAACATATTGAAAACCACGTTTCATGAACCAAACATAACTTCTTTTTTTTTTTTCCATACCAGTACCTGTCTCACCCCTTTCCAGCAAACACATGATTTTCTATCTCTCTCTTTAATGCCCCTCTTTTTCTTGTTTAATCTCTGAGTACCCCTCGTGCGGCGTGTTCAAAAAGTTAGTGATAACTGAACTTTGAAAACGTTTTTGCCCCAAAAAAAAAATTATATATATTTATAATCGTGAATTATAAAAGTGTCTAATAATTATTTAACAAAAAATGAATAAAATATTGAATCTATTTTTAATAGTACACACTTTTTTTCAAACAATTATGTAACGTTTATACATTCTATGATTATATGTAGCATTATTCATAAAATATGTTGCTTGTCCACGAAATATCGAACCTCTAATAAGCTCTACCTTATGGATAAGTGGAAAATGGTTAAAACATATGATGAAGCAAACCCATTTCATTCGGCCTGCCATGCCATCTCTCTCTCTATCTCTCTCACAAATGTGGTACGTACATACATAACTTTATCATCGAGAGAAGACGTGGCAAAGAAATAAATGGTAGCTGGTAGTGGGTGTTGTGGAAGCAACGCACAAGCATTAAGCACCCTCCGCCAAAGTCAAGCTACAGTTACTAACACCACATGATCTAATTCCATCGCCAGGTCTGAGTTTGGTCTTGCAAATTGCAATGAATGGCGCGAGTGAGTTACTATCGGGAGACTTCCATTTTTGAGATAGTGTCGTTTGGGAAAACGATGGGCATTACCAAGTGGGCTGATTCTTGGAGAAGCATTATCTCATCTTTCTCCCTTTTTCCACTCTCTACCACAGATTGTTTGAAGTGACAATTTCCTTCTTTTTTTTTTTTCCCCATCGACTAGTGAAAAAATAAAAATAAAAATAAAAACAGAAAGTAAAATTGAATATTATACTTGGCCTTTTCCCCTGATCTATATATATACTGATCTATATATACATATATAGCTTTATTTTCTTAGTGCAAATTAGCTTACACACACACACACATATATATATATATATATATATGTATATTATTGAGTGATCTTGAACGTCTCTCAATCTCAAGAATTAATTTAAGATATGAGATTTTTTCTCATATTTATATACTGATTATCAACCCCTTCCACAATTAATATGAGACAATCTTAATAATCTTTCTCATATATCAGATCTTAGATCGAAAGAATGATAATCCGTTTCTTTTGTAAACTATTGGGTTAGAGATTATTGATAAATCTGAATTTTAATACTAGTGTTGAGTAATTTTAGACCTCTCTCAATCTCAAAAATTAGTTTAAAAAATAAAGTTTTTTCTCGTACTTATAAATAAACTATTAATTTCTTCCATAATTAATGTGAGATAACTCCAACACGATTGGCAATGGCAATAAAATGCGATAAAATTTGGAATCGAGTGTTGTGTTTGAAGACTGAAGAGGATGTTCAGGAAGATGAGTGTCTTGAGACTGCATGGGTTAAATCAAATGCGCCGAACTAATTGTTCCAAATGCGGGGTGGTGCGGGGTGTGTTCATGATGGTCGAAGCAGCCACTAACGAATCACCCTCTAAGGTCACTTTTTATCAAAATTTTCTTATAATTTGACTTATAGCAACTAAAACTTTTTCTTCTGATTTAACAAATCAAACGAACATGACGTCATCCTACTTTTATAAATCTTAAATATTAAAATATTTCTATTTTTCATTTGCCCACTTTATATCAATATATCCATCCATATTTAGACTTCGAAATTTAACTTTTTACAACTTGACCAAATTAATTAACCATGTTTTCGTATTTCTTCTGTTGGTCGACTTGTATCGAGCTCTAGTTATGCCATGCCCACGAAGTTAATATGCAAAATTTTAAAAAATTACATACCATATATCTTGAGACTAAGAAACAAATAAACAAAAATCCAAAATTCTTATAAAAAGTTTTATGGAAACCTATAGAGACCGACACCTCGTACGCCTGTTGATCCTCTTCAAATTTGGCAGGGCCCCCCCTTCAATTCATTTGTTTTTTTAAATAAATAAATAAATTGTAAGAAACTTAAAGTTATGTTATTTTATCACTTCACAAAAGAAAATAATAAAAAAAAATCATTAAGTCTGATTTATTTTTATAGATAAAATGAGATCAAAGTTAATAATTGAATAAAATATTATCATAAAATATTTTTTTAATATTAACTTTAATTTAAAATTTGAAAAATTTAAAATTGCTTATTTTATTTTATATGTACATTTGAGAAAATAATAATAATGATATGAGATGAAATAAGAGTGTTTATAAAAACAATCCGGATTACAATTACAGGAGCATGCAATTCAAATATAATGCTTTAAAAAAAGGGTTTGGATAGTGAGATGATTCTATAGAAATGTTTCAACCGACGTTTTCCCTTTGCTACCACCAAAAGAAAGGAAAATAAATCTTAGAAAAAGCACAAACACGCATGGGCTATTAGCCTTTTTCTCTTGGCTCCACTATCTATTGTAGATTCCTAACATGCACTTGTATTTTGCCTTGTTGTGGATAAATCAAAATTTCTTGAGGATTCGTACACTCATTTTTGTGAAATATCTCCTTTATTCAGTCAAATGAAGCATCTCATCTTTCCTGATGAACTATCATGTCTACACAGCTTACTCAATACATACTAGGCTGTCCCCGTGTTCAATTATTTGAGCCCTTTCCACTCCCAAAGTTCAAATATAATTAATTTATTGCTCTTTTATCAACTAGTAAAGGGAAAAGGTGGGGGGGACACAGAAAATGGGCCATGTAGATGTAGGCCTGGTTTGGAGGAACCCGCGACTTAGGTGCAGTTAGCAACCGAACTACCTTAATTAAAACATGAAAACACAGACAATTATGGTAAGCACGGGGCTATAAATACGAGGGAGTTGAGAGGAGAATCGGACATTGGGGGCACAAGAAGTAGATGTGGGGAAAGCATGAAGGGTCATGAGCCCCGTTCATCTTCTTCTTGTGCAGCTTGCAAATTGTTGAAAAGAAGATGCACTCCCAAATGTATATTTGCACCCTATTTTTGCTCAGATGAGCCTTCCAAATTTGCCAATGTTCACAAGGTATTTGGAGCAAGCAATGTGAGCAAGATCCTCACCGAAGTGCCGGAGGAACAACGCGAGGACACCGTGAATTCGCTGGCGTATGAGGCCGAGGCAAGGCTTCGGGACCCGGTTTATGGTTGCATTGGTGCCATAACTTTGTTGCAAAGAAAGATGGTTGAGCTCCAGCATGACCTTGCCATTGCCAGAGCCTGTCTTGCTCGCTATGCTGCTGCTTCATCATCATCATCATCGGCCTCATCTTGTTCTTCTTCTCTTGTTTGGGATGATCATGTTATCATGCCTCCTTACCCTGATATTCCTGCTTCCAATGGCCTGAATTATGGTTTCGGCCAGACTTCCTCTGATTTGACCCAATATGGACCGGTCAATGATTTTGGCCACAGCCCTTATGTATTATGATCTTTGATCTCTCTCTCTCTCTCTCTCTCTAATGGAAATCTTGCCTTCACATATATATGTTCTTAACGGTAAGATCAAGTAAATATATGCCAAATTAAAGAAACTCCGAGCATATGGAAGCAGAAATTGATACAGATCTTGATTAGACACGGTGATCTCGTGCAATTCAGCTGCTGCAAAGCATTGCTTGATTTTCTTTTGAGATGGATTAGTATCTGTATTACCTTTTGATCATTTATTTATTAACAAGGCAATCTGAATCACAATCCAAATCGCCGACCAGAGTGCTATCAATGGAACGCAAGAGTAGCTTGAGCAATCTCAACTACCGCGAGCAATATATCCGAAAGAATAAATTCAATAAAAGTCAAGAATAGTTTGGCCTTGCACGGTTGCACTCGCACGCAGCAAAAAGTAGGAATCTGTGAGAGTCGGAGCCCACTGTTTGGATGCAACAGAGAGCAGTGTGATGATTTCGCTAACCCCACAACGTGCAATTGGCGTTATTATTCATTGCAATGCGAATCCAAAGTGACTCTGTACACTACATGCATCTCAAATATGGTAATGGTTACAAATTTTGAAAAACATAATAGAAATCGATTCCTCTCCTTGGTTTCCATCTTCACCAAATTACAGCTTTCTTGGTTTCTATTTCAACATTTCTCCTGTTGGTTCATAAAATCTATCGTTAACTCATTTTGGATTTTCCTTTGTTTTTTTCATTTATTTAGAGATTTTAAATATATAATTATTCTAGAACTTGGAGGAAACAAAAGGCCTAGTGACTCGTCCGGTATTGTCTTATTCATCTTTTTACTCAATAATGTGCAGGTGTCCGACAACATAATTTTTAAGACCCACGCAAGTTGAAGCGACATCAATTTCCTTCGTGTGAGAAACAAGCATCACAAACTAGTCAGTTCACGTTCACCATAAAAATTAATTTCAGATCCAGATCCATGAATAAAACCAGGTCATAAACATGCGGGGATTACAAAATACATCGTAAGCACAAAAAAAATTAAGACAATTCTACAACTCATGTACACTGAATATCACAGCGATGACAACAATGCCACACCGTGTCCGTATTCATATGCTTTCAAGTTGAAACTGCAAAGTAATATGACAACGCATACTGTAAACACGAGTTCAAAGGTGGATTTCAAAAAGAAAATCACCGAGCTGCAGTTCCCTGTGTAAAGTGAAAAAGCACTCCTGCAATCTCTGTTTATAGCTTCTTCCCTGTTAAAAGGTATCCAAATTAACAAAAGAACCTGGTTAGACTCATAGGGAGACAATCCCAATTTTACAAGCCTCATGAACTTTGGAAGACATTAAAGGCATGGCCTTAAGCTGCACTTGCAAATTTAACAATCAGAGCAAAATACCATGCAGTAACTAATTGGAGTTCCCTGCTCTTTTACAGATCAATAACAACCATCTAAAATTGTGCTTATATATATATTATATTAATTATATAGAGAGCAGCCAGCATAACAAGTTTCTTAGTCAAGGAACCACAAACAGTACAAATATAAAGCATACAATCATCCATCTTCACACCCCCATGTGCTTATGGCTTCTAATTACTAGAGGAGCTATCCAGGTCAATGGGCTTAACTGCCAACCTGAGCCCTGTAATTCCACCTGCAACTAACAATATAACTCTAACAAGGACGACATTAGATTAGGTTGTGCAGTCCAGCCTGATCAAATTGGAGTAGCATAACTATATTCAAGGCCAAGTGAAAATCTTAGTACTTGACTTTAATAAGGATAATGCCACCATACTAAAAATAAACTCAGTAATCATTTTTGAAAAACTTATAAATAAAAAAAAACCAGTCCATCACACACATCACAAACTAATGGATGGAAATATCAAAAGCAGATGATCTATCACTGTATAAGTGGAGACGTTCTAGAATAATATAACACAAAATCTCCAGTCTATTCATGATAAATATGCATGATTTCACAATGGAGATTATACTAATTGGTCCAGAAGTTACTGGTCATGAGAATAACAGCCCCTCCCAACTCTTGATGGATGAATGAAATCAAACACATAAATCCAACTTCTGCAAATTTTCCTCTTTCTTGATGATGCAAACCCATAAATTTTAAATTTTCCTCTTTCTTGATGATGCAAACCCATAAATTTAAAAAAAAAGAAACTCATCAAACAAGAAAAGAAAAAAAGGAAAATCCTTTGATCTTGTTTACAAAGATAGCAATTATCTTTTTGCAAATGAGCATCTACCTGTATATGGAACATTAGCGGACAGTAGCTTGCTCCCAAAAACGCTGATGCAGAACAAGCAAGAAAATGCTTGTCATGGCCTGAGAGCCTCTAACGAAATTAAGTCGTGCAACCTTAACTACTTATAGCTTTTGAGCATACTAACATTAAATCAATAAGATTAACTATTCAACACCACCATTCTCTGATATTAGTACAGGGGAAATCGAAAGCCTTTCCTGCTCATACTATCTTTTTTAATTACTTCGAGTCATAATTCCCACTAACATTTAAATCCAAATATTGGCTAAAAACAATATCATATAAGAGAATTGGAATTTGCAAATTCCAATATCCCTACGAAATACGATCAGAATCTAAAATTACCCACAATATGTGAACTTGCGATGACCTGTTCCAATTTGAACTGGGGATTTCCATATTACAATGTGCCCACAAAATATAATCAAATTACAATCAATTCAACTAACTATTTTCCAAATTAAACACCAAGAAAATTTGAATCATCAAACAATAAAGAGAGAAAATTTAGATCTTTGAGAATGTCACCTGAGCCCTGCGCGTACTTAGGGCGCTTCATTTTTTCAATCTCCAACTGGGCATCCATGAACATATTCATCCTTTGAAACTCAAGGTCCTTAGTAAACTCCATCCTCTGCCTCTCCAGCTCCATCATCTGCTTGTGCTTCGAGCTCTCAATCCTCTCGTAGATCTCCCCAAACTTCAATATAGCTCTCGCCAATTCCCTGCACGCCGCCCCATCGGATAATTCTACGCTCTCCATCCGATGCTTCCTCGCAACTCTTCCATCAAACCCTACATCATCTTCGTCGTCTTCATCCTCGTGGTCTTCATCATCACCATCGCCAAGCGAACTTTCCAAGGATCCAACACCAGAGTAAACCACGGGGCTAGGCTTAGGGTTGGGTTTAGGTTTGGAGGACTTGGCTGTGAAACCAACAGTGGTGGGCTTCTTGGTGACGGCGTTAGTGCCGATAAGCGACTCGAGGCGGTAAAAGAAGGGCCATTTGGACGAAGATGGTTTGCCTTTCTCCAGCTTGTACTTCTTCTTTAATGTGTCGATCCGGTTCTTGCACTGGATGTCCGTCTTTCGGGGCTTTAAGCCGTCTTGACGTCCGTTGACTGACTCGGCGACTTCCTTCCAGTCCTTCTGACGGAGATTACCGCGGTTGAGCTGGACATAACGGTCTCCCCAGGCCTCGATTAGTGTCTCGGTAGCGCCTTCACTCCAACAGTCCTCCCGTCCACCACCGCCGCCGGAACCGATGTGGGTTCGGATATTTGGGGTATGCGGACTCGAGCGGTCCATATATGTGGTCGGGCCGGCGTGGAAACAGGAATAACGAAGGTCGTGGACTCGGTGCTAAGCACGCCGGAGGTATTGGTGGGTTGGGAGGGAATGGAAGGATGTGAAGCTTCGGATTTGGAGGCAAAGTGAAATTGGCCGTGCATTGTGACCGGCGCTGACGTCAGCTCCCGTATTGCAGTTGGACGGAACGACTTTATTATGTATGCGAAAATAGTTTTTTTTTTTTTTTAATTTCTCTCTGTTTTGCACATGTTACACCAAAAAGACCCCACTTCAAAAGTTTCTTTCTTTCGACATCAAATAAATTTCACATTTGTGGCCGGCGCTCGTATTACGGATGCCGGATGGATGGGGCGTCAGTCATCACCGATCTGTCGTTCATATAGTAATTTGAACATTACCCAAATCCATAAGGGAAGACAAAAAGTATACAAATATTTGAGTTCAGAAATTCTTTTCCAAAAGCCAACGTGTGTTCCCCAGTCGATATCATATATCTTCCAAATCAGTACTAAAATTGTAGCCAGTCCTCAGCTATATGTACAGTGGTGTAGGCAAAAGTACTGTAAAGTCAAAACCTGCGATCAAAATCAGGCTGCATTGAAGTAGACATGTCTTTGATTAGAGCAAGGTTAGAAAAAATTTAATATTTATTATACATATTCACATAAACAATATATATAAAGTATATATGAATGTGTACAATAAATACAATAAATATTAGATACTTCCGATATTTTCTTCTTTAATTATGCAGCACATACGACAAATATTATAAATTATCAATTAGTGTTTATTTATAATTTATTTCTTACGTTTGTCTTTAATATTTTAGTGACTCCTCAATAAAAATGTAATGATACGGTACTTGGGCATTTTTTTTCTTAATAATATTTTTAAACAACCCGAAAGTTAAAAAAATTTCGCATAACCTTTCTCTCATTCAGTACTTAGAACTTCATAAATTCACTTTTGTTTCTCTCTCCATCTTTTCCTCCATTCCCACCATCTCTTTGCATTCTAACCATCATCTCAACCAAAAAACCAATTCTTACATCGATTTATGCTCATGCAAAGACACCTCCTGCGTTGTTAGTATGATATATCTGGCAGTAATCGAGTTGGGTTGAGTTAAATTGAACTTTAATTTATCGAGCTCGAACTCAATTCAAAATACTCAAGTTCGAACTCAACTTGATAAACTAAACTTTCAACTCAAACTAGTCTCACAAATGAATTTGAGTGGAGTAAGTTTGAACTCGATTTTTTTTTTTAATTTTTTGAATAAGATTTAAAATTTAATAAATACAAAATTAATATTTAATATTTAATTAATTGATATTTATTTATCATAATAATATGTTATATGCTTATATATATTATTAATAAATACACATAATATGATAGTATATACATATTTCACATGCTTCTCACATACTAATATACGAAATTATTAAATTTTATAGACTTATTATTGTACAAATTATAAAACATAACTATGAAATATATTCATCATATATATATAAGTAATAAGATTACATATTACATATTTAATTATAAAAATGATATACTTATATTATTAGCAATACATATATAACATATATGTGCATATATTTATCAATATATAAATGAATTTTGATCGAGTCGAGTTAATGAGTCGACTCGAGTATAAACGAACGAACTTTAACGAACTTTAGCCAAGTCAAGTCGAGTATGTGTCATTTACTAATCGAGCGGATATCTGCTTTTACGAGCGAGTTTTTTTTTTTTACGAGTCGAGTTTGATTCGACTTTAATCGAGTGAATATCAAGCGGATTGTCGAATAGTCTGATTTATTCACAGCCCTAGATATCCTTCTGCACATGATACATTCACAGAAACCGTTGGAAAATGTTGCATCCTGAACCATCGCCTGCCTCAAATCTCTACAGCTATTGATGTTGGAACATATGTTGTTATGCCCGCATGCTACATTACTGTGCTAATGATTTGTTAGGAACATATGCTATTGGTTTGGGAGCATTTGTGTTATGTATACCAGCAGCCGGCTTGGTTTGTTATGTTTGCATGCTAACCCGGGAATGAATTTGGTTTGTGATTTTACGGCCTTCAGTTAAATTGAATATCCTTTGCTTTCCTTTGTTGCTCCATATATCAGAGACCACCCTCCTTTTTGTTTCCTTCCTTTCTTTCTCCTCGACAGAGAGAGCATGCGATAGATTCCTCGACGTATGCAGTTGCCTGAACATTAGAGCTATAAAAGAAGTTGGTGACAATGATGGTGATGTGGCTGCCTTGGAGAGAAAGATGCAAGGTGCAGGAATGCCTTTGGCTATTCAAGAAACTTTGCAAGCTGTTTTTATGTATTATAACGTCTACCAATGTATCACTCAAAGAGTGGCTATCACTATATGAATATTCAGAAAATTTTAACTGTTAAAACAAACAATTTTCATATGGGAAGTGATACACACATAATATATTTCACAACATTTATGCAACACAAGTTATAAAATAAGGATATTTCTGTAATTTGCCTTATAAAATTAACATCACTTTATAAAAATACCTCTACTTTACAACACATGTTGTATAATATGTTGTGGATTTATCATTTCCCTTTCCATATTGCGTTGGATTATGTATCAATCACAAGCTTAACTTTTGGAAAGGAACGGACCTTTAAGCAACCTGGTCCTCAAGGTTGCTTTAAACCTTGAGGACAAGGCTTTTTTTACAGGAGAGGATTTGTCATGAACCTGACTTTAACAACACCATTGAAGTTCAAATTAAGCCCAACAATTTGGGATCCTTGTTTTGTAGTCTTTTATTTACTTGTCATTTGAGTCCTTGTAGTAGTCTCTATTTTCAGAGTCTCTGTTGTTTTACTTTACATGTATCGGCAATTTGGGATCCTTATTTACTTCTTGTTTGAATCTTTTATTTACTTGTCATTTGAGTCCAGCTTGTAGTAGTTTATTTTTATTGAGTCTGTTATTTTACTGTACATGTATCATTTGGTTATTTGTCTAGTTTGTTATCCCTACGAGGATTTGAGGAAAAGAGGGACCGAGTGAAGTTAATCTGGTATCTTCAATACAACAATTACCAATACATTGTGATTCTCAGAGTCTTTTTCACAAACACCTTCCAGGCGTCTTTCATTCTCATTAAGGCGACCTTCATTCCTCTCCATTCGTTTTCTTCTTACATTACAACAATTCTCCACACTCCACAGGACCATAGCACTTCTTATCAGCTCATTTTATCTTTTTAACATTGAGAAGGTAAAATTCCCCCAGTTTATCGCCCATCTTCAAGCCCCTCTGGTTCATTTCCTCCAGAATCAACTTCGCTTCATCGAACCTACTCAACTCTATGAGCTTGTTAGCCAAACACCCAAAAATCTGGTGGTCCAGCCACGTGTTCTTCCCAGCAAAACACCTCGCATACTCTACCGCTTGCTCGTAATACCCCATCCGCAACAGCACATTTATAACGTACATGTGCGTGGACAATAGCATCGGTACTCCTTCGTCAACCATCCTCCGCAGCAACGCCAGAGCACCTTCCACCTTCCTCACCTTACATGCGCCTAATACTAGCGCGTCGTACGTGCGGGTATCCGCTCTCAGCCCCTCCCCCACCATCTTTGTTAGCACTTCCGCCGCCGCAGTCAAATCTCCGGAGAAACAGTACGCCATCAGAAAGTAATTATAGGCCGTCAGATCCGGCGGGATCTGATACTTTCTCATCCGGCTCATCACGTCCCATGCGGCCTCCATTTCCTTTTTCCTCGTGAGCACGTTCAGGATGGGGTGAAAACTAGACGCAGTTAAACCGAATTCCCCGCGCGCCATCGTGTCGACCACGCGCAGAGACTCTTCGACTCGACCCAATTTGGATAGTCGCAAGATGAGTGAATTGTGCGCATTTTGCCGGGGTAACCCTTTGTCGAGGCGAGCTAGGGTCTGAGAAAGGTCTTCGAGTATGGACAGGGAGGCGTCGTTGTTGGAGATGAACTTGAACGTTTTGGATGTGTTGAAGCAACCGTCCCTTATGCGCTTGTTGAGGAGGTGGTGGAGCTCTTCGAAGTCTCTGGAACGGCCTGCGGCGAGGACCTGTTCGTCATAGTAAGCAGAGGTCGGCTCATCAGGGAATGAGTTAGGATTAGGGTTTTGAGTAGTAAAAGACCGGGTGCCGAGGAGAAGGATAGAAATGAGATTACGAGGTCTGTGTGGAAGCTTATGGAAAAGCGACATTCCTTTAAGGGGTTGAGACTTGAGACTTGGGACTTGGGACTTCGGACTTGGGACGGAGAATACAAGAGTGTTTTAAGGAAGAAATAGCTTCTTTCTGCGGATTGGGCTGCTTCGGATCAAGCCCATTAGGCATGGCATTTACTGCAAGTCTGCATATTGTCGAAAAATTCTTATAAAAAGGATCTCAACAACTTGTACTAAAAGGGCAGGTCAGTGCAAAATGAGCCCATTGCATTTTTCATCGGCTATATATGTATACATGTCAGGAGGGCCCACTCAAATTTGAGAGAGAATTTCCTAGAGCTAGCTAGCATCATCGAAATAGACTTCCAAGTTCCAAAGAGCCACATGCTTAATGAAAAATGAAAATCATGAAAATAGACTTCGCAATGTGAATGGGCCTCAGCTTCTTTCATGATAGAGAGCCGCTTCTGAAACTCAGACCCGAGTTGTAAAAGAGATACGACAGCATGGACATAAATAAGTTGTAAAAGAGCAAATGTTGATTCACCCTATGACCCGTGACCATATGTATACATGATAAAAGCCACTTTTGATCAGTCTTATAAATGTATCATGTACATTGTACACAAATATGGTACTATGCCCCTACCCTTATCATCAAAGTTGATCAGAACTAATATTCCGTGTCACAATGTCCTCATATTCTCATCATAAGATACTCAAAATCCAAGTCCTTTTAAATAAATACATATATCCTGTCGGCTGTCTCAGATTTTTTTGCTTTTTCTGAAAAGACGTGATGGGTTCCGTCACAATGGCTGCTTATATTAAATAAAAATAAAGAAAAGTGATGCGGATTTATCATTTAAAATATATATATATATATAATCATGCTTAACCTTCTCTTCTTTAACGTATCAAAATTTTTTTTTAAAAGAAAATAATAATTTTTTCTTCTTAAATTAATTAAATTATTTTATTTCTTATTCATATATTAAATATTTAATAAAAAAAATATAATAAAAAATTTTAAAAATATGATATGTGAAAATTTTATAAATAATAAGAAGTTATGTAACTTTTATTTTTTTAAAGAAAAGGAGAAAGATAACAGAAATATAAATAAAAGATGAGTTCTACAATTATAAGAAATTACATAAGAATAATTTGATGAATTGATATAGTTTTATGTAATTTATTATAATTATTTTATAATAAAAATAAATTTATAATATAACAAATCACATCAAATTATATTAATTTATAAAAAAAAATTTATATTTAATTATTTTATAGATAAAATATTTCTCTAAAAAATTGTACATCTTAAACTTTTTTCTTTTTCTTCTTTTCCACTAACTTGTTCGGTTCCCTGACTTCCGTGTTAGGTTCTCTCAGCATCGTTTATAGGTGCTCCAAGGAGGACAAAGCCCCCACTCCCCCAAAAAAAAAACTCTCGCTCTACCTTTCTTCCAACCATCATGTGCCTAGCATCTAGTCTTACTTCTCCCAACGTCCTTTCTTGCGACTCGTCTTGTGACTCGTTGTTGTATTTTCCGTAAGAAAAACGATGAATTTATCGAAGATTTTTTTATACAATTTTTTTTTAAAAAAATTAGTAATTAAAAAAATATTTTTTAATTATATTATGAATTTTTTTAAAAATATTTAAGAATATTAGAAAAATCAGAAAAATAAATTATATTATATTGAGAGACGTCGGAGCATTAACATTAGACCCATGAAAAACTAATACAAATGCAAATTTGATTGTTTTACTAAAATATTCTTATATTGGACTCATCAAAAACATTAAATTGAAACTTTGAGTTAAAATATCCACATGTGTTCTTTCATATTTGAAGTATTATTATTCACCTATTAAAATAAATTTTTATTATCTTTTAATATATTTATTGGATGAATAAATTATAGATGTATTTGTTAGTTTCATAAATTGTATATTATATTATTATTTGATGAATTTAATAATATTGAATTCAATGTGGGATTATGAATGTGGAGGTATTATTTTTTCATCAAATTTGTATTTTTTATCAAAATTAAAAAAAAATTGATAAATACAATGTCAATTCTCTGGAGAGATAACTTTTGGGTGAAGTAGCATTACTCTTTTCTTAATATTGTGGCTCTTTAATTATTTTTCCTCCCTTTCTTTATAGTTTTTCAAAAATTGGTTCTACTTAATTTAAACTGTTGGATGTGATTCTCATTCACAATATCACAATTTTTTTTTTCACTACAAAAGGAGAAAAAAGATAAGTAGCCCATGAGCTTTTGAGCAATAGGAAAGAACACGAAAAAGAAGCGAGGCACAGAGACATGACAAAGTGTGTCAACATACAATTTATGAAATGAACTGCATGAAGATTTATCTTTATATGGTTCTTTACTCATCTTGATATGAAAAGAATATATTTCCAAACCAAACTATTTATTCCGTTGTCAATTTTTTTTTAATATATATATATATATATATTTACAGCCTGTATTTCATTGTAACCGAGTGTTGATAGAGATTCAAACCCCTTTGAATTTCTCTATTAATTTAATGAGAAGTTGATCATTTTTTTTTTTTTTTTTGAGAAATAGGCTTATCCACTACAACACATACAAGTTTTTGCCACGCTTTATTTTTGCCGCGATCACAATTGGCCAAAAAATTTCAATGTTCTACCTTCCCCTTCCAAACTTCCCACGAGTAATATGGTCGTTATGAATTAAGCTCTTCTTTGCTGCAATTTTTTATTGCAGAAAAGGTTCTTGATGCAACTGAAATATAATATATTTATCGCTTATAGGAGTTGTCATAGTAAATTTATTTACTGTGATTAGGTGTCGCTGCACTACATAAAAATAAACCTTTTGGGAGTTTTTAATTTACCCTTAAGAGAATTATCAAACGGTATATACCGCCCGATCATTAGAAAATTAGAAGCAAATAAAGAATACATACACCGAAGAGAGAGAAGCTTCCGAACACCAAATCCTAGCATACCACCAGCGAAGAGAAAGCTAGTAGGAGGGGGGAGGGAGGGCGAATCCCCTCTAATCTTGTCGGCCGGGGTATGGGTTTTGTCTGGGCTAGTTTTGCCTTTTTTTAGGTTTCTTGCTAGCCGAGTGGGGGTAGTGTCGTGGCCTTTTCCGGTAGTCTTCGGCCACCATGCACACCACAAGAGGATCCCTTTGCCGCTGATCTACTTGCCGTTCGAGGGGCTTTGTCGCCAAATGCAGGGTGTCTTCTACGCACAGGATGAAGATCTTTGTTTGCGTCTGTTTTTCGTGTGGGATCTGTGGGTGATCACGTTGAAGCTCACGGTTGTTTCGCGTGAGGTGCAGCTCCTTTGGGGATAATAATGACAACTCCGGAAACCTCCTATAGTATCGCATCACGTGCCACTACCTTGCTGGATCTTGGCGCTATTTTTGTTTGTCTATTTTTCAATGTTTTTGTTTGGTGTTGTGTTGGTTTTGTTAGTTATTTTCAACAGTAGTTGATCAAATGATTTATATAGTTAAACTAATTAGTTGGTATTTTTTTTTAACTATTATTTCTGGCATTTTTTAAGGCCATTTGCGGCGATTTCATTTCGCCAGAAAAAGCAAAAATTTCATCGGCAGATCCCTTGCTGTGAGAAACAAAGCAGATGTCACACCCATTTTTTTACGTTTCACCTGCGACTTAGAAATTATAGTAGATGATTTTTTGCCGCGGTTTAGTCACTTATTGTGGAAACTTTTTGAAGCCGCAAAAACCATCATATGTTGTAGTGATTATTAAATCAGAAAACTAAAGTTTACAAGTGTTATTTATAAAGATTGAAAAAACTCAATTTACAAGCAAACTAATTTTAGATGGGACACAAACTTCTAGACCTCTTAGATATATAGTCTAAGAGACTAAATATTGTCACCCAATGAGACATTTACTAAGTCACTACAAGAAAAATAGATTTTTGTAGCTATTTTATTGCGATCAAATAATTATTTGTAACTAATTTTAATTGTAAATAGTCATTTGGTCGCAATTAAATAGCCACAAATAAATAGTTTTCTTGTAGTGAGTTCTCTCCTTCAAAGAAAAGAAAAACTAAAACTCTATGGACTATAAGTCCAAGAGACTATTTTTTAATATAAAATTTTTTATATACAAATAAGACACAACAATAAACAACTAAACAAACAATAAATACAAAAAACATCAACTCAAAAACAAATTGGTTGTGGTGGCTTGTGAACGACACGCGTCATACTGGGAGTGGTCAATCTTACGTGGAAAGAGGTCAATGGCCTTGGATTTGTGAAGAGGCGTAGAGGGCAAAGAAAATCCTTCTAGATTGCGAGGAGCGTCGAAAGATAGACTCCGTACATTTGAAGCATGCGTTTCTCCATTCAACAAAAGTTTCGATTGATTGCTCGATTGGTTGATGGCAAAAATGGTGACGAGGCACGTGATGAGTTTGGGCCATCAGAGCTACTCCAACTTACAACAAACTAAACTCAAATTACCAATAATCGAAAACCACGATCACAACTTACAGACATGGTGACTAAAAAATGAAGAAAAAAAGAAAAGGGGGGTAAAAGTACTCCAACTACCTCTAGATCTAGTCCATCGGTATATATAAAGCAGATCCTAAGAATAAATTCAAGCATATTCCACACAAAAGTTAAGTCACATCATTAATACTTAATGGCCCGAATCATACGATTTCACGAACGCTTTTTGCAAAAGTAGGAAGTGATCCATATCTGCAGGAGGAATAAAGGGCAACTCGATGCTTGGCGGTGCCATCCTTTAGGTTAGCATTTGAAACTCCATCCACATAAAGCCCTGTGCCTGCCAAAATATATAAATTAAGATAAGACTTTTACAATCCTCGGAAAACGACAAATTAAGTAATACAAGGGTTTGGTAGAGAAATTCGTGACAGTGATCAACATAATTAACAAGAATAAATTAACAATTGCCAACATGTCTCGATGGTATTCTTACGTAGAACCATATACGTCACATCAATTAAACAAAAGAGTATTTATCTATGGACTGGAAAGGTATCCGTTTAAAATAATTAATAGCCAGTACGAACTATCTTTGGATTTGCTTTATATCGAATTGTATATTGCTGGATATTCTTGTAGTCTCGTTGATGAACAGGGAATAAAACCATAGCTAATTAAAAATGGCATTCTTGCCGTTACGTTAGAGAAAATATAAAAGTGGGAAAAAACAGAAAAAATAAAATGTTAATTGTAGTTTAATTAGTACTCTTGAATTCCAATGGAGTACGGTTAATTTGTATAAGCGCTTTAGATCGAATACCGAATCTCCGAAAGTGCAAATCTACGTAAGAGGCAAAGCTAATAAAGCTTTGATTTTGTGCTGGGGATCGTGCTTTAATGCGATCTTTAGCTAGCAGCTTTCAGTACCCTTTAATTAATACAAAAAGGCCATGCAGGCGGGCGGGTCCACGTCGGTCAGGACATGGAACTTACACAAGCTAGCTAGTTAGTTGATGCCCGCCCTTCTTCAATATGAAGTATAATATATATATATATATATATATATATATATATATGAGCAACACTATAGAGCAACCACACTCAAGCACACACACTCACATGAACAGTAGCATGTTACTGTTCATACTACTGTTCATGTGAGTGTGTGCTTGAGTGTGGTTGCTCTTAATTATTTTTCTATATATATATATATATAAGGCTATATAATATGGATAATGCATGATCATATTCTATGATGATGTAATTATTATAAGAAAATTAGATTGTTGTGATATTTTTATAATAATTAAATAAGTACTTGTGATATATTTATGTCTCAAATAATTTATTTAACTATTATAAAAGTACTACAACTAGGCCTGTACAGAATGTCCGACCGACCGACCCGACCCGTTTTTTCGATATGTACCGACCCAATTACTCGACCCGAATACTCGAAATGTCGGAAACGGAATTACCCGTTACCGACAACGTTTATTTGCATCTCAATTTCACTCTCGATTATTCATCTCTCGCTCTCTTTCTCTTCTCTCTCGCTCTCTCCGTCTTCTCTCTCGCTCTCTCTGTCTTTTCTCTCGCTCTCTCTGTCTTCTCTATCTACCAGCACGACTACCTCAAATCGCCGGCATCCATCTCCAGATCCTGCCGGACTAAGCTTCCCGTGGCTGGCGTCCAAGGAGATCTCCCAAAATCTCCACCCCCTTCTATTAGAGATCCTCACGGTGACCTCGAGAAGTCCATAGAGCCGTTCCATATTTATCTCCCCTCATGCCTCGCGGAAACGTCGGCATCAGAAGCTGCATCGGAAGCGGCATCGGAAGCGAACCAGGTTTCCATCGTCGCCGAAAACGGATTTTGGGTTTAAAAATGGAGTTTGTTTGGATTCTTGAAATTATTGTTGAAAAATAGTGTTTGGGTCGGAAACAGAAATATTTTATTTGAGATTTTTGTTTGGATTCTGTAAATGGAGTTGATTTTTGTTTAAAAGCCCTAACTACAACAATCTAATTTTTTTATAATGAGTTGTTGATGATCGATGGTAAGGGAATTGAATTGAAAGAATCATCTACACACGAAGAGATCATCATGAAGTGCATACGTATTGGGTAATCGGTGTAAGCGGGTAAACGGCTAATCGGAAGTTTGTCATATCGAATCGGGTTGGAAACATGCCATGTTGGTTCGGGTCGGGTCGGAGAGCAGCCCTAACTACAACAATCTAATTTTTTTATAATGAGTTGTTGATGATCGATGGTAAGGGAATTGAATTGAAAGAATCATCTACACACGAAGAGATCATCATGAAGTGCATACGTACTTACACGTATGTAGTAGTCAATGACGTGGAGCCCATCGATATCATGCCCACCGACAAAAAAATAAATAAGAAAATAATGTATTCCGGGCAAGCTCTAGTCACCGCTAAAAGTCACGTACTCGCCGCAAATACCCATTTGAGGCCTATTTCACGTCGCCGGAAAGGCATCGCAAACTCGCATTAGTTGAGTGAGAAAAACAAATACCGGCACAATTTCAGAGCGTCGGGAAGAAACGCTTTTTACAGCGACATTTGGACATCCCAAATAGAAGTTACAGTGCCGAAAATATATTTTACACTGCACAATATCACTGATTCAAAACCATCTTTGTCGCCACAAATGGATTTTTTCTACTGAAACTTTTTTCCTCTAAATTGTCGGGAATATTGTTTGGATATTTTATTATTTTATAAATGCTGTGATAATTGTACCAGTCAACCTGATTTCAACATCAATTTAATCTATGATACATTTGACCAATTAGATTTTCTAATAAGCATTATAATATCATGAATTTTTCATTAAATATATATATATATATATATATATATATATATATATATATATAGAAAGTGTAAACATCCCAAACATCATACATTAATGAAAAGAGTTCAAACTAAAATTCATGACAATTTAGTAAAAATTAACATCCGACATATATCAATATTATTTTACAGGTGTCGTCCCATCTTTAATATAGGATAACTAGAGTTTCTTAAGCACACTATGATGATCCATTGGAAGATATCTTTTTCATGATCTCAAAAATGCTTTCTTCAACGTTGCTTTTCTCAAAACCGGATGCCTTTTTTATAATTGATTTCAATTACTGCAAACATGTACACTTTTTTTAGTTTTTAAAGTCAACCACAATGTACATTCTTTAGCAAAATATTCACTGAAATTACTTTTCAAATAATTACCAATGGAAAATATAAATACTTTTTCTCAAAAGACATCAAGAAACTTACCAAAAGAAGGAACTTGTTTCATGAGTATGGTTTTATCCCATTGCCAGCTGCTGTTTTCTCCTCCTTTTCTATGGAAGTAAAGCACATCAAATCTGCAACATTAATTGTGGGTGAATAAATAATGGGTGTATTTCTAACAATGGTTATTAAAACTATGTCATAAAATTAGAAAAAAACATAATGAGTGCACATAGATCAGCAGCTTCACATACAGTTAGGCTATTTTCTTCAAGCAAAATGTTTTCTAACTTAAACTAATAAATCTAAATCATTAAATGAATTTGATTTGATTTGTCACATATCACATGAAAGATAATATTACTATGTATGTACGAGCTTGAGATTGAAAATTAGGACTCTTCGAACCAAGGAAAGAATAAACATAAAAACAAAAAGTAAATAAGCAAGCAAGGTGTGGAAAATATAAAACAACAGGCGAAACGTACATGAGATCGATAAACCGATAGTACTAATCATCACAACCTTATTTCATACAACTAAATGCATAATTTGAGCAACAATTTACAGCCATTCCACCTCTCACAAATACAGTCACTACAAAAAATAAGTATATTTTTGGCGACTAAAAGTCGCTACAAATAATATAAAACTCGCCGGAATTACTTTGTTCCCGCTAAACATTATCGCCTAGGAGTAGCCGCTGATACGGAGCCAAGAAAAGATTTTTCCCGCTACTTTCAAAATTGACAGAAAGATACTTTTTCTGGCGACCAATTGTCTCTGAAAATAATCAAAATATTTATCGCAAAAAGTATGTTTGAAAAGTGATATTTCGCTATATTAGATTTTGTGCCGGGATTTTTTTTTTTGTGGTACATGAGTGTTTTTTTTTTCCTGATATTTAACTCTTTTATGATAATTATCACTTGCTTGGTAATAAATAAAAAAATGCTAGATTTGAAAAAATTCATATTTACTTGCCAACAAGCATGTCATCAACTTTATTCAAATATCCTCAGCATATATATTTGAAACTCATACTTTATACTCTTGAGTTTTACACAATACATTTAAGGACAAAACAAATTTAAATGAGAACAAACACAAATCATCTAAATGAGAAACAAGGATGCTAGTTTCATCCTAGCCAACGGCCCAACAAATAATCATATTCTTCCAAGTTGAAGTATGAAATTTAACTAAATGCACAAAAATATTTGTGAATGAAACTAAAAGCAATGGGAGGTGTACAACGAATTGCAATTTTATTAGACCAAATTTTCAACTTGAATCGACACTTCAAAACCAAATAAGCTTTTCCTTCACTTGGTTTTGTGCAATATCTGTCAAAGAGCAACTTCCTGCATCACAAGTACAAAATTAAAAATTAATTACAAAATATTGAGAAAGGATTGACAAAGTCAGTAGATATGAAGAAAATTATAAAATTTAAAATTTAAATTTCAAAAACAAACTGATAAAACGAGTGATATTATATGTAAAATTCTAAGTACATATAGCACTATTCCAAATAGCTTTCTCATTGATGATCTAACTCTTCGTCTAGCCATTCTTGATTTTTATTAATCTGCTACAAGATATATACACTATTAATTACCTAATTTATACCTCATATATATGACCCACTAACATGACTGTTATTAATTACCTAATTTTTTCAATCCTGCTACACAACTTCTTCCTAAAGACCAACTTCTAGCAAAAATATCCATCATTCAAGCTGTCTTTTTATAAGGCATTTGGTTTTATTTTTGTAATAATTTAGACCAGTACCATTCCTCAAACAAGGACTAAATGTTAAATATAAAAAAAAAAACTTATAAATTGGACAGAGCATTGAATTCTATTCAATATGTTGCTTTCGGAAGACTGACCATGTATGTGAAAAAGACTTTAAACTTTGAAAGTTAGGATGTATTTTAACAATTTCTTCGTCCAAATTCACATGAATTCAGTAGAATGTAAAACATTACTCTATCGGTAGAATTAAAGTTAATGTTATTGAATCAAGCATTCTCACACCATTGCCAAAAAAGAAATCACACCATATTCTCCTTAATTAAAATAACATCACTTGATACTTAAGGATGGCACATACAAAACTTTTCAATAAATGTGAAAAGAAAAAAAAAAAACAGAACCTAAATTCAAAGACTAGCATAATTTAAGAGCATCTCCATTAATGACACAACGCCACAACCCACACTACAATGGTCAGGAAGGAGAATACTCCAATGACTATGTTTTTAGTCAGTGCATTCAAAAGATTAATAAATCAAACATAAATACCCAGACATTTCAGCAGAAAGAACACATATGGACACATTGTCATCACTTACACTTGAGAAGGCACCATGGGAATAAGCAAGTCCTTCAAGACTTACTAGGAATGTAACATCACAAGAACCAACTATGTTTTGAATCTTGAAATCCTACAACAGTGAAAATCATCAGTGTCAAACAAATAGGGACCAAAACAGGTGTTTGTCCCAAAAAGAGTATCAAAACTAAGCACACAAATAATAGATTTTATCTCAAATAGAAGAGAGTATAAATACATGAACCATCTAGAGAAAAACAGAACAAACCTTGCTCAAAAGGACACCGAGCTGGATCCTCTCCAAAGTACTGGGACAATGAATCAGTACTTCTTCCCTGCAAGAGGATATTTGGGATTACAGTAGTAATTTTTACTATATCTATCAATGATTATGTTTTTTTACAGGACTTACCACTTAATAAGGAAATAAGTGACCTAACTACAGCTTCTACAGTATCGAGAAAATTCTTCAACACCTAACAATAGGAATTTTTGGTAATCATACCATTTTCTGACAATAGAAATGCAATGAAAAGAATATAAACGAATCCAGCTATTAATTTATGATCTGATGATAAAACCTATTAGAAAACTAGCTTCTACTCGTATGAACTTCTAACAAGCAGCAGATTACAAGTATGCAACAACATGATGACCACGATAAAGTAGAATCCATCTAAAGAACCATTGGAGAAGTACTAAACATAAATTAGCAAAAAAAAAAGTAATAAATTAAACATACAAAAAAAAATATTCTAGAACCAAAGGAGCAGACAACAAACGCATAAAAATCATAATCATTGTAATGCGACAGGAAGTGAAATCAGCTCACAGTACTACAATCACCATATCATTCTCTCTTTCATCACAGAAAAGAAAATTATTTATGGAATGCACTGAACAAAAGCATAAGCATCTAAACTTGAGTTTCCTAGTCTATCAAAATAGAAGCCAAGTTGCTATTGATGTACAATATCTAAGCGAAAATATTTTCCCAATCCATGACAACATATAAGACTTTTCAATTGGCGTGAAAAAAAAACTTAAATTCAAAGACTAGCATAATGTAACTCCATTAATGACATGGTTTAAATGACATAAATTCTTATATGATGACATTGAGTACATGACAACTCAGGTTGACTCAAAGTACCTATTCTAGGTGTTGAATTCAAGATTTCAAATTTCGTATCTACGTGTAGACTTTAATGATAACAAATAAATTCAAATCTCAAACTCAAATTATTTACGCAATGGAGCGAAACGCACATCAAATATAAAAGAACAAGTCTACAAATGAAGCTCATAGATTATTTTTGTACATCTTTTGATAAAATTCGAAATTGGATTAAGGCTCCAAATTACTCTTTTTTCTCATAAAACATCAAATTACTTTTTTCACATATGCAAGACATCTTTAAATGTCTTAGTTTTGAAAATTATGTTTTTCACACGTGCATAACATCATCAAACAATATAATTTCGAAAATTATTTTTTTTTTTTTATAAAAATTTGAATTTGTAAGATGATTGATTATCATATTTGACATGTGCATATTTTGTTTGAAAATCTTGAAGGGTATTTGTGTGTTTTTTGACAAATATAAAATATAGATGATTTTGTTTGAAAATTTTAAAGGGTGGTTATGTGTTTTTTTTTTTACATATGTAAAAAAAAAATGATTTGGTTTGAAAAATAAATTATGCTCATTTTGTCATGTATGAAAAATAAAATATTAAGTTTGATTTCTTTGAAAAATGAATGGAGTTGTCTTTGACAAATACAAAAAGGAAATGCTTTTATTTGAATTTTTTGAAAAGTGAAAAGTGAATAGTGCTCTTATTTGACACGAGAATCTTTTCAAATTTGAAATTGAAAACTCATTTGTCTATAAATAGCTCATTTGAGTTTTGCAAAAATCACAACAAGAGCTTACACATCTATTGCTAAGTTTTGCATCATTCTTTCAAAACTTTCATTCTCTCTTTTCTAAAGTTTTGAGCCTTAATTCTTGTTCTTTTTTAGAGAAATATAGGTTGCGCTGTATTATTTCTATCTCACTCATTAAAGAGTGTACTTTGATATTCTACCCACTATCAACTGTTGTATCAGTAAGAGGGTGCGTATAACCCTTGTATGTGTAGAAGGTGTTCTACATAGGGAATAGTTGAATCACCAAGTGTGAGGCGATTGGAAGTGTAGATGGTGTTTTACACAGATTCTTTGGAGCGGTGCTGCTCAAAAGTGTAATAGATTTTTATCTCCACCTAAACGAGATTGAATAGTGAATTTGGGATCCTCAAGGAGTAGCTTGAGGCGATTGCTGCTTTATATTTTGTTTATATTTTATATTTTGCATTTGATTTATAAGTGTTATTTTTATAAAATAACACAATTCACCCCCCCTCTTGTATTAGTCATCTGGGCAACACTAACAATTAATACTTCATTCATAGGATATTTGTTGCCAACAAAAACAGATGAGGGATTTGAGAAGAGGTAGATTTTATGAGTAAATTACAGTCTATAGTGAAATAATCAAAATGCTCAGACAACAAGCATTATTTCAACCAAAAAAATGAAGAAAATGGATCACACTTGCTAAAGTAAGAACGACCAAATCACACAGAAAATAATCATGTCCGATTCCTTACCCCCCACCCCCACAAGAAAAAAAAAATCAAAAAGAAAAATGAGAATTCACTCGTCCAAATTGGTTTTGTAGCCAAGACTATCGAGTCCAATTTTCAAGCCATAGTAGTAGTTTAAAATATTACCAATTCAATACTACAAAAATCATTCAACCTCACAGTATGTAACAATTCATCTCATCAAAACATCATGCATATGATAATCTACTTTTTGCTATTTAGAATAAATTAAATCATTATTACACAATCATGTTGACCATGTGAAATCTAGCCGATATCTGCCAAAAAACCTACAAATCACATAAGCAAATTTTCAAATTCCCAGCCTTCAACCAACGATTAAAAGTTCAATTGAGATAAAAATAGTTTACAACACAGTTTGTGGAAAGAAAAAATATAATCGAGGAGTTGTGGCACATGTACCAAATCAGGAAACAGGGGGAAAGATTAGCGCATAACACACACGATGCCTTGTTCGAATCTGACAGAGGGCTTCGACGAAGCTGCAATGGAAAATCAGCTTGTGGTCCAAGTAGCGGTCGGAAGACGACGAGATTACGGCGGCACTAGCAATGGAAAATCATTGTGTGAAGCGCGCGCGCGCACACATAGAGAGAGAGAGAGAGAGAGAGAGAGAGAGAGATGTCGCGGGGTGGGGGGTGATTTAGGCAGGGATTAATTTTAGGTTTTATTTTTATGGTTTGTTCTGGCGACTTGATGTAGTTGACATAACGGAAAAAGCTAAATTGGCGAAAGTGGTCTTTTGCCAGAATATTTTTACAGCCGGAAATGAATATAGTCTAAAATATTGTATTTTAGTATTATCTTATGTTAACGTCTGACTTATTTTGATACTTTGCATTACCAAGCTAGCTAGCTTGAACCGTTTGTTAAGTACGAGACATATATAAAGACTTCATGTAAGACATGAGTGAGTCCCAGACTCCTAATATAATTTTCACTACAAAAAAATGGATAAAAATAACGAATTTATTGCATTCAAAATTATTATTTTTGTTGGAAATAAATTTTTTTATAATAAAATTTGACATTGCAAAATATCTATTTTCTTATAGTGATTCTGGGCTCTGTATGCCTTGATATACTCTTACATGTAATTAAGGAAATCGTGGAGATGCGTATTGAACTTCAATGGAAAGAGCTTGGGCCAAAAGATATTGTGAACACGACAAATTAATTAGAAACTATTGCCACGCCAATTAGCTTGCAAAACACAATTTATCAAAAGATTGAAAGAGATCAAATAATATTTGATCATCATGAAATAGCCCCATTTTTTCTAATTTAAATAGTTTCAATTATTATAGGAAACCATTTATTAGGCTAGGCAGATATGGGTCCACTCTTAAACAAGGCCCGGCAACAGCTTGATCAGGTACCGGTTGAGTACAGCCTAATCATCGCACGGTATGATCATCCATATATACTAATACACGAAGCTCGTGTGTATGTTCTAAAATCGGTTCTGAAGAAAATAAACCAAAATAAAAATCAAGAGATTGCATAAAATAATCCAGAAGTTGCCTCCGAATTACTAACCCCGGCCCTCACCAAAAATGCATGTTGATCTCATCACCTGTGTGTAATTTATCACTCTTTTTGCAAAAATACCACTGCCATGAACAGATGTTACAGATCATCATGAAGTAGACAGGCATGATGATGATCAGCAAGCATGTCTATCAACTTCTTAAAAAGATATTACTCACGAAGAGAACCACGCAAATTGAAAGTTAAAGATAGACACTTGTTAGAGAGAGACAGAGAGAGAGATTTTAGAGAGAGAAAGTGATGTCTATCACTCCCCCGAACTGGCAGAAAGCATTGCCAAGCTGTTAATATTTTGTTTTGATATTCATTGTTTCCATAAAGCAATGCTCGGAGAATCTTGGCTCAAATCTTTCACAGTTAGACAAAGAAAAAAGATAAACATGGGCTCTTCCGTCTTTCACAATTGTATTTGGTCAAATCTTTCACAGTTAGACAAAGAAAAAAGATAAACATGGGCTAAACATGGGCTCTTCCGTCTTTCACAATTATATTTGGTCAAATCTTTCACAGTTGGACAAAGAAAAAAGATAAACATGGGCTCTTCCGTCTTTCACAATTATATTTGGTCAAATCTTTCACAGTTGGACAAAGAAAAAAGATAAACATGGGCTCTTCCGTCTTTCACAATTATATTTGGTTGAATGTGCGACTCCCGGCCCCTTTTTTATCTTCCTGTGTTTGCCTTAATATGGAATCCCAAATCCATCCACACGCGTGCGCGCGCGCGCACACACGTACTACACAAATATTAGCCCACTTCCTAGAATAAGGCTCCAAACAAACCCGCAGAGTTTCATCAAACTAAAACACCAAATGGGAAGCGGCTCTGTGCATGTCAAAGAGATCGCCATCGTTACCCCGTGTGAGCCAACTCCGGCTTGTGTCCTAACGCTCTCATCTATTGATTCCCAGCTCTTCCTTCGCTTCACCATCGAGTATCTATTGGTCTACAGGGCTAGCCCTGGTTTGGACCATGTTGTGACCACGGCCCGTCTTAAGGCTGCGCTAGCAAAAGCCTTGGTGCCATACTATCCTTTAGCCGGAAGAGTCAGGGCTAACCGCGATGGTTCGAGCCTCGAGGTGGTTTGCCGAGCCCAGGGTGCGTTATTCATTGAGGCCATCTCTGATAGACACACAATCATCGACTTTGAAAGAGCTCCAAAGTATGTCAATCAGCATAGGAAGGTATTGTCCCTCCATGTGGCGGATGTTCTCAAAGGGGCCCCACCTCTTGTTCTCCAGCTGACGTGGCTGAAGGACGGAGCAGCGGCGTTGGGTGTTGGAATCAGCCATTGTCTCTGCGATGGAATTGGAAGTGCCGAGTTTCTCAACTCGCTCGCTGAGTTGGCTTCCGGGAAACGCGGACTTGCCGAACTAAAACCTATGCCTGTCTGGGAACGCCACCTTCTCGACCGGCCACTACTCGTAAGGCCTCCGTGCGATAACTCGATGACTCACCACGAGTTCAACCGCGTCCCTGACCTGTGTGGGTTCCTGACTCGCTTCTCCAACGAAAGGCTTGTACCCACTTCAATCACCTTCAATAAAAGGTCTCTCAACGAGCTCAAGAATCTCGCTATGACTTCTACGAGTCGACCCACGGAGTCATCCTACACTTCATTCGAGGTTCTTTCAGCTCACGTCTGGAGGAGCTGGGCGAGAGCACTGAACTTACCTTTAAACCAAATTTTGAAGATCCTGTTCAGTGTCAACTTTCGTGATAGAGTCAAGCCGAGTCTACCCAGTGGATACTACGGCAACGCGTTTGTGCTAGGTTGTGCGCAAACCAGCGTTAAAGATATGGTTGAAAAGGGTTTAGGCTACGCCTCAGCGTTGGTTAAAAATGCCAAAGATCGAGTGGACACCGAGTACGTAAGAAGTGTGGCGGAATCGGTGGCCGAGTCTATGGCAAGTCCTGACTCGGTAGGCGTACTCATTGTATCACAATGGTCCAGGCTAGGGTTAGACAAGGTTGACTTTGGGATGGGAACGCCAAATCAAGTAGGACCTATTTGCTGTGATAGGTATTGCCTGATTTTGCCTGTCGTTGATCAGAGGGACGCTGTGAAGGTGATGGTAGCAGTCCCCTCGAGTGCCGTCGACAAGTACATTTATTTGGTCAGGAGTCCATACCCGTGAGGGAGGAATACTAGATTGTTATTTTATGTATTGACTTTTGGGATTACTTTGATGACTAATAACTAAATAAGTGAATAAACTGATTCCCAAGTCTGATCGACTCTTTGAATTATCAGTTCCATTGCATACATGATGTAATTTTTCATATAATATACTTTATCATTTAAACAGATCAAATGATATTAGATAATGATTTCACAAGAAATGATGCAGGTCTTGCACCCTCGAGATCAGAAACTGATTCCCATGAGCACTGAGCAGTGTAGTGCTTGCCTACCGTAAAGCCGGCATGGGTGTACAGGCACCAGATACAAACCCCAGCTAGTTCGATGTCGGGAAGTAGATCAGCAAGTTTAGTGTGTTAGCACAATATTTGTTGGGAAATTCATAATAATTATAAGAAAATTGAAAAAATTAATACTCTCTCATTAGTATGGATCTATTCACCGAGCCCGCGGGCTGCCTGGGAAGTGGGAACAACACTGATCTGGGTAATCGTGGCCCATATATGCCTAAGGTCCTGAATATATCTACAATATACTTGCAAGACTGAGACAGGGGGGACAAGTTTTATTCAGGGCCCAACGGTAGAGCCCATTCGAGCTGAATAAATCCACACATTAATATGTGCTGATATATCTATTTTACGGCCCATTACCATTGGATCGAACCACAAGATCTATAGTTCTGAGCCAGTATGCATTCATTGAATCACAAGCCTATCAATATTTTTATGAATAATTCTATTTATCAACTACGCCATTACACACCATATTTATTTTATTTTATTTATAACAAGTATGTGGTATATAGATTATACGTAGAATAACTCTATTAGTTTAATGAGAAATTGTATAGAGCTTAAGATTCAAATTAAAAAGTTTTATATCTTACTTTTCTAGAAATGGCATTATTGCATTAATTGGTTGTTAGAAAATTATATAAATTTTTATTTTAATATGTGTAGGTGTTATTTTGTTGAAGAATAGGACGTTACCTTAATATTGATTAATAACTCACTTTTGATGGAATAATATCTTTTAAAATAAGGAGTTTGGCCGGAGGTTACAAAGAAATTCTAAAACATAAAAGTAAGTAAAATCCAAACTAATTACATCTAGCCAAGGCTAGATAAGTGCAAGTATCAAAGAAAATAAAATTATATTAATAGAAATGGCATGCCAGGCAATAGGCATGGTCAACTTCTTCTACTCTGACTTGCTCATGTGATCATAAACTCAAACAGGGTTAATCTACGTTCATTTTCATAAAGAGCAACGCTTCCGATCAATAGTCCATTGTCGAATAACAGCTCTTATAATTAGACACGTAGATACACCTTCTAGAAGCACATGGTCCCTCAAAATTGTTGTCAACTCCAGCTTGCTCGAAACCACCCACAGTTTTGTTTTTTTAACAATTAATTATAAAAAAATTATTTATTTGTAATAAATTATTTATTTGTTAAAATGATTATTTTTTATTAAAATATATCTATTTTGATCACATAAAATTATATTAATAAAAAATAATCTATTTTTGTAGTGTATAATAAATTCCTTTTATTTCTTTATTAATTTCCAATTCTCAAAATCAGATAACAAATTATCTAAAAACACTTGCAGATAGAACAACAGATTTGTATGGATCATGATTAAAGTTCCAAATGAAGGAATCACTCAGGCCCCGCTTGGATTCAGAGGTGAGCTCAGCTCATCTCAACTCATCTTCATTTTATTATTATTTTTTTATATAAAACACAAATTCCTATACACCTTTTTCAATTCTCAATACACCTTTTTCAATTTCCAATACACATTTTTCAATTCCCAATATACCTTTTTCAAATCTCAAAATAATAATAATATTAAAAAATAAACTAAACTCATCTCAACTCATCTCATCTCTAAATCCAAGCGGGGCCTCAGTTTCCCACAATTGTTTTCTCACCCACCTACTATATTTATCCCAGCTAAGAAAGAACCCAGATAGGATGACGAGAAGAAACTGTTGGCAGATATTGATGAGGATCTGACGTCGAAGAAGAAGATGGGGGAACAATATTAATTAGGTTATTGTGGGACGAGCGATCGATGAGATGGGGATAGAGGAGCTCGAGCAGTACTTGGTAGCCATGAAAGAGATGAGGGCAAAGGCAACAGATAGGATGCGAAACTGTGATGGAGGCACGTAGGGCTGCGAAAAATTTTCTCTTTTTTTAATTATTTTATTTTATTTTTTAATTATTTTTTTAAAATAAAAATAAAAATAAAAATAAAAATAAAATAAATAATTTAAATTTTTAAAAACTCAAAACAAAAATAATATTGAATGTTTTATCAACTTCTAATTTTTACATGTGATAAAACAATAGTAGTTTTATAAAGTGGTATTAGTTTTATTTGGGAGTTTAATTACAAAACTATTCCTGGTTTTAAAATATTATTGTATAAAGTATTGCAAAAAATGACGTTGTATGTTTTTCATTTTTCATTTTTTTTAAATACAAAATGTCTCTAATTTATTTTAATTCATCTTAACTAATTATTATAATTTTTTTAAATCTTTATATAAAAAATATTAAATAATTTAATTTTTTTAAATATCAAAATAATAATAATATTAAAATATAATATTCTAATAATATTTTATTCAATTTTAAATTTTCATCTCAATTCATCTTACATTAATTTATTATCCAAACCTCACCTTAAACTTAAACTTGTATTTAATATTACTGTAATTTATTATTTTAAAATCTATCTTTATTATTTCATTAATTAAATATTTTTAGAACACAAATCTTTGAATGAGGAAAATAAGTGTATTTCATTATTACTTGTTGTCTAATCAAGTCTACTTATCATAAATAAGAAATTACAAACAATTAGTACTTAGGAGGGTATTGTCTGGGAGAAAATTTATTAGTAGGCCTCAACCGAGCTATCTGTCATATTAGAAGACAAGAAAGGAGGGATAAATATAGGACAAAGAGAGGATTGACAAGTGCATCGGGCAATATGCAACCAAAGTGAATTGAACGGTAGAAGACAAGTAAACTGACATGCGTAAATAAGAATATCCAATCACTATTGATTAAAACTTCTATATAAAAAAGTAGCCATCAGATGAAGGCTAGGGCATTCTCTCTCTCTGGCCGACTTCTTCTTTAAGATCATCTTTTTCTTCTTCTCAAAAGGACTTGAATTCCAGCTAGATAATTTATGTATATTTTTTCTATATAATGTGAGTTATGAGAGACTGTAAAAATATTTATTATAATGAATTTCCTCACTAAACCTCTGTAGACGTATGCTTTACGCTAAATTATGTAAATATTATGTATCTCTCTATTTATTTATCTGCTATTCACGTACGTATAATCGTATTGAAGTCTCGTTGGAGGCTCCCAACTACACCTAACGAAGTCCATCTTGTACTAATGAGCTGGAAATAATTTTTTTTTTTTTTTCTATCCTGATTTGTTGATCAATTTTTATGACATCTATATATAAATACTATTAGGAAGATTATCAATAGGTATGCGGTCAAAAGCAAAGTTGGTCGTTGTCCAATACGCCACTAAGATGCATAAATCAATTCTGAGAGGGATCAATTTTTGTAACACTCTAGCATTTCTTATAATCCCGTATTCGAGCAATATCTGCAATACATGCCGGCTCAATATGTAGGAGGGTTTAAAGTTAAATTTTGATTGAGATTTAAAAAATATATATATATTTTTATTTTTATTTTATATTAGATTTTTATTTAAAAATAAATTTTCTCATTTGTTAAGTAAATTATTAATTTTATACTTGCTTTTCAACCAATACTTTTAATTAATATTGTCATATATATGTAATAATTATTTGATATTTTTATATTCTTTTATTGAGTTAATTAATTTTTTTTTAATTTTAAAAAAATATCTGTTTTAGATTATTTTTGGGAGCCTTCTTCCATTTGGGATCTTAAGTAATTGTCTAAATAATCTAATGGAAGAGCTGACCATGTTGCAATAAATTGGTCTAATTTTTCAAGTTGGATCTTCGCCTTTAATTACTGAGATTATAACTTAAAATTCACATTTCAATATTGTAAGATTATCAATAGGTATGTGGTTAAGGCAAAGTTGGTCGCCGTCCATTCCATCACTAGATGCGTAAAATAATTATGAAATCGATCAATTTTTCTAACGCTCTAGCCTTTCTTGTATACAAGCAATATCTGCAATAATTAGTCTAATTTTCCAAGTTAGATCTTCGCCTTTAATTGCTGAGATTACAACTTGAAAGTCACCCTTCAATATTGTAAGCTTATTATCTAAATCCTCCGCCATTAATTTTGTTGTTAGTAAAACTGCATAGGTGCGCTTCTGCTAAGACAAGCCGCTTTTGGCATGATTTTAATTATTTGATAGTTCGGAAAGATCATTATAGAAATTCAAAGTTTAGGAAATTACATAAAAATGTAATTGAATTATGATATTTCATCAATATTTTCATATGGTTTGGATTTGCAATTGAGAGGAGATTATCTTTACTTATCATTATATTTTTTTAATTTTTTATATAAAATATAATAAATAATTTAATTTTTTAAATTCTAATTCAATTTTTTTAAATTTTAAAATAATAATAATATTAAAAAATAATATTTTATTTAATTTTTAAAATTCATATCAGTTCAACTCTCATTCTCAATCTAAATCATCCAAAGATATTTTAAAGAGATTTTTAATATATAAATGAAAATGCATAGTTTATAACTGCAGTTTTCCTTTCTCCTTTTACATTCAGGGAGACATGACACATTTGTCAAGATTAGGACGGTACAAAATGCCCAAAAATCGACCCGATCCGATACGCCGAACCACTTCCGACCCGATAACCCGACCCGAAATCGGTTAAATCGGTAACGGATAAATACCCGTTACCGATACCCATTTATATTTTATCCCTCGAGCTCGATCGATATGCGTAACCCTCTCTCTCTCTCTCTCTTGCCACGCGACCACCTAAAATCTTCGGCTTCCAGCTCCACCATCTGCACGCGATTTTCCACCTCTACCATGACGGCGGTTCTTCCCAAAAAAGGTCGGATGCATGTCTACTGTCGTTTGTGATGACAAGAGCTCCTTAGCGGTGGTCATTGATGATAGATCCGACGACGAACAGGACAGCGATTGAGAAAGTATGGTCCATACTGCCGATTGTGATGGGTAGGGTTTGTGCGATTTTGGTGGGTTAGGGTTTGTGCGATTTTGTTTTATGATGTGTTAGGGTTTCTATGATTTGTTTTCTAATGCCGGAGTGGGTGTTTGTTTTTTGATGCCTGAGGTTTTTTTGATGCCGGAGTTTTTCTAATGTGTGATTTTGTTGCGACAGTATAGATATCCGACATCGATGATAGTTCGTATTTTTGTTGTGCGATTTTTACTTTTTTTTCTGCTTGAGGTTTTGTTTTTGTGCGATTATTTCCTTTAAGTTTGTGGATTCTGGAATGGTTTAAAGAACTGGAAAAAAAAAAGGGCAGCAGTAGCAGCAGAAGAAGAAGAAGAAGTATAAGAAGATATCGAAAAATCGGTTAATCGGTTATCGGAAGGAACGAAAAGAAAGCTAATCGAGTCAAGTCGGAAGTGTGCGATTTCGAATCGGGTCGGTTGGTGTGCAGCCCTACTCAAGATTGCGCTTAAATGCCTTTGGAGTTGGGTTTGCGACCACGCGCTCTGTAAGGGGTGGAACACTGGTACAATCGTAGAAAGCTGGTTACACTGTCTTTAGTTTTACAAAAAAACAAACGATTCTACCCCACAACCATAGAAAGCTCTTTACTATTCATCAAGTGAATCTGCCATCCCCACACGCCAACAACCAGTCCATGCAGCTCTTAACGATGCAACCGCGGCCACTGAATCAGCCGTGCCTTTCCTCATCCGCCACGTCTTGATCATTACCTCCCCTACTTCTAACCCATGCCCCATTTCGGCTTTCAGAGCCTCACAATGGAATCGACTTCGCATGACTCTCAGCCAATGTTCCAATGGCACTTCAACGAGTTCGACGACCGCGGTTTCCAAGTCCACGGCCGCACCCTCTTCCTCATCGTCATCCTCTTCTGCCTTCTACTCCTCTTCACTCTCGTCTTCCTCTACACCCGCTGGATCTACCTCTACCGCCACCTCCCGTTCCCCAACCCTGGTGTACCGCAGCCGCCGCCTCAGGGGCTCGACCCCTCCACCATTAAAAGCTTGCCCATAATCCCGCTCCGGTCATTGGATGCTCCGAACTCAATGGTACAAGCCGAGTGTTGTATATGCCTTGGTGTGTTCGAAGATGGCGAGAAGGTTAAGGTTTTGCCACCTTGCCGACATTGTTATCATTGCGAGTGCGTCGACAGGTGGTTGAGTGGTCATTCAAGTTGCCCATTGTGTAGAGCTTCTCTCGGTGTGGACGCTCAGGTTGATCAATCGGCCGTTCCACAAACGAATTACCTCAACCTCCCATGAACAAATTAAGTAGTTAGCTTTTAAAACTAGCTCTTAAAATGGAGTACCGTTTGCTCTGTGGTATTATTATTCGAAGTCAGAGCTAGCAAAACGTTGTCAAGGATTAGTGTGTGTCTTTGTTCATTGTATTTTTCATCTCAAAGTCTTCCTTTGTTGCAGTACTTTGTCTGGTTTTTCAAGTACTTTCCTGTGGACTACAGTTGTTTTTCTTTTTTTCGAAAATCTGTGGACTACAGTTTTAAGAAAGAAGGAAGCGGTAAAGGAAAGCAGGAAGACGGTCTTCATGTCATCTGATATGTCATCATGTGGTAGTAAAATGAGTCACAGACAGTTTCGGGAGCTACTGCGATATTAGATGAATTAGTTGATTTCGGACTGCCATCTGTTCGATCCATTTCCTCAAATAATTTTGTCAAGAGTAGGGTTTAGTAATATGAATTAGTCCAGTTTCTTAATTAAGCTTTGTATATAGAGAATAATTATGCTTGAAGAGAGGTTCTTAACTTCTTATGGACGACATATATATGTATACATATTTGTTATTTCCAGGAAGAGTAGTTCTTATGGCAATCCAATCCGATTTAAGTTGATCCCCGACTTTGAACTCGTATTACATGAGATGAGAATAATCCTAAGATTAGAAGGAGTAATTAATTAAACATATTAGAAAAAAGAAAAAAAAAAAAAAGAAAGAGAAGAGAAAGAGAATCCCATTGACGATATTATTCTCGTAGAAGTGAAATGATTAAAGTCCATAATATTCGAAGAACTTTTCGAATCTTTTTAAGAATGACGCCTTCGGGAATATCGCTGAACACGAAGCCGACTAGTGGCAGAGACTATTCGGAGTAATTCAGGCTTTCGGTACAGTGTAGAGTAGGACATCTTCCATTAGAGCAAATTGACTAGTTATTTTTTAAAAAATATAGTTTTGTATAAATATTAAAAAATAAATAGGATTAAATATACTAATTAAATATATGAAAAAATATTTTAAAAATACTTTTTATAAATAGTAAAACTAAAATTTTATCTAAAAAATTAAAACAATTGCCAAAACTAAAATTTTATTATTCATAAAAAATATTTTTTGAATCTTTTCTTATCTACTTAATTGTTATATTTAATTAAATATGATATTTATTTTTTGATATTTATATAAAAATATATTTTTTAAAAGATAATTTTTAGTTAATCTAATAAGATTGTTTTAAAATAATATATTTAATATGGTCAAACATCTGTCATACATCCTTCTAATTTAGGATCCAAGTGTCCTCGAAATAGATAGTGCGCTCTCGTGCGGTTGGCGTACGTAGTCAGCCTGAGAAAAACAAACACCCATGACTTGCTCGCACAAGCTAATGAATAATATATGATGACGTTAAGTAGTTCACAACCATTGGATTTATAAAAATAATGAAAACGATATTCATAAGTATAAATCATGCAAGTGTCACGTAATAATTTTAATTTTTAGAAAAAAAAAAAAAGAATAAGATAAGAAGTCGACAAGAAAAAAAATTAATTTTCTAATAATAATTCTCATTTTTTTAATCAATTAGGCAACATTTATGTATTTTACAATTACAGTAACAATACTTTATAAAGATTTCTTTAAATTGATATTGGCAAAAATGCTTCAAGTGAACATCCTACTTGTTAGGGGTGGGCCATTGGCCAGTGCATTCAGCCCGTTCACTCCTAGTTCGGCCTCCACCTAGTGCAGGCAGAGCCCACACAATTTTTTAGCCGAGGGACGGGCTAGTTTGGGTTAGGCCCAAACCTGCTTTTGAAATTTTCCATCTGCCCAACTTAAATAAATAAATATATATTAAAAATATTTTTTTTAATAAAGCAACATCGTTTTATATATTTTGTTTTAGAAACAGCCTTATCTCGACCTTCTCACATTCTCTCTAAGTTCTTTTCTCTCTCTCTCTCTCTAGGCATTTCTCTTTCTCTATCACTCCAAAACTCCAAGTATCTCTCTTCCTCTTTGTCGCCCCCATGTATATCTCTTTCTAGAAGCTCTCCCTTATGGCTCATTGATGTCGTCATGGGCGGTGGGCAAATGACCTTGAGAGCTAATTTGCTCCTTAACATTAGACGAGGGCACCTCGCCCAGAGGTAAACTCGAGGCCTATCACTCTAAAATATTGAAGTGGGGGGATGGAAATTGGGCGGGATGGGAGGAGTGAGAAAAGGAAATGAAAAAACAAAATTAGAAAGAGGAAATGGGGGATGAAATGAAATAAAAAAAAAAATATTAATAAAGGAAAGTGGGGGCACCCGAGAGGCGGGAAAGTGAAATAAAACATTTAAAAAACTTATAAATATAAAGAAATTCTACAAAATAATCTCACATTGATGTGACATACTATCAATGTGTCACATCTCTTTCTCTTGCACTTCTTTCTCCCCCTGATCTCCGAGTGCCTCTCCACTTCCCTTTGTCTCCTCCTTTATCTACCTATCGTGGTGGCCAAGAATTATCTCAAGGTGGACAGAAGTTGTTGATAGTCCAAGCAACTCCAATAGTAAGGACATAAGAGCTTAACATGTTTTATGCATTGTGTCGTGGTGGTTGCGGCTTGTGTGGCCAAGATTTGTTGTTCATTGGCTGTGGTGGTTGGGAGCCACCCTAAGGGATAGACATCAATTTTAAGGAAAATGGAAGTAGAGAGGACGCATGATGAGAGGGCTTTTGCATTAGGTCGTGGTAGTGGGGTTAGGCTAGGATGGTTGTAGCTTGCGTGGTCGATGACTGTCGTTTGGTAGTTGGGTTGGTTGGTAACCACCACTAGGAGGTAAACATAACCGACTAGGAAATAAGAGAAGGTGAGATGAGAGTGAATGTTAAAAAGAGACCTGACACGCTAATAGTGCACCACATTACTGTATAAAATTCATTTTTATTTTTTATGTTTTATTTTTATATCTCCAGTAAAATCCCCACTTGACACTTCTTTATAGGATTTCTTTGTGTTTATTGTGTCCTAGAACATAGTTATATATTTTTTTAAAGGAAAAGTCTACTATGTCCACTCAAAGTGATAATTCCAAATGATTGCTCCTCAAATTATTTTTATTTTTAGTTAATAATTAAGGAAGTGATTTTAAGTATATTGATGTATTTTTTTTAAAAAATATTTAAATATATCAAAAAAATCTAAAAAGAAAAAGAAAAAAAGCTTTTTTTTTTATAACTAATGGTTTGCTACAACAAATCTACTTGTAATGGATCGAATAATATTATCCTTCTTTAAAAAAAAAAAGTTTTAAAGAGAAGTTTGCACATCTTTTTAAAAATGTGATTTTATATTTTTATCATCTTTTATTTTACATTTAAGATTTTTTAATATGTAAATATGGAGTCTCTCTAACATTACTCTAAAAAAAAATTGTTCTTATCAAAAAAAAAAAAAAAAAACATAGTGGTCTATGTCGTTCTTTCCTAACATCAGGAAGAGTATATTGAGTTTCGAACCCAAACAGCTTACAGCATCAAACTGCTAGCTCAAGATTGGGCCATAGTATATATTGTCGATTATGAAGCCCAATAGTAAAGGAAATCTATGGGCCTACTCAACCCAATGTTCTCGGCCTCAAGATTCTCAAAGCCTATACATTAGGGTTTCTTCTTCAATTGCTATAAATTTTCTCAAAGCCTCCAAATCGTTCTCTGCGCAGCCTACTCCGGACTACTAGGGTTTCGAAAGCGAGGGTGAGAAGGAACTTAGACACGGAATCACCATGAGGGCCAAGGTAAGATTTGATCGTAGTCTTATTGCCGTACGATATTTGTCAGACCCTACTATTTTCTCGATCTAAAAACTTAAAAATGAACGTTTTTTATTTTTCCTAATCTCGTACTGGGTTTGCTCTTTGGTTTTACAGTGGAAGAAGAAGCGCATGAGGAGGTTGAAGAGGAAGCGCCGAAAGATGAGACAGAGATCCAAGTAGTTCTCTTACCAATAAATCGACGTTGTTTTGTGTCTAATCGGTTTCTGATTAGAGAGTCGTAGTGTTTTACATTTAACGTTTGGATTTAATATCTGAAAGGTTGGAGTTTTGTGCTGTTGAATGAGATTTTGGTACTTCTTAATGCTATGGTTACATTATTTAGTGTTGGATCTGATTTGTTCGTTATTTTTGAGCAAATGGGAATGCTTATAGCTGAGTGCGCTTTGTTGGTGGTAATCTTAGGACTAAACAACGTTTTAAAGTGCACGGTAGCTGTTTTGGCTTTTGTGTCCATTAGTTCCGAGTTTATTAAAGGACTTTAGAGCAAACATTAGCTGAGAATATGAGGCCATGAATCCTGTTGTACACGATTTTGAAGCCATTCCTTTATAAAGTTTGATTACTTGTGTTTCTGAGAACTCTTGATGCATGTCATTATGAGGTTTCTTGTACTAATAGTGCCCATTGGTGATGAGGATCTTCCCCATTCGTATTGGGACAGATACCAATATTTGGTTTCCATCGGGTTTGAGTTTTGAGTTCGTGTTTGTGTTTTGTGTGGGGGTGCCGTGAATGTTTGGATGATGAGATTGTAATGTTTAACAATGCAGTAAAATTAAAGAAGAAACAAATAACAAGGTTTGAATGAAATCATGCAGAAGGAGTTCGAGGCCCTTCTTCCCCCAGTTTTCAACCAAATTATCAAAATAATTCACAAGTTCTCTCTACCTCCCGTGGTTTATATATGAACAAAAACCCATAGCAAATTGAACCAATGAGCAAGCAGCAAGTGTTAAGCATAACGGAAAGTAAAAAAGACAAATATACTGCTAAACGACATAAAAATAAATGCAGAAAGTCTTAAACGGCGAGTAGCACGCCCCATCATCCACGCCGGTTTTATTATTCTAAATGCTGCGTTCCACTATGATCAAACGCTGCGTTCCAACTGACTTAAAGCTTAGAGTAACTCCAACTCGATTCATTTCACAATTCTTCACTTCTGTTGTTCGAAGTCTTTTTCCCCCAGCTGATCTTCTTTCTGCAGCTCTAGGGCATCCTTACAATCTCCCCCCCTTTACAGCACCTTGCCCACAATGTGTGGGTAAAGGTCACGGAGATGCCAAAGGGACTTCCATGTGTTATTTTCATCGCTGGTGCCAACCCATCAGATGAGAACTTCGATAATCAGACAATTTCCCAATTTCTTGAGCCTGCGTTCAACAATGGCTTCGGGTTCCGGTAGAAGCTCACCCTCCGAATTCACAGGTGGTAGCTTAGGGAAGTGGAGAGGCGGAAGAGCCCAATTTCCGTTTTAAGCATGAAACATAGAAAACAGGGTGGATCTTGGAAGATGGTGGTAGATCTAGGCGATATGCCACCTGACCGACACGGTGGATGATCTGGAAAGGACCATAAAACCTCGGTGAAAGCTTCAAACTTTGGCATTGTACCACTGAATGCTGTCGGTATGGCTGGAGTCGAAGGTAAACCCAATCTCCCTCTGAAAATTGTCTCTCCGATCTTCTTTTATCAGCATATTGTTTCATGCGTGCCTGTGATGCCTCTAGATTAAGTTTGAGTTGGGTTTTAAGTTTTTCCCTTGTTCGAAGTAACCTATTCACAGAATCATTAGAGGAAGTCCCTGGAACATAACTTAGGAGTTTGGGCGGTGGATACCCATACAAGGCTTCAAAAGGCGAGATCTTGGTAGATCTGTGATACGAAGTGTTGTACCAGAATTCAGCCATTGACAACCATTGAACCCATACAGTAGGTTTAGAACCAACATAAACACGTAAGTAACCTTCCAATGTTTTATTAAGAACCTCTGTTTGTCCATTTGTTTCCGGATGATAAGCTGAGCTATAAGTTAGGGTTGACCCTTGTAGAGCAAAGAGAGCTTTCCAAAAATTACTGAGGAATAGGGGATCATGATCCGATACAATGGTTTTAGGGAACCCATGTAGTTTGAAAATTTCCTGAAAAAAATTTTGAGCTACTGTTGCTGCCGTGAAAGGATGAGATAAAGGAATGAAATGCCCATACTTAGTCAATCTGTCCACCACCACTAAGATAGATGTAGCACCCTGGGATTTAGGAAGCCCTTCCACAAAATCCATTGATATAGCTTCCCAAGCCTAATCAGGAACTGGTAGTAACCCAAGGTAAAGAACTGTTTCAGCTTTAGTAAGTTGACAAACGTCACACTCTCTAACAAGCCGTTTGATATCCTTTTTCATACCTTGCCACCAAAGATCGCGTTTAGCCCTGTGATAAGTCTTGAGAAAACCCGAGTGACCCGCTTAAGGGTTGTCATGGATAAATTTCAGAACCTGACCTTTGAAAGGAGAAGATGCATCCAACACGGTTCTGCCTTTTTTCAAGATAATGCCCTGTTGCACTGAATACCCTTTTGGCAGTGACTGAGCTGCTTTAAATCTGTCAAGTAGATCCTGTAGCGCCTGGGAGGCAGCATAGCTGGTCTTGAGATCTGAGATCCAACTAGGTGTGGGAAAGGTAATAATTGCCAAGGATCCATCGGTGGAATCTGCCATCTCCATTTGTCTGGATAAGGCATCGGCAACCTTGTTCTCTTTGCCCTGTTTATATTCGATGCTGAACTTGTAGCCCATCAATTTAGTTATCCACTTTTGTTGAGCTGGAGTACCCATTTTCTGTTCTAATAAGAACTTTAAGGCCTGTTGGTCTGTTTTTATCTTAAAAACTTGTCCTAATAGATAAGGACGCCATTTTTGCACGGTTGTGACGAGAGCGAAAAATTTATTCTCATAAGTTGACAATATTAAGGCTTTCCCTTTTAATGCCTTGCTGAAAAAGGCTACAGGTTGTCCTTGCTGCATGAGGACAGCCTCTATACCTCCCCCACTGGCATCACACTCCACAGTGAAGGGTAGGGAGAAATTAGGTAATTTAAGCACAGGGGGAGATGCTACTGCTTGCTTAAGGGCAGTAAATGCTTTTGCTGTCTGTTCAGTCCACACAAAGGAGTTCTTTTTTAGGAGAGTAGTGAGAGGTGCTGCCACTATCCCATATCCTTGGATAAATTTGCGGTAATAACTTGTCAATCCCAGAAAACCTCGTAAGGATTTAATATTTTTTGGTGTAGGCCATTCTAGCATAACCGAGACCTTCTTAGGATCAGCCTTGACCCCACTGCTCGACACTATGTGCCCTAAATACTCGACTTCTGGTATCCCAAACAAGCATTTAGACCTCTTGGCATAGAGAGAGTGTTGTTCCAGTGTATTCAAAACCAGTTTTAAATGGTTAAGATGGTCTTCCATCGAACGACTGTAGACCAAAATGTTGTCAAAAAACACCAATACAAACCTCCTCAAAAAGGGCTTAAACACCGTGTTCATGAGTCCTTGAAACGTAGATGGAGCGTTAGTAAGTCCAAAAGGCATTACCAAAAATTCATAGTGGCCCTCGTGAGTGCGAAAAGCCGTCTTAGGAACATCTTCTGGCAAAACCCGTATCTGATGGTACCCTGACCTTAAATCCAACTTGGAAAAAATTAAAGAGCCATGGAGCTCATCCAAAAATTCATCGATTACTAGGATGGGAAATCTGTCCCGGATTGTGACTTTGTTCAAAGCCCTGTAGTCCACACAAAGGCGCCAACTGCCATCGTGTTTCCTGACCATCAATACCGGAGAAGAAAACGGACTAGTGCTGGGTCGAATGACCCCCTGAGTAAGTAGTTCAATGACGATTTTTTCAATTTCTGTCTTCTGATAATGGGGATACCTGTATGGTCGTGTGGAAATAGGATTAGTGCCCTCTTGCAATACAATTCGGTGGTCTTGAAGTCTTGGTGGAGGCAGACCCATGGGCTCCTGGAATACGTGAGCAAACTGGTCCAGCAATTTTGTAATTGCAGGATCACATATCTGAGGGGGCTTGTCGTCAGAAACAGCCATAAGCTGAAGAACTAAACCTTTGTCCTTGTGTAGAGAAGTGAGCAGGGCAGCGTCATCATCACTAGATATTAAGGAGGGGCTTGGGGAAATTCCTTTTAGTACCACCAACTTGTCATTTCACATAAATTGAATATGCAATGCTTTAAAATTAAAAGTAATAGATTCCAAATTTTTAAACCATTGCACCCCCAAAACAGCATCACACCTTGCTAGGGGAAGGGTATAAAAAGAGTGGTAAAATGTATGCCCTTGTATCTCTGTATGCACCTTATGATAGCAGCCAGGACTTTGTAATTGTTGGCCATTTGCAACTTGTACATTTAGCTGACCCATAGTATCAATGGGGATGTGATTCTTGGCAACAATGGAAGTGTCAAGGAAGTTATGCGTACTCCTTGTGTCTACTAGTATAACCACCCGGGAGCTCCCAATTTTGCCCAATAAACGCATAGTGGTAGGGCACACAGTTCCAGTGATGACATTCAAGGAAATCTCAGGATTAGGTATAATAGCTTGAGCATTAGGTTGGTCAACAATTTCTTGAGTATCATAGAAAACATCATCATGCTTATCATCACAACAATCATCAAGGGCATGCATAAGATAAATTTTAGGAGACTTACAGATGTGTTGAGGATTCAATTTCTCTTCACAATGAAAGCATAGACCCTTTTTTTCTCTTTTCATCCATGTGCATAGAAGAAATTCTTCGGGGTTGAGTGGGTGGCAACTGTCTCGGGCCATTGTGAGATGACTGTGGTCTGTCCAGCCATGGTTTGTGCATTTTGCTTTGATTAACCATAAATTCTTCTTGCAATTTTGCCAGGGCAAAGGCAGCAGTAAGATTACTTGGATTGAACATCCGCAAAGGAATCCGAATGTCGTCCTTCAAACCACTGATGAAACAACTCAATTTGTGAGCATCGGTCAGCCCACTAACACGGTTGGATAAGAATTCAAACTGGTCTTTGTAGTGCTCCACAGATGAGGACTGACGCAGCCTGGTGAATGCCTCTATTGGGTCATTATAGGCACAAGATCCAAATCGTAGTTGGATGGCCTCAGTAAGAGTGTCCCAACAACAAAATTGACTGGTTTCCTTAGCATCTTTGTACCAGATAAGGGCCCTACCAGTCATGTAATATGAAGCCATGAGTAGCCTGTGAGCTTGAGGGGTTTGATGAAATTCAAAGTAATGGGTTGCTTTGAAAACCCATTCTGTCGGATCTGAGCCATCAAAGTGAAAGAAGTCAAGCTTGACTCCTCTCATCAATGCTCTGCGATTGTCATGAGGCTTGGGTACAGGTTTAGGTTTAGGTTCAGGGTGAGGTTTGGGTGGGGTTTGGTTGGACACCATATGGGAAAGGTTGGCTAGTTGGTTCAGGATTTGAGCCTGAGTATCGGTGAAATTTTGCATTACAGCAGTGAGCTGGGTGAGTTGGTTTTCTAGGGTGTTGAGGCGGTGGTCATGGTGGGATAGAGTCTCAGTGGTTTTAGAGGAGCGGGTGGATTCAGCCATTAGGATCTAAGTCTCTGAATACCAATTGTGGGGGTGCCGTGAATGTTTGGATGATGAGATTGTAATGTTTAACAATGCAGTAAAATTAAAGAAGAAACAAATAACAAGGTTTGAATGAAATCACGCAGAAGGAGTTCGAGGCCCTTCTTCCTCCCAGTTTCCAGCCAAATTATCAAAATGATTCACACGTTCTCTCTGCCTCCCGTGGTTCATATATGGACAAAAACCCATAACAAACTGAACTAATGAGCAAGCAGCAAGTGTTAAGCATAACGGAAAGTAAAAAAGACAAATTTACTGCTAAACGACATAAAAATAAATGCAAAAAGTCTTAAACGGCAAGTAGCACGCCCCATCATCCACGCCGATTTTATTATTCTAAACGCTGCGTTCCACTATGATCAAACGCTGCGTTCCAGCTGACTTAAAGCTTAAAGTAACTCCAACTCGATTCACTTCACAACTCTTCACTTCTGTCGTTCGAAGTCTTTCTCCCTCCAGCTGATCTTCTTTCTCCAACTCTAGGGCATCCTTACATTTTGCTTCCCATCCAAAAGGTTTACCGAGGTTGTTGGGCGTCAATGTCATACAAGGGGGATATAATAATAGATTTTGAGGAATGTAGATGGCGTTGTTTTATTTTATTTAGCACCCGTTTTGCTATTCGAGTGTTAGAAATAATATTTGCTGGAGTAAGCATATCCTTTACAATCTCTTTAAAGAAAATTAGTAAATGCGGAATCCATAAGAAAAAATTAATTTTTTTTTATAGTGGATTTGTGCGGCATAAGAACATTTACGCACTTTACGATTGAATGTAACAAAGTTGTTAAATGTGATGTATGGATCAACAACATGCCTTCTCAGATCTATTTTAGTGGGAGTAGATCAGGAGGGAGAAAATAAAACTTTTCAATTGGCCGTTCGTTGGTTTCCTAGCTTCCATTTAGGTGTTTTGGTTTTACTCATAAGAAATGTAATTGCAACTTGAACTTCTTGCCATGATACTTGATGGGGTTTTCTGTCTGTCTTTTTAGCCTTTCGGTTTTGCGAACTTTTAAACGAGTTATGTATTTCTCTATAGAAAATATTTATGCAACCTTATTCGTTTTTTTAAAAAGAGAATGAAATATGTTGAGAGTGATCAATCTTATTCCAGGAATCCATTTTTTCTGGTTTTTTTAAGTTCAAATTTAGCATGCGTTTCATGAGGATATCACAGGCCAGCCAAAAGAACTGCTTGAAGCAATTACGTCGAGCGCTTGACCACTAAGCTATTGAAAAGAAATCAAACCAGAAAATCATGCGCACAACTGTCAAATGAAACAATTTCGTTAGAACTCAACCAAACAATGACATATTTATGGAAGTCTAATAAACGATTCATCAGATTGATTTCACGTTTAACTTCTCCTCGTTTCTTACTTTTATGTTTCAATGGCTTCTCTAAACTAAGGAGAAGTAAGGTCTACTAGTAAAATAAAAAAATAGAAAATATCTTGATTTGATTTAGAATGTAGTTCTAAAAACAGCTTTATGATCTACAACATCCAGCAATTTTTCATTACTTAAATGGAATATGTACTAAGCATTTTAGTTTTTTTCATGACTAAAATAGAAGAACTAGACTACACTCGAAAACTAGGATTTGCTAATTTCGTATGGGCCCTTTTGGGCCGGAAGACACAGATGTTGAAGCCCATTCTCAGCCCGTAATTGATCTATGTAACTCCTGACCTCCGCCGCTACCATCCTCTGCATGATCGTCACCAAACACGTCCCCTCTTCCTCCTGCTTGTTCCCTACGATACGTGCCACCTCTTCGACCTTCACCACTTCCTCCTCTTTCTCCTTCATCTTCTTACCCGCCGTTAACGATAGCGACAACGTCAGGGAAGTGTGTTCGGGCCCCGCCAAACCCTCTTCCTCATCGGGACTAGTATGTTCCGGCGGTGCACTCAAGCACTGTCGCTTATTAACGCCAGCCGATTCCCAATCGATGGAGGCAGTTGGAGAGATCGCTGAAACCGGACATCCGAGGCGTTTCGCTCCCGAGTTCGACTCCGACGAAGAGTCACGACGACGTCGGAGCGTGGAGTTCCAGTGGTTCTTGATCGCGTTGTCGGTCCGTCCTGGCAAAAGGCGGGCTATGGTAGCCCATCTGTTACCGTGGACAGAGTGGGCCGTGTATATGATGGCGTCTTCAGCGGGCGTAAAAGGGCGGTGCTGCACCTCGGGGCTGAGCTGATTGCACCACCTTAACCGGCAAGACTTGCCGGAGCGGCCCGGAATGCCCTGACTTATCAGGGACCAGTTGCGAGGGCCGTGCTTCTCTACCAGTGTGATCAGACTGGCGTCCTCTTGTGGACTCCATGAACCCTTTAGTCGGTGATCACCACCGTTCTTCATCTGCAGATTCGTCATTTTCATGATGATATTCAGAATCTGCAAATAAAGTTTGGGTTGGGGAGATTCCGCTTGGGGTTCCAATTGTTATTAAATGGTACTTCTGGTGATAGCTTAAGAGGGGTTGTTGGTGTGAACCGTAAAACCGCCATTTGACATGATAACAAAACTCTGGTTGCAGTTGCATGCGATTTCGGATTCTGTTATTTCTAATTGGATTCGAATTAAGGTCGACCTGTTGGGTTCTTTTCTCTTTTTTATTTTTTTATTGAAGTGGTCGAATGAGAAAATATGGTGGGAGTTATAACTTACCCTTATTCTAACTGGTTGGAATAACGGACTTTCTCAAGAATTATAAAAACCTTGGGTTTACATGAATTCAACGACACGGAGTACAGCTCCCAAACTCTGCTTCTAGTTATAGGTTTTGTTTAATATATATTTATATTTTAAATTTGTTTTGAAATAAATTAAATATAAAGTGCTAGGGTTGCAATGCAAATTGGGTTCGAGGAATTAAGGAGTCGACATAACGAGTAACGGCTATCCGTTTCAATTAGGCATTCAAAGAGACACAGATGATTTTTTAATGGGAGAGATAATTACAACGAGATACTGTAACAGTGTCGTTGTAACGGTATATACTATACACGCGTACGTGAGGTTTAGGGATGCCGTAACCTTGGAGATCATCATGGATAGGGTTATATTATTGCCTAGAAAACACACGTTTATAAATTGTCTACTCGCACGCATGATTCCTAGTTTTGTTTTATTTCTTTTTAATGGTGCGAAAATAACCAGACATTGATACTCTTAGTATCCAGGTCACAGTCGCAAATAACATAATGGTACTGATCTGTGGAGACTCCTACATGAGTCCTATATACGAAAAGGTTTACAAAAAAAAAAAACACACCACGCGTTTATATAGATGGATGGATGTCCATTTTTATACCTTTCTACGATCCAATGTTGCCGTTGAGTTTCGGAAATTGTCGGCTGAATGGGACCGATTAAGGCACACACATGAGGGTCACAATCGCACATGAGTTGATTTCACTCGGCCCAACGGTGGCTTCGACTTTGATAATGAAATGCCCAATTAAGATCGTAAAATGGGTTTTAGGCCCTATACAAAGGAAATTTAGCCCGGCCTTTGGAACTCTCTCTCTCTCTCTCTCTCTCTCTCTCTCTCTCTCGGATAGGACATATTGCACGATAATTACCAGATAATAATGATCATTATGTTATCAAAAAATGAATAATGCCGCCACTCTTATAGCAGATAAAACTCCTTATAATTAGTAGCTTAAAGGAGAAAAAAAAAAAAGGAGAGAGGAAACTTATAATGATCAGTATTCAGTAATAGATCGTCATGAACTAGTCATGAGCAGTGCTGTAGTGGCTTCAAGACTCGGATCATCGTGATTCGTGCTGTGCTGCTTAATTCCTACGTACTACATGATGAGATGTGATAGGCCAACATAGAGAGAGGCACTTTTTCCTTTTCTTGTTTTGAGAGAGAGAGAGAGTGGTCTTACAATGAACTCCACTTATGTATATGGTAGGCAAACCGTACATGATCATATATAGTTCGTGCATGCGCCTTTTGAGCGTGCCATCAACATTTCAAGTATACTGTTCTCTGACAGTGCGTAGACAAACTATGAATGTATCGATGAGGAAAAAAGGTTGAAAGAGATATATAGCAGTAGTGCATGATCTCTAATTATAAGATGACCCAAAAAGTTAACGCTCGCTCGTTCAGCAAAATTATTGTGAAAAAGGTGAAGGCAAGAAGAACCTCTGCCTTTTGCTTCTAATGCGACAGTTTGTTGAAGCCATAGACGATGATGAAGCCATTTTACTTAGAACTAGTTTAAGGGACTGTTTCAAAGTGCTCATTAGGCAAGCACCCACTTGATGATCACTTTCCAGCTTGGTGCAAAGCACCAAAACGCTTTTAATTCTGCCACCCACACTGCTTATATCAGCTTTGACTACAGTTAGTCTTAAACCTTCAAGGATTTGGATGAGCTCAGAAAACAGCTCCGGTCGATCATCGCAACAAAAAGAAACCCTTATGAGGATATTTTCCTCACGTTTGTCAACATTGCTGCTCATGTTTATAAGACCATCTTGACCATGATCATGATCATAGTCAATCGTTACCTCGTCTACTTCTGTAGGAAGTGAGCAGGCTTTGCTGACTTCCATTGCCCTTCGCTTAAGATCCTTCACATGCTCAATCACACTTCCCAATAGAGCTGCCTTGTCCATCTGCATATCATACAGATATATGTGTATCTTGGTTTACTTGATCAGATTCTGAGAATCTGCTTGCAGTTATGCAGATATATACATATAGGGTTTATGTATAGAATCACCAAATTAAATATTTTTCTTCGCATGAAATGGTAAAATATATATTATGATAGATAATTCCATGAATCTCCATAAAACTCGGTACGACTACGCCGACTTATATGGCACCTCTCTGGCCTCGGATCCGATGATGGAGAAGTGGCATCGATCATTAAGATACAAAGTCACCAATTATTAACATTTTATAAGTACTAAAAGAAACAAATTAACATATTTATAATCGTGTTTTGCTGCGTACCTTACTATGATTAAGCTAATTAAAATGATCTGATCAACGTATATATGAATAAATCTATGATATTTGTTTGGCACGTTGATCATTGTTGATCAAGAGGTTGAGGAAGAGTAGTATTACTATGTAAATATGCATGCCTAAATTGGAAAGTGCACTAATAATTACGTCTAGTAATATAATAAAATTTCAGGGAGAAATGATAGACCAGTGATGAGTGATTGAGAGATGAGTTGTCTCTCTTTTTTTTTTTTACCTTATCAGACTTGGGAATTAGTTTCCTGAGAGTTGAGAGTTGGGCATTTATCCTGTCCCTGCGCCGCTTCTCTGCTTGGCTGTGGCTCTTTGAAACAGTGGCAGCACCTCCTCCAACTTCCGCAACACTACCTTCAAAGGGAGGAAACCCATGGAATTGGAATCTGGTAGAGGCTAATGGAACTGGAAAGGGCAACTCGCCGTTTAGAGCAGCATGATGAGACTGAACCCAGTTTGCACCATCAGAATAACAGCAATAATTCTCCATGCCCAACAAACAAATATAGCCTCATTTATCTTATCATGTCTTCAACTCTCGACCTCCAGGCGGCCTGCTTTTTATGACATTCTATAGCTACTGTTTCTTGCGCCAATAATGTGCGATATCTCTTCTTACTTGATTGTGATTGGTGTGAGTCGATTCAGTTCCCTTTAATATTTCATTATTTAATTAATTATTTTCTGAGCCCAGTAGTAGAGTAGTACCCTTTAGGCTTTAATATATATATATATATATATATATATATAAGTCGGTCAAATGAAAACATGATTGGGTGTTTTTGCGTGTCATTTCAATAGGAAAACTTTTGTGATAAATCTCACAAATAGTACTAGTAGTTGATCAGAGTTAACTCCGTTCTCAGTATCAAGTTATCAACAACCACGTCCCTGCCGACAACGTAATAACACCCGTGCTTTGCTGAAATCTGACGAAAAATATTGCAGTGCTAGAACGGAACTAGTATAGATGCATGAAGCCTATCAAAATATATATATGTGTTCCCTATTGATTGACCTACCAGCAGTGGCAGTTGTGGAGGACCATCAATTTTGTAAACCCACCTGGATTTACTTTAGCACCATCGCACTCTACAATTCCTACCCGTTTCGGTTGGTGGAATATGCACGTCCTAATTCAATTTTTTTTATCCGCGGGGACACTTAATTTTTTTTTTATTCTTCTTCCTTCTTTCCCCGTCTTTTCCCATTATCGATTTATATTTTCCATGTATATATATATATAGAAAAATATCATTCTTTATTTTGAATCTTATCCATACATTTCAAATAAGTTTTTACTAAAATAATTAATATAAAAAATTACTTAAAACACGATACTATTTCAAGGTTATATGCAGATACATGAGGTCGAGCAATTTGATTTGTCATGTCCAGGATAGCAACTTGGTTTGTCTAGAGAGGTTCGATTATATACTATAAAGAACTCAACTTCAACTCCACGCGTCAAGACTTAGGGCTTCAATACATTGTATTTCACTAGAAAGATGACCTTAAAAGTTTATTACAAGTATATGTTTCCAACCATAGACTATTTTATAAGAGTAATGCTAGGTAAAAATTCAAATGTACAAGTACTTTTACACAAGCTTTTCGTAAAAATGGTGACTCCATCAAGATCAAAGAGTGAACTTTAAACACTTTTCTTTTTTATAGTGAGATTTTTTTAAAAAAAAAAAAAAAAAAAAGTTTGCACAAGATTTGTGCATTTAAAAGTTGTATATCTATTTTTTCATTTTGTAAATTCATATCTCATAAAATTGTGTGATGTCTTTGATTCTATATCTTGATCTTCTTTCTCTTTACCTTTAAACATAGAAAAATATTTGAGTGCCCACTTTTGGAGTCCCATCATTGCGTTAGCAAAGTGGAAAGATTTGTATGGACATAAAACCCACGATTAAAATGTGTCAAATCTATGCGTGCAATGAGTTGCTAAAAGAAAACAAAAGAAAACAAACGCCGTGCACGATGAATTCAACAGCAACATATTTTGTCAAATATATTCTGCAGTTGGTCAAGTTGGCAAATGGCAATGTAGAAAAACCAAAAAGACATGAACATGACCTTGTATAAATCACACAATAAACAAGCTGAGATCATGGAATATTATCACTTGATAGATGTTTAAACAAGCCTAAGCAAAAAGCTATTTTGGCATCACCAAAGTACTGTGGCATAGCATGGTATCATATCCCCATGATCAGGTAATTAAGGGCATTGAAACATCCCATGGAAAACCAATCCCGCGTCGAGTTAAGGTGACATTTTAGCGCACAAATTGTCAGTGAGATATGCATCCACCACGATGAAAATGAAAGTTAAAGGTCATTTTATGGAGACCATGCTTTACATGAAGAGCAAGCTATAAGTTTCTCCTGTCATGGATATCAGGATATGCATGCCCGACCGACCACTTGAAATAAGAATTCCAAGTAAAACTTTTATTTGGCGACTTCACTTTTCCGAAGTTACAACGTCAACACGCAAAGCAGCAAGTGTTGACCACTGACAACAATCTCACACATTTGGTTTCACTTCTATAAAATTACCCGAAATTGAATCTAGGGAGCATTTCTTTCGTTAATAAAAACAGAAAACAAAGACTTTTAGGTTAGATTTAAATAGTGAGTTAATATGAGTTGATTTGAGATAAAAGTTAATAAAATATTATTTTTAATAAGACTTATTATTTTAAAATTAAAAATTATTTTTTATTATTTATGTAAAATTTTGTGAATTATAATGAAGAGATGAGATGGATTGAGAACCCTTCTCAATCCAAATGGAGCTAACCCATCCGCGACTCAATAATCATAAACTTAGATTCGTAATCTGGGCTTCCTTTATAGAAACTTACAAATTCGCCTGAGGATTCTAATTTAGGCTGAAAATACTCAAGAATAAAGCAAGTACCAACATTGTCCACTTCGATTCACAACCGAGATTATGTTAAAACATACATACCTAGTTAATTATAAGGCTTAAAAAATGCAAACGATGTTGGCAACTGTACGGATAAAATCTTCGTACAAATGAAGTTAATTCAGAAAAGCGTAGAAAACAAAAAATAAAATAAAAAAAGAAGAAAAAAGAAGTTCGGAGTTCAAACGAGAGAAATTAGTAGTAGGACGGATTCACCGTTGAGTTGAAGCCAATGACTGGATACAGAGATACTGCCATCTTCTGGTCGTTTTTAAGGGACGAGTCGATCACGTTGGTGCGTGACAAAGGCGGGTGGCTGAATAATGATACACACACAATAGACTGAGCCCCAGAGAAGATATTACCGCCACCAAGTATATACAAATGCGTGAAGAAAGAAATTAAGGACACCAAATCGAATATACATCCGTTTAAAAAAAAAAAAAAAAATCAAAGCACGCCATAATATATCTAAATAATAGCTGATGACCGATAGGGTTTTTATCGTATTATAAATGAACAATTCCTAGACCACAACAAAAATAGTAAATTACAGAATATCAGTGGCTTGCCATCTATCAGCAGCCAAAAAATGCCTCTACTACAAAAAGAATATTACACAAATATCCACAAACCTTATACAAAAAGTATTATTTCAACTACACATCCACTGCAACAGGAAGAAAGAGGGGTTACCAAAACTCCACAATGTTGCCCTCGCCCCTATGTTTTCAATTGCTCGAACTTGTTGCCTGCATATCAGAAGCTGCTCATTGGAGGCATGCCAAAGGGTGGCATAGGAGGAGGCATCCCCATTCCACCCATAGGTGGTGGTGGACCAAAACCTCCCATTCCTGGTGCACCTCCCATACCTGGCATTGGAGGTGCAGGCAATGCTAGAGGCAGCAACTGAGCATACATGTTCTGCATCCCATCAATCAATGCTTACATTATTCATTAATTGCAAAAGATAAGAACAGAATATGTGACTCAGATATATAAACCCAGAGAATTTAAGAAGTCCCATCGCACAGGCAGTGAGGATAAAAATACCCTCAGAATGCCCTAGACGATGACCATAATTTTCAAAAGTCCACAGACTAGCAGTTTTTAAATGATTACCTGCTGCGCAATTACATCCTTCTCTTCCTTCTCTTTAGCCTTGACCTCATTTTGAGCCTCAATTTTGTCCTTCACAAGTTCATCAACTTTGCCTGTGTATTCTCGAATGAACTACAAAACCAAAGAAAAAGTGCAATTATTTGTAAAAAAGATTCCAAATAGGAGGGCAATGGTTCTCCAACACTCCCCATTCCCAGGGCGGGGCTTTTCGGAACTTTCCGTTCTTACTCCCTACATATTGAACATAATTATGTACTCATATAACACTAAAAATCTTACTAGCAAGGTAGCTGGCACCATAAAAATAATCAAAAGATCCAATCAAAAGAAGCATGATCTGGTTAAGAAACGTTTTTTTTCTTTTTCTTTTATGGAGTCACCACCCCATGGCAAAGCCCTTAGGACAACAACCCAATGCCATGGCCTCCCACTTAAATCGCAGTTTGATCCCAGGGGAAATCAAACGGTGACATGGGGGAATCCAGGAAACCAATCCTAGATCCATGTGCCAATAAGAGCTCAAAAGTAACATTTGGCACAAAATGCTAAGCTCCTAGACCTAAACGTACAATGGAAAAAGATAATGTAGAATAGGAGTAGGTAAACCACCTGCAACAGATAGGGGAAAGCAAAGTCGATCATCTTATTCATCCAGGCAAGTTCAAGAGCAATGTCTGGCCGGATCAAATCATAACAAACAAAGAGGCATGAAGCAAAGCATTCTTTCTTTCCCTGCACGAGCACATTGAAATAAAATAATAAAATTAAAAACACAGATTATCTACACCTTATAAAAAAGAATATCAACACCCTCCTTCACTAAGTGTTAAAAATAGCAAGCTTGAAGACTGCAGGTAAAAGCAATAAATTTGAAAGCAGGGGGAAGAGAGAGCGTTTTTCCTAATCAGGGAAGTAGATTGTTCATAGAAGCAAACATACACGCTCCAGGACTACCGGAGGAGGAAGAACAGACATCCCAACCCAACTAACATTGCAAACAAACCTGACTATGAGTGATAATATTCACATGAAATCATTAGTGTCTAGAGAAGTGTGTACCCAACCAAAACCTATCTAAATCGCAGTCAGTAAAAGAGTAAATATAGTTTGGATCTAGCTGTGTACCTTTTCAATGAAGTAAACAAGCAACTCTTCCGCAAGTTCACGGTCACCAGATTGTGAGGCTGTCTCCATGGCATCTTTGTAAAGGTTGTCTTTCTTTGACAATGCAATGGACTGCTTCCATCTGCCTGCTTTCTTGTAAATATATGCAGCAACTCGTCTCATTTCAAGAAGCTCATGTTTCTCAATCTGCTCAAACACATAACAATGAGGCCTGCAAAATTGGACTAGTAAACAGACATCACCAAAGGAAAATTATTGCAATTCACCTTCTGTGCCAGGCCAATTTGATCAAAGTTATCGTGCAAATCAATTGATTCACGCAATCTCTCGTAGTCTTCCTCCTCAACATATATCCCATTCAAAGCTTCATTCACTGCAGCAACATTGTTACTCTGAACTGCAATCATGTATGGCTTCACAAGATGCAGGTGACCCGCCTGAAACAACATGAGAAAAAACAGAGTTAGAGCCTAACAAAGAGAGTGAGTCATAATTTAGATTCCAACAAGAGCATAAACCTCAAGTAATACCTTTCGCATAATGTCAACAACGCGTGTATGGTCCACACGAAGTGCAAGAACATTGAGAAGATCATTAATAAGGTCTGGATGTTCTTGCAAGTAGAAGTGCACAGCCTTATAGTATAGCTCCACATTAGCAACTTTAACTGCAACGTCCTTGAACTGCATGTGATCCCATGCCTCTGGGGAATGATTCATTATAGTGGTTGCAGCGTTATCAAACTCATCATATTGAATATACAGATAGGTAAGTTCCTTCCAATGCTGTTGCTCGTCACAGGCTCGTATAAGCTTTGGAATATTGAGACGGGTTGAGAACAACTTAATATGCTCCATAAGCTTCTCATGACGGTATCTAGCATACAGAACTCCCAACTCAGTGAAGATGCCCATATGTGCTCGTTCTAAACCTAAACCGCTCTCCATAAGGGAGATTAGCTCATTAAAGCATCCCCTATTCTGGTAATACTCGCTGACCTCCTCCAAGTCATCCACCTATTAAGATTCATCACACAGAAAATAAAGTTGAGAGTTGAAAAAATATGTACGTTATCATTTTTTTTTTTATAGGTAATAAGAGAAAATACGTTATCAATATATAACATGCTGATTTGCTTAATATATAAATGTGTGGGTTTATATAGCATCTTGCCGAGCACTAAAGAAAATGTTATCTTTGTACCCTGCACAGGCCCAAATTTCAGACTTACAAATGAAGATCGTTAAAATTGGACCTTCAAAAGTTCATAGGAAGTATATAGAATGCAACAATCACCTGTATAATAATGTTGAGACCACATATTTGAGCTAAGCGGAATTCCTCCGCATCAACACAAGCAAAGCAAACTTCCTTCCATGTTTTTGAGCTGTTAGCTTTCCTTGCTGCATCAACAGCACCTTGGAACTGTCTAAGTTTCACAAGAGTGCTAGCCAATTTGGCCCAGTTAGATATAAAAGCAAATATAATTTTAGCAGCCTCATACAGGGCTTCATCATACAAGCGATCACCAACATTTTGGAGATTAGCTACGTTAGGCATGAGAATGAATTCCTCAATTTCACTCAGCCTATCGATCTTTCGCATATGCATAGATGAGCTCACTGTCCACCTTGGGCTCTTTCGCCTTCTGCCTAACCATCAGAAGGTATCTCACCAAGTCGTGGTAAACATTTGCATCCTCAGCAGCACGAATTACATCCAAGAATTGAGTCATATCATCTGCTCGAATGAAAGACTCAATGGCATCGCTCACCAGGCCCTCCCTGAGTTGAGCCTTGGCTACCTGGCTCCAAACAGCATCTTCTTCTACGCGGAATGCAAACTCGACTGCCCGTTCAATGTTTTGGATATTATCCAATAAGACATTTACCGCCTGAACATTCAAATTGAACTTCTTGAAAATTGCAAATGCTTCCTCGTACAGCTGGGCTTCCACAGCCACTTCCCCAACTGCAGGTCCATCAAAGTTATCCAGTCTATTAATGTAATCCATAACTCTAGATGGATCTGCTTTGATGGCTGTCAAAATGAGCAGGTTTTGCAAATTAAAGTTCCCACTGAATGCGGAGTTCTGAAGCACAATCTTTTCAAGGAGCTCAATTAATTCATGAGGCAGATCAGCTGTCATGAAAGCCTTAACAGCTGCAGAAACTTGCTCAGGGCTTTTGCTTTCAGGCAAAGCAGTAGATACAACTTGATCAATGAGCTGTCTTCTATAGACATTTTCAGGGTTAAGAACTTTCTCCCAAAGATCAGCATCCATCCTTTCAACCACATATCTGCAACCAAAGTATGAGTCAATAAGCCTTCAACACCAGCTGCAGCTACTAAGACAAAAAAAAAAAAAAACATTAAAGAACACAAACCTTGCTTGCAGCTTGAACAAAGAATTTTTATTTGTGACGTTGATAAGCTCTTCATCACATTGTCCTCGCCGGTATGCCACAACAGCCAGGGTAGGATCACGTTTCTCACAATATTTACCCACAACACGGGAATCATAATAGGGGTTGGTGGTGAGGAAGTGCTCTGGATTGTTGTTGCTATCAATGATAATTTTCCCCAGAGCATTGTGAACATGAACATCTTGGCTTCCCTCGCTCACAAGATGCTCTAGGAACTGAGTGAGCAAACGAAGTCGATTCCTAATATAAAAAAATACATCTATATGAGAACAAATTAATGGTGGAAAAAGGAACACAAAGGGATGAAGCTATTTGGGACTTCACCTCTTCTCACATTCCTCCACAAGGGGCTCCACCGGAAGCAAAGAACGGACAGAAAGAATCAAGCCTTTGATAAAATCTTCAGGACACTCATCATCTAGTAGCTGCCCCACTACTAAAGGAGCATTCCCTGGGTTCACCTATCCAAAGGAAAACAGAATGTCGCAAATACAAGAGATGAGTAAAATTCGTACTACAGAAAAGACATTTGCAAATGTTCAAAGTGCTAAAAATAACACTAAAATTGGGCTATGCCTTCTCTCCTTATGAATAAAACTTCTTGATTACCTATAAAAAAACACTTGAAAAACCTCATACCTTTTGAACATAACCTTCGATATAACGAAGCATGTTGTTGGAGTACAGATAGTGTGTGAGATCTGGAACAAATCCAAAACGGTCACAGACATTAATTAGGGGCCGCGCATCTGGAAGCTTTGCTTCCATTAAAAAGTTCTTTGTTTTCTCAGGGTCATAGAAATTCGACTCTCTGGTCACACGCTCAACCTCTTTGATTTGTCCAGTTTTAGCAGCTGCCTCAATGTACTTAAAGTGAATGTCAGGGTCCTCACTGTTCCATACATTGAAGCGAATCAGGAAAAAAAAAATGGATGCACCATCAGTCCATAAGCGACAAGCAAAAAGGGATTTTTGTCAATTAAGTAGCATACCTGGAGCTCAAATATGAGCCAAGGAAAAAGTACAATCCTTCATATGACTTAAATTGCTCAAAAATCTTTATGCATGCATCAACACCCAACTGTTCACAATATTCCTTGGCAACCTGCATGGGCGAGTATGCGAGAGTTTCATTTTTTAATAAGTGCATAAGTAAGCTTCATTTAATTAGTCATTCATATAAGTTTCACATAACACACTACATTGATGTTTACCTGCACAATTATCTGAAGATTTCCTCTTAGATTGACCAACAAAAGGTCCTTCATACACTCCAAAGCCCATTCACGTGACAGAGTGCCGAAAAACTCCACAAGTGACTGTAAAGAACCGCATGGTTAGTAGGAAGTTTAAAACTGCATCATGTCCTAAAGATAAAAGTATTGGAGTACAAGAACCTGTGGCTCAATTGCATGTGTGTTCACAATGACACGCTTAATATCTGGCAATTCTGTGTAATGCTTCATCACAAATGAAATGTTGAACATGGAATAATGTGAGTAATTAATGTACAGAAAAAAAGAGAGAAATTAATGGAACAAGAAGAGTGGCAAGAGGAGATTACTTGTAGAGCTCGAACATAAAGACCAGCTTTTTCACAAAGTTGGGCAATTCGAGGACGGTCATAATGGCTGAACATTCCATTAGCTAATATAGCGTCAGCAACATTTGGAAAAGTTACCAGATTGATTTCCAGGACCTATATAAAAGAGAGTGTTACAGTGCTGAAAACAGCAGCAGTTATCCAAACTGATGTCAGATAGCTTTAAAAACAATGGTGCGAATCAAAAGAACCTTTGTTTGAAGGAAACTATGTTCAGGAAGATTTGGCTTCAAAACATCCAATAGGAAAGCCGTTGCCTCGCGGATCAGGTTTCTCTGTTAAAACCACAGAATTGAAAGCAAAATGAAAATTAATTTACACATATGAAGCCTGTCAGTGATTAAAAACAGCATTAAAGCAATAACAATGGAATATCCCACATCCTTATTATCAAATCAATATATATACTAAAGCACCATTAGAGCCAACAAACCTGAAGAAATAGATCTGTAATGGTATTGTAATCAACTGGACAACCTCCCTCCATTTGAGACATCATTAAACGCAAAATTAACAGCTCCCTACATTCCAAAAGTAAGTATTAGCTCTATAGTTCCAGAAAGAAAAACTCCATCCTGGACTTAATGCAAAACTAACAGCTCCCTAAATGTCAAAAGTAAGTATTAGCTCTATAGTTCAAGCAAATAAACTCCGTCCTGGGCTAAAATTATGTTGATTAAACATGGTTTTAAGATTTTATACTTCAACACAAAGTTATTCAGAAAAAAGGTGAATGGAAAACATAGGTAAGAAGGGAATGTGTTGGCTCCAATAGGATTGCTGATTTGGTAAAGCTTCAACCTTCAAGTACAAAACATACAAACGCAGAGAGAAAAAGTGCACCACCTGAGGATCTGATCGAAGAATTGTCTGCAGAAGAAATAGATAATCTGGACTGTACCCAACCTAAAGCAAAAATAAAAAAAAAACAATGATATAATCATACCACAAAATAAGTTGACAAAAAAAGGAGATAATAACGCAATCATTTGCAATAGCAACAATTACTTTTAAAAAAAAAATTCCACCTGTTTTGAGTATATCAAAATTTTGTCAAACTCCCTCCGTTCAGCAAAAGCAGCAACGACTTTTGGAGTTGCTCTAGCTTTAATATATATTTTCAGTGCAAGATCATTATCCACAGTCTACAATGAAACAAAATCAATGGTATGAACACAACCAGAAAAAAAAAACATCATTTCAAACATGGCGTCATAGGGACAAGGTAAACCAGTAACCAGTAATTTCTTTTCAGAAGTGTGTTTCTATATTTGAATCTCAAATTGCACATCAAACCTTCACAAGATCCCCTAGCTCCTCACTGCATTCCAGCTTATCCTCTGCCAACCAATTCTCCAAAAGATTCTTTTTGTTCTGGTTCACAACAAGGCGTGATAATTCCAACGACTCAAAAGCATTGAGCTTTCCTTTTGTCAAAAGTGTCCCAAAATACTGCAATAAAGGTGGCGTTTGCCCAGCTTGGACAGGAACACTCTGAAACAGAGCAAGATGCCAACTTTACATGCCAAGGTTCTTTCAGGAAATGTTCCATTCAGGATGGAAACAAAACAAAACTCTTAAGTTAAGAAATATTAGCAACAAATGAAATGTGTTTGATTGGAAAATCAAAAAGCAAAACCTGGAATTTGGCAACTGTGTCAGCCGTACGGAGGATTCCTTGTGGAGACTCAGCGGCAAGTTCTGCGGCCTCTTTGTACTTCGTTTGAGCAAATAGTTCTTGGAAACGTTGGACAACCTGAGACCCAAACCAATCACCCTCGGATTTTCAGTATTACAGAAAGGCACGCAGTAATAAATAATTCAAACGCTAAGCACACAATGTTATTGTTGCATAAACAAAAGTACTTAATGGAGGGGCTGTCCCTGAGTTTTTGTCCTCGTTTTCCTAGTATTAGAATGTATTTAGGTGTTTCTTTTGTATACATCTGGTGTACATTGTTTGCCTATTGCATTTGATGAATAAAATTTTTACGTATAAAAAAAATAAAGAATAAAAACATTAATTAAAAATATATTTCCCAATCCATAAATGTAACAAAAACATCATTTATCTATCATTGGGAAACCACAGGGTCTAAACTGCCAGAGCAAAAATAAATGTCCATACTCCCACTTCCACAGTGAATAAGAGAGGGGGACACAACTCCTGAGCATGGGGGTTTGCTAAACTCAACTCACACAGCCCAAAACCCCATTTTTTTATTCTTTGGATGTTTTTTTTTTTATATAGATAATCATAGATATTTTATTAATAGAAATAGACCAAGCCCAAGTACACAGGTAGTATATATGAGAAATGCCTAGTTAGGGTACAATCAAAAGAAGAAAAACATGGACGTTCTTTTTATTCTTGGGATGTAATCATACCACACTGTTAATTTCAACAGAATGGGCCAATGGGGGGCCAACATCATAAATGAATCACAACTATCTCCACAATTAGGCTAGGCAGCTCTAGTATGCTTTGAAAATCTACAAAGTAATTGAAACTGTTCGATAATTCTCACTAAAACAGTCTTTTATGATGAACATGCATAAAGAGGGGGCCTTGATCATTAAAAAAGCCAATATTTCAAAGCATTAGCAAATCACAAACTGCAGCATGTTTGCCAGCATCACTGCCTTAAATAACTGTTAAGTTTTGACATTGATTCTAATTGTTATCTGCCCAAATTTTCCGAACTAACAGAAACAGTATTATAAGATGGAAAAAGAATCTTCAATTGTAAACCCTAACTGTTGACTCCCACTAGGTTCTTTTGGCGGGGTGGAGTTTTGGTATGGTAGTGTGAATACGTACGGTCTAAGGAGGTTCTGTCTAAGAGATTGAAAATTTTAAGCGTGTCCGTTGTGACCCTCCAATCTTTCTTGAAAATCTTGAAGTTCTGTCTAGCAAAGATCAATCTTTCTTGGAAACTTACTTAGTGGGTACTATTCATTTCTACAATAAAATTCATCAAAGCTATGTCAGAAGGTAGGGCTTCAAATCCTATCAGATTTGAAGTGGAGAAATTTGATGGGAGAATCAATTTTGGCTTGTGGCAAGTGCAAGTCAAGGATATCTTGATTCAATCAGGATTACACAAGGTATTGAAATGCAAACTAATCTCTGAAGATAGTAGCGGTTCTAGCGCCATTAGTGAAACCAGAAGCAAATCTAGAATGAGTGATGAAGATTGAGAGGATCTGGATTTGAGAGCAGCAAGTGCGATTCGTCTATGTCTTGCCAAGAATGTTTTTGCAAATGTACATGGAATATTTACGGCAAAAGGACTCTGGGAAAAGCTCGAAGAAGGGTGTCTCGAATTGAGTGTACCTAAACGAGCAGTTTCATATACTGCGGATGAGTGAAAGTATGACTATTTCAGATCATTTAAGTGTTTTCAATGGCATTGTCTCTGAGCTGGAATCTATTGGAGTTAAAATTGATGATGAAGATCAAGTCTTGAGGTTGATCTGGTCTCTTCCACCTTCCTATGAGCATATGAAGCCCATTTTGATACATGGGAAGGAGAAAATAATTTTTTCAGAGGTTACTAATAAACTCTTTTCTGAAGAAAGAAGGCTAGGTAGTGGAAGTAATGGTTCACCTAAAAATTTAGCAATGGTAACAACTGGTGATTGGAAGAGGAAGAACTCCATGAAGAAGGAAGCAGTCTGCTGGGTGTGTGGACAATCTGGACATGTCAGAAAAAATTGTCCAAGAGGTAGAGCAGGTTCGGCAAAAGGCTCAAAGTCAGTAAATGGAGATACTGACAATGAAGCTAACATTGTGTCTCTCTCCATGGAAGACGATGCTTGTTAAAATGAGACATGTACATCCTTATGGCATGTCGCTAATCCTAAAGTTGCCATGACAGAAGATGTGTTAATGTTAGCGATTCCACAAGTTTGCACACATGCATTAATTTGGCATTGATGCAGGATGTGGTGAAAATTCATGTCGATAACTGATGAACTTCCATCAAAGCCAAACGTAGAGTTGCACAACAATTTTTCAACAATGTTATTTTTGACATGGGCCGAAGTAAAATGTTTAGAATTGGTTTATTCTGAGTAAGTATGCTTTTATAGTGGATCATGATAGCGAAAACTATAAAAATCTTCATTGCGGTGGAGTGTGGCTGTGGGATAAATCAAACTTACAAAGTGGAGATGATTTTTTGCTCATTTGGAATCCCACATGGGAAAGATGTGGGTGAAGGGACAAGGCCAAGGCCAAGGCCTATATAAGGAAATTAAACCTCTTTGATTTAGTATACCAGTCAGAAACTTATATAGTAATTTTTTAATTTAAAAAAATTCTTTTGTTGACCTTTTTGTATGTAAAAGGAAAATAGGTGAAAATTAAAGTTTTACTAGTGGAGAAGTTATTATGGGTGTCGTTAGGATGAGGAGAAAAATTGTATGATTGTAACAATTTTTCACATAGTGAATTTTCTTCTCTGATTCTGGTGATTTTTCTCCTATTTTGGTGGTTTTCCACATAAATATTGTGTTGTGTTTATTTCTATATTTTTTTTAGTATTCTATCAAAAGTAGTTCCTGATGGGAGGAATCTGGAAGGCCTAGATAACGGGGGGAATTAGTGGTAAGTGGTTCCAATTCAGTAAATGAAGATATTGGTATGAAGCTAACATTGTCTCTCTCTCTCCATAAAAGACGTGTTTTGAAAAGGAACTTGTACATCCTTATGGCATGCCGCTAATCTCAAAGTTGCCCTAATAGATGATGTGTTACTATTAGCGAGTCCACAAGTTTGCACACAGGCATTGGTTTGGCATTGATGCAGGGTGTGGTGGAAATTCATGTCGATGACTAATGAACTTCCAGGAAAGCCAAATGTGAGAATTGTACATAATTTTTCAATAAGGTTATTTTCGACATGGGCCGAAGTAAAATACTTGGAATTGGTTTATTCTGAGTAAATAAGCTTTTATGGTGGAGCATGATAGCAAAAACCATGAAGATCTTTATTGCGGTGGAGCGTGGCTATGGAATTAGTCAAAGTCGCAAGGTAGAGATTGTTATTTTTTTGCTCATTTGGAATCCCACATGGGAAAGATGTGGGTGAAGGGATAAGGCCAAGGCCTATATAAGGAAGCTAAACCTCATTGGATTTAGTAAACCAATCAAAAACTTATATAGTAATTTTACTTTAAAAAAATTCCTCTGTTGTCCTTTTTGTATGTAAAAGGAAAATAGGTGAAAGTTTTACTAATGGGAAAGTTTTTGTGGGTGTTGTTAGGGTGAGGAGAAAAATTGTGTGATTGTAACAATTTTTCACATAGTGGATTTTCTTTTCTGAGTCTGGTAGTTTTTCTCACGTAAATTCTTGTATTATTATTTCTCTATTTTTCTTGATATTCTGTCAAAAATATATTTTGGTGGAAGAAATTTGGGAAGTCTAGATTCCCAAATTCTCCCCACCAAAATCTACTTTTGACAGAATATTAAGAAAAATAAAGAAATAATAACACAAGAATTTACGTGGAAAACTCTCTAATCAAAAGAAAAACCACCAGACCGAAAGAAGAAAATCCATTATGTAAAAAATTGTTACACAAACAATTTTTCTCCTCACCCCAACGACACCCACAAAAACTTCTCCACTAATAGAACTTTAACTTTCATCTCTTCCCTTTTACAAAAAGACAACAGAAGAATTTTTCTAAAGTCAAAAGTTACTAGATAAGCTTCTGATTGGTGCAATAAACCAAGGAGGCTAAGCCCCCTTAAATAGGCCTTAGTCTTGCCCCCTTTTACAAATCCCACCGATATGGGACAAAGGAGCAAATTGGGATATATTACAAGAGACATTCTTCAACCCTCTCAGATCGACCCCTCTTTTCGCAAATGGCGCACGGGTAACTCCATTGTCAAGGGATGGTTGCTCAACTTTATAGATCCCTCCCTAATCGGAAATTTCATCTGATTCTAGACTGCTAAACAAGTCTGGAATGCAATTGCCACCACATACTTTGATGGTTGCGATTCATCCCAAGTTTATGAACTCTGACGTCGAGTATCCCGTCTCCGACAATCCGGCGAATCACTCGAAAAATATAACAATAGCCTACAAGGATTGTGGCGCGAAATCAATTTTCGTCGCCCCAATCCGATGCGATGCACAGCTGATATCCAACAATATAATTCATTGGTACAGGAGGATCGAGTTTATACCTTCATGGATGGGCTCGAAGACTGGCTAGATAGCGTGCAATGTGATGTTCTCTAGATGAAACCCTTTCCAACCATGGAGCAGGCTTGGCGTGAGCTGTTCTCAAATATCATAACTTTAAATCCCAACAATTGTTCACATGACAAGTTAGAGCATTTAAGACAAATCCCAACAATTGTTTCTACAATTATTGGCTCCCAATTCTAACAACCAGTTGACTCCTAATCCCAATAATTGTAATTGTTGACTCCTAATTCCAACAACCAATTGACTCCTAATCCCAACAATTGTGTTGGCTCCTAATTCCAACAACTGTTAACTCCTAATCCCAATAATTGTTGTTGGAGGATCGGAAAAACTTGTAAATTTTTTCTATATAATTTGTACAAACCAGCATATGAAAGTATTGAAGAATTACACCCGAATAACTTCTCTCTTATTTTTGTCATGGGAATCTAGGACCTTCCAAATTCTCCTACCAAGATCTACTTTTGACAGAATACCAAGATAAATAGAGAAATAAACACAATACAAGAATTTACATAAAAGACTCTCAAAACAGGAGAAAAACCACCAAACCTAAAGAAGAAAATCCACTGTAAAAAATTGTTACAATCACACAATTTTTCTCCTCACCCCAACAACACCACAAAAACTTTTCCAGTAGTAAAACTTTAACTTTCACCTCTTTTCCTTTTACATACAAAAAGGACAACAAATAAATTTTTTCAAAGTCAAAAATTAATAGATAAGTTTCTGACTAGTATACTAAACCAAAGAGGTTTAGCTTTCCTTATATAGGTCTTGGCCTTGCCCCTTCACTCACATCTTTCCCATGTGGGATTCCAGAGGAGCAAAAAACCAACAATTTCCACTTTGCAACTTTAACTGATCCCACAGCCACACTCCACTGCAATGAAGATTTTCATAGCTTTCGCTATCATGCTCCACCATAATATTATACTCACTTAAAATAAAATAATTTCAAACATTTCACTTCGACCATGTCAAAAATAACTTTGCTGAAAAAATATAGTACAACTTCCACGTTTGACTTTCCTAAAAATTCATCAGCCATCGACATGAATTTCCACCACACCCTGCATCAATGCCAAACTAATGCCTGTGTGCAAAATTGTGGAATCACTAACATTAACACATCCTCTATCATGACAACTTTGGGATTAGCGGCATGCCATAAGGATGCACAGTCTCTTTTTAATAGACATTGTCTTCCATGCAGAGAGACACGATGTTAGCTTTATACTAGTATCTCCATTTACTGACTTGGAACCACTTGCCGAACCTGTTCCAACTCTTCGACAATTTTTCTTGACGTGTCCAGATTGTCCACACCTCCAACAAATTGCTGACTTCATGGGCTGGTCTACCCTTGTGTAATCTTGATAGAATCAAAATATCCCTAACTTGCACTTACCACAAGTCAAAATTGATTCTCCTATCACATTTCTCCACCTCAACTTTGATAGGATTTGAAGCTCTACCTCCTAATATTATTTCGATGAATTTTACCGTAGAAATAAATAGTACTCACTAAGTAAGTTCCCAGGAAAGACTGATCTTTCCTAAACAGAACTTCAAGATTCCCAGAAAATATTAGGGAGTCACAACGGACACACTTAAAATTTCCAATCTCCTAGACAGAACCTCATTAAACCGTACGTATTTATATTACCACACCAAAACTCCACCCTGCCAAAAGAACCTAGTGGCTCTGATATCAGTTTTTGAAAATTTAAGACCTTCCAAATTTTCCCTACCAGGATCTAGTTTTGATAGAATATCAAGTTAAATAGAGAAATAAACCCAACAATGTTGGGTTTACTCCTTTGGCCAAGTCCCACATGGGAAAGAAAAGGATAAGGAGTGTACATATGACGCTATAAAAGGGGGCCTAGCCTTCTTGATTAGATACACCAGTCAGAAACTTATCTAGTAACTTTTGACTTCAGAAAAATTTCTCTGTTGTCCTTTTTTGTATGTAAAAAGGAAAAGATATGAAATTAAAGTTTTACTAGTTATGAAGTTTTTGTGAGTGTCGTTGGGGTGAGGAGAAAAATTGTGATTGTAATAATTTTTCACATAGTAGATTTTCTTCTATGGATTTGGTGGTTTTTTTCCTATTTTGAGAGTTTTTTACATAAATTTTTGTATTGTGTTTCTTTATTTATCTTGGTATTCTATCAAAAGTATATCCTAGTAGAAGAAATTTGGAAGGTCCTAGATTCCCAACAACAACAATTATTGGGATTAGGAGTCAGTAGGTGTTGGAATTAGGAGCCAACAAACAATTGTTGGGATGAGGAGTCAACTGGTTGTTGGAATTAGAAGCCAACACAATTGTTAGGATTATGAGTCAACTGGTTGTTGGAATTAGGAGCCAACAATTGAAACAATTGTTGGGATTTGTCTTAAATGCTCTGACTTGTCACGTGAACAATTGTTGGGATTTGGAGTTATGATATTTGAGAACAGCTCACGCCAACACTCCCCCTCAAGTTGGTGTGTACAGATCTTTGAGGCGCAACTTGTCTAGTGAGTTGTAGAAATTTTTGCTTGATACGGCTTTCGTAAGTATATCAACTAGCTGGTTCTCAGACTTTACAAATGGAAATCGGATTGTTCTTTATTTGAGATTTTCTTGATGAAATGCCGATCTACTTCCCATGTTTGGTTCAATCATGTTGGACTGGATTATGTGAGATGGCTATAGCGGCCTTGTTGTCGTAAAAAAGGTTCATTTCAATGGGTAGATGTAAAGCCCAACTCAGTTAGCAACTTTCTAAGCTAAAGGAGTTCACACAAACCTTTTGCCATTCCACAGAATTCAGCTTCTGCACTTGATAATGCCACTACCCTCTGTTTCTTACTCTTTCAAGTAACAAAATTCCCTCCAACAAACATATAGTAGCCTGAGGTAGACTTTCTGTCTGTAATATTTCCTGCCCAGTCAGCATCTGTATACCCATCTACCTGCATCTTGCTACTTTTCCATTTTGAGTTAGTGTAGCCATCTACTCCGAGGTGATTGTTCTTTGAGAACATAAGTCCTTTCCCTAGAGAAGATTTTAGATATCGAAGGATTCAGATCACTGCTTCCATGTGATCTTTACTAGGATTGTGCATAAATTGACTTACAACGCTCACGACATATGCAATATCTAGGCGTGTGTGAAAGATAAATTAGTTTACCAACTAATCTTTGGTACCTTTCTTTATTTGTTGGTGCTTGATCCGAAAATTCTCCAAGTTTGTGATTCTGAATAATTGGAGTGTCAGCTGGTTTGCATTCCAACATCCCAACTTTTGATGGCAAATCCAGCACATATTTTCGTTGAGAAATGAATATTCCTTACTTAGATCTTGCGACCTCAATTCCTATGAAGTACTTGAGTCCTCTTAGGTTCTTCATCTCAAATTCCGTTGCCAACTGTTTTTGAAGTCGAGCAATCTCCTCCTCATCTCCTATAATGATCATGTCATCAACATAAACTATCAAGGCTGTTATCTTACCATTCGGACGTTTTAGGAACAACATATAGTCCGAGTTACTTTGTTGATAGCCATACTTCTTCATTGCCTGACTGAAACGTCTAAACCATGCTCGAGGAGATTGTTTCAATTCGTATGGTGCACACTGCAGTTTACACACAACTTCAATTTTTGAGGATGCCGTGTACTCGGGTGGTGTATCCATATATACTTCTTCTTCCAAATCGCCATGTAAAAAGGCGTTCTTGACATTGAACTGATGTATAGACTAGTCAAGATTGGCTGCAAGTGATAGCAGTACTCTAACTGTATTCAACTTAGCAACTGGTGAGAAGGTTTCTTGATAGTCTACACCGTAAGTCTGCGTATACCCTTTTGCGACTAGCCTTGCCTTATATTGTTCTATGGATCCGTCAGCTTTATGTTTGAAGGAGAATACTCATTTACATCCCACCGTCTTCTTTCTTGCTGGTACTAGAACCAGAGTCCAAATTTTGTTCTTTAAGAGGGCCTCCATTTCCTCTTTCATTGCCCGGGTCCACTTTGGATCGACCACTGCTTCTTGGACATTAGTAGAGATCTGACACGTGGAGAGTTCCCTCGCAGAATTCTTGAGGGGTTCAAACAGTTCCTTGGTAGAGACATAGTTCGCAATTGGATATTTTGACCTTTGTTCCTCGATATCGGGCGAATATCGATTTGGCGGCTTGCTACGATTGTGCCTATAAGGTAAAGTATATCCAGTGGATGTATTAATACTATTTTGAGAGGATGCAGTGAGATTACCTACCTCAGGGGTATTCTCAAGAGATAGGTCTATCAGTACGGAGAGGGGGTCCGTAGTAATTTCAATCATTCTGGCAGGTGTTTCTAATGGCATTGAATTGTCCCTTGATGGTTCCACACTAACCACTATTTCGTTATTTTGACCACCACGCCAGTCAAAGCTCAACCAATTCGTCGCTTCACTTCGTGTCTCCCCCTGAAGCGAAAAATCGGAGGTCGATGTAGGAAAGAAGTTGTCGGATTCCAAAAAAGTTAAATCCATGGTCACATAGGTGCGCTGAGTGATGGGATCATAGCACCGGTACCCTTTTTGGTGAATCCTGTATCCTAGGAACACGCATCGGAGGGCATATGGCTCCAATTTGGTGCGTTGGTTCTTGTGGAGATGGACATAAGCCACACACCCAAATACTTTGGGTGGAAGCATCATGATTGTCAGAAGCGGAATGTAAGTGGACAAGGTTTGGAGGGGAATTTGAAACTCGAGAACCTTAGATGGCATGCGGTTGAGAAAATGAACTGCAGTGAAAATTGCATCAATCCAATGTTGAGTGGGTACATTTGCTCCAAGGAGTAAGACTCGAGCGGTCTCAAGAATATGTCGATTTTTTCTCTCAGCAATACCATTTTGTTGAGGAGTCTGGGGACACGAGGTCTCATGGAAAAGACCATGTTTCTGAAAATATTCCTGAAGTTGCTGGTTAATAAATTCGCCATCATTGTCGAAGCGAAGAATTTGAATCTTTGCAGAGAATTGCGTTTGAACCATAGTGTGGAAAGATTGAAACACAGGGAATACTTCATTCTTGTGTTTTAACAGATAGAGCCAAGTCATATGAGTACAGTCATCAACGAATATCACAAATCAATGGATGCCAGAAATAGAGGATATTGGAGGACCCCATACATCAGAATGAATTAATACAAAAGGGATAGTACTTTTATTCAAACTTAAAGAATAGGTAGCTCAATGACACTTAGCTAAAATGCAAGTATTACATTTTAGATCACACGCTTGTGTTTGGGTAAATAAATTAGGAAGTAAATGCCTGAAGTAACTGAATGAAAGGTGCCCTAAGCGACGATGCCACAGCCAGATCTAGTGTTCCTTATTGCTCAACGGATGATACATGTGATTCACACGGCCCATACTAAAATCGTCCATATAGTATAGCCCCCCTCTTTTAGTACCACACCCAATGATCTCCTTCGTGAGAATATCCTGGAGTAGACAAAAAGTAGGGTACATAAGGACCACGCAATTAAAATCAGTAGTTATCTGGCTGACAGATAATAACTTATGTGAGAGAGAGGGAACAAGTAAAGTATTTTTCAATTGAAGATAGGGAGTAAGAGCCACAGATTCGGCCCCTGTGATTGGAGATAAATTCCCATTAGCATTGGCAATATTTTTTTTTAAAAGTAAACAATTGTATTGATAGAATAGACCAAGCCCAAATACACAAGATGGATACAAGTAGTCAAGACCTAACTAGGTTGTAGAAGGATTGTTTGCTACAAGGAAATCATGAAAATGAAGACAATTGAAATCTACAGTTATGGCCCATAAAAATAAAGTACTAAAACAGAAAGAAACTAACTCCTCCAGTGTCCGTTCCTTATCTTCAAAAGTTCGATCGTTTCGCTCACGCCAAATGCACCACAAGATACAAAACGGGACCATCTTCCAAACTTGTATGATGGGAGTAGATCCACCAAGTGATGGCCAACAAGCCAATAAGTCTAGTATTGAGGCTGCCATGACCTAGTACAAACCTAGTCGGTTGAAAAAATCCACCAGTGTCTAACTATCTCACAGTGTAGTAAGAGGTGATCCACAAATTCTCCAGATTTCTTACACATGCAACACCAATCTGTGATTATAAAACGGCACTTTCTCAAATTATCAATAGTTAAAATCTTACTAAGGGCAGCTGTCTAAGAGAAGAAAAGGGCCTTGGGGGTGCCTTATTCCTCCAAATTTTCTTTCAAGGAAAGTGAGTATTTGTTGAGGGCATTAATGTTTTGTAATAGGACCGAACCGAGAAAATTCCCTTACCTGTCAAGTTCCACCAAAGCTTGTCATCTCCCCTCCCAATCAACCTCGTAGAGTAGATATGAGTAAAAAAGGCCTCAAAGCTGTCAACTTCCCAATCTTGGGCCGCTCTGCTAAATGTTACATTCCATTGAATCTGATCACCCGAGCGAATCATAATGTTAGCCATAGAAGCTTCTTTATCAGAAGCCAGACAATAAACATAAGGAAAAGCATCCTTGAGAGCTTCCTCACCACACCACTTGTCTCTCCAAAATTTTATTCTCAAGCCCTCACCTGGAACAAGTTTCATATGGCGATGGAAGGTCCCCTAACCTTGTCTAATGTGTTTCCATAACCCCACTCCTTGCACCCCAACCACCTCTCTAGAGCACCACTACCCCCACAAGCCTCCATGTTTACATTCAACCACCAATTTCCAAAGAGCGTCTGGTTCCAAATTATACCTCCATAACCATGTACCAAGGAGGGCCTAGTTGAAAAGTCTAATGTTTTTTTATGCCCAAACCACCAGATGTTAAAGGCCTGCACACCTTATCCCACATAATAAAATGGAGCTTATTTTCTTCCCCCATCCCACTCCATAAGAAATCCCGATAGAGTTTTTCAATCCTCTTTGCCACAAAAGCAGGAATGGGAAACAAGGACAAAAAATATGTAGGTAAGTTGGATAGGGCACTCTTGATGAGAGTAACCCGACCACCTTTAGAAAAAGGTATAATCTCTTCCAACCTGCCAGTGTTCTTTCAATCTTCTCTATCACTGGATCCCATATTGCTATAGCTCGTGAAGATGTCCCCAAAGGTAACCCCAAGTACTTCATCGGAAGCGAGGCAACTTTACATCCCAGAGTATTTGCCAAATATTTATACGTCGGGGAGAGGATCTTTCATAGAAATCCATCACATCAAAAGTCATATGATCCGTTGCTCCTGAGTCACGAAGCCAGAAATCTCTGTTTTCATATGTAACAGCAACAGGGGTAAAACAATAAACTCCAATTGTCCCCTCACCCAACAAACCCAAAGCCATTAGTGTAGAATTTTCAAAAAATCTTTCATCCCCACAATCAGATGTGATCTGGGGCAGCATAAATAGTTCACTATTTGGAGCATGGGCAAATCTTGAACTTCCCTTGCCCCAAAGAAGCGGACTTCCCTTGGGTCAAAATTCCCGTGGGTATCAAGGAGAGAGCGGGTTTAGCAGCAGCAATGGCCACCTTCCTAGTGCTTCCCTCACCGTCGACAACCTTCCCCAAGCCTCCTGTGCTTCTGGTGCCATCTTTCTTTTCCGAGCTTGCAACTCGTGCCATCACTCCGGGTAGCCGTGTAGCTGGAAGCAGGTGTCTTTGGTGTGCTTGTTGCCGCCACAATGGGAGCATTTCAGGCTGTTGGTGGAGCCATGGGGCTTGGCAAGAGCCTTGGCTGAGGAACCCGAGCTATGGAGTCTGAGTTTCATACCCCGGGACACTAGAACAACACCGGTGATGCTATTGCCATCGCATCCCTTCATTACCGATTGTCAGGTGGCTTCTCGGCGCTCTAGAGCATAAGCCTGATCCATGGTAGGAAAGGGTTTCATCTGGAGAATGTCACATCGCATGCTATCCAGCCAGTTGTCGAGCCCGTCCAGGAAGGTATAAACTCGATCCTCTTGTACCAATGAATTGTATTGTTGGATATCAACTGTGCATCGCATCAGATTGGGGCAACGAAATCGATTTTGCGCCACAATCCTTGTAGGCCACTGTAATATTTTTCGAGTGATTCGCAGGATTGTTGGAGACAGGATACTCGACGTTGGAGTTCATAAACTTGGGATGAATCGCAACCATCAAAGTATGTGGTGGCAATTGCATCCCTGACTTGTTTAGCAGTCTGGAATCGGATGAAATTTCTGATTAGGGAGGGATCTATAGAGTTGAGAAGCCATCCCTTGACAATGGCGTTATCCATGTGCCATTTGCAAAAGGAGGGGTCGGTATGAGAGGGTTGAGGAGTGCCGCTTGTAATATATCACAATTTGTCTTTGCCAGAGACATATATCTCGACAATTTAGGATCATAAAGCATAGTTGGAACCGTCTAACTTAATGCCTATTGGTGTAGGGGAAGTTTCTGTAATGATGATCGGGTAAGGATGGTGGTGGTATCAACAATATTGGTTTCTTCTAGGGTTTTGGGGTTGGCCATATCTAGAGGTGGAGTTGTGGAGAGTCAGGAATTGTCCCGCTCTGAAACCATGACAAAACCATGACAAAAATAAGAGAGAAGTTATTCGGGTGTAATTCTTCAATACTTCCATATGCTGGTTTGTACAAGTTATATAGAGAAAATTTAATACTACTTGTGTACCTGGGCTTGGCCTATTTCTATTAATAATATTTTTTTTATCGGTAATCAAAGTATATTATTTACAAAAAGTATATTTCTATTAATAATATTTCTATGATTCCTATAAAAAAAAAAAGATGGAAAAAGAATCAGCTTACAAGCTGCTCAGCTCCAGGAAGATTCCCTCTTTTGGCAAGATTGACAGCTAGCTCCAAATTGTTCAACTACAAATGTAAACAGATATCATTTGTAGACACAATATAATTATCCATAACAAAACAAACAAAAATGCAAGGCGGTGAATATACCTGCCCACTAACAAATGGCACAATTGTTTGATCATTTACAGTAGCCAACAACACCTGTCCACGCCTATTGATAGCATAGAAACCTCCCACCGACGAAGCTTCTGCTGTTAAAAATATTGGATCTGGACTAATTCTGTTTCTATAAACCGCAGTAGCAGTCTCCAAGTCATAAACAAATAATAGCCCAAGCTTGGTGATCACATAGATCAAACTGTATTTGTGGGATATCTGTGAATTAAAAATTTCATGACTATCAATTTTGCAGCAGTTTACTGGAACAAGTACCAAAACGGCAAAACGTAGTGACTTTGATACCTGCATTGCAACTGGAAAGTCATCGGCAAAATCTGGGGGAAAGAAGAGATCTGCTTGTTTCTTTGTAAAAGAAGGCTTCCCTACCATAACAAATGCAAATTTATATAGTTATTAAGGATGCAATTTTTTTTTGATAGGTAAGGATGCAAAAAAAATTGCAGAAGTAGAAAATGTGATAATCTTTTTACCTATATAAAAATGAGATAATATATCAATGATAACTTTTTTTTGATAAATAAACAATTGTATTGATAGAAAAGGCAATGCCCAAGTACACAAGCTGTTATACAATAGACAAAACCTATCAAGTTCATACATGGATTTTACGATACAAGAAAATCATGAAGTTGAAGACCATTGAAATCTATAGCTATGGCCCATAGAAATAAAGTATGAAAAAAGAAAGATCGAAACTCCTCTAGTGTTCGTTCCTTATCCTCAAAGGTACGATCATTACGCTTTCGCCATATACACCACATAATGCAACTAGGAATCATTTTCCACACTAATTTGATGGGTGGAGCGCCTCTGAGAGAGGGCCAACTAGCCAATAAGTCAACCACAATTGTAGGCATTACCCAGTTCAAATATAAACGGCTGAAAACTTCTAGCCACAAGTGTATAGCTATCTTACAGTGTAATAAGAGATGATCCACAAACTCTCCAGAATTTTTGCACATGCAATACCAATCTGTAATAATAACCCGACGCTTTCTCAAATTATCAGTGGTAAGGGTTTTGCCCAGGGCAGCTGTCCAAGTTAAGAAAAGATTTGGGAGGTGTCTTGTTCTTCCAAATTTTCCTCCAAGGGAAGTGAGTATTCTGTGGAAGCGTTAGGGCTTTATAGAAAAAGCGAACAGAGAAAGCACCCTTACCCACGGGTATCCACCAAAACTTATCAACACTCCTTCCATTCGGCCTCATGGAATAGATGAGGCTAAAAAAAGCCTCGAAGTTGTCAACTTCTCAATCTTGGGACACTCTACTGAAAGTGATATTCCACTAAACTTGGTCACCCAAATGAATCATGAGGTCTGCCACAGAAGCTTCTTAATCACAAGCCAACCGAAAAACAATAGGAAATGAGTCCTTTAAAGCTACCTCCCCACACCATATGTCCCTCCAAAACTTTATCCTTTAACCCTTACCCAACACCAATTTTGTATGGCGATTGAAAACCTCCCAACCTTGTCTAATGTGTTTCCACAACCCCACTCCATGCGCCCCAATTACCTCTCAAGTACACTATCCCCCCCCATAGGCCTCCATGTTTGCAGTCAACTACCAATTTCCATAAAGCTTCCAGTTCCAAATTGTACCTTTATGACCATTTACCAAGAATAGTCTGGTTGAAGGTTCTAATGTTTTTTAGACCCAAGCCACCGGAAGATAATGGCCAACACACCTTATCCCACTTGATTAGATGGAACTTGGAATCATCCCCCATCCCACTCCATAGGAAATCACGGTTTTTCGATCCTTTTCGGCACTGCAACATGAATGGAAAATAAAGACAAAAAATATGTAGGTAAATTGAAAAGGGTACTCTTCATCAGAGTCACCTTTCCTCCTTTAGATAAATACAACCTCTTCCATCCCACCAGTCTTCTATCTATCTTCTCAATCACTGTATCTCATATTGTTAATGCCCATGAAGCAGCCCTAGTGGTAAACCCAAATACTTCATAGGAAGAGAAGTAACCTTACACCCTAGAGTGGATGCCAAGTGTTGAGGATTGATAACATTCCCAACAAGCACTATTTCAGATTTATCACAATTGATTCTCAAGCCTAAAGCTGCCTCAAAGCACAAAAAAGGGTCTTCAACACTCTAAGTTGGTTCTAATCTGCCTCGCAGAAAATAAGAGTGTCATCAACAAAAAGTAAATGAGAAATAGAGATAGAGCCTCTTATGGGGTCGTCGACAAAAAAATCCGACATAAAACCGTTTCTAACCACAGCCAACAGCATCTTACTAAGAGCCTCCATGATAATCACAAAGAGAAGTGGAGATAGAGGGTCTCCTTGCCTCAGACCTCGAGAACTACTGAAAAAACCAACTAAGCTGCCATTAATCAAAACTGAGAATTTTGGCTGTTGAGATGCACCATCTAATCCACTTGCGCCATCTCTCCCCAAAACCACATATCTCCAACAAATAAATAAGGAAGTCCCAGTTTACATGATCGTAGGTTTTTTCCATATCTAGCTTGCAGATTATCCTTGCTACCCCTGTCTTTAATTTGCTATCCAAACACTCATTGGCTATAAGGATAGAATCCATAATCTGACGACCCTTGACGAAAACATTTTGCTGCTTTGAAATGATTTTACCTAGAGCCTCCCCAAGCCTGTTAGCAAGCACCTTGGAGATAATTTTGTAAACTCCATTAATAAGGCTAATGGGTCTAAAGTCATGTACCTCTGAAGTACCATTTTTCTTTGGAATCAAAGCGATGAAGGAAGTGTTAAGGCTTTTCTCAAACTTGCCAACCAAGAACAATTCTTGAAATACCTTCATTATATCCTCTTTTACGATCTTTCAACGAGTTTGAAAAAAACCCATCGAGAAACCATCTGGTCCTAATGCTTTATCACTCACCATTTTTCTTACTACCTTTAAAACCTCTGCCTCCTCAAAAGGTCTCTCCAACCTAGACGCGGTCTATGGATCGATAAAGTCAAAATCAAGACCATCAGGTGTTGGCCTCCACCCCTCTCGTTCGGTAAACAATTGCTCATAGAAGTCCACCACATGGTCCCTTATCATAGGAGCCTCCGAGCAATCCACGCCATTGATTTTTAGCATCTCAATGGTATTGTGTCTCCTGTGGGAGTTAGCCACCCTGTGGAAAAATTTTGTACAACGGCCTCCTTCCTTTAGCCATAACGCTCTAGACTTCTGGCGCCAAGATATCTCCTCAAAAGAAAGTACTCTCTCCAACTCTAAAGCCAACTTTGACTTACACTCTACTTCCACTTGAGAAAGGGCTCGATTCTCAAGAATTCTCTTAAAACCTTGAATCTCTTCTGCCAAGTTTTTCTTACGTTCCCCTATGTCTCCAAAAGTTTGAGAGTTCCAAAGCTTTAAGTCCATCTTCAAAGCTTTTAATTTTCCTGCAAGAATAAAAGGTGTACCTTGAAATTGATAAGAATACCACCAGCTTCTTACCCTTTCCACAAAGTCATTACTCTTAAGCCACATATTTTCAAACTTGAAGTAGTGACCCCCTCCTTGAACACCGCCGCCATCCAATAAAATGGGAAAGTGATTCGAGCAAAGGCGAGACAATCTTTTTTGGTACACCTCAGGGTAATAAGTCTCCCACTCCGGCAAGATAAAGGAATCTATCCAGCCTAGATCAAGTCTGAGTATTTGACCAAGTGAAAGAGCCCCCTATTAGTGGAAGGTCCACCAAATTCAAGTCAAAAATACATGCTGAGAAATCAGCCATCGCTTGACGCATCCGACCATCTCTAGATCTTTCACTAGGGAACCTTATTAGGTTGAAATCTCCACCTATGCACCAAGGGAGGTCCCACCAACTATGTAAAGCAACAAGTCCGTCCCATAAGAAACATCGATTGCTATCGATATTTGGCCCATAAACACCTGCAAAAGCCCACAAGAAATTATCTTCCACTACTTTAAAAGAAACTGCCACTGAATACTCCCCTATAAAATCCACCACTTTCTCCACTACCCTTTTATCCCACGTCACTAAAATGTCAACCGAAGCCCCGTTCGAAGCCAAGTACACCCAATCTACAAAAGTACAACTCCAAACACTTCACACTATGTTTTAGAAATTAGTTTCAACTTTGTTTCTTAAAGACATACAATGTCCGCCTTCCATTCCCAAAGCAAATTATTAATGCGTCTACACTTATTGGCTTCATTCAGCCTCCGCACATTCCAAGACACAAATTTTGGCTTCATAAAGACAACATAACTCCCTTTCCTTTTGTTCGGTTAAGACTTGAACTACCATCATTTAAGGACCAAGTAAGTCGCTTGAGCTCTCTATGTTGTTTAGACTCCGATTTCTTGGATTGATTGTGCCCCGCATCAATGGCAGTGAAAAGAGCCGTAAACTGATCTTCATACCCCACACACTTCATGCCGATGCAATGCTGAATAATATTTACACTTTTAAGTACCCATTCGGACTCACTAAAATCAGGGGATAACTCACAGTTCAAGGGAAGAGGTTCACTAATTTCAGGACCCCCTAGAGAAGATTGCCCCCTATCCTCTCCCCCAAACAGGTTGTTGCCTCTCCATTCCACCATAATACCTTCTAAGGATAAGGTTTTAGGAATCATCATCTTGTCTCTATCATCTAAATGGAAAGACTGCAGAGGAAGCCCCTCAGCCCTACCAGCAAGAACAGAACCCTCCGACAGTGCCTCAAGATGCACTTCAGCCGAACGGATCTCCTCTGCCAGAGCCGAAAAAGAAACAAGAGTACTAGTCGGCGTTTTCTGACCACACCCAACGGTCTTTAGCGAGTTTTGGCCACACACAAGGGTTTTTGGCGATTTCTGGGCTTCGAGACAGGACATCGGCACAAACAGGGGTGAGATTTCCCCTATCTCCATACCCTGGGGCGCCGCCGACACTTCCTCCGACATCGCCAGTAGAATTCGAGCCTCTATCTCCGTCTCCAACTGCTGGGTCCTCACCAGAATCTCCGGCATAGCCGAAACGGGTCGACACAAATCCAGGTATGTTTAAGGGACGCTTATGGGCTCCAAATCAGGCCCATCACGTTGAGAGCCAACGAAGCACCCTTCTCCCTTGTCTCCACGGGGCCCGGGCCAAGCCCAACTCCTTACCTTTAGTAATCTGAGCGCACCGTTTTAGCCAAACTAAGTTACGGTTTAACGACTCCATCTGCTTCTCCATGTCGCCTATCACCCTCAAGATTATTTCCATATTAAGGCCTGCAAAACTGACAGCGTCGTCTCCACTCTAACCCCTGACATCAGAAGGGACAACCCTTGTGGCAAGCAACCTCGAGCTCCACCCGCCTGCTACAACGCCTCTCTTTACGACCTAAAAGACCTCGACAGAGGTTCCAACCCCTACAACTTAAGAGGAGGCTGCCTTGGTCTCCTATTGCTCACCTCTATTCCCCTTGCACCAGAGCTTGCCGTAAGCTCCCTAAGAGTATCTACGAAGTATGACCACCCTACGCCGAGCCTTCCTTCCAGTACCAATATTGTGTTCCGTCGTCTATCAGGGCCGAACTTCGAAAGGTTGAAAAATCTCCCAAATGAGTTATGTTGCCTCTGCAACACCAGAACTTGAGTCCCACTCCTACGCAACCTGAGGAACTCAGGCGCACCCTCGGAAGCGATGCCCTGCTTCACCATGGTAGTCAACCATGCCAACTCTTCTATATCAATGCGAATGTGTTTCACAAACCGCGGGCTACTCTCTGTGATTCTCCACCACTTATCCCTCTCCCTCTTGAACTCAAAAACATTTATGCTCAATGATCACGTTCTGTTCGACTCCATCTTTGCCCACCTCGACGAAAAACTAGACTAAGCGCCAGCAAAAGAACAAAAGCATAGTTTTTTCTCAAGTGTACAAAGAGAAAAGGGAAAGAAGAGAGAGATTCTTTAAGAAACAACTAATAGGGTTCAATGATAACTGTAACTTCTCTGAACTAATAGTCTGCCTTCAAGGATCCCTAAAATTTCTGTAAATTAATACAGTTTGCCTCCAGTTTCCCACTTGATACCATATATGTTTATAAATCTCAAGTTCCTTCTTCCTATAGCCATAAATTCCAATACAATCTTGACAAGCCCAAACATAGAAAAAAAAAAAAACTGAACTACATACAACAAGCCCAACTTATACAAAGGATCTAAACATTTTTGAAAGTAAAACCATGTTAAACCTGTATGATTTTCCATAATTTGTCTGGGAATATTTATAATTGATCTTTTTCATCTAGGCAACATGTATGGACCCAATCCATCAAAAATTAGGCAATTTTTTTATAAGTAAATTAGGCAATTTACAATAAATTTTACAACCAATATACCTCCTTCCAGCTACCATTACAGAACACCTCATCCATAACTGAATGTATATTTATATTAAAAGAATGAGAGATTTTCTGGAATGGGAAATTCTTAGGCATGCATATGGAGTTTGGAATGAGGAAGTTCAAACTCATTCCATGGCATATAAAAATTCAGTTACAGAAATAGCAAGTTCACCTGGCTGGGCACCAAGCTCAATAATATGCAACTTTGATGTAATCTGTCCAGCATTGAGGGTCTTTGTGGCAAAGGAAATAAGAATAGAAGGATTCTCGTTTCCTGGGAGCTGTAAAAACATATAAGTTCATCGATGTGAATAAAACCGTCTATCTTTTGCCCTCATTTAATGAATTTTGTTACCTTAAAAAATGTGAAAATAGGATTAGGAAAGGGAAACCCTCACACCTTAAATTGCGCAAATGATGCAGCGTGTGCTTCAAGAGCTTGACTGCGCTGCTGATCAACAGAGAAAAGTTGCATATTCCCTTTAACCAATTGTGGCCTCTATAATCAAAATCAGATGAGGAAGTCAAAACAAGAATACCAAGACAGTTGATAAAACTTATCACGGAAAAAATACCATAAATCAGGCAGGCAGTTTAATCATGGACTGCAAAGCCGCACATTCTCACTTTCACCGTAACAAGTTTTTTACTCGTAAACATCAGCACTCTATACTCTATTCAGTGTTGGATGGTATCAGGTCCTCCATACAAAAGAGCATTGATGTAGCCAACTCTTTTTATTGGCAAGTTTTTTTTTACAAGTAAAGACATTAATAGCGAAGGGGCACATCCTAATCTTGAGTAATTTTTTATTGCAAAACTAGACATTCATTTAGTGAATTTTAAACCCACAATCTCAACCTACATCATGTTCGAGGAAGTGTCATCTTAGCTATAGATCTCATTGATATGAGGCGAGGAACTTTAAATGAACAGAAAAACAGAAACATACCTCGGGAGAACCAGGAGCAATTCCAATCAAAACCAACCACTTTTCAGAAGAGTCACATCGATAGTTTATTATCTGGTTGTTTGCCATATTAGCTGTTCGATCAAACATCTTTACTGGCTCAGAATCACCTACATCAGATATGCAGTGAGGACCAAATAACAGTGAACAACTAGAACAAAACAAGAAGGTAAATATGAAGATATCCCCAAAACAAGAACTTCAAAACCTGAGATTATTGAAGCATGACACTGAAATAGGTTTTCTGATAAGTATACTGAAATAGGTTAAATAAACAGATTTTACCTTCAATTGACCAATGATACACTGAGGTCTGAGTCACCAGGCCCAGCATCTTTACTGTAATCCACTTCCAAAACACGATCTATACAGGAAGCGTGGGAACTTGATTTAGGAATGATTTCAATCTCAAAGTATCAAAATAAAACCCGCAGAACAAAGACAAATAATAAAAAAAGATATCTTATAAGCTATACCAGAGAAGCTACCATATTAAAATTCTCACCTGCTCAGGCATTTGAAAAGATTTCATTTTTGCTTTCATCTCAATGTTAAATATTTGTAAATGATCCTGATTGGTTCCTTGGAGTTGGGCTTCACAGAAATAACACAGATAAAACAATGTGAGTGCAGAGAATAAAAGGAGTGTGCATAAACCCAAAATATAAATATGCATATATTAACTTATCAAAAAAAAAATGCATATTAATTTTTAAAGTAACAGATAAAACGCAACTAAATTAGAACATGCCACAATGTGCATGCCAAAAGTTAAATTCTTGCTTAACCTCGAATGCTAAGATACTTGAGCAGTTGAGGAATGATAGAAAAACAAGTAGTAACAATGGGCATGAACAAGCCCCTAGTGTCGGCTCATGTTGTTAAGGCCTTAGGCTTGGGGTTATGCTTCCCCCAGGTTTAAGGTTCAAATCCCCTTGGATGTAAACAATCTTAAGGGGCCATCGAACTGGGGCATTTCTCTCTTGAATTATCCGAGGTGCACTTACAGAGAACTTCTTGTTGAGAGCTTGTGCATCCTTGGAATTAGTCGGGACGTTGTTCCCACACACCCGGTGCCAGGAAAAAAAAACTGGGCATGAACACACTGGTTTAACTAGTTACATACATTAACAAATTCGACCACAATGTTTAGGTCAAAATAGATCCATGAGCTCTCATGCTAGATGTTAAACTAGTTGCATGTTACGGAGAAAGTATATAACAATAAATGACAAAATTTCCCAAGATCTAAGATTGCATGACATGAGAAGCAACAAATAGTAGTCCAACTGTCCAATCATAGTACTTGCACAATTCTATATCCATAAAGCGAATAGTTAACTGATAATCAAATCCTACCTTTCAAAGCAAGTATTCTAGAATTAGGATTCATAAGGGCTGAGTCTGCAGTGATAGGCCTCCTCAAAGGTTGCATCGGCATATTCATATCAACAATAACAACGCTATTCTGTGGCGCTGTTTCCCGCACGCATATATACTTATCAGACTCCATAGTAACATGGGTAAAGGTAATGAATTGCGGATTAATTCCAATGCTGGGTAACTGCAATCACATGAAATCATAACAGTTCAAAACTCTGGTTGTATTTACTGTTTATGAAATCCTATCAGATTAGATCACATATATACTAATCAGATAGCATCACACAGATCTAGGTAGCTGCAACCATGTCATATCACACAAGTCCACGCTTAGTAACTCAGTTTACAGATTAATTCCAACTTAATTAACGGATATATGCAAATCAGATCACATCATATCTTTGCCATAGATACTTTAAGGAAGAGACATGTTATGGTGATAGAATGGTGTTGTAAGTGTAAGAGGAATTGGGAATTTGCAGATCATCTTTACTCCATTGTGATGTTGCTAGCACTTGATAAGTTGTGTTGTATCTTTTAGGGCCAGAATGGATCGGGCTAGAAGGGTAGGAGAATTGTTAATGCTCTGGCAAGGACGGTTTGTTAGTCATCATAGTGAGGCCTTAGAAAATGATCCTGATCTGTATGTTGCTGTGTATTAAGGAGAAGAAAATATGATCGAAGCTTTGAAGACTGCACAACTTATTAGAGAGGCCTCAAGGATTTCTTTTTCAATTCACTCTACCACTGGATGCTCAGTTATCTTATTCTAGCTTTCTTCATGTAATTAAATAAATCTGATGTATATTCCATGTATGCTTGATTATAACGAACTTAACTTGTCAAAAAAAGTGCAGTCAGAAAATAGCTAGTGAAATCACATCCGATGAGAGATTTTTTTTTTTTTTTTTTAATAAGTTATCCTATGAGACAAATTATGAATCAACTTCAAGAAAGTGGAATAATTACAGATCTGAGTAGAAATCAGAAACCTCAAATCCATCGAAAATATGATGCACACCAGCCATTAAAAGCACTGTGACATTAGCGAATCGCGGAAGTCATAGCACAGTATTTGACGTAGAATCGAAATTGAACAAAAAAATAATAACTAAACCACCGAAATTATGCCATTAATGCTGTTTCAGCTCAAAAGACAGCTATGGTTTCAAACTATTCGCAAAGCTATAAGAGCAATCATTGCAACTGTAGCTAAAAAGAGAGGGAGAGAACTGACAGTTAAGGCCTCTTTCATGGTGATCGGAGCGTTGGCGGCCGCCATGGTGCCCAGCTGTGGATGTAATCAGATCAACGATGGAGAAGCAGATCGAAGTTCACAGCGGATTCGAATCGCTGCAAGATCTGAAGCAGCGACAAAACCCTGTAACCCTACGTAGGAAGGAGAGGGAGAGATCTACAGCGAGACGGGAGAAATTCAAGCTGCGAATTTCGGATTAACGAGTGGAAGGCGAAGGTGACTGCAACGGTGTTAAGAGGAGCAGAGATGGCATAAACAAGCCACTAGGAACAGAAAAGCATGTGAGAGATGGAATAAGAAAATTTAAAACAAGAAAAAAATAATCTTCGTCAGAAAGGAAGAGACGTGTTAAGATCTGCCAGCCTAGAGGAATTACTTTTCTTGCATTGGTTTTATAGATGCCGGGTCGGTTACGGGTCCGGAATAAATTGGGTCCACCCAACTTATATTTCGAGTCTTTTGGACTGGCTTGCCCGACCCAAACAGAATTGCTTCTTTCTGGTATTACAATCCTTTCGGTTTTGGACCTTCTTGCAATGAAAGAACAGGATATATATGTCATTGGCTTTCAAGACCATATTTCTTTTATCACTTTTAAGTAATAAGTAAGAAGTGCATATATTCATTGTAAGCCTCATATTACTTATTGCGAGTCGAAGGGCAAATCTTCTAACTCAAAAGACAATATTATGGCGAGAAGGATTCAATATAAATTATTTGATTACACTTTATTTGATCAATGTAAAACTTATTGTAAAGAAATTTTTAGGAGACTAAGCCTAAGAAAGGCAGATGGGTGTGAAGCCTGCGGTTTGATTGGATCGACCAAAGCCTAAGTCTGGTCGAAGGTCTAGAGATAAAGGGAAAGGCAAATCTCGAACGTCCATACTAATGGGAAACTGGGTCCAGGCAATCTTGATCGTCCACCTAGCCAAAGAAAGTATCAAGCTAGGAAGATAGCATATCTTCATCTCTCATGCCACAACCAACTTTACATTAACGATGACAAGACCTCTATCGATCTAACAGAGGATCTTATTGAATGCAAAGTTGATTCGAGTGTGCCACATTAATTGCTGCATTAATTATTGCCATCATTTGGCCTAGTTAAGCATCGATCGAATGGATTACATCACCAGGGATGGAATAGAAAGAGTTAGACCATCATTTGTCGAATGACAGTCAGATAGTATCACTACGAGTCACACACTTTCTCATTCTCATCCTCAGAAAAAGCATGCAAACACCTATAAATAAGACTCATTTGATAAAAAAAAAAAGATACTTTTGATTGGCATATATATATATATATATATTAAAAACTATTTGTCAAAAACTAACTTTATCATCGAAACAATTTCAAACCCTGACCCACTCTTATTTTCGTTTTGCAAGAACCAACCGACTGGGAGCCTAAGAGGCTGGGCTGTAAAATACGTCTTGAACACTTACATTTCCTTCTTTACATACTTAAGAGAGTTAACATGCTCCCATGCACAAAGATATTATATACGTATATATAGTTAATAAGTATATTTATTTAAAATATCCAAAATATATTTTATTAAAGTAATAAGATCTAACATTACAAAATTTATGCACGCCTGTTACGAGAACATGTGAATCTGGCTACAGATGCCATTAAGTATATGACTCTTTCAATTTTTATTTTTTTTGAAAAATTTATGACTTCTTTCATAAGATTACAATAGCAATATGGTTATTGGAACCTTTTGAATTTGATTAGAGATGATTGTAATACTTTGTACAATATTGATGGAGATGATATTATACACATTATATGCAAACAAGAATTGATCTTGCAACTAGTTTATGGCTCCAATGGATTAAACATTATCGGTCCATAGCCAGAAGGATGGATATACGACAATCAGCTCATACAAAGTAAGTCAGTTCCAATGCCAAGTGGAGGACAACAACCAACATACAAGCTACAAGAATGTGGAACTCTTTTAATGGGGGCAATTATGGCACAGGCTTGTTAAAAAATTGCTGCTTAATTTCTAAGCTTGCCCGGGAACTGGTTGGTAACTCAAAACATGAAACTGGAGCTATCGATCTATATAATATGTTGGGACAAGTTCTTGGAGAGAAAAGTTTAGAAGGCACCCATCTACCAAATAATGAGAAAAGCAAAATTGGCGAAGGAACTGCATAATGATTAATGAAATAATGAGAATTGATTAGTGGGGTATTAACAATAAGCAGATAACCGTAGTTGAGCATGCAAACAATATTTTTTTAAAAAAAAATGGTTACCAAACTCGATATTATCCAAATAAATTACGAACTTACGAAATCGTAGACCCTAAGTAGTGATATTTCAACTCATGTATCAGAAAAGTACCGAACCGTGAGGAAAGTAAAGGCTTTACGAGTGTCGTCGATAAGATCAGTGGGGTAGACACAGCCCCATCCCCATCTTAAGATTCTTATTCAAGTATGCTTAATTACTTCACACACGAGCGTCATCATTTCAATTCTATTTCAGATACAAATTCCCCAAATCCATCCTTCAGATATCATAATCACCTTCATCACAACCAAACTTGCGATGATCCCAATGAAAATACAGCAGGCTATGCAATAAAATACAGAAAATGCCTCTGCTACCAAAAGAATATTACACAAATATCCACAAACCTCATACACCGAAAAAAAAAATTATTTCAACTACACCTCCACTGAAACGGAGATACAAAAATGATTTACCAAAACTCCACAAGAATAGCACAAGCATGTTGCAAGATTGTCCTTCGCCCCAATGGTCTAGATTGCCCGCATATCAGAAGCTGCTCATTGGAGGCATGCCAAAAGGTGGCATAGGAGGCGGCATCCCCATTCCACCCATAGGTGGTGGTGGACCAAAACCTCCCATTCCTGGTGCACTACCCATACCTGGCATTGGAGGTGCAGGCAATGCTAGGGGCAGCAACTGAGCATACATGTTCTGCATCCCATCAATCAATGCTTAAATTATTCATCAATTGCAAAGATAAGAACAGAATATGTGACTCAGATATATATAAACCCAAGAGAATATAAGAAGTCCCATCACACAGGCCGCGAGGATAAAAATACTCTCAGAAAGCCCTAGATGATGACCAAAATTTTCAAAAGTCAACAGACTAGCAGTTTTGAAATGATTACCTGCTGCGCAATTACATCCTTCTCTTCCTTCTCTTTAGCCTTGACCTCATTTTGAGCCTCAATTTTGTCCTTCACAAGTTCATCAACTTTGCCTGTGTATTCTCGAATGAACTACAAAACCAAAGAAAAATGTCACAGATTATTCGTAAAAAAAATATTCCTAATAGGAGGGCCATGTTTCTACAACCAACCCCACCCTCCCAAACCTTGACTCTCTTTCTCCGTAAATATTGAACACAATTATGTATCCCATATAACACTAAAATCTCACAAGGAAGGTGGGTGGCACCATAAAAATGATCAAAACCAAATGAAAGATCCACACACCAAGCACGAGCTCAAACTAATATTTGGCATGGCATGCTATGCACCTAAACCTAAACTTACACTGATAAAAGAGAATGGAATAGGAGAATATATGATATTGTAAATCACCTGCAATAGATAGGGGAAAGCAAAGTCGATCATATTGTTCATCCAGGCAAGTTCAAGAACAATGTCTGGTCGGATCAAATCGTAACAAACAAACAGGCATGAAGCAAAGCATTCCTTCTTTCCCTGCACAAACACATCAATGTATAAAATAAAGTTATAAACAACATAGATTATATACACCCTCACTCAATAGCTGTAAAAAAATAGCATGCCCAAATGCTAGAAGAAAAAGCTGAAATTTAGAGAGAGAGAGCGAGAGCCATTTTCCAAATCAGGGAAGTTGATTGTTTGACATCTTTTTTTTTTTTCACAAGTAAAAGGATTGTTTGACATCCTTCACATGGAAACATAAATATATCCTCCAGGACTACCTGTGTAGGAGCTGTAACAGACATCCCAACCCAATAACTACCATTGTAAACAGACCCCAACTATGAGTGAGAATGTTCTCATGAAATTGGCTGTCTCCATGGCATCTTTGTAAAGGTTGTGCACCCAACCAAAAAAACTATCCAAATTGCAAACGGTAAAAGAGGAAACATGTTTTAGACCAAGCTATGAACCTTTTCAATAAAGTATACAAGCAACTCTTCCGCAAGTTCACGGTCACCAGATTGTGAAGCTGTCTCCATGGCATCTTTGTAAAGGTTGTCTTTCTTTGACAATGCAATGGACTGCTTCCACCTGCCTGCTTTCTTGTAAATATATGCAGCAACACGTCTCATTTCAAGAAGCTCATGTTTCTCAATCTGCTCAAACACATAACAATGAGGCCTGCGAAATTGGACTAGTAAACAGACGACACCAGAAAAAAATATTGCAACTCACCTTCTGCGCCAAGCCAATTTGATCAAAGTTATCGTGCAAATCAATTGATTCACGCAATCTCTCATAGTCTTCCTCCTCAACATATATCCCGTTCAAAGCCTCATTCACGGCAGCCACATTGGTACTCTGAACTGCAATCATATATGGCTTCACAAGATGCAGGTGACCCGCCTGATATAACATGAAAAAAAGAACTCAAGAGTTAGAGCCAAACAAAGAGATTCATAACATAGATTCCAACGAGATCATAAACCTCAAGTAATACCTTTCGCATAATGTCAACAACGCGTGTATGGTCCACACGAAGCGCAAGCACATTGAGAAGATCATTAATAAGGTCTGGATGCTCTTGCAAGTAGAAGTGCACAGCCTTATAGTATAGCTCCACATTAGCAACTTTTACTGCAACATCCTTGAACTGCATGTGATCCCATGCCTCTGGGGAATGATTCATTATGGTGGTTGCAGCGTTATCAAACTCATCATATTGGATATACAGATAGGTGAGTTCCTTCCAATGCTGTTGTTCATCACAGGCTCGTATAAGCTTTGGAATATTGAGACGGGTTGAGAACAACTTAATATGCTCCATAAGCTTCTCAGGACGGTATCTAGCATACAGAACTCCCAACTCAGTGAAGATGCCCATATGTGCCCGTTCTAAACCTAAACCACTCTCCATAAGAGAGATTAGCTCATTGAAGCATCCCCTATTCTGGTAATACTCGCTGACCTCTTCCAAGTCATCCACCTATTAAGATTCATTATGCAGCAAAATAGAGTTGAGAGTTGAAAAAATAAGTTATCAATATAGAAGCTGATTTGCTTAATATATAAATGTGTGGGTGCATATAGCATCTTTCCGAGCACTAAAGCAAATGTTATCTTTGTACCCTGCAAGGGCCCAAATTTCAGACTTACCACTGAAGCTCATTAAAATTTGAGCTTCAAAGTTCATAGGAAGTATATAGAGTGCAACAATGACCTGTATAATAATGTTGAGACCACATATTTGAGCTAAGCGGAATTCCTCTGCATCAACACAAGCAAAGCAAACTTCCTTCCATGTTTTTGAGCTGTTGGCTTTCCTTGCCGCATCAACAGCACCTTGGAACTGTCTCAGTTTCACAAGAGTGCTAGCCAACTTGGCCCAGTTAGATATAAAAGCAAATATAATTTTGGCAGCCTCATACAGTGCTTCATCGTATAAGCGATCACCGACATTTTGGAGATTAGCTACATTAGGCATGAGAATGAATTCCTCAATTTCACTCAGCCTATCGATCTTTGCATATGCATAGATGAGCTCACTGTCCACCTTGGGCTCTTTTGCCTTCTGCCTAACCATCAGAAGGTATCTCACCAAGTCATGGTAAACATTTGCATCCTCAGCAGCACGGATTACATCCAAAAATTGAGTCATATCATCTGCTCGAATGAAAGACTCAATGGCATCGCTCACCAGGCCCTCCCTGAGTTGAGCCTTGGCTACCTGGCTCCAAACAGCATCTTCTTCTACGCGGAATGCAAATTCGACTGCCCTTTCGATGTTTTGAATATTATCCAATAAGACATTGACTGCCTGAACATTCAGGTTAAACTTCTTGAAAATTGCAAATGATTCCTCGTATAGCTGGGCTTCCACAGCCACTTCCCCAACTGCAGGTCCGTCAAAGTTATCCAGTCTATTAATGTAATCCATAACTCTAGATGGATCTGCTTTGATGGCTGTCAAAATGAGCAAGTTTTGCAGATTAAAGTTCCCACTGAATGCGGAGTTCTGAAGCACAATCTTTTCAAGGAGCTCAATTAATTCGTGAGGCAGATCGGCTGTCATGAAAGCCTTAACAGCTGCAGAAACTTGTTCAGGGCTCTTGCTTTCAGGCAAAGCAGTAGATACAACTTGATCAATGAGCTGTCTTCTATATACATTTTCAGGGGTAAGAACTTTCTCCCAAAGATCAGCATCCATCCTTTCAACCACATATCTGCAACCAAAGTATGAGTCAATACGTCTTCAAGCACCAACAGCACCTAGCACAACAAAAAAAAAAACATTAAAAAAAAAACACAAACCTTGCTTGCAGTTTGAACAAAGAATTTTTATTTGTGACGTTGATAAGCTCTTCATCACATTGTCCTCGCCGGTATGCCACAACAGCCAGGGTAGGATCACGTTTCTCACAATATTTACCCACAACACGGGAATCATAATAGGGGTTGGTGGTGAGGAAGTGCTCTGGATTGTTGTTGCTATCAATGATAATTTTTCCCAGAGCATTGTGAACATGAACATCTTGGCTTCCTTCACTCACAAGATGCTCTAAGAACTGAGTGAGCAGACGAAGTCGATTCCTAATACAAAAAAAATATATATATATATATATATATATGAGTGCAAAATTAATAGAGTGAAAAAAAACCACAAAGGGATGAAAATAGAATTGGTACTTCACCTCTTCTCACATTCCTCCACAAGGGGCTCCACCGGAAGTAAAGAACGGACAGAAAGAATTAAGCCTTTGATAAAATCTTCTGGACACTCATCATCAAGCAGCTGCCCCACTACTAAAGGAGCATTCCCCGGGTTCACCTGTCCAAAGGAACATAGAATGTCACAAGTACAAGAAATGAGTAAAACTTGTATAAAAGAATAGACATTTGAAAATGTTCAAATAGCTAAAAATAACAATTTGGGAATGATGAGTTTAGTAGTAATGGATTTGGTGTTATACGTGTACGAAGAATGGAGAGTTGGAGGATCATCTCTTACTTCACTGCGAGATGGCAAGAACGTCATGGGTGGAGATCTTTAATAGAACATGAATTGCTTGGGTAATGCCCAATAAAGTTGTTAATTTATTTGCATGTTGGCAAATATGTAGGGCCAATTCATATATTGAGGATGCATAGAGGATGATTCCTCTATGCATCATGCGGTGTTAATGAATAGATAGATAGGAATGATCGAAGTTTTAAAGAAAAAGCGTTCTCTAGATGAGCTAAGAAGTTTCTTCTTCCGTACTTTAGTTCCTTGGACATCCTCTTGTGTACTTAATGGAGTTTGCTTCAATGATTTTCTTGTTATCACTTTCTAGCTCCTTATTATGTAACTAGGTGTATGTTGTTTGTATACCTCTTGTGTACTTGGGCTATGCCTATTTACTTAATATAAAAAAAAAAAATTAAAAAAACCTCATACCTTCTGAACATAACCTTCGATGTAACGAAGCATGTTGTTGGAGTATAGATAGTGTGTGAGATCTGGAACAAACCCAAAACGGTCACAAACATTAATTAGGGGCCGCGCATCTGGAAGCTTTGCTTCCATTAAAAAGTTCTTTGTTTTGTCAGGGTCGTAGAAATTCGACTCTCTGGTCACACGCTCAACCTCTTTGATTTGTCCAGTTTTAGCAGCTGCTTCAATGTACTTAAAGTGAATGTCAGGGTCCTCACTGTTCCATAAATTGAAGCGAATCAGGAAAAAAAAAATGGATGCACCATCAGTCCATAAGCGACAAGCAAAAAGCAATTTTTGTCAATTAAGTAGGTCACCTGGAGCTCAAATATGAGCCAAGGAAAAAGTACAATCCTTCATATGACTTAAATTGCTCAAAAAGCTTTATGCATGCATCCACACCCAACTGTTCACAATATTCCTTAGCAACCTGCACAGGAGTGTAAAGATAATAAGCTTCATTTAAGTACTAATTCAGATAATTTCTACATAACACAAGACAGTGATGTTTACCTGCACAATAATCTGAAGATTTCCTCTTAGATTGACCAACAAAAGGTCCTTCATACACTCCAAAGCCCATTCACGTGATAGAGTGCCGAAAAATTCCACAAGTGACTGTAAAAAACCACAAAGTTAGTAGGAAGTTTAAAAAATCCATCATAACCTAAAGATAAAAGCATCAGGGTAGAGGAACCTGTGGCTCAATTGCATGTGTGTTCACAATGACACGCTTTATATCTGGCAATTCTGTGTAATGCTGCATCACAAGTGAAATGCTTAACACGGAATAATGTTTTACATAAACAAAAAATAATTAAAAAGAAAAAGAAAAAGAAATTAATTGACAAGGAGAACTTCAAGAGGACATTACTTGCAGAGCTCGCACGTAAAGACCAGCCTTTTCACAAAGTTGGGCAATTCGAGGACGGTCATAATGGCTGAACATTCCATTAGCTAATATAGCGTCGGCTACATTTGGAAAAGTTACCAGATTGATTTCCAGGACCTATATAAAATAAAAGTGTTATAGTGGCTGAAATGAGCAGCAATTATCCAAACGGAAGTTAGATAGCATTAACAAAGAAAGCGTGAATCAAAACCTTTGTTTGAAGGAAACTATGTTCAGGAAGGTTTGGCTTCAAAACATCTAATAGAAAAGCCGTTGCCTCACGGATCAGGTTCCTCTGTTAAAACCACAAAGAATTGAAAGCCAAAATGAAAATTAGTTTACCCATATGAAGCCTGTCAGTATTAAAAAAATTAAAGCAATAACAATGGAAAATCAGACACCCTTATTATTAAATTAATATACCAACTCAAAAGTCATTAGAGCCAACAAACCTGAAGAAAGAGATCTGTTATGGTATTGTAATCAACCGGACAACCTCCCTCCATTTGAGACATCATTAGCGCAAAATTAACAGCTCCCTACATTCCAAAAGTAAGTATTAGCTCCATAGTTCCAGAAAGAAAAGGTCCATGATGGGTAAATATTAAGTTGATTACATATGGTTCAAAGATTTTGTTTTTAAAGGCAAAATGTGGTTTCAAGATTTTCTCCTTATCCAAAAATTAATAATTTTATACTACAACACAGTTATTCATGAAAAGGAAACTAGAAAACATATGAAAGAAAAAGTTTTGGCACCAAAGGGATTTCTTATATGCTCAAGTTTCAACCTTAAAGTACTAAACCAACAAAACATAGAAATTACAAACACAGAGAGATATAGTCCAATACCTGAGGATCTGAACGAAGGATTGTCTGTAGAAGGAATAGATAATCTGGACTGTACCCAACCTAAAGCAATAAAGAAACAATGACATGATCAGACCATGAAATGAGTATACAAAAATAAATGATAAATATTATAATAATGACAGTAATGTAATCAATCACGTAGCAACAATGATTATAAGAAAAAGAATATCTTCACCTGTTTTGAATATATCAAAATTTTATCAAATTCCCTCCGTTCAGCAAAAGCAGCAACGACTTTTGGAGTTGCTCTGGCTTTAATGTATATTTTCAATGCGAGATCATTATCCACAGTCTACAATGGAACAAAATAAATAGTAAGAACACAACAAAAACAAATAAATAATTTCTAATACAGCAGCATTGGGATAAAGTAAACCAGTAACTCAATAAAATCGTTTCAGAAGTATCTTTCATATATACATCTCAAATTTTTTTTTTGATAAGTGAATATATATGTGAATCTCAAATTGCACATCAAACCTTCACGAGATCTCCTAGTTCCTCACTGCATTCCAGCTTATCCTCTGCCAGCCAATTCTCCAAAAGATTCTTTTTGTTTTGGTTCACAACAAGGCGTGATAATTCCAACGACTCAAAAGCATTGAGCTTTCCTTTTGTCAAAAGTGTCCCAAAATACTGCAACAGAGGTGGCGTTTGCCCGGCTTGGACAGGAACACTCTGCAACAGAGCAAGATACCAACTTTATATGCCAAGGCTCTTACAAGAAATGTTACTTTATATGCCTAGCTTATACTGAAATGTTCTTTAGTATACCTCCTGTATACACAGGCTATGCCTATTTCACTCATATCAATTAAATCTCTCTCTTATAAAAGAATTAATGTTCCATTCAGGAAGAAAACATGAATACAAAACTCTTGGCAGATACCAAGAGTTCACCCGAGCTCAATTCAAATAGTACATTTCATGTAACTACAGCTGATTAGGGAATTTGTTTTCACTTGCTCCTTCACATATTTGCAAACAGGTAACATGCAAAATAGCATGTTTGCTCCTACAGCATGTCTTATTCAGTAAAAACCAAAAAAATGCATAATTAAGCGCCCTCAAGAAAGAGGAGCAATCCTTTTTTTTTTAACAGGAACAATCTTATGCAGCAACATTCAATTCCAGCAAAAGAAATATCCAGATACACAATGAATGTCAAACTGGACAACAGCGACAGTGAGAAGAGATAAGGCCAATACAACGAGCGATTACAGAGATCCTGAATGACCAGAAATCAAATGGAGACAACTTGACATGGATGAAGAACATTGAAGCTATGAATATTCAGCCAACGAAATGTGTTTGATTGAATTTTTTTTTTTTTTTTTGAAAGGTAAGATGTGTTTGATTGGATAATCAAAATGTAAAACCTGGAATTTGGCAACTGTGTCCGGTGTTCGGAGGATTCCTTGTGGGGAGTCGGCAGCAAGTTCTGCAGCTTCTTTGTACTTGGTTTGGGCAAATAGTTCTTGGAAACGTTGGACAACCTGAGACCCAAAACCAAGCATCGAGATTTTCAGTATTATAAGAAGGCACAGAGAAATAAATAATTCGAACTCTAAACATATATTCACATCAAGCAGTTAAAGAATAAAAACATGTAATTAAAAAACACATTAAAATTCAATATATGCAACACAAACATAATTTATTCTATCATTGTGAGACCCCAGGTTCTAAAATGCAATGGCAAAAATACATCCATATTCCCACATCCACAGTGAATATGAGACGGATAGACTATATTCCTGAGAACAGGGGTTCACTAACCTCAGCACCCACAGCCCAAAACATCATCTTTTTTATTCTTGGGATGTAATCATACTACACTTTGTTAATCGTAACAAAAAGAGGGTCAATGGTAAACATCATTAATAAATCACATCTATCTCTACTCTTATTAAAGGCTAGGCAGCACTGGTATGCTTAAAAAATCTACAAAAGTACTTAACAATGTTCATTACTTTGCAGTGAAGTAGTCTTTTTAGGAGAAACATGTATAAAGAGAGTGCCTCGATCATTACAAAAACCAATCATTCAAAGCATAATCAAATCACAAACTGCAACATACTTGCATAAGTGTGTTAAATAACTAATGATTGATTTTAATTTTTATCTGCTGAAAATTTTCAAATAGCAGAATGGGTACTAAAAGGTGGAAAAAGAATCAGCTTACAAGCTGCTCAGCTCCAGGCAGATTCCCTCTTTTGGCAAGACTGACAGCAAGCTCCAAATTGTTCAACTGTGAATGTAAATAGACCCCATTTGTAAAGAAAAGAATTATTTTCCATAATAAAACCAACAAAATGCATGCTTGTGAGTATACCTGGCCACTGACAAATGGTACAATTGTTTGATCATTTACAGTAGCCAATAACACCTGTCCACGCCTATTGATTGCATAAAAACCTCCCACTGATGAAGCTTCTGCTGTCAAAAATATTGGATCTGGACTGATTCTATTTCTATAAACTGCAGTGGCAGTCTCCAAGTCATAAACAAATAATAGCCCAAGCTTGGTGATCACATAGATCAAACTGTATTTGTGGGATATCTGTGAATTAAAAAATTCATGACTATCAATTTTGCAGCAGTTTACTGAAACGAGTACCAAAAAGTAGCAACTTTGATACCTGCATTGCAACTGGAAAGTCATCGGCAAAATCTGGGGGGAAGAAGAGATCTGCTTGTTTCTTTGTAAAAGAAGGCTTCCCTACCATAAAAAATGCAAATTCATACATTTATTGAGGATGCAAGGAAAAAAAAATGGTGGCAGGATGCAAGACAGTCGCAGAAGTAAATTTTTTTTTTTTTTATAAGAGATAATTATTATTGATATGAACGAAAAAGGTCTAACCCGTGTACACAGGAAGTATACAATAGAATACGTAATGACATTCTAAGAGCAAAGTAAAAAATATGAATACATATCAATGATAGCATAACTTCCGTAAACTCCTACTCTGCCTCCAGGGTTCCCTATAGATTCTGTAAATTAATAGAGTCTACCTCCAGGATTCCCACTTGATACCAAAAGTGTTTATGAATCTCAATCTCTTACTTCCTATAGCCAAAAGTCCAAATACACATCTTGACAAGCCTAAAACATAGCCAAAACATAAACTACTTACTCCAAGTCCAACTTATACAAAACTTCTAAACAATAGCTTTGAAAGAACAACCATGTGTAACCAGTATTTATTTATATTTTCCATAATTTTTCTCATTTCCACTAAGATTTCAGTAATTCACAACACATAGCCACACCTTCCCTGACCTTTTTATTTCTTTTTTTATAAGTTTTCTGGACTTCTTATTTTTTTACCATTGATCTTTTAGTGTAGGGCCTAGGCGACGTGTGGAGACCCAATCCATCAGATTTTATGCAATATATAATGAGTTTTACAACCAAGATACCTATTTCCAGCTTGCATGACAGAAAACCAAATCCATAACTGAATTTACATACATACATATATAAAGAACAAGATTATCTCTGGAACAGGGATATATGTAGGTATGTATATGGAATTTGGAATGCGGAAGTTAAAACCAATTCCAACCGATGTATACATTCGGTTATATCAATGTTCCTTTCTAAACATAGCTCTTCACCACTCCGTGGAAACAGCACATGAAGAACATATCACACCTCATTTTAGAGAAACCAGAACATTGAACATACAGAGAAAATGAAGGCATTACTAGACAATTCTACCTATGTGACTAAAAACAAAGGAAGAGCAAACAACCAAAATTTAATTAGAAAGAAATAGCAAGTTCACCTGGCTGGGCACCAAGCTCAATAACATGCAACTTTGATGTAACCTGTCCAGCATTGAGGGTCTTTGTGGCAAAGGATATAAGAATAGAAGGATTCTCGTTTCCTGGGACCTGCACAAAAATGAAGTTTATTGACATCCGTAAAACTGTGTATGTTTTGCACTCATTGAAAGAATTTTGTGGCCTTTGAAAAACATGTAATTTTGAATAGCACTAGGAAAGGGAAACCCTCGCACCTTAAATTGGGCAAAGGATGCAGCATGTGCTTCAAGAGCTTGACTGCGCTGCTGATCAACGGAGAAGAGCTGCATGTTTCCTTTAACCAATTGTGGCCTCTATAATCAAATCAGATGAGGAAACCAAAAAATAAGAATACCAAGAAAGTTGTACAAATTAACACAAAAAGTATAAAAAATTCAGGCAAGCAGTTTAAGTCAGGGATTGCAAAGCATCCGGGCAAATTTATGATATCTTTCAGGTCAAGTCAGCTAGATTGATGGAGTTAACTTAGAGATCATTGGGTATGATTAAATATAGTTCTACCACGTATATTCTCACTTTCTCTGTAAAGAGTTTTTCTTCACTTGGAAATATCAGACTCTATACTTCCTTCGATGTGGTAGTATCAGATCCTTCATCCAAAAGAGCATTGATATAACCAACGCTTTTTATTGGCAAGTTTTTTTAATAAGTAAATATATCAAGATTTTATTAAGAGTGGTATGGGCACAACCCAATTGCTTGGTTATTTTTTATTGGTAAATTAGACATTCATTTAGTGAATTTTAAGTCCACAATCTCAACCCACATCGCGTTCGAGAAAGTGTCATCTTAGCTAGATCTCATTGATACAAGGTGAGGAACTTTGAATAGGCATGAACACAAAGATAGAAACGTACCTCGGGAGAACCAGGAGCAATTCCAATCAAAACCAACCACTTTTCAGAAGAGTCACATCGATAGTTTATTATCTGGTTGTTTGCCATATTAGCTGTTCTATCAAACACCTTTACCGGCTCAGAATCACCTACATCAGATATGCAGTGAGGACCATATAGCAGTGAAGAATTAGAACCTGAGATTATGGCAGTATAACACTGAAATAGGTTCTATAAGGCCTCGTTGTTTTCGTATATGAGATGAAATGAGATTAAATGAGTTGAGATTAAAATTAAAAGTTTAATAAAATATTCTTAGAATATATTTTTTAATATTATTTTTGTTTTGAGATTTGAAATAGTTGAATTGTTTATTTTATTTTGTTTGGAAATTTGAGAAAGTTGTAATGATTAGATGAGATGAGATAAGTTGAGAGGAACCGTGAAAACAAACGAGGCCTAATAAGTATATTGAAATGTACTGAGAAAAAAAAAAGTTCTGAAATGTGTTAAATAAATGGATTTTACCTTCAATAGACCAATGATACACTGAGGTCTGTGTCACCAGGCCCAGCATCTTCACTGTAATCCACTTCCAAAACACGATCTAGACAATCTCATAGTATTAAAATTTAACCAGCAAAAAAAAAAAAAAACAAAACAAAGCAAAAAAAATATCTCATAAGCATAGAGAAGCTACCAAATTAAAGTTCTCACCTGCTCAGGCATCTGAAAAGATTTCATTTTTGCTTTCATCTCAATGTTAAATATTTGCAAATGATCCTGATTGGTTCCTTGGAGTTGGGCTACACAGGAATGCCACAGATAAAACAGTGTGAGTGCAGAGAATAATAGAAGTATGCATGAACCTTATATATGTATATATTCATTTTTATCAGGACAAAATATAAAACATAGCAGCATTGGGAGTGCCTCAATTAGCAAGCCAAAGGTTAACTTCTTTCTTAACCTAGAATCCTAATATACTTGAGCAGTTGAGGACAGAGAGAAACAAGTAACACCGTGCATAACAACTAGTTCAATTAGTTGTCACACAAATAAATTGGATAAAAACATTTAGGCCAAAATAAATCCATGAGCTTACGCTTGAGGTTAAACTTATCGCACACTAAGGAGTATGTGACAACAAACGACAAAAATTCCCAAAGTTTTAAGATTGCATGACATAAGAAGCAACAAATAATTAAGTGATAAGCACATCCTACCTTTCAAAGCAAGGATTCTGGAATTTGGATTCATAAGTGCCGAATCTGCAGTAATTGGCCGCCTCAAAGGCTGCATTGGCATATTCATATCAACAATAACAACGCTATTCTGTGGTGCTGTTTCCCGCACGCATATATACTTATCGGACTCCATAGTAACATGAGTAAATGTAATGAACTGCGGATTAATCCCAATGCTGGGTAACTGCAATCACATCAGATCATAGAAGTCTATAATTCCTTCTGTGTTTGCGGCTTATCAAATCAGGTCAGATCATACTCGTGTTTATAATGTAGACTAATCAGATCACATCACACAGATCTAACTGCAATCATGTCAAATCACACAAGTCCACACTCGGTAACTCAAGTTATAGATTAATTCCGACATAATGAGCACATATATACAAAGCAGATCGCATCGTATCTTAACCGTGGAGAACTTAAGGAAGAGAAGTGTTATGGTGATAGAATGGAGTTACAAGTGTAAGACAAATTGGGAATATGTGGATCATCTTTAACTCCATTGTGATGTTGCTAGCACTTTATGACAAGTTGTTTTTAATCTTTTAGGGCAAACTGGATGTTGTGTTGATGGATGGTACATCTATTAATGGTCTCGAAAGGACGGTTTGTTAATCGTCACAGCGAGGCCTTATTGAGACTGATCTTGATCTGTCGTGTATACAGAGAGGAAAAATGACAGAAGCTTTGAAGACAGCACAAGGAATTAGAGAAACCTCAAGGGTTTGTTTTTCAATTCCATAACCGTTGGATGGAAGCTCACTTATGTTATTCCAATTATAGCTTCCCAGATTCTCTTCACCTCTTCACTTTATCTAATTATGCAAGTCTGATGTATATTCCATGTGTGCTTGATAATACCGAACTTATCTTACTAATTTCACTATCTATTTCTAAAAATAGATAGTGAAATTATAATCTATGAGGCAAATTATGAAACAACTTTAAAAAAGTGATGGAATATTTATAGATCTGAGTAGAAACCAGAAATCTCAAATCCATCGAATATATGATGCAGACTAAGCATTACAAGCACAGTGAGATTCAGCAAATCGCTGAAGTCATAGCACAGAATTTGGCATGGATCGAAATTGAACAAAAAAATAATATCTAAACCAACGTAATTATGTCAGCAATGCCTTTCCAGCTCAAAAGACGCCTATCGTTTCAAACTATTCATAAAGCTCGAAGAGAAGTCATTCGGATTATAGCAAAAAATAGAGGAAAGGGGAGCAAGAGAACTGACAGTTAAGGCCTCTTTCATGGTTATCGGAGCGTTGGCGGCCGCCATGGTCGTTCAGCTGTGGATGTAATCAGATCAACGATGGAGAGGCAGATCGAAGGCTCACAGGGGATTCGAATCACTGCAAGATCTGAAGCAGCGACCAAACCCTGTAACCCTCCGATGGAAGGAGAGGGAGAGATCTACTGCGAGACGGAGGAATTCAAGATGCGAATTACGGATTAATGAGTGGAAGGGGAAGGAGACATGCGGATTAAGGAGGAACAGAGATCGCATAGACAGCCGAGACAAGAGTCTGTCACTCTAGGAAAGCACACGAGAGAATAGAGATGCAGTAGTAAATTTACTAATTTTCAAAAAAAAAAAAAAATCTTCATCAGAAAGGAAACTACGTGTTAAGATGGGATTAGCCAAGAGACGAGGGGCATTTGCCTGTTTTATAGATGCCGGATCGGTTCCGAGTTTGGGATTCAATCGACCCACTCAATGGCTATTTGGACTGCTAGCCTGACCCGGACTTCTAGAATTGTTGCCTTTTATGGGACGACATTTCTTCTAATAGTTTTGACCGAAAGTGGCGAAAAAACGGTTGCCTGCATTTATATATGTCATTGTTGTGTTGCGCGGTAACAACAGTAGAAAAAATTTGAAGTAATTATGCGTATTTATCTAATACCATTGGTCAGAAAATTCGATTTTAATAAAAACAGTACTGATTTAAATTTTGAATATAAAATAAAGTATATTGATCACAAGCAAATCAATCTACAAATTTACTTGTACATAATAAAATCTTAAAATATATAGAAGCTCCGAAGTGTGAAAAATATTGCCTGCACTTACGTCATACGACTCCCCGTGTGACACATATCTTGAATGTTCTGTACATTACAAAATTTTATGTGAATCTGATTAAATGTGCCAATGAGTAAAGTAGTATAAATTAGGCTCTCTTCTTCCATTCTTTATACGAATGGCACTATAAGATTATGAATATTTTACCACTAATTCTTCTCCCACAATTAATCATAGTGGAAAATAGTGGTAATTGGCACAAAAAATTCTGCAGCAAAAACAAATTATGTTGGCGACAAGAATTGATGCGACAATGGCGTTTTTGTGGTAATTGCCACTTTTGGCCGTGACCAACGTAGGTTTTTGCGGCGACATTTATTTGCAGCAAAAATGCAAGTCGAGAGCCACAAGTTAAGCTTCGTCATTTTATTCCTAGCTAGTAAAATTACTCATCCGGCGTGTTTATCCTTTCCTCTCTTAAACAGATGAAGCCACTGAAGCATAATCCTAATAAAATTTTACGCGTAAACATCCCTAGCTAAATCTCCAACTAGGTGATATAAGATTGACGCCGAGAAGGGTTTTCTTCATTCGTTGACTACGTGGTGTCGCCGGCAAAATTTTGGCCAGTTCATTGGTGATCTGAGATTGACGCCCATTCGTTTCCCGTTTGTTCAACCTCAGGTTCCAGGTGATAAATTGCCTTCAAATCTTTCAATATTTCGTGTGAAGAACCTCATGTTGTGCTAATAAAGAAGATCTCCCATAAAACCCACACTTAAACCTTTTAATATTGATACCTGGGCAATTTCTGAATGCATTATGTTGGTAATTACTTGTTTCGGTGTCTCCCAAGCCTTAGTCACCGAAAGAAGGAACATACATATAGAAAGAGTTTTGTTATCTATTTTCAAATTTTGCCTGTCAATTAACTAGATTGGGTTGTTTCTATTGTTTCTTTATGCAAATTGTTTGTGTTGTTGTCATTCTAAGCATTATCATCTATGGAATGGCCATGTAGCAGCTTGGTTAGAATACATGCATTTGATATAAATTTGGCCTCTTTATGGTACATAATTGGGTTGTTCAAATAACATAATCTGAACTGACTAATTATTACTTTTGCTCTGTAGTAGTGGAAGTCAATATTTTAATCTTTGAAAAATGTAAACGTTAGGCAGTGACATTACACATCATATCAAACGGAAGAAGGTTGAATAAACAAGGCCATGATATGTACTGGAATTGCACTAATCATGTGATCGTACGTAGAGAATTCATGACCCTAGTATTTTCTTACACCTTGATACAAATTGCATTCTTTACTGCCTACACCTAGAGTATCATGTAAGGCCTTTGTGTAATATCATGAATTTGGTGTTCCAATCAATGTCCAACCAGAAAAAGAAAACTAATAAGAAAACTTCATGACCTTGGGAAAGCTGAAAGCATTACCTCTTTTTAATTTTTGCTAAGTAAAGCTGAAAGTATTGCCTCTTATATATATATATAAATATATATATATATGATTTAAGTTCTGTAAACTGTTTAAGAAAAACAAAACATTCTTCTTTCCTCATTACCTCTTTCTAATTCACTTGATTTTAAGGGGGAAAAAAACAAAAACCTTTCCTTCTAGTCTCACCAATAATAGTTTTAGCAAAATCCATGTGTATATAGGTTTTTAACCACAAAATACTCAGGCAAAGCATTAATTGCTAACACATGAAGGTGGAGCTATGATGAGGAATACGAAGTTGACAAAAGCAATTACTATTTCACACCTATTTAACTCTCACCTAAGTGAATAGCTCCCAAATTCAGTTAACAAGTTTAGAATCTTTAGATTTCAATCCACTCTTTTGCCGTTTTCTGAAGTTGACAACTTTCATAGCTATTGTTTTATCAATTGTCCAGATTTGTCTTAATGCATTTTTTGGGGCATAGCCCCTGTTTCAGCCATAGACTACTTTGGCTCCCAAACAGGAAAAATGAGAGCTTGTGATCACTTAGGCCCATAACTTAGCAATAATAAGGATGGTCTTCTTCCAAATGAGAAAAAATAATTACGTCATAGTGTGCTGGTTATAGAACACTACCTAAGGGACAAAGTTACAAAACCAGCTTGAATGGGTTTAGAGCAGCAAAATTTTAACATATATGCCACAACTTCAAGCCTGCATATCCTCCTACATCACCAAACCTAATAAATGATCCTACAGCTGTACCAAAACTCCACTCACAGCCATCGGTCTTCTTCAATTCCAACTCAGCTGTGAATTGTTGGGTGCTTCATTCCTTCTTCAAACACAACTAAAACCCACTTCTTGAATATTTTTATATGTAGGGTATGGATCTGTTTTATTATTATTTTTAGTCCTTGGTAAATGGCAAGGTAACTTAACCAAGAGTTTAATTTAATTGCATGCCCTTGCTTTTTTGGTGGGCTATTTCATGTGGAGAGCCTTTATTACCTTAATGTCACATGCTAAGGACAAAGTGAGAAGTTGTGGAAAAACATAAAAAAAAAAAAAAAAAATGATCTTAATAAATCACATGCTAAAGTTTCGTTCCTATCCATTTAAAGTGCATTATTCTCAAGCACTTTCAAAATTTTGAGATCAGAAGGATCGAATATTATATCAATTGTAAGACAAAATAAAGTATACACACATGGAAGAAAGTGATGGCTTCCAGTCCCAATCATATTCATGATAAGGCTGCAGTTTTCATAATAATATAAGATCATCAATCTAGAGGCCTTAATTTTTTTATTTTCATTTATACTTGTAGCCTATTTCTTTTATCGAATGGCAATTTTAGCTTATGTAATCACATAAAGAAATGCAATGTCATTTACTAGGGAGGATGAGGGAGGAGGGTTTGGGTTTAAGGTCTAGACTATTGTAAACTAATTCACATCTCCCACCATAATAACCATTTTAGGCCTACTTATTTATACTAAAGAACATCATTTCATGAAATTAGTGTCTTATGACATGTACGAAAGCATGGGTTTTATATATTCAGCACTAGTTTTCAACGTTCTGAGTAGAAAACATGATGAATGATTGTTTAACTTTGCTTGAGTAATTTGTAAGACCACATTATGTGCATGGGTCGTTGCTCTCTTGCTCCGTCGAGTTAGCGATAGTTTTGCACTAACCCTTGGCCAAAAACAAAATGTATAATTTGTATACTGTGATGATATACCATGGAACTGAGTTCATAATCAACAACACAAGCACATTAATTACTTTTTGTCTGATAAAGTACAGTTCCAATTAGTTGCAAATCTTGCGCAATAGTTATTGTTAGTCTTTTGTTGATAAACAAAGAATAATATGTAACCAGGTTAAACCAAGACTTTAGTCATTATGCTACAAATATAGTTACTTAATGAGAGCATCGATAGTAGCACCTACGATTTTCAAAACTTGGACGAGAGCCTTTGTCTTTCCTTCCTTACTTTAAACCTAGTAAATCTCAAAAGTGAGAGCTTTAGTATTTTCTTCCTTACTCTAAGCCTGGAAAATCTCAAAACTTTCTTTCTTAATATGCATACACTCTTAATCTTTCCCATGTTTCATGCTGTTCTGTGAACATTACAATCTCTCCAGCTGGTTACTTAGATTCTCACTATAATCAATTTATTAAACATTCTCTATTACTTTCTTCTCGACTAAACATTCAATGCATCATTGTTAACCTTAAATATATAACTTCGTTTTGCATGCTAGATGGATAAGGCTTGGATGTATATCAAAGATAGATTGCAGTAGAGTGAATATGCTTTTGGGGTTAAACAATTTCTGGATATGGCAATGACTCATGCACCTGGGGTAGATCACATGAGGTGTCCTTGTAAGAGATGTCGAAATAGAACTTTCCAAACTTTACCTGTGATAAAGGATCATTTGTTTATCATTGGGATAGATACTTCTTATACGGACTGGATATTCCATGGTGAGAAGGAAAAATTTCTCGACGTGTCAAAGTCAGATGAAGACTACAATGACGAGAACGCAGACAATGATTATATTGATGAAGTGGACGAGATGTTAGAAGACATCCGTGTAGGGTCCTCTATGGACAATGGAACTAGAACATGTGGTTCTTTCTCACACTCCACTGCGGGTGAAACCTCTAATACTTTAGTTAACTTAAGTTTTGAGGAGTTACTAGCCGATGCAAAGCGTCCATTGTACCCGACTTGTCAAACATTCTCAAAACTATCATTCATAGTCAAGTTGCTTCATATTAAGACAATTGGAGGCTGGACTGTGAAGTCATTTGACATGGTCATCAAGCTTTTGCAAGCTGCATTTCCTAAGGCCTTGTTGCCGGCTTCATATAACAAGGCTCGTCACATACAACGTGGGCTAGGCTTCACGTACACAAAGATTCATGCATGCCCAAAAGATTGTGTCCTGTTCTGGAAGGAAAATAAGGGTTTGGACCAGTGCCCAAAATGCAAATCATCTCGGTGGCTCTCAGTTGGATCAAGCACACATCACATTCCGCAGAAAGCCATGCGATACTTCCCTCTGAAACCAAGGCTACAAAGGTTGTTCATGTAAAAAAAAAGCTGATGCTTCCATGCGTTGGCATGCTGACGAGCGTGTTGATGATCCAAATTGCATGAGACATCCTGCTGATTCTCGGGTTTGGAAAGATTTTGATGAAAAACATGCATGGTTTAGGGCTGATCCTCATAACGTTAGACTTGGCCTAGCAAGTGACAGGTTCAATCCATTCAATAACATGAGCAAGCCATACAGCATTTGGCCAGTTTTGCTAGTACCGTACAACTTGCCACATTGGGCTTGCATAAAAGATCAATATTTGATTATGTCATTACCAATACCTGGACCTAAGGCCCCGGGAAATGATATTGATGCCTATCTACAACTACTATTTGAAGAGCTTATGCAGTTGTGGAGTGAGGGGATCCGAACGTACGATGCATGCAAAGGAGAGACTTTCCTAATGTTTCCTGCACTACTCTGAATTATCAATAACTTTCCAGCATATGTCAATCTATCAGGGCGGAGTACAAAGGGGAAGATGGCTTGTCCAATATGTAACGTAAATACAGATTCACTATGGCTTGTTCATGGCCATAAACATTGTTATATGGGCCATCGTCGATGGCTTTTGCCTGACCACCCATGGAGAAGCAAAAAAGTTTCATTTAATGGTGAGAAAGACCACCGCCCACAACCACATCGGACTGCAAGTTTGGCCTTTCTTGCTTAATTAAACGAGGTCAGCAGTGCGCAGTTTGGTAAATCAGTCAAAAAGAGGAAATGCACTCTCTCTGAACTAGGTTCGACCAAGAAAAGTATCTTTTTCGAACTTCTTTACTGGATAGACCTAGGGTTGATACATAATTTGGACGTTATGCATATTGAGAAAAATGTATGTGATAATGTGTTAGGAACGTTACTGGATCTTGAAGATAAAAGTAAAGATAATGCGAATGCACGTCGAGATTTGGAAAACCTTGGAATAAGGAAAGATTTGCACTTGCAACAAAACGGTCATAATACGTCGATGCCGCTTGGTTCTTACATACTAACTCCTAGTAAGCGACGATCTTTTGTGCATGACTGGGGGAGGTGAAATTCCCTGATGATTTTGCCTCTAATATTTCCCGATTTGTTAGCAGTAATGACAGGAAAGTAATGGGAATGAAGAGTCATGATTATCATATATTCATGCAAACACTATTGCCTGTTGTCATTGGTGGGTATCTAGCATAAGATGTGCGAGAAGCCTTAATGGAGTTAAGCTCATTCTTCAAACATATATGTTCTAGAATTCTGCACAAGGAGATGTTGGAACGTCTCCAAACTAATATCCTCATCATTCTATGTAAGCTCGAGATGATATTTCCACCTGTATTTTTTGACATTATGGTCCACCTATCGATCCATCTGGCAGAAGAGGCCTCACTAGCTGGGCCTGTGGTGTACCGATGGAAGTACCATTTTGAGAGGTATCTGGGCAAGTTCAAGCGATATGTCAAAAATAGAGCGCGGCCAGAAGGATCTATTGCTGAGGGATATGTTCTTCTAGAGTGTCTAACCTTTTGTTCAATGTATCTTTCATGATACTGAGACAAGGTATAACCGAGAAGAGCGCAATGCAGACATAATTCAAACGGATTCAACTCAAAACTTGAACATCTTCTTATAAAAGGTTCGTCCGTTGGGGGCGTCGGTGGTGGCAAAATTGCTAGATGGACTTTTGGCAAAGGCATAGTGGTATGTACTTAACAATTGCCTCGAGATTGAGCAGTACATCAAGTAAGTTAATAGTCCTTCTTTCTTACTGAGTTGTACATATAAATGAAAAAATCGTGCATACAACATATTCATATTACTTTTGCTTGGGTAGTGAACACTATGACAAGATACAAGCAGAGTCTGCAACAAACCACGACAAGTTGCACAGAGCTCAGTTTCCTGCATGGTTTAGAACATGCGTACGTCTATAAAAAATATTTACATTTTCTCATCGATACTGATTAGCATTTACCTACTATAACTTTCGTTTGATACATTTATTTTACCCATTTTTTATGGATGCGATATTAGGTTGCGGAGTTGCATACGATGAGCCCACCTCAAGTAACTGATGATATCTACGCATTTTTGTGTAGGCCAGATCCGGCCGTCGCATCATACTTGGCCTGCATGGTGAATGACATTCAGTTTCACACGTCCGAGCTTGAAAGGCGTCGTCACACACAGAACAATGGCGAGGTTGTTCTTGGTGACTACCAAGGAACAAGTCTTGACTTTTATGGTGTGCTAGAAGATATAATAGCATTACGTTATATGGGTTGGCGTATGGTCTACTTGTTTAAATGTAAGTGGTGGGATGTTACAGACACTCGATGAGGGATAAATGCAGGGGAGCACTTCACGAGTGTTAATATCGCTCGACAAGCATACAAAGATGAGCCTTACGCATTAGCTTGCCAAGCTTTGCAAGTGTTTTATTTAAAGGACCAGCGCTTAGGGGGAAGTTGGCATGCAGTCTAGATGAGCTGGACGAGGATGTCTTGGTAGTTCACGCAGAGCAAGATGATGATGAAGATGAATATGAGGTAACTAACTATGGCCATGCTAATGAAACTAATGGAGTTGATATAAATGCACTAGCCCGTGCTGATGAAGAGCCTATGGCCGTTGATCCATCGAACATCTCTCGAGATGTCTTACATGATCCTGTTGAGAAAGCGGAATTAAGTGAAGTATCAGTTAGTAGCAATGAGTTGAGTTTAGATAACTCAAGTCATGGGGAGTCTGATGGATGCGTTGGAACAGGATCTGATGATGATGATGATGGTAAGTTTATATGTCCACATCTCTCTGTATAAATATAACCACAGAGCATTGTAACTATGGCCATATCAGTGCGCTACAGGCCTTGTTTTTGACATATTTGCATTTAAAGCACCATTTGTATTAATAAATTTTTTTTTTGTCCTTTTTGTTCCAATTACTCAAATCATGAGAGGAATATATGTAAATCAATACTCACTTATATACATGCATTTATAACTGTGCAATTTGTGTAATTTTCTATTATTATGCTAATATTTTCTCTAATGTTTTGTTTGTTTGTTTGTTTGTTTTGCAGATAGCATTAGAAATTAAATGCTTAGTAGATTCTGACCTGGTACAGGTATGGTTCATCGGCCCTTGTAAAGTCATGACTCGCATGGTTTGACTACTGAGCATTTAGTTAGCAAGTTTTAGAAATTCCCTGACTAGTGAGCAAACAGCAAGAGTCGATATCATTTAGTTAGCAAGTTTTAGTCTTCTCACTAGTTTGTGTGCTAATAGGGTGGAAAATACAATTATCTTTCTTGAGAAATGAGTCTCTCAAATCTGTAAGTGTGTTTTTTTGTTCAGTTACCAAGTGTTAGTCTGCTCACTACTGTGTCTTTTGTGTGCCAGTAGGCTGGAAAATACAATTATCTTTGCTGAAACTGAGTCTCTCATAGGTTTGATGAATTTTTTTTGTTCAGTCACCAAGTGTTAGTCTGCTCACTAGTTCAAACATTTGTGTGCCAGTAGGCTGAAAAATACAATTATCTTTGCTGGAACTGAGTCTCTCAAATCTTTGATAAGTATTTTTTGTTCATTTCCCAAGTGTGGTCTCACTCCTAGCCATATCTTGTGGTGGATGGCATCAAAAATCTCTCAAGATGCTGTATATGATATCCACTAAGTAAAAATAAAAGAAGGACAGTTGTTGTTATAAATTAATTTCAACGGTCATATTCAGTAGTGTTTAAGTTGATGGCAGCAACCTGATCCAGTTGATACTCTCTCTCTATCTTAATCTCTCCAACTGCAAAAGACACTTTATAGTGGTATGCCTAGTAGCTGATTCTAAGTTAACTTGTAGTCTGCTGCTTATGTGCATATAATGTCCCTACTGCAATAGCAATATCATTATTTCCTGATAGAATAGAAGATCCTGCACACCCACATTAATTGCTAGTTGGGGAGATAGGAATTTGCTCAAATATTGAGGATCTAGCAATCAAGTTCCTCGAATCATAACTTTCATGCATAAGCACAAATTGCAACTAACTTACAACAACTAGTAGGTTGGTAAAGATTCATGACAATTTCTTGGTAAGATATTCAGAGTGTGAGTTAATATTAATGCAAGTCAGGCCAACTTGCGTAATGAAAATATATCCACTGTGTATTAAAGAAGAAATGCCTAGAGATATTGCAGGCTTAGGCAGAGAGCCTTTTGAAGATAACATTTTCAAGTTGGCAACCTATAATTACAAGTGTTTCAAGTAATGGTTATATGATATGTCAGTCCAGCCAAAAGGAAAAAAAGAAAAAAAATATAAAAATGAATTTGAAATTATATAAAGTTATAATTAATTTCTACAAAATTCATTGTATATATAGATGGAAATGGTTATAAATGCTTTCACTTTAATATACAAATGGCACGCAAACTGTTCTTAATGTTTGGCTATATGAGATTATTAACTTAGAGCAAGCCATATATATAATATATACAGTTTGCGTGTATATAAGTGGCCAGAAGGATTTATTTATATGTCCACATACTCTAGCAATTGGAGCAAGATAGGTACCAATGCTAACGGGTCACAGCCCAGCTAGCCCAAAGTTTCTTTAACCCAAAGTTTTTTATTAACTACCAATAAGTTTTTAACTGTAATCTGGACTATTAAATATTTTTTACCACTGATGTGTTACAATATGGTGTATAAGGACACACGGTAGTTTTTAACCACAAACAAAAGTTACTTTTTACCACTGCAATGTGTTGGAAATGGTGGAGAAGGACACATGTCCAATCAGTCCAGCTTAGTCTGAAAATGGGAGGGAAAAAGGTTGAGTGAGGAGAAAAATATTTCTACTGTGGTGCCAGAGCTTGTGGTAGGTAAAAAGCAACTTCAAATTACAGATTATACCTCACTTACAGCCTTTTATCTTGGCATCCAACCTGTTTGGCCTCTGGAGGAGACGCTAGAGTTTTTCTCTCGACACCAGCTAGGATTTAATTTACTGTACTAAGCAGGACTCAAATGTGAGACCCCATTCTCTCTAACCACCCTCTCCTAACTCGAAGGTCCACAAGCTGTAAGTATTCTGATACTTCATCTTATAGGGTTGGGACAAAACCAACCTTATTTCAACTTGGCTTCTAGATCAAGTAATGGATGGATTTTATTTCATTCAAGCATTACATTACTTTTTAACAATATTTTACTTCATCTGGTTAGATTTTTCCTTCTTAAAAATTATTAATCCTTACCATGGTAGTTCACGTAGGGCTGTTTATTTTAATGAGTTCAGTGGTTACAAATCCTTACTCTAATATTCCCATTGCAAACCTCATATCAGCTTGATAGCATGTACTTTTGCAGATTAATTAGTCCAGCTTTCAACTGGATGTGTCAATTTGACCCCTTATGTTTGGTGTAAATAGGATATTATTTCATGTCTAGGGTTTTTATTTCACGTATGCATGTATACTGAGTTGTAAATACTTCTTCAATTGGTAAATTTCGTCCATTATTTTCCCTAACGTCACAACACAGGTCAGCCCCTTTAACCTCCACTGCATGTATGCATTACTGAATATTTAGATGCTTTCCACTATTCTATGTCAGCTTGACCCATTCTTCATGGGTGGTGTAGGTCTTGCCCAATTTTTAGACAAATGTTATTTCATGTAGGGCTGTTTATTTGATGTAAATCATTTTTCAATTGGTAAAACTTCTACTTATTATTTTCCAGCATTTGAATGATGTCACATGACCATGGCCATAACATAAATGTTTGTTATTTAAACCCCAGACATCTCAACAGTCCCATGGTATAGCCCACTCTAAATATTTCATAACACAATCATATTGGGAATTGTTCAGAGAACATATGGCTTAGTATACGAACATTTGCTGTTAAAAATGTCACTTATTCCCATTGTTCAATCAAGTAGACAGTGTAGCACAATGCATATTGTACGACTCGCAAAAAGAGGGAGGAGAAGACGTGCAAGTGCACTACTCAGATCAGACAGCTCAATGGAAGATCAACAACCTGCATTGCCCCTGCAAGGGAACTGACAGATGAAGTGGATCCTATTCCAGATGACTCTACTCAAGCACACCCCCTATGGGGCAACAAGATGGGCAATAAGAGCAACATCAAGTTCTTGAGCAGGTCACTATTGAGAGGGGGTCTTAGAAACAGGTTAGTAAGACAATGATGAATTTAAATTATTCAGCTATTGTTTATAACTTATTATAGTATTGACTCAAGCAAATATTTTTCCCCTTTCTTATTGTATGATAGTTCCCCCAATAAAAAAAAAAAAAGGAGAGGATCTGTAAAGGGCACTCTTTTTGAAAGGCTCCGTAAAGTCGGTAAAATCCCATTAACCATTAAGGATGGGCATAGGGGGCCATCATGCGAGAATGCAGCAGTTTTCTCTAGTCGAGTAAGCTGGATGAAAGTGCATGCAAATATGAACATGCAAGCTGGAGTGTGATGGATGAGAAGGAGAAACTGGAGCTCATCAATCAAGTTAAAGTAGGATTTTCCTTCAATTTAATAAGTCACATGCTTTATGGCATCTAGTAGCGTTTATAGTAGTGTGTTGGCTCCCACTCAATAGCTGTTTTTTATTGTACAGGAGGACTTTGAATTGGACTGGACAAGGGAAAACCATCGTGAAGCTGTTGGTGGAACTCTGGCTAATCGATATAATGCATACCACTATGAACTTCACAAGAAGTACCAGAAATTTGATTCACATGAGGAGGCGCTTGCTATTGGGATGCCCATGGTGGAGAAGTCAACATGGGAGTGGCTATGCGAATGTTGGTCAAGTAGCCTATTCAAGGTATTAATAAAAACTTAATGTGATTATCAAGTAAGTAGACACTAATAAGCTTCAAAAGGCAAGAAACATGCATGCGTTCTGTACAGTATGGTTGTACCTTACTCAATAGAAATTGATATTGACATAAACTGTTAATGACCTTAATGTTTTAGGACCAATCTCGTAGGAATACGAACAATATGAACAAACAGGTGGTGAAACACACAAGTGGGAGGAAATCGTTTGCTAGGATGATGGCAGAGAAGGTGCGGCTAGTTCCTAATGTTTCTCTCACATGCATTTTCCTTAATTATTATAAATGAATTTAGACGCAAAAATGCTAAATTTCACATTACCACTTTTTGTTGTTAGGATTGGGAGGAGGAGGAAGACAAAAACATGATTGCTTTTTACGAAAAAACACACTAGTCTAAAAAGAAGGGAAATTCATAAATGCGACCTCAGAACACCGATATGTGAGTATGTCTATGGAAATAATCTTTCTTACATGTTGGGACTTTACTGGATCTTAATTAGGTACTTACAACAATTCTGTTTTGTGGGTTTTTCAGAACCTCATGCTAAAGAGAATGCATGAGATGGAGACCTCAGAGGATTATAATAAGGCTGCAGCCCTTGTTTTCAAAGAGACGCTTGGGTTCAAATCTGGTTATGCTTAGGGATTGGGACATGCAATGATCCTTAAGCCATCCCCTACAATGCAAAAAATAAGGCCTATGTTTGTATGGTTGAAGAGAATAAGAGGAACAAGGTCTCAGCTGATGCCTCCAAAACTCAATTGTAAAAAATGGGGGGTGAGTTGGAGGCCCTATGGAAGCAGCTGGTAGATCAAGCAAAACAAATTGCTATGATTACATCTCAACTTGGAAGAGTTCAGGAGTCTCAAGAAGAGACTTTCGAAGAGGCTTAGACCTTTTTTCTTATAAAAGTGGAACAAGCGTTTTGGTGAAGGAGTTATTATTAATTATAGGTGTTTTGTTATTCCCTTCAATGTATTTTGAGTAAACATTTTGTGAATTGTTGACAACAAAATTTCATTCACTAAGTGGGTTTGTTGGGAGGTTATATTTTGGATGTCTAACTAGGTGGGATGCAGTAAGCTTCATTTTGGTATACCAGAATTCAACAAGAGTTTTGTCACAGTTACAATTGGAGCATGGAACATTAATTTCTATTTTTGGTATGGATGAAGTGACGGTCTTAATGCATTTTGGTATGAGAATATGCATGGGGTAAGCTTATAATACAGTTACTTTATACATTATTGGATGTTTATTAGCTTATCATGGGAGGAATCATTTGAATGAGTACTTATGGTTTTATTTGTTACAGATATTGAGTCTTGATAAGCGTACCGAAGTTCAAATGCAATGTCCGATGGAGATAGACAAACAGGAAAAATTTAATGGAATTTAAAGTCATCTGCAAAAATAGTAATGGTCAGTTAATGAAAACTAACAGGTATCCATTCATAAACTGGAATTCTGTTGCTTTGTTTATTGGACATGGATTTTTAAGTAAATTAATGCATATAGTATATGTATGTTTCTTTGCTCACACTCATATCTTATGATAGAGTGAAATGAAAAAGTCATATAACATGGAATCTGTGGGATGCTGTGTCACTAATTTGTAGTTAGATACTATATAATCTATGTTTGGACAAATGCAACCTGAACCATCTGTGTTTGGACATATGTTAGAAAGATGTAATTGTGGGTGGTCTTATTATAGAGTTATGGTAAGTAATGGTTGGGCTCTAATTAAACCACTATGTTAGACAAGTTATGTTTGCATATGGAAACTGTGTAGTAGGAGTAGATGACATAAGATTTTAATGCTAGAGATATGTCAACCAGCTCTAATAACTATGTATAATTTGTGGGAAATTATATGCAAAAGAACAAACCTAAGGACTAGTCACAATGAGCAGGTAAAGAATGTACTGATGTTGCTACATTAATTTGATATGCCCTCTATCGTACCATATTATTATTTCAACGTGGTTGGACGTGGAATAACATGGAATATGTGGGATGTTGTGTCACTAATATGTGGTTGGACACTATGTATTCTATGTTTGGACAAATGCAACCTGAACCATCTGTGGGCTATGACATCAATAATCTAACAATTTACTCCTGGTTTTCATGCTCTAGATGAATGCCTTATTTTTCACATGTTTATCACTATATGCCAGAAACACAAGAACCCATCTGTTAGTTAATGCAAAAGTTTAAAACTTCGTATTTTGTAAACTTATATGAACATATTTATTCAGATATTTATAGTAAATTTTTCTATTTAAGTGGTAGATAGGATGTACTACTAAATATCTCACTAGATGGATGTAGAATCCTAATATTATATTTTATTATTGGCAGTAGCCTATACCCAGGTCTGGCCTGGATTCAGTTCCATGGTTTGGTGCCCTCAATTTGAATATACTCAATCATTTGTTGTGGAAGTCTGTTGCATAATGAAGGCATTGACACTTTATAAGAGCAAATTGATAACAACCAAACAGTGGGAGGCAAGTCCAAGCGCTTAACAGTTCTGCCCAACGCACAAGTGCAAGAATATGATTAAATGTTGTAATTGTATTATGCTAATGGTGTCCCTCCAGAGATATGAACATTTGTGAAAAATTCTTGAGTTAATGTTATTGGCCTATGAATATCATTATAAGTTCCCAAATGTTTAAATGAGATGTGAATGTAATTTGGGTATATAACTCCCTGAATTACAACTAATCATCTTGCATATATATATATATATATGCCCATAAATATATTACAATGAGGTGACACAATATATATCCAATTAGCTTATGATGTATTTTCTAAAATGGATTTGAACAGTTGCATATCAAACAAGTTTAATTAAACTGCATAATGTGCTAGAACAGGATTATTCCCTATGTGTGAAAACAAAGTTTGGTCATTTTATGTCCAATAACTTTTACCACAAGTTCCAATTGTTTGAATAGACAAATGGGGATTTTCGTCTTATTTAGTTAATCCCTATGGAAACAAGCAATTTAGCCACAAGATACCATTGTCAAAACAAACTTTAAGCCACAACCTATATAGAGTAAAAAAGTTATTTACTATGAGAGGAAATTGTTGGGATTAATTAGTTATTTACCATGACCTATATAGAGTGAAAAAATTATTTACCACAAGAGGAAATTGTTGGGATTAATTAAGTAGACACTACCGCTAATGCATTTTCATGATTTTACGCCACGACATGGATAGAGTAGAAAAGTTATTTACTATGGGAAATCTTTGTGGGGAGTAAATATTAGCCACAAGAATTTTTAATTTTAAAGACTTAATGTCACGACATTTAAAGCCTTAAAAATCTATTTGCCACAGGAAAAACTTGTGGGTATTTATTGAAAGCCACTATAATAGATGCATTTCCACTACTTTTTGCCACAGGTAAAATTAGTTTTTACCACGGCCCTGACCGTCCCAATATGTGTCTTTTTGCCACGAAGAATTTAAGTTGTGGCATTACTACTATTTGTGACGAACTATATGCCACGAGTGTTCCACGAATACTTTTGGTGGCTAAATATTTATGCACACAAACTATGGATTTTTAGCTACAACAATCATCCTTAACAAATACTGATAAATGTTGTAGTGTGGAATGGATTAATGTGAGGTTGTGCGTTCAAAATGATCCAAGTAGTAACGTTTAAATTAAAAGGAGAATGGTAAGAGCTTATTAATAAGTTGTATGACTCTAATTTTCATGCTGGGTCAATCCTTCTAACACTGGCTTGTTCAAAAGATATTTTTGCTTAATTTCTATATATAGCTTGCGCAAGCTGCTCGCAACTTTCTCCCAAAAAATCATTCGCAGGACAACAAACTACACGTCACCGATTATCTTAATTTGAAATTCCATCCCAAAGTTAAATCGGGAAACAACATGATTCAATTGGATTATCATCATGACACTTATGTCATCCGTGGAGCCTCCAAGCCATCACCAGCCACGAGCTTTTTACCAGCAATTCAAAAATGGGTTTGGCTTTTTTTTAGTCGTATAATATGCACTGAGACCGAACCACATCTAATATTGCCTCGTGATCATTAACCTGAAAGATACCGCGTCAGCAGTCTCTTAGATCGAACACAAACACTTCCAATGCTGAATTTGGAGCAATACTGCAGTTAGTGGTCACTCCGGCCAGTCCACAACCGAAGCTAGACCTGCATACGCGTCGCTTGAACAGGTCCCTTTCACATCGTTGTCACAAAGGCATGACTCGTGTCATTCTTTTTCCTACCGGTGACCTGCGTGTCCCACTGTTCTTGCCCAAAATTGCCTCATCATTACGCACGTGTCATCCAGTTCTATATGCTCTTCTACTAATTTGTCCTATAAAATGGCGATCTCCTCGTCCAAGCCCCGTTAGAGCACAGGCGTTACAAAGATTTCAACTATTTTGCATGTTCTCAGGTTAACTTTGCCAAAAGCTTCCACAACATAACAAATAGATCAGCAATGTCTACGGAACAGGAAAGGGCAGAACTTGACGCCAGGGCTAGACAGGGGGAGACTGTTATCCCTGGTGGGACAGGTGGCAAGAGCCTTGAAGCTCAGGAACACCTAGCTGAAGGCAGTTATTTAACTACTTCTCTTAATTCGTCACAGATGAATTTTCATGTGTTTCATTTTTGCTCTCGTTAGTTCTCGGTTATATATGTATAACGTACGATCGAATATTTTGCTTTAAGTTCTGATATTGTTACATACTTTTGCGTGATGCAAGGGAGGAGCCGAGGAGGGCAGACAAGAAGGGAGCAGCTGGGGACAGAAGGGTACCAGGAGATGGGTCGAAAGGGTGGTCTAAGCACTGTGGACAAGTCCGGAGAGGAACGTGTACAAGAGGAGGGTGTTCCCATCGATGAGTCCAAGTTCAGGACCAAGAGCTAGCTAGCGAAGTACTTCCCAGTTGTTTTGAGTATGACCGTAGGGCCCTAGGGTGTGGGTTTAGTTGCTGTGCTCCTAGTAACTCGTTTTACCTTGTGTTTTGTTATAGTTCTAGAATGGTACTGTTTTAGGGTTTTGAGTATGACCGTAGGGGTGTGGGTTTAGTTGCTGCATGCTAGCAGTTCGTGTACATTGCCTAGTTGTTTTGTTCTAGAATATTGGTGTTTAAGGTTGGCGCCGCTAGCGTTCTAGAATCATGTAATTTTTGCGTTGATCTGTAGTGTCTGTTGGTGCTTTCTCAGTTTGGTGTTGTATGTATCCACTTGATGGCTACTGATCTGGAGGTCCTATTTAGTGGTGTTCCACGCTTTTTTGGAAGTTCAATAGATGCAATACGAGACATGACGGTTAGACGGACATGCACGCTGCGTTCTTTTTGACCTCCCAATGACTCATTAGAAAATCTGAAAGAAATCTGAAATTTGGATGAACAGACCTATCAAGGAGGCCATCACAAATATTTTTGCAACACATATATTTTAGGCAACAGAAAACGTTTAACAAGGTATGCATTGCTTGAATTTGAGCAGGCGAGCTTGAAAAGTAACTGAAAAGCAATTGTGCCTAACGTACAATTTGTAGGTTTATTTTCTTCAAGTATATGCATTAATGAACAATTTAGATGCGTGCATTAAGCTGCCCCTTTTGTGGACTTAGCGTCTTTCGCCTACTTTGGCACAAATTTGGCATGCTCATCTCCCACCTCTCTTATCTGGGTATAACCCAGAAAAATTCAATGGCTCAACCCCATAAACCAAGTTATAAGACATCTACAGGCAGAAATTGGAGGAATATTACATGATGAGATAGGTCATTGAAAAATTTGAATCGCGTCATTTTGAGATGATACGTGTGTAAACGAACTCGTTCCAAGTGTCGGGCAATCCTGGAAGACACCAATGGATACAATCCGCATAGGTGGCTGGGTCAGCCTGCTGTTCCGGTGTTAACATTTTGCCTTGACGGATGGTGTGGACGGAGGTATGTGCATCTTTTCTATACTCAGAGAGGGTGGTGATGTTTATGAAGTGGACGGGCAATCTCATTGAATTTGTCACATTGCTGGCGATAACAAGTAGCCTTCGATCAGTGCCCACTTCCAATGGGGTGGACATGTTCATAACTGGGGTAGTCTCTTTAGCACACTTTATGCCGTCTGGGTTGTTCCAATCCTCGCTCCTAACACAAAGTGCATGGCATTGATGATTTCATGAGTTGGAGTGGGAAACTTCCAAATAATGCATAATTTCAACCATACAATAATGATTGCGGTATTAGGAAGGCAATAATGATTAAAAAAAAAAAGAAGATTTGAGTATTTGGAAGAATGTATGTGGTGGTTAACCAACCAAAGATTTAAAGGAGACTAATTAGCCAACTAGGGTCAAATGATGCTTAGAGTTAGAGGTCGGCCCACAGTATCAACCACCGAGCTGGCTCCCCTCCCCCTCATCGGACGACAAGAAAGGTAGTATAATGGCTGAGCTCACTTCTTCTCTTAACTACCTCGTCTATTAATTACGTCCATATGGCATATAAAAAAGATTTGAAAAGTTATATAATAAAGGAAATTGAGTTGTCCAATTTGAATTGAGAACTGATATAAACAGATTATACAAAACAAATTTACAAATTAACTTAAATTTATAATATGTCACATCACATTAAATCATATTTCAATTTATAAATTTATTTTTATGTATTAGTTTTTATATAATCTATTTATTTATGATTAAAATATTTTCAATTTGCAGCAATAGACTAATCAGAACGCTTAGTTATTGGGGAATATAAAATTGAGGGAAGAAATAGTACTTGATATGCAGAGGAGACATACTGCTGAAGAAGACGGTGGTTTTATTTGGATTTATATTTCCATCCACCCAGTCAGCCCATGTCTTCAAAACTCTCCCGTAAGCTACAGGCCGATCGATCTCATCGTACTCCGTGGATCCCTTATCGAACGATCCTCGACTTTTCCATCAGATCACAAAAAAAAAAAAAAAAAAAATCAACCTCAATAGCGCTTGCTTTTCTTTAAACAGAATGATGTAGAAGCAGGAATCAACTTATAAAGTACTTACAGGACTTTCATAGCGAAAGTGTTCATCCACCATATATATGTGTTAAAGATCAGGTAGTCTACGTCCTTCCAATTAACTCCATGCTTGTTGATTGATTCAGGCATGATAATACGATTCAATATGCTGTGCATATTGGGATCATCTGAATTTGACTCCACTAAAAACGGGGCCCAATAGAACTCCACTGTAGCGTTATAGTCCTATAAATGGTTCACATGGAACATTCTCAAATTAGTCACAATTATATATTGCGGGATTCTGAAGCAATGTCCACCAACTTCTTCCCGTTTTTTAAATCTTAAGTTTTAACTACCGGGCTAACATGCCATATATGAGTTGTAAGACCCTGCTCTTCCCATGGTGATTGGAAAATTGACCGACATGGCCAATCAAACTAGTTGGACTGTGCATCAAATGATTTTTAATGCCAATCAGGATAAACAACATGGTTGAAGCCACAGAGAGAGAGAGAGAGAGAGAGAGAGAGAGGTACCTCAATTCTGAAAACAGAAAGAGAGCCTGATTTCTTCAAGCTCTTCCTCCCTGGCGGAACGACAGATTGAACCAAACACACCATAGACTCCCACTGATTCCTATTCAATGAATCTCCTACAAACATAAGCCTCTTTCCCCTTAGCTTGTCAAGCAGCAATCTAGCTTTGAACCTAGACGACACAAACATACAAACATAAGCACAAACATATAGATTAACAATCCAAGAAACAAGAGAGAATATAGGAAACAATTGAAAGTTTTTCGAAGTCTCTGACTTTGGCAAAGAACAATCTCTTGGTTGCCATTTCCAATTCTGGTATTGGGAATCCTTCCTACCATTCCTCATGCAAGTCACTTGCGCCGTCAGAAATTCACATTCATCTTCTTTGTACAATGGATGGGTCGCGTTATCGAAAACCCACTCTCCTGTGAACAAATCACACTCTTTTGGAGGCAATTCAACATCTTCATCATCTTCCTCAACAACCGGCAATTCGATCTTTTGCTCCTCTTCCTTTGCTAGAATCGATTTCAAATCAACCGGTTCTTGTTTTTCCTCCTCGGAATTCTCTTCCTGGGATTCTTCTACTTTAGTTCTTGACTTAACAGAAAACGAAACTTCATTTTCGATGCCCATCTTGCTAGTTTCTTGAAAAGGGGTTGTTAGTTTGGATGGCACTTCTTGGATTTCTTGTTGCTTGGACCGTGAGAATGGAAAGTCAGCAATGGACTTCACGTCTTCATTGTACATGAAGATTCCAAAAAGGAACACCGAAAAGACCACAACAAATACTGAGAGATTGTTGTTTTTACGGCTTTTCATTGCTCCGTTTTCGGAGTAGAACAGAGGTCCTTTCCGGCGAGGTGGCTGCATGGAGAGAGAGAGAGAGAGAGAGAGAGAGAGAGAGAGAGAGAGAGGGAGGGAGGGAGGGAGAGTGGTGAGAGACGAGAAGAGAGAGATGGAAATATAGAGAGAGAAACGAACAACCTGGGAGAGAAAGAGAGACTTACATTAGTTGAATTAAGCTTTGTTTAATAGGGATTTGGTGAGATGGTTTTGTCTTCAAGAAACTGGTTTGGCTTTTGGTAGAAGGAGAATGGTCTCTCTCAACTATTCTTCTAAATCCTCCACTAACTACTTTCTTCTTCCATGGCAAACAATATGAGAGAGAGAGAGATGTGATTTTAAAGCTTTCCCAAGTCGGTCCAACTCTCAGTCGGATGAAGGATGGTGGCCTGTGTCAATGGCCAATGGTAGAAAGCGACTTACTATCGATGTTAAGAGAGGGGGAAGCGGAAGCAGCTTGAACGGTGACAGTTGTGAGATGCCTACAAATGGTCAAACCCATTTGAGAGCTTGCCTCGTGTGGTTCATCACAAAAAGGATTCTAGTTCTGTTTAAACTCACAACATGGGAAATGATAAACTCATAATAATTTACACAATATATTATATAACATGTATTGTAAAATAAGAATATTTTTATAAAGTGATGTTAATTTTATAAAATAGTTTATAAAAATATTTTTATTTTATAATTTATATTGTATAAATATTGGGAAATATATTATATATATCACTTCCTATTTAATATTGGACACACCTTAATATTTTCTTCAGAATGAATCATTCTGGTGAACTTTTTTTTCTCTATCAATTAATATACCAGCCTATGTTTTTTTTTTTTTAAATCTTTTGCGGGTTATTTGAATATATATTTTGAAAAATTCTACTTATCTCTATATACCATACACCACACATAATTTTTTACATAATTTTTTAATATTTTCTTACTAAACATAATGCATATAGATTAATTATGAGTATAATAATTCAATTAATTTAAATAGAATAAAACCAACAAAAATTTTAAAAAAAATTAAAATAAATATAATATGTAGTGTGTAATGGAGATATGAATAACAAAACTCACATATTTTACAAAAATTTTAAAATTTTCTTGAAACTTGCAGTACTGCATTTGCATTTCTGTTTTCAACTATGACTACATCGTGCTGTTCATCATTTTGTTTTAGATCGAAGCCAATTCAATCTTTGGAGACAGCTATCAAGTTTCCTCTTTCCTCTCATATTCTTCTCTTTTTTTTCGGCAAAATATTTCTGTCCTGAATCCTGACTCCTTTCAATTAGTTTAAACTTCGAACATTTTATTTCCGAGATTTTGAAAAGACAAACGCAAAATTACTGTTATATTGTGCTAAAATCACTGTTGCCATTCTTCTATTCACGCTCACCTGCTTAAGTTCTATGTCAATGTTTGAAGTTGGTGCCAGAGTTGATTGCCTTCATAAAAATCCCTCTCCTGTTTTTTTTTCTTCTTGTGTAATTCCTCATTGAGCTCAATGTGATGCTCCTTTGTCCCAACAACTACGCAACTGCAGTTGATGTATAACGACTTTTGAGAGTATTGTTAGTTAGAAAACAAAAACAGATCCTAATAACTAGTAACTTTATGTTTGAGAAAAGTAAAGCCCAAGGAATCCCTTTCTGTGCGTGAGAGCACCAACACATTGTTTGAGTACCTGTTCACTTCTCTTCCCGTGGGCGTCAGTTTGATGGTTGGAACATCACTTTTTTTCCAAGCCAAGCCAAGTTCAAAATCTGAGAGAGAATTTCAGCAAACATTTATATACACGAGCTTTGCTATTCATCATCTTCACACATTATATTTATTTTTATTTTTCTTAACTATACTATACATTTAATAAAAAAAATATATGTATGATATGCGATGTGAGGATAATAAATAGAATTTTTCTTATATACATATATGTATAGTTAGGTGCAATTTGACGACCATAATGGTAACAAAGTAACCATCCTAACTAGTTGGATATAAATTTGTACGGAAAGAATATCATAGTACTATTAACTAAATGATTGTCAAGAGGCTTAAATAGAATTTTTTTTTTTTTTTTAAAAAAAAAATGATTGTCCAGAGCCCAATGAAACTTGAATTCTGCTAGACTTTCAGCTTGTATATTGATATGAGCCTTATTTGCAATAATATGAATTCGGGCGCAAAATAACCCATCGGGCATCGATTTTGCCTCGAACTCGAAATGCGTTGGTCCGTTTGAATGCATTTCCATTGTCGCGAATGAGAGAGAGTGTTTTCCAGTGACCATTTTATTTTCGATCTTTTTATAAGATTGGCATTCTCTTATAACATAAGTAGGAATCATGTTTGTAGTCCCAAATACATTCACTTTTTTTTTTATCTATTGTGTATTATCGTTTGTTGATTTTGGAGTGATTGTCGGGATCCCCTTTCTTCTTGTATCACTCTTTTAGTTTAATGATAGAAAAAAGAACGAGAGATACTAGAGCCTGCAAGGTCTGACAGTACTGAAAATCCAAAACTAAAGAAATCAAATGGCTATTGATGTAAGTAACATGTTACATAGCCAGACCAGAAAATTAATTAGAAAACAAACATACAAGTTAATCTCTGTGTGATACTTCAACAAACCCAAATAAATGGTCCTAGAAACCTAACAACTTATAAATTCGTTGGAGAATGGCATTTATTTATTTTTTAATAAAATTAATATATTAATAATAACATTCACTTATGGCGAAAGAAAACCTTAATAATAATTCCTAACAATTGCAAAACCGACCAATGACAAAACACTTGGAATATTCCATACACTACACAAAAAATAACCCACGACAAACAACCATTTATATATTCATTCGTGCCGGCTTTCTTGTGGGCCGGCTTTCTTGTGGTAACATCTTCTGATTGAGGAGGGTTCTCAATCTGAGACTCAATTACAGCATTACCCAAAATCACATCCTCTGTTTGAGACTCAATTTCTCCTTCCTTTAACACATTCTCAGAAATCAAATTAACATAATTCCTTTAACACGTTTGCAAGGCTTTGGTGAAAGTGTGGTGTCGAGGCGCTTGGGGGACCCTCGACGACAGGAGGCATTTCGCACGTTTGGAAAAATTATATCTTTGATCTCTCCATATAATGAACAATCGATTGATGGAAGCAAAAGTTGCTACAGATCAGGACGGTGGGCTAAGCCGGAGAGGGATCTTAGAGATCTAGAAGAGAAAGGGATCGTGCGGTTTTGACAATGGGTCACACGCCTTGGGGTCGGGCTTTAGGATTGAATTGCAAGAGGATTCAAGCCTCCGTCCGTTGGAAAATGGCATTTAATTCGAATTGTGGTTCATACCATAATAACTTACCACTTAGGCTACGTGCAGTAATTATGATGAATAATACTAAATTGCAAAGAGCGATAGAGTAAGAGAAAGACATACAAATTTACATGATTCAACAGTATGTTTATATCTATAAAAACAATGGCTATATTTTCATTATAAGAAAATAGTACGGTTGTATCGTATATATATACTAACCTTAGCCCGTATAAGGTATTAAAAATACAATTGTACTGTACTGCTAGAACATTACCCCTACACCCCCAACCTATTAAATGTCCCTGGCAAAGAAACAATAAATTATAAGCCCAAAAGGCCAATGTCATTGTTACATTCGATAAGCTTCGCTCCCCTCACTTCACCGTTTGATATGCTTCGCTCTCCCCACTTCACTCCGTTGGAGTTCACTCCCCTCCACTCCAACATCAGTCTACTTTCCTAGTACATGCGTTCCACTCAATATGAGCCACCTAATACAACACACTCAATCACCTACAACTAAAGAGAAATAGGTCTTGAGAGGTTTGATATAATATCTGATGTCTAAGTCAGTATACGTACAGATTTTTCTAGCATGTAAAAAATGAGTCTTGTTATCATACTTGAGTGATATAAATAAGGCCCATGCCATCTTTTGTTTAATGTGACAATCACCTAATCGCTTATTTGAACTTTAAGTTGTGCGATATACCAGCTTCACTTATTAGGGATAAATTGATAAGCTTTCTTCCAAGATTATTGTGTAATTATCTTTTCAATGATAATCGTTTATATCCTTTCAGTGGGTCGATAAGCTTTGAATCGAGGCTTATGAGGTTAGGCTATTGTCCAGGCCCATAACACGGCCCAATAGACCCCGAGGAGGAAAGGGTTAAAGTCCCTTCCAATTTGCTTAGTGAGATCACCTTAAACTACTTCACTACTATTTTTTATTTATTATTATTATTTATTATTATTTTGCTATTTTTTATTACTACTTGCAAATCATTTGAGACTACCTCAATATCTAAACGTAACTTCAATCATCCCTATCATTGAGTTGAATAAAAGATGTGGATTACATCACTTAACTGTAAATAGCTCATGATCAAACTTATTTTTTCTTATTGATTTGCCATTGTTTGAGCACATATATGGTTGCCTATAACAATTAGCACACCAGTTGTTATATTAACAACAAAATACAATAGATTTTCTACAAGTGAAATCAGACATTGATTTTTTGAGTTAAGGGCTAAGGGTGTAAATTTACTGGTCTAAACCAGATTAAATTAGACCGATAAGCATGTTAGTTGGTCTCAATTCATGCCATAACAGAATTCAAATTTTTTGTCCGATCTCAAGTTGTATTTTTTGGATTAGATCGGACAGACCAATTAAAGTGCAATATATAATTTTTTTAAAATGTCAATTAGGATGAACAACATGAAATTGGCCTATTTTGGACTAGATTGAATGGACCGATTGTTAATGGTTTGTTTCATAGGAATAACCAGTCTGATCCGAGTTGAAAAAATGATGAATTGAAATTCTCGATCCAATCTAAAAAATTCCATTTGGACCAATCAAATTGGATCAAACAGATTACACCCATTTTCACATCACATCCTCACTTGCTTGTGGGATGCATGTCGCAATTATTGACAAATATATGGTAGGATGTATAAAATCGATCAATAGAAAAGGTTAACTGAACTAGCAAACTCACCTTTTAATATCTAGACGAGGTTTACATATCTCATTTAGCCATTTTAAATTTATAAATAATGTTATTACGTCTTCTCATTTTGTTCGCTTATTTTAATCTCTTATATATTTAACTTTTTTATTTTTATTTAATAATTAATAAAGTAAGTATTAGTGTATTGATATTTTTTATTTTTTTAAAATATCTAAATATGTTTAAAAAATATTTAAAATAAAAAATATATATATAATTTGTACTAGAAAGTACATTAGACAAATTAAAGAGACAAGAAAGCCCAAGAAGAATCAAGTTTCTGACTCCCCGATCCAATTGGGCAACCTGGGAAACCCAGATCCAAATAAGCGACGCCCTGTCAAGTCCTCGGACAAGGGACACTTTCTTTTGTGGGTCCTCACTTTTCTCCGAGCCTGAACCCCCCTGCAAGGCTTCACCCAACGGTCAACTAAACCACGGGACCCCTCGTCCCCCCATCGTCGTCAATCAGGCGCTTAATTCCCCTTAAAGGTCCAGTCCAACACAAAACATCATCGTTGTACGTACAATACGTCAATAACTATTTGTAGCAGCAGAGGAAAACACAGCCATGTCTTCGAATTTGGCCACCACGATGTTTGCTAAGTTATTTCCAAAGGGCACCGCTGAACACCATTATCCTCAGGTATTGTCGCATGGCGAGGTTGATTTTTTTTTTTCTATTTGTCAACGCTATCGATTCGATAATCCGAGAGAGAATTATTGTTGATGACTCTCTCTCTTCTCTATTTTATTGATTCAAAATGGAAACTACTGCACCAATAGCATTTGAAAAATTCTCCGAATTCAAAATTCATGAGCACCAAGAGCTTTTGTGTTGTTTTGTTTTTAATTCTTTTAAATTGACAGAGGAAAGGAGTCAGGACCAGCATCCTTCATATTATTCATAATATCTTAATTAGTTCGACCGAATCATCCTGGCATCCTTAATTCATCGAATGATACTTAATCGTATGCTGGGGAATAAACTGAACCATTCACTCAAAAGTAATAATCCTTCGCACTTTCAGCTTAAAAACTAGAGGATGCCGATGCAAAGGAAATAAATATATATTGCTGTAAATGGACGTTCTCCATACACTGCCAATCTGCGTTGTTATGTATTTTCTCTGTTTTTACTCTTAATTTATCTAACTTTTCAACATCATGATGTGACGCAGAGAAGTTTGACACCGGCGGACTTGGATCCGCGTGTAACACTTCACTATGGGATCCCTTCTACTGCATCCATCCTTGCTTTGGACCCAATTCAAAGCCTATTGGCCATAGGAACTCTGTGAGTCAACTACATTTTTTGATCAGTTCTCACCCAAATTAAAGAGAACTCTGTGAGTTAACTACATAATTCACTGCTTAATGATTCTAAGAACATTAAGCATTTGACATCAAAATGCTTCAATCTGTTTATTATTTGTGGAGAATTGCCAATCTCTGCTCATAATGTTGATTGGACTTCGGAAGTTTCTAAACAAAAAGAATATTTAAGAAACTAAGTTTTATTTCCTTTGCTAACTGCAGGGATGGCAGGATAAAAGTGATTGGTGGTGATAACATTGAAGCGCTTCTTATATCTCCTAGGCAATTGCCCTTTAAACACTTGCAGGTTTGTACGTTTTACTTGTAAGGCGTAATCTTTAGGTGCTTTAACAATATCCGTTGCATGATTTCACAAAAACTACTTTCTGCATTTCCCCTCAATGAACTATACGTATGTGTTTTGTTGACTGATATCTCTTCTTTCCCATACTCAAGACATATTAGCTCTTAGTTCATCATTTCAAAAAATGAATATATTGTTTTTGTTCCCCGCAGTTCTTACAAAATCAAGGTGTTCTAGCCAGTATCTCAAATGAAAACGACATTCAGGTATTAATTCTTCATGAGCTATCCATTCTTTTTAACTATTTTTTCTCTAGCTAAACTTCACCTGGGTCTTTATTGTTATCATCGAAAATTCTTGCAGTTTGCCGCTGATGATATTGACAGCTTTAATAGGTTACTGATGTTGGCAGGTCTGGGATTTAGAACACAGGCAAATAGCTTCTACTTTACAGTGGGAGTCCAATATAACTGCTTTCTCTGTCATTGATGGCACTGCTTACATGTATGGTACTTTGTTAAAATGATTGTTATAGCTGCATCTTCATTACACTTATATTGGATGTGAATTAGAGTGAATTCTTGACATGTGGAATATTGCTATCCTGTCATTATGTACAGGTATATAGGATGTGAGTATGGGATGGTATCTGTGCTAAAGTATGATGCCGAAAGCAGTAACATTACTCAGTTACCATATTGTGTTTCCACGAATATCATAGCTGGTAAGTGCTCGAACATTTCAATTGGGTGTTGTCATCACTGTGTTGGATTGGAACACCTGTATCTTTGTTTGTGGATCTTTTATATACGTATTAAAAAAAATTGGGGAAGATATATAGATAACTTGAGTGTGGGTATAAATACACTGCACTGAATACACTGCATTATGGCATCTATGTCTAACTGACATACTCCAATTGGTGGTTTTTGATCTGATATTTTATTTCTTGAAATATTAAGTGTCATATGAATACATTTAGAGAGATAAAATACTATGGTTGTCCATATATGCAATGGCCAATGGCCAATTCACGCACACAAGGACAGACAGCAGGAGGGGAATTTGGCTGTAGTTCTTGGCTGACTTCTCACGGAGTCACCAATCTTCGAACCATTTTATGTTGGTATAATGCTTCTCTAGGTCTGATTGGAAATTTTTTTTATGTGGTGGCAACTATATGCCATCTAATTTTATTTTACACATGAGGTTTTGTTGGGCTTTCTCTTTTAATAATTTCACTAATATACATAGTAGGTATAACCACTAAGGTTTGGCTTAAGTGGTAAAGGTCTTGGCGTTGGTGGTATGCTCCCTCCAAGGTCCACGGTTCAAATCTCATTGGGTGCCAACAATCTCTAGGGGCCATTGGATTGGGGAATTTTTCCCTTGAATTACCCAAGATGGACTAATGAGAAATTTCTTGCCGAGGGCCTATGCACTGCCGGGATCAGTTGAGATGCTGTTCCCAGACACCCGGTGCCAATAAAAAAAAGAAAAAAACTAATATACATGGTAGGTATAACAGTGTTATGAACATATACCAAAAACCTTGAAGGAAAACTTTATTCATCATGCTGGTTGAATCGGATTTTAACCAAATTAGCTTCTGGAACTGGCTGACTTAGTTTCTAGGAATCAAAACGCTGAACAAAAGGAAGGATGATAAATGTGTCATTAGCATGCGTCCATTTTTTTTTTATCCTCAATGATTTTTCTTCAGTAGGAGGAATATTTCATTCTGGTAATGTGAACTACACGCTTGGAGACATTATATTGTTTTCATTGTTATGTAGATTATTGTCTGCCTGATATACCAGCAAACATTTGTGTATATATTGATAAGCCTAAACATCTACTAGAAACTTTATAGACAAGTACTTCGATATAAGCTTAAAATTTCAGAGATGAAAATTTAATGAAAACAAGAAAAACTAAAGAGATGAGCCATGACACTAATTTTTAGTTCTCACCTGTATGTATATGCATATGGCCATTTATGCTGTGTTTGCATTCAGGAGAATTAGGCAGCTCTGTGACAATTATATATAAATAAGTCTAAAAGTTTGCTCCATTGTGCAGAAGCAGCTGGGCTGTCATTGGAAGATCATCTTCCTATTGCTGGAGTTCTCCACCAACCTTGTTCTCAGGGAAATAGGCAAGACCTAGATTTACTAGTATAATTTATTTATTTTGCATTGCAAAACCATGAGTTTGGGTTTTATGATTCTCTGCTAGTAGCCAAAGCCGTTGAACAAAAACAAACTGGCATAGTTTATGCGCAAATTTTCACAAAGACAAACAACTTATTGTATTAAGAGTTGAGCTCCTTTCACTATATTTTATCTATCATTTTTGAGAGGTAACATCATTTTTTTTTGTGGCATTAAGTGTTTGAGCCCATCACCATTTTTATTTTTATCATTTTCAAAAGGTGGCACATTACATTAAGGCCCTTTTGTTCTTTTTTTCTCTCTCTATCTCTATGGGTAGAATCCTGGTTCCTCATTTTCTTTATTTCTCCCCTACTCTTATTTTTATTTCTATGGGATTTGAATCCCAAAAGAAATTGTAAAAGGCAGGAAATATTTTCTTTGTATTGTTTTGTTGAAGTCGGATACAGAAGAAAAATAATCAGTTGGTTATGCTGTAAATCATATCGATAGGTGTAAATCATAAACTCTCAGGGCAAATCGTTAAATTCAAGCAACCTATTAGGACTTCTATTTTTTCAGATAGTCCTGGGGATCAAACTTGCAGAACACAACCTGTAGATGGTTCAAACGTTTTTCATGAGGGCAATCGCCCCCTCCTGCCTTCTCTCCCGACCCCAAAACCTACTTAGCTGTGTCATTGGGTTTGAGATTTGTCACAGTTTGAGATTTTGATGTGCACTTGTATGTATACCTTTTACTATGCCTGTGCATGCCTTTAATAATTGGCCCATTATCCAAAGAGTGGTGCAGCCTGTACATTTACTGTAATTTACTCATTCTGTTTGTTGCATTTTGAAAGAATGCTTCCTTTCACAGATTGCTGATTGCATATCAGAATGGGGTGATGGTGCTCTGGGATGCTTCTGAAGATTGCACTGTTCTTATCAGAGGTTATGAGGACCTCCTATTGAAGGATAAAACCGTCGTTCATTGTTCAAAAGACACAAGACATGAGCAGTCTGATGATGTTTCAGACGATAGAGAAACGGACAAAGAGATAAGCTCTCTTTGTTGGGCATCTAATGATGGGTCAGTTCTAGCAGTTGGCTATGTAGATGGTGATATAATGTTTTGGAACCTACTAAATACTACCGCTACCACAGATCAGAAAGCTGAAAAATCATTTAACAATGTTGTTAAGCTACAATTATCATCAGGTAGCAGAAGACTCCCAGTCATTGTTTTACATTGGGCTATGAATAGATCTGCTAATGATTGTGAAGGCCAACTTTTTGTCTATGGTGGTGATGAAGTTGGATCAGAAGAAGTTTTGACGGTTTGTTTTTAACCAACATTAGTTTTTCATAAGTTAGTCTTAATTAAATATATATTCTTGTGATAATTTCCAAATAGTGATCCAAAGTATCCTTCTTTTTCTTGTTTTGATTAGATTTAAAACAAGACCTATCACGATCCCACCCACCCCTTTACCACTTGAACCAAGAGCCAGCAGGTAGTAGTGATCAAAGAAACTTATCTTAACATTACAGGTTTAGGAGCATGCTAACATGAATATTAACATTTGAGGTTATAGCTGTGATAGAAGGAAAGGAAGAAAGGACATTATTTTCAGGAATAGATTCCTTTTGATAGACAATAAATTAGCTTTCTTCGACTATGATGTCATTTGATTTTTTTATTACATGAGCAGGACATAATTGAAGTATTCATTCAAGTTTGTCTGTACATTAATTTTCCATATTACAGATTTTGAGCCTAGACTGGTCTTCTGGGATTGAAAGTTTGAAATGCGTTGGACGTGTAGACCTTACACTTGATGGATTTGCGGATATGGTTCTATTACCAAGTGCTGGTAGAACAGAGAATGGTGCCATGTCTCTAGTTGTATTGACAAGTCCTGGAAAACTGCATATCTACGACAATAATTGCTTGTCTGCCTTAATTTCTCAAAAAGAGAAAAAGGCTTCTGCAGTTGCATTGCAGTATCATATGATCATACCCATTCTTGATCCATACATGACTGTGGCGAAGCTTGGATTGGTTTCTAGAGATGGGAAGTTCTCAAAGGCGCTGTCTGAGGTACTGCACATTTGTTAGCACCACCCTGTTATTAATGTCAGTTTCCGATTAAATTTATAAACTTCAAAAATTATGATACACATCATCCTCCATTGTTGATTATATTTTTATTTTTTAGGCTGCCTCAGCTGCAAAACTTTATGCGGCACATACTCCAGATATGGGAGGTACAAGGTGGCCTCTAACTGGTGGTGTTCCCAGTCAGCTTCTTGACTCTGAAGATTGTTACATCGAGAGATTATACATAGCAGGTTACAAAGATGGATCTGTTCGAATATGGGATGCCACATATCCAGTTCTGTCACTTATTTATCTGTTAGGATCTGAGGTTAGCAAGTTGTTTTTAGTAATATATACTTTTAATTTTCAAATGTAATAGAGCTCTTAGCCCCTGGCCCCTCTGCTTTGAATGGTAATCAATAATTCTTTTACTGTTTAGTTTAGAATGATTACGATAGAATTTATATTACGTATGACAGGTGAATAGCATCAATATTGCCGGTACAAGTGCATCAATATCAGCATTGGATTTCTGCTCTGAAACTTTAAGTCTTGCCATTGGCAATGAATGTGGTCTGGTATGAGTTAATGTTTTTCTGCCTTATTTCTAAAGCAATCAAGACTTCATGTCTTAGAGATTGTTATCACTTTTGATGGTCTGTAGGTTCTCCTTTACAAGCTAATGCGTGGTTCGGATGATATGATTTTGCACTTCGTGACAGAAACTGAAAATGAAGGTTTGGCTTACTGTACACATCTTTGTCCTTGTATTTCTTTCAAATGTCAGATAGGATAAATTCTTCATTTATTAGTTTCCTTGAAATTAACTGTACAAAAAGGGAGCAAGCAAAGGTGGCGTTTGAAGGCTAGGATGATAAATAGAAAATTAACTTTTTTATAAGTATTATAAGATTTTTTAAAAGCCTCAAAAGGCACAATCCAAGTACACAAGATGTATGGGATTTTTGGGGCCTTAAAGGCCTAGAGTCTTGATAGAGTTTAACAGTGAAAACAGATTGACTTAGTCAACCCAAGTCGTTAAGGATTTCCAGGGTTGCGTGGTGGGAATCTGAAAGGACTCACCGTTGCTTCCAAGGTTGTGTGTAAGATGTGTGATTTAAGCACAACAAAATTATCATTCTGATCAACCCATATTAAGGTTGCATATCAAACTGACAATCTTCTTTGCTGGTGGCCTGAACTCAACCTCTAACTGGGAACCATGAAAGTTTTACTTAAGGAAAAAAGGTTCTGCTGCAAGTGTTGCTAATAGATTCCTAGATGCCTGCTGTCGCTCAATGTCCATCAGTTCTATCTTAAAGAACTTACACCAAGTGGTGCTCTTCCAGTTGTTCCAAATCTCAAAAGGTCATACTTTGCGCTCACTCCTGCCAAAACAAAAAAGATTGTGCTTCAAGAAGTTACATGGTTTGAGAGGATTTTATTTGTGGTTTCCACACTTTTCCCTTTTACCAGTGATTCTGTCCCTTCCATGTACAGTTGACATTTTTTTTTAAGTCGTGGCAGTATCCATTTTAGGAAAGAGTAATGCTCGATACAGTCTTAGGGTGTGCAAGTCCCATGCACTCCCTTTGAAAAAAAATGGGGTCCACCATTAAAAAGGAAGTGTGGGTTCCAGATTTATCCACTTTTTTCAAAGGGAGTGCATGGAGCTTGCACACCTTATGACTGGATATATCATTTCACTTTAGGAAAATTTTACTCCATTGATTAAAAAATTATATTTGTTGTTCAATGTTTTGCCATCCCAATTTTGTGATGCTGTAGAAGCTAGGCTGGTGGGCTCAGCATATTCGTGTGTGTATGAACCAGATTTTAGTTCTTTTCTACTTTTGTGCTCCTTTCGTCCATAAATGACTAGAATGGTGCTAGTAACATGATATAACGACCAAGGCTTTAATGAAGTTGGCAAACCAATTTTGACCGTTAATGGTATTGTGATGATTAAAGCTAGTTTTGTCTGTGATACAACTCTGTCCGTGTACAATACAGTTGATTGTGTTGATGTTTTCAGTCTTCTTTATGCGCTAATTGTTGTGTAAGCTGGGTGCAGTTCATAACATGCACCAAGGGGAAGGGCCTCACTGCTCAACTGTATTTTCCCTCCTCAATTCTCGTATATGCACCCTGCAATTTGCAAATTTTGGAGCACGACTTGCCGTAGGATTTGAGTGTGGCAGGGTGAGTGTTTTTAGATTATCATGACAGTATCATTCTTTAATTCGTGGTGGTTTTTGAAATTCTTTAGCATGGTAAGTTTAAGAATTTACATTTCCAATCATGTTACAGGTTGCAGTGCTTGATATCAATACACAGTCAGTTTTGTTTGTTACAGAGTGTGTAACCAACTCAAGTGCCCCTGTCATTTCTCTTGATGTGAAAACGTTTTCAGATACAAATGTAATAAACAGTCCAGAGGACTCTGAAATGTCTGAATCCAAAACTTCAAAAAATCTTGGACAGGAGTTAGTGTTTGTAATGACCAGCAATGCTCACATCATTGTCATGGCTAGTGAGACAGGCAATGTGGTTAGCAGTTGGTCAATGAACCCAGAAAAGGATTCAGCAGCAATTTCTATGTACATGATAGGCAAGTATATTCAGTGGAGCAAAACTAGATTCTCTACTCCACCTTGGAGTATAATGCTGAGAACTCTCTTCATGCAGATGGGAGCCATTTCATCCCTGATGTGTCCAACAAAAAGCATTCATTGAACACACATCTGAAAAGTGAAGAGAAAGGTGAATCTGCACAAAGTAATTTGCAGTCTGGAAGTACACAACATGAAGTTCAACTTGAAACCTCAAGCGAAACTGCGTGTTTTGGGTTGCAATCAATGAGCTTATTCTTTTTGCTTTGTTGTCGAGATGCATTGCTATTATATCCTTTGAAGTCTATGACTGAGGTGCCCCTTGTGTATCTATTATCCTTTTTAATCATCTCCCAATATATCTATATATATAATCCAGTATAGGGAACTGCCTTATTTTCAGGGTGACAGAGAGCCAATTGGGAAGGTGAGTCTTGTAAAGCCATGTTGTTGGACTACAACCTTGAAGAAAGATGAGAAAGAGTGTGGTCTGGTTCTTCTCTATCAGAGTGGAGTCATTGAGATCAGGTTAAATGCTCATTGATTGCTGCTGAAAAGTCTGATATGCTTTTTATGATCATGTTGTTTGTACCAGTTAGTAGATCCATGCTTTTGGTATCGACTTTTTCATTTTTCTAAGATCATGTAAGTACACCCAGTTTAAGAGGAAGCTAATTGTCTTTGGACAGGTCTTTGCCAACTCTTGAAGTATTGAGAGAAACAAGTTTAATGTCAATCATAAGGTGGAACTTCAAGGCTAACATGGAGAAGACAATGTTTTCTTCCCATAATGGGCAAATTATTCTGGTTGGTTTTTCTATTAATTTGATCTTTCCTGTTGAAATGAAAGTTTAAACTTTCTTTACAAATTCACTGGGGAGAGACAGTGGCTTTAGTTTTTTCTGTCTTCTAGGTTTGATGCTACTAATAAAACTCACACTCTTGTCTTTCTTAAATAATACAAATAAAAATTACACTTTACTCCCTGTTGGTAGACAGTAATACACAGATGTACCATGTGATTTAGTCTGTAAAATTGTACCCTTAATGGTTTGTATTTGTGGTGTGATGTCTAATCTGAATTTAGTTGCCTTTGTAGGTCAATGGGTGCGAACTTGCTGCAATATCTATACTGGCCAATGAAAATGACTTCAGGTCTCCCCCCTTCCCCTCTCTTTCTCTGTGTGTGTGTGTAGTATGTGTTTGTGTATTGTTGTGCAATTAAGCTATAAACAAATATGTGTAATGCAAATACAAACATTCTGTTCTTGACTACTTTCTAAAAGAGCCATTTGCTTATTTAGGATTCCGGAGTCCTTGCCTAGTCTTCACGATAAAGTCCTTCAAGCTGCTGTAGATGCCTCCATCATCACCTCTCCAAATCAGAAGAACAAACAGGTTGCACTTTATTACATGGGCTTCCCTCTCTTTCTCAATGAATAATTTAGGATTTTGTCTAACTTCTGTTGATACAGGATGCTGCCCCTGGATTGTTAGGTGGTGTGATTAAGAACTTTAAAGCGATTAGAGAGGCGCACAATGCAGATCTTCGTGTGGCTCATAAGAATAATTTTTCTCATTTAGAAAGCTTATTTTCAACTCCCCCTTTCTTAAAGCCTCCCGCAGCAGTAGCAGATGACCAAGATATTGTGGAGCTCAACATTGGTTCTATGTCTTCTGCTCTATTCACCTTCATTCCCCTTCTCCACACCCCCCCCCCCTTCTTCTCCCTCCTCTCCTGACTGAGTAACATGATTTGGTGCAGACGATATCAAAATTGATGAACCCATTGCAGTTTCTTCTTCCTTTCAGAAGAGCAATAATGATGGGAGAGGTATACCTATTACTTGATTTTCAGGTAGATGCCTTTGAACCAAAATGAACTTTAACATTATCTTTATTGCTTGGCAGATAAGGGCACTGAGAGAGAGAGATTATTCGAGGGTGCATCTACTGAGACGCCACCAAGACTGAGGACTGCAGAAGAAATTAAGGCTAAATACAGAAAGGCGGGGGTAATGTTATGTGAATTGTTCAGGCGATAAGAATTTTATTTGGAAAATTTAGTTAACGCTTTTACATTTGTAAGTTACGTATGTTGACATGGTCAGTCGGTTCAGGATGCCTCTTCAGCAGCTGCACATGCACGGGATAAGCTTGTAGAGCGGAAAGAAAAGCTTGAGGTATGCTTGTTCATGAATGCCTCGTTCCCATCTAGTTATGACATTGGATTAACTTGGCCAACCATAAGCTCTCAGTTCTCTGAACAATGTAACTAGCTTGATTTGGATAATATAGAACAAACTTTAGAATTAGTTAGAATGAATCCCATCTCTTTCATTACCACATGATTCCTCAAGCAGTCTGATGCTTCGGACTTGAAACATTTATATATAAGATAGTAACAGAGAACGGTTATTGAATTATACCACATTTGAGAATGCCACTATTCCGGTGCTTGATTTTGCTCCCATTATCTCGTCTGTTTGCATGCCTGTTTTAGACTCTTGACCTGCCATCCTCACCCTCTTGATTTTATATCTGTATGGTTGTGGATAGCAAGAAATTTCCTTATACAGTAATTGCCTCTTAGATTTTAATTAAGCATGTTTGCATATGTTCTGTTTAAACCAGAGGCTCGGTGAGAAAACTGAAGAGCTGAAAAGTGGGGCCGAGGACTTTGCTTCAATGGCAAGTGAACTCGCAAAGAGGATGGAACGTCGTAAATGGTGGAACATATGACAAGTTGGCATCAATTTATAATAGCCCGATTGACCTGGTTTGGAGTGGCTCAGTCCTTATCAAGCATTTTCAGAGGTAGCCAGCACAATTTAGTCGAGGATTCTACGAGAAATTTGGATCAAGCATTCACACCAAATTCTCGTGTTAATATTTTTTAATAGGTAATTACTGATTCCGGCCCTGTTGTGTAAAAAGGCAATTCATTTCCTAAAGTCAGCGGAAAATAAGAATCCAATTTGATTTCTTTATAACACTACTGTATATATGTATTAGCCCTGGCTTGGTTTCACCATTCAAACGGGCCTTAGCGTATTTTCATCTGTCTCTCTCTTTGATAAGTAAATGCAAATTAAATTTTTAACACAGTATACTCGAAATAGGAATATAGCTTTTTAGCCGAAAAAGTTAAGATCGATGTGGATCGTGACTGGTTCCATAATTTTTTTTTATTTTTTTATAAAAAAAAATAAAAAATCCCGAATCAATAAAGGTCCCCAAATCTTTTTTGGAATAATGCTGAAGAAAAATTCTATGCATCATTACATCATTTATTTTTATTTTTTTTTATCAAATACTTGATATATAAATAGTGAGTAAAAGAACTTAATTAATTTAAAAAGAATAAACTAAATATATATATATATATATATATATTTATATAGTTTGTAGTGTGCAGAATGATGCATGGAATTGGTAAATGCTGTAAAGGAGAAAAAGTTCGCATCCATTGACTTACTGTATTTTCATCCGTCTCCCTCTTTGATAAGTAAATTGCAAAATAAATTTTTAACATGGTATACTCAAAATAGGAATATAGCTTTTAAGCCGAAAAATTAAGAAACAAATATTCTGTTTTTTTGTTAAGATCGATGTGGATCGTGACTGGTTCCATAATTTATTATTATTATTATTATTATTATTTATAATAAAAAAATCCCAAATCAATAAAGGTCCCCAAATCTTTTTGGAATAATGCTGAAGAAAAATTCTACAAATCATCACACGGTTTTTTATTTTTTTATTTTTTATTTTTTATTTTTTATTTTATCAAATATTTGATACGTAAATAATGAGTAAAAGACTTTAATTAATTTAAAAAATTAAACTAAAAAAATTAGAAAGTAAAAAAAATATATAATTTAGTATGTAGGATGAAGCATAGAATTGCTCTATGCTGTAAAGGAGAAAAAGTTCGCATCTTGTTTTTTTCCCGGAACCATCCAACATGGCGTAGCACGACTCTTATACATATCTTACCCATATTCCAGTGTGTCACTTTTTTCTCGAAGTTTGGCAGCCCTCGGTAGATACTCGGTCTTTTCTGATGAATGAAATAAACCATATTAGGGGAAACCATTTGGAACGTCAAACCAAGTTGCGCCGACCAAGTCGGGTCAGTTCAAAACCTATAAATTTTGACCCAGAAACTGAAAGCGTGTGAAAACTCGGTAATATCTAACGATTTACAATGGAAAATGAGGTCAAAAAAGGGGAAAAAAAACATGTGCCGACCGAATTTGGCCATTTAAAAAGAGTGATGCAAATGAATGCACACTTGAACTGAATGGCCAATCAAAAAACCATAAAAATCAAATCAGTTGACTGACATTGGTATACAACTACGACCTCGTGCAAAAAATCACAGAATTCTATTCCACCACTTGAATCTACTTCTACGAACCAGACCTGACCATGTCAGCTCTCTTTTCCTGTCACACACTTGTGGGGACCCATTTCGACATCCACAACCAATACTCATGTTTCCGTTTTCCCACAGAAGCACTTGCCAATCGCGAGTTGGGCATTACACGAAACCAATACGTATACAACACCCTTCCCATTGGAGCGGCAGACAAGATGCATGTGTATGGTAATACGTACAAATGGAAGTGGGCGTTTGGTAGTGGAACTATAAAGACAGATGGACAGAGACCGGGGGACAAGGAACAAGAAGCACAAGTTGATGTTCGATATTGGAAGTGGAGGAGAGAGGCCCTGGTGTTATCTACTCACTTCCCTTCTCTAGCTTTGTTCATACTCATAGACTTCATTCTGAGGTCTATTCAACTCTGCCTGTCTCTCTTTTCAGCCTGAAAGACTCAGAGCTGAAATTCTTCCATCTTCTGTACCTGGGTCTCAGACTCTCAAATGGCGAGTTATGTCTTAACAGAATGTGGCCTAAAGCCTCTCCCTAGAATCTTTCCTCGAGTCCGAGATGGACTAGCATCAAACATTTCCTTTCCTTCCGAGGTGAGGCCGTTGCCAATCTTCAAAAGCTGTCGTCTTGTTTCTTCTTCGGGTGTATCAAGTGGGTTTAGACGAAACAGTTGGGCACTAAATGTGAGTGCTCCACTAAGGGTCACATATGTGGGAGAGGGAAATGAAAATAGAGAGAGAGATAGTGGGGTTAATGGGCTTGAAGATGATGGTGAATTCGACCCCGGTTCACCTCCTCCTTTTCGATTGGCCGATATCCGAGCGGCCATTCCAAAGCATTGTTGGGTTAAAGACCCTTGGAGATCTATGAGCTATGTTGTGAGGGACGTGGCGGTGGTCTTTGGGTTGGCTGCTGTTGCGGCTTACTTTAATCATTGGGTTGTCTGGCCTCTCTACTGGATTGCTCAGGGGACAATGTTCTGGGCTCTCTTTGTTCTTGGCCATGACTGGTAAATCAAACACTGTCCTTCTATTTAGAAATAATTTCTCGTGCTTCCGATAATGTTAGTTGTTGTTTGGCTTCAAACTGTATCTTGTTCATGAATCAAGGATTCCTATTAGGTTCTTATTGTACTTAAATCTTTTTTCCTTAATGCGACTTGTGTTAATTTGGCAGTGGTCATGGGAGCTTCTCTAATAATCCTAATCTCAATAGTGTTCTGGGCCATCTCCTTCATTCTTCAATCCTTGTCCCCTACCATGGATGGTTAGTTCCTGAAAACCTTTGTCAATCCACAAATGATTATGTTGTCCTGTTTTACTTGTATCTTTGTAAAATGAATTAATTCTCTTGCTTGCAAAGCTATTAGCATTATGATATGACTCACAATCATTATGCTTTCACTTGTCATGTCTTCTGCAGGAGAATTAGCCACCGGACTCATCATCAAAACCATGGACACGTTGAGAATGATGAATCGTGGCATCCCGTAAGTTTAAATGTTTATGGCTCTCTCTCTCTCTCTCTCTGAGGGAATGAATATGGGCTATCTAGTTTCAATCATGTAGTTTCTGATATACATTAATCTTTTTATAAACAGTTGTCCGAGAAAATTTACAAGAATTTGGATAATGTCACCCGAACCTTGAGGTTCACCTTTCCTTTTCCAATGCTTGCTTATCCTTTCTATTTGGTAAGCCTTTTGCTTTTTATTTGATTATACCTACTAATGTATTTATAATCTAGGCTTGGTTTATCGGAAATAAAATTCCAGGTTCTGATTTTCTATGGTTTCTTTGTTATAGTGGGGTCGAAGTCCTGGTAAAAAGGGCTCTCATTTTCACCCAAACAGTGACTTGTTTGTCCCAAATGAAAGAAAAGATGTCATCACCTCAACTGCTTGTTGGACTGGAATGGCTGCTCTGCTTGGTTATTTATCCTTTGTTATGGGTCCTCTCCAAATGATTAAACTCTATTTCATTCCCTACTGGGTAGGTTCACTTCTTTCAATATGCTTGAATTACTTTTGCCATAAGAAAGAACGTATTTTTACTAATTTCACATTGAAATGCAGATATTTGTAATGTGGTTAGATCTAGTGACTTATTTGCATCACCATGGCCATGAGGAGAAACTTCCTTGGTATCGTGGAAAGGTATTGAACTGAATTTCCCATGCATTTGTTTTCCCACTTCATATAAACTATTTTCATTCAAATCTTGGTTGGTCTCCTTTGAAATCACAAATAAATCACTATTCTGAAGACAAGGACCATAACTATTTGATCAAATTTTGTAGGTTAACTTACAAACCAGGATTAGCGCTTTGTCATTTTATTTATATAATAGCCTATTTGTTTTGTTGTGTGTTCATCAAACAGGAATGGAGTTATCTGAGGGGAGGACTCACAACTCTTGATCGGGATTATGGAATATTCAATAACATCCACCATGATATTGGGACCCATGTCATTCATCACCTATTCCCTCAAATCCCACATTACCACTTAGTAGAAGCAGTAAGTGTTGCTTGCAGCTTAGCTAGTCTTAATGCAAAATTCAACATAAAATTGTACTAATTGCCATAAATTTTTCAATATAGACTGAGGCAGCCAAGCCTGTGCTCGGGAAGTACCGCCGAGAACCAAAGAAGTCTGGTCCTCTCCCATTTCATTTGGTGGGAACCCTTATAAGGAGCATGAAAGAAGATCACTATGTGAGTGCAACTGGAGATGTTGTATACTATCAAACAGACCCCCAACTTCATGGACCCGAGGCATCAAAATGAACAACTGAAGATGGATTTTTTATTTTTTATTTTTCACTTCTGACAAATTGTTGTCTTTGTATCAATATCTCTCTGCCCAATATGTTAAATCATTCTCTGTATTAGTGGAATAATGAAGCCTATCAAATTGTACGGACATAAATGTCTCAGTATAATAAAATTAATTTTCTGAAAAAAGAAAATAGCAATGCATATGTTTCCTGAGAATCGTCTCCTGAGCTCTCTCTCTAATATCAACATGCCGCAAAATGCAAAGGGATATATTTGTAGATGGCTTTATATATATTTTCCTGGTTAGAGCTGGGCACAAGATGCCATTGACTTAAAATTCACAGCTTCTACCATTGGTCAAATATGAGTATTGATACGTATATAGCTTACCAAGAATCAGTACTGATTCTATCAGATTTGGGTTTTGGTTTCAAGTAATATTGAGAATAAAAGTGCGTCAATTAAAATCAATGGCCCCCATGTTATTCTATGATGGATCAGGCGAAGTTTCTAGTTTACCCAGAGTACTGGTCAAGTAAATTAGCATCCACTTTTTCAATTAACTTTGGTAATTAAAGGACGAAAACTTGATAATAAACAATTTCAAAACCAACAATTCGATAATAATTAAATTGAGTTCAAAATCAGTACTCTCTAATACTATAGACTATGACCCTATTTCACATAGTAAATAGATAAATACATTACATACGTACGTCTGTATTGTGGTTCCTAAACATCAAAACTTATAAAACGTACGTATAAACTCTAGGTCCTAAACAATATACTAGCTACCAATGTTCAATTAATAGGGTCTTAATTCCCAACAATGCGCGGAAACAAATTATTTCTAGTTATATCGGCAATAATCCGATATGCTGCTTCTGTAAGATGTACTGAATCAAAGAAAATATATTTAGATGGATCTGGGCATGTTGGGGCAAGTTGATTGCATAATGGACCCGCCTCTGCAAGCCCTGTCCCACAGCATCCTTCAAGTGTTACATCAAAACCTTCACAAAAACACAAAAAATTATCCTAAGATCAGTCGTTATGTTAAACAAATACTAATGTTTTTAAAAAACTCTTAGTGATCTGAAAAATGGAAAGAAAAAAAAAATTGAAAGAATACCGTAGTTATTTGGATTCTGGATCATATCCATGATGGGGCTGTAAATATCGGCATATACGATCCTGGAACCTTGAAGTTTAGATTGCCAACTTGAGGTAAGGGTCTCCAGCTGTTGATTATAAGCCTGAGAGTCTATGTTCTGATTGTCGACACATGATCGTTGGAGAAAGTTTGAGCCAATTGGTAGGACGCTGCCTACTGTCACTTGGGCAGGTACACAGCCAAGTGGGGGAAGACCAGCCACTGCAATCCTCCGTGCTCCTGTTTTATAGAGATTCTGCATGAATAATACATATTTTAAAAAATGAGTTTTGGTACAGAACAGCCATATTTTAACACACCAGCCAGCTTGTAGACGATGTGGAGTTATCCAAGTAAAACAAAACAATTAAGTCCCGAACACTTCATTCCAACTTTGAAACTGAATAATTATTTAAAAAAAAAATCCTGATTTTCTCAGTTGTTCTTTGTGTGGATTTTCCTTTTAGCTTTGAAAGGGTGTTCGGATAGAAGGAAGAAAAGAGGAGAAAGAAAGCTGCCCAATTAGAAAAGAAAGACAAATGAAAGTTTTAGAGTAGGGAACGACAACTCGAAAGTCTCTTTAAGTTTTTTTAGTGTTGGAGAGTTTATTATCCTTATAGCTTCTGCTCAAATGAATAGGCTATAGTGGGTCACGAAAAGTGATGATCAAACACTGGGTGCCCAAGGCGAGCAACAGATAGATCACTGTGCCATCATGGCAATTGTGGATCGAACGTTAAATTTTTTAAATTTCAAGTTTAATATCAAACCGTCGTCTTAAAAAAAACTTAATACTTCAAAATTAAAATTATGATAGTTTAGAAAGGTGCACATACCTCAATAAAACCGTACATGGTTTGTAACTGCATTTGGTGGTAATTTGGAAGTGAGTAGTCAACTGCCCTTGTAGGTATATCGTAATAGTTGAACAGCATATCATTGCTTCCAATACTGATTAAAAACAAAGCGTTTTCAACAATTCTACCAACCTCTTCTTGTCCAACAACACTCTCCATTCTTTGTAATGCTTCGTAAAAATTATTCAACTGAGTGGAAAGATCCAAAGCTTGTGTTATAACTACTGTCTGCGGGTCCAAACCCGAACCGGCCGATGCAAAGCTAACGCCAGAAAGCAAGTCTGCGTTGGTCACTGAATTGTCCAAGTAAGCCGGCAAGAGTTCCTTGATATTCAAGGAAGAAATCAAAAAGTCTGTGACTAATTTTCCATCGCAGAACCTTCCAGTGGGGACTTGGCCGGGGAAGTCTATGCCATAGGGCGGGTGGTCACTGCGAAATAACGTATTGATGTGGTTGTTGTTGCCTGGATCAATGGTTGAATCTCCAAAGGCGAAGATTGCTGAAACCTTAGCATTTTGAGAAGCTGTGAATGGAATTAGCAGAGAAATCAACGAAGCAATCAAGAAGATTGTAAAGAATATGACATTCCTAGGCGCCATTGTGATTCTTGGCATGCAATACTATGATCAGAATTGATAGATTGAATAACTAGTGATGAAAAAAAGAAAGCGAAGGGATGTATTTATAGGCAACTAATCCTTTTCGTATTAGACATTGGTTTTCAGTAATCGAGTTTAAGTTAAAAACTATTTTCAAACCGTGTGAAACTCTAAGACCTGAGCAGTCCGATAATGAATCGGACGATAGATGATAATGAACTACTAAATACTACAAAGATTCGAACTCCTCTGTCGGTCACTCACTCCAAGTCCGGGATCTATCCAATCTAGAAGATACTGATTTATCTCATACACCAGCAGCAACCACTTCGGGTAATTTAACTGGTATAAGTGACTATAACAAATCCCGGCCAGTCTGCTATATCTCCTGATATATAGGAACTATAACAGCTGTAGATAAAATTTTTAATGCTATTTTATCACATTCAATGTAAATCATGTTATATATTAAAAATAATTAATATATAAACATTGGTATATAATTAATTATTATATTTGTAATTGAAAATAATTATTTTATTAAAAATAATTAATCGTAAATAAACATTTTTTTTTAATAATGACATTAACTTTAATTTTCATTTTGGTACGAGGACGTACACTTTATATAATGAACTTGGACAAACCGTTTGAAATTCAATCTTGAGTATTCAAGCATAGTTTAAAAAGGTGATGTCGAATACTGAACCGTTTGAAATTCTTCAGTCATGAAATGATCTGAATAACCATTATGATATGCTTAATTAATTTCATTCGTTTGGTTAACCCCATAAATTCGGTAAAAAAACTTCGTTTTTAATTAGGATTAAATGAGAATAATAATGTCTTAAGAATTTCAAACCGTGTGAAACTCAATTAATTAGAATTTTTCACGGATAACTAAAGCATACTTAAGAAAAAGAAAAAGAAAAAGTGATGTAAAAAGTATGAAATTCTTGAATTTCAAAATAATTTTATAAATTATCATACATAATTAAAAATCAATTTCAAACTTTTCGTTATCTTAACATGTGCATTGATCAACAACAACATGTGCATTGATCAACAACCGCTTCAAGCCTTCATTTATTTGTTTGACCTCAAAATTAGTACAGCAATTGAAATATATAGCTTACAAAAATTAGTTTCGTCAATCTTTTATTTAAAAAAAATGAGAGGATAAGACCCGTAGACTGTAGTTTCATTATGACTTTGGGCAATTGAAGTAATGATGCATTGCTATCGTAATCCTAAATCGAGATTTGGGTTGGGTCCCGGTCCCCGGAGAAGAAAAAGGCCCACCAGTCCCCTAACCTTCTTGAAATATGGCAAATAATAAAAAAGCTAAAATTACCACTATTTGAGTCCCGCTAGTCTGCTCTTTTTTTTTTTTTTTCTTTTAACTTAATGATTAAAAAAATATTATTTAATAATTTAATAATTTTTTTATTTTTTTAAAAATATTGAAAAGTATTAAAAAAAATGATTAAAAAAAAAAACTAACAGGACCCGAAACGGATCCCAAATAGCGAGGGTTGTAACAGCCCCCTAGTCGAAATACCATTTTACTGCTACAATTGCAAATCCAAAAGAATGGTAAACTAATTTTATTCAAAAAGAGGGAATTGGCAACGTTACATTAGGTCCAGAATATTATGCCCTTAAAATAGACAAATTTAATGATTCAAACATAAAATAACGACAGATTCATGCCACTTCGACGTCATCTCCGCAACTCCTGAATAATTTTGTGACTATAAATCAATAGTGTACAGAATTAACGGCACTCATAAAGGAAAATATCCGCGATTGGTCTTTCTGAATGCCATCTGAAGCACAAATGCCACTACTAACATCAATCCCTCGAGGTTGGAGGGTACAAAGAGCTTCACAGACATTCTCAGGGTTGATCCCACCAGCCAAAAGCCACCCGTGTTTACTTCTAATCATTGGTAGCTTGAACTGAGCCCAATTGAAACCTTTACCACTTCAGACATTTGTCACAATCAAGCAAACCAAAACGAGTTTTATTATAATATATTCTTGCACATAAATAAAGACAAAAAATGACATTTGCCTATTTTAACTTGCTGAGAAGTAGACCTGCTAATCAAGTAGAGGGTCAGAACAGCGTACAAAATCTCTTTGGCCTGTGTAACACGTGTGGAAGGATGATGGAAAGATGTGGGCTTGGGTGTTACACGTATTGGGCCTATGGGCTGACTTAGCCCACTTATATGTTTAGGCTTTAGTAGTTAGTATAAATAAGTCTAGATGGCTTTGTAAGAAGGATCCTGACAATTAATGAATAATATTTTCCTTTCTAAACTCTCTCTTTCTTGGAGGCTAGGTCACCCTCGAATCTGACCAATTTCCTTATATGTTTTCTTATATTTTCTTGTTTTCCAAACACCAATTATCAGGCGTGTTACAGCCTGTAGGTGATTATGTATTCAATTTAACAAGTACGTTCATGATTATACTTTAAGCATCAAAATAGCCAAATCTCAAACATGTATATCTGTTAGTCAGTTACAGAACGGTCTAAAATATCATGATTTATAAACTAAATAAATTGTATGAGGTGATTCAATGTCTACACCTATATATACCTCCATATGATAACTGGCGCCAATCTATGAATCCACAAACAAACAAATGAACCACAATAATCAAACCACCTGAAGAGAAAATACTTTGTACCTGCCACCCCTTGCACTATCCACGAGAATCCAATCAACTAGAGAGCATTCTTCATCAGAGATATGGTTCAGAAGGTTTCCGTCTTCCTTTGCATGAAGAACATATATTACTTGTTTCTCTTGCAATATAATTGGAAAAGCTTCTCGAGAAGCATTTCCATGAAGCTGCGTCACCTCAAATCATTACCATATTAACCAACTATATCCAAGGTGATGGGGGCTCAGACAAATTTATACCTGCAAAAGTTCAAGGTTCGATGCATCAGATGCCCTTAATATCGTGTCTGCATCATCATCCACAAATACTCCAACAGGCTCTGCCCCATACTCCCTTGCAACTTTTGAAATCTCCTTGGCAACCGAAAGTGAAACAGAACGTTTAGAATTGGGCCAAATAATCATCCCAACAAAATCAGCACCAGCTTCGGCAACCATTGCAGCATCTTTAGCTGATGCAACCCCGCACATTTTAACTAAAGGCCTAGTGTTTTCATGTTTCTCGGGAGTGGAGGAGACTTTTTCCGACTGGGCAAACTTGCAAGTAAATTTGCCCTCTGGAGACGATCTGATTCTTGAAAAGTGTAGAATTTCCCTTTTTATTCCTGCACGTACAGTAGCGAAATAAACATAGATTCAACATTCATAAAGTCACCCAAACCAACAAATACTCATCTTGTACACGCATTCAAGCAAACAGTAGGAGTGAGGTTAGATTCTGGTCATTTTAATCATATGGTAAGAAGTGATCCAAAACGAGAAAATAAAAGAGTACCAGTGATTTGCCTTCGGTGGAAGTTCACAACTTTCGGTTGAAAGTGGCTTCCAATAGCTAGCTCTGCAAACATAATACTCTCTAGATCAATCTATCTCACCCACCTCCATTAAGAGCATGAAAAACAAAATGATAGAACAACTTGAAGGGTGAATTACTTCCTTCGGCCAAGAACAACGCTTTGAGGAAAATATAATATATCGCAAGAGTTTGCATAAAACTAAATTCTATCTTGGAAAACTTCGGTGAAACATAGGGAATTCAAGTGACCGAACGATAACATTTCAACGCGATCTTCGCGAGGAAACCCGCCGAGTAATTCAAGTGCAATGCGATCTTCGTGAGGAAATCCACCGAGTATGCTTACGAACAAAGTAAACGCAGAGAGAGAGAGAGAGCGAGAGAGACCTGTGAGCATATTGTTCTGGGGGTCAAACCCAACGGTTTCGAGGAGTTGCTGGTACGTCGCTCGAAGGTTGAAGATGAAAGGAGCGAAAATCGTCGATCTTTGTCTCAATGTATCAAATTGCACGAAGTGTGTCCACGTAACGGCGTAACCTAACCTGAAAGATCTAGTAGTCCCCAGGCCCAAGTTATATCGATTATGGGCTCCTTCGTCCTTCCTCGACCCAACCCAAAGGTCGGCCTGTACCAAAGCTATCCTTTTGGTACATTGGATTAGGCATTTGCAAATCAAAATTTGCATAATCTCACATCATTTTGCATTTGTTTATTCTACTCAAAACTTATTCCTACGTTAGATCATCTTTTAGTCAAAATAATAAAAAATATTATTATTTTTTCTTATTTTTTTTCATTAATAATAATAATAAAATAATATTTTTTTAATTTTTTTTTATAACTTATTTTTTTATTCCCACATGAGACACAAGTTGTAAGCACTGTGAAAGCCCCAGTTTACAAAAAAGAAAATGATATAAAAATAAGATTTAAAAAATAACCATTTTTCCAATTCAAACAAAATTTGCTGGATGAACTATAGCACAAACTAAAGTAAATTTAGGTATATTCCCAATTATTACAACAAGCTAACCAACCGCATCATATAAAAATTCATAATAGTTGAGGTCAAATAGCCTTCAGGGGTCAGGTAGTCTATGTCCGCATAATAAATTTCAACACATTTAGAACCATCCGTAATAGGCTGGACAGCAACTAATATTTCCATTACAAAATATGTCATTAATATTCCTAACATTTCAGCCCATCAAAAAACTGGTAGTATATTGAACCAACAAACATTATGTTAAGGTGCATCATGCTGTTGTCTGTCATGCTTTGCAGCAAAAAATACCTTGCTAAAGAGATGCTTCCAGCAAATACCTTACCGGAAATTTACAGAGTCAAACAGCCCCTATAAAAACAAAGAAACTCAAACTACTTACTAAAGAGACCAAAGGTTATGCATTCATAGATTACACTACAAGAAAAAAAAAAGAGAGAGAGTCAAACAAACGCATGTACTTGCTAAAGAGACCAAAGGTATACTGCATCAGGATTGCTACAAAATATATATATATCCTCGCTAAAGAGACCAAAGCTAGGTATGATGTGAAGAGAAGAAATCCCTAAATAAAGGCATATACTGCCCCTACACTTTAAACCAAGAGAAGAAATCTGTAAAATACTTATCCACATTGAGGTATGATGTGAAGACTAAATCTATTAAGGTGCCACAGCAGCAATACATACAGGTGGCTGTCCCACTCTTCCAATCTCTCCCTCATTATTTGATATCTAAGTCAAACTTAGATTTATGCAATTTAAATCTATGGTACTAAATTGCTAAGTCCTCATGAGACTAATTTTGAAACTTAGATACGGGTCTCACAAGGCTGCTGTTAGCAAAAAAAATTGCTGAGTCCTCATGAGACTCATTTTGAGAGATGAGATGTTTACTTTGTGTAGTAGTACTGTCTAAGTGAGAGATGAGATGTTTTTACAAAACAATGGTGTGACACCACAGCCTTGCTACTCGGTTAAACAATCTGAAAAGTTAAGTCTCTCAAACTATAGCCATATGCAGAGAAACCACCTGGAGGCAACAGTCTGGAAAGAGTCCTCAAAATAATGGTGTGATACCACAGTCTTGATACTTTGATACAACAGATGATCAAAAAGAGTCTGGAAAAAAAATATGAGAAGTGATGTGCCAGGGCGATGACCCTTAATCCTTATATACTTCTTCTATCGAAAATGTGTCAACTTCATCTCAAATATAATTTCTGAATTTTGAGCAGCTCAGGTTACCATTATTTTTTATGTTTACAACCCTCACTGAAATCAAAATCTGTTTTGACACAAATTCCATCATAAGTGGAGATTGGATAGTACACATTTTATTTTAATCAATTATTACTCTAAATATATATGAAGTTTGGCATGTCAACAATCAGCAGAAACAATTAGCATTTTGGACGTGCATATCCCACAAAAACTAGTTCCCATTTTCCCACATTTTCTCAGCAACCAACAGAGACAAGTACAAAACTAGTTCCCAAAAAAAAAAAAAAAAAAGGAATTGCAAACCTCAAGCCAAGGCTCCGCGATGATGCGATCGTGAATGATGCGATGAAGCTCTGCGATTCGGACCTTCTTTCCCTTTTGGACCCGTCGAGCTCCACGATGAAGCTCCTCGAGCTCCGGTACCACGCTTAAACTAGGGCTTCCACTGATTCTCGAGTATACAGGCTCTTGTTCTTGGAGACACACTACGGTTAGGGTTTTCGAGAAGAGAGGCTAGAGGATAACGAAATCGCAGGAGAGAAAGAGAGAAGAAATGGAAAGAAAAAGGGAGAAATGGAGGGAACGAACGAGGGAGAGAAAGAGGAGCAATTGTAGAGAGAAATAATTTTTTATTAATTTGGTCTACCTACATTGACACTTAAATTTGAAAATTAGATATACATATGCAAACCCTCTATTAAATTTGCAAATGTCAAATCTAATGAGAGTCTTCTTATATCCTTACTTATCAAAGATGACGTTTTGAGTTTTAACCCATGCCATTTGGATTATTTTTATATCTTTTCACCCAATTCTATAATAACTACTCAAAATATATTATATAATAACTACTCAAAATATATTAGTGTAGTATGAACGGTGAGTTGAAATAATATAAATTAAGATAAAAGTTAAAATTTTAAGTAAAATATTATTAAAATATATATATTTTTAATAATATTATTATTTTATATAAAAATAAAATGAAATAAAATAAAATAATTTTTTTATATCCAAATGAAGCATAATTCTCTCCAGTACTGATCGGAGTTATGGCATCATGATCAGTGTAGGGTAATCGCCCATATGGTGATTAAGAACATTTTTAATGGAGTAGTTATTTTTTATTTTTTAAATAGATTATTAAAAATTTATTTTTTATTTTAATTACTCACTTTTATAATATATTATTTACTAGCTAATCTTTTTTTTTATATCATCTATATATTCTTATTTTGTTCTTTTTAAATATTTTCTTTATTCTCTCGTATCTTTTAATATTTTTAATATTTCTCCATTTTCAATATCCATAATTCAAAACCTAGTTTCATACATAATTCAAAATTTAATTTATGAAATTAAGACTTAGAGTACGATCAGGAATTAAAAAAAAAATTATATATATATAGTGACAAAAATATATACAAAAAAAATCTCATCAATATGCATTAAATGGCATTAATAACAATGCTCAGTAATTGCCACCCAGACCAGACCATAGTCATCATCTTCCTTCAAACTCTCTCCTAATCCAGTGCCACCCAGATCAGACCAAATCCCTATATCCTTTTCTCTCGTTTCATTTCTCATAGTATGTGTTTTTCTAAAGCAAGACGAAGAACAACAATTTCTGACGTTGCATGGGAATGAAAGAGAAAGGGGCCCGAACGCAAATAGAGAACGACGAGGTGGTACACAGAGGTAAGAAAAATAATAAAATATTTTTACTTTTAAGAACAGTATTCTACTGCATGTAGGGAAATTACTGTTTATCCCTTAAAAAAAAATTTATTTGAATTATTTCATTAGAATAGCTTTTAGACGTGTTTTTTATTTTCATATTTGATAGTAAAAGATTGTTTAACTGCTCTAAAATCTTGCCACTAGATTGCCTCCAGCCACCCATGATGGCACAATCACCCATATAATTTTTTTACAAAATAATAAATTGACACGTGGTCCTAGAGATGGCTAGCTGGGTCCCGCACTTCACTACCTCATTATCATCTACCCTTCCTACATTTCCCTGCATGACGACGCATGACGAGATCAGAAATTTAAAAACTACATAATAGATAACTTTTATTTGGGAAATACTAGCCGACTGCAGAAGCAATTTCCTAGAAAAAAAATTTCAAATTAATCACAGCTCTTTGAAATACCCAAATAAATATTTCAATAAAAAAAAAAATTATCTCAACCACCTTTTAAAAATCAGATACTTCGAAATGCTTGGCTTAGGACAAAAAACCTAAGTTTGTCTTTACTAATGAATTCAACCTCTAAAGAAATTCGTAGAAGCTTTTTTTACTTTACAAGTACCTTCAAGATTTGAGAGGAACTCAATATTTGATATCTTCGCAGTGATGGCCCTAGGATTTTCTCGCTGAAAAAATCACTTAGTTCAATTTCTCAAGCATCAAAGTTTGTCACGGAGTATTTCAATGAATTCAAAACCCTATGGGACAAATACATTAGCTACCGCCCAATTCCAATTTGTCGTTGTGAAAATCTTGAAAAATGTTTTTGTGAAATTCTAAAGAATCTAGTTGAGCACCAACAATCTGATTATGTAATGAAATTCTTGGTTGGTTTGCATAATTCTTATTTAGCATTGCTTAGTCAATTGCTTCTTCAAACTCCATTATCTTTGATGAGTAAGGTCTTTTCTTTATTATTGCAAGAAGAAAGCTAAAGGTCACTCACCAATATTGTTGGCATTTCTCTTGACTCTCATGCTATGTTTGCAACACAATCTCAGAGGTAAAATTCAACAAATGCTATCAAATTTCAAAAACCAAGAGGCAAAACAGATGCAATAAGTTCCCATTGTAGATATTCTGGTCACTTAGTAGATAAGTGCTTCCAACTCATTGGCTATCCCCCTCGCTGGAAGGGTCCTCGAGGCAAAAGATTCATTTCTACTCAACCTGGAAATGGAACTTCATGATTACCCATTGCAAACAATATTTCATTTTTGGAGTAGGATGCAAGTAATCCCAATACTATTTTCTCTCAAGAGCAAATTCAAAATTTAATCTCTCTTGCCAATAGCTTGTTAAAATCAAACATCAACTCCACTCCAGTTGCTAGTATTGTAACAACTCAAGGTATTTCTTTCACCTGTAATACATCATTTAGTTCAAAGAATACTTTTACTAGGATTTTGGATATCGGGGCAACAGATCATATGATCTGCTATCTTGATCTTTTTACCTCCATAAAAATGCCCATTGAACCTTGCAAAGTCCACCTTCCAAATGGCCAATTCGTTCCAGATGGATTTACTAGAAATGTTATTTTCTCACCTGATATAATATTGTATGATGTACTTTATGTTCCTGCATTCAATATCAATCTTATTTCTACTTTAAGATTGACAAAAGATAACTCATTTGATCTGTTCTTCTTCTAATCCAAATGTGTTTTGCAGGATCTCAACAAATGGAAGATGATTGGTCTTGCTGAAGTCAAGTCAAGTTTATACCACTTACAACACACACCTGCTGCAACAAAAATTGAGAAGTCTAATTCAATCAATGTACCTTCTATTTCAATTTTTGCTAAAACTTGTAATGCCACTTCTGATATATGGCATCTTAGGTTAGGACATCTTCCAAATTCTAGAATAAAAGTCATCAATTCATTTGATTTTTTTGTAATAGTTTTAAATAATCATATATGTGAAGTATGTCCATTAGCTCAGCAAAAGAAACTTCCTTTCTTTGTATCAACTACTCATTTGAATAAAATTTTTCAGTTGGTGCACTTTGACATTTGGCTATTCCTATTTCCTTATTGTTGTGGATGATTATTCAAAATTTACTTGGTTATATCTTATGAAATCTAAATCAGATACTTGATTTCTAATTAACAATTTCATTTCATATGTTCAAAATCAATTCAATACACAAGAGAGTTCAATATGCCAGATTTTTATAAAAAAATATGGCATCATAAATCAATCTTCTTGTGTAGAAACTCCTCAACAGAATGACAGAGTTGAAAAAAAGCATCAATATCTACTTAATGTTGTATTTTATTTCAATCCAAACTGCCCTTAACATACTGGTCTGACTGTGTGTTAACTGCTACACATATAATCAATAGAACTCCCTCATTAATTCTTAACAATCAAACACTATATTCTCTGCTGTTTCAAATTTCACCAAACTACAATTACTTTAAAGTGTTTGGTTGCTTATGTTTTGTAAATACTCTTACCAATAATCGAGGTAAATTCTATCCTAGAGCTGTCAAATGTATTTTTCTAGGCTATCCACCTAACATTAAAGGATGCAAAGTTCTAGACTTAAACACTCTAAAAACATTTGTATCCAGAAATGTTACTTTCCATGAATCAATTTTTCCATCTATTCCTAATAATGATCATACACCTTATGTTTTTCCAAATTTTCCTCAAGTGTTTGATCATACAACACCAAATATAGAACCAAATAATTCTTCTCACAATTCTGATGTCATAGACTTTATCCTAGTCAATTCTAATACTTCACATACTGACATTACAAATCTAAGAAGGCTTGAAAGAATTAGACATCCTCCCACTTATTTGCAGGATAATTATTGTGGCAACCTGACTCATGAACATTCAGCTGCACAATCATCTCCTAGTTGTTTTTCTGGTAAGCCTTACTCAATCTTTTCCTTTCTTTCTAATTCCAAATTGTCGTACAAACACAAAACTCTTGTATTTGTTGTTTCCACCATATCTGAACTCAAAACTTTTAAACAAGCAATTTCTCAACCTGAATAGAAACATGCTATTGCAGAAGAAATAAAGACTCTTGAAATTAACAAAACTTGGGATCTTGTCATCTTACCTCCAAACAAAATTTCCATAGGATGTAAATGGGTTTATCGGGTTAAGTTCAAAACTAATGGTAGTGTTGAGAGATACAAAACTAGATTAGTAGTAAGGGATATACTCAACAAGAGGGATTAGATTTTTTTGATACCTACTCTTCTGTAGCTAAAATGACAATAGTTAGAGTGTTGTTAGCTATGGCAGCAATAAAGGGTTGGTATTTACATTAACTTGATGTAAATAATACTTTCTTGTATGAAGACTTAAATGAGGAAGTTTATATGCAATTACTACCTAGTTTTGCTTCTCCTAATGATCCATGAGTTTGCAAACTTAACATGAGTTTGTACGTATTAAAACAGGCATCAAGACAATGGTTCTCAAAACTGTCAACCTCATTAATTCAATTTAGGTTTATTCGGGGTAAATCAGATTCTTCACTCTTCACTAAGAAGACTTCAAACAGTTTCATGGTTCTGTTAATCTATGTTGATGATGTAATCTTGGCATCCAATAATCTTGAGCAGATTGCTATTATCAAAAAGTATTTGCATGATTCATTCACTATTAAAGTCTTGGGTGAATTAAAATATTTTTTGGGGATTGAGGTAGCAAGATCAAAGAAATGTATTGTCTTATGTCAAAGGAAGTATGCTCTTGACATACTAGAAGATAGTGGATTCTCTGCTTCCAAACCAATGGCATTTCCTAAGGAATCAAACCTCAAGTTGAGTGATTCTAGTCTACCATTAACTGATACTGCTGTCTATAGGAGACTTGTGGGTCGACTTCTATAGCTAACAATTACTAGACCTGATCTAGCATACTCAGTTCAAGTTTTGAGTCAATTTATGGCTAATCCTAGTACATTACATCTTCAAATAGCTGAAAGAGTACTTAGGTACATTAAAGTTACACCTGGACAAGGTATTTTTTTAGCTGTAGCATCACCATTGCATTTAAAGGCATATTAAGACAGTGATTGGGGGGGTTACCCTTACTCAAGAAGAAGCATCACAAGTTTTACAGTGTTTTTTGATGACTCACTTATCTCTTGAAAATCAAATAAACAACCTACAGTGAGTAGGTCTTTTGCCGAGTAAGAATATAGAGCTTTAGCCTCTACCACATGTGAGCTCCAATGGCTGGTATATCTTCTCTCTGATCTACATATCTAGCACACCCAAGCTACTTTGCTTTATACAAACAATAAGTTAGCAGCTGCAATTGCTTCTAAGCTTGTCCACCATACAAAAACAAAACATATTCAGCTTGCTTGCCACCTTGTTCGAGAGAAATTACAAGAGGATCTCATCAACATATTACATATTTCTTCCAAGTATCAGATAGCAGAAATCCTCACTAAATCTTTCGAATCTTTAAATTTTCATTACCTCATTCGCAAAATAGAAATGATAAATACTCATTTTCGTCTTGAGGGAGGTGTTGGAATATAGACGACCATATCAAATAATTGAAAAGGAAATCCCGAGAAGCCAACAAGGGATTTTATTAACTTCTAAACCAGTTTGATGGTTGGATTAGTTAGCCTCAGAATAACTTACTTTATTGTATCTTAAGTAGTATAAATAGGATACTTTGTACAATTTTATTTTTCAAGTCATTACATTCGGTTAATAAGAAGAAGCATAGTTCTCTCCTTCACATCCCTTGTTTTTCAATTCATAGTTCTTAGCAATTTTACACAAGCAAAATATTCACTCTCCTCTCTTCCTTTTTTTTTTTTTATTAATGTCCCATTCGACGTAATAATAAGTATCTAATCCAAAGATATGAAAAATCTCCTTTTTCCCATCTTAGCAAAGTTAGCGATGACAATCGATGGAACAATTTATTTATGTATAGTCTAAAGCAGATGTTGGGTGGGTATCGCACTTGTTTGAGTTGAAACTTAAAACTGAGTGGCACAAGTAGAAGGGGGAGAGAAGCCCGAAAGAAACTACTTTTTAATTGCAAACCAGATTTTTCTTTTATTATTGGTAGCGAATTAACCCTCGTGGGCGGCTCAATTATAGACCCGGCTTACGCTTTACACAGATACTTTCTGTTTAAGAAAGACAGAAGCCTAAAAGGTTGGACCCCACGCGCATAATGCTGCACCTTCACTGGCACTCGGACGCTCCAACTGTCCACCAATCCAAATAATATTCATTCAGCTTTTCCACCATCTTAATGGCGGTGGCCCCCCAATAATAGCAATAACATATTGACTATTGGGATAAGCCAATTGGCCCAAATGATAATGTTATTTTGAGGTAAACAACGTTCAAGTAATCTTTATTGTCCCTTTCAAAAATAAAGTAATATTTATTGTCTTATTGCATATTTTTGTGCGAGTACTTTTATTAAAAGAGGAACTCTAGTTGCTTACCGGTATCCAAAAAATCGGGAGATAAATATCAATTTTGATGAATACTCTGATTTATTATATAAAAATAATTTTATAAATTAATATAATTTAATATAACTTTTTAAATTATAAATTATTTTTATTATAAAATAAATCTAACGAATTAAATAAATCCACGTCAATTTATTAATTACAACATACTTTCCTCTACGCTTTTCAAGAGTTTACCATTTGACCTAATTATCGCTAATGTTTGATTATCTTGGTGGGTGGCCTAAATATCATGATGCAGTTTTAACTTTTAGCGTTGTGTAAATGGAGATTAGTTCAGTTATAATTAAAAGACAAATAAATGTTTAAGTCTACACAAAAATCTTATATAATAAAATTTGTAACTTAAACGTTGTTTAATGTGGTCTATTAAATTATAAAATTTAATTTCTTTTATTATAAAATATATCCGAAATTATTCAGTTTGTAAACTTGTTTGTGTAAAATCTCAAATATACTTTTCGATTTCAAAACAATCCTCAAGTGCGGTCCAAAGAGGAAGACCTGTTAGTTGGCTTCAAATGTGTGTGTGTGTTTGAAACTAACTTTGGCCATCAGTTGCCACTAAAGTTCAATCAAGAATTTGCACTTGGAAGTGCAGCAAGCGAAGAGCTATTATTTGCTTTCAATATAATAAAACCCTCCTTTCCTTCATATAGAGGCCGGAAGAGCAGCATAAAGCTCTAAAGAAACGCATTCGTATTACTATGGAACTTCCTATGAAATTAAAAACCAAATAAAGCACAAAGAATGTTGAGATTTTTCCCAGAAATAAAAGCTAGTTCTTTGCCACTGATTTCGTATATCGTTTCCATACTAATAAGTAAAATCCAGGAGTAAAGGAAAATAGGATTACACCAATATCTTATATTAAAAAAATTACCACCTTTGCTCCAAATTCGAACTAATCTCTGCAGGAACTAGCTCTTCCTGCACAAATTTCCAGGCCTTGGTTGGCCTAAACTTTGTTCTCTATCACCACGTCTCCAAATTCTAAATACAATTATTGCATACTTAATGACAAATAAAAATTTAAAGAATATCAAACTTTGTCATATAACCTAGTGGTAAATTAGGCAGATATGTTGCTTATGCCACCATCTGCTCCTGCTCTCTGTACAACTGCTCCAGCCAAGGAGGAAGAATCTCACTCCCATTACCATGATTATACTGCACCTTCTTTGTGCCAAAATGCCCCGAGCTCTCGTGAGAAACATCCTTAACCAAGGAATTAACCCAAGAGACATCAGGCTCATTAACTCCAGATTGCATTGAGGTTGTTGTAGCCACATTGTTGTCACGGAACCGAAACGAAGCAGACTTCTTGAGCTTGTTCAACTCATCTCCTTGAATGCCCCAATCCAATTTCCCATCAGGTGAGCCCCAATCTGAACGATTAGAGGGCATCATTGATGCAGAGTTGCCAGCGGCAGTTAGGCCAGGTCGATGAGCTCCACGATCAATGAAACTCTGGCTTCGCTTTGCAAAGGATGCAGACCTGGAATTCATCACTGCTGCCGCAACTGCAGCAGATGAGTCAAACCCAAAGGATGAGGGTTTTCTTGCTGGGGAGGAAGAGAGGTTGCTTGGATAACTTGAACGAAGTTGGTTCATGTTCTGGCGCATCTGAAGCCCATTTGAAGATTGTAACTGGGTGGGTGTTGTGGGTTTTAGGGAAAGCCCTTGCAGCTGGGACAACATAGAAGAATCAAGAGATCCAAAAATATCATCAAGGTTAGAAGGTTTCAAATCTCCAATCCTATTGTATTCCTTATTCCAGTAGGATGGGGATTGGGATGGGGATGAGAGACGGGTTATCTCGTCAATCAAATGCTGCTGCTGGCTAGCATGACTTTCTAGGCCAAGCAATTCCATCTCCAAATCTAGATCTCTAGCACTCAAAGCAGTCTTTAGCCGGCTGCCAGGGAGTTGCAATGCAGGTGGAGTGTTGTTAAGCTTGTTTTGCCACAAGTTCCCACTCTTGGGAGATGAGGCGGATGCCAGAGGAGACATGGGCGGTGTTGAAGTAGCAGGCATCGGCATAGATGACGAACTGAGAGCCAATGGGCTCATCACTGTCATGTCCAGTCCACCAGCCGAATGAGATTTAGGTGAAGGCATGGCTGAACCTGTGGAAGCATACACGGGGCGCAATTCCTCGGCCTTGTGAGCAAAGAAGCAGACTTTTCGTGCACACCCAGTCTCGTCCTTGCAAATTCGGGTTCGATATTGGGCAGGATGAAGCCAGGACTCAAAAACACCATGTGCATACTCACAGGCATCCCCCTTTTGGCATGTGCCTTTCCGAAACTCCGGGCATGGAACACAGCTATAGGGATACTTCCGTGGGTCTCTTCTCCTAGCATTCTCCCCAGGATGGACAAAAGGGCACTCAGTCCAGTCATGGGAGTATGCCCTTGAGCAAGGTTTCACCTTAAAAGTATACATCCTAAACTCATCAGTCCCATATATCCCGTTATTTATGTCGGGCAATGATACATCGATAGGGTATTCTTTCTTCTCAGTTCCTTCTTTCAAGAGCTGAGGCGTTGCTATCTTCTGCTGATCTTCCTCTTGGGTTGTGAATTGATCACTTTCCCCAATTGAAACACCGCCTTTAAGCAGCAACTCAATTGCCTTCCGACTTGAATTGGACGGTGACCTCAACGCAGGGCCAATCAAGTCAATAGGCTTATTTCCATTAGCAGTAACACAAGTAGCATCCGCACATGCATCAAGCAAGAGCTTAATAATCCCAACTGAGGAATTGGTACCACCAGCAACGGCACAATGGAGTGCAGTGACTCCATCTGAACCACATACCCTATTGACATCAACCTTACCTGTCTCAATCACATACTTCAAAACCTTAACGCTACCAAACATGGCAGCAATCATAAGTGGTGTCCTCTTTTCGAAAGCCATCTTCTTCGACCCAATTCTTCTACCATACCAAAAGCTTGCCTCGTTGAAGTCAAGACCCTTCTCTTCTACTTCACTCCTGAAGGCCTCGAGATCATCCATGGCAGACAATTCAAGCAAAACCGAGCAATCACAGAAAAACCCATCGCTCTGTTTCTGAAATTCACCATCCATCCCGAAGCTTGAGGAGGAAAGTCTACTCTTTGAACCACTGCACATATCCAGACACTGCAAATTCTGAAAAAAATAAAAAACAAAAGCAATTTAGAACTCCATTTTATTCGTTAAAAAAATCAATTAAACCAAAACCTAAACTATTCACAAACACAAGAAGGCATAATATTACAATTTATTAATGTCCATTCAAATCTTTAATGTCCCCCAACGATCTTAGTTATAACCAAACAGATAGAATAAACTCTCCAGAAGAAAAAATAAACTAAGAAGAAGAATCAAAAGCAGATTAACGAGGTTTTAGACTAATTAGCCGCGCTCCAAGTTCAACCAGCGACTAGGGTTAGGAGATAATACTCAATTTCAAGATCTCTAGAGAAAGGGAAAAAACTGGTAACTATAGCACAAGAACAAGATAACCGGTCCAAACAACCCAACCCAGAATCAAAATGCTACAGCTTTAGTCCAAAAACTCAAACCCCACAAATTTTCTGGAACCATCAAAACCAAAACTTTATTCCTTTACCCAAAAAAAAAAAAAAAAAAAAAAGAAAAGAAAAGAAGAAGAAGTAAACAGCATACCTTTGACTACTTTGTATGTTCTGGATGTAAACGAAGGAAGAGAATCGCGGATTTGCTTGTTAAGGATGCAAAAAATCGAGAAGTCCTCGATTGGTAATGTGAGATAAGGAGGGAGGAGGGGGTTACTCCTTTTATTGGATTCAAGATGGGTACCGACTCAAGAAGGAGGGAGGAAAGTGCGACTTTTCTTCTCCGCTCCTTCGTTGCTTTCATTTTCAGTCAAAGTCAAAGCTTTCAAAAGAGTGTGTAGTATTTCTTCGAAATGACACCCAAATGAAATTCAGATGCAAATGAAATTCAAAAAAACCTCCTTCAAATTGAATCTGACCGCGTAGAGGGGTTGTCCATGACGCGTGGTTGACACTCCTGAGTCGAATTCCTGGATGCACGCTCCAATATCTATATACATATAGAATCATAGATAGGATATAAAAAAAACAAAAACAAAAACAAAAACAAAAATGGTATTGAATACAACATCCCGTTAAACGAAACAATTTGGCAGGGACAGTGTCTTTTACTCTCTCTGAGCGAGAGTGGGCAAGAAGACGCACATAGTGAAGTTGGGTGGGCCCCACCGTGACCGGAGAAGGGAAAGCAGCCGTTCACGCGTACACATTCTATATCATATATGTTTGGGTGGGGTCACTGGGGTGCTCTGGGCTTGGGCTGTCTGAGACCACGTCGACAGCAAGACAGGATAATAGCTGACTCGCCCTTCCACTACGGAATTTGGAAGTTGCCTTGTTGGTATTATCACGAGGTATTGCTCCTACTGTATTATTTTGGATGACAGAGCGGATAAACGTTGTGCACAACTACAACGTTAACTCTTTTTTTTTTTTTGTGTGTGCCAAGCTAGATTCCATCTAATATTTACTGGCTGCATATGAGACTTACGTTGGTTTAAGGGACATACGGTTGGAATGACTGACAGTCACAACTGACCTTTAGATTATGTAGTGAGAAATTAAAGCTTTATATCAAATACTTTTTATCTAATTTCTATATAATTTATTTTTTTATTTTAATATTTATATTTAAATAAAATGATAGAAATAACAAATCATATGTTAATTAAGTAGAAGTATGCAGTGTAGGAATTTCTTTTAACATTTCACCCATTAAATATAAGAAGGTCCTTTTTTGACTGTTTTTTAAATTTAGGTTCGGTTTGTTTTGAGATACAAAATTAAAATCTTTAAATTTTTTTTAAATTTATTATTATATATTTTTAAATTTTTATATAAAATATAATAAAAAATTCAACTTTTCTAAATTTTAAAATCACTTTTTTAAATATTAAAATAAAATTAATATTAAAAAATATATTATAACAAGGTTTTTTTTTTAATTTTTATTTAATTTCATCTAATTTAAATATACGGACCTTAATTTTTGTCAACTTTTTTGGGTTTCTCAATCTTAACCAGTCATAACAGTTGTGTCAGAGTTCTGGACTATCCGATCGTCAGATTGTGCGGTCCATTTACAACAGCTGAACTTTGACCTCTTTACATGGCCTATTATGTGCGAGCGTTGGGCTTCTTGTGGGGATGGGTCAAGTTATAGCTCAAGGCCCTGCTTCTTTCTGGCCTTAGTTGTAGCCGATCACACTTCAGGTTTGGGTCAATATTGATCCGCCTTTATCTCGCTGGAGTTAGGGCCATGTGTAATCCAGAGTGCTGGAAACTAATGTCAAAACTCTGTCCCCGAGGGCATTTTCATCTGGGTCAGGCCCATGTCCACTAGTTGTTCCACTCTATTGGGCTCGTTATCATTGTGGGGATGGATTGATTTTTCTATTTTGAGTCTTGGGGAAAAAAGATTTCTTTCATCTTCCCTGAAAATCACATCAATACTATAAATTAAAGAAGTTGTACGAATAAGAATAACGTCAGATGCAGTTATGAGTGGTACAAATATTGTATATCTTTTTTAAAAAACGCTATTATTAAAAGGTTATTTTATTATTAAAAAATTAATTAATTAATTAATTTAAAATTTCATAGTTTTTTTTTTTTTTTTTGTTTCAAAACAAGTGTGTGACACCTACTTAGAATATGCTCAAAAAGTAATTTTTCTTTGGAATTTGTTGGTGCAAGGTTTTAATCAGGGCGATTATACGTTCTTCCTTCACGATTTCCTGTTGGAAGCAATATTTTAAATTATTTTCGAGTAGTACCACTCATGCGTCTGGTATTCACTTTTGAAGTACAGATCAACACGTACGTACAAACTGATTATGAACACCACGTCTTACAGTTGATACTATAATGAAAACGCCTATATAATTTTATAATAAAAATTAATCTAAAATTAATAATATGATCTCTTGATTCGTGACGTTTACTCCGCAAAGTGCGGGGAATTTTCAACCATGCATTGAGTAACACGTTGCCGTGAGTAGAGGTTCAAATAATGAATAATTCTGTACGCTCATGCAATATGAGTTTGGTACTTTAGATTCCTTTTCATTTAATTTGAATTATTCAATGAAAAACTCTCTCCAAATTCCAACCCTGCTTAATTCTAACTTTTATGCAGAAAACGTGCTCATTTCGTTGTCATTAATATTGTTGAGTGTTCCAACTTCAAATGTTGTCAACATCTAAACCTAAACGGGAAATTATAAGTTTCATGATGTCTGAAGTGCAGCACATGGTGATGGAGCTCAAGTTGTTGAGTCACCATCATGGCCTAGCTCAAGTGGTACAATGCAAGCAACAGTACTGCGCGCCTCATGATTCCACATCAGGATTCAGGCCCACGTATAAATTAAATTAGCTAGCTTGCTTTCGCCTTTCCGGCCCCCCTCAATACGATAGGAAAAAACAAATAGTGAATTATTTAGGACTAGTAGTGTTATAATAGTTAAACTCATGATGATGATCATTATGTACTCTAACTAGCTATTATTGTTTATCTCATATATATATATATAATGGGTACATCAATATGCATGCCTGCACCAATTAGAATTAATTAATATTGGTCCCAACCACCAGGCCGTGTGAAACGCAGACATAAGTCAGAACTGGTGTTTTTCTTTACTCCTCTCTCCCCCTTCTTTTATAATGACGTTTTTGTACGCTTGTTGTAAGCCAAACTGTTTTACAGATCACCCTATTAAAGAAATTAGACAACATGATAAAAAAGAATTTGAATTTCTTAGCACTTGCAGATGTGGTTATTATCCTATTTGAAGTGTGTATATATATATATATATCATGTCATGTATGTGTATATTATATATATATATATATAGGTTTCCAAACAACCAAACAAAATATACATATACATACATATATATATACATATACTATAGCTATAGGCCACTAGCAGCTAGCTCAAGTACTTATCCAATGAATGATGTATAGTCATAGCTTGAAAAGAAGATTTGGCTTAAAGTTTTTAACCATATTATATATAAATATATCACTATAAAAAAAATTGAATATTTATGACAGATTATTTATGATAAAAATGACTATTTATTACAAAAACAAACTCATTTTATTAGATAATAATTATTTTAGTAGAAAATAATTAGTTATAAATAAACAAATTTCTTATAATGTATATTCAAGCATTAAACGATTGTATGTATGAGAGTAATTTATCACGATGATCATGCATGTGGATTTAAGACCAGGAAAATATATATTTTCATTAATTTATAATTTGTGGCGCTAGACATCCTAATTTTTACAAAAATCTTATGTTCTAATTACATAATCATCATCAACTAGTAGTAGATATGCAGCATCAAACCATGACATATGATTTGATTTTGATAGATTCATTTAACCTGCAAGATTAATATGCAGAACCAGTCAAGATCTACCAATCAAACTCCACCAGACAGAAAGCTACTAGTCCTTGCGATGTAAATTATAGATCAAATTGGGAGATGAAGTGACAATTATAGATCAAATTGGGAGATGAAGCGACAAAAAGATTACAATTCGTTCGAAAAACAAAAGGTTATCCGAAAAAGATTAATTACCAATCAAACTCCATCTTGCAAGAATCTAGTTTCCTGCTCTTTCTCAAAAGAAAGATCAGAACAGATCAAGGGGGGGCAAAAGAGAGAAAAAAACCAACAAACAAAGAAAGAGAAAGAAACAAATAATCTTTATGGCTTCCCTCAGATTATTATTATCTAATTATGCACGTGCTGATATTATACTGAGTACGACATGGTGATGTTGACACTATATATATAATAGCCATTGAATTTGGGCAATCCTTCAACAGCTAGCCATTGAAAATAACCTAAAAGTATAACACGTGGGCCGACGGGATCGATGCTCATTGGCATATCATCATGTATATATATATATATATATGCATGCATGGCTGCTGGCTGGAGTACTAAGACAATCTAGGCTATTGGAACACCTCGCTCGATCCAATATTGTGCAGGTTTATGAATTTTTTATGCTAATACATTAAAATTATCTGCTGAGGTGGCAAGAGATCAATATTCACTCAAATTGAGAAGGCAGTTAATGGCAGTTGGTTGCTAATTATAATCATTTTTTTTTTCTAATGTGGCCAGGGATTTATATTTTATATATAGAAGTAGCTGGATAGTTAGAATATAATTAGGGATTCGTAAACAAAGTATCATGTGAAGGTCTGGATCCGCTTTAATATAATTTTGTAAAGTATTATACACCTTATACAGAACGGGGCCTAACTTTGTCACAAAGCTTAACTCTGCTTAAGGTACAACTCAATGGGTCCTTATGCATGCATGCATGTCACTGTTGATGTTGGCTTTATATGCAGATTATGATTATAAATAATCGCCATATATGCTCGCCACTTAATTCATCATTTGCGTCAAAGCTCCACTAGTCATGACCAATATATATATATATAGATATATCACAAATTTATAAGTAACCATGCATATTAATTAGCTGATATTTCCAACCGTCCTAATAGGGTATTAATTAAATTACAATCGATCTCCTCCCGTAGATGTCACGCTATGATAGTACTATCATTTATAACTAAAGCTACATGGTCTATACACTTTAAAGGGACTAATCACTAATATGATAGGAATCCTAGACGTATAAGAATATTATAAAGAGTAACTAAGAACTTCTTAGTGTCAAGTAATGCGAGATCCAAATAAAAGTGTCATCACATATACCCTATTACTTATCAAAATGCAGGAGTAGCATGCATATTAATTCCATGTTCGCTTTCTCTAATATTTTATCAATGCGGCCTGACACTTTTATTTTATGAGTAATCAAACATATATAATATAAATTATATAATTAGTTTTACAATTTTGTTTATAAAATGAACGATAATTGTATATCTAAATTCTATATATACACTACAAGAAAATTCAATATTCGTAAAAGATTATTTGTGACGAAAATTATTATTTATTGTGAAAATAGACTCATGATTTTGATAAAGAATAATAATTTTAACAGAGAATAATTGATCACGAATAAATAATTTTTTTGTAATGATATATATTGATGGACTGTAAAACTAGGAGTACTTATAAAAGATTATATCCCTGTTCATATATATAAGTATTATTTTCCTTTTGCACATTTAATACAATATAGAAATAGACAGTTTCGCTACCAATAGGACGTAAAGTTTAGATTTTTTAAGTTATAAGATCTTGATCTAGTTTGATTTATTAATATATATTCAAGTCGGACCCAGATGATCGATGATGATGTTGATCAGGCAGCGAACACTAAACATATATAAGTAAGACTAATTTTGTGGTTGTTATTTTATTTTATTTTTTGAAGAAATTTTTTTGTGGTTGTTAATATAAGCTTCACAATAACCTTTTCTTTTAATCCACTTTTTTCGTTGGTTATGGGTGTAAGTACGGAGTATCTTGCATTCATGTCCTTTATTTTAGGGTCCCGGCCAATAGATATCCTTTCAAAATAAATAAAGCTTGATAGAACGATATATGTTCCGATCCATCCCGTGGTTACCTGCATCTCACATGGCATGGCAAATTGACAACAGATTCTCGATCCCTCTTTTTTGTTTAAAAAATATAAAAGAAATAATGACGTGAATAGAGTATTCTTTTCAGTTAAAACTCAGGACGGATCAAATTTATGAAGTACCAAATAAAACTCAGGACGCTGGAGCTAATATGACCCATTATATAACAATGTTTATGTATAATATATAAACATATTATTAAAAAAAAAAACAGATATTTATAATTAATTATTTATAATAAAAATAATTATTTATGATAAAAATAAATATATTTATAATTAAAAATAATTATTTTATTAAAAATAATTGATCGTAAATATATATATATTTTTATAATGACATTAACTTTAATTTTCATTTTGGTATTGGGACGTACGTTTATTGACGTGATCTTACAAATACTAAATTAAATTAACGATCTAGGATTCTAGATCAATATTTTTGGTTGAAAATAATTTTCTGAAATTATTGAATAAGCTATCAAATCACCTTTTTAGTACCCTTCGGCATCCATGCACGATTACAATTTACAGCTAGCTAGAAACGTCTAGCATATCCATTATTTGTTTGAATGACTTTTCTGCACGTCATAGAATTAATTGTCACGTTGCACACATTTCTAACAGGACCAAAAACGTGAGTATATCATGTTTTGTTGATGTGATCATGATTACGTACCAATTCGGCAACTTAAATCAAGTGGCTTTAATTTGAAATTAAGCTTGTAACTTGAATATATATTATTAATTGTGGCTATCAAAATTCCGGCCTTAACATCATGCATTCATTCTGTTAATTACCCGTAAAGTAGTAGTTTGTGCAGATTTTGGGTGTGCGTTTACGTTATGTACGAGTCATTTTCTTAAAAGAAAATATGACGCATTTAAAGTTTGTATTGAATTTATACGCTTTAATTATTTATTTTATCTAACATTACTTTTTATTTACCTTAACCTAATTTATAAATGGATTGAATTTCCGTGCATTTCTCTAGCTAGTCAACACAATGAATATAAGATCCATTATATATATATATATAATTAGCTTGATGTGTAAGCACACTAGCGGCCTGGCCTATTTTTCTTTAATTCTTTTGTTCTTTTCAAGTATATAATTATTTTCGTTGGAACATTAAATCGATTTTTTCTTTTTTATTTAAAATATCGGACCTCTTATCTTATTCATTGATCCCATAATAATTTCCATGACTAATTAAAGAAAAAAAAAAAAAGAGACTATGATCACTCGTGGAACTCGTACTATTTGAATAGCTAATTGTTGGAATTTCAAACATGACCGATATATCATGCATATATGCAGGTATCATGAATCATGAGCTAGCGATTATACAAGTGATAGTAGGCCTGTTCATTCGGGTTGGGTACAACCCGACCCAATTTGAAATTTTAATATATTTCTTAATATTTTAATTTTTTTTTTTTCAAAAAGATTGAAGAAAGTTTTAAATTCGGGTTTCGGATTCCCAAATTCAGAACCCGGATGAACACCCCTAAGTGATAGTAGTACTACTAGTTGATGTAAACTGCATCTCGTTGACAAGGAGTGAAGATACTTTCCCTTCCGGCTTATTAATAATTAGGTCAATTATGTTTGATAAACCCTAAAACTCATCATGCGCGCGGAAGATCGAACTAGTGTTGCAAACGAATAGAGTTATTCGTAAACAATTTGAGTTCGATTCGTATAAACTCGATTCGAACTCGATTAATTTAATAAATTAGTTGTTTGATTATGACTACTAATATTGATTCAAATATTAAATCAGCTAAACTCGTATAATCTCGATTTGACTCGGTTTAGATTCGTAAAAAAAATTCGTATAAACTCAATTCGGCTCGTTTTAGGCTCGTAACAATACTCGTGATATTTCTATATACATATATATATTCTTATATATATATTTTTATTGTATATATTTATGTGTTATATATATCATTTTTAATATTTTGTATAAGTAATATATTTTATTACTTTATGTATAAGTAACATATTTTGTTTCTTTATAATAATAATATATTAAGTTCACAAAAAAATTATTGAATTAAATATATATAAAGAGTAAACAACTTGAATAATTACTCAACTCAATTCGTTTCAATTAGTGCTGATCGATCGTATTTAAAGAGTAAAAATAAATATCAATAAATAACTCGATTCGACTTAAATCCATCTTTAATTGGCTCGAACTTGACTCGATTCGGCAAACTCTTAGCTTGACTCGAACTAAAGTTATTTGAGTCTAGTTCGACTCAATTCAACTCAAACTCGTCTTTGATCGAATCATTTACAATCCTAGATCGAACAGTTAAGGAAAAACAAAACAATGTACAAAGTGCATACGTCATAAAATAAACACAGTCCTCGATTGTTAATTAGTCAATTTAAAACTCACATGGGTAAGAAACTCATGAAGATGATGTATTAGACAGATAAAATCTAGCCATGCAATTATTAAGCCGGCAGAATTTACATTCTTCAGCTATTTTGCAGTAATTAGAATAGAATGTATTATGGCTATAGCGTTGATGAGAATGGTATGAGATGCATGCATTGAACCCTCATTTGGTATAAACCTGGCCTGAAACTTGAAAATTACTCCTATTTTTTTTTTTAAGAACAGAGACACTAGCGTACCTGCAATTGTTTTAATAATAGCCTTCTCAAACTTGGGTAATTGTAAAATAAAAGAGAAATACAAAGTAATACCCGAATCTCTTTTTGCCACACTAATAATTTTTCTAGTAAGGTTACGTATAATCATAAAATATGTAAATATTATGTAAAAATTTTAAAAAATAGTAGTCTATTATTAAAATATTAATTTTTTCATATGCAATCCACATTTATTTATTTTTTTCAAAAAAATTATGCGACATTTATACGATCTACGACTACAAATATCATTTTTCTACTTTCGCTATATATATGTTGCACATCAAGATTTATAAACTTGTTAAAGTCAAATATATCCTCCCAAATATTCACAATATGCCTACAAACGGTTTTTTCTTATTTCTGTACCAATTAACTATCAACAAAGCATATATCAGACTCAAGAATGACACATAAAAATCAAACTGGTAAAACAAAGAGAGACTAGCTTTAACTGCGAGAATCTCGGCAAAAGCATATGTGCCAACCCCCAAATGAATATATGGAGAATCAATGTATAAACTGCACACAGTACTGATCTCAAATAATACCACCACATGAACCAACAAGCTCAGGGTTACCGTTTGAGGCCCCATCGATATAAAGTTTCATTCTCTCAATAGGGGAATTCAACCAGCGAATTAAACTAAAACTTTTTCAGTTTAATCTTCATCAGCAGTGGAATTCTCAAGAAACTGAAAATAGAAACACCATCCAACATTTTTATGCCCCTAGATGATTTAGTTCATGCAACCATTTCACAATTTTTCAAATAATGGAATTAAGAAGCATGCTTGATCATACCTTTATATATTATAATATTTGACTGGGTATCTTGCTAATCACAATTTCCAAAGTATTAAACAGGGGATTAATTGATCAGCAATTACATATATATCGATAGAAAACCAACCACTAAGTTAGCGATTTATCTGATCTCCATCCCAAATTAAGCTGAAAGATCTTACAGACACCAAAAATCTTTGAGAAGTGATGCCATACAGATGTAGCGCAAAATCACGATCATTGAAAATATGCAAATCAGACTGATCTACAGCCTCGCAGTCACAACTACACATATATAGAAATCAAGCTTATGCCACATTTTTTAACATGATTTATGTCCACACACATTGACGAGGATGTCGCTTCCAGCTAGCTGATTAATTAAGCATACGTTTGATCAGAAACCCAGGTTTCACAGGGTTTCGAGTCGGAGAGAGTCAAGACGTTACTCTTTAAAATGAAATTCCGCCGGAGCGGGTTTTTTGGTCGTACCCTAAAGTACTCCTATCGATCGTACAGTACGTACGTTTTTCAGATATTAATACCACGCATCGATCTCATGATAATGCGCCTCGAGGAAGCGATCGAGATTAAATCACTGCATAAATTCCATCATCGTTATTATCATTCATGTTGCTGCTGCTTCTGCAGTAAGCTAGTTTATAAAATACCCCCCTCTCTCTCTCTCACACCATTTGACTAATTACAACCCTCTCGATCATCTGGTTCTTTCACAACATGTTCAAAACATATTGGATTTTTTATTTGTTTAAACTAATTAGAACTTAAGGAGACTAAGTGACTCAATTATTTCAGATTATTAATTCCTAGACAAGCGTTATTGGTCTTGCTTTCTTAACCAGGGATCAGTAGTACGTAGTACTACAACGTCTACATGATGATATTACTTTTCCCAGCTTGCAGTTATATTTTGTGGGCTAGATATAGCATTATATGTTATATCCCGGCGGTCGGCAGTTGCAGTATATTCTTAATTATATCTCGATAAATATGCAGCCAAGTAATTTGTACCGCCGAAAGTACAATTTTCCTTTTTGAATACTGATTTTTGATATGGATAGAAAGAACTATATAATAAATTATGTAAATGATCAAGTTGTTCACGGCGCCGAAATGGGGACCAATATAATTAATATTCTTGTCATATTCAAGTGTTCAATATTAGACAAGATGATGATCAGTTATTTTCAAGAGTTTATCTCTGCGTGATTTCATGTATATATATATATATGCATCTTTCCTGAATATTTGTTTGGCCTGAGAAGTGTGAACGAACCCCAGCAAAGCCGCACAAACAACAAAAATCTATACATCCATATATACGAAAGTACAGACGTCGTACGTACTGTTTGGACAAACAAAAATCTCCACGACGTTCATTCGGCTCTCGCACGTACGGTCACCACTCCTCCCACACGCTTCAGAAAAACCCCCTTATATTTCACGTTTCTATTTCATGTCCATATCATCTCCACCTTGTCCCCAGCTCCTTTAACTACTACTCAATTCTCAAACGTCTATCGATCCCTCCCACATGCACCCAGTCAATATATCTCTCTGATCTCTCTCTCTCTCTGTGAAGTGCTTGGAATTCCTTTTTTTACTTGTTTGTTTTATGGATCGATCGAGACTTCTATATATTTTCGTTAACGCGGAAGCCAAACCTAGTTGTTAATTAAAACATCATGAATTGCCCTGTAGATTGGCCCGAGCCGATAGTTCGCGTCCAATCCTTGTCCGAAAGTGAAGTAGCAGTGATTCCAGACCGATACATCAAGCCGCCACTTGAAAGGCCAACCGCAGCTAAACATGAAACTGATGCTACCGATGTTAATATCCCAATCATCGATCTTCAAGGCTTGGACGGAGACGATGATCATCTTCGTGCCACCATACTTGGCCAAATATCTGAGGCTTGTCGAAACTGGGGCTTCTTCCAAATCCTCAACCATGGTGTTAATCCTCAACTACTTGACCGTGCCCGAGAGGTTTGGCGCGAGTTCTTTCACTTGCCAATGGAGTTAAAGCACGTTTATGCTAACTCACCGAAAACTTATGAAGGTTACGGTAGCCGACTTGGGGTTGAAAAAGGTGCCATTCTTGATTGGAGTGACTACTACTATCTGCACTACCTTCCATTATCGTTAAAGGATTGCAACAAATGGCCTGCCCTCCCGTCTGATTGCAGGTGCGATGTTTTTTTATTAATTCATTTATTTTTGTTCATAGAATAAACTTCTTTTTCTAGAGCTAGTATTAACGATCGAAGTTTGGCAAGAATTACTTTTGCGGGTTAGTTATGATGGTATTGGCTTCTTATTACTATAGGTCATTGTCGCTTTTACTAAACTTATATAATGGTCACGCATGGTGTCCCGGCCTATATCATACCCATGTCGGCTAGTAATTATTTTAACCTATATATATAAAACATAAATTAAAGATTGATATTCTGTTTGTTTATTTCTTTAATTTATAAGAATTATTATTGACTTGATGAGAATGGGTTTTTTAATTCAACTTTAGGGAAGTGCTGGATGAGTATGGGAGAGAACTAGTGAAGCTTTGTGGGAGATTAATGAAACTTTTGTCTGTAAACCTCGGATTGAAAGAGGATATTCTTCAAAACGCATTCGGCGGCCAAAATATTGGAGCCTGTCTAAGGGTGAACTTTTATCCAAAGTGTCCACAGCCTGACCTGACTCTTGGTTTGTCATCACACTCGGACCCAGGTGGCATGACGATGCTCCTTCCAGACCATCAAATTCCTGGCCTTCAAGTCCGTAGAGAAGACGAATGGATTACTGTCAAACCGGCTCCCCACGCTTTTATCGTCAATATTGGCGACCAAATTCAGGTGACTTATGCTTTTTTCCTTTCCCCCCCGCCTTCCTTCTAATTATCCAATATTATCTGTAAAAGCGATGTCAAGTAGTGTTTGGCTAAAAATCAAGAACATTCGCACATGGTATATATGGTCTTGTTCTATTGGGATGTTAATCTGTCGTCAATAATTTTTGGTCAAAGCATTAACTTCTAAAAAATATGTCACTAGCAAGGCCTTGTCTTTTTTTTTTTTTTTACCTTTTCTCTAATCTTGGTGATCAGAAGGAGTTCAAACCTCCCCGCCATCAATTATTAACTTAGGAAGCATGAAAATGTATACTTTGCTCATCTTTAGTGATCATAAATATATAAATCCACTCTCAACTATTATGTTATTAAATAATAACTATGTATGTGCCTACCGGCTCTTCTCTAAAAAAAAAAAAAAAAGTTAAGTTATTAAATGCAATATAATGTAACTAATTATATAAGTTAGTACGTAATTCTTATTTGAAGTTAGTAGCTAGAGTACTCTTTCATATTTTTTAGCACATACTTTGTTTCAATTTGTGCCTCTTTTCGTTTTTTAGTGCTCATCTTTCATGATTTATAATTCAAGATTCTATATTAATTAGTTTCCAGCGTGCATGCTTTCTTAGACCTTTCTTTGTGCATTGAATTTGGCCTTCGGGACCAACGTAAGTTCTGCGGTATTCGTTCAATTAACGACCAGTACTACTTATATTATTGCATGCTATTATTATGATTATTATTATTATTATTATTATTTTAGAGAAGAAGCTTTCAACAACAACAAAAATTGTTTTAAAGTCTTGTCAAAACGGTGTGATCTACATACACAATGGAATGGGTTAGTTAAAGATGATATATATTTTATGGAAGGGTGCGTAACGAATACAGAAACTTTAAAATAAGATCCGAATTAGTTTAATTATAAGTATTGAGGGACAATTGATCATAATTCGTAGGGAGAGAAATGTACTTATATAATTATCCCGTTTATAATTCACAATTGTATATAATTTCTCACACATATTTAATATTATTTCTCATCAGGGTGTCAAACTCACTCGACTCTTTTATAATTTACTCTGCCATTTAGCTGACGTGCTGCAAAATAATAAACTTGTGATCCCTTCTAATTTCTAATAATTAATTAGCTAGTTATTTCCTTTTCAATCTTAATAATGTCTAGTGCTTTATAATTAAGCAATGGCATGTTTTTAACATGTTTAAATCTGGGTCCTAGCTGGTAGATGCATGTGATTGATGATCATCACCCACTAGCTAGCTAGCCAACATACATATATATATATATATATATTTTAATATATAAGGTTTTATAGGTGTATCATATATATATTATATATGGACCAACAATAGTACCTTAATTAACATGTTCAAATTAATTCATGATGTATATAGTGTCGAGTAGTACTTCTTTGTTAATATATATATATATTCTTTAATTAACAAAACATGAATATTGTCATTGGCGTGCTAGCTCTTTTGTCGTCATTAATGGATGATCAGTATTTCGTCCGTTCATACGCACGTATATATAATGTTTTGATTGATGTTGATAATTAGGTTATAAGTAATGCAATGTACAAGAGCGTGGAGCATAGAGTGATTGTAAACGCGGAGAAAGAGCGGGTGTCCCTCGCTTTCTTCTACAATCCCAAGAGTGACATACCCATACAGCCAGCAAAGGAGCTTCTCGCACCGGATAAGCCTGCTTTATACGCACCCATGACATTCGATGAATATAGGCTTTTCATAAGAACGAGGGGTCCACGTGGCAAATCCCAAGTGGATTCACTCAAGTCTCGATCATGACATGATGATCATCAGTTTGATCAATTCCATTCAAATATTGTACATGCATCTTGTAAAGTAATACTAGTATATATATAATAATAATAATAATATAATATATATTCCTTTAAAAAAGAAAAGGGAAAAAAGGATGTCATCTCTGCACTATCATGGATTAGAACGAACATGCTAGCTAGCGGAATGGTACAGAATTAAAGTGAATTAGGATTTGATTGGTCTTCATCTGATTGGGGGGTTTTTTATCATGCATGCATGATCACGAATCAAAGGTCCTCATGAATAAAATTACTTGTCATCAACTATATATCATGATGGCTTGTACATTAATTAATAGTCGTGGGTACGTAATAAAATAATATGATTCCGGCCAATTGTAATTCAGATCAATGCTAAGAATGAGGTTGAACGGCGTGCTGGCCAGAGTACCACTCCACGTCACGACAAAGGCTGTACAATTATGAAGTATTTGTTTGATTACCATTTTCTCGAACGTCGAATTTGTCTAATTTTAATTATATATAGGTGATGATCATCATGTAATTAACACATGATTTTTTCAATTAATTTATTAATTAAGTGTTTTGAACAAGTGATCTCATCCACGATGGATGTTAATTACCAACGTGATCTCATCTATAAATTAATATATATATATATATTTATAGGCCGGGTCAATATTTCATATGAAAGGATATATGTGTGTATATATATATATAGTGTCAATATTGGACAAGATTATGAGCAATATTTATAAGCGATATATACACGCGGCACGACGGAATTTTGCATCATGCGCTATCACCTATAATATTGCAGATAGAGACCCATAATTTTATTTCTTAAAAATTGCGATTAGTGTAACGTAGTCAGGCCGATGGTCATGAGAATATATATATATGATTGAGTCATAGTAACGAAATTCGATCCACCTCCAAAATCGTGTTATTAGGCACAATTAGTGTGTCATCAGGCCACCATGACTTATGTTGTTTGTCTATAAATTAATGGCTAATATATATATATATATATGTTTTAATTGTAATTAATCAATATTTATATTAGCGAGCTAGCTAGAGTAGTAGAGCTACATGGTTATCCAAACAAAGGGATTAATATTGTATATATGGCTATATATATTATATATATATTCGATCACATTCAAATGTGATTTTCGAATAACTTCCTACTTAATTATTTGTTGCCGACTTATTCGTGCATATTAATATAATTGGCCGGAGCATTTTCTCTTTGTTGTTCTACTTTTTCAATACACAGCAATCTGCATCGATTTTTTAATTAAAAAGTAAAAAACATTAAGAATCTTGTCAAAAATATATGTAATACTAATTCATCTCCAAAATCAATCACAAGTTAATTGGTATTGTACACAATGGCCCTTTTCTTTATTATTAACCCTTAATTAGGATATTAAATCTAATATATCTAGCTCGTAATCATTGTTTCATAATGGAAGGTTATCACTTATAATATACTATTCAATATATCAACGTGTACTTGAGTCGAAGAACTATCGTGGTTTACATCACGGGAAGTGGTGCGCTTTATCCTCATTTGAAAGTTCAAAATTAAATTAAAATATTATTTTTTTAATATTATTATATATTTTAAAATTTGAAAAAGTTAAATTATTTATTATATTAAATATAAAAATTTTAAAAAATTATAATAATAAAATAAGATAATATATATATATATATATATTTTGGTTTAATATCGAATTTGGCTACTAAAAAGATGAAAAGACGTACAAGACTTTTTTTAAAAGAAAAAAACTAACAAAGACTGTTTCTAATATTGAAAAATAAGTAGACTTTTATTCCGCTGATCATGTGCTTTTATCCATTCATTTTATTTAATAGAAGATTCTCAAAGTAATTATAAATTCAATGAATGTAAGCCAAGTCGGCCTTTAACATTGATATATCATAATATTCAATTTGGAATGACCCAATCTTTGGTGGTTGTGAAAAGTTGATCATTGATGATGTACTGGGAAAGCCTTGGATTTTCATCAAAATCCAACAGAGGTAGTGTGCCGTTCTCTCACTTGTGATTTGTCGTATAGTTTAATTTCTCTATCCGCCCACTTGCCACGTAAAATACTATTCTCAATACTTTTTTCTTTCTAAAATGAGAAAACATAATAGAGTGGTGTTTAGGCTGCTGTCCAGCATTGATCGTGGGTGTGTTACGTGAGTCAAGTTTATCTTTTTACTTTTTTTTTTTTTTATAGTTTTTTTCATAATTTTTTTTATCATTTTAAAATATTTTTAATAAATATAAAAAAAATATAAATACATTAATGATTACTTTCTTAATCAGTAAATAAAATTAAAAATAAATAAATAAATCTATAAACAGTAAACAAGATAGAAGAAGGTAGCATTATTCAGCATAATATAATGCAAGAAAGTGATTCCTTCTAGTAGTCGCAGATATTTTTCATTTTCAAAAGAACCACAACCATTGAAGAGTTCCTGCCTGGCCGAAAGGTCTGAAGCCCAGCAGCCTCCAGAAACCCATTAAGACAATCAAGTACAAAGGTAGGAAATGCCAACCTACGGGCTACTGGAATTAAATAAAAAAATAAGAAAAAAAAAATCAACCTTTATTTTAAAAAGTTGGATAAATTTAAAATTCATATAAAAAAAACATTTTTTAGTAATAAATTTATTTTCTTAAAAAAAAAAAAAGCACGCAAAATTTACACTATCTTATAACTATATCTAACATTTGATCTCTTATACGAAATTGGATCTCTAATATTTAATTCATTTTCAAGTTCCTGTTTTAATGAACCGGTCAAGAAAGACTAGTCATCAAAGTCATATACGATAAATGAAGCAAGCAAGCCACGTCCACGACACCGGGGAGAAAATCTTTGTTAAGACTAATTCTGTTTGGATTGGCCCATTGGAAGCACTGTCTGATTTGGATTGGAAGATGAGATAAATTGAAATAAATTTAGTTTATTTTTTAATATTATTATTATTTTAAAATTTTAAAAAATGTGTATTAAAATTTGAAAAAACTGTATTAAAATTTATGTTTTGTATAAAAATTTAAAAAAGTATAATGATGAATTTAAGATAAATTAAGACAAACTCATCTCATCTATGAATCCAAACTGACCCTGCTCATCTCAACTCATATCAAAATCATTATTATACTTTTTCAAATTCTCATACAAAATATAATAAACAATTCAACTTTTTCAAATCTCAATTCAACTTTATTTCAAATTCTAAAACAATAATAATATTAAAAAATAATATTTTAATAATATTTTATTCAATCTTCAAAACTCATCTTAAATCATTTCATCTCATCTCCCAATCTAAACCGAACAAGTAAATGACATTGTTGCGCACTTTTGTCTGGACTACCAGAGTTGGCGGGGGAGTTGAAGAATCGGCGTATCTTAAGACGTTAATTTCGGTTTGGTGGTTGACGGAAACCGTCGGATACGTTTTTTTGTGGCGAGTGCGGGAGTAGGTCTTCTCCCACCACCCACGTACACTCCTGTTTTACCACACTGTATATGTCCTTTGACATTGGAGGAGGGAGTAATATTGCTTAACCACGAGGTACACGGGGAGTGTAATCCTCGAATCAGCCTCATAATTTGAAAAAAAAAAAAAATTGCAGCCTACAATACACAAATGCAGAAGAACAGAAAATAGGTTATAAAACTCATCAGCAGTCCTTGTATGTTTGCGGATATCATCCACAATTCCCATATACCTTATAAAAAGAGGTAAAAACAGTTTCTATATTACACAGAAACGTATAAAAGGCATATGCATCTCAGAGGTAAACGAGTTGAAGTTCAACAGATGCCTGAGAGTAGCTCTTATGGATAAACATTATAACACCCGATGCCGAACACATGTAATATCACAACAATATCTGTAACCTCAAACAAAGAGGTTAGCCCCTAGAACGCTTAACATTGGGATACTACTGCCTGCTCCTCTTGGTGCTGCAGGATGGGCATTTGTACTGCTTGATACTTTCGGCCCGGGCTGGAGTTATCTTCACACACTTCCCATGGAACCACCTCTCGCAGATATCACAACCAATCCAGAACTCATCAGCATTGTAATTTCCCCCACAGCTCCCACAAAGGGTTTCGCTGTGCTCATCTTCATCTTCTCCATAACTCTCATCAAGTAACTTTGGATTGCTTCTCATCTGCCCATCAATTGGCCTCTGCAAAGCACAGGTGTGTTACAAACCTAAGCATCTACGAGGGGCAGATGAAAAAAGAAACAATGAAAAACTTTATTTTAGAGTTCGTATCTCTGCCAGATAAAAGGAGAAAACAATTACACCTTTGCGTTATTCCGGGATTTTGTTCCACTATCCACACTGGGCTTGTCTTTTGTAGGCTTTCTCCCAGTTACGACTTCAAAGACAGTGGGAAGATCATTTATCAGGCTAAACAGACGCTTTCTGTTGAGTGAAATGCATAAAAAAAAAAAAAAAAGGAAGCTTAATTATGGTCCCATTACATATCAGGGTGGAAAAGAAGAAGCTTAAAATACAAAACAAATAGGCAATGGAGCAGCGAGACATTGTATAGCAGAGCAAATGACTGTTAGCAGCGGTGGCAGGGGTTCCACTCGCATCAGCTAAATGATTCTAAAAGCTGAAAGGAAACTGAATGAGAAAAAGAGAGTGGAAACGTATAAAATAGGCAGGAAGGGAGGTGTCAAAATTATGGTAAATTAGACAGACAATACAAACCCCTCAAATTTTTTTGAAGTTTTAAAATATACAACGCTACTCATATAGTTACATATAGTATCCAACACAACTTTTGACGATATCAACAAGGTAATGCCAACTTCCCATAGAAGTGCATGGTACAAATATGCTTCTGGTAGAGTGAGCCCCTGGCAGCTTCTTGAAATCATTACTTCAGCTGAATCTTCAAATAAACTTAATGAAGTACATATCCATGTCAATGTTATTTAACTTTTGATTCAAAAATCTAGCATTAAACTTACAAATGTAGTCCTATATTATTGGGAGTGTTTACTTGATTAAGTGTTATGAGCACGTATATTTGCCGGTAAATTCAAGCAATTAATCTTTGAAACCAAAATCCAAGTCCAAGGCCCAGTCTGGGCCAGATCCTTCAATCAAAGGAGAAAAAATGAAATAAGGAAACTTCTAAAACTTATGCACTGCCTTTTCCCCTCCTCTTCCTCCAAAGTTCCTAAAGAAATGAAAACCAAAAAAAAAAAGTAGTAAACAGGTAAAGGGTAGTAATTTTGGGTTGGCTATTAAAAAATATGCTTCAGTGTAAGGGCTTTTTCTTGATATATTCCAAATGACTTTAAGTCCTAGACCACTAAATTCTGAGCCATAATGGAGTTTACACAAAAAGCACAGGATACACAAAAGCAAAACAAACTCATTTTTCACCAACAAATTCTTTGCTTTCCCCCTCTGCTTGTCTCATACTTTCTCATATTGGGCAAAAGTGAATGAACCATAGAAAAAGCAGACTATTAGTACTGAATGCGTAGTTATATGTTTTATGCAGAGGAACAGAGCAGATTCTCTACAAATCTACTGCTTCAATTTTGCAAATCTGCAGATTTTGTTCCAGCATATATTAGCTGTTTAATTGGCTAACTCCTTAGTTAATTAATGCTCACGTGCAGCAGAATAACATCCCTATTTAATAGTATTAGGCAATGTGGCTCAACAAACAGATTAGTTCATTAAAAGTGTGGCTTAGCAAATGGATTGGGTAAAGTTTTTAACCTTCAGGAGCACAGGGCCTCATAACACCTACCATTAACATACTTAATGTCCTGCCCATTGGGTCAAATAATTTCCAAATATATTTTGCATCTTTCTTCAGTTACAGCACATCCAATAAGCACCAACACATACCTTTGCCAGTTGTGTCAGTGTGTTTTATGTGCCACCATACCTAATGCTTTGCAGTAAAAGAAAGCACACAAAAACTGAAAAGAAGATGCTTGAGATTTTTTTTTTTTATTATTGGCACTAAGTTTCTGGGACCAGCATCCCAACTAATCCCAGGAGTGCATAAACTCTTGGCAAGGAGTTTTCCTTAAGTGAACTTCAATTTAAGGGAAAAATCCTCCAGTCTGATGGCCCCTCTAGATTGTTTACACCCAAGGAGATTTGAACCTTAGACTTGGGGGAGCATACCCCCAAGCCCAAGGTCTTTACCACTAGAGCCAACCCCTAGGGGTTATTCTTGAGAATTATGGAGATACAATTATAGGCACATATAGATAGGTGGCACATCTGAGGTGATATTTCTCTCCAAATATAAGGAATTGAAGCTCTTACATCTCCCTTAATCTGCAAAATGCTTACCTAGGTACCAATCCAAATCACCGGGACTTTAACATTGTTATCAAAACTACAAGTTTCACACTTTGACCATCATCAAACCATAGAGGACATACACAGGAGAAGTTAGTTGATAGTTCCATCAAACCAAAGAGAAAATTGATTATATCATAAAACTATGGAGCCTTTTGAAACATGTATAAAATCTAGGGATTGTCGTAGTAGTGCTCAATTATAAATACGAGTCTATAACCCGTGCAATGCACAGATTGTTGTGTATATTGTGTATGAGGGAGAAAGCTCTAGAAAGAGATATGATTTTATAGTGGAGAAATTCAAAACGATTTACAAGGCGGTTTATTTCGACGAAACAATATAAAGGTTGAAATAATGTCTTTAAATAGAATCTTGAATCGATTTATATATTTATGTAAGAAAAGAAATGAAACTTAAAAGTTACAACAGTTCATAATGAAACATTTCTTTTAAAATGATTACCGCTTCATAAACATAACACTGCAAGTTGAATGAGTAGAATGTCTAATTTTATGGATAGAATGCCATGTTGGAGTCATATCACTCCGCTTAAAATACAAAACAATATATAGCTTAAAATAGTGTCTTTAGGTGGTGTTTTGAATCGGTTTATATCTTTATATGTAAGAAAAGAAATGGAACTTAAAAGTTACAAAAGTTTATAATGAAACATTGCTTTTGAAAGGATTTTACTTTTATGGATAGAATGCCACGTTGGAGTCATATCACTACGCTTAAAACACAAAACAATATATAGCTTAAAATAGTGTCTTTAGGTGGTGTTTTGAATCGGTTTATATCTTTATATATAAGAAAAGAAACGGAACTTAAAAGTTACAAAAGTTTATAATGAAACATTGCTTTTGAAAGGATTTCCGCTCCATAAACAAAACACTTCAAGTTTAATGGGCAGAATACCTACTTTTATGGGTAGAATGCCGCGTGGAGTCGTATGACTCCGCTTTTATATATAGTAATAGATTCCATAAGAGAGGCTAACTCAAACTTGGGGAGTTAAGAAAAATTTGTATTGGGAATGATAAGATAAAAACTCACTGATATAAATGCCACGTGAAACATTACAAAAGCAATCATTCTAATATTTAATTCATTGGTACTAAAAGCATTGACCAACAAAATGCAATTCACAGAATATATGGCTGGAAACTGAGATGAGAAAGAAGTATGCACCTCTCATTGCGATTAAGCCGAGCACCAAAGTAGAAAGCCACAGAAAGTAACCAACAATCACTATGCACGGCAACCAGTGAAAGCCAGTCTGTACGCTTCATCCCATCTCTTGCAAAATTGATCCCTAGAGCTGGCTCAGGAAGCTCCGGTGGAACTTCCTCTGCCGGCAGAGTCACCTCCCAAGACTCATTTGGGTGTCCGTACAAACATAAATTCTCCTTCTCTGAATCTCATAAGCTATCAAAGTTGAGATAAAAGAAGCAATAATTTTGAAAATAAAACCTAAACGCAGAGCGAATGAAACTAATAAAATAACAAAACAAGGAGCTAAGCCAAACAACCACTGAAACGACCGTTAATGCTTTGTTTGGTTCGTGAGAAAACGTAGGAAATGAATAACAGCGACAATTCCAAATTTCTAGGCTGTTTCAATTTCCACTCAACTTTAACCCATTTTGACTACCCTCCTCACATGTAAGCCACATTTTCCTTTCTGCTGAACCATAATCACACCCCCAAAAATAAGTCCGATATTTTTCTTATTATTAGTTCTGCACATTTTATTGCATCCAAACGAAAAGATCATAAATTAAATCAAAAGCAAAAACGAACTGACCTGGATCGCAGAGCATATAGAATTCATCCACATCTGGGAGAGCACACAAAAGAAAATGAAAACCCGCCAATTGAAATCAGCATCCATATATAAAAGCACATGATGAATGAGTGAGTGTACGAAAGTTAAGAGTTTTGAGAGAGAGGAGAGAAAGAGAGAGAGAGAGGAGGAGGAGGAGGAACCGTTGGTGAGGGCACGAATGAGGGCGGAGCGTCTGGAGCTGTAGTCCTTGAAGATTTCTTCGACGGTGCGAGGACTGGAAGAGATGGAAGCCATCTTCCCTATAGAAAGAACTTGACAGAGGGATCGACCCTGGATTTCAGGTCAGGTCGGATCAGATCAGCGATCAAGCATTTACCTACACACCAGCATCGATGGCTTCGAGGACGGTCTGGGTGTACGGACGCGTGTGAGTGCTGTTTTACGATTTGTCAGCAAAACTCTGCTTTATACGACATGTCGCTGGAATTATCGTTTACTTGGGACCTCACACTTATTCTGGCTCTAACGACATCTATTTTAGACTGCTTGATTGGATTTGTGACAGGAAACAGAATTTTTCATTATAGCATTTTTTATTATCTAGCTTTGTTATAAAGCTTTATACTTCAAAATTTATTTATTAATTCGTAAATATATATCTAAGGTCTTTTTTTTAAGTTACTTATAATAATTTTTTAAACTTATACGGTTATCTAAAATACTCACTAAACTCCAAACAAGTCATGAGTCACTTGAAATAAAAACGGATTAGATTTTGAGTCACTTGAAATAAAAACGGATTAGATTTTATTTGAATAGTAAATTGAGATAAGATAAATTAAAATTAAAATTAAAATTAAAAATTAAATAAAATAAATTATTATTTAAATATTATTATTATTTTAAAATTTGAAAAAAATTGAATTGCTTATTATATTTTATATAAAAATCTAAAAAAAATATAATGCTAAAATTATGAGATGAGACGGAATTAGATGAGTTAAGCTGAAATCACTTCTCAATCCAAACAAGTTTAAACCTGCTATATAATAATACAGGTGAAGAGGAAATAATATCCCTTACAAGACTTGGCCAGATAGAGATGCTTATGTCTCATTAGGGTCAGGCCGAGTCTATATTGAAAGCTCTTCATGCATCAAGCCCTTTGCACCCTTAATTGAATTGTGTAAAAGAGAAGAGACTTTGAGCCTGAACAAGAAGAATCCTCAGGCCTAAGCCTGAGGAGAGAGGATCTAAGATAACGAGATGCCAACATTCCTAATGATGTCCTGACGCACATAATGATAGGTCAAGTCGTCGAAAGACAAGTACAAATATTGGAAAAGGTCGCTATAAGGTGACATTTCTTTGATAGGCTGCGCTAAGTGACCCCTTGTCACTACCTAAAGAATGTTGGAAGCAGTCGTGCCCATATTTTGGACATAACCATTGTCGCTCTAACATGGGATACAGGGACCACCTCAACTAGCAATATAAAAGCCAACCTTCAATTAAAACTATCATCAGGCTCTCTTGTTTATTGAATTCTCTATTAAAAATAAGAATAGTATTGACTTAAGCATGATAGGTCAAGTCGTCGAAAGACAAGCACAAACATTGGAAGAGGGCACTATAAGGTGACATTTCTTTGATAGTGTGCGCTAAGTGACCCCTTGTCACTACCTAAAGAATGTTGGACGCAGTCGTGCCCATCTTTTGGACATAACCATTGTCGCTCTGACATGGGATACAAGGACCACCTCGACTAGCAGTATAAAAGCCAACCTTCAATCAGAACTATCATCAGGCTAACTATCATTAGACTTTCTTATTTATTAAATTCTCTATTAAAAAAAGAGAATAGTATTGACTTGAGCATGATAGGTCAAGTCGTCGAAAGACAAGCACAAACATTGGGAGAGGTCACTATAAGTTACATTTCTTTGATAGTGTGTGCTACGTGATTCTTGTCATTGCTAGAAGAACATTGAAAGCAGTCATGCCCATCTTTTGGTCATAACCATTGTCTCTCTTACATGGGATACGGGGACCATCTTGACTAGCAATATAAAAGCCAACTTTCAATTAGAGCTATCATCATTTTCTTTTGTTTATTGAATTCTCTATTAAAAAGAAAAAAGAGAATAGTATTGACTTAAGCATTAGAGGTTATCCAAAAATCAATGCAAAAGATGTAGTGAATAACAAGAAATATTTTAGTTATAAAAAGTTATATAAAAGTAATATTACAAACCGGCATGTCTTAATATAATTTATGAGATTGTAAAATTATTTTTATTGTAATATAAATTTAATAGATTACATAAAATCACATCAGTTTATAATATTATAATTTTATATTCTTTTTACAACTGTAGCACTTCTCTAATAATATATGTTAAGTTTATAGTTTTTTTTAATCTTTTTATCATTCTCTAAGGAAAATTATTCGACTGTGATCCCATGTTTGCAGGGTTGTAACTTGTAAATGATTTAATAAGGAAGATCAAACCATATATATGAATATGAAAGTTTTGAGGATGAGCTATTTTCGGGAAGACGGATAGTAATATCATTGCCCAGTTATCCAATCGAACTGGGTGGTGCAATCTTTAAGGTGATTCCCATTATTTGGATGAAAAATCTTACTCGACAGCCCTACACTACGTATCTGTTGAGAGAAAAAATAAAATTTCTACTCAACAAGTGTGTGGTGTGAACCTGTTGAGTAGAATAATTCTATTTGGAGAGCAAGCTCTCAAGCTCAACCTTGCTAATTAATCACAGTACAAAGATTGCTCAATTTATTAATCGCAAAATGACAATTTTCATCTAAAATTAGTCGTAATAATCATTTTCATTACAAATTATTAATCGCAAATACTCGTTTTTCTGTAGTAACTATGTTCCATGTCCATGAGCTTGCATGAACCCACGTTCACATTGTTAAATTTCGTTTGAAAATGGATGTTTTTAATTGTTGATGTGATTATCAGTGTTTTCCTTCTTGTCTTCATCATATTTGGTCTGCACTGAAGAGATCAACTGTATTTTTTTTACAGATTGTGTAAGAGGTTGATCTTAAACTTTAAACGAAGCTTTCATCATTCACACAAAAGCGCATCGCCTAGCTTTGGAATCAAAGCAATATAGATAGTGGTCCAAAAACATTATACCAAAAGCATTGGCAGAACTGCACAACTTTATGGTTCCCATCAAATTTGTCGATTGAGGACACAACAACGGCCCCATTTTTAAGTACATAAATGTCATTCGATGCACTCTGCCAAATATGAGAGGAATTACTTTTCGTACATGGGCTCAGTCTTGCTGCTCAATAAACCCGAACTCCACTACGGTCTAGACTTCATTTGTTTATTGAGATAAAATTAAAATTTTAAAATATATTTTAAATTTATTATTATATTTTTTTAATTTTTATATAAGATATAATAAAAAATTTAAATTTTTCAAATTTTAAAATAAATTTTTTAAATCTTAAAATAAAAATAATATTAAAAATATATATTAATAATATTTTATTCTTTTATTAACTTTTATCTTATCTCATCTCATCTCCTTTCTAAAAATAAATTAAACCTAAACTTCAAAAACGACAGACAGAGTTCTATTTGGACACTAGCCTTCTATACATATAAGAATATTTGTGAATCAATCTTTACATTAATATATACATTAATTATCTTCATATTTAAAATTTAAATTTAATATTTTGACCAATCATACTAGATGGATGCATATATTAGTATGCAAAATTGCTTGTAACTAGATTTTTTTATTAACTAACTGGATACATGTTTAAGTGACTTTTATTTATTTATTTATTTATTTAGTTTGGAAATTAAGTGAAACTCTTGAGAAACATGCCTGACTTGCACTCAAAATTAACTTATAAATTAATCTAAAAAATAAGCAAGGTGAAACTAATAATCAAAAGACCAATTTAAAAAAAAAAAAGGTGGTGGAAAGAGAGTCCTAATTAAGTCCTAACTAACTTGGTCCCAATCCCACAGTCCCACTTGATTAAAATTACCAATATGTTGAATTGATGGCCGGCCTGTTTTAATAATTTGTACAGTTGATACTTGAATTCAACCCTACTGGTTGTTACCAACATTGATCTCTCTCAATTTAATTATGAGTAATGCTCCTCCACCATCAATTTTACCATCAATTTTATATTATTTTATGATATATCATTTAATTATTAAAAATTATATGTTATATTTTACTTATAGCCTAATTATTTAATGTCACATTAATTAATGTTGAGAGGTCAATGTTAGAATATGACAAATAAAAATTTTCTTTGTATTTCTTTTACCAAAATTTTTATACAAAATATAATAAATAATTTAATTTTTTTAAATTTTAATTTAACTTTTTTAAATTCTAAAATAATAATAATATTAAAAAATAATATTTCAAAAATTTTTTTATTCAACTTTCAAAACTCATTTTAATTCATTTCTAAATCTAAACAGAACCTTAATATTACATTAATTAATGTTGAGGTCCAATGTTAGAATATGATAAATAACTTTTTTCTTTGTATTTCTTGTGCCAATAAACATAAGAGGCTAGGCCACCGTGGCTTCAACAACGGGCAGATCGTTTAAATTTCAAAATTGAAAACAAAAGTGCCTGAAAAAAGATAAAGGAGGAGAAAAAGAAAAAGAGCTAGAATTTAATTAATGGTAAAGAGGGAGAGGAACGAAAAGGGAAGAAGGAAGTAAATCATTATATATACCGTTGTCACATGGGAAAGAAGATAGAAAGTGAAAAAGCTATGTGGTCTGTAGGAACAACATTATGGTCTGCGGTGGGTCGTATTGCTATTTTCATTACCCCCATCGGAAAGCAGATTGCGACAGAGAAATATAATGAAATGACCCCGGATCCGGATCTATTCCTTCATCCCTCTTATTAATTTTCTAAGAAAAAAATATTAAAAAAATTATATAATATAGAAAGTCGTGCTACATCTATAGAGAGATATAGCAGTAGCACGAGTTTGAATCGAATACGTAATTTTTTAAAGATTTTTTTATTAAATTTATTAGTATTTTTTAATATATATATATATATTTTTAAAAAATTCACATTATTATTTAAAAATACTTTCTTAATCATTGAGTACAAATATAATTTAAGATGACAAAAATACTTTTTTTTTTGTCATTCGGGACATATGTTTGAGACAAATATTCGAAACATAAAACATTTCTCTTATAATATTCGATCATATTGGATACCATTTTATAATATAGATATCTACCCTTGGCCTTGGGGCATGCATTAACTATTTTTGAATAACGAGTCCGGTGATTTAAGCATTCCAATCAAAAGAAAATGACAATAATTTTCTTTCTCTTTTTACAGACCTTAGATGGCAAGTGATGTCAATAATTTAAACTCCACCTTTTTTTTTTCGTACTTTTGGGTTCTATAACATCTACAAATATATGATAAAAGGTATTGTTAGGGAATATCAACACTCATTACACTCATATGTATTATTCATATGAAAGTGAATGTAACAAATATGGATACTCCTTATCATTTTTGTATGATAAAATAATACTAGATATAATAAGTAAGTTTTGTATACTCACGATCCTTTTATTAGAATAATATTTTTTCAATTAAGTATTAAATTTAATCCCCTTTATAAAAAGAATGTGGAGATTTGCACATCCTAATCTTGAAATAAAAATTAACTTGGTTTGAATTCGAAAATGAGCTCAACTCATCTTAATTTATTTCAATCTCATCATTATAATTTTTTTTTAATTTTTACACAAAATATAATAAATAATTCAAATTTTTCAAATTTTAAAATAATAATAATTATTAAAAAAATATTATTTCAATAATATTTTATGGGCGAGGCTTCTAAGCGATTCGATTGATTATTAGAGATAAGCAATCCACCTTTCAGCATAAGCCACGTCAAATATCGCACAAAAAATGCCATACGAGCATCTACATAGGACCAAATAGCTAAATCACACAACCCCATTTCAAATTCAAACCCATTCCAGCAGAAAATCAATCTCTCATTGCGAGGGTGATTTCAACCCATCTTAGTCCGTATTTCAACCCATTCTGATGTAAGAAATGTTGTGTATTTCTTCGATTAGGTTCGGGTTTCTTGTTCTAGAGAAACCATATATATTTTATAATTTATTTTGCTGTTTTGGGCGGGGGAGGAGATGGAAATGTGGTCATTGGTCAAGCTTAAATGTTACGAGAGACTGTAAAAGTTTGAGAACATTCGTTGGATTCAAACTGATTTTGTAATAACCTACATAACCACCAAACATATTTGAAATTTGAGATATTGCTTAATTGAGCAAACACAAAATTATAGAGAAATAGCAAAACCAACCTTCTCGTCTCGGTTGTACAGGCAACTCAACAAAAGTGCACGATCATCACCGCGTAATGCCTGCTTAAGCAACACTTGAATCAAGTTTGGGTGAGGTGGGGGTTCGTCTTGGGAGGTGGGTTTCACATCATGTGATGGAAGGGGGGAGGGGGTGGGGGTTTGATGCCATTGCAAAGGGGTCATGTAAAGCATAATTTGCATTAGAGGTGAGGAGAAGATTTTTGTTGCGGGGGTGAAAATGAGGAAGGTGATTTCGCAAACTAAGGAAAATGATTGAGGATTCAGTGTAGTGCTTGTTCGGAGTAATTGTGGTGGAGCGCTTATGTATCAAAAAATAATTGGTAGGCTATTACATGGAGATAATTGGTCAGACTGACTAGAAGAATAACTCATATTTTATTTAACTTTTAAAACTTATCTAATCTTATCTCTAAAACTAAATGGAGTATATTTCATATTAGTAAAAGAACACTTTAAACATGAACTTTTTAACTATGAAATACATGTTTTAGTTATCAAGTAATTTTACAAATTTATTATTTATTTTAAATTTTGCCATGATATATCAGTTAACAAAATTGAATACGACAACATTTGAAATAATATAGAACATTTCTCTACTTATCATATTCAAATAGGAATAGTCACTCAAGATTCTCATTGCTCACTAAAACAAAAACTTAAAAGGAAAATTAGAGGAAGGGAAAGTGGCGCAGATAAAAAAAAAAAAGAAAAAAGAAATGTTAAAAGCACATTATGGAAGATTTTCTTTTTTCTTTATTATTATCGTAATACTTATTTTTGTGACAGATCCGATAGAGAATACCACCCTAGGTCCCCACATAAACCTTGTTGTTAGCAGAACTTAAAAAAAAAAAAAAGAGTTAATAATAGGAGAAATTAATATTTATTTTAAATTATAATTTTTCACGTGTCAATTTATCGAAATGAATCATGATTAAGCACTTGCGGCCAACAGACCGAAAACCCGCCCAAAACCCACACCTCTCACTTCATAAAGTTGGTAAGACACAACACCTTTCTCTTCACTTAGCTTGAGTTTCACAGCAGAGAGAGATCTTCTCTCTCTCTCTCTCTCTCATAGAAGCATGCAAACCCTGAACGATGACATAGAATCCACTTCTACCGCTCCCAATTCACTTAACTCTCATGCCGTCACGTCTCTCTCTCCCTCAGCTCCCACCCCACCTTTAACTTTTCACGTTCATGGCGATCTCAGACGTCGATGCAGTACTGGATTTCTTGAGGAAAAATGGGTTCTCAAAAGCCGAATCGTCTCTCAAAAAGGAAATGATTGAAAAGGATGAACTGGGTTCCTTTGATTTCGAGAAATTCTTCTTCCCAATGGTTCCCCCGCCCCCACCGGTGAGAATTCCTTCGACTCTCCGGCGATCGGAGGTTCAGGGTGGAAGCGAATCATCGCGGTCGAACTCTACTTTCGAGGAAGACGAGTTTGTGAGCTTCGGGTCTTCCTCTTCAGATATGTGTTCTTCAGGTACTTGTTCTTGCATTGAATTTATGTTAATATTTGTGTAACGACATGTGCAGTAAGTGTGATTCTCGTTAATTTATTTAATTTTTTTGGGCTTCTATCTGGTCTGAGATAACTGAGGAAAGTATTTAGAAACAATTACTTTTTCAATTCCATATGCGAATCTGGATGGAGTTTTAGTTTTTGGTCCTTTTGGCCAAAGGAATTTTCCGTTTGGTGTTCCTTCCCTGTCTGGTTTACAAATTTTCCGATCTTAATTGATGCTGCTTTTTTCACCCTTCTTTTTGGTGATAGAGCACATGCTGAGACTATCCAAGCCTGTCACAAGCCAAACTCTCATTTACTACAGATTTTCTGATAAATTTCTCGCCGACCAAACGGCGTTATTGCTCAAAATTGCTAGGTAATCTCTTGGTATCGTAGCGGGCAACTTTGTTTGTTCCGTTATTTTCTCCCATATGTCAAGTCGTGTACATCAATTTTGTAGTGTAAGTGTAAGCTTTTTCATCTGGTATAGTTTTAGTAGACATGCCTGATTAAACTGTGATCTCACTTCACATAGTCTAGCCTCGTTCTCTCTCTAGAAATGGGGGTAGAGAATCTTTTTCATCGGCAATCATTAGTAACACTTGCTTTTCTATAATTACTTAATAGAAGAACCCTTCATTTATCAACGCTTTCAACTTTACCAAATTACCATCTTCAAGTGTCTGGAACTTACCCTTTGGATTCTCTTATATGATTTAACACTCACTCTTGAGTTCCCTATTCCACCGAGGCTTGTCTGCTATATGCGTTAGAAGACATGATTGCAACTAAAGAGTCATTGAGAATGCCGTATTACCAAACTTTGCAAATTTCAAACCTAAAGCGTGCAAGTTGCTTCACCATGATTGATTGTATATTCCATCTTTCCTGTCTTTTTGTTGTTATCGTGCTCAAGCACTCTCAAAAGTTTTCATCATTGCAGAGTTCATAAATCCATATGAAATTCGGTCAAAATCTCAGGATAATTCTGAAGCTTCATCAGAGAATTTATCTCAGTTTGGCACAGCACGCGATTATCATGACTTTGATATGCAGAATGACCTATTCTGTTGTGATGAGAAAGATGATGGCGACTTCATGACTCCCTACTTTGAAGGACTGGACTTCTTTGAATGTCCAAGCGAGGATAAGTTTGTCATGACATCGGAGAATAATAAGAAGCAAGAGAACCCATTGGAAGGGAAATCTCTTTTTTATATTGATTCCTTGAATGACGAGAATGTGGTTCATATGGTGGATAATGATAATTTTGATAGAAATATTGACCCTGGAGGATTTAATGATAATAACAACTACCTGAGCACTAAAAAAAATGATTGGAGTGACTATGCTTTAAAAGTCACGGGAGACATTACCTCCTATTGTGAAACTTCTGCACAAGATGAAATAAAGAAGACTAGCTACTCTGCTAAATGGGGTCCCTCAAATGACTTGGTTGAAGGATTTACGAGTTCCCCTGACTTAAAAATGGAGGTTTCTGAAAAAGATTTCATACCCATTGGAATTGACAGCTATGAAGTTGGAGATGGTGGAAAGTCAAATGCAGAATCCCACATGCCTGCTGCTTCTACAGAGGATGACTTTATTGATGAGCTTTTAATGTATGCTGCTCATGAGGATGAATATGAAGTATTTGACCTAAGAATCATACACAGAAAAAACAGGTTCGTCGGAAATTCTATCTTATAATTTTGGTTGCATCATGGTCAATTCATAGTTTCAAGCTTCACAAAAATTATTATTTTAAACAAAATTTTCGTAATTTGTCTGGATTGAAAATACTGGTTTTTAGGAGCATAAATCGCCATCCAATGTTCCATACTATGACTTCTTTTTTTAGATGGACATTTGAAGCTTGTGTATTTTCGGGTTGACATTTAGCAATCAGTTGTAGTCATGTGTCCTACCATAATTACCATTTGCAGGACGGGATTCGAAGAAAGCAAGGATCTGCCGATTGCGCTGAATACTGTCGTTGCAGGCAGATATTATGTAACAGAGTATCTGGGTTCTGCTGCTTTCAGTAATGTTGTTCAGGCCCATGATCTTCACACAGGAATGGATGTTTGCCTGAAGATCATAAAAAATAACAAAGATTTCTTCGATCAGAGTTTGGATGAAATCAAACTTTTAAAGCTGGTCAACAAGCATGACCCTGCTGATGAACGACACATTTTGCGTCTTTATGACTTCTTTTATCATCGGGTATTATTTTGCAGTACAGAATTCAAATAAACTATTTTTCGTCTATTTTCTATAAATGCTTCATGTAATTACTCAAATATAGCAGATTTAATTAGCTTCTTTCTTGTTGAAAATAATGCAGGAACATCTCATGATTGTTTGTGAACTCCTCCGGACAAACTTATATGAACTTCAGAAATTCATTCAAGAATCTGGTGGAGAAGCTTACTTTACCTTGAGCAGACTGCAGGTTAGCTAAACTGCAATATCTATTTGCACCATTTGATTTCTTCTGCTGTTTGTTTTTGGGCTCCCTGGCCTGACAGTACTATGAGTGCTATGGATTCACACCGTCCATATTTGACATAGGATTTATGATTTCTCTGAATGAAAGTTTGTCTGTTAATGAGCAGTTTTTTAAGCATTTTAATGGCAGTTTAAGCTGGCTAAATAATGTATTCGAGTTTACAAGTAAAACAACCACCATGAAACTATGTGCTTCAAACATTAATTTCCTCTTCACAGGTCATAACTCGTCAATGTTTGGAGGCATTGGAATACTTGCATCACTTGGGAATTGTTCACTGTGATCTAAAGCCAGAGAACATTCTTATCAAAAGTTACAAAAGATGCGAGGTAAAGGTTATCGATCTTGGAAGCAGTTGCTTCGAGACGGACAACTTATGCCTATATGTACAATCACGTTCCTATCGAGCTCCTGAAGTAATCCTAGGCCTTCCATATGACCAAAGGATTGACATCTGGTCTCTCGGCTGTATTTTGGCTGAGTTATGCTCTGGTGAAGTATGTCTTGTTTTGCTTGGTACTTATTATTTAGTTGAAGTTAAAACCTGTGGAAATAGATGTCTGAAACCGATTTCAAGAAGAGAAATGCTTTAACAACAAAAGGATCTCACAAAAGTAAACTCACAAATTAGTGTGGTTTGATTTAGTACGTTAGATTGATTAGCTATTTTTATTGTAAAGTAGATCTAACGTAATATATGAATCCATGTCAATTTGTGAGATTTCTTTGTTACTGTAGCACTTTTTCCAGAAATATATCCAGTAATTAGTAATTTATGTGTTGGGCAGGTGCTGTTCCCAAATGATTCGATTGTAATGATCCTGGCACGCATGATTGGGATGCTGGGCCCCATTGATCAAGAGATGTTGGTGCAGGGTCAGGAGACACATAAGTATTTCACGGAAGAATATGATCTCTACTGCATAAACGAGGTTTGTTGCCCATGTCTTCTGCCTTGATGCTTCAAATGAATTGCATGTTTTATCTTATGAACAGGATGTTATGAACGTACAGTCTTGCTTGCAGTTGGACACATGACATTTTATCTCATTTCTTATGCTTGATGAAAGGCATAATTAATCCAAGAAGAATACTTTCTTTATTAGAAAGATTAGGTATTAAATGATGTTTCCTTAAAAAGTAAAATTTCCAAAACAGTAATATAATTTACCCAAGAAGAGGCTGGAATATCAGGGTCATCTTTTTCTTGTTAATGTAGAAGTGCAGAAAATTCATCAGAGAAGTAATTGGTATATGGTGTTGCATTGAAAGTGTGATATCTTGAGTGAATAAGGAATTGCTCAGCTAACATATGATGACAATAATGACGTGTTCAGGAGACAGACCAACTGGAATACATAATCCCCGAGTCATCCTCATTGGAGCATCGTCTGCAGGTTAATGATATTGGCTTTACTGACTTTGTGAAAAACTTGCTTGAAATCAATCCACAGAGGCGCCCGACAGCAGTCGAGGCACTAGAGCACCCATGGCTCTCCCACATGTACTAGTCCAGTTCTTGCTACATTTTTGTTGTACTTTCCATTTTTTTGGGATTATTTCTCAGTTTGAGTATAGTTGTCACATTAGCCAATCTGCCATGACCTTGAACTTGAGGATGGAATTCATTTCCCATTTTGGTTCTGGTTGCATATATGCTGTTAGCCTGTTACACAAGTTTTTTTGTTTATTTATTTTGTGTATTGTGCCTTTATTTATTGATTGGCACATATATACGTTTGCACAATGTTTCTACTCTTTTTTCACCCTCAATAATGGGTGAAATAATTTCCCCACCAATTTGGGTTTCTACATGCTAGTGAGGAACTTTGTTCAACAATGGTTGATCCAAAGACTATCATGCTGGTGAGATTTTATGCAAAATACAATGCTCCTTGACTATCATGATGATGATACAAACTCATGGAAAAAAGCACCTGTAATTGTACATATTCAACTGCAAAGATAATTTGTCACCATTTCAGGTTAGTCAATCCATGCAAAACTAGAGAGAGAGAGAGAGAGAGAGAGAGAGAGAGAGATTGAAGAAGAAAAGGGGAAAAGAAAAAACTCAGTTTTGAGGAGAGTTTCATGATCTTCGAGTACGTCCCCAGGTACCAAATCATCTCTCTCGCCTACGAATCATCACTAATATATTCTTCCTTTTATGTGCGTTAAACTATTAACCATTAACCGGACAAAGTCTTAACAGAAAGAAGGAAAGATTGTCCCTTCTGATTGGATGATTCTATATCCTCTCAGCCATCCCTCCTTTTCACTTTCTTTACTTTTGTCTCCAAAATCTTTGAAAGCCCACGTTTCCCCCTAGCGCGTGCACTCCCCTTCCTTAATCAACCCCTCCTCCACGTGACCATAGGTCCATATTCTCTTACGTATTTTGTGGTTTTGGACTTATTAATGAATTGTTTTGTATGATGAAAGGTAACAAAATTCGTTAAAAACTAGACTTCAATATATAACTAAAATATTATTTGGCAATTGGCATTGACATCTACGATGTTTTATAGCGTCCATATTGATCATGAGTGAACCTTGTTCGGATTAATCTTATCCTCAAAAGTGGAGTTCGCTTTTACTTTTATCAATTGTTTTCCTTTTTCTTTTTGGTTCTTATCTTTCTTGCTCCAAAAATATTTTCTCACAATCATTATAATTATTAGAATTTCCCCTCTTTTATTCAGATTTTCACATATTATAGTTTAAATCAAATGATTTGGAATTTCTTAGTATTTTCATTTCTTTTTTAATCATTTGATATTCTATCATTAAAAAAATTAGATGAATAATATTTTTTAAATAATTAAAAAAATTTAAATAAGCATGGTCACGTTACTCGAGAGTCGAGATTGGGTAAAATCTCCTGGAGAGCGCGTGGCTACCAGCTGTCTTTCTCGACGAAGAACGAAGTCTACCCCACCTCCAAGGAAGTCAGGAAGAGAAAACTATGGAAGCAATTAACGTACATATCTGGGCAAAGGAGATACGTTGATATCCAAACGCACCCTCCAATCATCCTATTCCTCTCCTCTCTAATAGAAACAGTGTCACCGTTTGGCTGTAATGCCTATTTCGGAGTTGACTCAGACCGATACGTACTGGCCGAGTTCTCTGGACGTATGGCGTGCGCTCCTGAACTGGCTGGCCTTTTTCTTTCGGATCTTCCTTCAGATCCTCAGAGCTCTCAGCCACCACGCTCTGCCTTCTTCCTCCTTCTCTTCTTCTTCGTCGTCTTTCAAGCCCTTACCGGTTGTTGAGCTCCCGGACCACGACTCGCCTGCCGCCTCCGAAATAGAAATCCCCGTCACCGCCAGAGACTCCGATTCCGACGAGTGTCTCGAGAAGCTCACGGTACGCTTTCTTCACTGCTATTGTATTTTTTTATAAATTCCCTTAATTTGATCTGGCTTCTCGGATATATTTTGTAACAGCACTAATATTGGACACATCAATTTTTTTTTTTAAATTTTGATAAAAAATATAAATTTGATAGAAATGTAACGCCTAAACAAATCCTATATTGAATTTATTAAAAAATTTTGATTATATTTAATCAAAAATAAAAAACATAAAATAAAAAGAATAAAATAAAATAATTTTTAATTTAACTTTGAATAATAATCATTCATCTTTTTGATCAAATATGACAAAAAAAAAAATAAAAAAATTGATGAATTCAATGTAGCATTTTTTTAAGTGTTATTTTTTCATTAAACTTATACATTCTATCAAATTTTAATAACTTTTTTTTTTATGAGTCTAATGCTAATACTCTAAAATATTTTATTTACATAAATTTTTTTTATCTTTTGTTCTCTTGTATGAGTGTGTTTCAATTGTATAATATTTTGTTGGATTGTCCCATAACTTATTGTAAAAGGGATAGGTAGTCAGTTTATAAGTGTGAGGAAAAATCTCATCTCTTAAACTATCCTTTGAGGTTGAGAGAGGTCCAAGATCATCCAATACTGGTATCAGAGACCGGGTTTACTAACAATATATAGCCCAATAGTTTGTGAAAAAAGGGGTTGTCACTCTTCCGACCCAGATTAATGAGGGAGAGATTGTTAGAGTTGTCTCCTATCGGTTGTGAAAGAGATTGGTGGTCAGTTTATAATTGTGAGAGAAAATCTCACCTCTTGAACTAACTTTTGAGATTGAGAGAGGATCAAAATCACCCAACATATTTAACAATGCAAAGCATTGTTCTTTCTAAGTTTAGATGATTGAGTTTTTTATTTATTTAAAAGCAAATGATTTTAGTCTATGGAAGATTTGAGCCAAGGTTTTTTGCGCGGTGGGTGAGATAATCAATTGCTTGGTAGTTATGTTAGGACAAAGAAGAAGTCATATCATGGAAAATGGAAATAGTGTTAAAAAACTGGGATTACGGAAGTTAGTAACTCAATATCAGGTGTAGGTAGGATAGTAATACGTGACACAATCTGTGAATCCAATACGAACATCACATGAAATTAGTGGGCTTGTGTTTAATGTTAATGAGATTGAATCATAACAGGTTCACTGTTAAGATACGATTTATAAATGGATCAACCTACTTAACACGAAACAGGAATGTTAAACTCCCCGATAGTTGGGTCTCGATAGTGTGTTCTGATGCGTTTTTTAGTGAGGAAATGTTTTTTAATAATGTTGTGAATTCTTTTAAAAAATTTTAAAAAAGTATATGAAAAAAAGTAAAAAAATAAAATAGATGAAATACACTTATCGGAACCCAAATTTGGATTTGGACTCGGTGGTTGTAGAGCCATTCAACATGAAATCAACTCGTTTGGACCCATTTAGAATTTATTTCAAAATTAAAATTTTATCATTATTAAGTTATAATATTACTTATAAAAAAGTTATAATAATAATATTTCTCACTATGCTTATGACTTTATTTTTGGGATTATAATTTTAGATTTATCCTCATATTTATTATTGTATGGTTATATGTAAAATTTAAAAAATATTAATATATATTTTTTAAGATATTGTGGTTATTAATAAATATAGATTTAAACTTTTATATAAAATTATGTTAATCATGTCAAATGAGTTGTGCATTTTAGTTTAACTCATTTACATGAAAGAAACAAGTATAAACGAGTCGTGTTGTGTTAATATATTTTTAATTAATTATTAAACGAGTCAAAACGAGTAACATGACACGACTTGTTATCTAAATAGATTGGATTAGGAGTTGGAAGTTTGACAGGTTTAGTTTAAAGGGTTGGGTTTAGATTGACCTATGTTGTCAAATGTTCATTTGACACGACACAAACATGACTCAAAAACACGATTTGCCACCCTTAGTATGTAGGTGTACAGATACAATGTCATGACCGTCACAAACTTCGATTGGAAGCTGCTACCTTGATGGATTTGGCAACTGATAAATTCACCTGCAGGTAGTTCTTGACTTGGACGAAACACTAGTATCTACATATGAGACATCTAATTTGCCAGCTAGCGTTCGTAATCAAGCAACAGAAGCTGGGTTGAAGTGTTTTGAACTGGATTGCATATCTTCGGACAAGGTGCTTTCATAAGAATCATTATGTATCTAATCCCTCTAGTATTATCTCATATGAATATATCTTCACATGAATATGTTGGGATTTCAAGGAAAGTGAAGGAAAACCTAAGGTCACCCATGTTACAGTTTTTGAGCGCCCTGGATTGCAAGAATTCTTGAAAGATGTCAGTCAATTTGCGGATATTGTGCTGTTTACTGCTGGTCTTGAAGGTCTGCGTATGACATAAATTTTTAGATTCCCTTCTTGTATCTCTTTTCCCATTTGCTCTTCTACAATGTCATCTTTATTTATCCTCACAGGTTATGCTAGACCACTTGTGGACAAAATAGATACTGAACATCGATTTGGTCTTCGACTTTACCGCCCTTCTACAATAAGCATGTAAGTGCTGCTTTCTTCTCTTTGTGAATTGTGATCTTCTCCCCCACACCATCACACTGAAATTCATAACCTGTTATTCGTGTGAAGTTTTATTCATTTGAGGACTTTTTGCTGCTTTTGATGTCTCATTCCAGCACCCATCTTTTCTTCCTCATGTTTCATTTTCATCATTCTATCTCACAAACTTTGGTCAAGTATAAAGCTTCAAGGTTAATAAGAGGAATGAACTTTAAAAAAGCTCCCTTTCATAAAACCTTTGATTCTGTTAAATAAATTACAGCAAGTATCGGGAGCACGTGAAGGATCTCTCCATCCTATCAAAGAATCCAAAACGAATTGTCATTGTTGATAACAATCCATTCAGTTTCTTGTTGCAACCACTGAATGGGATTCCTTGCGTACCCTTTACTGCTGGGCAACCCCATGACACACAGGTATCAGGATTTGCATTTGATATCCCAGTTTCTCTTCACCATTGACTCTTCAGCAAGTTTTTTTTATTTACTGTTTATTCTTTTACTTGTTGATCAGCTTTTGGAAGTCCTCCTTCCACTCCTAAAGCACCTCTCTCAACAGAATGATGTGAGACCAGTGCTCTATGAAAAGTTCCATGTGCCTGAATGGTTTCAAAAGCAAGGGATTCCTAGTTCTGCTTGGACATCTAAGGATACGGACTCCTTGCAATAAGAGCCGCCCTTCTTCTTTGTACAATCCTCCACAAATTAGTTTTTCCCAAAGGCAGCATCTCATCATTGGACTAATTGTAAACTGGGGTGATGAAAGCTTCTTTGAAGTTCAATTCGAAGATGTCAACTGCTGCAAACCGTGGTCACAAAGGTACCCCATTATGTAGATTCGTTAAAATGATCATAGTTATGTAACTTGATTTTCATGCTTGTGATCCTCTTGATTGTTTTTGTAACTAATTAGAAATTTGTAAAACAGTTATTATTAGCTGTTTAAATGTTCCCAGATGCTCAAAACTATTAGAACAGACGGGACCGCCAATTAGTTGCTGTGTACATGTTTTTGTGCGGTGCATGCTACGATATGAGATCTGTATTACTTGAACCTGCTAAAGCTATGACTATGAGCATGAAACAGGAACCACACTGGATGAGAACAAGGGCATTGCATTCACCAGATGCCTCCCAAGTTCACACGCATGAATTTATCTAGACACGCTGTTGTTGAATCATAGGTTTAGGTTTGTGTTTAAGAAGCCAAGAAATACCCCCCCCCCTCCTCTCTCCATTTTCTTCTTTTAGATACAAAAAATTAGAGGCCGTCTTTAGTAGCCTCCTCTGTGAAAGGGAAATACTCGAGGTCATAAATAAATTATACAAAATTAAATTCACAAATTGATGTAGTTCGTCAGATTATAAAGTTATTTTTATTATAAAATAAAAATTTAACGACTACATAAAGTCATGTTAATTTGTAAAATTACTTTTATGTAATCTCTTGTGGCTGTATCTAGGGGTGTAAAAAGACCGGATCGGACCGGTGGACCGGACCGGACCGAACTCTACATATATATATTTATGTATGTATATATAAAAATAGTATATAAATTATAATATTAATATTAATATATAATATATATTCTTATAATATTAAAATATTATTATTTATAGTGTTATTAGTTATAATTTACTAATATACTTAATATATAATATATACTAACATATTAATATATAATATATATTATTATAATATTAACATATTATAATTTATAGTAGTTAAATTTGGGCCAAAAAAATATTTAATCATTATAGAATTTTAGACCGGACCGCTGGACCGGACCCCATATGAATTTTAGCCCATTAAATCATATGGGGCACCCCTGGACCAGACCGGACCGTCCCTGGACCGAATTGGACCGGACCGGTATGGACCAAACTCCTATTCGGTCCGATCCAGGGTGAGAGAATTCTTGAACCGAATGGAATCGGTCCATAAATTTTTCGAACCGGACCGGATTAGACCGGACCATTTACACCTATGGGCCGGTATCAGTACTCTTTGTGAAAGTAACACGGGTTGCCCAATCTTAGACTTGAGGCCTGCGGCACCTAAGGACGTACATGGACCAATCCTCGAGTGAAGGTGTTATTCGCAATAAGTAACAAGCACACGCCCTATCCCTTATACACAGGAGGGGACCGGGACGTATAAGCTATAGAAAAAGGTTTATCTTATTTCTGTTTTGACAATCAACAAGGAGGGAGAGAGAAAATGTGAGCCCTAATAAATAGTTAAACCCCAGGCTATTGACTACAACCTTTAACTTCCATTAAAGTTTACGAGAGGAGCTTGGTGCCTTGTGGAATCTTTCACTTGCTTTCGGCTTGTGATATTGTGCAGCTGAGAATTATCTGGCAGTCCCGGACAATGGGGAGCAGAGTGAGGACACTCTGTCCGGCCACATGGTCGGCGGTTGCTTTGTTAAGTTGTTAATGATTACCATCAATCAGATTAGTTAGCAGTCCAACATCATGTTAGGAGTTCAGGCTATCCACTGTTCCACAAGAGACTTTTGCAGCTTTCTCTGTCCTTAAAGCTTATCACTGTCAGTGCCAAGTAGCAGCATTGGCAACTTTTCCTTCAAAGGGACGGTCCTTTCTTTCCGTTTATTTCCCCACCTTTAATAGTGTATTATTATGCTTATCTCCCTGGCTTTCTATGTATGTCTTTTTCAATGTCGTCTTTGAATATTCCATGTTTTTGTGCCCCCCAAAACCTCATGTTTTAGAATCGTGGTCTAGAGTTGGTGAAACGAGGGTTAAATGTACTTTTGGGATTGTTACGATAATTGAAGTTTGAATTGACAAAGTTGCACAAGCTTGCTACCTAACTATATACCGTATGTGACCAAATCTCCCTAACTTTATAGAAAATTTAGAATCATACTGTTATGGTGTGATTAAATGTTTAGCAAATAATAAATTAGAGAGAGAGAGAGAGTGAGAAAACAGAATTATCTTTGTTTGGTGGAGGCAATTACAGATTTAAGAAATGAATTATAACAACAAAATCATTGTATTATGCTATTGCTACAGGATGTATGTCTTAGAATCATTCAAATACTCTTAAAAATAAAGCTACCTCTAAATTAACCAAAATAATAATAAATAAATATAAATATATATATATATATATAATGGGTATTACAAATACCAATGTTGTAATAATATTGCAAAGCAGCTATGATTACAGAAGGGGGGGCCTGGACGTAGTACTTGTTTTATTTCATCCTCCTGTCCTGTTGGCTACCTTTGTTTCTACTCTTTTATCACTCTATTCTGTTTGTCTCTTGGATTGATTAGAATTAAGATGCCCCCAAAACAATATTTCTTGCTGTTGTATGGAACTGAACTTTTTTAGGAATATTCTTGACAATCTATCAAAGCACCTTTTTCTGGTTTTTGCTATTCAGAAGCAGAACCAGCTATAGACGGATTGATCAGTTGGCATTCTTGACAAAGTATTTGTTAGAATACGCCACAAATCTCATTAATTATTGCACATAATAATTCAATATCTAGTAGTATATTTGATAGAAATAGAATGCGGAAAGCCCGTCAAAAAACGAACGAGAAAATTCAAAGGAAGGCTGCCTTTCTCCGCTCTTACCAGCGGACACGAATTTAATGATGATTGATTGGGGGATTACGGTTATGAATTTTGAAATCCATTGGCCACTCTAAATAAGGAATAAATTAACACGCAATCCGATTTTGCTTTGGTTTGCTTTGAAGGAAAAGAAATTACGGAAATGGAAGCAGCCTCATCTGAGTCAAAATGCGCCGTCTGTATAGACGAATTCTTTTGTGAGTTCCTATCTGCATTATTCCGTGCGGTAAAGAGTCGCTGATAAATTAATCGTCACTGTACAAACTACAAACTCAAAGCCCCAAACACCTCTCTCTCTCTCTTTCTCTCTCAATACACACAACAATCCTCTGTAAGTGAAACCTGTTACCTCACCCGTGTCTTTCTCTCGGTCTTAAAGGTACGGTCTTTTCTCTCTCTCTCTCTCTCTCTCTCTCGTCTTGGTCAACTCTGCCAATGAAGCAGACTAGACTCCATTCTACCACTGATTTCGTAAAAACAGAGTCTTTTAGATGACGAAACGACCCTCCTCCGCCTCCGCCGTCGGCGTCATTCTCACCATCCTTGCCGTCATCTCTAGGACACCTTCAACCCATGCACTGGGCTCCGGCGCTACCCTTGCCATCAGCTACGACTCCGCCACTGTCTGCGGTATCGTCGCCTCGCAACCCAGTCAAAGCATCCAATGCTACCGACGTGGCCAAATCATCCCCGTCAATCCCAGCGTCAATTTCTCCCTCATCTCTGGCGGCCGTAACTTCTTCTGTGGCCTCCGCTCCGGTGGCTACAGTCTCCTTTGCTGGTTCACCACTGAGTTTTCCAACAGTACCTTCGACCCCCAACGAGTTTACGTCAACGACACTGTTCTATTAGAGAACCTTTCGGTTGGTGACGACCAAGTCTGCGCCACGGTGGTTGGTACAGGCTCCGTCAAGTGCTGGAGAGGTAACGGCGCGGTTCGACTGCCACCTGCGTCCGATGCGTTTGTGTCAATATCGTCTGGGTTTGGATTCTCTTGCGGTATTTTGAGGGACAGAAATCAGGTTCGCTGTTGGGGAAGAAATACAACTTTAGCGAATCAGACACAGACAGAATTTGGGAACATGTCGATGAAGAGGATTGTAGCGGGTGGCTCACATGTTTGTGGGGTGAATTCTACTGGGTTTGTGGTCTGCAAAGGAAACAACGATTCTGGGCAGTTGAATGTTCCTTCGAATTCGCCATGGGAGTTCTCGACATTGGCGCTTGGAGCGAGCCATAGTTGTGGAATTAGGCGACAGAATGAATCGGTTGTGTGTTGGGGTGGGGAAGGGGACTATTCAGTGAATATGACACAAGGGATTTCGTTTACAACGATTGCTTCCGGGTCGAATTTTACTTGTGGGTTAACTACAAACAATTTCTCGATTATATGTTGGGGACCCGGGTGGCCGGGCGAGGCTAATTCTAGTTTAATATCTGATCTTCCTACAATACTTCCAGGGCCTTGTGTAAATTCTTCCTGTAGCGAGTGTGGTACGTATCCGCAATCTCAGAGTTTGTGCTCTGGTTTTGGGAATATTTGCAGGCTCTGTCCGACTCAAATCCCAATGCCGCCGCTGCCGCCACCGCCACCGCCGCCAGGATCATTTCCGCCACAGCCAACGGGTTCATCCCCATCATCTCCATCGAAGGGATTGAGGCGGGGTTTATTGGCGTTTTGCATTGTAGGTTCGGTTGGAGCTTTCGCTGGTATTTGCACAGTAATCTACTGCTTGTGGACTGGAGTTTGTTTTGGGAAGAAAAAAGTGCATAATTCAGTGCAACCCACAATTACTAGAGATCCCAGTTCTAACAATGGCACAACCTCAAACAATAGTCCGCCTTCGAGATCATCCACCATTAGGCGTCAGGGTTCGAGAATTATGAGGCGGCAGAGGAGTGGAACCTCATCCAAGCACGGAGACAGGGCCGAAGAATTTACATTAGGCGAGCTTGCAGCAGCCACCAACAATTTCTCCGTAGAGAACAAGCTTGGTGCTGGAAGCTTTGGTGTTGTGTACAGAGGCAAGTTAACAGATGGCCGAGAGGTTGCGATCAAAAGGGGGGAAACGGGTCCAAAAACGAAGAAATATCAAGAAAAAGAAAGTGCATTTGATTCAGAATTGGCTTTCTTGTCCCGTCTTCACCACAAACACTTGGTCAGGCTTGTTGGGTATTGCGAGGAAAATGAGGAAAGGCTCTTGGTTTACGAGTACATGAAGAACGGTGCTCTTTATGATCATTTGCATGACAAAAACAATGTGGAAAAGAGTAGTAGTGTTGTGAATTCTTGGAAGATGAGGATAAAAATCGCGTTAGATGCTGCCAGAGGGATCGAATATCTTCATAACTATGCAGTGCCAACAATAATTCACAGAGACATCAAGTCCTCTAACATATTACTCGATGCCAATTGGACGGCAAGAGTATCTGACTTTGGATTATCATTAATGGGTCCTGATGAATCCGATCATGATTACCGACCGACGAAAGCAGCTGGAACTGTTGGTTACATTGATCCAGAATACTATGGTCTTAATGTATTGACGGCAAAGAGTGATGTTTATGGACTTGGAATAGTATTATTAGAGCTTTTGACAGGAAAGAGAGCAATATTCAGGAACGGTGGAGATGGAGGAGCACCCATAAGTGTCGTGGACTTTGCCGTGCCCGCAATTATGGCCGGAGACTTGGTAAAGATCCTAGACTCCAGGGTTGGGCCACCGGAGCTGAATGAAGTAGAAGCAGTAGAGCTGATGGCCTATACTGCACTGCATTGTGTGAATTTGGAAGGGAAGGACAGGCCAACAATGGCTGACATTGTGGCTAATTTGGACAGGGCTTTGGCTGTCTGTGATGTTAGTCATGGCAGCATCTCTAGTGGTACTATCTCCATTGTTTCAGAATGAGATTTCTAACCGGATAGCAAGGAAACAAACGTAATTTTTGTCCCTTTTTTTATTGATTTTTTTCTCTCTCTTTTTTTTTTGGGATTATTCAGATTTGGTATGATTATTGTTGTAAATTTTAGGAGTTTCTCTAACATTGAGCTGTAGTGTAGAATTTTGTGAACACTGACAGCCCTGAAGAACGATGATTACATGATTTACTTTCAAGGAAAAGGCATTCTTTTTGCTTTATTCTCAAGTTGCTAAGAAGCTTTGAATATTTCCATCATTATTATGTAGTCTTGACTTGGTCGGGATTGCTCTTTTCGAGTTTTGACCAAATAATTTCGTTCAAGCAAACCTGCAGGGTGATCCTCACTCAATTTGACGGCCATATATGCCTAAACACAACCAACGAACGAACTAACGAGTTAATGTGAACAGAGATTGGGTTTTTTCACTTTTGGACCATAGATGCGTTTGTCAATGTTTCTATTTATTTATGAAGAAAAGGGCAGTAGATGGGAAAGTGGTCCAACCTTTTGAAATAGAGTGTAGTCTATACTTTCCATGTTGGGAGGCACTTTGACTTTGAAAATTCAAGTAAGAATAGTTTGTGGGAAAAAAACCCAGAAGTTTCTCAACTCTTAAATGCTCGTTGATTCATCTCAATATTTTGAATCATGATTCATGCTTTAGGTCTTGGAAATAAATTCATTAAAAATAAATCATGACGGTGCCTCTTAAAACTTTAATAGCCAGAGCATAACGTCCAATATCCTTCCTTCATGTTACTCTTATATTTAATACAAATGAATGAGAATATAAATATATTGACAGCTTACATGTGTGTGTTTATAGGTGGCCGGTGACCCATCATCACTTGCCTTTGCTCCTATTTATTAGGCTGCTTTGGTGAAATATATGTGCACAAACTCGAATGTTGACTTATAACAAAAGAAAATTGTTAAATGTAAAAAAAAAAAAAACATTAAAAAAACCTTAATTCTCTCCATTTAAATTATTAATATGTTTAAAATCATATAATAATTCAATTTTACCAATAAAATAAGTTTTAAAAATAAAAAGTATAAATAAAACTGTAAATATATATATAACAAACACTACTTACAACAACAATGCAACTAAAGTATGGAATATGATAGAGAGGATCACACTGTTGCCCATGAATAAAGTCAAATAATCATCCGTTTCTTTATTGCTAATCGGAATTTAAATAAAATAAAAAAATAGTGTAAAATGACAATCCAACCACCACTTTCCGCGTGGGCAGACAGGAGACTCCCTCTGGGACCATGCCCGTGCCTCCAAGGGTTTTGCTTTCTTACCCGTTTGCTTGCAGGACAGATGGCTTCGTTCTGTTGATTGCAACTTTTCTAATAAAATGTTACCATCAGTTTTGAATAAAACTTGTAAACTCATGATTTGACTTGATATGAGATTTTATAAAAGTAAATTTATATAAAACTTGTAAACTCATGATTTGACTTGATATGAGATTTTATAAAAGTAAATTTATATAAACGTAATATAATATAATATTTTAGATTATAAAATTATTTATAAAATAAATCTAAAATATCATATAAAATTATGATAACTTATAAATTTATTCTTGTAAAATCTTTTTATAGTTGTAATAATTCTTTTTCAATTATACCAACTGATTTTTTAAATTTTAAATCATTTCCTATTTAAGTAATTACCTTATGAAATTGTTTAAAATATGTCACATTAAAAAAGTATTCTAAGGCTTTTTTTTTAGAATAGTATCATTTTATTGAAACTCAAAATATAAGAAGTCTATAATATGATCAAAATAGTCAACTAATTACATACTGATACTCAGCTTTTAAAATCTTTCAAATAAAATCTAAGAGAACTAACACGTGCTTCTAGAAAAGGCATTTACTAATATTTTCTTTCAAAAGAGAAGAAAATTATAACTCCTAACGAACAGACTGTCTGAGAGACTATTTCTCATATTTTTAATTTTTTTTTATACAAACGATATATACAAAACCAACAAACTATTACAACAAACACATAACAGAAAAGTAAAAACTCCACAAAAGGTCGACTGTGATGGTGCGTGGACACCACACGCCGCACTAAGAGTGAATCGCCGTAGAACTTGAGATTTTTGAAAATCCTAGATCCACTCCGAACTACCACTGGCGAGCTGGAACCACCATAAGTGAGACCCATTGAAAAACACATTCAATCAGACCATTGCGCATGAGGGACACGCGCATCACTGTTCAACAAAGACTTCTGACGACGTCACAATCGGCAGACAAAGGGAACGGCGAGACTGCGCCTGGTGGGCTTAGGACTTCTGATTCCTTCATCCTTGCAAACCAACCTTCGAAATCCAAAAAATCTGAAAGTCACTACCAACAAACTAGGTGACCGGAAAAAAAATGAAATGAGAAGAGAGAAAGGAAAAGTCGGAAGAGGAAATAGAGTCGGAGCTTTGCCCCCCCTGCCGCCAACAGCAACAACTAAGAAACCCTAAATCTAAAAGAGAGCTATTGTGAGGACAGAGAGAATAAGATGAGTAATTCGTTACCAAAGTACTCTAAGGCTAACAAAACTAAATTAATGATTATATTAATATTTATTGATTCATCCCTTGAACGAGGACAAAATTTCACATATTTTAAGAGACTATGCAACGATATGGTGTCTTAGACTCTTAGCAAGCAAAATGGATTTGTATTCACGTTTTTTTTAGCTCGAGAATTTTCCGTTTACATAGCCTAGGTCCCTTTCATTCTCATTAATAAAATTAATCTCTTATTTATCGAAAAACAACTTTGAAACATCTGAGTCTTTTTTTGCACATGATTTTTTTATATAAATGGATCACATAGTCATAACTAACAATTAATTTATAAGATTTTCGGGTCAAACTGGTCGTTGATTTTTGGATTCAACATTTTAATTAAGTTTGATCAGCGAAACTTCTCAAGGAAATACATTTGAACTATAATTGTTGGAATCATGCACGTAAAATCCCCAAAATCCACGTCGTTGACGACAGATTCTTGCTTATCCCCTTCCTCCTGTTGCTTTCAGGTGTCGTCCATTGCGACACTCACCTTTCAGTTTCACGCGGCGGGGAAATTTAAAAAAAGAAAAACAAAGAAAATAACATAAAAATTGCGAGAGACCGAGTCAAATACGCATTTGCTGTGTCGGCTAGCTGCTTTCACTCGTGTGCCTTACGTTTACACTACTTGTAAATAAATAGTAACCTGAGATTACAAATTTAATTATTGTTCTCCAGCAATTGCCATTTATGTTTTAATTATTTTATTGGCAGAAGAAGATCATTCCGTCAGACATTTTGTTGAAATTGCACCTCTTGGGCCAAACGTTTCTTCAAGCATCGAAACCAGTTTTGGGTCCAACATAGCAAAGCCCAGAAACAAAGCCTGCACAATCAGATTACATAAATTCTTAATAATTTCAAAAAGAATTTCAAAAAAATCTTCAATCCAAATATGGTTGCAATTATCAATTCATCGTTTATGGGGAAAGCTCACTTACAGAAAAAATTTTGTAAACAGCAACTCCAATATTTTGACCCACAAAAACACATTGCTAGTTTCGCACACAACTCATGAAAAGGACAGGCCTGGATCTGATATGTGTTATAACAAAAAACAGAAGGCCTTATAAACAACGAGGGACAACAATTATCCATAAAATTATTACAAAAAAGACTTTGCACATTCAAAAGCTGTAGTCTGTACATTATTTTGCTCTGTTTTCCACGTGGCTGTAGATTGGAACCACCAAAATGCATCACACAAATTCAAAGCGCATTAGAAGCTTCACAGATTTGTACTTCTCTCCCTCACGACTATGGAGTGGAACAGATCGAATCCCGCTTCTTAGTTCAGACACAGGTAGACATGCTTGGCCTCCAAAGTCATCCTTTTCAGACATGTCATACTCATGAACTTCAATCCGAAGCAAAGCCAGTTCTGGAACAGTTAGTGGGAACACAAACTCCTCATTCCAATTAGGCACCCAATTGTCCTCCAATATCTTCGTTTTTTTCATAACAGTATCGGCAGGAACTCCAGCAATTCCGACCTGCACACAGATCGAGCAAATCATATCTTAAATGGAGAAACTTCTCAAAAAGACCGTGAGTTGCTGAAGGGCATCCAGGGAAGAAATAGGGATGGCTGGGTAAAGCATAGAGACCAACCAATTGCATAAGCCATGACTAGTGAATAAAAGGCAAGACACGCTGTTAATGGCAAAACTCAAGACATTGATATGAAACACAGCAGATGAGCAAGGCACACCAGAGGTCAAACTAGGAACAGAATGCAGCTTTATGAATCGAGACATTTTCATAGATTCTATCAAGTTACCCTTGCATAGAAATCTGGTGGGGAAAATGCATCAAAGTGCGTGTGACTGAAATCATAATACCATCCTTCACCCATATATACAGTGACCTGGTGAATAACAAAAGAACCAAACCTTGATCAAGACATAAACCAAAAGACAACATGTATATTGTGGAAGGCATTTTTCTGAATCACTAAGGAAACTAATGCAGCCAAAAGCCCTGGCATTAAAAAGCACTTACCTTCAAAGTCTCTTTCACCGATAATGTAACTTTAGGGTCAAAGACCTCATTATCTGGCTCGGTTTTCAGTAGGAAATCCGGTTTTTTAATATAACCACATCCACCATTTGCTCTGAACATTCCCTGCATCAACCACAGTGATCTTCCATATCCCTGTTATATAGCAAATGAACTCTTTAGAACATCTTTCACAGACAGAAATCAGTATTAGGACCATACTTAATTCACTGATCAGTAGGGTCATAGAGACAATCAAATAGTCACGAAATTCCAAAATGATCAAATTTAATAGCACCTCTTCCTCTCAGAATAGTAGTTCTGTGTGGGGAATACCATGGGCAATCATAGACAAACACGTGAAGATCACTTTTCTAATGGCTCAAGTTAAAAGAAATACTGCTACAAATTTTCATACATGAGCAGCTAATTAATTACCATACTCACAACTTCTGAACAAAGGAAAAGGACAAAAAGGGAAGAAAAAAAAGAGCAGCAATTTGATCAAATGATGGGGAATAGTTAAAGCAAGACATCCCTGACTTAAAAAAGTTAAAAAGAAGAAAACAAAAACAAACAAACAAAACAAACCTGCATGTTAAATGCAACCATTTGGGCTCCATGCGACCACCCAATTAGGGGGTTGTAATTTGATGAGTTAATTCGCGTACCCTTTGGATAGACCCTCAAAATATTTCGCTGTGTAAACCTACAGCAAAACTATCATCAGAACATGGGAAGACTCTTTTTTAGGAACCAAGATTTGAATTTTATATGACATGAGTCAAAGCATGTTAAAATTTTACAGTATACAACTTTTAGGCCTGGTTTGTTTTCACAAATCATCTCATCTCATCTCAAATTCATTATTACACTTTTTCAGATTTCCATACAAAATAACATAAGCAATTCAATTTTTTCAAATTCCAAAATAATTTTTTCAAATCCCAAAATAAATTAATATTAAAAAAATTTTATTACAATAATATTTTATTCTTTTTCTAATTTTTATTTCATCTCATCTCTGAAAATAATCCAGGCCTTAGTTGCAGGAGATTACTGGCACTAAAAACCCGAAGGCTGCACTGAGTAAATGCACAGGAGCCACCATTGATCAAGCCTGAGACTTGTCTCTGGCAATAACTTCACACAACCAGTTAATTGTTATCTTGCCAAAAGAGGCCCTTCCTAATCATGGCTACTAACATTTTAAACTAAGTGATCGACCAAAAATAGCAATACCACCATATTGATTCTTCTTATAAAAAGGATCTCTAGTAGTTGGTTCTTCCTCTGCACTTATTCATCACATCTAGTAGATGTCATCTACTGTGTCAGAACACCACTTTTAGATCATCCTTAAGGTTTTTTGGGTGTTGAAGAGAAAAAGCCTTATGTTGCACCAAGAGTCATTACAAGCTTCAAATTAGAGACCTCTGTCAAGGGCAAAGGGAATTGGTCTGGCTCAAACATGACAGACATTAAAATATACAAAAGTAGCCATACTGCCCACTCCGAAGTTCATCTGCTGCAAGATTGCAATTGGAATTTCTACTAACCCTAGACATATTAAAATACAAAATGGTACCCCTAAGCTCCCAAATATCATAGTATGAAGTCTCAACACTCCAGTTAGACAGCACCTTATTTTTCAGAATGTGTACGTGTAGCATAGCCTTCCACCAGAACATTACCCCAGCTCCCTGTTGTGCTAGCTCTAGAGCCCATCTCACAGCTAAGGCCTCTGCTAAGATTCAGTTATTATAGTCCATGTAACTGGTACTTTAGCTGGATAAATCTCTAGCTACGATTCTCTTTCTCGCTGATATATCAATATATAATTCTCATGCGGAGGGCTCAGTCATGCAAATTGTGTGGTATTGGCATCTGGTTACTCCTTGGAGGTAGTTGTTAGTGTTTTAACCTGTAGGACCTAGTAATAGTGTGATTTGGTCTTTGTGGAAGCGAGGATCTAAAAGCCCCAGAAATGGGAGAGGGGGCTAGTAAATGGCCAATGATCTCTACTGTTGATGTTGCTTGGATTGCTCCAAGCCTCATTTATTCCCCATCCATGCCATTCTCACGACTTGAAACAATGAGTAGCTGATCTTCTCCCTGTTGTTGGCGTAGGGACCAAATTGTTCTTCATGCAGATAAAATCTGCAATGTTCTTACTTAATAGGCAAGCACCGGGGCACTATTCTCCAAAGCAATTCTCTCCCATGCAACTTGCATTCCATAATTGTAGTAGACCACTTTGAAGAGAGCAAAGAATTGACAATGATAGTAAGGGTTGCTAAAATAATGTTGATGAACTTGCAATTAGACAGTTTACAGTACAAGAAACAAGAAAATCTAAATATAGTCGTGCTCAAGAAAGAAACTTGGAGTTCAATGGCCATGTTGAGAAGCTAAGAGGGGAATGTGAAAATAAGAAAGGAGGAGATCTGTAACTTGAAGAGAAGAGCAAGCATGAAGAATCTCTGAGGAAGATAAGGACTTTCTATGTCAAGCTCTAATGTCAATTAACTATCTCTCAAGGTATGTCAATAAGGAATATTACAGAACTTTGAGCTTCTCTGCACCGAGTAACACCGAAGCAAAAACTCAAAAAAAACCAGCCTGGATGAAGCTTTTTGCATGAATATCACTAGATGGGAGACATTCATGTAACCACTGAAACATGCCATAGGCACAAATGAAATCTCTTTAACCTAAAAAGCAAAAAAAAGTAAAACACAGTTAGTGAAATTGTGATAATACCTGACAATTTCTTTTCCATAAGTCAGAACAGCCTTTTCAAGTTGTTGCTCACTTAAGCTAAGGCGTCTAACTTTCTCTGGGTCAACCTTGAAACATTCTTCTAATCCACCTTTTGGTTTACCAGCGTGAATGGTAATTAAACGCTTGTATTCAGGTGCTGCATGTTGCTGCAACTTGGGATCTGCATCATCTAGATCTTCCTCTTCATTATTCTCTTCTTCATCCAAATCATCCTGCCAGAACATGACATCAGAAAGCGGAAACAAGAACTCAGTACCTCAAGTAAATCAGTGAACAAGGAAATTATATACATCTCCGCACCTTGTCATTTGCCACGGCTATGTCTTTCAGGTTTGAGACTTCCCTTCCCCAAGCTTTTTCGTCACCTAAAGCGTTCCCTTTTTGTGAATCACTTTCTTTTTCCTTGATTTCTTTGGCCTCAAGGTATTCCTTAGGTGGTTTGGTTGATATGATAATCCTTTTCTTCAAGGATTCTGGGGATGGAAACTCCTTCAAGGATTCTGAGCCAGGAGTAAAGAGTATGTCTCCAAATGTTTGAGTGGCCATCTAGAAATTGGTGAACATATCGCAAATCATTAGAAGAGCGCTGTTAAAACCAACATAAAGTTAAGGAGAAAAAACATTTTTTATCCTCCAATTAAAGGATGCTTTACACTTTACACCCTGAACTATATAGTAGCTGACACATTGCATCCACTATTGTTGTCTATCAAATAGCACGTTCCATTAAAACTTTACAGACGAGATTACGCCGTCTCATCTATTACTGCAATCTTAACGGTCAAACTGAGATGGATGGTGCTATTTAACAAAAAATGGCAATAGGAGCATGTAATGTATTACTTTTGATAGTTCAATTGTGCAGTATAAAACATTGTTATTGGAAGATGGAAACTGTATTTATTCATAGAACAAAATACTCACTTCAGCCACTTTAGCCTGAAGATCTGGTGTAAGGTGGTCTTCTAGAGTTATTACAACTGGATATTCAGATGCAGTAAAGGCATGCTCCTTTATAGACTCCAAACATTTGATGAGTTCCACTGGCGTAGTTAGTGTCCTATACGAGAAAAACCAATATGCTAATTAAGAACATGGCAAGTAGAATATAATTAACTTAAATCGACTAAATCAACGGTTAATCCCAATAACTGGAGTAGGCTACATAAATCATTTTTTGCCAACCAGCTCAACTGCGACAATTAACTTCACCACTTTTTTAATATAAATAAAGCAATTTTATTAAAAGTGTAGGAGGGTGCAACCAAAGTTCATAAAGATTTATTTGAAAATATATCCATTGGCGGTGGATATTATTGGCAAAGGCGTATTATTGTAGCATAGAGGTACAATCTTATAGGAAAATTACAAATCACACTCATTACACTCTTTCCCTTATATAAATAATATTACTATTTGGGTGGCAAATACTAGTTTCTCATTGTCAAATTTTTAAAAGATTGATCATGGGAAGTCTCTTGCACCCATATAATGTGCACAAAAGTTTCGCATGTTAAAAACCACACCTTCCATGAAGAACCTCCACGTTATCTTTCTTGGAGTTCGGCCATATATCCAATTCAATTACCCGCACACCATTCTGCAGGGCATTTATGATGGGGCCATCGCTGCAGGCACTGCTGAGCTGATTCCCGGTCAGATAGGAATTGTGCCCCGTATGTATGAAATAATGCGATAGCGGAGCAGTCATATCATGGTGCACCTAGAATATAGCAAATGGTTACCAAGAAAGTACTGGTGTTCTAAATTTACAGCAGCAAGTTAATTAATTAACAATCGTGTGAGTCAAGTCTATCCTGAACTCGTAGTTATAAAGAAGCAATGTGCATGACTTCCTTTCCTTATTTTAGAACTCGTAGAAAGTATTTAAGCATTTTTAAGCATTTTCGTTTGTATACTCGCAATGTACTTAGGCTATGCCTTTTTATATTCACATTAATAAAGCTACTTCTTCCTTATTAAAAAAAAAAACAAGTTATAAAGAAGGAAGACAACAAAAACGAAAGTGCAAAATAAGGAAAAATCATCAGTTTAATGAAAATTGAAACACAAATTTTAGAGGATGTTCATGAGAACAGATTCCGTGGCATAGGCATTTTGTATCAATTCATAAAACCAATCGCCAGGAATTAACTCTACAATAGTCTTTTTCAAACAATAAATTGGTGATGGAAAGTATGTTAATTTGACTAAAACACAAAAAACAATACCACTTTACTTATCAAAAAGAAGTTTGCTAATTTGACTACATTGGCCACGGTGGGCCTATGGAGCTTGCCATCTAGTTCTTCCCAAATTGTTACTTACGAAATTTGTATAATCACAAATACGTGGCAGCATGCCACGTGATGCAAAAGCCAAAAAATAAAAAGCGTTGATCATTATTATAAGCACATTAATACTGGTGACAGCTTGCTGAAAAAGAAGAATACTATTGGTGACAGATCGATAAATTTGTTTTTTTTTTTTTTTTTTTTTTTAAACAGTAAAAAACTTGACTTAGCTAAGTCCACCTCTTTAGTCTTTCCTTCCTTCCAAAAACACATACTACCATTGTCCCTCTCTTTCCTTTTCCACCATTGTTCTCGGAATCAAACATGGAATTATAAGTCTATACAACCAACGGAGCTTTAAAAAGAATATTACATTTCTACATACATTTTAGAAACGCAAAAAACAATCAGAAGAAGAAGAAAAACAATAACAAGGAGACAACGAAGGGTTTAAAGAGTTTGAGAATTACCCTGACAGGTGAGAGAGGAGGGTTAGAGTCAGAAAAAAGGTACTTCAAGAAGGCCTCGAGAGTAATGCCCTTTCGATGAAAGATATTGTGGTGCCGGAGGTCGTGGAGTCTGCCGAGACCGTCAATGATTGCTTGAGCTTCCTCTAGGGTGGCATTATGGTCCTTCTGGACCTCGACCAAGAACCTCCGGAGGTGATCAGCAGCCATAATTCCATTCTCCGAGTACTGGCTGAATAGGATCTTGACATCGTCCGGTGCTTCAGTTGCGGCCAGCCTGAATCGCCGGCGGAAGCAGAAGCAGATTTTGTAAGTCTGTTTGGACATTTTGGGTGGGAGAGAAATTATAGAGAGAGACAGAAATAGATAATAGCAGATCGGATTGGGTTTTGGTACATTGTTTCCTTTCCCTCTGGGTTAATAATTTCAGCAGGAAGATGATACTGATGGTATGGGGCCCCATCCCTGTACGGCTATACCAATACACGTATGAGCATTTTATTGGATTCCATAACAAAGTTGGCTTTTGGCGTATCGGAATTTTTTTTTTTTAAATTAATCATTATCTCAATTTTCATTACTTTTTTTTTTCATTTTATAATATGATATTAAATTATATTTTATTTATGAATATTACTTAATATCACAAATGATGATAAAATAAATAAATTTGTGATAAAATAAATAAAAAAATTTTTTTTTATAAAATCTAATAAGTAATATAGATAAGTTTTGTGCAATTTTAAAAAAAAAAAAGCAAATAACACTTAAAAAATATAAAAAGAATTTTTTTAATGATACTTAGTTTTAATATATTTAAAACTTGAGTATGTTACACCTACCGGTGGATCCACCAATAGATGCTATCGACAAGGTCAAGTAATTTTTTATATTTTTTAATATTTTAAAAATAATTATAATATTATTAAAAAAATATTTTAAAATTATTAAATAAATAAACCATCGTTGGAATCCATAGGATGGCTTTAGCATTTTTCTTAAAACTTAGATCTGATATTATTCTCCATAGGACCATAGGAAATCACATGAAGGACACATTTCGCATCATCACGTCATATCAAAAGTATTTCCCCATTTTTAAATCCTTTAGTCTAATATCATAAAAATAAATGATAAATTCACAACAATTTTTATAACATATTATATAATATATGTTATAAAATAAAAATATTTTTATAAAATGGTATTAATTTTATAAAGCAGATTACAGTAATATTTTTATTTTATAATTTATATTGTATAAATATTATGAAATGTATTGTATATATCACTTTCTAATATCATATACATCATAAAGTATATAATTGTTATGTCATTCTTTTTATAAGAAATAAAATTTATTATTATAAAATCGAATTTCTTTTTTAAATATAAATTTTGTATTTATTTATTCTTTTAATAATTATATGATATTTGTGTATTTACGACTCTAATTATTATTTCAAAATTTTTTATACAAACGACATCTGTTTACCTTATATTTTGTTAAACATATATTGGATAATTTTATTTAAAAAATAAATATATAAAATAAAATTAATTAATTAAAATTTTTTTCAATCTTTCAATTTAGTCTATTCACTTTCCAACAAATGTATCTAATAATTTTTTAATAAGATATAAGCCAAATTTATAAATTGAAAACTGATTTCAACCATCAAGAAAATAATAAGCTGGCTATCTTATCCGAATGCACCAAGCTCGTTGCTATATCATAAATAATATACATTAAATTGAAAGAGACAATCTGCCTTTGCAGCTTGAATTATCCTATCTAGTGTACCCCTTGAAAGAGACTAATTTGCTACAACGTATTTATCGATGGGTCTTCTTATCCTGTCGGCAGCTACCCTTTCTCCATCTTTTATTTATTTATTTATTTATTTATTATTAATATTATTTTAATGGTGTAACGTTGACTAAACCCTCCCATTTTCATTCATTAAACGTAAGAAAATATTGAGTTTGATTGAAAAAGTCGAGGATTGGCAATGAAACAGTGCCTATTGCCTAGTCTAACTTCCCTACACGTAAAGATGGATTCGCTTCTTCTTTCCTACTTCCTTACGTAATTCATAATTAACCTTTCACTTTTTAAATATGACCAATACAGCTCCTCACTCCATTCATTCCCAATCCAAAACAATCTGTGGAAATTGATGACTCCTTAGAATCCGGTGACCCAACTCAAAGACTGCCCTTCCAATTATCAATGCCTATTGCCTAGTCTAAAAAGGGAAACACGGCCACTGAGCTTTCTATCAACTAGTTAAAACGCACACCTGTAACTTGTAGCTCAAAAACGGTGTAAAAATGTAATATGGACTCAATTACAAGAGCATATGTCCTGGATGAATAAAATCCTATGGCCTAAACAAACTGAAACCGCATTAGAAGCTTCACATGTTTTAGTTTCTCTCCATTCCGGTCATAGAGTGGTACAGCACGGATCCCGGGTCTTAGTTCTGAGATAGGCAAACATGTCTGCCCACCGAAGTCGTCCTTCTCAGACCTATTGTACTCCCGTACTTCAATCCGAAGCAAAGCAAGATCGGGAACTGTCAAAGGGAATTCAAACTCTTCATCCCAAGAAGGAGCCCAATCATCATCAATTATTCTTGTTTTCTTCTTGGCAGCATCAGCTGGCACCCCAACAATACGAATCTGCCATTTAAAAAAAGAAATCATGGTACATCTGCAATATATTTCTAGAAGTTACAACCCTGAAATGAGTATGTGTGTGGACGTGTTGCAAGTGTGTACATCTTATAATTGTCTGGTATTATAAGACTGGTACTTAAAGTCCTAAATCATAAATAAAACACCAGCATTGCAACAGGTTCATACAACTTGTGATTCCAATAATTTAATCGGCTAATAGGCATATTTGCAAATACAAAGCTACATCAAGCTTCAAGACATTGAAAAAGGTACAATGATTCATTTTGCAAAAGTCCCAACTCTAAGCAATTATGCAAAGGAAAAAAATAATTCTGTTAAAGGTTATCGCCCCACACATATATTTACTGTACCATCCAACCATACCTTTGTGTAGAAATCAGGTGGCGAGAATGAATCGAAGTGTGTTGGGCTAAAATCCAAGTGCCACCCATCTCCGATGTATATTTTCACCTGATAATCAACATCAATGCTAAGAGGAGGTCATTAGGCTAAACATTCTTTTCTAAGCCAAAACCCTATTCTCACCTTTAATGTCTTCTTCAATATGAAGGTTCTTTTAGGATCAAACACCTCATTATGAGGACCCCTTTGCATCAGAAAATCAGGTTTTTTAACATAACCACACTCTCCATTGGTTCTAAACATCCCCTGCATCAACCAAAGCAATTTGCCATGTCCCTGGTGAAGGAAAACTCACGTGTCAAAAAGAATTCTCTGGTGGAGATCAGATGGATTCTAAATGAATGGAACACCGTCAGGCGTCAAGGCATGATAATGGAATCGTTTTTCACTTGGAAGGCCTGAAAATTTTAGGCTGACTGCTGACTAATCATTTCATGATTTAAAATTGAAATCATAAGCCAATTTGCATTCACTTAAGCAAATGACTTGTCAACACAGAAGAGAAGCAAATTTTTACCAGCTGCATCTTGATTTGATTATTGGAATGGATAATCTTGTTATAATGTAACTATTCACATTGTCACCCACGTTATTAAAGAAAGAGCCTTACAGATCAAAGATTATTTACATTTCAAAGCTACTGCTACCATTACATTATTTGAATGCTGAAAATTGTTAACAAACCTGCATATTAAATGCAACCATCTGAGCCCCATGCATCCACCCAACATGTGGCTTGTAATTAGAGGAGGTGATACGTGTTCCTTTAGGGTATACTCTTAGCATATTTTTCTGCGTGAACCTGTAAAGCACGACAGCCGATATGAATCATCCAGGTGAGATAGGAAATGCAAATGCTAAAATGTCTTGTAAACCATCCACGAAATTTAGTTGAATAGATACCTTACAACATCAGTTCCATGATTTGAGGCAACCTTCTCAAGTTCTTGTTCACTCAAACTAAGACGTCTAACTTCGTCAACCACAACTTGTAATGCATCCTTTAAACTACCCTTTGGTTTCCCAGCATGAATTGTAATCAATCGTTTGTATTCAGGCGCTCCTTCTTGGGCTGATTTGTGAAAACACCCATTGATATCTTCATCATCTGGATCACTGTTGCTCTGCCATCCATCGGAAGAGTAAAAGTAAAAAAGCACGCTTTTGGGATTGAAAATGGGTAGATACACATCATATTAATCTCACTTTCTCTTCTTCTGGCTCAGCTTTAAAAGTCAGTGTCTCCTTTTCTGATGCTGCTTCTTCAGATGTTTCGCTTCCACCATTGAAGATGCTACCCTTATCCTTGCTATTCTTAGATTCAAGGTATTCTTTTGGTGGCTTGGTAGAGATAACAATTCGATATTTCAATGACTCTGGTGAAGGGAATTCAGCTAAGCATTCTCCCTGGGGGTAATACAACATTTCTCCAAATGTTTGAGTGAGCATCTACATGAAAATCGAAGTGAGTCACAAAGAAGAAACACCTCAAATTTACTATTATTGTCAAGAGGGAAAAAAATGCTAACCTTGGCAACTTTATCCTGAAGATCACGGGTAAGGTGGTCTTCTAAAGTTATGATGAGAGGGTAGGGAGATTTAACAAACGCATACTCTTTAATGGACTGCAAACATGTGATGAGCTTCACAGGAGTGGTCAGTGTCCTACAGTGATTAAGACGGTGTTGCAGAAACATAAATAGAGATCTTATAGCACAGCCAAAAGCCATGTTGAAATGAGAAAACAATCACTAAATGAGGGAGATTTGAGAATCAGCAGCATGTACCTTCCATGAAGAACAAGAACATCATCTTTTGTAGAATTAGGCCATATATCAAGTTCAATTACTCTCACGCCTCTCTTCAACGCCTTGATGAGTGGGACATCACTACAATCACTGCTGAGTTGATTCCCAGTCAAGTAGGAATTGTGCCCTGTATATATGAAATAATGTGACAATGGAGCAGTCATATCATGGTGTACCTGAAATCACATGCAAATTGTCAGAAACAAACCTAAATTCGTCACTTATTAGATTTCTTCAAAAAAGAAGAATAAACCATTAATGTGGCGACGAAAGAAATGTACATTCTTATCAATATATTAATGTCCAAGAACAGGCACAATTAAGTGGTTTGGGAATCAGGACTCCGATGAAAATGGACTTCCTAGTGCCCAGTTAGCCTTAATAGAGAGTTAGTTTAACTGGGCAAGAGTTGATCGTAAAGTCATTGAAGAAACTAAATAGAGTTGCTTTCAAAGAAAAAAACCAGGTTGAGTCTTGACCTGATAAAATGGGCTTATTAAAGATTGCTTGTAAATAATGACAGTATATCTGAAACTGGTGAATACCTTTCGCCACTTGTACAAGCTATCATCATATTGTTACTACAGCAAATTCAGCAACTTCATTGCCAAGCCGCTGCTTGATTATCGAAAGAAGAGGAAAAAAACTCCCTAAATATCATTTATTAAACCCTCAGCAGGGGATTTTTTCCTTTTCCGAGAATCGGATCACTGTTTTATCGAATTTATTTTTCCTAAATATATTTCTTTGGCGAAACATAGGAATACCAAAGCAGCAAGAGAGAGAGAGAGAGAGAGAGAGAGAGGACCTGAGATTTGACGGGGCCGTTGAGATCATCGAGAAACAGGAAATGGAAGAAATCGTCGAGGGAAAGGCTTTGCTTGGCGCTATGGGCCTTGTGGCGCCCATGCAGAACGTGCTGTATGATTCGGTCCGCATCAGCCACGGTGCTGTTGACCTCGTCCTGGTGCTCCTCCAGGTACAGATGGAGCTGATAGGCCGACATGTGGTCCCCACCCTCGGTGAACTTCGAGAACGCTTCCTTCACGTCGGCCGGTGGCCCTAGCTCCTTCATCTTGAACTTCCTGCTGAACCCCAACATCTTGTACTTGTAACTCGCCATCCTTAGCTAGCGCTCTCTCTCTCTCTCTGCGCGTGTTTTATTAGCTTTTCGATGAGTTCAGAGAAATTGCGAATTTCTCAAGAGGTCATTGCCTGTTACTAGCGTTTTTCGTTGGTTCCGCGTAATTGCAAATGTCAATGGAGAGAGAGAGAGAGAGAGACGAGGCAAAAATTGAAAAAGGAGACTGCAAAAATAATCTTAAGGTTTAGGTTATTAAAATTCTAAGCGGAAGTACAATTGCTTAGCATCACATCAAAGAACAAACGATACAGTGAAAGTAATAATGCCATCTTCTTCCAAGTAATGCTACATACAACATTCACATCATATTTTTATTTTACCATATCACATCTTATTTAGTAAGATAAAAATAAAATGATAATATAATATGATAAATGATAAATGCATTCATAAAATTATAAGTGACATGCAATCGCTTTAAAAAAAATTAAATATATATAAAATTCACGTAAAAAAAAATTAACATTTTGACGGGACATAAACTTTCTTGAGTCCCAGGTGCAAACATCTGGACATCAAATATTGCTCCTACGCTTTATTGCAACCACATCATACTGTTCGAACGCTACTTCAAGGCCTTCGGTTAATCAACGAAATATTGCTCTCTAAAGTGCTAAAATTAGCATCTTACATTTCATTCAAGTATACAAACTCTGGGCACAAATCTCAGATACTCACGGACAAAGCCCCCCATTGTGATGGAGATTAATCATAAAGAAAGATATAATAACTAATCAGTTGATTTTCTCTTCCTACCAAGAACGGAAGCTCTCTGAAATCTGGGGCCACCCATTCGCCACCTCTTAAAGGCTGTCATTGAGGATTGAGCCGCCTCATACACTAACAAAAGCACGACAATAAGACTATCAATGTAACTTCATAAAATGTGATCAAAAGGATAGAAGGTAGGTAATGCTTTTAACATGTAAAAATGAATCTCACAATTGGTTTCTTCTTTTGTCAAAATTGTTAGATGCTTGGAAGCTGCTGGAAATGCTGCAGTGTGTGCCTTGGTGAGGACTTCCTTGTACCTGCTCTTAAACGCAGATAAGAGCAAAGGTCCAATGGTTCTAACACCCACGCTGTCCATCAAAAGTTGCAATTATAAGAATAATATTAAACCATGCATTCTACCTACGAAGGCAACAATTTGAATAAAGCCACAAAAAAGGACACTCATTATTAAGTGAATGTAAACAAGACAAGTGAGTACGTCAAGACTCACAGTGGTGCTATCTTGCATCCAAATTCATAGAAGAATGGGCATCGAGATCTCAGATCCACACATGCAGAATCAGCTTGTATTTCCAACCTCGTTCTGTCATAAAACAACAGACAGGTAAATTATAGGTGCCACATTTCAACACACAAAAATAACCACAAATCAGTCCATGATATAGTGGATGGGTTGGCAATACAATTGGGTTAGTTCCAAGCAAATTCCTACAAAGGCTTAGAAATTGTTACATTCCGTGACTATGGTTGTAACTCAGAAGAAGCAGACGCCTGTTTAGTAGCAGAGAAGTAAAGATCTAGCAAACAGATCTCAGAGCATAATTTAAAGTTCAATTTCAGCAGCCAAAGGTCACGTTTTCAAAACAAAGGTCCAATCCCTCTACACATTTACCACGATACAGCATGCACTATGCTCCTCCTATAATTTAGTCATTATATATGCCCTCACATTAAAACTTTAAAATGGGATTCAAATTTATTATGATCATTACTTTTGATTGAAACAAGTGGGAACATTCATTGATACTGCTTGTCTCAGTTGCAACTCGTGTGCAAGCCAGAAAGGCAGCTCTACCTTAGAACCCACTTCAACCTGGAGAAAAAGCCAAAGAAAGTATCAGAAACACTATTTGAGCAACCACTCACTCAACTCCAGTTTTTATAGAAATTACACTGTCCGTTTCAGAACTTGGATCGATTCCCACTCCACATGCTGCCTTTTCGAACACAACCGAGACAATCTGTGAGCGAAAGCAGAACACATAATTATATTAAGAAATTGAAATGGTTGAAAGGAAAACTATACAGCATGGGATGACACAAGTATTAACCTCTTCATCCGTAATAATGTCATCAATGTCATAGAATTTTGCCATTCTTGAAACTTTTTTTTGTCGCTCTTACAGTTTATCCCAGCTCATGAGGGGCAGCTTACTAAGGACCCAATTACTGTTTTTGAAGCTCACGACCAACAGTCACAATAAAGCCTCTTTTCGGAACCCAGTAAAAACTGCAAAGGCAAATAAAAGAAAACATTATATCTAGCAAGATCCAAAATTAAACTCTGCGATAAAAGAACACCAGAAAAATTCCATGCATTAGTATAGCAGAGTTACAGAACATTATGACTCTAATTCAAATTCAATCATTTCCATTTCTGAAGTTTATAAAAATGTAATAGCCCCTTGTGATATGTATATAAACTTATTTTTTTGTTGAATTACAAAATGGGTATTGGCCTTGATCTAAAAACATATGAATTAGCGTTTTTGGATATAGAAGAAAACCTAATTGCGATCAAATTCACATACACCAAAGGATTTCAAACTTTGAAAAACTACCACTATCTGCAGGGGGGTTTCAACAAGCAGGTTCCACGCAAAACATCAAAGAAAATAACAAGGTTGTAATGTAGGCACAGCTGTAGATCTCAGATTCAACCAACATATCAAGGCTACAGATCAAAGTCGTTTGGAAGATGATCCATATTTGTATTATGTGGAGTTTGTGGTAGGAGCATAATGAACGAACTTTTGAGGACAGGGAGAGATCACTAGAGGAGTTTAAAGTTTTATTTTTTAGAACTCTATATACTTGGACTATCGCTGTGGACTTTAATGGCATAAACCTTCATGATTTCCTGATTTTGTAATGTGCCTTTCTAATAGGGCATGAGTGTGTAATTGGCATTGATGCCTATTCTTTGATTAATGATACATTTTTACTTATAAAAAAAATAATATTCTAACAATATTTTATTTAACTTTCATCTTTCACCTAAAATCATCTCATCTTATCTCTGAATTCAAATCAGACTAATCAAGCAACTATAAAATCCTGGACACTTATAAACATTAATACAACTAAATTCAAACTTGCAACAAGAAAGTTTTCAACTATGATACATAACCAAAATTATAAAAATACATGACCAAAATTACAAACTAAAATCATCCATATAAATTAAAAATGCATAACCAAAATTATAAAACTAAATCTTTCAGTCACTAGTCACTACAAGTTAAAAACTCGTAACCAAATCTAGCATCCAAGCTATTGCCTCATTTCAAACAAAATCACACAAAGCCAACAACACCCATCATCTACCATCATTCAACCCATCCATGATTCCATCATCATCTAACCTCCCAAATTATCCAACCAACTCATGTCTCATCATCCATCAACAGTTCTAATTCCAGCAACAAAGTTTAAAACAATAAAAAACAAACAAATAAGTTTTTCCCATTCCAATTTCTAACAAAATAAACAATACAAATTACAATGAGTGTTGTTTGAAGTTGTGCCTGGAAAAAAAAAAAGAACAAAATTAGTAAATTGTTAAACTTTCTTTTGAAATCTTCCATATCATGTTCAAATTAATGGCCGGGATGATCTAGATTTTGAGTTACAATCACTAATTCCTGAGTTTTTGTGACCCGTTACAAAAATCCTGAACTACCAACTAGTAGGGGGTTTCACTTTCACTAAAGGGGGATGGACCACCTAATTAAAGAAGCCACGCAGCAGCATAAAACGGCGAACTCGAAGGGGAAGAGAGAGATAGGGCTTACCAGAGGTTTAGACTCCAGGTTCCCAGAAGAGAGAGATAAAGCGTGCGGTGGGTTGAGCCGGAGAGAGCGTTCGTCACTCGTGAGGTCGCCGGTGGGATTTCTAGAGAGAGGTTGGGCGGAAAGAGGAAACGGGCATAAAATTATTAACAAACAACCAAACTTAATCAAACACAGAGATAGAGAAGAAATCGAGGGAGAAGAGACTGAGAGAGATAGGGGCTTAGTGATAACCAGAGTTCCAGAAGAGAGAGGGATCGCGCGGTTTTGTCGATGGGCAGTGGGCACTTCGCGTGGGTGTTGACAATTGCGTCGTTACGAGTGGGAGGCGAGGGACGGCCACTGCACAGCGGGGGGAGAGGTTCAGAGGCGACCGGCGGCGAGTCAGCGACGGGCTAAGAGGGGACCTAGGGTTTTCGCCTCTTCTCAGATTCACAATTTCACTGAATGAGAAAGCCCGCGGCGGGGTGAGGGGGAAGATAGAGATGGAGATGGAGGGAGAGGAAGCGGGAAACGAAATTTCAAGTGGGAGAGAGAGAGAGAGAGAGAGAATGAAATGGATAGGGAGAGGATATTGGAGTACTTCATTCTCCGTACGTCATACCCGCGAGAGAGAAAATGGGAGTCAAAAAAATTGAGACATATATTTTTCTAATACATATTTATTTATTTTTTAAAAAATTAAATCTGTTTAAATTTATTCTTATTAAACTAATTAAGTCTTTTTTTCATTATTTATATATCAAAATTTTGATAAAACAAAAAAAATTAAAAAATATATACTATGAAATTTTTTCAAAAAAGTGAAACGATATGTTTCGTTAAGAAAATAAAAAACAGGTGAAAAATACACCATTTTATTAAATGACTTCTTATTTAATAAAAGCAAAAAAGTTTGTAATTTTATTTAAAATTTCAATTTGAATGTTAAAAATGTATTTATTAATGTCTTATTCTCAACTCATGTAAAATTTATGAGATTTCTCATGACTAATGAAAATGAGAAATTATACTTATAACCCTGAGTAGAAGACTGTGCAGTGCCATTGATGAGCAAAAGAAAAAACAAATCATTTAAAAAAATATTATTATAATTAAAAATATATATATAATTATATAGACTTGCATAAATAATTTCTATTTGAAGACCGTATGTAGAAACTCAAATGAAAATAGAGAAGAGTAATAGATAGAACATCAAATTTCTCAACAAAATTACTATTATCAGCACTCTTTTAAAATTTAAATTAATGTATAATGGGTAACGGATGAAGAGTTAATAAATTGAACTATATAGCCGATATGGAGAGGCAAGTAATTAATAATTAAACGAGTTTTTATGCCGTTTTAAATTTTGGTAAACAAGTATGAATGAAACTCATTTTGTTTGATTACTACTTTTATTAAAGCTCTAGCTGAAATGGGGTTAGGTTAACACACCAGCACGTGAATGATAATTCCTTAATTTCCCAAATGATGAATAACCAACTACAATAAGTTTATATATATATATATATAGAGAGAGAGAGAGAGAGAGAGAGAGAGAGAGAGAGATGTATTATTATTATTATTGTCGTTCATATTTGATTCTGGAAGCTAGTCCCACTGATTCTCCAAATAGTATGTCCAGCCCGAGGGATTCAAGGTTGTCTTTCCATCAGCAGAGACAAGATCATATGGGGAATCCTCAGCAAATTCTGTCGGCATAGACTTCCAGTGTAGACATGGCTCCCAGTCAGCTTCCTTGAGCACCTTCAGTATCTCCCCAACAACTATCTTGCTCCCTTCAGCTGCTAAATGAATCCCATCTCTGAAAAGGTATATCAAAATAAAAATAAAAATTGAAAGGTCTTTCACACTAACTTCCACAGTCAATACAGAGTCAATAAACAGAATACATTGGTTTTGGCTTTGAGTTTCAGTGTTGAAAAGACTCCTCCAGGCGCATTTGGATCCAGAGGGGAGATGAAACTATTTTATTTCATCTTAACTCATTTCAACTAATAATTGCACTACTATTCACGAACCATTTCAACTCATAACTATAAAATTAAGACGTAGAAGTTGATGGTGTTGGCAGAACAAAAATGGCATAAAAAAATTATGGGCAAGTAAACTTACGTGAAGCAAGCTTCCATCCAATCATCTCTTTTCTGAAGTGCAGTAAAAAGATCGATAACCTTCACACCCATTTCTTCGCACAGCTCTATACAAGCTTCTGAGTAACTTTGGCACAACTCATTTGTCCGAACAACCTCACTTAAAAACTCACTGGTTTAAGAAAGAAAACCAGTGTTAAAAATGGCACTACAATTCAAAAACCAGAAGTAGCATACTCAAGATATGCACGAGAGCACCTTTTGTTTTCACGAATCTTGGCCTCATTGACAGGAGGACAACTTAAAACAATAATGCGCGTTTTCTTTGAAAGGCTCTGATATACAAATTTGCAACAGGATATGAGTCAGGAATACAAGAATTTGAGGATAATCGACGACAACATCAATGCAGTAGGTAGAAACCAAAATAACATGAATCTACCTTTCTCTTCATTAAAATAAAGATTAAAGACATTGAAAAATCCAAGAATCAAATTGGACAAGTTGTTTTTAAGTATCTGATCTATCTTATTACACAGTTTTACATTTGCTTCAAACATGAAACATGTCAACCTTGTATCAATTGGGATGTGAAGAAAGTACCTGGAGATGAGTCACAATCTTTCTCATGTTCTCAATGTATTCAGGAAGTGGTACATGAGGGCCAAGGCCGGATGAGTGAGGCCCCATTGAATCGTTACCACCGAAATAAACTATCACCAAGGAAGGCTGTAGAGCAGCATCCTAGAACCAAGAAATGTAATGTTGGGAGTAAGAACTTACGTGTAAGACAACAGTATACCGGATGGCCTAACTCGAGAAAGTTCTACTAACAGAGTTGGCAATATTACATCAAATAGAAGACACAGTTCCCCATCATTAGTACCAATTTTCAGGGATACAAAGGGAGTGCTATGATTAGAACAAAAGGGTAGAGAGTAATTCAAGAGCCATAAACAATATCGGCTCTTAGATTACCAATATATATGTAGATAGGCCTCCACTGTCCACAATTATAATAATGAGCACTAGCATGACATAGCAAAGTGCAATTGAGGTATCATTTTATAGTTTTTTTTTTTTGTAAATACCAGAAGAATAATACCTTTGGAAAAATCTGATCCAGGACCTGGAGAGCACGTCGTGAGTTCCACCCAAAATACCCTCGCAGCACAATGTCTGCCTACAACAAAGCATGAAAGAGAGTTCAAAATAAAGTCATTACTAATGGAGACTGTAGTATAAACACAATACTCCAAACTCTTGAATGTCAAGGCCAAAGAAGTAAACCATAAATCCAAATATTGGCCATGTGGGGAAGTCAAATCTCCCATGTGGAAAGCAACCAATCCGGGACCCAAAGATTACAACAGAAAAATATTTAAATGCTAAGAGAAAAAATGACTTAGCACGTCAAGTTCGGCTCGATATGAATCTACTCAACACCCAACAAGCCAAAATTCGTAAGAAACCTAAGACAAATGCCCTCCTTGCCAGGGTCAACCACAACCAAAATGGGCTTCATTTTAATAGGAAAACGGATCGGCTTCGATAACATGTTTTACTGTGCTCTAATATCATGAAGATTGAACCAAACTTTCACAAACCAAGCTAATAAGCCAACATCGAACTAAGTGACACACAAATACACATGTATTTTGTGTGTGTGTGTGTGTGTGTGTGAGAGAGAGAGAGAGAGAGAGAGAGAGAGGATACCTTGCGAGCGTAGATTTCAGCGAGAGTGGCACCCCAACCGCCATGGCCGAAGCTCATTTGGACAATGGAGGATCCGAAAAGAACGAATTGAGGCCTCGCCGGTCCCGCCATTTCTCTCAAAAACTTGGTCTTTCTCAGGAGGACGACTCCAAAAACCAAAAAACCCAACACCAACTAGCGTCGGACAGAGCAATTGATCCAGCCCGAGCATAATATCAGTACTAGTACGCTATTAATATCGTTTTACTCGGCAATCGGCATGGGTGTTTAAAACTTTTTAATCTATTGAATGTTCTTACGCATGGAGAAAAAGCTGCACGTGCTATCATTAATGGCACCCACTTCAACTTTCAAAATACTTTTTAGCACACTGATTGGTTCATAGTTCACAACTTTGCCATCAGAATGATGGTGTGTGGAATATATTGATATCTCCGCCCATGTAAAATTTTAATCAATCTGGACTTAACTATGTGAAAGCGAAACAGATAACGCCCCCATTTGATTTATTAATTTTCTAAGGAAAAATAATCTTTTTCTAAATTATACACGAATCATACATGTTCGGGTTGGCTTCTAGCGGACGCCATAAATGATAAAGCAGGTCAACAACTTCCACCCAACAACCGAGTCCCATCATCAGTTACACTCTCCCGAACGTTCATTTACTGTTTGTACTTCGTAGACTTTTCTTTTCTTTTTTTAAAAAAGAAAAAAGAAAGAATGATTTTGGACAAACTTTTGAATTTGTTCCGAGAAGAAACTCCAAAGTACAAACTGAACGGACAATTATAGACGGGCAGTGCTAATCACGCCGGTGAATAGCCTCCCGTTTGATTCCCGTTGAAATTTTTTTATTTTTTTTTAAGGTTTTTTTTTTTATAATTTTTAAGTAAGTATTTTAAAATATTATTTTACATGATTTTTTTATCATCTTAAAATATTTTTTAAAAATATAAAAAAATCACAATATTATTTAAAAACATTTACTTAAAAATTATAAAAAAACACACTTTAAAAAAAAATAAAAAAATCCATCGGGAATCAAACGGGGTGAATTTCAACGGGAAATATAGTATTTTCCATTATAGACTACTGAAGTGTTGACCCCATGGCTCATACTCCACTTTACGCTTTTTGTGTGGCTTTTTGAACATTTTCTTCTTTTTGAACAGTCGTAGTTTACTAAAAGAAAAATAAAATGAATGGCTGCATTAAAAGCTAGAGGCCACAGGCCCTCAAGTTGTTCTTGTTCGAGTAATCAAATTGGACTAAAACAAGAAACAGGAGTTAATAAAACGAGGCAACAACCAGCCGATTTGGCTTCAATTATCCCATGACTTCGCAACTTCAATGGCCATCAATACCGAAAGAAAAATGGATAGGTAAGCTTTAGATTTCGATACCCTAATCAATAGCCTCAACCCTCACGCCTCATTGAACTTGCTACGTGATTTGTAAGATCAATGGTCAAGTTTGCAGCAGACTCTGCTCTTTAGTAATGGCTCGGTGGTTTTCGACGCCAATTTGCTGGATCTTGTGTACGTTCGTCACGATTTTCTCTCCGAACTTTCCTACCCTTGGGAGATAAAAAAGGCTGTGGAGTTTTGAGCTGAAGAAGGTCATGAATGCATCATACTGGTCATTAGTCATTACTTTCATTCTCGCATTCTAAATTACAAAAAACTAATCAAGCAGAGAATGTATAACTGGAAGAAGTCGCACAATGGTTTATTGCTACATTATAATATCCCAATACAATGATGTTTTGGATTTTTTTCTATTATTTGAACTTATAATGTCCTACAAAATATTGTCCTTAAAATCTCACTTGTCCCATTAATGGGGATTTACATCACCGAGTCGTTGAGGGCCTTTCAGGCCCTGAACTATAAATAGGAAAAAATCTATATTTATTTATTCTTTTTCCTCTATAAAAAAAATTCAACCAGTCGATCCGTGCTCAAACCCTGCAAGTTGATGGTTGAGATTTCACCACGGAGACAAAGAATACGAGCCTAATTTTATGTGAAAAAATGCATTAAGTAAATGGATCTTGAGTGGGGAGAAAAACTTCTTTTCCTATATGTCAATTTCTCCAGGACAGAGCCTTCCTGAGTTGTAAGAGCCACAAAGCTATCTGCATTCCAAAGAGTCGAGCTTCCAACAATATTTCATCCAACCAGACGTTCAACCAACATAGCAGTGATTTCCTTTGTAACAGTTTTGCCTCAATCACTGCCTCTGAAGAGACCTTTCCAACGACGAAGAATGTCAGAAGAGAAGATTCCTGCACCTGCATAAGAAAATGATACATTATTTTACTTTGCAATACAAATTAGAGCAATATTTTATCAAACATCTTAATCAAGAAGTTCCCAAGTTCCTGAGTTAAGACTAAAGATAGGTTTGATGTTATAGAAACCACAGTTGGAAACCATTTTTTGATTGATTTAGCATCGCTTGTCAAATGAAATGCTTTCCAGTACAAAGCTAAAGATCACTTAAAAAGAATTGTTAACTGAAGGAGCATATGATACCAGAGAATTGTTAACTGCTCGTAAACAATCATTTGTCTTCAGCATTAACAGAATGACACGTGGCAGTCTCCTAAGAAGTTCCGATATTTGAGGGAAATATTGAGAAGCATACATCTGAAAAGAGGGTAGAGATGGTCAAGCAATTAACAACAAAATGTTACGTTCATACCATCCACCACATCTAAGAATGAGCAGTGTAAGGCTTGCCATCATAGCAGGGCCCCTATAGAAGTGGACCAAATTAGAACGGAAAGCTTCTTTGGACAGAAGATCACCTGTAATTCTGAACGGTCACTGTCAACACCTTTTATGACCAAATGATCAACAGCTGGGTCAACAACTCGATCCCATGGCCTCATGGTAAGAATTCCTGCAAATAGTGCATAAAGATCCTCCCCAGCGCCCAATTTTACACTATTTTCCTTTATTGCCTTAGCATCGGCAAATATTAATGCCTGTAACAGCAACATAAACAAGGAAAGAAGCAAGTTGCTTAAAACAGAAACAATACTAGAAGAAATGAAGACACTTTTTATGCAAAGCAATGTTGTACCTTCCAAAGAGCAGCATAGTTGGTTCTAGTGTAGGGGTCAAGGTCTTTATACAATCCATGATCCAGAAGTATCAACTGTGGTTTTCTCTTACCTGCATATGAGATGGGATAAGTTTATAAAGAACTCCTTGTGCAGTATTTTTCAAAGAAAACACTAGAAGGGAATAATTGTGAAATTTGTGAAGAAAAATAAGTTACACCAGGGTGAATATGATGGGATTAAGGGTTATATAATGCTGTATTATGTTTCATTAGACAGTTACTATAGAAGAGATGATATGCCCACAAGTGAATGAATGGACCTAGAACGGTTCCAATCAAATGGTTTGGGGTTGGGACAAGGCGGGTTCATGACTGTCACAGCTAAAATATTAAACCAGCAGTAGATTAGATAAAAAATTATGCATCTACTTTTAGAACAATAAAGCTTTACCTAGAATGCTCCGTTTGCTAGAAGGCAAAGGACGAACTAGCAGGTTGGCAGCATGGGGGTCACAATGCACAAACCCATGCTTGAACATCATCTCAGCAAAAGCTTGACTAACCTGATAAAGTACATGAAAAAAGTCATCCTCATTGTTGGGAAGGCTTATGTCTTTAGTCTTTAATCTCTAACTCAAACAATGTCCATTTCTTCATAAGACCCATGAACTTACTAGTTTTGCAACTTCATTTGGTTGAATTCCAAGCCTCTGAATGGTCTTCACATCATTTATTTGTGCACCATCCATAAATTCCATGGTTAACAACTTTGACGTACTTAAATTCCAATATACCTTTGGTGCATATACATAGTCTGCAATATGAGGAGACAGCTTCCTAAAGTTATCCAAGCATTTCTCGCTGTTCTTCCCCTCAACCAAAAAATCCAGTTCCTGATGGCCATAATAGCATCAGAGACCAAATAACAATACAGATAGAAAAGAATATATAGAACACAAATTTACCGATAAATGTGTATATATATAGAAGGGGGGGGAGAGAGAGAGAGAACACAAATTTGTAATATAAGAGAAGCTAAAGATGAATTTTTGCATTTAAAAGAAGCTAGGCCCTGCAATTTAAGATTTGAAGCAAAAACATTTACAACGAAAATAAGGGGTTCGTGTTTGGCATAAGTTTTAATCCAAAGAAAAATAAACGGGAAAAAAACACCCATCACGTATAATTCTCATGGTGGACCACCACAATGTTTTTTTTTAATCAGTAAATAAGAATTTTATTGATGATATCTAGGCATAGCCCAGGTACACAAAACATATACAAGAGGAACCTAGGCCTTATTGGCAGGACCACCACATTGTTTTTATAAATAACAACAACATACAACTACAAATGATGCATCTTTGTTACTAACATCTTGAAAGTAATCATTCATTATGATTATAGAAATTTTTTTTATGGGTAATTATGATTTCTATAATCTACATTAAATACTGAGAAGAGTTAAAGCAGCTTGCCTTGGGTAAACTTTCACGAATTTCATCAAACAACCACCTGCATACAAAAGTCAAGAAGATGTCAGTCAAAAATACCAATTAAAGACCAGAAAACTTCTTACACATACAGGCACGCATAGAAAAGTGCGAAACATCCTCATGTGTATAGGAGAAAGAAACTCTATGCAGCTAAGCATGAGTTGTAATAACAGTTGCATTCAAAGTGTGCATCCATGTCAGGTTGCATGCTGAAGATCGAGATGGCCTCTACCAAAAGCTATTTACACCAAGATGGTCTCTACCGAATTTCATGTAATTGAAAACAATGCAAATATAACCAGCGGGAAAAAATACAACTGTCGCAGTACCTGTAATCAAAAGCCGGAAAAAAATGATGTATGGCTTTCACAATAAATTCCACAGTGGCATGATCTGCAGCCGCAGTATCGGTCATGTGAGTGTGCTGAACCTGAATATTTGAAATTATTTGTATATGGAGAGATATCATCATAAGAAAAACAACACGCCTCTAAAGCAAATCTCAGTGAAAAAATTTGGCAGCACCTATCATTGATAATTTGTATTTAATGCAAATGTGACAACAAACCAGACCTTCACAGCAACTTTCTGGCCATCATGTGTGCGAGCAACATGAACTTGTGCAAGGGAAGCACTTGCTATTGGAGCAGGATCAAATTCAGAAAATAACTGCATAAGAAGGCTCAATTAAGTGGCCAATTTATGACTTTAAATAAAAACAAGTAGTATGATCACCAAAAACATTTTAGGCTAGAGCTATTTGGGATGGGGTTATAGAGAAAGTTGAGAAAAGATTGGCTGGCTGGAAATGGATATATTTATCGAAAGGGGGTAGACTCATATTAATTACGAGTACTTTATCTAATCTCTCCACCTATTTATTGTTTAATCTCTATTTCCTTTGTCTGTAGGGGTGGCCAATTCAAGGCTTTTTTGTGGGGTAGAGTGGGGGAAGAAGCAAAATTCCATCTTGTTAATTGGAATACAATTTGCTCTCCTATCTCGAATGGGGGCTTGAGGGTGCGCAATTTGAGGACATTCAATAAAGCTCTATTGGTGATATGGTTGTGGAGATATCACTTGGAGGGGAATGCACTTTGGAAGGAAGTTATTGGTCTCCGACATGGAAGTGCTTGGGAGGTTTGGTGTTCCAATGAAGTGAAAATGGGGGCGTGGCGTGGGCTCATGGAAATTTATCAGGAGGGCTGGTAGAGTTTTGAAACTCAATCTGTTTTGGCATGATGTTTGGTGTGGTGATAGCACTCTTGATAGGGTTTTTCCAGCTCTTTATCGCATCGCAGTTAAAGAGGATGCTTATGTGGCGGATCTGATTGCATTTTCTCATGATTCTCACCAGTTGAATGTCCTATTTTATAGGGATATTCATGATTGGAAATTAAATACTGTCTCAGAATTCTTCAGCTTTATATATTCCATGGGAGGTATAACAGCACAAAAAAACATGATGCAGTGGAGGCCTAATGGTAGCAAGAAATTTACAGTGAGGTCATATTACAAATTCTTGCACTACAAGGTAATTTTCATTTTTAGTGGAAGAGTATTTGGAGGTCACACGTGCCTTTCAAAGTAGCTTTTTTTATATGGACGGCTTCTCTTGGGCATATTTTGACTACAAACAATTTGACAAAGAGGGGCTTATTGTGATGGATTGGTGCTATTTGTGTAAAAAGCATGGTGAATCAGTGCATCATTTATTATTGCATTGTGAAGTGACAAGAGTGTTATGGGATGAGATACTTAGAAGAGTTGGTTTAGCTTGGGTAATGCCATTGAGGGTAGTGGATTTACTAGCTTGTTGGAAAGGGATTTAAGGTTGTCCCCAAGTGGCCACAGTGTGGAAGATGATTCTGTTGTGCATTATATGGTGTACTTAATTGGAAAGGAATGTACGGTGCTTTGAAGATAAGGAAAGTACAATGGCGGAGCTTGAGAACTTTTTACTGCACACTTTATTGTTTGGTTTTCAGCTATTGTGCTAAATGGAAACAATGTCCACGACTCTTTTATTTTAATTTCTGGCTCTTAAAATGTATTTAGGTATTCTCTTGTATAGTTCCTGTGTACTCAGGTTTTGCCTATTTCATTCATATCAATAAAATTTATCACTTATTTATTTTATATAAAGAAAAAAAAAACTGATCACAGAAAAAAAAAAAGTAACGATTAAAATGTATTTAAAAACTGATAAGCAATAGAAACATTAACAAAATGTCAAGTGAAACAATTCAGGCAGAAATCTACAAAGCCGAAAGAATAATACATACTTTATCTGGTGTCTCTCCCAGCTCTTTCTTAATGACTTCACATACTTGATCATAAGAAGACACCGGGCATTTATTCAACATAGACTCCCTCATAATTTGGACGTACTCCTGAGGAACCAAATATTCCTGTATACAGAAAGGAGAAAAAATTGGTATCCAACATTTGCAAATGAGAGCAATTATATAGAACAATAAATAACTAATCCATCCCAAAACTTATTTCTAGCTTTTCCAATTCTTATCCTTCTTCTTTTTTTCTTTTCTTGCCAATAGTCTTTAAAACTTATCGCTAAATGATAGATGCAGAATTTGAACTTTTTTTTTTTTATCAGACACCTCAGGAAGCAGATTAAAGAGCATACCAGCTGCCCAATATGTTGACCAAGCTTGATATATACTCCTCCATTTCTGAAGCATAGTTCTTGAAGTTTGCGTGCGGACCTGAGGTGAACTTCGTGTTTAACTTTTGATATCTCAACACTACCTTCGCGTAGTCCCCATAGTGAATACTCATAATCTAATAAAACATCAACAATAAAATTGTATTAAAAATCGAGAAATAGCGTTTTCCATTTTCCACGGAACTTACATTAATCTATAATTGAACATCAACAGAAGAAAGAAGATACATAACATTCAATCAGTCCCTCGTGAACTAGCACCACTAAATGTCAACATATTCAAGATCAATAAACCTTCAAACAAACAAAAAACTAGATTGCAGAAAAAGCAAAAAATGGAGCTCCTGAATTAAGAACCGAATCCCTAACACGAATGTAGCTAGAAGAGGTGGGGGTACCAAAGACGATGGATGCAGCGGTGACAGAGTCGCGGAAAAGGCGGATAGGAACAGCGGTGAGGAGCTTCAGCGTCTTCGCCGGATCTTCCGAGGTGGCAACGGCGGCCGCGGCGCTGCCTCCGCAAACGGTGGCGGAGAACACCGCGAGGTTCCTTCCCGTGCCGCACAGGGATCGGGCGGCCATGTTTCAGAACTTGTGCCTCGGCGAATGTGGGCTAGGGCTACACGTAGCCGAAGGGTCGAGGCATTTACGCGCTATGTCAAGTTGTCAACTGTCACCTGTCACGTGTGGTATGGCTATGGCCGCCTTCCTAAATCCACCTAATTTCGGGCGATATTCCTTATGGTTTTAACTCTTTCTTTTTTTTAGAACAATGGTTTTAAGTTGACGTTTAACTCTTTCAAAAAATATTATTTGTGGTTTAAAAAGTTTATAAGTACAATTATTGATGTGGTTGGACTTTAAGTTAGGAGTGCTAATATTATAATTATTCAATTTACCTATTTGATCTGCCCTTTAGGGCTATTTATACTTTTTTATTTTTTTGTTTTTTATTTCAATTTTTTTAATATTTTAATATTTTAAAATATATATATCATACATTAATAGTCATTTCCTTAATTATTAAAAAAATTAAAAATTAAATACATGAACAATGCAAATAAATGAGCAAAATAAGATGACATAATAATATTTTTCTTAAATTAATACCTCTATTAATATCGAAAATGTTATGTTGTACTAATCAAAATATGACATGTTATCATAAATAGTAGGAAAAGAAAATAAAAAATAGAAACCAAAAAAACATAGTAAAAACAAAAAATAGTATAGAACCAATAAATTATGTTAAAAATCATTAGAAAATGAAAATAAATAGAGCTCAATAAAAAAAAAATTAAAACTGTTGAACTCAAGGTTTCAAGGTTCATGTAAATCTACACATGGATTTTAATGATAACAAATGAATTCAAAGAATAAAGGAGTCTCAAGCTCAAGTTGTCTACACAATACAATCAAGCACATCAAGGAACCAAGCATGAGCAAGAAGGGAATAAGTTCACATTAAAATCATAGAGTAATTTTGTAAATCTCTTAAAAATTCGAAATTAGGATTAAGGCTCAAAATAAATATTTTATCATAAAGCATTAAAATACATTTTCCACATGTGCATGAATATTTTGAAAATTAACTTTGAAAATATTAAGATGATTGATTGTCATCTTTCACATGTGCATGATATGATTAAAGGTTTGAACTTTGAAAATATTAAGATGATTGATTGTCATCTTTCACATGTGCATGTTTTATTTGAATATTTTCAAAAGTGGTGGATGCTTTTCTTGACTTATGCAAAAGGTAGATGTCTTTGTTTGAAAATTTTGAAAAATAAATCATGCTCATTTTGTCTTGTATGAAAAGCAAAAGATTAGGTTTGATTTCTTTGAAAAATGAATGGAGTTGTCTTTGACAAATGCAAAAAGGAAATGTTTTTATTTGAATTTTTTGAAAAGTGAATAGTGCTCTTATTTGACATGGGAATTTTTTCAAATTTGAAATTGAAGACTCATTTACCTATAAATAGCTCACTTGAGTTTTGCAAAAATCACAACAAGAGCTTACATATCTATTACTAAATTTTGCATCATTCTTTCAAAGCTCTCATTCTCTCTTTTCTAAAGTTTTGAGCCTTAATTCTTGTTCTTGTTGAGAGAGATATAGTTTGTGCTGTATTGTTCTTATTTCACTCATTGAGGAGTGTTTTCTGATAGCCTACCCACTATCAATTCTTGTATCAGTAAGAGGGTGTGTATAACCCTTGTGTGTGTAGAAGGTGTTCTACACGGGGAATAGTTAAATCACCAAGTGTGAGGTGATTGGAAGTAAGAGGGTGCGTATAACCCTTGTGTGTGTAGAAGGTGTTCTACACAGGGAATAGTTGAATCACCAAGTGTGAGGTGATTGGAAGTGTAGAGGGTGTTCTACACGGATTCTTTGGAGCGGTGCTGCTCAAAGGTGTAATAGGTTTCTATCTCCACCTAAAGGAGATTGAATAGTGGATTTGGGAATCCTCAAGGGGTAGCTTGAGGCGAGGACGTAGGCAGTGGGGCTGAACCTCGTAAAAATACTGAGTTTGCTTTCTCTTACCCTACTCTTTATATTTCCTACTGCTTTATATTTTGGTTATATTTTATATTGTATATTTAGTTTATAAGTATTAATTTTTTAATATAACCCAATTCACCCCCCCTCTTGTGTTAGTCATCTGGGCAACAATTGGTATCAGAGCTAGTTGACCTGTACTGTTCATACAGGCAGATCACTCATGGGAACTCTCGCTTGTGACTGTGTCACCGAAGCAAGACTCTCCGACCATGGGTGACGGTGCACCGGTAGAGACGGTGGCCGGCTAGTCTGGTAGGTACAGTTGTTAGGTGACATAGGTGCGGCCTATGATCAGTAACAATTGGTATCAGAGCTAGTTGACCTGTACTGTTCATACAGGCAGATCACTCATGGGAACTCTCGCTTGTGACTGTGTCACCGAAGCAAGACTCTCCGACCATGGGTGACGGTGCACCGGTAGAGACGGTGGCCGGCTAGTCTGGTAGGTACAGTTGTTAGGTGATATAGGTGCGGCCTATGATCAGTAACAATTGGTATCAGAGCTAGAGCTCTGTTATAAGATTAACTATCTTTTGAGTTAAGATCTTATGGCTAACATTGCAGCTTCATTTGGTGAAGGTCAATCCAGCAGTCGGCCTCCACTCTTTTGTGGAGACAATTACTCATTCTGGAAAGTTAGAATGAGAATATTCCTTCAGGCTCAAGGTCGAGAAATCTGGAAATGCATTGTAAATGGACCTTATATTCCAACAAAAGTGATTGATGGAGTAAAGGTCAAAAAGGAAGAAGAAGAGTTTGATCGTGAAGACGATAGACTTTATACTTTGAATTTAACTGCTATGAATTTATTATATAATGCTCTTAATGGTAATGAGTTTAATAGAGTAATGACTTGCACTACAACAAAGGAAATTTGGGATAACTTGGAAGTTACTTATGAAGGAACTTCTCAAGTCAAGGAATCAAAAATTTATATTCTTACTCATGAATATGAGATGTTTAAGATGAATGATGATGAATCTATTTCTAGTATGCACACTCGTTTTACTAACATCATAAACAGCTTGACAGCTCTTGGCAAAGTTTATTCCGAAGTGGAGATAGTAAGAAAAATTCTCAACTCTCTACCAAAACGTTGGGAGTCAAAAGTGACAGCGATTCTTGAAGTTAGAGACCTCAAGAAGCTCGAAGTGAATGAACTCATCGGGTCACTTATCACCCATGAGTATACATTGAAAAGAGGAGAAGAAGAAGGAAATTCAAAGAAGAGTTTGGCACTTAAAGCTGTTCCACATGAAAGTGAAAGTGATGAAGATGAGGAAAATGACGACAAAGATGAAGAAGTTGCGATGATAATAAGAAGAATTCAGAGGTTCTTAAAGAAAAATAAAACTCCTCCAAGGAAATCCTTCAATAAGTTTTCCAAGAAAGATTCAGGTAAAAATGACACTTTAATTTGTTATAAATGCAATAAACCTGGTCATATCAAGCCAGATTGTCCTCTGCTAAAGAAAGATCGAAACAAAGGCAAAAAAGCAATGAAAGCTACGTGGAATGATGATTCAAGTAGCTCAGATAGTGAAGCAAGCAATGGAGAATCAGCAAATCTTTGTCTTATGGCTAAAGATGACATTGAGGTAACAAATTTTGATAATATTGAAGATCCTTCATATGAAGAATTGCAAAATGTTTTAGAAGAGGTATATGAGGAATTTGAAAAATTGGGTATCAAGTATACTGCTTTGAAAAAGAAAAATTCTTCTTTAACAAACGAAATTGATATTTTAAGAAAAGAAAGTATTGTTTTGAAAGATGAAAATCTTGAGTTGAAGAAAAAGAAAACCGATTTAGAAAATATTATTGAAAACTTTACGAATGGAAAAAGAAATTTTGAAAAACTTCTTGGTAGTCAAAGATGTGTTTTTGACAAGGCAGGCTTGGGATATATGCCAAAACAAAAATACAAATCTTATAAAAACTTCTTTGATAATCCTTCTACATCAAAGTCCAATATTCAAAATTCTTTTCATAAAAATAATTTTGTTAAAAAAGGATACTATTATAATCACTCAAGTTATTCATATATGTCACATGCTATTTGTAATTTTTGTAATAGCAATGGTCATAATTATCATGCTTGTCCTATTAGAAGAAAACATACAATGACTATTAGGGCCATATGGGTACCTAAAAATCTTGTTTATTCTAATACTAATAAATAAAGGACCCAAAGAACTTGGGTACCAAGAATTGTTTTTAATTGCTTTTGTAGGTATGCATGAAGTATTCTACATGTAAAAATAAATGGTTTTTAGATAGTGGATGTTCAAGACACATGACGGGAGAAGAGACTAAGTTCTTTGATCTTAGATCTAAAGAAGAAGGACACATGACATTTAGAGACAACTCGAAAGGGAAGATCGTGGGAATAGGTAAAATATGTTGAGCAACCTTCAGGTTTTGAAAATCATATTTCTCCAAATCATGTTTTCAAACTCACAAAAGCACTATATGGACTCAAACAAGCTCCTAGAGCGTGGTACGAGAGACTCAGTGGTTTTTTGATTAAAAAAGGTTTTTCAAGAGGAAAAATTGATACAACTCTTTTCATTAAATTAGAAAATGATGATATTCTTTTGATTCAGATTTATGTTCGGTGCTACTAACGAAAATATGTGCCAAGTTTTTGCTAAGACTATGCAGGAAGAATTTGAAATGAGTATGATGGGAGAGCTTACATTCTTTCTCGGATTGCAAATTAAGCAAGCAAAAAGTGAAATATTCATCAATCAATCAAAATATATTAAGGAATTGCTGAAGAAGTTTGGGATGGAAGGTGCTAAGGAAACTGGAACACCAATGAGCTCATCCACTAAACTTGATAAAGATGAATCCGGTAAATCAATTGACTCAAAGGTATATCGAGGTATGATTGGTAGTTTATTATATTTGATAACTAGTAGACCTGATATTATGTTCAGTATATGTTTATGTGCACGTTTTCAATCATTTCCGAAACAATCTCATTTGATTGCAGTCAAGCAGATTTTTTAGATATTTTGCCAGTACCATTGACTTAGAGTTATGGTATCCTAAACACACTTCTTTCGATCTTATTAGTTATTCAGGTACCGATTATACTGGTTGCAAAGATGATCGAAAAAGTTTTAGTAGAACATGTCTTTTCTTAGGTCCTGCACTTGTTTCATGATTTAGTAAAAAGAAAATTCTATTGCACTATCTACTGCTGAGGCAGAATATGTTGCTGCGAGTAGTTGTTGTGCTCAAGTTCTTTACATGAAACAACAACTTGAGGATTTTAAACTTATGTACAATCACATTCCAATCAAATGTGATAATACAAGTGCTATAAATCTTTCAAAGAATCCAATACAACAATCTCGGACCAAACATATTGATATTAGATATCATTTTCTTAGAGATCATGTGCAGAAGGGCGATATTGCATTAGAATTCACTAGTACACGATCAATTGGCAGACATTTTTACAAAACCCCTATCAAAAGATAGACTACGCATGATTAGAAGAGAAATAGGAATTATGCATGCCATGAATATCTGCTAGATACTTTTATTCCATTAACTCAAATGACCTACATAAACTTGAGGTTCTTAGCCTCATGTTTGAGACGCTCATTCTCTTCATACAATATCATGTCCTCCCTATCCATGGGAACTGGCAAGCGGAATGAAGAATCCAATAGTGATTTCAACCGTTTATTCTTCTGTCGAACGATTCCTTCCCTTATGTGAGACTCTTGAACAATTCGTTGAAGTACAACAATTTGTTCTTTAAGCTTTTCAACCTCATGATTTTTGACTTGTAGCCGTTGGGAAAAAGCAACAATAGAGGATGAGTAGCGAGTACCGAGACTCACCAAGTCGTAGATAGCATCGGAGTCTGGCTTATTAGCCAAACTATTGTTCTCTTGCTGCAACATGGCGCCAATAGTAGCTGCAGAAAGGACATGAGATTGAGATGTAGAATAATGAGCCATTGAGAAAAGAATTGAAAACTTAAAGCGAGAATATTGAAGGAATGCAGATGAGTTATAGAGATGAGAATAAGATTTGATGCAAATCGGATGAACTTTAAAACTGATTTTATAGAGATAGCATAAAGAACAAGACAAACTATTGTCTCTTCAAATCTTATTAGTCAAAAGAAATATAAGATATGTTGGACACACATTGTCAAAAGTTTTCTTACTAGAAAAACGGTTCTCTGCTCCTATCATGGCATTGACGGCCTTAGGAGAGAAGATTGATGGTTGATGCGTCAAGGGTTCCTGATTCAAGTCTGGAACATTAGTGGAAGAGAATTGTTCGGCCATTCTATCGTTATGGAGAAACAAAACTTAGGTCAATAAGCGATGTTTTTTTTTGGTATCCGATAGGTGAAAATGATTTTTTTATAGAAACTCAGAGCCTTCAAACCCATTTGTCAACAACATCAGGCGATTGATTTAAATCTGCTTTCGCACCGACTACTAGAGCTAGGCCTCCAACCTTTACAGGTTTTGTCAAATACGCGTGGCTCCGCACCGCATTGCCAGAGCTAAGCCTGCAGCTTTTGCTGTCTTTGTCGGATACGAATAATTTTAATTATTCAACTTCAAATCTCTGGAACATCTAATTCGTCAATAACATCAAGCGGATTTAAATCTTCTTCCGCACCGAGATGATAAAATTCGGCTTCAACCTTTGCAGGTTTTGTCGGACACGGGTGGTTCTAACTTCTACAGTCTCTACTAACGCAGCGTTTTATTTGTCTGTTAGTTATTGTAGGAATATATCTTATTGAGATAATTATGATTCCTTTTTAATGATGCCAAAAGGGGGAGAAGTTTTAGACTAGAACATTAACATTGTTTAAATTGCTAAACTTGTTATATATACTTGGAATTATGTTTATATTTTTGCTTGAAAAACTAACGCACATTCTCAGGGGGAGCTTAAGTATTCATACAGGTTTCAAGTTCTATCAAGTATTTGTCATCATCAAAAAGGGGGAGATTGTTGAACTCAAGGTTTCAAGGTTCATGTAAATCTACACATGGATTTTGATGATAACAAATGAATTCAAAGAATAAAGGAGTCTCAAGCTCAAGTTGTCTACACAATACAATCAAGCACATCAAGGAACCAAGCATGAGCAAGAAGGGAATAAGTTCACATTAAAATCATAGAGTAATTTTGTAAATCTCTTAAAAATTCGAAATTAGGATTAAGGCTCAAAATAAATATTTTATCATAAAGCATTAAAATACATTTTCCACATGTGCATGAATATTTTGAAAATTAACTTTGAAAATATTAAGATGATTGATTGTCATCTTTCACATGTGCATGATATGATTAAAGGTTTGAACTTTGAAAATATTAAGATGATTGATTGTCATCTTTCACATGTGCATGTTTTATTTGAATATTTTCAAAAGTGGTGGATGCTTTTCTTGACTTATGCAAAAGGTAGATGTCTTTGTTTGAAAATTTTGAAAAATAAATCATGCTCATTTTGTCTTGTATGAAAAGCAAAAGATTAGGTTTGATTTCTTTGAAAAATGAATGGAGTTGTCTTTGACAAATGCAAAAAGGAAATGTTTTTATTTGAATTTTTTGAAAAGTGAATAGTGCTCTTATTTGACATGGGAATCTTTTCAAATTTGAAATTGAAGACTCATTTACCTATAAATAGCTCACTTGAGTTTTGCAAAAATCACAACAAGAGCTTACATATCTATTACTAAATTTTGCATCATTCTTTCAAAGCTCTCATTCTCTCTTTTCTAAAGTTTTGAGTCTTAATTCTTGTTCTTGTTGAGAGAGATATAGTTTGTGCTGTATTGTTCTTATTTCACTCATTGAGGAGTGTTTTCTGATAGCCTACCCACTATCAATTCTTGTATCAGTAAGAGGGTGTGTATAACCCTTGTGTGTGTAGAAGGTGTTCTACACGGGGAATAGTTAAATCACCAAGTGTGAGGTGATTGGAAGTAAGAGGGTGCGTATAACCCTTGTGTGTGTAGAAGGTGTTCTACACAGGGAATAGTTGAATCACCAAGTGTGAGGTGATTGGAAGTGTAGAGGGTGTTCTACACGGATTCTTTGGAGCGGTGCTGCTCAAAGGTGTAATAGGTTTCTATCTCCACCTAAAGGAGATTGAATAGTGGATTTGGGAATCCTCAAGGGGTAGCTTGAGGCGAGGACGTAGGCAGTGGGGCTGAACCTCGTAAAAATACTGAGTTTGCTTTCTCTTACCCTACTCTTTATATTTCCTACTGCTTTATATTTTGGTTATATTTTATATTGTATATTTAGTTTATAAGTATTAATTTTTTAATATAACCCAATTCACCCCCCCTCTTGTGTTAGTCATCTGGGCAACAAAAACAAAAAATATAAACATAATAAATTCAGAAATTTCAAAAAATAAAAAAATAAAAAATAAAAACGCACGGAATTCGCAAAGCAACATAATGGTCTATGATGCAGAAACAAATTTATAAACTAAATTTCAAGAACACATAAAATTATAAATAACAATTATGAAATTTGCTAAAAATATTTTAAAACACTTGAAAAAGACTAAGAAAAAAAATGAAAAAAATAATATAAAAGATAATATAATTTTTTTTTAAAAATGTAATAATAAAATTGAAAATTAAAGGAAAAAAATTTTAAAAATAAAAAGAAATATAAATCAAAGTTAAAATAAACGCATGGGGTGACGCACGGCCACCCCAAGATCCGCATGACGTGTTGTTTTCCCTTAGTTATGGGGGGCTTGTTTTATGCCTTAACGATCCACCTACCCAGGCTACCATCCCCCGATGTGTTCCATTTATAATCTTGTTTATCGGCGCCCAACCCAATAATGTTGGAGCACAAATTTTGGCCCAGATCCAAACTTGCATATTGGATGATTTTGGGCCCTATTGGAAATTTGAAATTTGAAATTTGAAAAGAGTATATATATGCTTCATTTTCATATGTAATAGTTACTAGAATGTTGTTCTTCGTCATTGATTCATATTCCTTTATCATTTCCACACATCACACAACATATATTTATATATAATAAGGTGGTTAGACTTTGGTAACTACAGCTACGTTGGAGACATATATTACATCATGTTGTTTTCATGAAACATATCATGGGTTCCATGCACCAGCAAATAGCAACGGAGGAGTGTTGGCTTTTAAATGGAAGCATTGAGGTAAGGTTCAAGGCAATTAGATCAGTTATGTCTGGACTAACGATGCTTGGAAGCGCAATGACACTACTTTAAGGGCATCAGCTCCTCACGTATAGGCCATGACTTTTGGTGGAGCACTGGTTAATGGGAATGAATCATTTGTCGACAACCGGCTGTGGACTTATCGATGGGTTACGTCATGTGATTATTTAGTGATCAAACAACAAAAAATATATATCTTGTTTTTTCTTTATATATAGAAAATAATACAACTTATATATATATATATATGTATATATATATTTATGAAGGGAAAATGGAAGAGGAGAGAAGTTAATAGAGGGGAAGAAATGAGAGAATAGTTTAAAGTTTTGATCTTCTTTAATTAGCTCACTCTCCGAGTGTCATATTCTGTGAACAAATGTACCACATAGGCCTTTGACGAATCGATACTAAAAATAAAAATAAAAATAACGTATGTTATGGAGAAAAATGCCAAGTAGTCTTCTCAAAGTTATTGTTAGTATACTTATTTTTACATTCTGGAAGGGATAAATATCTCAAGCCCATACTGGATTTCCAAACCAGCTCAATGTGAGGGAGCTCATTAGAAAAGAAGAAAGAGAGAAGGAGGAGACAAAAAATAGGCAAAAAAGGTGTTACAAGAAAAAGTAAAAATGTGATATCATAAATGAGACATAAAGCAATAACTCAAGAGGAGCAGAAGATAAAGAGAGCTTTCATATGAATTTTAGACACTTTTTTTTTTTGAGTTTTTTTTTTCAACCTCACAATGAGGGCTTCAGTGGCAGGATCTCCACCAGATAATAAATATTATATCTCTATTATACAACAAAAAGGAAAGACCAGGAGAAATTATAAAATACGCATTCTATGGTAGATTTGTCCTCCAAACAATCCATAGACATAGGTTTAGGGTTGAACCACGTCATATATGTGTGTGATCCCCATCTCTTAATTTCCACCGCTAGGGGCTCAATAAAGCATCGATCGACATTCGAATAATCTCAATAGGTTGGGAGTAACTATATCTTCCATTTCGATCTAATAAGCCATTTAAAGTGTTAACACACTTAAAAGGTATCCCTAGTACATTTGTGTGTATTTTTTGTTGGTAACATTTTGGAATTGGGGAATTGGGGAAAAATACATAAAAGTATAAATAAACTAGTGATACTTTTGAGGGGGACTTGAATGGCAGCAACCATAATGGTGTGTCACCTCCCCCCTCTTGCTTTCTAGGGGAAAAAAAGTCAACAAAGTGTATAAAACGAGATCAGTCTTATTCTTGTGTGCTATACGCGTGTTCGGATTGAACCCATGCCATCGTCTCCCTTTGCCAATACGCGAAGGGAGGGGCCGTGTACGGTTCATTTTTCTAGACAAAGAAGTTTCGTCTTGTTTTGATAAGTGGTTGTGCTTGAAACACAAGTTTCTGAATTCTGGTATTTACGTGGCCAAGTACTACATTATTAGCACGCTTATAGACAAGTCCCCGCGGGCAGCATGGGCTAATTAATCATATATCAATACTCAAAAATTTAGTAATCTTTTAGCGTCGCTTCGGTTAATTAAATAAGCCAAATTTCTGGCTTATCATGTTATTATTTAACATCTAGCTTAACAATTAAGTATCAACGAGAAGCTAATTAATATACTACTGACAAGATATTGCACAGAAATTTGGGTTGAATTTATTTATAAAAGGATTAAAAATAGGTCAGTTTCTGACTTCTGTGTTCCTTTTATCAGTTTATGGATGTTAAATATCTGTATATAATTGTAGTAACTTCTCCTTGCCTAAATGGTTAATCATAAAGTCTAGTATTGCACAATGCTGTCACAGATGTCCCTGATCAAATCGTGCACAGCACATGATATTTATGGTCGGTTTGGATTGGGAATTGAGATAAAATTATTTTGATTTTATCATTATATTTATTAAAATTTTTATATAAAATATAATAAATAATTTTATTTTATTAAATCTTAATTTAATTTTTTTAAATTTTAAAATAAAAATATTAAAAAATAATATTTTTATTATATTTTATTCAACTTTTAAAATTTATCTCATTTCTCAATCCAAACGAATACGAATGATATATCATCAAATCATCCACCGTTCGTGTGTCTTTAACGAAGCAAAAGAAACAATTGGGAGACATACGCGATGTCTAGCCAGAATTGGCCGAATCATGGGCGACTTTGAAGGCCGAGGAGGCATCAATTATTGTATTACGGATGGGCCATTTGTTGGTTTGCTTCACTTGATCCTCTACTTCGCCGACAAGCTAAAAATCTCCGCAATATAAATAACTAGAAGACCCTAAACATTTTATTATATATATATATATATGTGTGTGTGTGTGTGTGTGTTTGTGTACGTCGAAACCGCCATTGTTAGGTTTGACAGATGACCAAGACAAATAAATGTATACAAGTCTGATGGTCAAATCCGCCAGGCAACCAGTGCATCATATGTTTATTTAGCAAACAAGTAATTACGTAAGAATTTGGCTCAACCAATTTGGACTTAGACCAATGGAAAAAATATAAAAGAAAAATCAAATCCACATGATATTTCATTTTCTTGTATTCTTTAACATTTTAGTTTGGCTAGAAACAAAAGATATCGGATCCTAAGAATTTGATCAACCACGGGATGTGAATATTTAAAAAGAAATTTGGCTAGTGAATTAAGTTAAGATGAGATTCACTACTTTCTCGCAATTTCTACGGTACGGTAATTCCAAATTATGCTACGAAAAAACCTTTAATTAAGAATGGTATCAAAATGACTTTTGCACCAACCAATCAACATATGCCAAGTTGGCACTCCAAATAAACACCCTATGAGTACACGTATATGAGTACACGAACGAAATCCCTACTGCACTCAAACCTCGCCCGACCTCAGCACAAAGTGTATGCCATCCCTGCTCCCATGATGACGAACGTGTGTTGTCCCTCCCGTCGATAAACTCTCCCTTCCCTCCCCTATCTCCCGATCTTCTATTAACGAGAAAAAAATAAAGCTGGTTCTAGTTCTGAGACTTCTCATCATTAAAAACAAAACAACTTTTCTATTTTTCATCCAAACAGTTGCATAATTTATTTTTCTCCCCAAAGCAAACTCAGTCTAGTAGATTCTTACAATGTTTTGTGTTGGGAATAAACCAATAAAACAAACAACAAAGATATAAAATTAAATGCAGCGGTAGCAACTAAGAGAAGTAAAACAATAAAGACAACACAGAACACTAGATTTAAGTGGTTCAGCTCAAAATGAGTTTAGATCCACTGTGAGTTTGGTCTCAGAGCTTCACTAGATCAAATGGAGTACACAGAGAGAGAATCAAAATATTCTTACAACAGAAATCACTCACCTCACATGTATACACTCAATTCTCATTTATTTACACTCAAACACTTAAGAAATGGAGAAGAAATGAGCAATGTGGTGTGCTTTATTCGTCGGGGACGAAAACAGTGGAGGGAGAACTCGCGCATTGCAGAAGAAATGAAACTCGCGATATTTATATTTATACGATCTCAATCAAGCGAGAGTTAATCTCGCTCGGGCGAGAGTTAATCTCGCTCGAGCGAACACTTCTAGGTCAGACTCGCTCCAATTGGACGTCGAGCAAAGGTCTTGCAAAGTCTCTACCTGAATCTCGCTCAAACTGGATGTCGAGTGAACTCTCGGGTTGAACTTCGCTCGAGCTGGACGTCGAGCAACTCTCAGGTTGAACTCTTGCTCGAGCGGGACGTTGAACGAGAATACTAGGCAGACCAGAATTCAAGTCATCTCTCAACAAATCTCCACCTTGGCTTGAATTCTCACAAGCCTCACAAAAATAAACCATCTGATAACAGAAGAAACCAATCTCATCAAAATCCCCTAAGGGATGTGGATACCTCGAACACCAACAAAGTCCAAACACAGTTTGAACTTGTTCACTATAACTAGTTTCGTCATCATGTCTGCTAGATTCTCTGTAGTAGCAATCTTCTGAATGCCCACAGTACCATCTGCAACTACTTATTTGAGGAAATGATACCTAACATCAATGTGCTTCGTTCTCTCATGATACATTTGATTTTTGGTCAAATGTATTGCACTCTGACTGTCATAAAATACTATCATCCCCTCTTGCTGAAGACCCAAGTCACTGATCAGCTCCTTCACCCAAATAGCTTCCTTAATAGTCTCAGCTACTACCATGTATTCTGCCTCCGTAGTTGATAAAACAACAGTTGATTGAAGTGTTTCCAACTAATGGTAGAACCACATAATGTGAAAACATAACCTGTCAATGATCTTCTCTTGTCTAAATCTCCAGCATAGTCAGAATCAACAAATCCAACAACATTAGAACTAAGATCAACATCTCTATCAAATAACAAGCCAACATGCGAGGTTCCCCTCAAATACCTCAGAATCCATTTCATTGTCTGCCAGTGAACTTTACCAGGTTTAGCCATGTACCTGCTAACCACGCTCACTGCTTGTGAAATATCTGGATAGGTACACACCATGGCATACATTATGCTGCCAACAACACTTGAGTAAGAAACGTTTGCCATGGACTGTTCCTCCTCATCTGTCTAGGGAGATAGGGAAGCTGAAAATCTAAAATGTATCGCCAACGGTGTGCTTACAGGTTTGCAGTTAGACATTCCAAACCTGTCAAGAACCTTTTCAATATACTTTTTCTAGGACAAGTACAACTTCCCAGCTTTCCTATCCCTGTGAATTTTCATTCCCAAAATTTTCTTAGCAGCACCTAAGTCTTTCATCTCAAACTCATTTCTAAATTGAGTTTTCATCAAATCAACATCAACCATGCTTTTAGCAGCTATAAGCATATCATCAACATAAAGTAATAAATGAATGAAAGACTTATCAAGCAATTGTTTATGATACACACAACAATCATAGCTACTTCTCAAATAATCATGAGCAATCATAAACAAATCAAAAAGTTTTTACCATTGCCTAGGCAACTGCTTCAAACCATACAAAGACTTCTTCAGTTTGCATACTTAGTCTTCTTTGCCTTCAACAATGAATTCCTCTGGCTGACGCATATAGATAGTCTCTTCAAGCTCGTCATGTAGAAACGATGCATTCACATCAAGCTGCTGAAACTCCAAGTCATACAAAGTCGTGATGGCTAGTAAAATTTTGATTGAACTATATTTTACAACTGGAGAGAACACTTCATTGAAGTCAATCCCCTCTTTCTAATTGTAGCTTTTAGCAACTAGGTGTGTTTTGTATCTTGCATTTGTATCAGACTGGATTCTCTCTTTTCTCTTGAAGACCCATTTGCAGCCAACAACTTTAGTTTTCGCTGGTAATTTAACCAAATCTCATCTTTGGTTCCTATGAATAGACTCAATCTTTTCAGTCATAGCTGAGCACCACTGAGCAGACTCGGTACTCACTCGGTACTCTTCACAGCCTCTAAGTAACTAAAAGACTCCTGCCCAATAATTTCTTCTGTTGTAGCGAGTGCATACATGACCATGTCTGCTTGAGCATATCACTGAGGTGGTCTGATCTGCCTCCTCTGTTTGCCAGTAGCTATACTGTACTGCTCTTCAACCGGTGCTTCAGTCTTAGACTCAGGATCATGCTCATCAACTATAGCATGATCCTGAGAGGCAGGTGGTGTCCTCTGTAAAGCCTGATGTAGCTCCACCTTCTTTCCTATAGACACAAGAATCTCCTTTATCGGATTAAGCATAGATTTTTCATAAAAAAAAAATAACATCTTTACTAATAACGAATTTGGGTGACTTGGGATCAATACACCACAACCTATATCCCCAGTAGCATCTCCTTTAAATATGCATTTTTTTGCCATAGGTTCTAGTTTACCATTATTAACATGAAAGTAAGCAGCACAACCAAAAATTTTTAAGTTTGAATAATCACTAGGTGTATCAAACCATACCTGATTAGGTGTTTTCAAACCAATAGTTGTGGCAGGAGAGCAGTTCACCAGAAAACAGGCTGTGTTGACTGCTTCCCCCCAAAAGTCTTTAGTCAGGCCGGCATTTGAGAACATACTACATGCTCGTTCTAACAGGGTTCAGTTCATTTGTTCAGCTACCTCATTTTATTGTGGAGTGTGCCTAATTGTACGGTGTCTGACAATCCCTTCGTTCTTGCAGAACTCATCAAAGTCACTGCTACAAAATTCCATTCCATTGTCAGTCCGAAACCGTTTAATTTTCTTGCCGGTCTGGTTCTCAATCAGAACTTTTATTGCTTGAAATTCTTGAAGACATTACTTTTCTGCTTCAGAAAGTAAACCCACACATTCTGTAAGTAATCATTGATCAAAGTAAGCAAGTAGTTTGATCCACCTTTCAATGGAACTGAGGATGGACCCCAAAGGTCGGAATGAATGTAATCCACTGTACCTTTAGTGATATGGACCCCTGTTGCAAACTGGACCCTGCTTTGTTTGCCAAACACATAGTGCTCACACAAGTCAAGTTTGTCAAGATTCTGATTCCCTAACAACCCCTGCTTACTGAGGATAGACATCCTATTCTCACTCATATGACCCAATCTCATGTGCTATAAACGAGTGACATCTGACTTTGCCTCATCAGATACTGATACTGCAGCTTCACCACTAACAATACTGTCTTGGAGGAAATAGAGACCATCTTTCTGATCTTCCTTCATAACAATCATGGAGCTTTTACTGACTTTCAGTACTCTACCTTGACCCGTGTACTTAAAACCTAAAGAATCAAGAGCCCTCATAGAGATAAGATTCTTGTTCAAGTCTGGAATGTGCCGGACATTTGACAATGTCCTAACTATCCCATCAAACATTTTAATCTTCACTGAGCCTAATCCCGCAATCTTTTAAGCCATGTTGTTCCCCAACAAAATAGAATCATTGTTGACTGGTTCATAAGTCATGAACCAGTCCCTTTTGGGACACATGTGAAAAGTACAAGCTGAGTCCATGACCCACTTATCACTAAACCGATTGGTTAAATCATTGATTGCAAGGACCACATCTGAGCCATCAGATTCATCAGCAATACTGATGGCATAGAGGAACTCGTGGATTCCTCCTTCTTTTTCAGCTTAGTACACTTACTCTTATAATGTCCAAACTTCTGGCAATAATAACACTTGATATTTTTTTTGTTGGACTTGGACTTCAATTTCCCCCGAAACTTCCCTCTGCCCTTCTCTGAACCCTTATCATTTGATTTTCCTCTATTGGAGGAATTTTTAACAATCGACTCACATCCTTATCACTGTACCTACTCCTAAATTCTTTCGAGTTCAAAGCTGACTTCACATCCGCTAAGGAGATGGTATCTCGGCTATATAGCATAAAATTTACAAAATTCTCAAATGATAAGGTAATGAACACAAAATAATTAAAACTTGATCTTCATCATCAAGCTTGATGTCAACATTTCTAAAATCCATAACAATCTTGTTAAACTCATCTAAGTGTTCAGTAACAGACGAACCCTCATTCATCTTGAGTGTATATAACCGTTGTTTCAAATACAATCGGTTAGTAAGAGATTTCTTAATGTACAAACTCTCAAGCTTGTTCCAGAGACTCTCTCTCTTAATAATCCATCAGATAAAGATAATAAAATAGTGTTATATACATTCTCTTCATTGTCCTTAGACGGTATAGGAGAATCAGGAGATCTTTCCTCAAGAACTTTGAACAATCCCTACTGGCACAACAAAACTTTTATCTTCAAGCGCCACAGACTGAAACTGTTATGTCCGTCAAACTTCTCTACTTCAGATCTTGCTATAGCCATCCCTTCAGTCCTTCACAGAGCTAGATAACTTTGATACCAGTTTGTTGGGAATAAACCAATAAAACAAATAACAAAGATATGAAATCAAATGCAGCGGTAGCAACTAAGATAAGTAAAACAATAAAGACAATACAGAACACCAGATTTAAGTGGTTCAACTCAAAATGAGCTTACATCTACTATGAGATTGGTCTCAAAACTTCACTAGATCAAATGGAGTACATAGACAGAGAATCAAAAGATTCTTACAACAAAAATCACTTACCTCACGTGTATACACTCAATCCTCATTTGTTTGCACTCAAAGACTTAAGAAATGGAGAAGAAATGAGCATTGTGGTGTGCTCTGTTCTTCGGGGGTGAAAACAGGGGAGGGAGAACTCACGCAGTGCAGAAGAAATGAAACTCGCAAAGTCTCTGCCTGAATCTCGCTCGAGCTAGATGTCGAGCGAAGGTCAAGCGAACTCTCGGGTTGAACTTCACTCGAGCTGGACGTCAAGCGAATGTTGAGCGAACTATCGGGTTAGACTCTTGCTCGAGGGGGACGTCGAGCAAGAGTCGAACGAGAATACTGAGCAGACCAAAATTCAATTCATCTCTCAACAATTTGATTCTTTTGTGCGAGTTGTTCCGCATGAGCCTGTTGGCAAAGAGGTTATATGTATGTAACTTGATAATGGGCAACTTCGTGATTGTTAGACCGAGTAGGACCAACTTGCCACATTGGATGTCTCCGCAGCTTGGGTTTCGTCCCAAGACTCGAAAATTCAAGGTGGTTGTATTTATAAACAAGGAGAATAGAACTGATGAAAAAATCTCCACTAATGTGTACACGCTCAGCAGGAAGAGAGGTTGGAGGAAAAAAAATACCCAATCTCATGGCATTGAGCGTGAGTCGTGGGAGATGGAGAGTGTTTTTCGTCGTCGAGGCGAAGATTCGTTGGGAGGATCTCGTTCGTAGGAGATCGGGAAAGTGGCTGGAATCAAAGGAGGGCATTGTTTTTGGATTCTCAATGGTAAGACAATATTTGGTGGACGCAGGTTCAACTATTGTTTTGAGAGAGTGCTTACGTGACATTACCAGATTAGTTGGGTGTAAAATTACATTTTGAACTCATCTTGACCGAATGTTTTTTCTTATGCCAAATCGGCATTGTTTTTTGGACTGAGGCTGCTCTTTTTCGTCTTGCGCGCGTAATAAACAAAGTTTCAACCATACCCATACATGAAATACATAAGCATTATTCGTAAGTTCTGAAAAATATATATATATATATATATGCTGAAACAAGTCATGGTTAAAATTATATATCGCCGATGTGTAATAGAGACCTAATTTATTATTATTATTATTATTATTATTATTATTATTATGAACAGTACTGCTTATGTTCAAATGACACGTACACGATAGATATCTCCCTTTACATAATTTAAGAACCTCAAAAATTCGAAATAGATAAGATCATATATCAACCCCTATTCCTAACTACTGCGCGCTGTTGGTTGTGACATCAACAACCAAATTGTGCATTGTAGTAACTAATAACCAGATTGATTTGCAGTTTCTTAAATTAATATTGTAACCCCATAACAAATGAAAAATTAGTATAAACTCGATCGAATGAGATTCATAAAGAGACGAATGCTGCATGTGATCATATCACATGATCCCAATCCATCGGTTCCACCTATTTATACATACATACATACATATATATATATATATAATATGATCAGCTTTATTATTGATATATATATATATATATATAACCATCAATATATACTGGCCTGCTTGATTGACGAGAAGTAGTATTAATTAATTCATTAATTGATAGAATTATGTATCAAAGAGTAAATATAACTTATCATCCATCTTGTAATCAAATCAATTAAATATTTAGTTTACTTTTTCATCTTTTAATTATGTAAAATACTGAGTTATTGGACTCCATATATAATATTCAACCAGCTGATTTAAAATATATATCTCTATCTACGACTTTTTTTAGTAGGTTTTTATCATTTACAAGTAATCTCATCAATGTTACTATAATTACGACGTACACCACGATCATAGTTTATCCCATATTTTAATTAACAAATAATTAACCCCGTCAAACTCATAAGTTTCATCTAAGTACAGCCGTTACCTAAATAATTTATTACAAATGAGCTGTGCTCGATCACATGCCAACAGAATCTTCACATTTGTTTAAATACAGAAATAATTTCATTTTATCATATCGTAACATTATTATAATTTTTTTAAATTTTTTTATATAAAATATAATAAATAATTTAATTTTTTCAGATTTTAAAATAATAATAATATTAAAAATTAATATTTAAATAAAATTTTATTTAACTTTTCATCTAAAAATATCATCTCATCTTATTATCCTATCAAACGGGCCCTTAAACAATTAAAGAACCTAAGCTTTGTCCCTCATTTCTCGGGTGCACACGCAGACAATCATGTCCCATGATAGATGATCAGCATTTTAAAAGAAGATGTAATATGTCGTTTAAAGACATTAGGTATTGCCGTTAATGGTCCTTAATTGAGAGAGAGAGAGAGAGAGAGAGAGAACATGCCACTATTTGACCGGCAATACAGCGTCTAATAAGGGTCTATGACTCCAAAGTCTTTGTCATCACTCGACGAGTCGAAACATATATTGCACCTTGGCCTGCAGCTTACACAACTTCTCTGCCTCTCTTTCCTATTAAGCCTCCCTCTCTCTCTTTGGCCCCCAAAACTTTCCCATAAAGTTCACTCCTCCATTTGGCCCCTCTCTCAACTCTTTTCCTATATATATATATATATATCTCATTTACTTCATCAATTTCCTTGTACATGCATATATATATATACACATATATAGCCTTCAAATCCCAAAAACATAGAACCCAAATCAAAATCCGAGGATAAAGAGAGAGAAAGAAACGAAATAAGGAGATAGAGAAGAAATGGGTTTCTCAAAGGAAGAAAGATTAAAAAGGGTTTTGAGGGGTGTGAAGACCATTTTCTTCTTGATCACCATGCTGATTTCTTTGCTACTTTTCTCAGCGCCTGTTCTTTTGGTTTTAGCGGATATGCTGCTTCCCTCTGCGCTCCTCTCTGTTTATCTTTCTCCTCTTCCTCTTTCATTACAAACTGTCTCTTCCCATCTGCACAACTACGACTTTCGGTACTCCTTAATCGATATACCTCTCATATCCACTATAAGATCAGCCATCATAATCTGTGAGTACCATTCTTGTAATTTCAAAATTATTTTTTGTCTGAAATTAAATAATTGATTTAATTTGTTAGTATTCTTCCATTTTTGCCAGGTGTTTATAGCTTGTGTGATGGGCCACGCTGGCTTTCACGAGGGCCGTATTTGGGAATCACGACGATGTGTTCGATGTTATCTCTAATGTTTGTTTCGATGAAAGCTGCGTATGTTTTTGTCGTTTCGGGCAGCGATCGAGGAGGGAATGTCAGGGCAACGGAAGTAGCGTTGTTCATATGCTCTTTAGCTCTGGCTGGAGGGCATATTGCTGTGGCCTATAGAACAAGTTGCAGAGCGAGACGGAAGCTTCTGGTTTACAAAATCGACATTGAATCTGTAAGTTCAATCAGCTCTCTATCTCATATAGTTCTATAAATCATAAAAACAAATTACAAAATTAAGGGCCTAATTCAGGATTTCATATCTTAAGATCAGAAATATGTGTGAAAATGGCCATTGTTTATGTTCATTTATTGGGTGACGTGGATGCTGACTTATCCGGTCCCACATCGGTTCAATGAAAAAACAGGGAAAATTCATCGGCCGTTTATTACAAAGTTTGAAAATCTGCATCGCTTCTGGAAGGTCAAAATTATGATCGTGTGAATCTAAACAGATCTTGGGAAAGCCCTTTTTGTTTTTTTTTTTTTTGGTCGGGAATTTTCAACCTATATTTATTCATCGAAGTTGATCTGTTTGTCACAATCTTAACGTGTAGTACCATTTCAAAACTCATGTATTTTTTACTTTTTATAATCAATGAAATGATAAAAGTGATCATTGACTTTGTTTTAAAAAATGTTAAGAGCTTATGATCAGCTATATATAAGCTGGTACGTACTCTTAATAAATAATAGGTAATGATATTTAATTTGACAGTTTATATATATATATATATTAAAGTTGGTTTGATACGATGTATTAAATTAGTGTAAGTTAGTTCTCGCTAGTACTCTATTATAAAATAAATTTAAAAACACAACATTAATTCATGAAAGTTATATATATATATATCTATATTTATATATTTTAACTTGTACAATGTCTATAACCGTCCTACGTACCAATTTGTAATAAATGACATTATTATGTTATGGCATGGGCACAGGTTTCAGCTTGCAAGAATGGGATTTTAAGGTATCAGAAGATGTTACAAGAAAGAAAGGGCGAAGCGAACATAACAACCAAGGAAATTTCATTATAATATATCGAATATCCCATATGTTTATTCGGCTAATCCAGTCCTTCAGTAGTTCAGTGGCCGTGAGATTTTTAGGTAATGATTTATGACATTTGACTCATCATAAATCTATTCCTTTCACCAACTCACTCTAAGCCTTCATGTGCATCTCTTTTTGTACAGATTCATTCGAGGAAAACCAGGTTCTTATGGAGACCCAAGAATAGAAACTAACTCTAGATTAAGGTTAGCAAGTAAAAATCGATTGGGAAAAGTTTTCTTTGAGTCCCTATAGAGTACAGAGGCTTTGATTTATGCATATGTCTTAACTTATTGTTGTCTCCTCATGATCTCTTTTAGCTAGAAATGTATACTCTGTGAACCGTAGATTGAAGTAGTGGGGTCATGCCTGATTATTGATTACAAATGGCTGACGCCTCAACTCCATCAAAATAATCAGCAATGATGATTAGATGTTCATAGATCAGCATCATCAAGATATGTGCGGTACAGCGTTCGAGTACTCAATTGTTCATAAAACATAATCTGCGAAGTAATATTGATGTTTTCAGCTTCCCCTGTTGAACACTTGCGCAATCTGAAAAATGCTGAAGTCACAAATAAAAGTCACATGCACCTTATTAAAAAAAAAAAAAAATTATATATATATTTTTACTTAATGATTAAGTAAGTATTTTTTAATAATATCGAGATTTTTTTTAAAAAAATATATTAAAACTTTTTAAAAAAATATAGAAAATAAAAATAAAAATGTTGCCTTAAGCAAGATCCCGCAAGAATAGTTTTTAGTATAACTCCCACAAAATTTCCCTTTTTGGGCCTGATAGGCACTGATTTTCTTTTTCCTTTTTATTGCTAGGCCTTTTGTTTTTGGGCTCCTCACCCGAAAGGCCAGATACGCTTTCTTAAAAATGCAAACGAAATTAGTAGTTTATGGACTAATTGAACGAAAAAGAATTATTTAAAACGTGGATTAATTTACATCTACTACTCAGCTTATATATTTTTGATTTTATTATGGACTAATGAGATTGTTTTTATATAATTCTTTTGTAATAAGAGTATTTCTCTTTTATTATTACTGATATGAAAGGGATTTTACCTCTTTTACATATTCTCTTAACTATCTCAATGATTTTCAACTTTTACAAAGCTTAGACAAATCTCGACGATTCGCTATGACAATAAAGGCATAATGTTTTTACAGCATTCAGACATATGTACACATGCATACAACATGAATATCACTAATTAATGATTGTAGGATTACAGGGCATGCACCTCTCTCTCTCTCTCTCTCTCTCTCTCTCTCTCTCTCTATATATATATATATATATATATAATTGTGAATTTGCAAGCGTCACTTAATATTATACTTATAGAGCTGAAATTTGAAACCACTTGCTAGCTAGATGTGAAATCTGTCCACTTATATATACGTAAAGAGCTCACTTCCCAAACGTTGCTTGGTTGTATGTAAAGAAAGTAAAATATAGTAATTTTAAATATAATCATATGAGTCGTAATTGTAGTATAATTGTTTTGAAAAATAGTGGTTTCCACTATTAAATTTTTTTTTTTTTAATTTTATGTGAGACTCATATTTTATTCACTTTTTTTAAAACGGTTACGTGATAGTGTCCAAATTCACTATTGTATATATATTTTCTCATTAAATATAACTATCGACATCATATAATACCGGCAGCCTCCTAGCTGCTCTAAACATTTGAACAAGATTAATTTGCATCTGCTACTCAGCTATAATATTTTGATTTTATTATTACTGACATGAAAGGGACTTCACCTCTTTTAACATATATATTGACTCTCTCAATTAACTATATATCTCAGTCTTCAGTCTTTACAAAACTTAGGCACACTTCGACGCTTCACATTGATGGGATATCGCTTCTGCGTCCGGGTGGTTGGGAAGAAAACCAACTTATCCTCTTCAGCAGGAACCCAACTGCATATCAATGACGACAAAGGCATAATCTGCATGTTTTTGCAGCATTGAAACGCATGTACACATGCATACAATATCATTTATGATTAATATAGGATTAATTACAAGAGTGCATGCAAGACAATTGAGTATATATACGCGTAGGTGTGTATATATAAATAAATATATATATATATAAATCGTGAGTCCTATTGCGCTTATATTCACAAATGAATTATACAAAAATAATCTTACAAACTGATGTGATTTTATCTTATATTAATTTAAATATAATACTTTACAATATAAGTAATTTTATAATCTGACTAATCAGATGAAATCACATAAATTAGTATAATATTTTTGAGTAATCTTTTTGTAGCTAGTGTTTATCTCTCTCTCAGTCTCTATATATATGTGTGTGTGTGTGCGCGCGTGTGCGTGTGCATGTGCGTGTGTGAAGAGTTACCTCAAACGAGTGACTAGGTGGTGAAGAAAGACGGAGAGCTCCACTCTAGCAAGCTCATAACCAGGGCACAACCGTGGCCCTCCCCCAAATGGCGTGAACACATTGCATGCGCTTGTTACCCCTGACTTATCCTATATAATATCCAAATTAACGTACCTTCACTTTAGACCAAAAATAATAATAATAATAACAAAGACATGCGCGCGCAGTGTGTAAGAGATCACTGGGGGACACAGGTAGCTAGGCTAGTATCGTTACCTGCCATCTCCATGGATTAAAAGAGCGAGCATCTTTGAAGTGGTCCTCATCCAAATGTACTGCCCGAAATGATGCAAAAACCTTCCATCCTTTTGGAATTATATAACCTGTGTTTGGATTGAGATTATAATTATATACATAGATGCTTGTGAATTTCCTATCTCTACAAAAAAAATAAGTAGAAATAACCAATTTGATGCAATCAAAATGATTATTTTTACTAAAAATAATTTTTTGTGACGTCTTTCCTACTTTTTGTAATCAAATTTGATAATGTAAAAGGCCTATTTTCTTGTAGTGTATTTTACGTTTGACAAAATTAACCTCTACTTATATTGTATCACATAAAGACATTTTGTATATAAATTATCCTCCTAACTCTCCACTGCATATTGTTGCTCATGAGGGATTAATTCTTACCCTTTATATGGACGTCTGTCGTTGCTCTCCTGAATATACCACCAATTATGTTTGCGACCCGCAGAGTCTCATTTATAACCTGGAAATCATAAACCAGGAAATTAATTAAGAAGGGCTCCTCAGTAATCACATCAAAATCAAGCTTTTTTGCTATGTCTACAGATTCTAGGACGCTTACTAATTAAACATTAATGTACGTATAACTTACATTCTCAGTGAAATGCATAGACTTGTAATCACTCCATTCAAAAGCCTCGTTCTCATGACCCTTCTTTACTCTGATTTGATCGTGCTCCTCCTGTCAAAGACACAATAAGCTTGAAACGTTGGACCAATATCCTTGAACATCAATGATGCATGTAATTTGGATTATATCAAGAATGCCAAACTTCGTAGCTCAGCTCATCTGGGATGATCATGCTCCAGGGAGGCTTTTGGTTCTATAGATATATTAGACGCTACTTATTTTTTTGCAGCTAAAAGGGGTTTACTTTAAACACCAATATCTCAATTCAAAAATGATGGAGAACAATCACATTCAAGTACACACACGCACATGAACAGTAGCATATTATTGTTCATGCTACTGTTCATATGAATGTGTGCACTTGAATATAATTGCTTTCTAGCATTATTCATCTCAATTATACATGTCTCATAATATATTGAAAAATATTTTAGATATAAATAAATTACAGAAAAATAATTTTATAAATTAATATAATTTGGTATTATTATAAAGTGCCACACTAAGAATATAGAGTGCCACGCCATGGTGCTGATCGCATCACATCATCATCCGCCACTTTTCACCGTGGATCAACTGGATACTTGAACTCAAAATCACACGATTTCCAATGATTCTCCTAAGAACCGTGGGACCCATGTTAATAAACTCTGTTCACATCTCTGCTGCCCATGACCGCAGACCAAGCAATCTGAGTTCCGGAAACACATCATTCCCAAATTCCCAATTGCAACGTGAGGACTGTCCGGTCAAAGACCAAGTGATCAAATTCTGACACGTCTGTTTCTTTTTAACAAGTTCATCTTGACGCGTGCAGTTTGGAAGAGATGCCATCATTTTGTCTGTTGGTTTAGACTAGACGAATGTTTGTTCTTTTTCTACTACTGAATTTGACTTTTCCATCTATACACTACCCTATGCTTTTAAACCGCGAAATTACACGTACCGACATACACAACTAATTCACTGGAAAAGAAGTTTTTATTTCGCTATTAATATTTTGGCAATCAGTCAGGCCACAACATGCATGCAGCACACTTTAGGATTACATGAAATTTTCCCTTGAAAAGACGAATAAAGTCAGGGTTCTTTGTCAAAAAGTTAAAGACATGATGTCCCGTCAAACACACAAAAATTTAGACATTGTTAGAGACGAGCTCGAGCACTAGTTTGACTTATGAAGGACAAACACCGAAAAGATCCATCAAAGCTTTGCTTATCTCTTTCTCGGTTGGAACCGCGTCCAACCGATAATGCAAATGAGGTTCTTGATCTATTTGCAATATTAGAATCATCTAAAAGAAAAGGCTGGCCGGAAAAACAGAGAGTGACTGGCAGATAAGAAGTATCTGTTTGTTTTCTTTCATTAATTCATCTTTATTTCATTTAATCATTACCATTTTATTACATTTTTAAATAAAATAAATAAATCAACTTTTTTAAATGACAAAATAAAAATAATTGCTAAAAAATATATATATTAACAATATTTTATTTAATATTTAATTTTAATCTCACCTAATATACCAAACAAACCAGTTTGAGAACATACCTTGATCTGAGCTAGAGCAAGAGGTGTCTCGGTGAGGAACTTGACGGCAAGAGTCATTATAATAGAGGTTGTTTCATAGCCGGCGACGAGTAGAGCCAGTAAGAAATCTACAATCTGCTCGTCGGAGAATTCGTCACGATCCCCGGCCAATAAGGCTCCCAACATGTCGCTCTTTCTCTCTCCCTCTTCAATCTCTTTCCTTCTTTCCCTCACTACCAAGCTTAATGCCTCTGCCACTTTAGTTCTAGCCTTCAGAACATAATAGTAGTAACAAAATTAACACACGATTAAGAGAAGTAATAACTACTTTAAAAACTAAGAAAAAGATAAATTAAGGACGTCCAATAATGTAGGCTTTTTAAAAAGCAAAACTCGATGATGCATTTACATGTGATAAATGTCCACCATGTCGTTTGTATAATAAAATGGATCAAGATGATGCTGTACTTTTCATTGATCTCTTTCCTTTTTTGAGATCAGTTTCCAGGGCAACACAAAATTTCAATTATATGTAATAAAAAGAAACATTATACTTTGATGGCTCTGCGGTAGGTGGTTGAGAAGAAAGGCAACGAAACGGTGAAGAAACCTTCAATGACGAGCATGTACTCCTTCCTCAGACTCTCAGTCCATGTCGACCCTGGATCAAAGCTCATCAACTGCTTCACCATCAAATCAAAAGTTATCTGCAACAAAAAAAAAAAAAAAAAACAAATAAATTATAGCCACGATTTCATATTATAACTTGTTAATAGATATAAAGATCATTAGGGAAAACTCAGTTATCCACGGAAAAAGAAGCTCACAAGAAATATGTGCATATATATATATGTATGTATGACGATATCATGATAGAAAAAGAATAACCTATACAACAAATGCCGAAAGCGAACGGCTTTTAGCCGTAAACGTATTATACATGCTAACGTGCAGGGGCACTTATACAAGGCTGTCACCACTAATTCTTTAATATGAAGCATAACTCACGCCAGAGAATAATTGTCTCTGCACAACTAATATTAATAACCCAGGCGGAGGTAAATACGAGAGAAACTGGATCTAGTATTAGCGAGCTGGTGACCTGAAAAAGGGAGTTAAGATGGATTGACTCGGACGATACATAACGAGTTGACCCCGAATAAACGTTCGTATACTAATATCAATTTCGTTGCATTTTGGAAATTAAAAAACTTCTAGGCTCATTTTCTTCAACAAAGAAAAGGTCCTGAACACGGATTACATATTTAGAGTTCATATCATTTGACTTTTACGTACCTTCTTGGCCTCCACCATGAGAAATACCTTGCCGGTCCAAGAATCCAAGTTGAGCCGGATCAACCGGTCTATATCAACCAAAAGATGGTCCTTAATGATGGACGAGTTGGCGAAGCTCGTGGTGAGGGAATGCATTCTTTTGTGAAGGCTACCCTTCATGAGCAACAAAGAGTATCTTCCCAGCAGGTTCGATATCGAGGTCGGGTAGCTAGCCTCGAACTGCTTCCCTTCGTTTAGCAAGATAAAGCGGTTCGTCTCTGGGTCCGCGGAGAAAACAGTCGGTTCGCCGAAAATATGAGTCGTGAAAATAGGTCCGAACCGGTTCACACGCTCGTCTATGAAGGGTTCAGGATTCTCGGTCTTGTAAGCTGAAATGAGTTGTAGAGTCTCCCCAATGAACGGGAGGCCAAGGTTACCAGGTGGCAGCCTCAACCGCCGGCACCGGGAGGCACGGAAAGTCAGGAAGAAGATGATGGCGGCCGAGAGAGTAGCACAAAGGAGCAGAAAGATGAAGGTCGCCATGCATGCATGCAAATTACATACAGATTGTATAAATAAATGGAAGGGTTTTAGAGAGAGAGAGAGAGAGAGAGAGAGTTCCAAGGAGCAAGATAATACGGCTGGGAGGGGAGAGAGCACACGGCTGGGCATTATCAAGCTGAAGACGCGTGTACAGTAATGGACAGTAGTTTAATAAAGTCTTTATTAATTTCATTCTTTAATTTTTTTCTTGGCTAAGTTTCCAAATGAAAAGACATCTTAAATAATTAAAAAACTGAATAAATTCCTATACAAATGCATGATCAAAATCTAATATAAATTATTTTGACACGCTGGGAAGATAGTATATTTTATGGGAAGGGTATATTTTGCACGAAACTCGCACGTACACTTTTTTCAAATTTATTTTTAAATCGAATGGTTTATTAATTTTACTGATCATGACTTCTTTTTTCTGCCTAGGCAACATATATTACAATTTTAAAAGTATCATATGACATTCGATCAAAGTCAAATAATGTTGAGTATCAAATTGTAAGTTAATAGTACTGAAATACTTAATTAAGATGATAGATTAGCACAAAGATGGTATCAAATCGTGATCTTTTTCTATTTGACATCTTTTTTGAGATCAAAATTTACTATTTTCTTTCTATATCTCTATTTTTAATTATTTTTTTATAATAATATTTTGTTTATAATTTAGAAAGTGATTCTAAACTTGATTAATTTGAATATGATTTTTTTGAAAGATTACTTCTTTAATTATGCATTGCTTTTTGGTGTGATTGTTGAAATTTTGTCGATTTTTAGTTACTACAGCTCGACTTATGGGTTGAATTGTTTAATTTTTAATTTTGATAATTTTGGATTGAATATCATAATTATTTTCTCTCTATTTCGAATGATCCTCATAGTCTTTTTTTTTATATAAATTATCTATTAAAACTTATCTACTAAATAATTATTATTTTGTACAACGTCGTCATGACAAAAAGAGAAAGGATCAGGTCGTGGCAAATTACAAAAGAAAATGATAAATCCACAATTACAAACCCATGCCTGTCGGTTATTTTCATATCTGACAACTTTCTTTTCCAGAAGAAATTATTTATTTCCCTAATTTGTGAGGTAATATGGAGATCTAAAATGGGTAAAAACTAAAATATTATGAGTGGTAATATTTACGCAATTAGCTGTATGAAGAGTTTTCATTCTGGGTACCGTATAGAGCTTAATTTGAAGTAATTACTTTCAATTGGTTGCCGAGAATAAACAAAATCACTTTAAATTGTTTTAAGATTTTAATTGTGTGTTGTTATGATCGAAAGTTTGGAAGGCTGCTGGTATAAGGAGATCGAGAGTGGTAGGCACGTCATCATAGAAATCAATTACGATATTGCTGAAGGAGTTTGGGACGTTAATTAGGCTCATGCATGTGCCTTCTAATTGTTTCAAAATAACCAATTAGTTTGCTCTCTCTGTTTTTTTTTTCCTCCTTGATCATGACTTAAAACATGGTATGGATTATGCACATACACGCACCTGTTTCAACTAGCTAGACTCTCTCTCTCTCTCTCTCTCTCTCTCTCTCTCTCTCTATAGAAATATATGGCTATTTTCATTGTGCATGAGCATTATTATGCCTTCGACAAAAGATTGGCCGACCTTTATAATTATCATGATGATTAATGACTTGTACCATACGTAACCATAGTCTCTCGATAAAAGAAGTTCCTAATTAAAAGGAAAGAATTTTAAGATGTGTTTAATTTATTTAATTTTCTGAAAATAGTAAAATGCATTAAAAATATGTTTAGATTGGAAAGTTTTTCAAGAGTTAATGTTTTTACTGAGATTCGAGACAGGAGTTGTGAGCACGCGATCAGTATAGGTATTCATGATGATAATCAGAAACAAATTGTCATAAAAACGGCCGGGTTCCAGCGTTGTTAGCTGCTGGCAGTCTAATCTAATTCCCTGCTAACTCTTCCAATTTCCATACAAAATACTTCAGTTTGAATGGCAAAGTTGCTCTGCTCCTACTGTTCATGAAGTTATCAGTAATTACTTGCGTTTTTTAACTCGGTACCAATGATAGCGCCCAATCCCGATCGAGTAGTACATGATATATTGCGATTTGTTTACGAAATTAAGGCGCATCCACGAGATATATATATATATATATATGATGATCTTAATAAATTTCCTGCTAATTTGATTGGACAAACCGAAAATCCTCTTTAAGGGAGATGAGCCAATCGCTTGAGAGGCAATGCAGCAGTACTCTTTTGGTCGGTGAATTTCTTTATAAATTGATTGATTTAATCTAATATAGTACTAATTGTAGTAGTTTTAATCTAATATTAAAGATGAGGAGTATATAAAGAGATCAAGAGCAAGATCGAAGGATTATAATTTTTGGGCTAATTATATTGTTCTCGTATGTGCTTTTTATCATCGAATAAAGAATTAATTGTATATGAATTAATTCGCTAGTACTACTTAGTAATATTGGCAGAGCTAGCTGTACGTTTTGGATTAATATTGATTGATTCCTTTTCTTGAAGGATATATAAATTAGATCGTACTCCTACTATTTACTATTTAGTCCTACTTCTCCATTAAGCTCCGTTTCAAGTTCCAAGTTTGAATAAGATATGTGTGTGTATGTGTATAAGCATATGAAAATTGTTAAATCAACGGTGAGTGAGTCTCTAATATCACGTTTATAAAGTACTATCACTTATCCTAAAAATTAATTTAAACTGATGAGAAAATATAAATTTAATTATTTATATTATATCTTAATAAAAAATACATTCATTTCATACTCTCATGATGGTCACGCAATAAGTACTAAAGCTAGCTAATTAAGAACCGCCGGGCATGTGTTGATAAATAATGAGGAATATGGTTCAACTATAGGTCTAGGACATTTTAATATGATATTATATATGCATTTAGCATGTTCATCCACATGGTCCCCATAAAGGGACATCAAGCTTTCCAAATTCCACCCACTAGACAGCGCCATTGAATCATGATTTCTAAGTACGTAGCACCCACACCACCCTTTTTTTTTATATATATTACAATAAGAAGCTTTAGATGAGAGCTAATGATCATGTCATGTGTTTGTGCCCTCTCCAACCTCCCTATTATATGTTCATTTGATCATGATCAGCTGTAAATCATCATGCCAGATACATGAATCATGTAACATTAATCTTAAAATCCCATTATTGAATATGTTACATCAGACAATCTCTTTAAACCAAATATCTTGCTGTTTTTTAATCGAGGAACCTTTCATTGTCTGTTTAATAATTAATATTGGAGGTAGAAAAAAAAAAGGATAAGTTAGCTATTTTTTGACAAATTAGCATCATGATTTCCGGGATTTCAACTTTAATTAGATTTCATACAATTAATTAATAGGCTTTAAATTAACATTTAGAATATTATGATGTTTTATAAGATGGATGGATGGATGTATGCGAGCTTATGAAGCTTCGATTGGCACCTCGTCGATCGATATATATTTACAACTTACGTCGGCTTCGTAACACCACTAGTATTTTTTGTGTGTTGGGATTTTTCATCTCTATCGACAAGTGATTGGGTACGTATGAAGTACGTAAAATGTTCTTTATTGGGCCGGGAGAGGGTCCCATATATATCAGTTATTGCACTTAATTGGTACGACAGTAATATTGGCTAACCAAACGAGAGCTTCAAACGAGAGAATGAGATCGCGCGCACACAATTAATTGTCACACCAATTATTTATTTATAATGGGAATCCAACTTAATTGATATGCAACCAAGAGTACGTTGCATGATATATATTCATGTATAAATTTAATAGAAACATGTACTACTGCATGCATATGGTTTGGCGAGGAAAACCAAACCATTTGATCTGATCTCCCATATATTATACCTTTTAATATTATAGCACAATATTATAATTCGTTCATTCAAATATATATTGAAAGTTATTGATCATCATGTATGGAAAATTAAAACACGTGCAAGTATATTACTGATCAGGTCAATTGGTTTTAGAGGAAAGATCAAGCTGTTAGAACAGGAACAGTCTGCATGTTCATATATTATATGTGTATATATATATATATATAGGTTGTTCACGTGGGCCGGACATCTACATAAATTGAATGCGTTATAATTGCATGCTTGCCGACACTATTTTTCCCTAGATGTACATACAAGTTACAACATTATAAATTCGCAAGAATTGATTTGTCGTTCTATTTTGTTGTGAAGGGGACCAAAGAATTCATGCCAATTTTTTTTTTTTTTTTTTTTAATAAAGGAGTGGACAGAACCCTATTTATTCAAATAATGCTCACTTTAGGTGGAGGAATACAATACAATCCAAACCAAAAGTCATGACAACCAACTCTAAAAACAAAACAAAAAGGTCCAAAATAGAGATCAAGACTAAATTAAAGCACCCCATCTCCTAGCAAGTACGTAAAGAAGGAACGCCTGATTCATTCCAATTTATATTATGATTATAACTCTTTGAACTGCGATTATCTTAGAAAGGATCTAATTTGATATATAAGAAATCAAAGGATCTAATTTGATGGATCTCTCTCTCTCTCTCTCTCTCTCTCTCTCTCTCTCATAATTAGAACTAGTAGATATTGCAATCTGATTAAATACATTGATGTCCCTAACTTTCTACATTAAAAAGTATAGAATTTTTTTCCCGAAACTTCTTAGCTTCACAAAGTAGTGGATCCTATCCCTCTCGGGCAATAACATTATTCAGAACTACCTAACGCGCTTCGAGATCTATATATCTTATCATGTACCATCTGTTAGACTTATCATTTGATCATTTTTCTCTTTTCTTTCTTTTCAACCCCATACCTTTGATGACTAGGTTTGATGTCGGACGGATATTAGATTAATTCTGATGGCTATTTCAACAAATAAATTGAAATAAAGAAGACAACATATTCGCCCAAAACACAAAGAACAACTCTGTTCTCAATTGAAAATGATCAAAACTTAAAAATCGTCCAATCAAACCCACAAGCTAGACTGAAATAACTGTAAATTTGAAAATATCATAATTTTATCAAAAATAGCAAAATCTTAATGAACACACCAAAAATAAATACGTACTTAAAGAAACAATTTGCCAAAATTCTGGACAAAATCAGATTCAAAATCACTTTTAATCAAGACTTTAAAGATTACTAGAACATGCAAAAAATGTATAAAATTCAGGATTTGAATAAGAAATCAACTAATTTTAAACTCAAAAACCATGCACACACAGCATAACTCAATGACCACAGCGTGCGTGCGGAACAAACTTTTCGAATTAAAGTCTATATGCAAATTATCTAATATTCATAACTAAAATTATGATCAAAATATTAATAAATAATGTTCAAAACTATCTCAAATTAAGGGAAAAAAACACACTATTTTTCTACTATACTTTGTGCTAATCTGCCTTTTCAAAATAGTTCAGCGTAATTGTACGTACATAATCTGACTCGGTTTCCTGCATGAAGGTTTCAATTAAAAAAATGAATATCATAGTGGCTGCTACGAAGATAATAAAAACAAATTTACAATTTTACACTTTGCTAGCTAGTACTTGTAATTTCGCGTGCTCCAAAAGTGAAGAGACGTCGTACAGTGGCGCCAGAAGTCAAGCCGGTCAGCTACGGGAACAGAGGTCTGTCGACTGTCGCACTCACACACTGTAGATCGAACCGAGTCCTGGCCTGTTTTTAAACTTCATGACAATAGTTCGACGTCTGCTATTAATATTGTTTTTTGAGCTGCTACTCGCACGAATGGGTACTGCACGTGCGGTACCATTGTCAAAAAAGTAGGTTTAATGACATGATCGACATTGACCCTCAGAACTCAGAAGAGATCGGAAGAGGGAGGCCGGTTGGAGATAATTATTTAGATGGCCACGATAAAGAAAAAAAAAAAAAAAGGTAAAAAGGGGCCAACTTCACATGCATTGTTCCGTAGCTTTGTGGCTGTTTCTGTGTTTTTGGCGTTCAGTTTGGCAACTGAAAGTGATTGACACGAAGTTAAAACCACCAAGTTCCACGACCTGATTCAACTTTTGACATATTGCTTAACAGCTCAACTTTATATATTAATATGTTATTTTTTAATTTTGTATGTTTATTATTGTCTTTTTTCATACGATATTTGTATTTATTGGTACTGTTTTTATGCTAATTTACATGTTACTAACGGAGAATATCTTGAAAAAATCAACTCTCCATTAGATGGGAAAATATCAAAAAATTGAACCAACTAACCAACAGCCGCCATGTGCAACGTTTTGCTTGCCAACACAAGAACTTTGCATAAATAATTTAATTCATCAGAATCACCACCGTCAGTAGTGAAGAACGTAAATATCTTGCAACTATTTTAAAAAAAAATGAGATCTATTATTAAAATATTAGAATTATATATATATAATTTGTATTTACTCATTTTTTTTAAATTAATTATATAATATTTACATATTTTACAACTGTAAATATTATTTCTATTCAATTTTCAATTGGCATTTCAACCTTTGGATCAAAAGAAGTTTAAGAAAATTTTGGAATTAAAAAACTAAAATCAAAATAAGACATATATATTTAATTCATAAACTTCCTCCAAAGTCCAAGCGGTGGTTAGTGATAAGTTTGACGGTGAATGTATTAGGCAAATTCTAGTTTTGAATCCATCTTTATAATCAGACAATTAAAGCCCACTTTAAAACTGCTCTTGCTAGTTGCTTGTCCTCTAGTGCCAAATACTTTATTCGAATATATAATATTTTTTTAACTGAAGCAGCATTTCAAGACTTTTTTCAACCCCATACATGTGACATGTGCCCCCACCAATCATTCCCCAATCGACTCGGTTATTCATGATCGTCATCTATATACAAGCTTAATTAGTTAGCAACACCGGAAAAGAATTCTGTCGACCCAGCCACACGTGAATGCGTAAAATCACCGACAAAATTCCAACACCAACAAGTGCAATGAGATATTCACACTACTGACAGAACACCATCGATCATGTTGTTGGAACGTCTGATGTCGGGAATTATTAATGTTGGAGATTGTGCGATACAATGATAAAAGCCTGAGTAATGGGTTAAATCGTGAATTGCATAAAAACACAAAGAAAAAAAAATTAAAGAAGATCGTAGGTTTTGTGTTGCCATTGTGGGTGGCTTTTCTTTTTAGCTTTAGCTTTTGGTTTGATGATGGTAATGATGATGGCGCTAATTCTAGTCCACCTTGACGTGTCGGAAGCGACCATGTGGCCATCACGTTTTAGCTTTCCGGCAACATGTTCGGACATCAACACGTGTGAATCATGGTAGCTTTCTAGGTGTCCGCATGATCATGTCCCGACATTTCAAAGCCGGATTGTACCATATAACCGAGTATAATAATGGTTTAAAAAAGTCTTTTGCTTTTTATGTAAAGATCAGCTTAAGATGGACAATGATTTGACAAGACTTCTTTGCTATTAAGATCATTTTTTATTGGATTAAATATTTATATTTATAAAATTTGACTGATATTATATTTAGTTATTCTATTCAAAATTTATTTATCTATTAGATTAATTCTTTTTTAGTTAAAATAATAATAAAATATTATCAATTTAATAATAAATGTTTTTTAATTGCATTATATTCTTCTAAAATAAAAAATATATATTAAAGAGATAAATGTTAATTATGAAGGGTTATATATTTTTTTAATTACATTATATTCTCTGCATTATCACAAATAAAATTATCCAACTTTCAATTGCAAAGAGAGGGAGATAGAGAGAGAGAGGGAGAAGTGGAAAGAGAAATTGTTTTTTAATATTTTTGACTTAGTTATAGTGATAGGCAAATTTGGGGTTTTTTTTTTAAGCTAAAAGTCAACTTTTTTACAATTGCCTAATTCAATGTATAGGAAATTATTGGATTTTATTATATAAATACCTAATTGAATTTGCAAATGTCTATTCTAATTAGTGCGCTTAAATGAAATAATAATACTATATATAGATGTAGACTATATAAATACTCTGCAAACATTTTAAAAAAGAGTGAAACTTGCTATCTAAAGTTAATTTTTTTCTAAGTAAAATTAGTTTTTTTCAAGTAGAATCTGTATTTATTTATTTTTTAAAAAATTATATATAGACGTAGATTGTGTAAACAACATTTACGTATTTCACAATTACAACTATCATTTCTCTAAATGAGCTAAGTTAATTTTCAGCTCAATATATATCGGAAACAGCGAAATATGAATGAACTACAGGAAACTCGCATCCAAATTGACCGAACGCCAAACTGCCATAAGAAAAGCTTAGAAGATAATCACAAATTGTTATTCAGAGAAATCCGCAGGTAGTTTAGGTTGGAGTAACGGCATCATGGGTGGGCTGTGTTTCAGAACCAATTTGGAAAACGTCATACATTTCTTGGAAAGGGTAGGCCCATTTTGACGGTCTCGGATGTGATTAGTACGTTGAGCATGATTCATGGGTCCTATATATGGGCTTTCTCTTGGAGCCAGTGGTTGAAAGTACGCACTTCTCAACTACCTGATTCTCTCATAACTCGATCTGCAGCACGTCGTGATGGGAATCCACGGACGTGGATACGAGCCCCCCCGGCCCCCGGGTGTGGAGTAGAAGCATCGGACGAAGAATATGCTTGCGAGTTGCGAGTCTAGACTTGAATCCATGATGCAACACTAAAACGACCTAATATCAACGTGAAATTTTAGTGAAGTATGGTCGATTTGTTGTACAGATTTGTCGTACAATTTAATCTGTGTCAGATTGATATTTTAGGGTAAATCTAAGTACTGCAGATACAAGAAACAGATAAGAAATTAGTATAGATACAAGTCAGCTTTCAACTGACGATGGTGATTACTTAAGCAGTCTGTAATGGTTGCATTTTCCATCTCAGGGAATCAACCTTATAAAAATACATGCCCAAATGTACAACAGTACTAGGTCCATAGCTCGTGTACTGGACCCTTTACATAATCAAATTACATGGCATGCCAGATTCAGTCATCGTCCTCGTCCTCCTCATCGTCATCATCTTCTTCCTATACACAAGTAAAAATCAACTTGTGTTAGGAGAGATTTATATAAATGAAACAATCTGATGAGTAATGGAAGGTAAAAATAGACAGCCAAGAGGTATATGGGGTATGATAACAACAACAACAAAAAAGTCAAGTAATGCTTAGAAACCAATTGCCCCTTTTAGTTTTTACCAACAGCAGGCCAATATAAGTTCACAAGTTCGTAACTCTCCACCTAGGCAGAAGGGTAGTTCTCTCATGCATTCAGTAAAGTTAAATCGTTTTAAACCCAAGGATGCGCGTAGGAGGCAGGTAAAACAAATTCTTTAATTGAGATGATGAACAAAAAATACAGAGAAACACAAAAAAGAGGTTCTATATCTTGAGTTGTCCGTGATTTGATATGGACACAGAGAGACAAAGGAGAAGTAAAATGAGGGTGGCAGGATATTGTCTTGTGATGAATAACCGATGACACTGAATTGTTTATGTAAATCTAGAATAATTCAGTCTCAAGAACAGTTTAAAATTCGAATGCTTGTCCTGCTAAATGGATTACTTCGAAGTGCAGTTTATATTTCTAACCAGACAACCAAAAACGTAAGCAATGGTTAGAGATTAGGAAAACGAGAAAATTTCTTCTACTATTAGATGAAAACCACTACAGAAAGACTTGAAAGCAAGGATGTGCCGCTAGTATGCATGGAGTTTTAGCGTGTAACTACCTCCCCACTGTCCCCATCATCTTCATCATTCAGTGCAGATTTTGATTGTTCATCTTCATCATCATCAATACTTTCCTGAGTTAACAATTGAGGGAAGAGACTAAAAGAAGCAGCAAAGGATGAAGCCTTTGATTCTACTAAACAAAACGTTCCAAAACTTTACCTGTTTTTTGTTGTACGCTATCATAAGCTTCTCATAATCTGACTTCTTTTGTGCTGCTTTGACTTCATATGGAGATTTCTCCTGCCAAAATCGATTCCAATAAAAATTCAGTTAAGAAATGCTAAGAGCATCTACATTTCTGTAGCTACAAATCAAACCATTTAAGGAGAATAGAACTTACAGCACTAAAAAACTTAATACCCTTTCCATAACTAGTTATATCAACCAATTCACATATCTGCTAAATTTCCCAACTTGCCAAATCAATCAAGGGACGCATATGTCCACACCACTGAAGTTCCAAAGTCATCGAACATGTGCTTGGTGCATAGCCAGGTCTAGTCGAAGCAATAGTGAAAGGTTTATGCAGCGCCTTTACCAACAGAATTCATAGGCTTTCAAGTTAAATTAACCATCTTCGGAGATAATTGCACGACTTATTGTCCTCAATTCATTTTAAACAGTTAAAGTACCTTCCAAGGGAAACACTAGCGTACTTACCGCAGCAGACATGGATTTCCACTTCCCACCCCCTGCTTTCCCAACCTTCAGCACAGCATTGAGTAGCTAGATTAGTTTCTATTCCAGCTAAAATGGCTTACCAAACTCTCACAACACATTAAACTAATACGGACACATAATATTAGGAAGCTTCTTACAACTGAAACAGCCTTCTCGTTGGGATGCTCTTCCTTGTAAGTCTTTCTGAACTCTTCACTGCAGTATTTCCATTTTATGCTTTCAGTGAGTCTTTACGAATATGAAAAGGAAAACCCTGCACGCCAACCATTGGAGAAAGGATAGACTTACAGAAAAACAAAAAAGGCAGTAGCAGGCTTCTTCGGTTTGTTAGGATCTTTCTTGTCCAATTTTGTTTTCTTGGCCCATTTCAAGCGACTCTTATCAGCCTTAACTGCTGCCTTTCGCTTTCCAACCTTTCTGAAAATGGAAAACATGAAGACGTCAGCATTCACTAAAGAACAAAACAAGGATGTCCCTAAGACTTGCTAATCAATATTTCACATTGAAGCTAACATCACAAAATCAGACGAGAGGTGGCACTTAAAATAACCAAGTTATTCAGAGAACATCAATGGATACAAAATTTAACAGACAGGATTAGTACCTCTCCTCAACTGGCTTTGTTACTTCCAATTTGTCCTTCCTTGTTGATGCTTTTCCCTTCGCAACCTTCATTGTCAATATAAAGATCCCTGACACAACACAATTCGATCAAAGATAAGTCTATGCAGGACACCATTACCTAACTAGCAGATTAAGAAATGGAAATGATTTGAGTTTGGCTAAACTTCGGTCATCACAATTGCAGTCCACACGAGATGATTGTCATTGTTACCCAATTTATTCCTACACATGTTAAGATGTGTTTAGCATGACATCTGAGTTTGGTTTTCAGTAGCTGTGATCACATCAGTAGCCTGTGAAGCTCTCATTTCATCTTATCTCATCATTACAACTTTCTAAAATTCTAATACAAAATACAATAAACAATTCAATTTTTTCAAATCTCAATTCAAAATTTTCAAATCTCAAAATAATAATAATATTAAAAAATAATATTCTAACTATATATTATTGAACTTTCTTCTAAAACCATCTCATTCTATCTCAACTCATCTCATCTCACTATCCAAACGGGGTCCAAATATAAGCCACAAAGAACAATACTTTTGCCCTTTATTTCTCCAAAAGAAGATTGATCATCTAAACAAATCACATGTCAGCAGGCCCTTTCTCTCTCTTTATTTTCTTCTATTTCTTTGCAAGCAACGCATGACAGCTTAAAATAAATAACTCCTATAGCAACTGAGACAAGATACCCCAAAAAGAGAATCTGAAGTTCATAATTTTGTAACTAAAAGTTACAAATTTGGTACCCATCTCATTTACTCGAAGCTTGAAAAATAACCAGGAAGAGAAAAGAACAAATGTTTGATATAGCCGAGGAATATCTTCACCATAGCGTGCCAATTTTGCAATTAAAATTTAATAAAATTATTAAACAGAAACGTACCTCTTTAATGGAAGAGAAAAGGGAACGGCTAAACAGAGCAAAAATAGGAAATCCAAAGACAGGGTAAAGCGATGATCGGGCCAGAGATGCCAAGAAGATATATGTGGGAGGTCCATCAAGCCGACACGTGGCAACGTTTCGGGTCGACTTTGGGGCGTGTTTGCTGTTTTCAGCTCAATTTGCTCCGATGCAATACGACGTACCGTTTTCGTTTCCCATTTTCTCTCTGATCTTCGAGTCGGGAGAACTGCCGTTTGTTTTTGCTTAAAAATTAGAAAAATTAGAAATAGAAGGCAAGCATTGCAAACTTGCACGGCCCAAAAGGGAAGAAAATAAATTTAAAGCAGGATTGAAAGATAGAGTAATTTGCAAATCACAAGCCACATAACGATGGAAAAATATATTAACAAGTCTATTTTTGACACGCTCAATACCATTGAATTGGATTCTACTATTATAATAAGAGTAGTAATATCTATACTTATAATTTTATATACATGACTCATTTTATTTTATCAGTTTTTTAAAATTTTATGAGATAAAATTTTAATATATTAATAACTGACCCATGAAAAAATAAATTTTTCATAAACTTCTATAATAAAACATTACCAATTTAGGCCTGATTAGCTTTTTTAAATAATTTTACCTTATTTCATCATTATTATTTTTTCAAATCTTCATACAAAATAAAATAAATAATTTCAAAATTTTAAATTCTAAAATAAAAATAATATTAAAAAAATATTTTAATAATTTTTTATTTCATTTGTATTTTATTTTATTTATAAAAATAAATAGGCGTTACTAGAATAAGCCCTACATTTATTACAAATAAACAAGTAAAGTGATTCAGAAGCATCAGCAGCTCTATGTGCAATCAAGTAAGCATTGGATTTGCGCTTTGATCATATTTTTTTAGAAGGTGATTTAGAAGTGGTAATACAAGCAATCACCATGCCTTCACTTATTCAAGATTGGATTCTGGAACCAATTATAACAGATATAAGATGTTTACTCAAGAAGTTCAAGTTATAGCAAGTTAAGAAAATTCGTCGATCTAACAATCGATGTGTGCATAATTTGGCGCGTTGGGTGACATCCACAAAAGTCCTTGAAAATATCCTCATTATCCAAATACCTCTATGCCTCTTGGAATTTCACAGTGGAAAGGACCCTCCATGTGTTTAATGCAAAGTTATGAATTCCATTTTGGTGATTATTCTGAATGAGGTATTGGAACGAAAAATTTCGATATCGATACTGTTTTAGATACCGTTTTAAAAATATATTATATAAATAATTTTTATTTTGATAAGTAGATATTATATAAATAAATTATATATATAATAACTATATTCTAAGCAAACCAATACAAATCTAATTAAAAACATAGATACTTGATAAATTTAATAAATTTAATACTTCAGATTTATTAAAAATAATTATTAAAAAGTAAAATTAATTCGATTGACATAGATGTCGGAAATTAATAATAATAAATAACCAAATAAATTATGAAAATTTCAAAAAATAAAAAATAAATGAATAAAAAAATTAAAATAATTCTGCAATTCAAAAATATAAATTAAAAAAATTAAAAAAAAAAACAAGTAAAGTTGGAAGGACTAGGAGTTATTGGATTGGCCAGTTTTCGATTAAGGGCCTTTTCTCTTTGTCGTTTTGTACCAAATTGACACAAGTAGATCATATTTAAGACTTTGCTTTCGACTTTTAGTTCACTAAAGGTTGAATTTATTATACTAATATAAACAATTGCATTATTACAGGATTAGGTTTGGTACCGAACATAAGATATTTCTTCAATAGAGCATCCACTTCAGTATTTATTATCAGTTTTTTATTCAATCCGGATTTAAAATTTCAAAACTTTTACATTGAAGATTTTTATCACGTATAATTATATAAATAAAATTACAAATATATGAAATAATATTAAATACAATTTTGAATACTTCCTTAAAAACAATCAATTCCATTTCCACCGCAAAAATAGTAAATTTAAAATTCATTAATTTATTTACAAAGATTATACAATTACAGGCCATCTTAAATAATAATATTTAAATATAAATAATATTTTTTTATTTCTTAAATCTTTCGTTTTCTGCCCTTAACTATTGCGTTTTCCAATGAAGAGTCATGACCAGCCCCATCCAAAGAATCTAACCTCGGGAGAAAGAGAGGAAAAAACACGTAGTAATAGTATACACGTCTTGTCTTGTCAGGGTTGGTTCACTTTTCCAGACACAGTAATTTAAACGGATGAAATGTGATCACTTCTCGGTCCAGGTCCACGTCCACGTCCACCTTTATTGCAACTCCAGCCTACACCGAAACCGAAAGAGGCCGAAAGCAGGGGTAATATAATATGAGAAATATTAATCCCACAAACGAGATTCCCGACTGTGGGATATTGTATTTTTTTTTTTTTGACATAATTATTAAAAATATATATATATGTTTTATATAAAAGAAATTGAAATTAAAATTAAAATAAAATTAACACCAGTCGGGATCCCGCGGGAGTGATTATCACTCATATAATATTCAGCGAATCTAGATTTCTTCTTTCTCTTCATCATCCCCTTTTGCTTTCTTCGGCCGCGAACTGCTGCATTTCCTTTTTTATTTTTGGACGTGCCTTTTCATTCAAGCTAGTGTTTTTCTGTCTCTGTCCACTTTCTCAACAACTACCCTCATTCTGATTTTTCATACGCTCTTCGATCGGTTTTGTTTGATAGATTTAGGTTATATAAGATCTTTGTGAGAAGGAATGGGGAGGTTGTTTGTGGTGAATCTCGAGGGGAAGATCTATAGCTGCAAGCACTGCCGAACCCATCTTGCAGTTTATGAAGATATCGTTTCCAAGGTTGTTTTTGATCATTTGCCTCCTTTCAAATTGTTAAACGCCTCTAACTTGGGACATCGATGAAAATATCGGGGCGTTGTTGATTTACTTGGTTAAACCGTTTTTCAACTTGCTCGTTACTTTGTTTGCTCTTTGACGATATTTGTACTTGCATTTATTTAAAGGCATGTTTATGTGATAATCTCAATACTGATTTGCATATGGTAGTATCGTAGTAGTATTTTTTTTTTTAATCGTCGTGGAGAACTAAGGTAAGATCTGAACAATGAGGAAAAAAACTGTTTAGGTTTGTGATCATCATTACACGATACTAGTATTTCGTTCATTATGGATAGTAAGTAATTGGTAAATCTGCTTATTTGGTTGAGTATTGATCAGACTGTTGGGAGTACTTTGACCTCCAAAATTAGGGCTGATTCAGGCACTATGTCTTTTGATTGTAAATTTTCGTTGTAATGTACATATGTGTCATGTTTTTTTAAGTACACTCAAAAGCGATTGATAAAGCTTCCCGAGTAATGTAATCTAGGATATTGTGATTAGACTTGCATTCCCGATATCATACAATATAGTTATTTTTTATCTAGAAGCTCAGGGTATCTCTCTCTCTTTCTCTCTCTCTCTCTCTGTAATTTCTTCATAGCAGGTTGTTTTTTTAATTGTATTTCGGGTTTAAATGGATTCTAAAACTTTATTTGTGGATATCACGTCTTTACCTTCTGTATCTTAGGCCATGTTTGGGAAGTGAGATAAGTTGAGAACATCTCATTTTATCTCAAAACTTCTCATAATTTCATTCTCAAACATCACTCAAATACAAAACACTTCAATTTCAGATTTTCAACTTTTTCATTTAATTATTATAACTTTTCCAAACTTCCAAACAAAATATAAAAGACAATACAACTTTTTCAAATTTTAAAATAAAAATTATATTCAAACAATACCTATGAAAAAATATCGATGGAGTGTAATGACAGTAATCATCCCCAACTGTATTAGAATTTGGGTATGTTTTTTAATTGAGAGGTGCATTTCTTGTATGGTTGTGTCTTCAACTTGTGCTTCCTAACCTGTCAAAATGATTTTTAATCAGTTAGTTGTATGAACAGCATGCATACAGAGGGAGCATAAATGAATTTATCGGAACTTCAGGAATGTATCTAATCAGGGAGAAGTATCTGTCATTTTTATTGTTTGGGGAAAGCATCTATAACATATTGACCATAATTGTGTCTTGCAAACTCACATCAATGCTTCTATGCTTGGATACACGGGTCCAGATTTAATACAATTGAACATTCTATGCTTGTATCACCACAAATAATACAATTGAACAGGACTAGTTAGCGCCAGTTACTTTCTACATGTTTAATTTCTACTGTCCAACAAATGTTGATTGAGAGTTCTATAATTAGCGGATGTTCTGATTACATGTTCTGCCTGTGTTGTTTTTATTCAGTCTTTCCAATGCAGGCATGGGAAAGCTTATCTCTTCAAGAAGGTGTAAGTTTCCTTTAATTTTGGGCATATCATCATCATATAATAACGCCAAGTAATCTGCCTAATCTTTGAATTGGACCAAAAATTGGAAACTTGCCAATCCCAGAAATTTCAAGTTACAAATATTGTACTGACCAACCATGAAAATGCTGTGCTATTGAAACATACTACTGTTTTGTGCTTCAAGAGACATGAACAAGATCCAGTTTGTTACATATCATGGCATCATGCTCATTCTGGAACTTTCTGAAGATATACATTTTCTTAGTTGCCTTTACACTTATCATATATGCTTAAATGAACTTGGTTTGTTGTCCGTAAAAAGTTTTTTCTTTATTTGCACCTGTGTTATTTGCATCATTTTCAATCTTTAGATGATCTGAGTAAATGGGATATTCCTGGAGGAGATGATTAATATGGCCAGCCCCACTCACATATGCTTATTTGAAATCATAATAATTGATGCGTTGTCTTTTTGGTTTCATTATCATCTCCTATCTTGACAGGGTGAATGTCACTGTTGGTGAAAAAGATGAGAGAATGATGATGACTGGGTTGCACACTGTTGCAGACATATTTTGTGTTGGATGTGGATCGATAGTAGGGTGGAAATATGTAAGATTTAGAGGCAGGGACTTAAAAAATTCTGGTCTATATTTGTTCTGTGATGGCTGTTTTGATGGATTTTTGTTTCCTTTTTCTTTTTCAGGAGACTGCCCACGAAAAGAGCCAGAAGTACAAGGAAGGAAAATCTGTGCTTGAGCGGTCAGTAGATGAAATTTCTGATTTTATATATTCTCCTTTTGGGTTAATGATGGTTGTTGAGTTCATTTTCTTTGAGCAGGTACAAGGTATCAGGTCCTGATGGAAGCAATTACTGGGTAAGCCATGGAACACATATTGGTGGCAGTGATGCAGATGATGTTTGACAACTCCATTTCCAATTGTACATTCTTTAATCCCCAGTGTTCTTTAAATCTTATTTCAACTCGTGAATTGCGAACTTGTAATTCCTAAATTCGGATGCTGGCCCAACTGTCAGTAATGGAATATTTCCTTTTCAAAAAATTAATGAAAAATATTTGTTGTTGATTTCAATTTTGTTGTCGTTCGGGCATCCGATGAATCCCCTGTTACTTTTTTGAATTGGTCAGTTGCTGTTCAACTTTGAATCCCCAGTAGAATACGAACCTTGTGATCTATTCTTTATGAACTCACACCAGAAAGTTAAATATAAGGCCCTGTTTGTATTCGAAAACGAAACTCGTCTCGACTTATTTCAAATTCATCATTATATTTTTTATATTTTTATATAAAATATAAATCTCAATACAATTTTTTGAATTGCAAAATAAGAATAATATTAAAAAATAAATTCATTTAATTTTATCTTGTCTCCTAATCCAAACAGAGCCTAAATGACTTCTAGTTGATTTTTTCTTTCTCAACTGTATTAATCAAAAGTTAAATACAAATCCCTTGTGCCTGGGATGTTCTATGTCCATCATAAATGAGGTTATTAATAAGATTGAGCCAGAGTCACTCTTGACATGTAACTACGAGTTACGTCTCTTTGCCAAAAAATAGAAAAAATGGATACACCAAATTGTAAAATAAATAAAAAATCCATTTCATTTTATCAGACAAGCAGAATATAAGCAAACATGTTGCTTAAAGTTTAAACCACGATTAAAATCTGTACTTCATTATGGGAAATGGACGATGGATCAAAGAAAATAAAATAAATAACTGGTCCAAGTATAAACGAAATTCCACGAAAGCTCTCACTTTCTAGCTCTTAATATGGTCAACATACTACAAATCCAGCAGTTAAACCCGAGCTTACATCCTGTGGACCATAAATCTCTTACTTCAAATGAAACTCGAGGGAGTCCCCTTCCCAAAGAATCAAAATAATCCAAGTGAAAGAACCATTCGCTTGGAAAGCTCTGTACCCACAACCTTCACGTATTCGTGCAACTGAGGTTCCAAGTAACCCCCTCTAGTCACAGGATCAGCTTCTCGTCGATCCTTCAGGGGAAAAAAAAAAAAAACAATATCCAAGTGAGTAAATGCATTAAGAACTTCAAAAAAGTGTTCAGCTGGATGGTAATCCCTTGCATTGGACGCAAGTTTAGCTCTATATAACTATATCATGCTAGTTTACGAGCGGCCTTCTGTTGGTGGTAGCATGTGATCTGAACCTACAGAGGAACACTAGAAACCAGCAAAATTGCTAACAATCAGATAACCATATTCAGTTAGATGCAGAGCCAGGACTCCATCTTTGGGTGGGTGGCTGGCCGGACTATTATTTTAATAACTAATGTTTCTACATAATCAAAATTTTGCTATAAAGAGAAATTTATAGAAGAACTATAATGTAATTCATAAGTTTTCTACAGCCCTAGCCGTGGGGAATTGAGATGGACGTGTGCCATCTGCCCTTAGAATAATAAAATGGTCCAGTCATCAGTGCACCTAGAAACGTTTACACATACCTTGTATCTCAAGCGAGATCCATTACGCTCAATTAAAATTTCACTGATGTCACCATGTTCTCTTTCAATTGAAGCCACATCACTGCTTTCTAAGCATGGTTCATCATCGAAGCTTCCAGATTCAGGGTCAATTATTTCTACCCCAAGATCATTTGAGTCTTGGTGAATGTCATCTCGTTGCATTTCCATGAAATCTTCAGAAACATGAGACGGTGAGGACTCTCCATTCTTTAAAGTTGCAAAATCTGATAAGACTACATATGGCTTTTTGTCAAGCAAAGGCCTCACAATGTGAAAGGGAACCCACCTGGAGACAAGATTTCTGCTTGTCAGCTCAATCTGAAACTTTGAACGCAACAGAGGCAAAGCAGAAAGTGAGCAGGACCCACGTGGTGCAGAAGGCATCCGACATCTGGTGTCTGACAGGAAACTTTAATCCTCATTTTTTTATATGTTTTAAATGATCTAGTGTAACCACGTTATTTGTTCTCTAGGTAAATAGGTATTATAACAAGTTTCCACGGATTATGGAGATAATGGAGAATGAACACTGGTTTTCCTCAGAGTGCTAGCAATTTGGAAAACCAAATTTTTAAAGATTTATAGATGGGGGGTGAACAGCATTCCGGTACACCTTAGTAAGACAAAAAAGAACAGGGGGTTCAAAAAGTTGATAGATACAGAACTTACTGGTAACGAAGAGGACAGAGAAGCTCAGACGGGTGATATGCTGCTTTATATCTCATTTTGCTGCAGGAATGAATATAATACCCAAGATAGTAATACTGCAAAGTAGGGCAATGGACTTGATTCTCTCTCACCCAACCTATTTCTTGCAAGGCCGTGTACTTCCCTAGTGATAGGGAGGCAAAGTCTGGGTCCCAGAACAAGTATTTACTTGACAAACATCTGGGAAGGATATCTATTACACCAACTGCAACTAGCCTTCCATCAATCACATACTGCTGATGAAAAGAACCAAAGCCACAAGGAGGAACAGTTCCATCACCAGTTGGTGGAACAAATACTAAGGGAGTGTCTACCAAAAAATTGCGGTATGAGCTTTCAGTAACATGACCTGGTGTATCCTTATGCACTTTAATCTGATATTTTTTATATAAAGCAAATTCTTGAGGATCAAAGCAGGACCTTTTCAAATAGATCTTGAGCCTCCATCCTTTTCCCTCAGGTTGTTCAGAGTTCTTCAAGCATTGCTTTTTAGATGCATGGCCTGCTGCAGATTTTGAAACCGTATGAGTTTGAAAACTTTTATTAGATGACAGTTGGCTTCCAGGAGAATAAAAGTTTATATGTCCATTGCAAGCCCTGATTAACAGATTTGAAGTTTTTATTGGTTGACTTATAGAACTTGCCAGTTTTTCTGCAATAACTTTTGGAGACGACTCATTTTCTTCTGCAGAATGTCTTGATTGTCTTAACTCGTGGTTATCACATGATTGTGCCCGCCTTATAGCAGCTGCTATTTGGAATGAAATATTGCTCGAGTAAAGCAGATCTTCTGATCCTTCAACTAGTATCTTCCTTCTGGCTGGTAAAACTTTTTTGACAGATGATTTTGGTAATTGGATGTTGTATATAAATTCCCCACTTTCCTTGCATAGGCGCACCGCATTGTCAATTTGATCGGACAAATAATGCAATACTTGTTCATCTCCATTATTCGTTTCATTGTTACTGGGCAAGGATTCCTTTGTGAATGAGCTAGAAACTTCATTACCAGCAAGGCTGGACATTTCATCCTTAGAAGTATTTGGACCCTCTATTGGCTCAACTGGCTTCGTAATATCCAATGCGCCATCTAAGAACCTAGACACAAAACAGTGTCAGTACCCTTTATGGAACAAATTCAGACCAAAGGTAATCGGTACTTAGGAACAAAAACTAACTAGAAACATCAAGCGAAGTAGTCAGCTGATATTGATGGTGGACGTCATCAGCTAGGCCACAATCTATAAAAATCCGTAAGAAGACCCGGATAGAAAAGAAACGCCATCAAATATGGGAAATAAATGAGAAGATATTCAAGAAAATTATAAGGGGGAAAACCATCAGATATCCAAAAAAATAATTGGGGAAGAAACACAGGCAAGATGAGATCATTTTAACTTCCAATGTTAGCTTGTCTGATAAAGGACAAAATACACCCCTTTCAACTCTTTACATTCATGATACTCGTCAGCCAAGGCAGCTCAAATTTTCTAAGAAGCTATATGGAAGTAAGGACAAGATATTCAGTTAAAGCAAAACATAAAAAGAGGTCCTAAATAGTAAGATATAAGCTAATAAGGGAAACTGAGTTGCAACTGACTTTAAATGTAAAAGCTTAGCTAACCTTTGCATTCGTCTAGACACTCGAAGTTGTTCCTTAGAAGGAATAAAATCAGCTGCCCTCAGACGAATAGTATAAGAAGGGCAGCATGTCCTTTCCATCTCAGGTTTGTAGAGGAAGGAGCCAGATCTCCTCCAACCTCGGTCAAGAAGACCTGCCAAAAGACCATTAGATTTACGAAAAGGGCAGTCAACATATAGTTATAACCAGCAAAAGTGCTGAAATCCTAAAATATATGTTAATAGACATCTTTTTATGGTTGTAAAGCATTGAAAACTACCAAACCAGAAAACAAGGAAGAATTGAAGTTCTTTAACATGCATTGCAATATCACAATATGCATCAGTACACTCCTGAGAGGCACTTGTAGCAATATCATTACTCACGCTAAATGTTTAACTTGATTAGGGCATGGATGGCACAATAAGTTATCATAAAAAAGATCTAACCCTTTTTTCATTGGTAGGATAAGATTTTATTTGATCATATCCAAAGCCCAAGTATGCAGGAAGTATACATGGAGAAACCCTAAATCGAACCTTTCCTTGTATAGTTTGTGACTCTTACTTAGTGTCTTTCTTGTACACATCCTGTTTACACAGGCTATGCTTATTGACTTCATCAATAAAATCCTTGATTACTTATTTAAAAAAAAAAAAGAGTCTAACCTTTAACATAGCAAAACAAACTAATTTTTTGCTCTAGGCCCTATTTATTCTCATAGTCTCTTTCAAAGTTATACGAAGGCACTCAGTAGCATCACTAAGCCCTCTGGGGATTGAGGCAGAGACTTGGCAGTGGACAGCAACAACACACCACCACAAATTTTCTGTCGGTAACAACGATGACTTGTGACCTTTTCTGACACAAAATTCAATTGACTAAGATGGTATTAAATGCATTCTGAAGTTCTATCCATCCAAGTGCAAATAACAAGTGTTTGGTTTTTCAGAATGGAGCAAGAAGCCATATTCACCAACCTTGGTAATCATCAACAGTAATGCTATGTGCCCATAAACCTGCAAAACAGTAAAAAAAAAAAAAAAAAAAAGTGAAATTATAAATGTTTTGCCTTATTTACATTGTTTTTAGACACAGAGAATAAAGATAGAAACAATCAAGCTTGTTCACATGTGCATGCACTCACCCGCTTGTATGTTTGTGTCTATGGGTGCAACAGCTACTTTATTTGGTTTTCAAAATCCTATTGGGAAATTCAAGCTATTAAATAATAACAAAAAGTTTCTTTGTATCTATATGAATGAGTCACTGCCTACGTTGGATTCCCGATGGCATACGCATCATATCCCATATGATAAGAATAAAGGTAAATGGCATACGAGATTCTATATTGCTTGAGAATGAGAAGTCTTGCTCTTTATAATATTCCAGTAGGATTTCAATTGTATCATTGACTAATCTTTTAGAAGTATAGACCATGTAGTTTGGACTTTCATTAGAATTTTACATAAAATATCAAAGTCTATCATAATCAGAAATTAGAGACTTAAGTCGTGCTGCTTACGATGAACTAGCCCAACAAGGACATCTGGAATTTAAGGGGGAGGTGGAAGATTGTGATGTCCCATATGATAAGAATAGGATAGGTGGTGCATAAGATCCTATATTACTTGAGAACAATAAGTTATTGCTCTTTATAATATTCCAATGAGACTCTAATTATATCATTGCTTAGTCTTTTTGAAGTAAAGAATATGTGGTTTAGGCCTTACAACCCATCCAGTCTCTTCCAGTAATCCATCAAATAATGCTAACAAACAATGTTAAAGGAGTTAAGAACGTTGACAAAGCTCCATTATTTATTGTGGACTTGCAAATTCTCACAGCTGCCTTCACGGCTCAACCCTCAGAATTTAGCAAAATGAACACATGAATCTGACCACGGAATTATCCAAGTATATTACGCATGGAAATGAATTAATAGTTCCTCCAAAATCCAGCAGAACGCACTCTTTCCCAATACTTATCAACGAATTTTTTTTTTTTTTTTTTATAAGAATACTTATCAACGAATTAAAAAACAAAAGAAAAATCAACCCCGGGCAAACGCAAAAAAAAAATAAAAAGTGGTAGGTTTTAAGCAAACGTTTTGTTCAATCACAACCAATTCACAAGCTAACAACTGAGCAAACGTATATGTCTGTTCTTCAAGAAGAACATCAATTGAGAAAGAATGACGGACCGTGAGAGATGCTGGAGCCATTGGGGGATCTGCAATAGCCGCAAGAGCTCTTGCGCCTACCGCAGTCTGTCACAACGCTTTCCCCTCTGCTATTGCTAATCGTATCGCCGCTACCACTGCTGCTACTGCTTCCGTCTCTCTGCATCTTCCCCGCCATTAAACGACCTCGTTAAACACCCCCAGACCCTTCGTTTCTCTGAAAATTACTCTCAGCTGTAAAAAAAAGTAAGAAAATAACAATAATCTAAGAATCGATCTCTGTGCTGAAGATCGAAACTCTCGTCGATCGTTTTGTGTATGTGAACAGTAAATGCTCTCGGAAGAAATACAGAGAATAAACGTAGAATGAATCGCAAGTTGCATTAAAAAGACAAGAAAAAGAAGAAGAAAATAAATGGAATAATCATAGCCGTCTGATAAATAAAATGCTGATCACAACTTCTTTGCTTGCGTATGTTTTGCGGGCGGACGAAGGAAAGTCGCAGTAGCAGGACACCGTTCTTTTTACAAAAATGCTTTTTATATTTTTATTTTATAAAATTTGTAAAAAAATGTTGTATCTTTGTTTTTTGTTTTTTTATTGTTTTAAGAATGTGTCAATTGTATAATGTTATTGTTTTGACTTTTGCTGGGGTTTGGTCCTTTGGAGATGAAAATTTGGTTTTTTTAAATTCATCTTAATTTCTTTTGTTTTTGAAACGAACCTGATTTCATTATAAAACAGGACATACAAACAAATTCTCTCAAAATTATGAGAGAATATACCCAGCAGGATTTATTTAAGCGACATCAATTACTTCTCAACAATAAGGAAAACGTACACTGGAATACACTCTAGATCAACATAGGCTTTGTTTGAATTTAAAAATGAGATGAGAAAAGTTTATTTTTTAATATTATTATTATTTAAAAATTAAAAAAAATTGTATTAAAAATTAAAAATGTTGTATTGAGATTTGAAAAAACTGTATTAGAATTTATATTCTATATAAAAATATAAAAATGTGTAATGATGAGTTGAGATGAGATAAGCTCACTCACGAATACAAATAGGGCCTAATCTTTAGTAAGATTCAGACTCAATTGAGCCAGAGTATGTGCTGCCATGTTGCACTCCCTTTTGGCATGTGAAACCGATCGAGTTGAAAATGAGTCTAATATATACCTTGAGCCAGCAATTAACAGGTCTCCATAACTCCAATCATTGGCAAAGCTCTTCAGTAGATTAACAACATTTAAAACATCCCCCTCTAACTGAAGCTTATGAATGCCAATATCTTTGCAAAAGAAAGCTATCAAAAATAAAACTAAATATGACCAAAATAATAATAATAAAGCTAAAGCCCCTCCACTAAAAGAGCATATACGATAAGGTCGCTTAGCACGCAAAGTTCCAATGGTGCAACCTTCAAAATCACGAACAATGGCCCCTATGACAATAATCTCATCCTCTTTTTGGATTGCAACATCCCAATTCAGTCAGTTTAAAGCAACCTTCAGGAGGTTTAGACCATCTCAGTTGGCGAGAACAACCTTGAACAATAGATGAGCCTCTTTGATCTTGAGCCAAACTGTTAAATAAATCAATCTCATGTCTGACCCCTTGTGCAATAGCGGATGGATGCAAGATTTCGAGAGCATGCACATGCTTGTTTCTTCTGTGCCAAAGTTGTTTACACAGGAAAGTTGCTTCCTGAAGTTCCTCTGCACTAAGCTTGGCAACAAATGTGGACCAAATGTCTTTAAAGTCCATAGTTACAATACTCATCTTCTGTAATCTTTTACAACTGACTAACAAAGCATCTTGGGCCATTGGATAAAACCAAAACACATGACTAACATCTTTCGTTGCTGAGTGACATATAGGACATATGGGGTTGGTGACCACTTTCCTTTTAAACAAATTTGCCATAGTGGGGATAGCCTATTTGATAGCAGACCTGAGTCACATTAGGAGAGGACCACCTAAAGATTGTGCCATGATATCTCTATGTGGATGGTAAGCGTTGCACACTGAGAAGAAGCCATTGGAAATGCAGCACCAAACTAACTAATCCTCCCTGTTACTAGCACCAAAAGGAATTGATTGGATAAAACGTGTTTCTTCCTCTGTGAATAGCGAGTGTAACTACTCAAAATTCAAATAAGTAAGAAAAGGGGTGATAAGATCAGCAACCATATTAAAATTACCACATGGTGGTCAAGGGACATGATTTTCATCGGGAAAGGGTTAGCTAACCACTTATCATCCTAGATATTAATCATCTGACCATTTCTAATTCTCCATATAAACCCATATTTCAAAATATCCTTCCTAGTAATTACAATGCGCCATAAGTAAGATGATCTCAATCCCAAATGTGGAGTTGACAAACTTCCATGTGGGAAGTATTTTGCTTTGATAATAGAAGCAGTTAAAGACTAATGGGAGAGTTTCAAGCGCCAGCATTTCTTAGCTAATAAGTCGATATTGAAGCTTCTGAAATTCCTATAGTTGAGACCTCCATCATCCTTGGATTGACTAAGGGAATCCCATTAGAGCCATTGAGTCTTAGTGTTGTCTTCATTAAAGCCCCACCAAATTATTTTTAACAATATATTAAGTCGTTGTATGATAGAAGATGGCAGCAAAAATATTCCTATAGTGTACACAGTTATAGCTTGTAGCACAAATTTAAGAAGAACATCCTTCCCAACAATTGAAAGATTTTTAGTTCTCCAATTAGTAATTCACCATGTCATGTCAATCAAAGAATGAAATGCTCGAATCTTAGAACGTCCAATGATTGCAAGCAGCCCAAAATACTTATCAAAGGAACCTAATGCATTAACCCCATAAATACTTAGAATGTTCCTTCTTAAATTTGGTGGGGGTATTGCTACTAAAGTGGATAGTTGTCTTCTCTTTGTTGAGTACTTGACCTGAAGCTCGTTCATAAGTCTCCAAAATGAGAAGTATCCGATTCCATTCCAACAAGTTGGCTTTGCCGAATAAAACACTATTATTAGCAAAGAAAAGATGATTAATCGAAATCGAACCTCTCTCAATTGGCATGCTTGAAATGGTCTCGTTTGCCTCAGATTGAAAAAGCAAGTTAGATAAAGCCTCAGAACAAATAATGAAAAAATAGGGAGATAATGGATATCCTTGTCTAAAGTCTTAGGAAGGAGTAAATGAAGATGTGACCTCTCCATTTAGCAAGAGGGAGTATGAGACCGAGGAAATACATTCCATAATTAGAAAAATCCACTTTGCATCAAATCCCATGTGGGTCATCATGGCTTCAAGAAAATTTCATTCAACACGATCATATATTTTGCTCATGTCCAATTTCAGCGCCATATAGCCAACTTTGTCATGCATACGAGAATTCATTGAATGGAGTGTTTTATAGGCAAAAATTACATTATCAGTAATCAATCTATCTGGAACAAAGGCACTTTGAGAGATGGAGATAATATCAAGTAAGACCCCTTTCAACCTATTAGCCAACACCCTAACAATAATTGTATAGCATATGTTACACAAGCTTATGGGAGAAAGATCAGTCACCCTCTTTGGATATTTCACTTTAGGGATCAATGTAAAAAAAGTGTCATTAACGTCTTTTAATGAAGCCTCTTGGTTGAGAATTATGAGAACAAAATTGCAAGTTGTCTCACCAACCATTGCCCAATTAGACTGATAAAAAAAAAAACAAAAAAACCATTAGGTCTGGGGAATCCCATTGGTTTCGTCTGAAACACTGCATGTCTAACCTCTTCTGAAGTAAAAGGAGTCGTCATATAGGAGTTCATCACTCTAGTAACTCTCAAGTTCGGACCCTAAAAACATTCACTAAAACCACTTGGATTAGAGGTAAAAAATAATTGGTAGTAAAACTTAAAAAAAAAAAAAAAAAACACCAGCCACTAGAGACTTTTTGTAATCAACGATCCATTAGAATAAAAACCTAGCGAATAAAATTATGTTTCTTCCTATAGGTGGCTTGTTGATGAAAATAAGTTGTGTTGAGGTCACCACATTCCAGCCAGTGTAACTTGGCACGTTGCTTCCATTTTAATTCATTCTTTGCCAAAGACTCGTCCAATTCATGTTGCAGGTTACCGATCTCAGTATTGTGGCATCCATCGTTTGACACTTGTAGAGTAGCAAGTCGATCAAGCTTCTCTTTCATATCACGGGACTCCATCATTTTCTTATGAAAAGACCATAACTTCATATCAACAGCATAAGTTAATCGTTTATTCCTAAAGTAAAAACTAGTATTAGACTCGAAACTTGGTTTCTGCCATGTTGAAGTGATAGTCGTGCCAAAATATTATTGTAATTGCCAAGATGCTTCAAATTTGAAGATGTCATGAGAGTCTCTAATTGAGATAACAGGAGTTGACGCCTTCAAATGTAGGGGGAGCGATTGAATTTGACCGCAGGAACTACTCAACAAGCTGCATTTGGGAACAAAGAGCGTCATTCCAAATTAACTAGCACCTGGTCTAACTTTTATTTACTAAAAGCATTACCCCATCTCCCACTAGACTAAATAAATTTAGGACCCTTAGTGTCAACGAGACTAAGAGAGTAAGAGTTAAAAGCATTTCTGAGTGCTTCAATCTGACTGTATGGCCTAGATCTCATGCCAACCTTTTCATCTTGACTAAGAATCTCATTAAAATCATCTAAGGGATTTCAACATGGGGCTTTAAATAAGAGAGCAGATCCCAACTATGTCATTTCTTCAACCCACACGAGTGGCCATAAAAGCCAGTTAGCATCCAGACTTTGCCTTGGATTGTCTTTGTAATATTCACACTAATATACCACCTTGAAAAATTAATGAGATTCACATCAAGAGAGCTTTTCCATAGCATAGCCAACCCTCTACTGCTACCCTACTTTCCACTGACAAACAATTATCAAACTTTAAAGAAGTCTTGACAAACTCAACACAAGATTTTGAACACTTAGTCTCTATTAAGAAAACTAAGTGAATGCATTTTTCCTTAATCAAAAGCCTAAGGATCCGAATTGATCGAGAGTTTCCAAGCTCTAAAAAATTCCAACTTAGAAAACTCATGGTGATTGTTGGCAGGGTTGGAAACCAGCTGTTGCCAAGTCAGAAATTTCCTTATCCAATAAAACCAAACCTTACTTGAACTTCTTCTTCACAAGTTCTCTCAAAACCAAACCTTGTTCCAAAAAGATTCACAAATATACCCTGCACCAGAGGCTTAACCAGGCTAATTTCAACCTTGATGCGTAGAAAAGAACCTCACCCAACACCATTAGCATCAACATCCACATCAGTGGTCCTTCAATCGTGATACCAATTTGCTCACCAACTTTCCTAGTCATACCCAGAAATGGAATTTTGTGGCATTGAACCCATAGAACTTCAGTGTCAAAAGAATAATCATGTGGTGCACGAGTTCCATCAAATTCCTTCAGACAAAGCATGTGTCAATCAAAGGTCCAAGGGCAGCCACTCCTAACACGATCCAAGTCAGCCTGAAGGGAAAACTTGTTGAGGAACAAGTTTGTTCCTACACCTTGAAACTGAATCGAAGCCCTTGGTTTTCACACCTTAACCATTATTTTCTAAAATGCATCTTTATTGACACTCTTTTTAGTGACCAACAAACCTAGAAGACAAAGTTTTCCACATCGAAATATAGAATCCTCAATAGAAACTTCAATTTGGATATCACATTGCTTAGCCTTTGTTAACCACATATTGTTCCATATGTTCAACAAGTCATTAGCCATAACGAATCACACACACTCTAGACTTCAGTAATTGAAGAAAACAAGAGACAATCCTTGCCAAAGACAAAAAAACCTCCTCAGCGACGCTAGGAGACTTGAAATCGCTAGACAAAAAAAAATGGCCAATAACCATCTATAATCGTAAAAAAAAGTTTTCTTGGTTCTTGTCGAAAGACATAATTTTCTTGGTTCTTATCAAAAGAATTAATTATTTTCTGAAAATCATCTTGTCCGAATATGGTATTAAAATTAAGTTATAACAAAGTTTTAGTAAGAGAAAGTAAAATCTCATACAACCAAAATTAGTTAAAAAACTGAAAGAACCAAAAACTCAAGTATCTTTAAAATGACAATATTAATAATTTGTTCAAATATACAATTAGATAGAGATATTTTAGAGTTATTGACCGAATTATAAGACTGGGCAAAGAGAAATACAACACAATAATTTAGCCCATAGCGTTTAATGGGCATTCGGGTTATGTGTGAGTAAGGATGTTCACCCAACCCAACCTGACATCACATCTTCCAACTTGACTTGATAAATCTCCAATTTCGATTAATCAATTAACTATTTTTTCTTTTTCTTCTTTTTTCTTATTTTATTTTATTTTTATTGAGGTTTTAAACCTAGTTCGGTACACTCAACTCTACAGATTATAAAAAAAATCATTCGCAATAAAAGTCCAAAATAAGAAAACACTAAAACACTAGATTCACCTCGCCGCTAGCTGTAGCTGCTACGGCATTGATCTATCAAGCCGCTTCTAATTTTCACCATTGTGGGTCATGACTTCGAGTTTCTTGATGAATTTATTGATTTAGCTTTTTGATGAACCCAACAAAAGTTCAAATCTGCCGTCATGGGTTCCATAGGAAAACGACAACACAGAGAGAATTCCTGGGGGGCAGACGGGCTGCCCCCCTCCATGCAAACAGCCCCGCCGCCCCCGGTGGCGGTGGGCGACACCGCCCGTACGAAACGGGTTGAAGGCTGCCGGGGGCACACCGGAGCTCGCCGTCGTAGGGGTGAGCTCGCCTGAGTCCGCCGGTCCCGATGGCGTGGGCGGTGTCGCCCACCGCCACCGGCGGCAGCTCCGTTTGCTCCATGGCCGAATCCCCTCTTAAATTCATCTACATTTTATTTTTTTATTGTATTTTTTATTATGTTTTTATTTTTTTATTGTGTTTTTTTATTGTGTGTTTTTTATTATGTTTTTTTTATTTTATTTTTTTAATATATTTTTAATCTTTATTTTTTTATTTTTTTATATTTTTTCATGTGTTTTTCATCATCAAGCAGCCCAACTAACGTTGGGCTGCTTTGGACGCTGAGGACAGCCATAACGGGTATTTGGAGTATGAGGTCGAGTTGGGTCACGAGTAATTTGTAGTTGTACAGCCTATATGTGAGTAACTAAAAACCTGAGATGTTTTCTGGTTTCATCGAATTTAAATTCCTAGCATATAAACATAAAGCCCATCTTACTAAACTTCTTAAAAATATTTAAAAAAAAACACAAAACTATTTATTAAATTATAATTTTTCCTTTTCGTCCCATTTCATTTTAAAATATACCAACTTAAAATTTCATCACTATGATGACTAGGGATTTTTGGCCCCGAAGTGTGGCTGACATGGGTTGTTCGTCGTGGCAACGATCTGGGCCTCCCATAGTAGTGGTGGGAGACAACTTGCCTCCAAGGCCTTTTTTTATTTTTTTTGCAATTTTTTTTTTTAGTAATTATAGTAAAAGTAAAATATTTGTTATTATTCATCAAGCACCTCAAAACCTCATCTTACAAATATTTTATAACTATTTCCAACACATTTATACTATTTATGATCTCACCCTTACATCTAAATATAGTTTTCTTAGTATTTCCGAGAAATTCATTCTTCAAACAAATATAAATGATGTGGAATTCAGGTCATATATTTATCTCTACGACAGACACTACAACAAATAGTAATTTTTGAGATACAATTTTTTTCCACAAATAGTATTTTGTAGTAAATATTTACGTTTTGTCACCAAAATCATGCCATCAGAAAATTCTCACCACAAATGACTAGAATCACTCCCTCAATATCTCTAATATAAAGAGTCGTAACTTTCTCCCATATTCATTTCGTGAGAATGAATTGCACTCTTCCATTTACTTGGAGGGTTTTAAAGAAAATAATTTATTTTAAAATATAATATTTTAAATTAGAAAATAATTTATAAATTATGATATTTTAATATAATAGATTAAATTATAAAATTATTTTTATTATAAAGTAAAATAATATAAATTTATAGATATTAAAAATCTATTTTGTAGTTACAATATATATTTTTTCTAAATAAAATAATTATATTCCGCTTGGAGGTCACATTCAGAGAATCATGCCGATGGTGGCATTGACTACTCAGAATGGTTCTAATAATTGGGCATTTCTTTTTCTGAGGCAGCATGTGATAGTTCAATTATTTAATTTATTTTGTATAGAAAAAGGCTTCGTCCACCGTCAACATCATGATTCCCACAGTCTCATCCAAAAAAACATATTACTGTTACAGTTCAAAATGAATTTGTGGTTTTATGTAATATCTATTATTAAACCAAATTAGTTATAAAATGTTACAAATACAATTACTTTTTATCACAACCGTCTAAGGTATGTAACAACAGCTTATCATGTTAGAAGTTTTATGTCTTTAAAAACATCCGTTAAAAATAATGATAGCTTTCTGTCGTAAATATAAAAAATGGTTAGGTCAACGAGAATTACAGAAGAAATGAGGGGTAGAACTGAAAAACTACGGTTCAAAAATTAATTCAAGAGTGCTGCAAAAACTTTAAAAAAAAAACGTAACATTTTTTATAATATTTTATATAAAGTAAGAGTATTTTTATAAAGTAATATTAATTTAATAAAATAATATTATAAAATATGTTATGTGTATTATTTTTTATATTTTTAATTATTAATTTTTTTTTTGATATTATATAAAAAAATATTTTAAAGTTTCAAAGAAGTTTTAGAAAAAAATGTTAGAATTTTACAGTAGAAAGAGCTTCGGAACTCGGGAACAGGGTCGTTATCGTGGGAAAAACAACGCGATGCGGAATGTAACATAGGTCCGTCCGTCTCCCTCTAGTTTCTCCGTTTCGGACTCCAGTCCCCATATATTAACCATTAAATGCAACTCACCCTGTCACCCACCCCTCCTTCTCTCTCTACTGTGAGATCCCGATCCCGATCCCGATCTCTCTCTCTCTCTCTCTCTCTCTCTCTCTCTCAATATATATATATATGTATATGTCTTTGGCTCCGTTCAGCTCCATTGGCGATTCCTTCGTTCTCTATCTCCTATAGGCTTCATCTTTGCTTTGCTACGATGGCGGTATTCTCGAGCTGTAGTTATTCTCTCGCTCAAGCTATCAAAATTTTCTGCAAGCCCCTGGCATTGGATGAGGTCAAAGTTCTGCTTCGGAGTATGACTTGCGAGATGTGGTAGATTACGCTTCCGTCTCAGATCCAGATTGTTGTTGATTGTGGATCGGAGAAAGAAGGATGATGAGCAAAACGGTGCGTCTGGTGTTTTAGGAATTGTTGCGGTGGTTAGAGACTTGATAAGCTAAACTACGTTTTCTGTCAGCGCTTTGGGGCTTTCTTTACTTTGGTCTGATTTTGTTTGGTTTCTATTATCGGGTTTGTGAGCTAGGTCTTGGAGATGAATCGGAGTTTTAGGTCTCAGGATTTGCAAATGCAAGCTACGATGAGGCAGAGACAGCAGCAGTTGGCTCTGAGGGCTTCAATGATGAAGGAGAAGGAAGAAGAACTCGCCTTGTTCCTTGAGATGAAGAATTGCGAGAAAGAACGGGATGATCTTCTTCTAGACAACTCGGAAGAGTTCGATGCGCCATTAGGTACGCATTTCTTCGAGCGATGTTGGGGAATTTTATGCTTCCGAGGACTTAAATAGTGCACCATGTAGAATTATTTTTGTAACTTCGACGTTATTCATAGAATGTAGAATTACAGAATATATATCTTGCTAATGGATCTCTACAAGCTTTCTATTCTTCTCCTATTCTGCTGGTAACGGGGTTCCATTTTTGTTTGATTTGTACGAAATCTTGCTAAGTTCAGATAGAGCGATTGGTCTTGATGATTTACATTGTGTTTTTCCGAATTGCAGGATCAAAACCCGGAACTTCTCCCATATTTAATATTTCAACATCGACTACTGCACCAGCCCGCAAGATCGGTGCTGATGATTTCCTCAATTCTGACAACGATAAAAATGACTATGACTGGTAATGCGGGCATTTCCTTTTATTTTTGTATTGTAACTTCTTTTTTTTTTTAAAGGGCTACAGCTTAAAAAAAAGATTTCACAAAAATAAACACACAAGTTGACATGTCTTTATACGATATGCTAGATCTATTTTACAATAAAAGTAGCTTTGCAATCTAAATATCACATTAAGTTCTAGTAGTTTGTGAGTTTATTTTGTAGCTAAAATATTTATTTATTTATTTTAATCGGTAAACATGTCTAGAAATTTAACTAAATTGAATTGGGTTTGTCGTTTTCTCATGTTATTATCATCATTAGCTCAGATGTAATTCAGAGTGAAATCAATGTTTTACAAGTCTTGCTTATGTAAATGAATTTATCACAAGTATTGCTCATGCAAATGAAACTGTCTCTGGTCCTTCACCGAGTGCATTTATCAGATTCAGGTTATTATTATTTTTTTCATGGATGCGTAACAAAGGTTCAAGTTAGTGTTTAATAAGTCGGTCCTAACAGAATTTTATTCTATTTGCAGGCTTCTGACCCCTCCTGGTACACCTCTTTTTCCTTCTTTGGAGGTGGAATCACAAAAGACCATGAAGAGTCAGCTTGGTAACCCAAAGGCTCGCCCCACTGTTCTGAAATCTAGGGTAAGCAGCATTTACAATTTTATAGGAGCTAAACTTCCTTCCTCAGTAATTGATGGTTGGTTGAGGTTCAGAAGTTCACTTGTGCATTCAGCAGACCACTCTAATTTCCAATTAGTATATTACAGGTCTGACAGGGTGGTATTGCGATTACTTGCATTTAAATTGTCACCTTTCTTAACATGACTATCACACATTTTAGAAGTGCGAAGCAATTTTTTGCTCTTATATATGTCTCATCTACTTGGGCTCTTGCCTATTCTCTTGATCAATAAAATCTTATTTACCAATAAAAAAGAACAAAGTACGATACCCCCCCCCCCCCCCCCAAAAAAAAAAAAAGATATAAATATATATATATTAATCTTTTGAAATTCCATGTTCATGAGGCAATTTTAATGGCAGTCCGCTAGCACTCTATGTATTTGGGTCATTGCTGTTGATTTCAATGGCATGGTCCTTCATAATTTCTGTCTCCCTTGCGCCCCTCTTAACAAGGGCTGCCTATGGGCTAGGCCTATTCTTTTAGTAATAAATTTCGTTTACCTGTCATTTTTTTTTAATGGCAGTCTGCTATTTAGTATTTTTGGGGTACCCATTCATGACCCAAGTCATTCCCATGTTTGTGTTTTAGTTAGCAAGCCTACAGCCAGAGCCTACTACAAGGAGCAACTTAGTATCTAAACAAGCAGCTTCCTCCCTTGGATTGAACACTTCAAGTGCAGGGACTCGCAGGCCATCATCATCAGGGGGTCCAGGATCAAGACCTGCCACACCAACTGGACGACCGTCGTTGACCATGGGATCTAAACCTTCAAGATCCTCAACACCCACATCAAGGGCAACCTTGCCTTCAACTAAGCCCATAGTTCCTGCAGTTAAGCCCATTGTTCCTGCAGTTAAGCCCATAGTACCAACAAGATCCACTACACCTTTATCTAGGTCTATGGCAAGGCCTTCAACTCCAACTGCCAGACCCACTTTACCTTCATCCAATTCCACATCTAGGCCCGCAACACCTACTAGGCGACCATCCATATCATCGAGTGCTCCTAGTATTTCTGCTTCACTAACTAAGTCGTCTTCTTCAGTTTCAAAGCCAGCTCCAATGACATCAAGAAATCCTGTGCCATCACGTGGCACTTCCCCAACGGTGAAGTCGAGACCATGGAAACCCTCAGAGATGCCTGGTTTCTCACTTGACGTGCCACCAAATTTAAGGACATCAGTTCCTGAAAGGCCACTATCAGCCCCAAGGGGTAGGCCTGGACAACCAAGTTCTCGATCTTCCTCCATCGAGCCTGGTTCTAACGGAAGACCAAGGCGGCAATCATGCTCTCCTTCAAGAGGAAGAGGGCCCAATGGCATGCTTCATGCCAGTGGTAGTGCCGTTCCAACTGTAAGTTGTGGGTATTCTAAAGTCAATGAGAATGTGAGCTCGGTCTTGATTGGAACAAAAATGGTTGAAAGGGTAATAAACACACGGAAACTGGCACCACCAAAGCTAGATGACAAACAATCTCCTCATGGTAGTCTCTCAGGGAAGTCATCCTCATCCCCAGACGGTTCGGGCTTTGGAAGGACGCTCTCAAAGAAATCCCTGGATATGGCTATAAAGCATATGGTATGTATAAGTTCCTCAGACTATGATAACTCTGGCATGACATGCTCATCCCTGTTTCATGTCAAGACGTGGCATATACTCTACTTAAAAGACTCAGCATTTGTGTCCTTCTCATTTTCAAACTCAATTTTCTGACTCAAGTTTCCCTCAAGCAGGATATAAGGCGGAGCATTCCAGGGAACTTAAGGCCACTGATGACAAATATTCCAGCATCGTCTATGTATAGTGTAAGGTCCGGGCCTGCAGGAAGTAGAGCTATTAGTGTTTCTGACTCTCCTCTTGCCACGAGCAGCAATGGTAGTTCCGAAGTTAGTGTGAACAATAATGGCCTATGTTATGATGGGATTGAACTAGAAGACGATCATGGCAGCGACAGAGCTGCTCGGTCGGCTGCTCATATGCTTGGCAGGTGACTGTTCTGAGGACTATTATCCTGATATATTAATTACTGTATTTTAGTTTTCCTATATTTTCATTTTGAATCTGAATCACTCCCAACAGCTAAAGAGAATCCACTTCCCACAATGAAGTGACTGAAGTCTTGCTTCTGTGATAAATTTAAATGAGGATTTGAGATCATGTAATTCATGGTTGTTCAATTAGGGAAACTAGTTATGTACTGAACAGCCCACGCCCATTTTTCTACACGTTTTCGTGGTGTTCACTTGCTTTAAAAGCTCACCCTTGTAATCGAAAACTAGAATCAGATCACTTCCCCTCTCCTTGAATCCCTGATTCAAGATCACGAATCAGCTGGCGAACAATTTACGTCTATTCTTATTTCTTTTCTATTCTCATGCTTTCGTCAGAGTCAAACATCTGCGGTAAACGAAGCAGCATGCTTACACTACCGTGTTTCCAATCATATGTATTTCATGGTGTTATATGTATTTCATCAATCCTTTCTTTGTGTGTGCAAGCTTTTTTATTCCTCTTAATAGTAGTAATATTAAAAACAAAGGAAAATGTGACACGCATCCGTATTATTATTATTATTATTATTATTACTATTATCTTTTAAGCTTATAAACGTGATGTTTTTTTTATCCGTCTAAATCGAAAGTTAAAAACTTGGATTTCAAATGTTCACTTTTTGCAAACTGGGGTCTCAAAATTCATGAGTTCCAAATCACCGTTGGGCTTGCATATCTTCCCACCAAATAACACAACAATTTGATAATGAAAAAAAAAACCTACTTACCATGGAATTCCAAATGCCTTTTCAGATTAAATAAGCTATAGAATATATCAATCTGGTATGGGACACCGAAGTTCCGATTAACTGCAAAGAGATTTATAGAAGCAATGCTCAAGCCTGGCGTGCAGAATATTTCCATCTTCTAAATTTAATAGATGGATGAGGATCGCATGAAATAACCCCACCTAAAAGGTTTTGAGCTTGCTCTCTGTGAAAGGAACAGAAAGGTATGGGTCTACCATACCATATACATGGATTTGATTGGGGAGTTACAGATTCAGTAGATGGACCACATGGCGTATCACTAGCAAATTTCAAAAGCCATTAAACTGCCATCACCAAACCTTCCCGACTCCTGTGCCACCAATCTAATGTCACACACACGTCTCAGATTGCGATGGTTACTTTCACCAGGATCACTACGCTTAATTTGAAAGCAAGTTGCAATTGATACTAGGAATTTGAAAAATTCGGCTTTCAGGTAGGTGAATATTTAAGGTGGTGACAACATGGAGTAAAGCCAGTGGCCCCAAGAACATGTCCATGGTGAATGGAGTTAAGACGAAAAATGACATGCTTTATCCATGTACCAATCTTGAAAATTATCTCGGCGTGGGCTTGAAACCAAAGAGTAAAATGGAATCATAAATTCTAGGTCATATACCTGCCTAATTTTCATGAGTTTTATAAATCAGACCCAAAAAAAAAAAAAAACACAAAAGACCATTTGCACCATCAAATATAAGTGATGATATCCAAAGGTCTAAATTTCACAGTGAAACATACTCGGGTTCATAATGCAACAAGAAAGTATCAAGCAGCAACAGCCTCGGGAGTCAAGACACCTGCGGCCCTGGGAGGAGCAGCTGAAACACTTGCACCACTGGTTTTAGCATCCGTTGCAGGAGCTGGTACTGGTGGAGAAGGCTGGTGGGGAGGCGTATTGTGCTTTTGTTTTAAAATTATTTGGCGCATCCTTGAAAGGTCAGTTGGCTTTCCAGGTTTGGGACCTTGGACAACGGCTATGGAAGGCTTTTTGTCCTCATCTTTCTTCTTCCCTCTTTTTTTCTCTATAGTTGGCACTTCATTAGGAATGACCTCTGCAATTGCCTTCCAGTAGCTCTTATCAACCGCAGCATGGAACTTCTCCAGATTGGCCAGAAATAACTGAGGCAAAAGAAGGTATGAGATACATACAATTCATTAAAATTAACAGGGGACATCTGCAGGTTCACAGGCTGTCTATTAGAGGTGGCACCTAAAAATTACAGATTGAAAGTGTAAAAGAATTAAAGACCTACATAAAAGGACAAAGTGGCCATCTCATATATTACCAAGGAAAATCACTGAGAAAGATATGAGAGACGATCGGTAGTGTTCAAAAAAAAAAAAAAGAAGAAGGAAAATTTGTGCCAGCTTTGCAAGCAAAAAGTAAATCAAATCCTGATTTGAATCCAGTGTTACCAGGAGCTTTTCTTACAGGACAGTATATGTGTGCATAATAAATACACATATATATATATATATATGTATATGTACATATAATGACTAACTAGTATATTAATACGAGTTACTTGCGGTGTGATGTAACACAACCATCATAAACCACCCACACATCTCTCTGTTTATCACTCTCATCAGTCTTCTTAACATAACAAAGTTATAGTAAAGTAACAGTCCTACATATACCCAATCAAACCAAGATCATCTGCATCATTTTATGGCAATGAATTACTTTTAAACAAAATGACTATATTTTACAGCCATGAATATCCCAATATAGGCTGTGTGGTATATAATGGACTCCGCAGCAGCCCGCGCCATATATAGTCAATTGCATATATATATATATATATATATATATATATATATCAGTAAGTGCATTTTTTTCTGGTAGTCCATCCAACAAGAAATCTATATTTGGTTAAACATGCTTCATTTAAATTCGAGCAGTGATACATCTCCCGAGGAGATATGACCCAAATTTGTTCCGAATGAACGGATTTATTTATATTTTTGGATTTATTTTTAATCATTTTTAGTGGTTTTAAATAATTTAAAAAAAAACACATTAGTATTAAAAAATATTTTTTTAATCATTAAGTGAAAAAAAAAATTGAAAAAAATAAAGAATTCGATATACTTATCCTCGGAAGAAAAAGCATCTCTGTTTAAATGAACCAATTGCAATTAATTTTCAAATCAATCAGACCTAACATTTATTTTTATTGAGACTCCACTAGCTCCCATATCTAGCTGTCATTCATGAGGTGGAAGTAACAAGTGTAGGATCTGGTGACGTGTGAGAACATGAATAGCTCTCAAGAAAAATATAAATTGTACCTTCTCCTTCTCCCTATTAGTGCCTTTACTGTTTTCACAGGAAATTGTCCTCCTCCTGTAGAAGTCAATTTTGTATTCATCAGCTTCATCGATTATCTGGCTCAACAACTCCCTTTCAATCTTCTCCTTCTCCTCCAGACGGAGAGCATTTTGTCTGCGTTTTATAAATCCATAATGAAACATGTCTACTCAATTATGCCTATCCAAAAAGTTTTAAGATCCAATATTATTAGGGATGAAATACGAAAAATCTAATGGGCCTAAAATAAGTTTAATGCGTTGTATTGGAATAGCTCACGAGCAAGATTTTTTTTTTTTTTAAATTTATTGGATTTTATGGGTAAATTGAATAAGCTTCTACATACTCTCTTTTAAGTGTAAAATAAAAAAAAGATAAAAAATTAAAATTATATTTTTAAGTGAGAGAGCATGATGCATGAAGAGCTCGAAAAGTAATTCAAAACATATTCTAGTGTTATAATTTCAATCATAATCCAACATTTTGATAGGATGATATTTTTCTTTCAGATCACAATCCAACATAATCAGATCCAATAAATTAGGTGGCTAGGACCCATGAAAACTACACATACAAAGTAAAATTCGAAACCCTACCTCCTCCATTCCCTGAGAGCGAAGCCCTCCTCAGGCTCCATCACTGCCGGTGGAGGCAGAATCGGACTCTCCGATCCGGCAAATGATCCATTGGAGCCCATACTGTTCTCTTCGGCTTACATCTCCGACGTTGACTGGGAAGGGAGGCGGGGATCGTAGCCTATGTATCCATCGTCACCTAATGGATGACTAGGACCGGCTTCGGGGAAAGCGTCTCTGCCGTGTTGAGTGAACGAGTCGCTGAAAGATGCCATGGCTGGCCGGCAGTTGTGTACGGACACGTAAAAGGTCTGGCGTATTTTCAAGACGAAATGCTCGCTACTCGCGAGCGTGGTCCTCCGAGTAGCCTGTAGGATAGGATTGGGCTATTGCATACCATTCTCAACTTGTGGCCCAAGCCCATTAGTAGGATGTGCACTTATTTTTATTGAGAAATACAAGGTTTTTTTTTTTTTTTAATAATAATATAAGAAAAATTACGATATGATGTAGCGTACACCAGTTTTTAAAATTTTTGTTTTTATTATGTTTTTATAAACCAATAATTTTTTTCTATTCTTCTTGATTTCTCATTTAATTAGAAGTACTTTAGTTGTGTGAAGCAGCGGATGAGCTTAAAGTAATTGTTTATAAATACTAATTATGTGATTATATTCACCCATTTTTCATTAATTTAGATACATGGTAGTGTAACATATATGAGTCTTGAGTTCGAATCCTACACTAAATTTGTATCCCATTTTCAAATAAGATTTCCATAACGAAAGTCTACCTGTAATTTAACAAACTAACAAGTTTTGGAACTTTCGGTGGCAAGAGAGTTGGATCATTTGCAGAGAGAGAGAGAGAGAGAGGTGTTACGTCGTGCTGCACTGGCCCCACGTGTTCTATCAACATAAAATCGAGTTTATTTATTTCTTATTTTTTTGAAAGAAAGATTTTGTTTTTTTTATTCTTTATGTTTGTTTTGGTTGGTAACTTGAATTCAAGGTGTTTGGTAACTTCTAGTTGAGGAAAACTCATCAAATTTTTTATAGTTTGATTATCAATTTTTTCTTAAATTATCTAGTCTCATTGTACAATTTTTTAAAATTTTCATATAAAATATAATAAAAAATTTTACTTTTTTAAATCTCAAAACACTTATAATATTAAAAAATTATATTTTATTCAATTCAATTTAATTCAACTTAACATCCAAACACTGCTATGTATGACTTGTACTACAATAATATAGCTACATACAATAGTGTTCAGCTTGTACTACATGTCCAATTTTTTAATAAAATTTTTTTTATACATCATATCATTGTCTTATTTTTATTATATTATATAAAATATAATACATTTATGATCCTTTATTATATGATAATTTAATAGTGTCACATTTTATATAATAGGACGATTATAAGATAATGATGTGATGTATACTATTACCTTTTTAATAATGCTAAATAATATTATAGGTAAATAGCCCTGTTTGTTTTGAAAAGTGGGTTCAACTCATCTCATCTCATTTTGTACTTTCAATTCATTTCAACCACTCATTTTAAATTTCAATTCATCTCAACCACTCATTTTATTACTATTCATAACTCATCTCATCTCATCTCTGAATCCAAGTCTAGTACAATTATTTTAAGAGGTATGCCACAATCTAAAATCTCTTGATATAATAGTTATAAGATAAATGACATTTGCAATTGTATGTAATTATTTTGAAAAAGAAAATAAATGGGGACTTCACATGAGAAAAAAAATTAATTTTTTAATAATAAATTTTACTTTTTTTTTTTTAATGATTATGTAATATTTACATACTTTACGATTATATATATCATTATTGTAATTATAATTGTAATAACAAATTAACAATGATGTTTGTTCCCGCTTCAATTCCCACATACCTCAAATACATTAAATAGAAAATGGAAAAAGAATCGTGTTGTCAAATGTCAAGTAATCTTGGTAAGTCCAATAATTTGTTCAATGGATATCTGACCCAAATATGGATACGCCATAACACTTTATCCTCAAAATTGTCTTTTCTTTATGGTCATCAAATTATCAAAGCTATCTTTTAAATCCTAACTTTACACAATAAATTACAATATCTCGTTAGAGTCTAAGCATTTAGCTGGATCAAAATATATAACGTGACGATATCTTAAAATAGTAAACTTAAATTATTGAGTGAATTGCAAAATTAATGATAGCTTGAAAACAATGTGACAATTTTAAGGTTTTGTTTGGGCGTTGAGATTGTTTATAAATAATAATAAAAAACGGATAAAAAGTAATAATAAAATATTAAATAATAATAAAAAAATAAGTAAAAAATAATAAAAAAATAATAAATAATAGTGAAAAGTATTTGAAAAAATTTGAAAAACTTTGATTTTTAAATCTTACCTAAAAGTTAATTCTAAGCTCAACAAAACAAGATAATAATTCTAGTATTATTTGTTATAAACATAAAAAAATGTTAAAATTTTCAAAAATATAAACATCGATCAACAGAATTTATAAACATACAAGAATCTGATTTAGAATAGATCAATATAATGGTGCTTTTTTTTAAATTAAAAAAATAGTCTTTTTTATGTAAATATTAGTTTTTTACATTAAAAATTTGCACGTGAAGATAGGAAAAGAAAGAAGAGGATTGGAGGTGGGGAGGGTATTATCGCGACTAAAGACCACCTAAACGCCCAACCTCAAAACGTAGTCTTCAAGTTGAAGTGAGAGAAACCACGCAAGATGTAATAGATTCGTCTCCCTCTATTTTCTCCGTTTCGGACTCCATCCCCCACCTATTTACCATTCAAATGCCACCATCTCTGCCTCTCTCTCAACGATGATCTCCCGATCTTTCTCTCTGTCTTTGCCTTCGTTCAGCTTCATTGGCGGTTGCTTCTATCTCGATCTCTATCTCCTATACTTATAGGCTTCAGCTTTGCTTTGCTACCATGGCGGTTCTCTTGAGCTGAGCTTTCGGATTTTTCTGCAAGCCGCTGGCATTGGATGAGGTCAAACTTATGATTTGAAGTGAGCTTGCGAACTGCGGTAGATTATGCTTCCATTGCAGATCTATATTGTTGTGGAGTGTTTAGATATTATTGCTTTGGTCAGAGAAGTGATAAGCTAAGCTACGTTTTCGTTCAGAGCTTTGGGGATTTCTTTACTTCGATCTGCTATTGTTTGATTTCTATTATTGAGAGCCCTGAGCTAGTTTTGGAGATGAATCGGAGTTTCAGGGCTCAGGACTCTCAAATGCCAGCTGCGATGAGGCAGAGGCAGCAGCAGTTGGCTCTGAGGGCTTCAATGATGAAAGAGAAGGAGGAAGAACTCGCCTTGTTCCTTGAGATGAAGAAGTGCGAAAAAGAACGAAACGATCTTCTTCTGAACAACTCGGAAGAGTTCGAGGCTCCTTTAGGTACCTAATTGTTCGAGCGATGTCGGGAGTTTTGTGCTTCTGAGGGTTAGATAGTGTACAACGTAGAATGAGCGTTCTCGCTTCTTTGTTATTCATGGAAAGTAGAATTACTAAAAATAGAAGACATATATCTTGCTTCGACTGCGTTTGTATTGTTCTTCCATTCCGCTGATGACGGGGTTCTATTTTTGTTTCATTTGTACGTAATCTTGCTGAATTCAGATAGAGCAATTGGTCTTGATGATTGATATTGTGTTTGTTATTTGGTGTTGTTCGTATTGCAGGATCTAATCCCGGAACATCTCCTATATTTAATATTTCATCTTCGATGCCGGCGCCAGCCCGCAAGACCGGTGCTGATGATTTCCTCAATTCTGAAAATGATAAAAATGACTATGACTGGTAAAGAAAAATAACTATGACTGTTATTGTGTTGTTTGAGTTGGTGCTGATAGAATTTTCATCTATTTTCAGGCTTCTAACCCCTCCTGGTACACCTCTATTTCCTTCTTTGGAGGTGGAATCACAAAAGACCATAAGGAGTCAGGTTGGTACCCCAAAGGCTCGCCCCACTGTGCTGAAATCTAGGGTAAGCAGTATTGAAACTTTCATAGTTTTTGATACACTTTTATCTTCAGAACTTTAAGGTTGGTCGAGGTTCAGAATTTCACTTGTGCATTCGTTCGTCAGATCATTTAAAATTTTGGAACCAATTAACATATCACATGTTTGATAGGGTGCTCTTGCAATTTCCTGAACTTAAATTTTTTAACGTGACTAAACTAACACATCTTAGTTTTAATAGTGTTAAGCGATTTCAAGGCTTTAGTTTCTATCAGAGTGAAAAATTATTGTAGGTCCTCCATGAACTCTTCGATATATATATTTATCTTTTGAAATTCCACGGCCATGATGCAAGCTTAATAGCAGTCTGCTATTTATATTTTGGCAGTAACATTTTGCTTGAATTCATGGCGAATGCATACTAACGCTCCGTTAGGGTAGTGGAGTGTTATGAGGATACTCCACTTACTTTTCACTACGTTTTATTACAATTCAATATTTTATCATTACTTATTCATTACTATTCACAGAATATCTTAAATCACCTCACCATCCAAACACAACCTAAGTCATCCCTTCATTTTTGTTTTTTATTTATAACTCCTTCATTCCTGTTTTAGTTAGCAAACCTACAGCCAGAGCCTACTACAAGGAGCAACTTAGTATCTAAACAAGCAGCTTCCTCCCCTGGGTTTAAGAATTCAATTACTGGGACTCGCAGGCCCTCATCATCAGGGGGTCCAGGATCAAGACCTGCCACACCAACTGGACGCCCCACATTAACCACAGGATCTAAACCTTCAAGATCCTCGACACCTACATCAAGGGCGACCTTGCTTTCAACTAAGCCTGCAGTTGTTGCAACTACGTCCACAATTCCTGCAACAAAGTACACAGTTCCTGCAACTAAGTCTACGGTTCCTCTAACTAAGTCTACAGTTCCTGCAGTGAAGCCCACAGTACCGGCAAGATCCTCCACACCTTTATCCAGGTCTACAGCAAGGTCTTCAACACCAACTGCCAGAACCACTTTGCCTCCATCCAAGTCCACATCTAGGGCTGCAACACCTACTAGACGGCCATCCACACCATCGAGTGTTACCAGTGTTTCTGCTTCTCTAATTAAGTCATCTTCTTCAGTTTCAAAGCCAGCTCCAATGACATCAAGAAACCCCGTGCCATCGCGTGGCACTTCCCCAACAGTGAAGTCCAGACCATGGAAACCCTCAGAGATGCCTGGTTTCTCACTTGATGCTCCACCAAATTTAAGGACGTCAATTCTTGATAGGCCACTATCCGCTACTAGGGGTAGGCCTGGACATCCTAGTTCTCGATCTTCCTCCATCGAGCCTGGTTCTAATGGAAGACCAAGAAGGCAATCGTGCTCTCCTTCAAGAGGACGAGCATCCAATGGCATGCTTCATGGCAGTGGCAGTTCCATTCCTGCTGTAAATCGGGGGTATTCTAAAGTTAATGACAACGTGAACCCAGGCTTAGTTGGAACGAAAATGGTTGAAAGGGTAATAAACATGCGGAAACTGGCACCGCCAAAGCAAGAAGACAAACCTTCTTCTTACAGTAATCTCTCAGGGAAGTCATCCTCATCCCCAGATGGTTCGGGCTTTGGGAGAACACTCTCAAAGAAATCCCTAGATATGGCTATAAGGCATATGGTATGTGCAAGTTTTTGCAGATTATCGTTTGATAACACTGGCATGACATGCTCATCCCTCTTTCTTGCTAATTTTTGGCATATTACTCTACTTTGAAGACTGAGCATTTGCTCCTCATTTTCCAACTCAAAATTCTGATAAAACTTTCCCCTAAGCAGGATATAAGGCGAAGCATTCCAGGTAATTTACGACCGCTGATGACAAATATTCCAGCATCGTCTATGTACAGTGTAAGGTCCGGGCCTGCACTAAGCAGAGCTATTAGCGTTTCCGACTCTCCTCTTGCCACAAGCAGCAATGCTAGTTCGGAAGTTAGTGTGAACAATAATGGCCTTTGTTTGTATGGAAGTGAACTAGAAGATGATATTGGTAGCGACAGGTGTGGTCGATCGCCCACTGGTATGCATGGCAGGTGATTGTTCTAAGGCCTATTATGCTGAGATATTACTGTGTTGTGGTCTTCCTATATTTTCATTGTGAATCTGAATCATTCCAACAGCTAAAGAGAATCCACTTCCTATATAATGAACTGATCCAAGTCATGCGTCTATGATTATTATTATTATTTTTTGATAAGTTGCTTCTATGATTATTTTAAATACTGGAATTATGGGAATTTGACATCATGTAATTCATGATTGTTTAGTTAGGGAAACTAGTTGTGTACTGAACAGTCCTGACCATTTTTTACACGTTTGTGTTGTGCACTCGCTTTGAAAGTTTTGACCCTTGTCATTGAAAACTAGAATCAGATTACTTTCCCTCCCTAACTCCCTGATTCAAGTCAAGATCACTAACCAGCTGGAGACCAATTTACTTCTGTTCTTGTTTTATTCTAATGCTTTTACTGAGACAAGTAATTCGAGGTAAAGGAAGAATCATGCTTGCTTACACTGCCGTGTTTCCACTTATCTGCAAGGATGTTGAAACTAGCGAAATCAAAGTCCTCATTGTCACCAATTGGGCTGTGCATGTCTATTGAGTAAACTCAATCAATGAAATTGATTGCAGTGGCGCTAATCGTTCGGCTAGCGGTAACACAAATACCAATCCATCAAATTGTGAGTAATGCAGTGGAGAGTAATCCTAATCCATCAAGCTGCGCCCCCTCTTCTGTTATATGTATTTCATCAATCCTTTCATATGTAGGTAAGCTTTCTGATTGATATTTACAATATTAATAACAAAAATAACGGAAAATGTGACAATGCATCCCTAGGTTTTTTTCCCCCTTCTTTTAAAAGTGCATTACAGATGTAATTTGTTTTAAAACTGTAAATTAAAGGTCGAAAAACTTGGATTTCATGTTCACTTTATGAAAACTGGGGTCTGGAGACCCAAAAGTGCCAAATCACGGGTGGGGTTGCACATCTTCCCAACTAATAGTAATAACAAGTTAGTGATGAAAAAAGAAAACCTCTACTTTTCATGGAATGCCAAGGCTTTAATTGTCTTTCCAGACAGACTAAGCTACAGAATACAAGCAATGGTCAAGGTTGGCGTGCAACAGAATGGTTCTCTATTTCTAGACTTAAAAGCTTGGATCACATAACAGAAACCCTGTGAAAGGGATGGGTCTGGCCATACCATGTATAGATATGTTCGGGGAATCACAAATTTAGTAGATGGACCACATGTAGGCGTATCAAAAGCAAAGTTTCAAAGTCATTAAACTGCCATCACCAAACCGTCCTGTGCCACCATTCTAATGTCACGGACATGTCCCATATTGCGACAGCTCCCCTCATTTGGGTCACCGTCATGGTGTTTAAGTTGAGAGCAAGGGGCAATCAGTTTAAGAGGAGCTTCAACAATCAAGGAAGTGGGAAGGAAAAACTCAGCTTTCGGGTAGGTGGTGACAACATGGAGTTTAATCCAGTGGTCCTCAAGCACGTCCAGAGTGGATGGGTTCGAATGAATATGAAAGAGTGCCCTTTCTTTAGAAAGCAAAGATTATAATTCCATCCCTAGTTTCTGCTATCAAAGTTCAAGAGACCAACTGCACTTGCAGTAACACAACTCGTCTCTAGTAACATCTTGAATCTCAAGTTGCCACATTATATTTATACTTGAAAACGTGCTTAAGTAATATTGGCAAATAGTCATTATTATCCGTTATACCGAGGTAACTCATCATTCTCCTGGTGCTTAGATTGCATTAAAAAAAAAAAAATACACAACCGCCATCTTTTATTTGATAGGCTCTCTGACCTCGACGCTTTCTCCCTATTTATCTGCCAAACTGTAACCAAATATGCATATATGGCCAGACCCATTTGTATCAGGACCAAGACGTCAACTGCCAATCATGCGGGGAAGTACTAAGAGAAAAGAACCTCTCGAAACCAAATTACCACCCTAATTAATAGGCAGAATGGCTTTAGACAAACAAAAAAAAATTGAGTGTAACATCAATTTTCTCGATGATGAAATAAAAAAATATTGAACATTTTCTTAAAAGTATAATTTTTGTCCAACAAATACATTTGGGTTCTAAGATAAATCCTACAAAAATGGACTGGTCATCGATTCAGCTGTAAAGGGAAAGGGGTATGGTAAGCATACCAGCAAACCTAAAGCCAAAACTAGTACTCCAAGGGCAATGTACTTATCATCAGGATCAGTTATTTCCTCTGAAAGTGGAGCAATTGGCCCCCTCTGTAAGAAGAATATCAGAACTACCCAATAAAATGCCACATCATTAAATAGTGAGGATAGTCCAAGCAGTGCAATAGAGGCAGCTGTGAAGCGAGATGAAGCCTGTCAGATGAAAAGCTTAATCAGTATATTCTCTCTACATCTGAATATCCATAGAAGATAAGATGTTTCAAGGGGCTCAGCAACTTAGTCCAAGCTTATTCGCAATGTTAAAGAAGACTTTCAATAGTAAGAATAATCAGGTTCAATGTTCTCCGAGTTCTAGTAAAGTATATTCAACTTCAAAAGGAATACCTTTCTTCCCCATATGGCAAAACATATTCTTCCCCCATCAAGCTCTCCTGCCGGAATACTGTTAATGGCATTAATTAGGAGTCCAGCCCATGCCCATAGCACGAGAGGATTAACAGATATGGTACTGCCTTCCTTGAGCACGTTGCCAAGAACTAGCTTCGCTATAAAAGAACCAAGAGTCACAAGTCAATAATTTTATTTCTACACAAATGAAACATAATCCAATATAACATGATCACGGAATATAAAATACACAAGGGATTTCTGGAAAAATAAATGTGCTTGCTGGCATATCCAGGACTAAACAAAATAAAAATCAAGATACTCAAACCCACAATTTAACAAGTGCATGCATTAGCACACAAAGTTCTGTAGGCAACATATAGACTGAAGGACTCACCAATACCCCCGGCGAGAAATGACTCATGAAATACAGAAGCATCAATGAGGACGCCAATACCATCATTAGGTGGTACGATGAACCCTAAAAGCAAAAGAACAAGACCAAGTGAAAACCCAGCTAATGGGCCCGCTGTTGCAACCTTCAGAAGATCTTCTCGCTTAGGTACAATATTTATAATCCTTGTAATGGTACCAAAAGAGCCTATCTGCCACCAAAACAACTCATTAGATTTCCATAGAAAATCAAAATTCCACAAATTGGAAGATATCATGAATTAATTGCCAACATAACTGCCTGGTGGTAATGTGACCAATGCCATACAAATTGTTAGGGGATAGCTGTTTAAGTAATTCCATATCAGAGTAGGTAGGAAGCAGAAAAATAAAAAATAACCAGTATAGCCACTCCTGATTATAGTTGCTCCACATTTCTTGCAACTTGGGTCAAGACAATCATTGAAAGTAACGTCAAATGCTGCAGTTATTCTCTGTTAGGGGTAGGAGAAGAACATTTCCAGAAGATAATTTTCTCATTTAGGTTATTTAAAGTCAGTCCGGCAACAATCAGATGTCAATCTCCAATGCTAGATTCAGTGTCGCATTAGGACTGGCATCTCATATTAAATGCATCCAGGAAAAATAGGATAAATATAAAAACACTACAAAGATCCATCGACATAAATGTAAAAAATCATACATAAATTGATTCCTTTATAGAAAATAATCACTACAGAATAAGCACATATGTCACCTGCCAACTGGGAACAAAATATGGCACCCCAAGCTTAATTCCAGTGCTGTTGGCAACTAAAATGTGGCCAAGTTCATGTGCCCCCAGGAGAAGCGCAGTTACTAATGCTCCAGGAAGTCCATCCTTTAACAAGTTGAGATTGTCAAAAGTTGATCTGGGACATTAATATTATCACCTTTGAGGTCAAAAAATCAATATACAGCTAATGTTGACTTCAGTTGAAAAATAAATGCTTGCACAACAACACGTCAGATAATTAACTGAAAAGTTTCTCCAACTAAAAGAAACAAGCACTTATAATTAAGAACATTTTCAAATTGAAGGAAATGTCTCTATAAGCAAAAAAGAAGTGTTTGATCAAGTCAATATCCTCTTACACGACAAGCATGCTTGGCTTAAAGGAATCCTTAATAAACTAGTTTGCTTGAACAAAATCTAAGAATCTTAAATATGACGTGTGCCACAAAATTATAATATTTAACTCTCTAAATTGGTAAAGGAACAAGAATATGAAATTGATTTTGTGGGTTCAAAACAAGCCATACTTTGTAGTTACCTAAATACAGCATGAAACATAGAAATAGGATTACTTACAATAAGTTGGACTGCAGTGCAGGGACATTTCGAAGCAGTAAGGTAAATGCTGTAACCAATCCAAAGGCCCCAGCAGCAAACCACTCAGGGACAGCTGCAAAACAGAATAACAAATTCATCATACACAAAATATCTAGTGATTCAGATTCACAGCGTCTAATGGAAATTGTTATGAAAATTAGAACAAGTAATTTATGAGCAAGATCTGAAAAAGTACCCGTTGTTTCTGGCTGCAATGTCTTCCGTGGAACTACGACTGCCACAGGTTTATCATCCTCGGGATTTACTAGAAGAAAAAGCTTATATGCATCCCCAAATTTATCCTAAATATAGAGGGTACAAAAATTAAGTTACAAAAAAATAATTCAGTAGAACTTTATAAATACAATATGAAAGAAGCACAGCTACAGATACCTGCATTCGCTTTGCTATCTTTTCATAACTTATAGCTGCCTGCCCTCGCAGGTTTCCTTTAAACAACACTCCACCCTGGCAGAAGTAACATTGTAAACCCAACACGTTATGATGAGGAGACTTTAATAGGTAGCACTGTAGTTGGTTTAGCCAAATATGAAGAGAAAAAGATAGGTAGAACTGCCGCCGCCGGTGTTAGAAAAAGTATAACATGTTGCAAATCTTTCTTTTTTCTAAACTAACTTTCAAATAGAAGTTGCCAACTAGCATTATGGGAGGGAACAGGAGGGAGGGAGTGGAGGAATCTTGCTACTCGTAACACCCCAAGTATAACAACCGTGTAATATCATTGACATGGTATAGGCATTGGTATGCCTGCCACATCAATTATAAAATATATATATATATATATATTGTCTGCCATGACGGTGAAGTTATATGGGTGTTAGGAGTAGAATTCCTGAGTGAAATCCAAACCTTTCTATGTAATTAACTCACCTCATACGGATCTTGGCTTGTCACGAAAAATGTATCAAAGCCAAATACTTGATTCTTAAGAATTTCAATTGTTTCCTTCGGTATCCTGATCAATTCATCCAGTTGCTGTGGCTGTTCAGAGTTTTTTACTAAAGAAATGTCAAACGGGAGAGATAAATAATACAAGTAATTTCTAATGCAGGGTACATTAAGCACTCATCATAATCACCTTCACACCTGGCAGAGGAGATCCGCTTGCAACTTCTAAACTATCAACATCCTGTTTCAAACAAAATCTCAACACAATAAGGTCTGGTTTGGATACAAAATCCCCCCAACTCATCTCATGATTCTCATCTAACCATAACAATTTTCCTAAATTCCTACACAAAATATAATAAACAATTCAACATTTTCAAATCCTAAAACAATAATAATATTAAAAAATAATAGTCTAACAATATTCTCAAATCCCTATCCAAATCAGGCCTAAAGGTGCAGCGGTGCAGAGTTCCTTGCTCGCGAAAATAACAGTCCATTTTTGCAAGTTTTTTGTTTACTGCAAGACAGTTATTTTAATATATATATATATATATATAATTCAATCCAAACCGGGTCTTAAGGTCAAGGAGAAAGGCTATGAAAGTGACATCCAATTGCGCTTAACATAAAGAAAAAAAGAAATGACATTCAATTGCTCGGAGAATGCAATCAAGCTCCCATCGAGCAGTAACTATGGCGTGTTGACTATTACTTCGTCCATATTAAACAAAAGTACCTGGACAGCACCTTGAGTCGGAGTTTCCTCATCATTATTGCTTATTTGTTCCGCAAGAAAAGGCCGAGAATCAAGCTGAGAGTTATCTTCCACAAAGGAATCGGTGGAAGGTGAAACCTCATCTTTACGCACTTCTTTGTCCTAGAAATGTCAGAAAAAGGTCCAAAATCAATTATGAAAAAAAAAAAAAAAACAATTTTGTTGCATTGAACAGAAGTTAGGTAAAACGTTTCTGTTGCACCCTGTGAACAATTTGCAACTAAAACTATGTTGCAATTGGTGAAAAAATTCATAACTCAAACGTTCTGTAATGCATAGAATCAAGCAATTTAGAATATCATCGTCAACAAAACTAAGAATTAATAAAATAGTAGAGGTACCTTATCCTCATTGCCATCTGGTTCAGTCTGTGTCTCAGTCGCTCTACAGGCAATCTCTCGCTTCCCAGGAGGTCTTGATTATAACAATATAACCAATTGTTAAAAAAAAAAAAAAAAAAAAAAAAAAACGAAATTTAAATTTGATGACCATTTTCAATTCAAAATGCGAATAAAAGCCTATATACTTGCAAAAAATAGTTACCTAGAAACCTTGTACAACTTCGACTTCGAGGTGCTCCAACGACAAGGTTGTGTCCAAGAACCAGTCGAGAAAGCAAAGTAGGGCTGAAAACGGAGATCGCAGCAAGAGCTGCACTGTGATATGCGAAAAGTAGCTGGAAAATTCATTTTCTGAGTGGCACGACAGGCTTTAGTCTGATTGAAATCCTAAAGCCATGAAAGCTTGTAAATGGAAGATTCGAGTGTGTTTGAGGCTTATCCAGTGAGAGCGAGCAAGCCAAGCTAGAAAGGGAAACCGCGAATGACTGACCAGCTTGCTGATATTTTCCCTTCCAATTCTACTTTCAGGCCATCGAAAGGAGAACCCAGGACCACCAATTACAAAAGGACACGTGAGCGATTTAGTGGATATGAGGGCTATATAACTCCGAAAGAAGTGAAACCGTTTTGGTTTAGGGAGTTCCACGTGGCTATATGAGATCTTGCCTATTAAGGCGACTTAGTTCAGCTGTTGAGGCGAAGCACCACGCGCGCTTATAAAGTAGCTAGCATGCCGTATCAAAACCGAGAACAGAAGCAAAACACCAGAAAGCAGACGAAGAAAAGCCTTGAACAGAATAAAGGCAGTTAACCTATTCAGGCTCTAGACCATTCATTTTAGAAGATAGTTACGTAATTTTATAAATTAATATAATTTTATATAATTTATTAGATTTATTTTATAATAAAAATAATTTCACAATCTAAATAATCACATAAATTCATATCAATTAAGTAATTACTGTAATATAATCTATTTATGAGTAAAATATTTCTTTCCTTTTATCTTACAAATTTTGAGGCTTTAGAGATGGGAATGAAACCCAATTAATAGGAGCATCAAGTCTTTTCCTAAACGACAAATTTTGGTCGAGGGGGAGCGAAAGCAACCATTTGTTTTTTAATTTTATTTTATTTGACCAAATCATATTTTGGCTACTTCTTTCTCAATCAGGAAGAATATTATAAAAATCCTCGCAAAAGCAGGGAAAAGAAGTTGAAATGTCGTTTTCACACTCTTCGTATGTGGAAAGACAGAGAATGAACATATTGGGAAGTTGTGCTTTATAGTTTATACACAAAAACCTCACCACAGAAAATAAAATACACAGAAAGAGTAAAAAAACAGGTAATGAATCAGCCTTATAAGACAACATAATTATGCAGCAAATGGATATGTAACGTTTTGCCAAGAGAGTTATAAAAAAAAACGAAACATAACGTTGTGATTGATGTGAATGGGGAAATAATAAACAAATTAAGAGCCAGTCAAAGGGAGCTTAGCTTAATTTAGACTAATATATATTATACAGAGTATACGGTTTTGTACACATGTGAACTCACATGTAGGGAGCTTAATGCTTGTCAGAACTCAGAAGTTTCCAAATGTGCAAGCCATGTGAAGCAGATACCACAATACAATGCCCCCATAGAATTTCCTTGATTCAAAGTATTCTTTGAAAATTTGGAGCCCTAAGCATTACCAAAAAAACTGACATAGCTTTTATAAGATTTGATATCAAATGATAAATGTTCTTGCTTGGCGCTCCCCTTTAGCCTTGGCATCCTTTGAATATATTTTCATTCATATGAAGAAAAAGAATAAAAAAAAAAAAAGGAAACCCAAATGCAAATGTTACTTTGATACTGAAGGAAACATCCCCTTTTCACAATACTAGACTAAACAAAAGGATAGGGAAAATACACCACATCACAAAAGGAGAAATGCTGGTGCTGCTTGTGAAAAATGCAGGAAGAAATTAGTGATTTTTGGCTCCTGGGACTCGGGGCGGGCACTGATAGCACTTGGCAAAGAGCCCGAAAGTGTCAACTTGGTTGATGAAATTGTTCATGCTAGCCCACCCTCCGAAGCCAAAGCCGACTACCAGCACCCAAACCACTATAAATGTGTTCACTACAAACATGACAGTCCAGTTGGGGAGGAAGAATGGAAGCTTCTCAGCCGCATTCTACATTCACAGATAGTTACACCAATAAATGTTAAAAGACAAGTAAAATTAGGCTGAAAGCCATTAAAACCACCTGCATTAACTAGCTTAAATCAAGAAACATTTTTATTTTGCTTAGCCAAATTTGAACCCTTTCTTGTGTTCCCAACAAAAACGCTACAGCTCACTTTATGGACTATAAGAAAGTAAAACAATGGGGCTTATAGAAAGAATTTCTATAAATTCAACCCAAAGGAAAAGGAAAAAAAAAAATAGTTTTGTATAGAAGTTTTGAAGCTTCTCAGAAGCAACAAATCATGAGGTTAACATTGAGAGGAAGACAAAATGACAGGCTACCAGAAAATCTTTACACATGACCTTGAAGAGATTACAATTAGGTAGGCTCTTGACTTATGACTAGATCCCAATTTAAGCACTTGTAAATGACCATTATGCCCTCTTACCTGACTATAGGAACTATTTAGGCACCATACAAGATATATAATAAGCATCTTTGACCATCAAATTGCTATAGTCAACATTATGGATGGAAGTGGGGCAGGTGGTTAATGCATTAGATGGTGGACTAGGCAAAGCCAGTTGGATAAGAGTACAACCACAAGGTAAACATGCAGAAAAGTGGTGGCCAGATTAAAACCATTTACCTGTCTGGCGGATGCAGATCTGAAAGTGAGCATATGTGCCAAGGAGGGGATGACATAGACTGTGAAACTGACCAAAAGAGCCCCCACGGCGGAGTTAATGGGGCCAAAGAAAGGAAATATAATGGCCAAGAACCAGATTGGAATCACCACAGGCAACCGCACCAGCGCCCTCAAAAATATGCTCTTAGTGTCATGCATTCCTATAACTTTCTCCCACACGAAATAAAGCGGCGTACAAGCAAAGCCAAATGTTATGAACTGCCAATCATATGAAGTACATCAGCCAAAACGCATTGAGGTGTTTTTCAAAGGAAATATGCAATTTGCCAAAAAACTGCTGGTTTGTTTGTGAAATGCATGGATCTGTTTTACATGTTGAAATTTTCCTAAAATTTCATTTCATTAGGGCATTAGACTGTAGAGTTACAACAATCGAGTCAAAAGGGAAAATGAATGGACCTGGTGAATGAGCATTAAAATGACTGCAGCATCACGCCATCCATTCCGGGGAAGAAGTGCAAATGCGTTGGCATGAGTGAGGAGTTGGTCTCCATAGGCCCAATACATTGCAGTTGCAGATGGAATGGTAAGGGTGAATACATAGAGGGTGGCCAGGAGGTAAATGTACTTGAATTTCTGAGGCTTCCACATTGCATGCATGATTTCCCTGTAAAGAACATGATTTTAGAAACTTTACTTTTCCCCACCACGCATCAATTGCCGTTCATCATAAACAAATCATTTTATTATTTTGTGAAAAACCAGTGGGAAAAAAATGACTACATGTAAGGATGCCACTTTTTATATAAAGATACTGTCTCTAAGACTTCTGACTTATCTTGTCAAAGAAACAAAACAGAAGAACCAGGTAGTAAAAGAAAATTCTATACATCAAGCCACTATCCTACTTCCATCCCATTATACAAGATGTGATACATTTATTACTATTAAATGATCTTTTATTATATTATTCTTTATCATCTAACGATAATAAATGTACCACATCTTATATAGTTGGATGAATGTGGGATAATAGTATGGTGTATAGCATTACTCGATAGCAAAATCTCACAAGATCCTGTGGCCTTTCAATGAGTGGACTCTTATCTACAACCCAGGTACAATGAACAGTGTTAGGTACACTCAGGAATCCAATATTAGATGTCTGCCAAAATATATTGAAAGAAGATTCACTATTTAATGAAACTCCATATGCTGAACGAAGCATACAGCAATCCCAACTTGGATATAACAAAGGCGTAATTTTTGGAAGACCTATTCAATGAACCCACTACCTCAAATCTCCATTTTACTGACATGCCATTTTTTTAATGGGAGGCCGCAGAGGCCATGTCAGATCAGTGGAAGACCAAGTGCATAAACTTTGTAAATGGGAGGCAACTGACTTAAAAGTTGAGATTTGTCAAACAAATACATTATCACATGGTCTGGTATAGAGTAATCAAAAGGCAGAAGAACCAGAACTTATGCCGACACTTCGTTTATAGAGATCGGAGGGAAGAACCTCACTCTTTGCTTACCTATTATAAAGAACAGAGCATATTTTGGAAATCAAAAAGAAAAAGGCAAATTTTTTAATGAAAAAATACATTTGTTATATACTTTCCTTGCAAACGTCTTAAGTGCAATTAACTAGATGTGGTTCATTAACGAAGCCCATAAAAATATTTTGTTTCAAATCTCATTGACACCGGAATAATATTGATTCCTATTCCTTATGTGACAAAAAAGGGGTAATCAAATTTACCCTTTTTATTCTCTCATAATTTTCCAAAAAGAAAATAACAATATGGACTGTTTTTAAGAAGTTGAGATTGGTGGTAATCAAACTCACACAGTGACCGCGTGCCCGCCGAAAGTATACAATATATTGGTGGCGCCTGTGAAATACAAAACCAACTTTTTCGGGCCACTGTGCGTGACACCCTCGACCTGCAAATCAGTAGACAGAAAAAAAAAAAAAAAAAGAATGGAGCGGAGCTTTGGATTACATCAAGCGCAGATAAGGGATGAACAAGTTCAGGGAGAGCAGTAACGTAGTTAATTTTGTTAATAATATTTAGAACTTATCCAGAGATCAAAGATATTTGTAATCTTAAATTATAGAAACTACCTGTTATTACTCTTTGAAATATTGTTTACCTGTCCATTAACAAGGGCTCCGATGGTCAAATACCAGGCAGTGTAGGTGGTCATTCCCAGTCCAAGGAAGGACCAAATCCTGTAGTTGTGGAATGAAGGAATGAACACGGTGGTGGCACAGCAAGCTCCAAAGATATATGTCCATGTCCTCTTGTCTAAATGGTCATCTATGTAGTATATGTTACTGCATAATTGCCCATAAAAATACAAACTTTTGAGTAAATTAATCGTAACCCAGCTTCTTTTATCCCCTTGCAGCTGGAAATCAATAAGAGAAACTGGAAAAGAAAAAAAAAGTTTATAAAAACAAAGGGAAGAGGACCTTGCACAGGCTATAAGTTGGATCACAGATCCAAAGAGAAGGAAGGTACAGTTGAAGGCCAATCCAACGGCTTTCCAGTACGGACCAAGTAAACCATCTAGGACCTCAAACCACTGCCCATAGATTCACAAAGGAAAAAAAAATGTTCTTTACTGTAATTTGGACTGTAAATTTGAGTTGCATGAAATTGCATGGTGTTGTTGAAACTTGAAAGGCTTAATTAATTACCTGGATGACATGGTTCTTGAAACTAACATTCTCTTTCTCCTTTCGGCTTCGGTACTCGATGTAGAGAATACTGATAAGATAAGCAGTCCAGCTTCCTAATATACCATAAAAGACCTGCAGAATGATCCCTGAAAGCATACCCATTTGAGAGAAGGAGTATGGAAGCGTTAACAGAACCTGAGCCACCTGTAAAAAAAAAACGCAAAAACAAAAAACCAAAACGATCAAATTTCTAAGATAAAACCGATGGAAAATAGTTGATTGAATCCGACCCATAACTTGGTTTTTTGTGTGTTTTTGTTCTAATATATACCTGGTTGGATGCACAGCTGAACCATGCGTCATAAACAGACCCACCATGCCAGAGAAAGTTTTTGAGGCCAGAAGTTTGCTCATCTGACTTCTCATCCTCTCTGTCATCACGCCCAGTCAAGTTGAAGCTCGAGACCATGTCTTCCTCTGCTTGTCTCTGTGGTACCATTTTACTACGACAGAAATTGGTCTGCAACATACAGAGTAAAAAAAAAAAAAAATCAGAAAATCTCAAAATTAAAACCAAGAATATCATTCGAAGAAAACATCGTACGCAGAATACCAAATCTCAGTCTTTGTGCTTCTGTGCCTGAGAGTTTGACAGGGGATTTATAATGGAACAAGCAGAAGCAGAGTAAAAGCAGGGGACTCTCTTTTTGACAAATGTGTGACAATACTCAATCCGTCTTTTTTAGTAACTCCTGAGAAAGATATAATTAGTGCTCTCCTCGGATTGCCTTGGCCGTCTGTTACAGCTTACAGTTTTGCATTAATGTACCCAGATTGTCAAGAGTCAACCTTTGTCCAAGATTGGCAGTGCCTTAGTTGTCACACAATGTTGTCTCTTTCTCACCTAATATTACCATATTAGCGGCGCTAAAGAAAAAACAGAGAAAAACTGCAATAAACACGAGAGTGACACTCTTTCTTAGAAGGGAAACTTTTGAGTTGGAAACCACGAAGAAGCGCAAGACCCAGTAATTGTTTCTTGGAGCTTGATTCGGGATTATTTCTGGGCTTTTGAGAATCGAGATCTGAGGAAGAGGGGGAATTAAGGAAATGGTGTTTATGAAACAGAGAAAACAAAAGGAGCAACACACTCACAGCACCAATCCTTATTTCTCTCTCTTTTCCGCTGCCACTTCGTTTTCTGTTAACAGTTGCAGAAGAGATCTTACGATCTTCTGGCAATGTACTTGTTCTTCTTTTTTTCTTTTTTTCTTTTCTGCCCTCTCTCTCTCTCTCTCTCTCTCTCTCTCTCTCTGATTCTCGAGTGCGCTGCGTAGGCTTTATAAAATGATTGGACGAGTCTGTGCACTTGTGCAGATCTATATCTCAGTACAGTAATTTCTCCCTACTGACAACTGTAATTCGTGTTCAATTCCCTTGGAAGTTCGACGTTGAATAGCAGCGCCTACAAAAATAAATGTGAAAAAGGTTAAATCAGGGAAATAAATCTTTTTTTAGTAATAAATGTTAATTTCTTCTAAAATAGAAACGTGCCATGCTTCCTATTTTAAATAAAAAAAAAAAGATAAATACACAATAACTTCTATAATAATTTACATAATATATGATAAAGTTAAAAATATTTTTATAAATTATTGTTAAAATTAATAATAATAATAAAAATTCACTTTTATGCTTGTATTATATAAATTATTATATAAAATATTGTATATGTACCATCTCTTTTTAAAGAAATTCATTTTGATAGATGTAAGAAATGATTTATTTCATCTAATCCTATCTAATGACATATTAATTTTGTCTGCCAGAATAATATTTTTACTGGGATCATATTTTGAACCTCGATTGAACATTAGTGAGTGCAATATAACGTTAATGATGCTTTTAATTAGTCGTTCTGGTTGCCATCTGGTTGTTTTTTACCCTCTAATTTGCCTTCTATTTTTTTTTAAAGATTCCCATTCGAAATTAGCACCCATACTTCTTCTCAATGAAATGGTCCAAATCAATATCTTACTCTATTTGAACGATAAGATGAGATAATTTTATATAAAAATTAAAAATTAAATAAAATATTATTATTATATTAAAATTTGAAAAGATTCAGTTAAAATATTTAAAAAAATTGAGTCATTTATTATATTTTATGTTAAAATTTTAAAAAATTATAATTATAAAATGTGATGAATTTAATATTTTTTCAATCCAAATAGCAAGAACTCAAAATCTTTGTTATTATTTACCCACTAACAGATATTTCTTCTAAACTCATTAGGTTGATAGGTATATTTAAAAAAAAAAAAAAAGATAAAAGAAATAGTTAATATTTTCCCTTTTTCAACAATAAACTTGTTGCCATTACCATATTGATCCAAGCCATAATTTTGATAATCAATATCAATGTGGACATCTTAAATAAAAAAGCCTAAGAACATACAATTAATGTGGCATCCTTTCAGTTTCAATTTCTAAAGACGAGGAGGAGCAGTCATATAATGGAGATTGGAGGGGCCAAGTTACAAAAAGAATATACCCAAGTTGTGCCAAAATGAGAGGACTTACTGAATTGAAACTTTGACTAAAACATTTATCTCTAAAAGAATGAATTTGATGAACAACTCTCTTTCAAGTACTGAAGCCAGCCTTCCAGTCAAAAAGGTTTTGCTTGCAGCATGAATTTAATGGAGACTTTAGTCCCTTTTTTGAAGGAAAAAAAAAAAAAAAAAAAGAAAATCAAAACCTCCCCCCATTAACATATGTTTCCCTTATCATGAGCTGAATAAACAAGTTTAGTGGAAGGGAGGGACCACATTCTTACTGGTTTCCTCATCTTTATTCAACTTTTTCCCTTAATATGCTCCCTGTCTCCCTTTTCCTCTCGGCTCTCTTGACTAATGATGCAATCCATTGTAATTTGCATGGCTTCTTGATTTTACAGCACATCATCCCCGTTTTAATTACACCCATCAAATCCATTTCGTCACCGAATGCGCTTCTCAATGCAATTCGATTGCACGCCCATTATACACCCACCTACTTTACTCATCTAACATTTATGTATTGATTTATATATATATATATATATATATATATATAAATTATGACATGTTTTAATTATTGAAAATTTTATATACAATAATATAATTTTACTTTTATATTATTGCATAAGATGTGATATATTTATTAAAGAAATGCTAAGAATCAGCCGACACACTACACACATCATTTTTCTATTTATTAATATTAAATAAGCATTTATTAGACATTTTTTTATTATTCATTAATAATAAATATGTCACATTTTAATTATTATGATAATAATAAGTTAAGAGTATTATATATAATATTACTCTTTAATTATTAATATATAATTAGGGCAATTCTATACATAATATTATTATCATACTTTCATCTTACTATATAATATATTTATTATTATAAAAAATAAAGAATAATTCAATAAAAAATTATTCAATTATAATAAATATGTCATATTTTATATAAAAAGATAAAAATAAAATAATAAAATAGTGTCTAAACTTTTATATAATAATTATTATTATTTAATTCTATGTCAATAATTGTCAATTCCGGATCGCCGGACTCGACAATCTACGATCTCATGTATATCTCTGATAATATCAGCATGACAATCTGGATGGTGGGATGGGGTTGTTTCCATTCTGATACGCAAGTTAATCAAACAAAAAGGGGTCCAAACGTATAATCATGATTGGAAGGATTTTTCATTTATGGTGACCGCAAGATAGAGAACATAGTTTGAAATGACATTATTTTAGAAAGGAAAAGGCTTAGATTATTAGGATATATATATATATATATATATATATGTGTGTGTGTGACATTAAAAACTGCGAGCCGCTGCAAATTAGACACTTTATATTATTGGTATTTTCTGTCATTTTCTCCCACCCAGAATCTGAGGGTCACGGAACAAAGCATCCTAGGACATGCTCTAGTCTCTACCTTCAACTTCAAGTCCCCACCCACAAGTTGTTTTTTTATTAAAAGTCCAATTATTTATATCTAACACGAAGTAAATCATTATGCATGGTGGGTCATAATTATTTGTAAATATTCCTTCGGCGCCATTTTAACTGCCCTAAACTTTGTTTATAGATATTTGCAGTACTCTTAAAGTGTTTGAATTTTGCATTTAAAGAAATAGATAAATAAATATAAGACTCATATAAAAAAAAATTATTTTTTATAGTGGATCCTATTTAAAAAAAAAAAAATACATGAAACTTGCAAATCCTATTGTTATAATTATCATTACTCAAATATAAATACACTTACAATATGATAATCATGCAATTTTTTAGATCCCGTTTGGATTCAAAGATGAACTCAACTCCATCACTATAATTTTTTTAAATTTTTACATAAAAATAATAAATAATTTAACTTTTTTTAAATCTTAAAATAATAATAATAATATATTAAAAAATAATATTTTATTCACCTTTCAGAACACATCTCATCTTTAATCTGCCCATCCCGAATCTTGGAGTGCTTCACCAATTTTTAACATTCTTAAGTTTTTAAGTAAACAATACTCATTGGCATAATGGTGGTGATCAGTCCATTAGCAACGGCAAGAAAGTAAGCTAAAGTTGCACCTCCAAAAAAGGGGCGGAAGTTTAGAAAAAGCTCAACATTATTACAAAATATTCCATACGTTGGGTTTAAAGCATTGGAATATGATTAATCTTTGTATCTGTTGTTTTTGTTTTTTTGTTCTTAATGGGTCGTGGGTGGTTATCATTAATTTCTACCGGCCGCATGACTGTCTAGCAATCACTGGTATGGGGCCTGGAATATGCCTTATCCAAACCTTGGCTTTGGGCCCATTTATATATTATTTTGAGAGTTACTAAAAGCCTAAAACCATTGGCACTAAACCTCCCCCAACCCAAAAAAAATTAAAAAAAAAAACAAATAATAATTTGATCATGTTTCACGCATTAAGAACAAAAATGATGTCTCAATTGAAAAAAATGCATGTGTAGTCTTATTGATTTATGAGGACAAAATGAGAAAAAATATCATTTAAAAAAATATTATTATAATTTAAAAAAAAAATTAAATATAACTATATGGATTTGTATGAATGATCTCAATTTAAGAACTGTACTTAGAATAACTCAAATATTAGTTAGCTCAAAGGTTTGAGAATAAGTAATGTAACCCACAGGCCTAACAAAAATCAACTAAAACCAATTAAGTATATACTGGCCAACTTATAATTCAGCTTTCCTAATGATTTTACATGCACTATACCAAGTTTTTGTGATTCTATTTCTTTCATAGAAACTGTTGTCGATGAACCATTACTCATGGAGACATCTCGGCGACATCATGCGAGCTATTCATGAACAAAGCAAATTTCCAAGGTTTAAATGGGAGTGGGAGCATGCAGGGTATTCAATTGAGACATCATTATAGCACCAAAATCAATGAAATGTTACATCAAATTTGATATGTAGAGAGAAAAGGAAACAGGAAAGGTCAATCGAATAATACCAAGGCATGACAAAATCTCATCCTGTCTTACCATAAAACACAGTTCCTTTCAGTGCAGCTATTCTCTTTCTTTGCCCAACCATTGCACGCTGCTAAATGAATTGAAGGTTCTGTCTCCCATTTGTCTGCCTTAGCACTGGAAATCTTATGCATCATTATCAACCACTGCAAAAGGCTACGTATCATGTTCTTCAGGCATAGTGGGAAACTCACGAAGTAATTTCTGTATCAATATATAGTTGTTTTCAAAGAGCCTCTTCATTGATATGGAGACTTTAATCTTGGACTCTAGTCTAGTCTTCCTTTAATAACTGCGCTGCCAACGCAAAGGAAAAAGAAATCATTCAATCACTGCTTTTCTGTTGAGGTTTAGTAGCATCTGTTTCATGGATGGAGTAATTATTAATGTAAGGTATTGTTGAAGTGTGTGACTCATGTCAAGTGAGATACATGCATAGAGAAAATAGGCAGGTGCCAGGGCAAGCGATATGGTAGGATTCTTTACGTCCTTATGTACGGCTAGAGTTGATATAAATACATGATATAGCCATCCTAATTTTCTTTATAGTGAAATTTGCTGTTGCTCATTCCTGTAAATGTAGACATATCGTTAAACTACGTTAAATCTCTGTATAATTTTTCTCGTACTTTTCTCTTTTTGTGATTCCTTACAATTTATTATTAATTGCTGCACGTGTTTAAGCGGTTTATTTTTCTACAGTAATGCCTCCTCCATTTCACCAAAACATGCAATCAGGGAATAGCCTAACTTTAGTAAAACGCACCAATTGAAACAAAACATAATCAAACCAAACCAAACCCAATTTCCAAGGCTTTCATTGACCGTCTAAGGAGTAAGAACTCTTCTGCTAGCTCTTCCCACTGTGAGAAATTTGCCTGGAGTACACTGCATGCTGACAAAACCTGTGCCATTAATTATCTTCTATTATTTTCACTTGTATGTTTCTTCGATCTGATCTATAGTGGGAAAGCTAACTAGATCGATGTGAGATATATAGGATTATCATCAATTATAAGAATTGGATACACTTTATGAGACAAACAATTTATGAGTCATGACCACCTTATTTTAACTCTTTCATACCTCGTAGTAAAAATAAAGATTCTTTGTAACATGGAAACTCTTATCTCCTGTATTGCAAAAGATTAAAGGCAAGAAAAGTATGTACAAAGATTCTTTGGAAACTCTCTCTCTCCTCCCACTTTGTACGTATAAAATCAACTTTTCTCCTTTATATCCAGTTTTTCAGCTGATGTCCACGTGGGTAAGCAGGATATATATCCATTCTTGCGTGAGCACGATTCGGGATTGGTGGCCCATGCTATTTGCAAGGGCTCGAGTAGGGATTGTCGCCCAGTTCAAGGCCCATTTTATTCATAAGGCCCAGATCACTACCTACCTAACCGATTTTTCTTGACCGTCGGATCACTGATAAATAGTGTATATCAGTCGTCAGATCCAGGTCTTCCTCCAAAAACCCTAATCCTTTTGTTACTTCAGTTTTCAGTCTAGTATATATATGGTTGCCTCCACGGGCACAGTTCTTCTTACAGGTAGTGTTCTCCCACCGCTGAAACCTCTGATCCGTAATTCTCATCTCCTAGCATACGCAGGAGAGGTTAAAGAGACGGCAACGTTTTGCTGTCCGCCTTGACCGAGCCCTTAGCTTCGTCTTGGCCCTCGATTTTGCTTTTTTCTTAGCCCCAATCATTCTGTATATTTTGTCTTCTACGTTTTCTTCGAAACCCATAGAATCGTAAACATGGTAGTGAAGGCCTCGAAGTCGGAAAAGAAGATCGCGTACGACGCGAAACTATGCCAGCTGCTTGATGAGTACACCCAAATCCTGGTGGTGGCGGCCGACAACGTCGGATCCAACCAGCTCCAGAATATTCGGCAAGGTCTACGTGGCGACTCCGTGGTGCTCATGGGTAAGAACACCATGATGAAGCGCTCCGTCAGGATCCATGCTGAGAATACTGGCAACAATGCTTTCCTCAACCTTATTCCCCTTCTTGTTGTAAGTTACGCTCTTTTATTTATTTATTTATTTTAATTTTCGTGGTATATCTTAAAACGAATCCAACATTTTAAAAATATCACCTTTTCTTTGGATTAGGGAAACGTAGGGCTGATTTTCACAAAGGGTGATTTGAAGGAGGTCAGCGAAGAGGTTGCCAAGTACAAGGTCCTTTGTCTAAAACCCTTTACCTTGCATTTAGAATTATTTCTTGTCGGATTTTCGCTCTAATTGTAGTGTATTTATGATTTCCATGTAGTGCACTAGTGGAGAATTCTATGCTTCGAGTGATTAAATTGTTCTTATATAACTTAATCAGAATTTTGGGTACCATCAAAAACTGTTTGGAAATGGCTGTTCTTATATATTGATAATGGAACCATAGTGATGCACAATGATATATATAAGTATGTAGGGTTTCTACTTATCAATGCTTTGTGAGTATAGTTGGTCGTGGAACAGAGCTAGAAAACAGAGGAATTGTTTTGGACTCGCGTTGCTTAGTATTTTAATGTTCAGAATTATAGCCACTTGTGCTGGTGCTCATATAAGTATATTGCCGAGTGTAATAGCCCGACATGTGAAAGGATCTGTAACAGGGTCGTGGGCCTTATTGTTATTTTGTTATATTATTTTCTTTAGCCTGCTTGTAACTTGTTGGACCTAATTGTAGCTAGCGGGCTGGAGCCCATAGAATAGGTTTATGTCCTTGGTCTGCTTTGTTTTGTTCTAGTTTGCTTGGTAGTCAGCCCCAAGGCCAAGTTAGGGATATCCCATATTTTTCCTAGCTAAATGTGCGAGCCTAGTGCTCTAATGGGAATTAACCAGAAGTAGTTCAAACTTCTTTCTATCATCTTCTTCTTCCTTCTGAAATTTCTTGGAGGTTTTCTCACCCTCGAAGTGAGATATTTTATTTCATTTTACTATCAATCCATTGGGTGTGTTACACGGAGCCTCTGGTAAATGTCACTTTATGTTAAATGCAGCTTTTGTTGCCATCGACAAAGTCACTGAAAATTGTTGCGAAGCCTGCTCAAGAAATCCCAACAGAAATAACTTGTGGACAGTTTTCTTTATCCCTAGAAATTTTGTGGTTTGGACAATTTGGTGATACAACAGCAATGGTGTTCATGTTGCTTGAGTGTTTTTTTTTTTTTTATAGGAGGCTTCCTGTAATATGCATGGTTAGTAATAGGTGTTTTTCTGGTTCCTTATCAAGTTTTCAATGAAAGATAACAAGCTGATGTTGTATGGCTGTGTTGCAAATTATTTGTTTTCATTTCTTCTAAAAAATGAGTTACTTATTTTCTTTGTTAAATATGTTCGTATCATCGTGTTCTAAGACTTATGGGGTTCTAATTTTCTGAGGGCTTTTACTAATTTTTCTTTAGTTACCTTGTAACTGGTTGCTGATTTTTGTGTATAGAATGCGTTTTCTTGTGTTGCGATTCCACTGCTGTAAATATAACTCTCCCTACATCAACAGGTTGGAGCACCTGCTCGTGTTGGTTTAGTTGCTCCAATTGATGTTGTTGTACCTCCTGGAAACACTGGACTCGACCCTTCTCAGACCTCTTTCTTTCAGGTCCGGATCTCAATTGCAAATACTTCCATTTTTCATTAATTTGAGACATCCGAGTCTTATGCCATTGTCTTTCAGGTTCTTAACATCCCAACCAAGATTAACAAGGGTACTGTTGAAATTATCACCCCTGTTGAGCTTATTAAGAAGGGTGACAAGGTTGGCTCCTCTGAGGCCGCCCTGCTTGCAAAACTTGGCATAAGGCCCTTTTCTTATGGTCTCGTTGTCCAAACTGTTTATGACAATGGGTCCGTCTTCAGCCCTGAGGTACTTGACCTGACTGAGGATGACCTTATTGAGAAGTTTGCCACTGGTGTGTCTATGGTCACTTCATTGTCACTGGCTCTCTCATACCCAACACTAGCAGCTGCACCACATATGTTCATGAATGCCTACAAGAATGCTCTTGCTATTGCCGTTGCGACTGAGTATTCCTTCCCCCAGGCAGAGAAAGTTAAGGAGTTTCTAGAGGTATCACATCCGCTAAAACGATTTTTTTTTTTTATGCATCAGTAGTCAGTACAGTAGACTCTGGGTCTGTTACTCTTCAGCAGATTTTTAAATCCCATTTATTTCCTTGTAAAAGTAATTGGTTTGGTTATTAATGCAGGACCCAAGCAAATTTGCTTTTGCTGCTGCCCCTGCTGCTGTTGCTGATTCGGGTGCTGCCCCTCCTGCTGCTGCTGCGGAGGAAGAGAAGAAGGAAGAACCAGCTGAAGAGTCCGATGATGACATGGGTTTTAGTTTGTTCGATTAAGTTCATGTAGCTTATGTTTTTACTATGGGACGGTGATCCTTGTGTTCATGTAGGTTATGTTTTTACCATGGGACGGTGATCCTTGTGTTTACCTTCTTTTGGATTTTCACAAATGGAGTTTATTTATTTTATGCATTTCTGTTTACCTATTTCTTTTGGAGAATTACTAAGTTCACATGCTTTTTGTCTTTCGTATTGGTGATTTGTCCTGGATTTATCAAGTATAATACGCCATATAATTATGGGCTGAAATTAAGGGCTCGTTTGGAACTTGGAAGGAGATCAATTTAGTTTAGTTTAATTTTAAGTTTGAGTTAATATTCAAAAATTTTAATATGAGATTTATAATGTTTTTTTTTCTTTTTAACTCATCTCTTTACATGCAGGAGATATAATATTTTTTAAATTTTTATAAAGAAATCTAAACTTATTTTTGGGGACGTGTTTTATAAAGTTTATTTTTTTTTCTCTCAATTAATTAGTATTTATAAAGAATTCAACATCTAAAGGGCATAAGATAATAAAAAATGCTAGGGATAAATTGTAGACAAATGTCAATTGATAGTTTGTGGTGTTGGTGTCTGTTGTATATTATACAATATTTATGAGTTGATGAATAAAGAAATGAATTTGAATTTTAAAAAAGTAAAAATAGTGTTTTATTTATTTTGCCATATTAGTTTACATTTGTTCGTTATTTATTTTTGGTATTTGTTCTTAGAATAAACATTATTCTAAGATAATTGTTGTGTTAATTTCACGAACCTCATTGGGCTGAAGTGAGTTGGGCAAAAGCTGTTAAACACCAGAATTGGCTTCTCAATTGGTGGACTCACTTTCAAATAGTGAGTTTTTGGCCCAATAAATGTTCATGCTGTTTTCCTACCCCCGGCTGACTAATCTTTTATCGAGACGAACTTTACATATGTACCGTATATATTTTGAATTCGGATTATTTAGAGAAAAAAAGTAAAGATATAAATTCTTCCCAATAAAAATAAATAGAGTTAATAGTTCTTATACACTGAAAAATGTTGTAGGGGTTTACCTATAATATCCATTTCTCATCTAGATTTTGAAAATATAAATTTTAAAAGAAAATCAATGTGTGAGAGAGAGAGAGAGAGGTGATAAGTGATGGCTCCTATCTAAGGAGCCGGCTCATTGAAAACTAGTTCATTTGTATTTAAAATTTATTTCAATTTATCTTAGTTTATCTTTATTTTATTATTATATTTTTATAATTTTTTATATAAAATATAAATTCTTATACATTTTTTTCAAATTTCAATACATATTTTTTAAATTTTAATATATATTTTTTAAATCTTAAAATAATAATAATATTATAAAATAAATTAAACTTATTTCATCTCATCTCATCTCTAAATTTAAAAGGAGACAATTGTGTTCGAGGTCTTTCGCATTTGGGTTTCTAGGAGGCGGCAAACTGTTATTATCAAGAGGATATAATATAAGTTTTATGAAATGTAAGTTAATAATGAAGTAAGAATCGGGCAGAGAGGCAAGGTGGATGGACATCTCTGTTTCTGCTTTATTAATTTGGCCGGACACTTGTCTGTAATTATTATAGTTAATAGCCACACCTACAAATCCACCCCCAATGGGAAACTTTTGACTTTGCATGATATTTAAAAAAAGTCATAGCATTAATAATTAATAATGAAGGTTTCCAAGTCGTGACACATGACTGCTCAACTTAATCCATTAAGGCCCAACCTTACCTACAAATTCTACCAAAACGATGCATCTTCCTGCTTCCTCAGGCTGTAGATGAAGTTATAAACAATAAATAAATAAATAAATAAATAAATAAATAAATAAATAATCCAGATAACACATACAAATGTGCTGTTTAAAGCATCTACAAGAAATCCACTATTGTCTACCACAAACATCGAAGAGACAGGATAAAAACAAATAAAAGGAAAGGGACGTGGAAGTAGAAATGTAAATGGGCCAATTCTAAGTGCATGATATGCCTGATATTTGGTAGTGCGCCTCGATACATGCTCCCTCTCCAGGAAACCACCTCACCATTGACTTTTTTGACTCCCTTCTAACTCAATTTAAATAAATCGCCATGTATATAATATCAATTTAAGGAATAATCGCCATGTATATAACTCAATTACTATTTAATAATAAATAATCACATAATAAAACATCATTTGATAATAAATATGCTACATCTTTTATAATAGAATATAAGTGAGATATCCATATAATGTATAGAATTTTTTAAAATAATTATATACATCATATTTTCATTATGCTTTCATCTTTTTTTTTTTTTGAAAAAAAATAGTCGACATTCATTCAATTATAAAAAAGAAGTTTACAATGTGACTCATATAATTGATAAATTCAGTTTATATGTCAACTAAGTATAAATAAACGCATAGATTTTTATAATTCTTAGATAAAATTTGAGAGATTAAAATACTATCTCTAACTAATATATGTACTAAAGTCTTCTTTTAAAAAGAGGAGAAGACTAATGTTTTCATTTTATTATATAAGATATGATATATTTATAATAATAAATAATTATTTAAGATTATAGTAATAAATATGCTCCATAGGACCATATATAATTGCATAAATTATCGTACGTGCCGCGTGGCACGAATCGTGAACTTTAGTTTGGCATCGGCGCATCACCACTGTGACCTGATCTGTCCACCACGTACTTGGATAGATATAGAGTGGAAAATAATGGGCGAGCCACGTGATGGGAAGACCACGTGTCGGGGACTGGGAGTCTGGGAGCATGTCACATGCGTTCCTGCGTGATTAGTTGGCCCCTAAAGCACACAAGGATCGCCGAGTTGGAAGCCACTTAATACGCGTGTACCAATAAAAGGCGGTGTGATTGGCGAAGAGAACTTGTAGCGCCAAACACGGAGGGATCGACGCCAACTGCTTCTTTAAGCTCTCTTTATATCGCCCACCTTTGAATCTAGATGACAACGTGGGGAAGTGTCGAAACTAAAACGGAGGCTTATCCAATACCAAAATGGCCAAAAACTAGCGGAACTAAATAGCGATAAAGGATAATTCTTTTTTTAATAAAAAAATCTAGTTATAAAATTTTTTATATATTAATACGCACATTCATTCAATATAAGAGCATTAATATTAGTTTATGTAGATGCATATGCAAAATCACAATTTTTAAAGATTTATTTTGTCGCAAAACTCTCACATTAATTTATGTAAATTTGAGGTAAAATAATAATAAAATATTATTTTACTCTAATTTCTTAATTTTTCAAATTATATATGAGATGCATTTCATTAATATATACATACATATATATATATATAATTAAAATCCTAACATGTATATATATATATATAATTTATATAAAATATATATAAAACTGGAACGTTCCAATTTATATATATATAGTTAAATTAACATATATATATATATAACTTATAATATATATATATATATATAAATTTGGAATATATATAAATTTGGAATACATATTTTCATAGGTAAATAGTAGAAGGAGAGAGAAAAAAATAATAAATTATATTTTTATAAGTGAATAGTAACTTTTCAAATATTCATAATTACTATTCATAGCTATACAAATATTTGTATATGCATATTTCAATGTAGAAGAATTTTAGTTCATATTATGTAAATATGAGTTTGCATATGTATATGTATAAATCAATGCCAATACTCTAATTGATGAGAAAGTTATTCTTTAATAAAAATGATTTAAAGTTTGAATATAAAAACAATGACATTAATACGTAGATTAATCCACAAATTTATTTGTACATAGTAATTTTTTTTTAATAAGAAAATTTGATGTGTCTCTCACTCTTTTTTAATCATATTTATATAAAAAAAAATTTAATTTTTTAACTATAAATCCTTTATATATATATATATGACACTTATACAATTTATGTATTTAATATTATTATTATTTTTTGCTATTGATTGTCGTTTTCATTTTTAATAGTTTCAAAAGAAGTATACTGTATACTTGCCTGTATAGTTTTGGGAATTCGAGATCAACTGTTACCCTTGCTATTTGGTGGTTAGGATATGTACGTCCGTTCTACAATGGAACATGTCTAAATTTGATTTGTTTTCTTTTGATACAAATCATACAAGCAATACTCTGCATTTCTTGTTGGGTGAAGTTAACTTTCGAGAGAGAGAAAGAGGATTGTCACGCATACAACAATTATTGGACTTTCTACTCAGCTAATCTGATAAAAGAAAGGGGAAAAAATGGTGAAGGATATTCTATTGTTTGAGGCTAGTTTGGATTGGGAAGTATTCTTATAATATTTTTTTATTTTTTATTTTTTTTATTATCTTTCACTTATTTTTTATTAATATTTAATACTCTTTTATTATTATTCTTTTTATTCATAAAATATCTAAATTCACCTCACTGCTAAACACAATCTTAAATCTCGTTTGATTTGGAATATGAGTTGAACTCATTTTAATTTATTTTTATTTTATTATAATAATTTTTTTTATTTTTTATATAAAATATAAATTTTAATATAAATTTTTAAATTTTTAATACATATATTTTTAAAATTTTTATTAAAATTTTTTAAATTTTATAATAATAATAATAATATTAAAAAATAAATTAAACTCATCTCAACTAATATTATTTCTCAGTCCAAACAAGATTCACGAGTCTTGAGATATTTATCTTTGTATAGTGGAATATGTTGAAAGATTCTTTTTAAATGTTTCACGTTTCTTTTTTAAATCCACGTTTCTTTTTTAAATGTTTCACATCTGATATCTCATCTCGTAACAGTGGGTCTAGTCTAACATCTAATCGATTCAACCTGACAATTAATTTAAAAACAATTTTTTAACCTTGTAGAGGTCGAGCCTATCTTTTGGGATCAAGACTTGGTGGCTAAAAAAATGAAAAAACAGTTGGTAGTCTAATGAGGAAACTAAAACCTAATCCATTTCACATTTGCCATATCTTATCCAAAATCCTATCAAGTTGCTCTATTAAACTACTATATTGTCTCGAACACAATCCGATAAGGTAAATTCTGACTACAATTTCTCTAATTTAATGTCGGTATTATCTGGTATGCGAGGAGCATTTGTAGTCGGTTTATCTTTATTCATAGCATTCTTCATGTTGTGGGCGCGTGAAATCAAAGGGAAAATCTTCGTACATTCTATACAGCAACAAGCCGAGATATTAATGAGTAATTTTAATTATAAACATATTTGTGGATTAATTTGTGTATTAATACATATTTATTTCATGTTTTCGTATATTTTATTTTTAATATAATTATTTCACTAAAACTTACCTTTTTTTTTTACTTTAATATTGGTGCACGTGTGCAAATTTACTCATAACTAAAATTTTTCAAGAGAAATACTATTTCAGCTATACCGAAAAATTCCTCTAAATGGGTTTTTTTTTAATATTTTTTTAATTATTTATAAGAAAATATTTTTAAATAATGTTATAATTTTTTTTTAAGATTTTTTGAAAATATTAAAAAAGTATATGAAAAAAATCCAAAAAATAGATTCTTTTTAGTCGATTCGATATGTATTCGGAGTCTCGGACTACATCTTTCAATATTAATTAGCTAGTAGGCATGCTTAAAAAAAAAAAAAAAAGAAGAAGAATTATAGCTAGTAGGCATGCGGAAGTCTCTCTCTTTGTTCCTCAAAACGCGGATTAATTCGCCGAGTTCCCAATGCCCCGGTACACCAACAATTGCACAGCTTGCAATTGGAAATGTCAAGCTGGAAAACATTTAGCAACATTGGATGCTTCAATACATTATTATATCTGTATCATATTTTTAAAAAAAAAAATTCAAACACTTTAGTAAAGTGTGAAAGGAAATGTGAATTACAAAACAAATATGTTGCGTCTGTAATTGTAGAATAATACTGCATATTTAAATTTTTAATCCTTATCTACGCTTTTCAAAAGAAAAAAAAAAAAACCTTATCTACGCCAACTTTAATCTTAATTGAAAAGACAACCTGCAATGACCAGGTCAACTTAAAACCCTACTGTTCGTAGATTCCAACAATTTGATGTACAAAGTACAAAGACACTTTAGTGCCATCTACGTTAGGTGAAATGGATATGGCTCGTTTTCCAGTCTTGTTTTAGGGCTTATTTGAATTCGAAGGAGGGGTGACATCAGTTATAAATAATAATAAAATAAATAATTAAAATAAATTAAAATTTAAAATAAATGATTGAAATAAATTAAAAATATAAAATGGATGGTGAATAATAAAATTTATTTATAAAAACAAAAAGACTCTAGTCTCTTTTTTAATTAATAATTAAAGATGAGAAGATTTATTAATTTTCAAAGTTAGATATTATTATTTTAAAATTTAAAAAAATTATATTAAAATTTAAAAAATTATATTAAAATTTATATTTTGTATAAAAATTAAAAAATATATAATAATAAATTTAAAATAAAATAAATTAAAATGAGATAAATTTATAATCCAAACCGACCTTAATATTTCTTCAAAATGAGAAAATACTTTACTTTTTTTAAAAGAAGCGAAATTTGCAGGCACCGGCGACTTTCAAATTTCCTTATTCCACACGCCTTTTGGCTGTCGGAATAATAAATATCCATTACGTACTATATATACTACGTCCTGTCTCTGGCTCCCTCCAAGCTCCTACAAACCCAGAAATTACAGGAACCCAATTCTTAAGGGAAAATATGGTTGATTTAGATTGCAAGAAAAAGATAGTGTCAACAGACATGCCTAACAAATCCCCAAAACTCTCCAACAAACTTCAAGTTTCGATTCCCTCCAACTTTCGTGCCGCCCAAATATCCGAGGCTCCGGCTGTGGCTTGCTCCGCTTACGACAACTATCTTCGCCTCCCGGAGCTTCGGAAGCTGTGGAGCTCCGATGAGTTTCCCAGTTGGAAAAACGAGTCCGTTTTAAAACCGGCTTTACATGCTTTGGAGATTTCGTTTCGGTTCATCTCGACGGTCTTGTCGGACCAGCGGCCGTACGCCAACGGGCGCGAGTGGAGGCGAAGGCTCGAGTCTCTCACGACGAGTCAGATAGAGATCATTGCTAATATCTGCGAGGACAACGAAGAAGACGGTGCGACACGAGGAACGGCTCCCATCGTAGATCTGAGGTCATCAGACGGTGTGCTGGCTCGCGATGGTAGCTATGCCGAGGTGTGGAAGATGACAGGCGACACTACCGTGGTGAGCCGCACCAGCGAGTCTAGCTTGCTTCCTAGGCTTGCCACATGGCATAAATCGGAGGATATCGCGCAGAAGATCCTTTACTCCATCGAATGCGAGATGCGGATGTGTCCGTATACTCTTGGTTTGGGAGAGCCTAACCTTGCCGGTAAGCCGAGCCTCGAGTACGACCTGGTGTGCAAGCCGAGCGAGCTTCACTCCCTGAAGAAGACACCGTATGATCACATCGACAACTACGAGAACCAGACGCTGTACTCCACGCACCAAATTCTAGAGTCGTGGATCTGTGTGACGCAACAGCTTTTGAAACGAATCACAGAGCGAGTCGAGAACAAAGATTTCGTAAGAGCTGCGAGCGATTGCTATTTGATCGAACGGATCTGGAAGCTTCTGGTCGAGATCGAGGATCTCCACCTCTTGATGGATCCAGACGATTTTCTCAGGCTCAAGAATCAGCTTTGCATTAAGTCGATGAACGAAGCTGGACCTTTTTGTTTCAGATCAAAGGGGCTCGTGGAGATCACGAGGCAATGCAGGGATCTTAAGCATAAGGTGCCATGCATACTAGGTGTTGAGGTGGACCCCAAGGGTGGGCCCAGAGTCCAGGAGGCGGCCATGAAGCTCTACAGAGAGAAGAAAGAGTCGGAGAAAATTCACCTGCTTCAGGCTTTGCAGGCAATCGAGTCGGCCATGAAGAGGTTCTTTTACGCGTTCAAGCAATTGCTGGTTGTTGTGATGGGGAGCTTGAATGCGAACGTGAATCAAGTCATCTTGAGTTCAGACTCGGGCGACTCACTGAGTCATATCTTCCTTGAGCCAACCTATTTCCCTAGTTTGGATGCGGCAAAGACGTTTTTGGGGGATTTTTGGAGTCATGAACAGGGTGGGATGCGGCTTGGGTAAATCGACTCGGAAGACACTAGCGGAGTCTTTATTCGGTTCGACTCGAGTTGCAAACTCGTGTTCCTCATCGGAGTTGAGGAGATCCAGCTATTAGTGTTAGATATACACACTTTGGAAATTAGTATTTTGTACTGTTAACACCTTTTTCTCTTGCTAAATAGCCTAAATTTATGTACCATTACTTCATGTTTTGTATATACAAAAGGTTGATGATTTTCCTTCCTTCATGACTGAATTTATGCACCATGAGTTCATGAAATTCTCACCATAAAAATGTTTCTGAAAATTGGAAATTAATAGAGAAGTTTTATTTATAGTCCTGAGTGGAGGACTACATGTATATATATTTATAATCCTGAGTTGGAAAAATATATTAACTCGTCATCCACCATGGGACCAAAAAAATGAGGATCAAGGCCAATCATGCGATGGTTGTTGGTATTTGATCTTGACGAAGTATCAAAGAGAACGGGATATTCTTCTCGATCCTACTTAGAGGTGTTTATCCGGGTTCGAATTTCCGGATATTCTTCTCGATCCCACTAAGAGGTGTTCATCCGGGTTCCGGATTTGGGAATCTGGAACCCGGATTTAAAATTTCCTTAACTATTTTAAAAAAAAAAATTAAAAATATTAAGAAATAAAGAAAATTTTAAATCGGGCCGGGTACAACTCGGCCCGGATGAACAGGCCTAATCCCACTCTTGTCATTCGTTGACTTGTTGTTTACATGGAAGGAACATCCTTCTTCTTGTTATATTTGTAACTGTGCTTTACGAAATAAATTAAAATGGGCATTGACCGTTATTCAAACTGCCAATTGGATATACATGAAAAATTGGAAATGCCAGGGATTAAAAAAATAAAGTCCTTACAATCTGGAGAATAGGGGAGGAACTATCTTAATTAATATTGGTGGGCCGGCGCAAATCATATGTGCATTTAGTATTTACATTGTTGTGTAGTCTAGTCCCTGTTGGTGGACTGACTTTCATCAATATTTCGGCTCAAGATTCACATGATAGCCAAAGTGGATTCAAAGCTCTCTCAAATTCTTGTTCAGATTTTAAGGAAACAGACATACCAAATTAGATTTACAATATCTATTGAATAATTAATTATGTCTGAAATACTTATACAAACAATAATAACGGATATAAAAACCCCAACTTTGGGCTTTCCCAAGACCATCGCCAATCAGCCCAACTTTGCTATGAAAAATTAGTCCTCCACTCTAGCGAGAAGAAAGAGAAATCCAAAAAGCCTACTTTGACTTAAAAGTAGATCCGTTAAAAAAGGCCGAAAAAGTTTCCACACGTAGAGACCAAACGTGATGTCTGATCTACAAAAAGGCAGTTCACATGATCCTCTGCCCTTGAACCTTAAAATTCGTATCGACGGACGGCCACGTGTTGGCAACAGACCCCTTCACTTGGCATGTTCCAATCGCCTTTGTCACCTACCAATCACTATGAAGCTCGAGAAAGTGCCCGACACCTTTGTCTTTTCTCCACGTATCTCATTCAGACAATGATACAAAGGGACTGATATATTTGATTTTCCATCTATGAATCTTTCATATTCTGATCCGTAAAATCTGTTGATCAGTTTTGAGTTATATTAGCTTATATACGTTTTTAGGTTTCCTGATTTTATGTGTGTTAGAAAGGCGAGGAGGTGGAGGGAAATATCAGGTGGATGGCCCGAACTTTATCTGTTTGACTCTTTGAGAATATACATATATGGAATAGCTTTTGTTCCCTCTTCTTTTACACAGCCTTGCTCGTGCTCTGACTTATCAACCCCTATTCCTTCTCTTCCTGAGTTCCTTCCTTAATTGCAGCACCTCTTTTTTTCTCTCTCTCTCTCTCTGATCTACTTGTGGGTTCTCTGTTACTTCTTGATCAGTGAAGTCAGGCTCGGATATGGGATTGAGGATTGGTCCAAATCCAACGATTGGTTGTCAGCCTTTTCATTTTACATCCCCTTTTATACTTTGTTATGCCCAAAACTCAGCCGAAAAAGAAAACATTTACCCTTCCATGTTGAAAACGTGTGGGGGAATCAATACATTCATGTCCTACCGATTATCTTACAAACCCGCTCGTTCCCAGTCACGTTATTGTAGAGAAAATGGCGTAAGGCTGCAAGCTTGTGGAGCGAATTTTGAAGAACTCTCTGATGAAGAAACGAGGAAACAGACGCTAAATCTTATAGATTATGACGAGGAAATTGACAACAAAACTGCTTGCACATTATCGGAAACCTCAGGAAAAACTAGGCACATAAAAGGTGAAGATAATGTCAAGTTGGGTATCCAGCCTGAGCCACCGCAGTGGCCCGAGAGAGATGAGGTTCTTCGCATTAGCATTCAGAGGAGAGCAAACAGAATGGAAATCCCCATATCGCTTCGTATAATCAAGAGGAAGCAGCAATGGGAACAGAGTTTGAAAAAAGCGGGGGGCTCTACTTACTGTTCTACGAAGAGGGCCTTCTCTTCAATGGTATTTATAATCAGAGAGCTTCAGAGTTGCGCGTTACAAATGAGGGGAAGTCTCTATTCTGAAGATCTGCGTCGGGTTGTTGAGAAGGTAGAGAGAGAACTGAATGCGTCATTTGTTTGGGTCTTCCAACATGTTCTTTCGCGGACTCCGACTCTTATGGTTTACGTGATGATTCTTTTGGCTAATTCTACGGCATGTTCTTTGAATGCTGTTCCTGTTGAGATGTCTGAGATTTCATTGCTTAGAAATTGGGAGTTGATGACAGAGGAGGAGGTAAATATGTGGAATTCAGTGGTGGAAGAAGCTTCTAGAATGCAGGCAGAAACGAGCGGAGAGGCTCTTGATCATAAAACGAAGCAACATTTAGTGTCTCCGGTGAGTGTGGAGTTGGAACCGGATGATTATGAGGATTACTTTAGGACAGATCTCTTGTACCAGTTGAGGTTATCTCGGGAGCCAAATAATACTCTTTTGCTGTCAAACTATGCACAATACCTCCACCTCGTCGCTCATGACAATGACAGGTGATTGCTAATTAACTCTTCTAGTCTAGTTGGTGGTATTATTTGATATTTAATATTTGTTTGCATATTGAAAGTGGGGAGAGTTTGAAAACCAAACGAGATTGGTGAAAAGAGACAAAGACAAGCAAACTGAATCGACATGTAAAAAGAATCCTTATTGCTTGCAAAATTTGTGGGACATATCAGATGGGTTACTCTTTATAGTCATTCTATTCTTGCTTACACGGATCAGCTCGAAAAAAAAGGTTCTTCTAGTTGGTAGAGTGAAGATGATATCCATTAAGAGAGGTACCTGATCTTCTTGAGTTGAAATTTCTATCTGATTGTGGGAATAGTCAATTGCATTGGACAGAGAGAGAATTGTCTTTAGTGTATGTCATGTTATTTGGTTGTATTTTAGGCTCTGGGATGAGCATGTGATAGATAGGGGTAGATTTTATTATTTTATATCTTAACATTTCTTCTCATTTATGGGTTAGACTTCCCCTCAATTAATAGGTCTAATAAGTGGAATATTTAATTAAATGAGGTAGAGTATAGAGTTAGAGTTCGAATGCAGGACCTCTACTCTGATACTATATGAAATCATCACTTGTCTCAAAAACTTAAGTCTGATAAAAAAGAGATAGATTTTATTATTTTATATCTTAATACTATCAAAAAATTGTACAATTGATTCAATTTTACTGTATTTGACTGTGTTTGCATATGGGATCAATCATGAAGTTCATGTCTTACAATTAAGCAGGAGACAATTAAAAATATACTTATATTGGGTGGTGATTTTACTGGAGTGAAGATGCTGCTAAAGTTTGTTTTATTTCATATTTTCATGGGGTTTGCAGGGCAGAAGAGTGCTTTAAGCGTGCATTGCAGGTAGATCCTATAGATGCCGCCGTACTGTGTCGATATGCAGACTTTCTGTGGATGGCAAGAAAGGACTTGTGGGCAGCAGAAGAGAAGTACGAGGAAGCAATGGAAGCTGAGCGAGGCAACCCTTATTATTCATCCAAGTATTCTACTTTCATTTGGATCACTGATGGTGAAGATACTTGCCTCCCAGTCAATACAATTTATGATGACTACAATAATGTTTGGTAAGTAGAAGAATCGGTTAGTAATACGATGATGATGTTTTTGAGAGAAACTTTTCCAGTTTAAACTTCTGAAGAAGTTGTATCCGATATGTTTACCTTGATTTCTTGATCCGATAAGTTGGAAATATCTTATTTGTTTCGTACACTTAAAAGCTTAATAGTTTGTGTTTTTTCCTGTGTCCCAATCAGGGAAATCTAGAGCTAATTTAATAAGTTATTTTAAGATAAATTATAACAAAGCTTCAAGATAAATTATATTAAAGCATCTTTTGATGGGCCCTAGCCCAAAATGGGAATTCTTAGATTGTAAGAGGTTATTAGCCCACAAGGCAACAACCAAAAAACCAGCTCCTAGTTATGGACTTCATGTTCATTTCTTTGTTAGTCTCATTGGGCTCTCCTAATTGGTCTCTAGTCTCTGCACATTATCCATGACAAAAAGATCATCTCCAATAAAAGTTGGATAAACAAAAATTCGAGAAAATTCATAATTCTTGCGCAGTGGCCACAACATGATCATCACCGACCAATCAAATTCATAGGGTAGACAAATCCAACTCAATATTCCTTTAGGCCGGTGTGCGGTGTTCACGTACAGCTGCATGCCTAACTCCTAAGTGTGACTTGACCATGCGACGAAAATCTGTGGCCTAAATTAAACAGGCGGTTGCTTATACAAAAATATATATGCTTTTAATGACGTCTTTTTGTCACCATTTAATCACCATTTAGTTTAGAATAGTTTTCCGTCGTGCTTATCTTATCCACATATTATAATTTTATTATATAATACATAAACATTTTAGTAGTTCTATGCAATTAGGTTCTGACAAAGTGAAAGAAAAATACATAATGGAGTACTATTAAATTTCCAATCAATTGAATAAAGTCATGATGCAATATGCTAATTAATGTATATTAGAACTCGTAAGAAGAGGTATTAGGTTAAGCTACTCCACTAACTTTTTTTTATTTCAATAATGTTTGAGCCAAAATGACATGACTAGATCTCTAGTATCTTTATGAGCCATCGGCTAGATCCCTAGATCTCTATAGTCTAAAGTTGGGTTCTTGGCTTCAAGTTGAGACCACCAACATGATTTATGGACGATCTAACGTCCATGCTCTAGTTGCCTAGATAATAAAAACCTAGCTTGCTAACGCTGTACAAGTTGTTGTAGTTTGTTGTTTTGTCTAAGAACAACGACAGATGTAGGACGTGTTGCCATCTATTTTCGACTCAGACGTGATGCGAGTCTTGCTTGTAATTTTCTCTGGGATGAGATGATGATGATTCATTTCAGAATATAATATTCGAGTATGATGGCATCCGACTGCATGAACATTAATATATTTTGTTATCAAGACATGTTGTCACCAATTAATGAAATGTGTCAACCCACAACATATTAGTCGTGGAGATTAGTGTAATCATGTTACAAGAATATTCCACTACCATTTATCATCTAAACAAAACTACTGCCAGCATTATTAATTTGCACTATGAACAAATTATGATTGTTGTTGGGTTTCACAGCTTGAGCAACTCTGCAATGGGTTAATTCATTCTTGCGAATATGGAGGAATAAGGGCTCATGCATGGTGGTACGAAATATCTCTGACACACGTGATAGGTCGTTCATGCCTGATCGCGGTAATCGTTGATAATCCAGCCTTTATGTTGTGGTGTGTTCATCTCTAATGTTTATTACATGTGACGTGGTCTCAGCCTGGTGCGTTCACCTTCAACCTCTGTCCAGCTGTCGGTGTCTAGGGATCAAGATTGCCCCGACTCTATGTATAGAATCGTTGGCCAGTAGAGGTGTCCATGTTCTGTAATTTGATTCATCCTATTTTTTCATACCAATCTTATTCTATCAAACTATTTTAGACCTATCCGTATTTTGTGAGCTGGGCCGTATGGTCTGACCTGACACTGGGAATGACCTCCCTTACAATGATGTTACATTGTACACTGAAAGTACTCTCATATAAACGTACACAATACAATTAGAAGCCCCAAGAACAACTACTTAATCAAAAGGAAAACGATGTTGAATCAATTATTAACCATGTTGACATTATTTGGCCCCATCTAACCTCTAATAATTGAATCTACATATTTGAGCAACTTCTTAATCAAGATGGGAATAGATTACGTCACTACAACAACATCAACTTATTGTGTCTAGAAAATTTGCTACAAAAAATCATCATCATCTCGCTAATACTATTTAGCGTCCCAACTCGATCGACGCTAGGTAGTCATTATTAACGACTCTCAAAAAGTTTATTGAATCGAAATAGGTTAATGTCACTAAAGCAGCACTCTTACGTCTAAATATATTTGACGCTAATATCAATTTATCGTGTCGGAAAAGAGCTGGCCATTGGTAAGAAAATTACATTCGCATAAAAAATTATTTGTTGCAAAATATATACATGTAGTCGGGAAAATGATTAATTCCGTACATAAAGCTTGATTGTGGTGTTGCTAAATGTATACATATAGTCGCTAAATGGTGTCGCTAAATTTGCTTTTGGTCCTGTGAAGCTTTATTGTAGTAAAGATTAATTATATTTGCAACGGAAAACTACTTTTGGTCCTACTTTATTGTGGCAAAGCTTTTGGTCATACCTTTGGTCATGGCTGGTCGTATCTCATAGAACCGAGAACTAGAAGTCAAAGAATGCTCTATTTTCGAAAGTTAGAAACAGGGGACCAAACTTGGTTGAGGTGGAGCAACCGTTGGGGTAGAAATCGGGCTGGGTTGGGATGGAGTAAGAGAATAAAAACTGGAAGTTGGAATCAGAAGGAGAAAAGATAGAATGGACATAAGGTGATGAAAAAGGAGATGGAGAATATTGGATTGCAGAGGAAAAGCTGTGATTGTTGATTAAGAAGCACTTTTTATAAAAGGTTCGAGTGCTTCCATAATTAGCTCTTTTCCATACGAGGCTGACTAAAGATGTCTACTACTGTAGAAATTTGTTGTAGCTGCTATACCTTCAACACTAAACATAAATTCAAGCCTTGAGTAATAGTTATCAAATCTTAAATTAATATAAAGAAGAAAATCTAAGAAAAATAACCGTTTCTTACCAAAACTAAAAAATAGGTTTGATTACAAAGAAGAATAGAAAAACTAATATCTGCTATTTCTCAGCTGGTTTCGTTTCTCACAGAGGCAATATATGGCGTTGGTTAATGCCTGTCGTTTCTCACCCAGCTGGTTTCTTTATGTAGAGGGTTACAGCTTGGGGCTTCAAAATAAGCAGGAGTATTTTTGTGTTGGAGGGTGTGTGGAGGAAGAGGGAAGATATAGACGTCGAAGAGATGGAAATTCAAAATTTCCTCAAAATTTGGGTATACGTAGAAGCGTTAAAATCAATACTGAAATGATGTGAAATTAAAAGACAAATATACATAATATTTTGCGTAAATTATATCTGCCACAAAAAATTTGTATTACATCGCAATAATAAGTCATTGTATTTGCGACCATGCAACATTGATGCAAAAATGCATGGTAAATATAGAAATTTATTTGTGTCAACTATATCGGCTACAAAAGAAAGAGCATTTGTTACAATAAAAATGCATGGTAATTGCAATCATTCTAAATTGATGCATGGTGATTCTCTTATTGTGTATTTTTTTGTGGCACCCAAATATTGATACAAATCTCTAAAAAGAGACCGGATAAAAAATAGGCACTATTCATTTAATTAATTTCATCAAAAAATGAGATCAATTGTGGTATAATTTTTAAAGATGTAATAAGTTAATATTAATGACATATTATCGATGGACGCAAAATTTTTGAACACAAAAGAGCCTCCTTGTTGCAGTGCGTATACCCACAATCTCTTGTGCTGGTAAACCAATCATGAATGGTCATGATGATCACCAAAACAATAATTCATTTCCCAAGATGACAGATTACTGTAAAACCAAAGAAAAAATAGGATTATATTATATGATCTAACGTTATAAATAAGAGGAAGAAATCAAATATTTGCAATTTACTTTTTTATTTTTATTTAAAATTATCTCATATTATTTTATTATTAAAATAAATATTTATTGCCAAGTGAATTATATCATAACTGATCTTGAATTAGTTAAATTAAAGTCTTTTTCTTTCATATGATTTGGTCATGAGCTCGGATAAGTTACATTTGGGCCTTATTTGAATTAAAAGATGAGATGAATTAAGATAAAATTAGTTTATTTTTTAATATTTTTATTATTTTAAAATTTAAAAAAATTGAATTGAAATTTGAAAAATGTATATTAAAATTTAAAAAAGTTATAATAATTCTTCTAACCTACAAATCAAATGAGGCGAAATCTCAAGAAAAAGCTTAGGCTCCGTTTGGATTTGGAAATGAGATGAGTTGAGATAAGTTTAGTTTATTTTTTAATATTATTATTATTTTAGAATCTAAAAAAAATGTATTGAAATTTGAAAAAGTATATTGAGATTTGAAAAATTTGTATAAAAATTTATGTTTTGTATAAAAAAATTATAAAAATATAATAATAAGATAAAAATAAATTAAAATAAATTGAGATAAATTTTGAATATAAAGCTAGCTTAATTTAGGCTAGAGTACTGTTGTCGCACGGCTTGTATTGGAGTCTCTTGGACTGAACTAGTGGTGGATCGTCACTCGACAGGCAGTTTTGGTAAAACACGTGTCCAGAAAAACAGCAGGAGCCAAACGTGATGCAATAGCTGCAGATATGCAAAGTCACAGCCAGCGACCGACGCATGGTCCAGGAACTGACCTTTGAAAACTATCAGGGGAAACGAAACCCGCATTTTACTCGTTCATGAATCATGCATTTTTAAGAAGATGGACGGTGGACTCATTCATATAACCTCACCACGTGTATGGACATGGTTGCGCCAACTCGGATAACTTTAATATGAAAGCTTGAACAAAAATGTTTTATATAATTATTTTGTATATATTTTGTACACTTTATTAATATTATTGATTACGTTATTTTTTTGATATAAAATAATTATGTTAATGAATTAAAATAATTAAATACATAAATAATAAATAAAACTGATTATATATAGCATCTTTCAAGAAAATAATTGGTCGGCCACGAGAGACTTAAAATCTCTTTTTTAAATAATAAAAATGTTTTATTTTAAATTTTATTTAATTATTATAATTTTTTCAGATTGACACACAAAATATATTAAATAATTAATAATATTATTATTATTAAAAAAATCATAGACTATTATTCAGCATTTACCTTCCATATAAAACTATTTTAACTTTTAGCCTCAATATCTTAAGCGCACCTAGCTAGTAATTAAGAAAAATAAATACAATTGAAAACACCTCTAGGTCCCGCATGCAGTACCTCGGTCTCGTTGTATTGTCACATGGGTCATGATGCTTTATATAATCCTACCACACCCACTCAGTGCACTCACTAGACTCATCTAGACAGATCAAAGCCATTGCGAAATCAATCAGAGGTTAATCTGTAGTCGGAGCTGAAATGGAAGGTAAGGAAGAGGATGTTAGATTGGGAGCCAACAAGTTTCCGGAGAGGCAGCCGATCGGCACAGCAGCTCAGAGCCAAGACGATACCAAGGACTACACTGAGCCACCGCCGGCGCCGCTGTTCGAGCCTGGGGAGCTGTGCTCTTGGTCCTTTTACAGGGCTGGGATCGCGGAGTTCATTGCGACTTTTCTGTTTCTGTACATCACAATTTTAACGGTGATGGGAGTTGTCAAAGCCCCCACTAAGTGCACAACAGTAGGCATTCAAGGGATCGCTTGGGCATTTGGCGGAATGATCTTCGCCCTCGTCTACTGCACCGCCGGCATCTCAGGTTTATGCGCTATTCTACTTTCATTTTCTTTATTATTGTAGCAAGACGCCGGAAAAAAATAAAAAGGGAGAGATCGCCCACCGTGGGGCTCGAACCCACGACCACAAGGTTAAGAGCCTTGCGCTCTACCGGCTGAGCTAGACGGGCTGATATGAGGCCATCGATTGACTAACGTTAATGAGATGTTTTGACGGCAGGGGGTCACATAAACCCGGCGGTGACGTTTGGGCTGCTTCTGGCGAGGAAGCTGTCGCTGACGAGGGCAGTGTTCTACATGTTGATGCAGTGCTTGGGAGCAATCTGTGGTGCAGGTGTTGTGAAGGGATTCGAGGGGAAGAGCACGTACACAAGGTTGAAAGGTGGGGCCAACTTTGTTGCCCCTGGTTACACCAAGGGTGATGGCCTTGGCGCTGAAATTGTTGGCACCTTCGTTCTTGTTTACACTGTTTTCTCTGCCACTGATGCCAAGCGCAGCGCCAGAGACTCACACGTTCCCGTAAGCAATAATATGATCTCTTAGCTCCCTGATCTCTCTCTCTCTCTCTCTCTCTCTCTCTCTCACACACACAGTATGTAAGATTGTTCATGTTTAGTGATTCTTGTTTTTCTCTTTAATTCGTGTTGGTGATGGTGTATAATATTTGGTCAGATTTTGGCACCTCTACCAATTGGGTTCGCGGTGTTCTTGGTTCACTTGGCTACCATCCCCATAACTGGAACCGGTATTAACCCAGCTCGGAGTCTTGGTGCCGCAATCATCTTCGACAAGGATCTCGGTTGGGATGACCATGTAAACAACCCGGATTATATAATTTCTTCACTCACTTTTATTTCATTTTTAAGATCCATGTTCTGAAGTTTCTCCTTTTTTTTCTTATTTATTTATATATTATGCGCAGTGGATATTCTGGGTAGGACCCTTCATTGGTGCAGCACTTGCAGCTCTATACCACCAGGTTGTGATTAGAGCCATTCCTTTCAAATCGAAGTGAAGTGTTACGCTCGATCACGCAACTCGTGATCTGCATTTATTTGCGGCCACTTGACGTTAAACCATGCCGAAGTCTGTCCAGTACTTTCCCAGTTCCCTGTTTTCTCCGTGTATGTGTACGTAGTTAAGATATGTACTACTAGTATGGTTCTCTTGGGATCCCTTTCTTTTTGTCGTTTTTTCTTCCAAGGGGGGGTTATTATTGATGGCCCCCCATTCATAGTGGGGTGGGCTTTGTATTTCTAGCTGTGAATTTGTGTATCGGGTAAGTGCGTACTGTTCTTTTTACCTTGAGAAAAAAAGAGAAACTGCGTACTGTTTGCTTTTATCTATCTCTTGATTTTGGTACAACTCGTCGTCAGGCAAGTTTCAAATTCCAAATCAGTACATTTTAGCTTACGTATACATGTGAATGAGTTAAAGCTCAATTATATGTGAGAGTTGGAAAGGAAAGGACATCGGTTTCTACCTGCTACCACGTCATGGATTGGACCTTCTTTTAATCTGATCTAGATCGAGTGTCATGAGTATTAGTTGACAAACAAATAAACGAAATTTCAATAGCAATAATTTAATGAAAAGTCTTAGTGAAATACGCAATCATCTTAAGGCAAGGCAACCTTAAACTTGAAACTTTTTTTTTTTTTAAATCCTTTTTCGGTTACCCACTTAAATGCCAAGTAAATGATCATCTTTAAAAAAAATATATTACAAAAAAGTATTTATTAAAAAATACCAACAAAAAGTAGTCAAAAACATAACACAGCTTGATCCTCTGTCCCTACGTACATTTTAGCAATGAGCTTTGGGACATTAAATGCACAAACGAATAAAAAAAAATGCTATAGGTACACGGTGTTGCATGAATTTTTTGAAAATTTGATAATGTCACACCAATTAAAATATTAATATTTATAATAAAAAGAAAAGAAAATTAAAAATTAAAAATTAAAAATTAAAAATAATTAAATTAAAAAATATGTAAAAATATTATTTTTATATAATATATAAGAAAAAAGTACAGCCGTGTATAAATAATATTTTTAATGTTACATGTGGGTCGCTAATGCACATGCAATATGTGTACGTACTGTCACGACTCACGACAGAAACCATTTTCGTACATATGCAATTAATGAGTCAGGTTATGCGCCCATAGCCCATAAACTTTTCCAATGACAGGAAAGCGAAATTAAAAGCGATGTATAATAATCAAGAATATGCTGTATATACTTGTTTGCAGAAACAAATATGGAGAGGTAATTTTTATCAACGACAGATATGATAGGCAGTATTGGAGCTGTGAATAAATAATACTGCTTACGAATAATTTGAGTTTAACTCATATAAATTTGATTTGAATTTAATTCGTTTAATAAATAAGTTGTTCGTGAGCACTAATATTAGTTCGAATATTAAACAAGTTAAACTCGTATAATCTCGACTCGACTCGATTTGTGTTCGTGAATAAGATTCGTATAAACTCGATTCGACTCGTTTTGGACACGTAACAATACTCGTAATATTTCTATATACATATATATAATCTTTGCATATATTCTTAAATATATTCTTTTATTATATATATTTTCTGTGTTATATCTATTATTTTTAAATTTTGTATAAGTAATATATTTTGTTACTTTATGTAAAAGTAACATTTTGTTTCTTTACAATAATAATGCATTAAGTTCACAAAAAAATTATTGAGTCAAATATTTATAAAGAGTAAGAAACTCGAGTAATTACTTGACTAAGTTCGGCTCGGTTCGTTAGAGAGTAAAAACAAAGATTGATAAATAACTCGATTCGACTCGAGCTCGTCTTTGATCGGCTCGAATTCGACTCGACTCGACTCGGCAAAATCTTAGCTCAACTCGAACACAAACTCGAGTTATTTGAGTCAGCTCGACTCGATTCAACTCGAACTCGTCTTTGATCGGATTGTTTGCAGCCCTAGGCAATATCAATCTTTCTGTAGCAGAAGCTCACGCAGCATTAATGACAATTAAAGAAGCTGAAGTAAAGGGAATGGCCAATATCATTTTCGAAGGAGATTAGTGATTAACGGAATTAATGATCCTTCTAATATCCAAGATTGGCTCCTAGATCTGATATGATATAACCCATCATTTGTAGTTATTTTTTAAATGGACAATCAAAAAAATTTGTCGATTATAGAATTGATGTGTGCATGATTTGGTACAGTGGATAGCGACAATATAAGCTTTCGAAAATATCTCTATAATCCAAATCCCTCCTAACTTATTACTTTTTCATAGTGGAAATGACTCATCTTTTGTATAATTGTAACTACTAAACTCATGTTTAGTTTAATAATATTATTATTTTGCCAAAAAAAATATGATGTATATGTTCCCATGGATTGTCTGCTGATAATGTGAATGAGATTCTCGGTGGGCTAAGCTTAAAAAGGATATGAAACCCAGAGTTTGTAGGATCAAGCTACACTCAGGCCCGGTCAAAGGCCCAAAAAAATAGGGATACACAAATCTCGATCGTCCATATTGTTGAGAATATGAGTCTGGATAATCTCGAACGTCTGTTGAGCCCGAGGTAGTATTAGATTGAAAAGATAGTATATCCTTCCCACGTTACTACCGACTTTACATTAATGACAACATGACATCTTTCGATCTATTAGAGCACTTCATTGAATATAAGACTTGTTCAAGTGTGCTACATTAACTGTAAGATTGGACAAGGAGGGTGCCGCAAGATGGATTAAACCGGCATAAATGAGATGGAAAAAACCAGACCATTATTTGACGAGTGACGATCAGATGATGTCATTGAGTGTCACCAGCTTCCTCATCCTCATCTTCAAAAGGAACGTACAAACACCTATAAATAAGACTCAATCCATCTAGAATCAATTAGAAGATATATTATCTCATTTTTCACAAATCATCTTAGAGTAATTTATCTGAAACTAACTTTGTCATTGGAGAGGTTTCGGACTCCAACCCTACTCTTATCTTCATTTTTCAGGTAAAATAAGTTAACTGGGGATCATCCCGAAAGGCTGAGTTGCGAAATACATCTCGAACAGATAGTAATTGCCTCTTTCTAATTAGCAATGTCTAAAGATCAGAGTATCTACTATCTCTGTTCCAAACTTTTATATATACTTAAGAATAGTTAAATAGAAAGAAAAAATCTATATATAAGTCTACACACTACATATTATATATTTTTTTGATTTTTTTCTTTTATAAAATATCTAGTATATAAATAATGAATAGAGAATTCAATTAGTTTAAAAAAAAATTACAAATAAAAAAAAAATTGTTTGGTGTGTGATGTGTGAACTTATGTATAGCAAAACTCTACTCAATAAAACAAGTTAATGCATATAATATCGAATTTAAACATGTTTAAAAGATGAATGATATTGCAAAATGCTAATTACTTGCCCCATGCTAGCTATGTTTGCTCCTCCATTTTAATCGCTCATATAACTTGTTTATTTTCATCTAAGGATTAATAAAAATAACTACTATTGAATTTGTATTGTTTTTAAATGTTGAAAGATACCTAAAAAACAATTTGAAAGAAAAAATAAATAAATTAAACTTTGCATTAGCAATGCACCCAATGGTAAACACTAGGCGGCCAAGTAGTACTATCCAATGATATTTCCATGGGAATATATACAGCATATACTTGATTATTATATAAATAATGAATAGAGAATTTAATTAGTTTAAAAAGAAAAAAATTCAAAAATATTTACAAAAAAAAAAAAACTGGTTGGTGTTTAATGTGTGAACTTTTGTATAGTAAAACTATGCTTAATAAAACAAGTTAATGCATATAATATTGAATTTAAACATGTTTAAAAGATAAATGATTTTGCAAAATGCTAATTACTTGCCCCATGCTAGCTACGTTTGCTCCTCCATTTTGATCGCTTATATAACTTATTTATTTTCATCTAAGGATTAAGAAAATAACTAAATTGAATTTATATTTTTTTTAAAATGTTGAAAGATACTTAAAAAATAATTTGAATGAATTTTTTTTTTTTGCATTAGCAATACACCCAATGGTAAACACTAGGCGGCCAGGTAGTACTATCCAATGATATTTCATTAATATCATTGAGAAATATTATAGACATAAATGAATCACATAAAATTAAACGTACAAGCATATACGATTTTATATAATTCGTTCGATCTATTTTAGACATGATATCATATCAAACTACGTTATTTTATAAGTCTATTTTTATGTAATTATTTTATGATTAAAATATTTATATTTTCCACATCACACATATTAATTCAACATCTTTTTAATTGTTATTATTCAAGAGTTAAATGTATATAACTGTTTAACATAATTTGAATCCATAAATGCATCTACGTGAATTTTTTTATTATTTATTATTTATTATTTCTCAACATACGTGTGATGTAAAACTGTTGTGTTGAGTTATAAGTTGTCGATGAATATTTACCTCTTTGGGTTCTGACTTGAATGTAAATTGTGGGCCTCTTTTAAAGAGGCCTAGTTGCTTCGGCCCAACATCGTAACATAAAAATGTCTCAAGGCCCGTTATAGCAGGGCTCTTGTCAATCAATTATAATCGAACAAAAAGTCCATACATCTTCCCCTCCGCGGAAACCCTAGCTCTAGCCGTGCGCCACTTCACACGCTGTCTCTGTGCCCAACCGAGCCAGTACAATTCCGAGCAGATCATGGCGACGAACGAACACACTGTGTTGCAATTTACATCGTCTTCTGCGAGCTTGTCGGCGAGGATTCACCCTCTGGTCATCTTCAACATCTGCGATTGCTACGTAAGACGCCCTGACCAAGCCGAGCGCGTCATTGGCACTCTCCTTGGCTCCATCTCGCCCGAAGGCACCGTTGAGATCCGTAACTCGTATGCTGTCCCTCACAGCGAGTCCTCGGGCCAGGTCCTCCCCGCTCCCTTCCCAATTCTCATCAATCCTCGCATCATTATAACTTTTCTTTTGGATAGTAAAATTTTTTTTAATGCTAATTGTTGGCGTTGCCCTTTGATATTTTGGTTTGCCATGAAAAAAATGCCGAAAGTTAAAAAATGCCGAAAACTTTGGGATGTTAGTGTTTTATTATTTGGTTCTTAGTTTGGCTAATGATATGAGATTTTTCGTGTTATAGGAATTGAAATATTGTTAGATATTGGTAGTGCTCTTTCATTCGGTTTATAGATTTTATTATCAAGATAAATATGCAAACTCAGTGTCTCAATGTCTCGCACACTTTTATCATGTGCTTGTGAGTCGTGAAAGCTGCCGTCAATGGCACTATTCGTCAATAAAATTCATATTTACTGATATCTCGCTAGCTTTTCCTTTATTTTTATTGCAGGTTGCTTTGGATATCGAGTATCATCACAATATGTTAGTATCCCACCAAAAAGTGAATCCGAAAGAAGTCATAGTTGGATGGTATATCTCATGTCACTTCAACCTTTTTTTCATTTAAGTTAGTTATCGCTATTTCTCTAAACAGAGCATTTGATAGCGCTGATTGTATTGATAGTCATATAGTTGGTGTTTTCGAATTGTTATGCTGCACAATGAAACATGCACGCTGGAATATGCTTGGTGTAATTTTAACCTTTTCAATAGACCAGAGTTGCACATAATTGAACATGGTACCTGTTACTCATGCAACTTTAGAAGATGGGGAAATGTTTTTTTGAACTCTTATGATGTTTCTGGCTCCTAACTTCTATAGTAATTGAGTTTAGATAAAACAAAAATTGAGGGGTTGTCCATGCAAAGATTTATATTGGGAACTTTTTTTGCAATGAATGTGAACAATTAATCAAAAAGGAAAATGAAGTCTATGTTTGAACTATTTGTTAGAAAGAAAACAAAGAATAAATATAAGCTAGACTTGCTTGGCCACTCATTGGTTTATGTTGGGGTTAATTTGTTAGGTGTTTCGGATTTTTATGAGATGGTTTTAATGTTTGTTTGTTTGTTTGTTTGTTTTTTTTTTTGTACATCTGTGAATATATGCAGGTATTCAACTGGTCTTGGAGTTACTGGCGGTAGTGCACTGATTCATGAATTTTATTCTAGCGAAGTTCCCAACCCTGTTCATTTGACTGTGGATACAGGATTCAGAAATGGACAGGGCACAATAAAAGCTTATGTTTCTTTCAATCTGTCACTTGGAGACCGACAGCTTGCAGCACAATTTCAGGAAATTCCTCTGGATCTTCGTATGGTTGAAGCTGAACGAGTTGGATGTAAGAAAACCTAGAGTTCCTCATTTCTTGTAAAATTGTTGATGACGCAGACTTATATCTGCAGCAAAAACCTTCTGGTGATATGAATGCCCCTTCTTTTTTTTTTTCCTGTTAAATGTCTTACCTCTAACAGAATGGAATTGTAGAATCCATGCTTGTCCCTTTTTTAGTCTTTTAACAGATTAACAATTGATTTTTTATCCTCGACATATTCTCTAAAGCTTCTCTGATGCAAGCAACGTTCTGAAGTCCTTGGCTTATAGATTTCAAAAATGTCTCAAATTCAGAAGGATTTCATGCTTTCCAGCTTTACTAAAAAATTAATTTTCACCACTTAATTACATTCTACAATATGTTTAACCATTGGTAAGGATTAGTTTATCTTTGATCTTGATCTGAATTAAAGTGCTTTGCATGAACAATGCACTGTGTCTTTGTTAATGTACAATTCAATGCACATGAAATTCGTTAAGGGTTTTAGGCTGTCCTTGAGCCTCAAAAATGTCAATATAAGAACTATCAAATAGGAAAAAAAAGGTCTAGTTAATTCTTTTAAAACTACTTAAATTGGTGTGGCACAAAATATGGAATTTACATAAAAATCCTTGTCTATTACCTTCACCGTGTGGTTTTGCACATTTTGTCATCTAAATAGTTCTGCTTTTATCCGTTACAAGTCTTAAGCTTTTTTTTTTCCCCTCACAATGTGTTGGTTAAATCCAGTGTTTTCTAGTGACTTATATGTGTGATTGATTATAGTTGTATCGATCAAGTCTGACGGAGAATAAATTTCCTGACAACAGTTGATATTCTAAAGACGACTGCGGTTGACAAACTCCCAAATGATTTAGAAGGGATGGAAGCTTCAATGGAAAGGCTATTAGCTCTTCTTGATGATGTCTACAAATATGTTGACAGTGTTGTGGTAATGTAGCAATATCTTCTCAATTAATGCTCACATGCATTTTGTTTGATATTAGAGATGTATTTGTCTTTCAGGAAGGGCGTATTCCTCCAGATAACAACATAGGGAGATTTATTTCAGAGACTGTTTCATCCCTTCCCAAGTTGTCACCATCAGCTCTTGATAAACTTGTAAATAACAGCGTACAGGTAACTCAAAGTTTTGGGTTATTTAGTTGGTAGAAGTCTATGAACGAACCGACATCCAAGTGTGGCTCATTCCCTTGAGTTCTATGTCCACTCCTTACCTTACCAAATAACATGTTTTGATATATTTGAGATGGTTGTTCCCATTGTTAGGTGTTTGTTTCCGATGATTACCTTTAATAACCAATTGCCAAAAGTGGATGTTATTTTGAAGGTAAATTTGTACATTTTCTTTTGCCTTGCAGGACAATTTGCTTTTGCTGTATTTGTCAAGCATCATCAGGACGCAGCTCAGCTTAGCCGAAAAGTTGAACACGGCTGCTCAGATTCTGTAATGCCGATTCAATGGAAGGGGAATCCACTCACCAAGACAATTTAATTTACCGAAGTGATCTATCTCCAAGTTTGAGGAATGCTAACATTTTATTTAGAGGCAGTTGTAATATTTTTGCATGATTTTAAGTATGGTTGGGTGTTATCAATTTGACAGAAGAAGAGTGCTTTATAGCTGTTCAATTGTTTCCTATAAGCCAATTATTTAGAGGGCATGAAGAGTGCTTTAAATTTTTGTGGTCGGTGGGAGATACCATGTCTCTAATGGTCCCCAAAATTATGAGAAAAGCTGCCTTAGATTATCTTCCATATTTCTTAACCTGAATTTTTGCATGGTAGGAAGTATCTTTACTTTTAGTAAAGAGAAATAATAGATGTAAATATAGATTTGCAAGTGGTATATAGACGTTTTGAAAAAAAAAAAAAGTAAATATATATGGGATTTATATGAAAAAAGTTAACTTTTTTAACAGTGAATTTCACTTTTTGTCAAAGTGATTGTATGTCATTTATAACTTTATGACTGTATGTAATATTATTTTTTAATAAATGGAAATGGAAATGGAAATGAGGAAGATTTTGAGACCAAGAACATCTTGTTGTGGTTCCACAACCATAAAGGCTATTGAAAGGCAGAAGCGCCACATGGTATCCCTGTCCGGTGATAAAAAGGATTTGATCCATCGTGACAAAAAGATCTCTGCTGCAAAACGTGCGTTTTGGGATCTAAGAAGACACAGATTCACTCTTTTCAAAATAAGTTCCGTTTCATTGATCTTTTAAAGGGCGAGGACATTCTTAACTTGTGCTTGGGTAGCTCGAGAGAGACCGATTGTGACTCTGAACTTGTCCGGCCCTCTAATTTCCTATGAGGTCATTAGTCTGATAGAAACCAACACTGCATTATAGCCATCTAATGAGAAATCATATATATATATATATATGTAAGTTTAAATGTATAAATCTTGCATAATTTTTTTTTTATAAAAAAAAAAAAATTAGTTCTATTATTTTTTTTTTGTTGCTGGGAGCCTGGGGCAGCTGGGGTTCATATTCTTATATAAAATTGTATATTATGATCTGTACTTAACATTATTCTCTTTTAATACAAAATGGTGAATGAAATGGCGCGGCCAAGGCCGTTTTTATTTTTGTTTTTTTCATTATCATAGGCAAAGACTGACGTTTGAATGCGTTAAGACTTCTCGATTTGAATGCGTTAACACTCTTCTCAACTATCTCTATTTTATTATTATATTTTTTTAAATTTTCATATAAAACACAAATCTCTATATATATATATTTTAAATTTCAATATATATATTTTAAATTTTAATTTAATTTTTTTAAATTATAAAATAATAATAATATTAAAAAATAAAATAAATTTATCTCATTTTCAAATCCTAACGTGACCGGAGCGCCTCGCATTGGGCTCTCATCCGTGCTCCTTGCCTAAATATTGAAAGCGATTTTAATGGAAATCACCCCACAGCCCAGGCACAACGACTGAGCTAATAGACAGCCATTTTTTTTTTCTTAAAAATATTGAGCCACGGAAAGGAGCATTGGGGCAAAGTCTTTACACTATTCATGTATTGTATGTTTATGTGCAAGTAACAAGGTTTGCTTTGGTGAAATGAAATCTCACTCAATCCTACAAAAAGTGAAATGATTAGTATATTCTACCAAAAAAATAAATTTTTTTTTATAAATAATATGTAAGAGTTATCTTATAATAAAAATAATTTTATAATATAACATATTATATCAATTCAAGTCATTTTTTATGTTTATTTTTATATATAGAATTTCTTAGTGTCTACCATTATTTATCGAAAAATTATAGACTTTTATTGATTTGATTTTGAGTAATTAATCTACATAATTATCTAGAATTGTGATGTATTAATCGGTTTAGTTGAAGATAATAAAAACATGTAGACCTTTTTTTTTTCTTTTCTTTTTTTGTTAAAGTAATTATGACTTTTGAGTATAGACTAAGAAATTCATATATGAAAAAATAACAAACTAACAAATTAAATGGCATATGAGAGAAGAATAAGTAGGCGAGAAATTAAGAAACATTAATTAGAAATTAAAATATATGTCACAAATAAACAAAGTCGTCTCTCGATCCCTTGCTATTATATATACGATCACCTGAGAATCCCCACAGTGCTTTTGACGCCGACGTTGGTCGTAACCACATGATCAATACCATCACTAATTTTTCCCTTACAATCAAAGACATTATTTATTTTCAGAGTTGACGTAATTGTCTTTAGGAAATTAACAATATTTCAAAGTACATGATGTCCATGCATGTTGTTTATTCCGTTCTTGTATTTAATTCAACACATATTGCATGAACTCCGAATCCGACTCGAGCCCCGCCATCGTCTCGGCCGCCAAAACCACCTCTAGATCAACGCTTCCAACCCCTGCTCTACCCGGAAACGCCGATATCTTACCGTCGAACTTGTTGGCCCCACCGCTCCGAATCGCCAAAGGTCGGCCCCAACCAAAATCATTGTCGTGCATCGGAAATCTCGGTGAGCTACCCATGGTGACCGATGCACCATCAAAGTTCCCTAACGGGAAACACTTGGGATCCCTCTCCCAGTCCTCTACGAAGCGGCGCACCATAGAATCGTCGTGAGCCATGACATTCTTGTTGAGCTGCCCTGCGCACCAGCGCAGATCCCGACACAAGACGTCGTCGACTGACGCAAGAGTCGGAATGCTTTGAATTGCGTTCCCGAAGTAGTACGCATCCATCTTCGGTTGGAGCCTGTGACGGCAATTCACTGCCATTCTGAAAATGGTCGTTTTGTTTGAGGGCAGTTTCCTGGCGCGAGTCACCGCTCGCCAGAGAAGCGCAGAGAGCGACTGAAACGATGAAATTTCCAAGGTTTTGTTTTTGTTTGACTCCTTGTCCTTTATTGGTTTCGAAACGGTGTTCATGAATAGGCTCTCCAGAATAGTCGTCACCTTACCTTTGTTGTTATTTAGATAGGGGTCGTTACTTTGCTTTCCCAATAACTCAACAGCGTCGATGCCATCGTTATCGACCTGTTTCCAATTGTTGGTCATTGCTTTAAGCTTCAGAATTGCTTCTCTGCTAAAGCTGAAAATTCTTTCACGTAACGGCTCGTTGATAGAGAAGGTGACCTTCGGACCACCCTCCGGTAATCTCAGCACAGCCGGAGAAATTAGCGGCGAGTTGCGGCTAAAATCCGGTTGCTTCGAGACCCTCTTCACTCCACGAGACACCTCGGCGAAAGCGTTGAAGAAATTCCAAAACGACGTGCCGTCTGTGACCGCGTGGTTCATAGCACAACCGATGAAAATACCGTCAGCGAGCTCCGTGACCTGGATGGCCAGGAGTGGCTTGAAATGGCCGTCGAAGCTGACGGTCCGGTCAAACGGGAAGAACTCGTTGAAACTATCAGGCAAACGGGTCGGAACCAAGGCATCGCGAACGAACAAATTGGGAGCGGAGGCATGAAGAAAGTAGGCCCCGGCGTCGTTGCACTCAATGTAGACGTTGCCATGGGAGTCGGTCTTCAATCGGCCGGCGAGAGGCGGGAAGTGGGAGAGCGTTTGAGAGAGACCCCGCTTGAGCAGAGAGATTAGGGAATCAATGGGGATGGAATTAGAGCGAGTGAAAAGGCAGCCCTTTTGGATGTAGTGGACGGAAAGCATGGGGAGGTCTGAGACGGAGAGCTTGAGGTCGGGAAGAGTGGAGATTTGATCCGGAGACACAGTCCATTCGGATATCAGAGATGGAGAAGAGGAAGCTTTTGAGCAATTCATTTGCATACTTCTTCTCTTTTTTTTTTTCCCTTTTCAGAATGGATATGTTTTTTGGACTGTGTGTTTGTAGTGAATGTGTAACTTATCACTGAGAGTGTGGGTATTTATTGGGGGAGTAGGGGGAGGTTTGGTTCATGCACTTGCTGAGGTTTTCATGTAAAAATTATTTCCCCTTTAATTTAATTGTCCGTTCTCTTTAATTTTTATTTATTTATTTATTTTTATTTTTTGGTGCTTTGATTTGATGTCGGGTTGTTATCCTCTGCTTTAATTGCCAATTTCTTCCCCATGGATCACACAGTACGTAGTCTCTGATGGTATCCTGATTAGGTACTTAATTGTATCGAAACTTTTCTTATTTAATGTCAACATATAACGTCCTTAATTAATAATAATGAATATAGAATATCATGATTTGAAATAGGTATATAAGCTGCTTGAATGAGATTGCAATAAAATTTAGAAAGAATAAAATTTGAAACACAAAGAACCTGATATTAATCTTGTTATTGTGATTAATATTGTTCGTAAATTACTCAAGTACTATAATATATCGCACCTAAATATAATGTAAATGTTGTACGTATTTATCTTTCTGCATTGAATTATATATTCAATTCAGTTTAGAGATTAAAGACGATTTTACTTTGCTAAATAGCATTGAAAGAAGTCGGTTTAAATTCGTAGACGAGACGAGCTCATCTCAACTCATATCAAATTTATCATTATATTTTTTTCAAATTCTCATATAAAATATAAATTCTAATACAACTTTTTTAAATTTTAAAATATCTCAAATCAACTTTTTTAAATCTCAAAATAATAATAATATTAAAAAATAAATTAAATTTATCTCATCTCTCGATCCAAACTAGATCTTGATTTTTATTCCGATCAGCAAGGCTTCCAATGTTAAGTTTGAGCTTTGAAGACCATTAACCTGGCCTACAAACCCAGCTAGCAAGGAGTATATAATATACCTGATCTAGAGGATCGCGCCCCCAGTCGAAGGTAAGTAAGGTAACAACTATATATATTATAAATAACAACAGATCATCATGATCTCAAATAAAAGTTTTCAAAATGATGATGAGATATCCGTTTAAGGATGGTAACCCTTTCCTTCTTATATAAATATGGATCATAGTCCTAATAATCAAAACCTCAATATTAAAGAGAGAGGATCATGCTACCTGTTATTTGATCATCATCTAATAAGATTCATTCTGATCAAAATAGACACAACTAATCCAGATAAATCTAGTCTTTACTATATGTTATTTATTATTGTCTTTTCTATTGGATTCTGATTAAGCATTATTGAAGGTGCATCGAGCACATCCAACTACTGCATCCAGGCCGTCTCAATTGGTCATTGGATTTAAGGTTAAAATTTTGATTGAGGTTTTTATTTTTAAGTAAAATTAAATATTTTTATTTTTATTTTTTTTTAAAATCCCTATCATTGGCCAAGTAAATTACTACTTAAGATTTTATACTATTTTTTTAACTAATATTTTTAATTAATAATGACATATAATATTTATTGATATTTTTGAAATTTTTTATTGAATTAATTAATTTAGACAATTTAGACAATTTGTCTAAATTGTCTGTAGAAGAGCCGGCACTGACTGCATCGCTTAGTGCAAGTAATTGATTGGTCGACCACCAGAGTGCAAAACACGTACACATCATCAGCATTAAGTGTCGACCAAGAGATCAATTGTTGCATGCGAAGGATTAGGACTTTGATTTTCACGTGTGCACACTTAACTTAGAGAGTGCCGACCAAGCCTCAAATGAATCCATCTAGATTTTTTCCTCGATCTTGTCTTAACACTAATATCACATGCAGCCATGCTAAAAGCCTGCATGGCTGCATGCCTTCGATCAGTACTTACACAATATCTATATACATTATCAGAAAATTGTTTATTTATAATATATTATTTTTAATAAAATAATAATTTTTAATTAAAATAAATCTATTTTCATTATAAATAATTATTTTATTATAAATAATTAATCACAAATATCTTTTTTTTTTTTATATAATGACATATATAACAGATAGGCATTCAATCAGTGTGATCTTAAACTTTTGCCTTAAAATTGATTTGTCCCGTTGTTCTACTCATAATTTATACATGTTTTTCCATCAACTACAGTAAAAGTTAAAGAAAAAAAAATGCAGTCCTAATCTATGGGACATGAGTATGTGGGAGTAAATTATTCTTGTGTCCCAATCCTACTTATTGGCTGCAATCGGTCTATGTAAAGTTTCCGTCCTAACAAGTAGAGTACTATAAATTACTGCATGCGATCGCATCTAAATGAAAAAAAGAACATCAATGTCTAGTCTTTCCCCACAAACCCCACAAAGCATGCATCAACTTAAGTCTAGTCGCTATCTCTAGTTATCTTTTTTACTTGGAATTTTTTGTTTTTTTGTTTTAAAAAAAAAGAGTTATCTCTGGATACGTAAAATCACACTAGTGGTTGCATATATAATTAATTAAGATGAATAAAAAAAATAGAAAGTAAATTAGTTATCAGTAGCTGATCATGTCCATATTAAGCAATCCTATACCGTACGTACTCATGTTTAAGATCAATATATCAGCAACCTCAGGACAAGTACAAACGTATTAAGTACATGCTTCCCACATGATCAGTTATTGAGCAGTGATTATAGCTAGGTTTAGGCACTAGATGATCTCAATGTATATTCCTTTGTTGTATAAAAGATGGAACTATTTCCACCAGTTCTATATATATATATATATATATAATCTTTTGCTTTTATTAATATAATCCTTTTCTGAGATGAAAAAAAGGACAAAAAAAAAAGAAGAATGCACCTTAGATACATTGAACTAGTGAGGAATGGATAATCACTTTACAAATAAAAAAGAGGGATACGGCCACCTATAATTCACTATCTTTCGAAACGTCGTAATATCATGACTCAATCGATAAGTACAAAGGAAGACAAAGATTAGGTTATTAACTACTAAAACTTAGCTCATGAACCATACATATAATACTTATCACCAGTTGAGAAAATTTGTAAATTAATTAAGCTTTTGATCAGAAGACTACTCCACGACAACCCAAATTCGATCAAGCTAGATTTAACAATTGGGAAACTTTGTAAAATAATTAAGCTTTTGAGAAGACTCCACGACAACCCAAATTCGATCATCAAGCTTGATTTAACAATTCATATAGCCATATAGGAAGGGACCTCTCTTGATCTTTAAATAATTAAATTCCCAGAATTCATGCATGGCCGGCCGGCCGGCCTTTAGATTCTATACATCTAGCCTTAACTGTTTACCTATATAGTGATGATCTTAGACTCTTAATTACGCCTACTACTTGGGATATTTTTTATAGCTTATGTGACATATTTAATGTTGATGCCTATATTGATATAGTTATACATTTTAATAATGCGCAATATTTAACGAGATTATTTAGCTTATACCTAGCTAGCTGATGATCATGATCATCATCAGAGAAAAAGTTCAGTTAACCAAGAGGATCGATTATAATGATCATATTACCCTTACGTACACTGTATTCAGCAATTTTTTTCTTTTGCGACTTTAAATTTGGATTAAAAATCCAGAATACATGACATTTTAGTATAATCTAGAAGAAAATAAATTTAATCAATCAACATAATCATGTAATTTAATTAAAAATAAGATAAATTTTATAAAAAAATATTACTATTTTTTTCTTTTTGCTCTTTGAATTTCAAAACATTATCAGAAAAAGGCCTCTTTCGTTGCACTTTATAAGTGTGATATATATATATATATATATTGTAAATTATAAGAAGAATATCAAACTTATAATAAGTTTGTATTAAAATAGAATATATATATTTTTTATTTTTATAAAATTGAATTTAGTTTTTATTAAATTACATGATTATGTTGATTTAATTTATTTTATAATTCTAGAATATATAAAAAGGTTATGATAATCTGAAATTCTTAATTCATGAATAAGTGGTTAGTAAAGAAATAATTAAAGAAGTGTAAGGATATTAATTATACTCTTAAAACGAATAATCTCCTATAACCGCCATTTCTTTTTTTTTTTTTTTTTTTTTTTTTAAATAGAAGAATAACCGCCATTTCTGATTTGTCGGCTTCTGACATGCAGTTGATCTATAATTATAAAATATATTTGTTTAGAAACTAAACTAAAAAATTAATATGCATGCATGCATAGTAGATTAGTATTTAATTGGGTATGCCATGTATGAACGTACATTAAACGTGGACTAATTAATTGTTGACTTTAGAAGGACAGTTAATGTAAGGTATACCAACAGCAGAAAAGAAAAATATATTGATAAGTTAGCCATGTTGTCTAAGTAGTAAGTACTAGGACCCAAGAAATTAATTTAATCTTAATTAGCCGTTGCATTGTACATTAGTTTTGTCCACGTGTACATGCTGTACTTGTGCCCGAGAAGATAGAAACATTGCTGGTACCCCCAAAAGTGCATGCATTATTACGGTCATTCGATCATTTTCTTGAGACTAAAGCTTGAGTAACTAATTAACGGCAATGTCCATTATTTTTAATTATTTGAAAAATAATAATATTTCCTGTCTTGAAGGGCACAAATACAACACAATTATTTTTAAAAAATTGAGTATATTACTTGATCACCTATATGTATATGAAAATTTTTATTTTTTTAATAATATTAGATCACAATCTTTTTTAGAAGGTGGATTGCATCGCACTTGGACATTTCCCAATTAATGGTATATTGGACATTTCACAATAATATAGTCGTGTTTCTTATGAAGCTAATACAATAATTTTTCTGAAATGCATATGTTCTCAAAACGTTTCATGACCTCTTATATGAAACAATAATAATTTGGATACTCTTATCTTTATTAATTTTGGTAGTGCCTCAAATGATCTTAATTAGGTCAATTCTAATTAAAACTAAACAAATTAAGATGGATAACTATATATAAGTTAAATCTATTAATTGATCTCTCTAACAAATATAATATCAATGTTTTTTTTTTTTTTTTTAAATAAGGAAAAAAGAAAGCAAATTAGTCCATTATAGTGACTACTACGTACTTATGAGACAGAACTGATCATGATCTGAGAGCAGAGGAATTTCAGAGTTTTGCCGCTTGATAGTGGACATGGAACAATGAACCTTCTATGAAAGTTAAACATGATATTTGCCCATACATGGTACCCCCCACCTTTGTGTCATTAATGGGCGCTTACTTTATCGCCAATAATCTCTCTGCATGACGGCACAAGTCCAAAGTTTGACACCGGCCTTATATTATATATAGCTACAGCTATATATATATATATATAATATATATAATATAATAGGCAGTTTAGATTTATAGGGGTAACTGTTCATGCATCAAAATATGGATTCTGCAGCATGGGTACTGTTCCCGTTGACGTACGTTCTTTGAATGATGTATTTAGCCATCCATCCATGCTTCCTAATTTGTGAAATGTTCAGATCACAACTGATCGAATTCATGATATTGGATTAATGAATCATAAAATATTATAATTGAATAATTTGATCATTGGCCGGCGGTTCATACAATTTATAACATTCACATGAACAGGTCCATCAAATGAAGAAGAAACAACGTACACATGCAATTAATAAAATTTACACGTACGTACGCTCTGTTTGGTTTGGTTTGTTGAAAGGGTAATATTATTAATGTATGCATGTTTGATTCTCATGATGTTCTGCTGTTTTCCATTTGCTAGCTACTCCTGATGATCTTTTGTCGATTCTGATATATATATATATATATATATATATATGATTGTGCGAGTAAAAACAGGGAAAACCTAATAACAGAGATTACAATAAGCAATATATATTCCCATGCGCGCCTCTATTATTATTTCATAGTCTAACTAACAATTATATTTTCTAACTGTTTGGAGAAGAAACTTTCTGCATACTAGGCAAGCTAGGCTAGCTAAAAGGGATCAATCAAAACCCTAATTACGTCGAGGGAGATGAAGAAGGAGCTTCAACTCGACAGGTTGTCCAACCAGCACAAGTAATATATATTTGAAATTGCAGGGATAAGATTCCCGATTTAATTTGTTGTGGGTCTTGGTCAGTTCTGGGCCCCTATATATATATATATAATATAAATAACTTGATGGCCTGAACGTGGTCGTTTCCCATCACCTCATCAAGCAAACATGCATCTACTATATATACCTCGGCAGCTAGTAATTAAGCTCTATTATGCCCCTATATAATAATAATAATAATAATAATAATAATAATAATGTTACATTGTCCACTAATTTCGATATCTCATTTTGATATCTTTTGTATTTTAATTTTTTTTATTTAATGATTAAAAAAATAATAATTAGTATATTGATATATTTTTATATTTATTAAAAATATTAAAAATATTAATAAAATTATTAAAATTATTTAGCATTAGGTATACAATAGAGCAGTGCTACTCAAATAATATAGTAGCATACCACGCGCCTATATATATACACACATATAATTGTTTAAGTTAGAAATAAAAATATTCGACAAAATACATCTAATAAAAATATATAAGAGGATAAAAATATATATGATGACTATATATATATATGTGTGTGTGTGTACCAGCCGATCAAATATGTATATATGTATAAATTAATATTTATTCATTTTTAATGAATATGGCTGTTTGAGTTTAATTAGATATGTACCTGAGTCCTGAAATGAGGTGACCTTTGCCAGTCAAGTTTTCTTTAATTTGTGACCTAAAGCTGCCTGCATGCAATGCCATTATTATTAGAGTAGAGCTGGGCAGCAATCGAACTGCTGCAACAGCACATAAATAATAAATTTTATATAAATAGTAATTTTACTGTTGATATAAGGAATTATTGCAGGCTGCTGTTTAGATTTTTTTTTTTTATTAATTATTATTTTCTTTTAAAAAGAGACGAGACCACATGTTAATAATTCCGATCCAATTTTATTTATTATCTTTAAAAAAAAAATTATGGTTACAATCAGATACCTAGAGTTACAAAATCTAAAACCAGACATAAAAATGGACCAGACTAACTTTTCTTATTTTATTTTATTTTACTTGTTGTTTCCTTCGGTTAACAAAATGTACAACACATTATGACAGCATGATTAATGCATGATGATTGTGGTTTATAAAATTGTTTTATATTATATCTGTTTGCAGCGCGCGCATGCAGGAGTGAGTGATGATAATGCAACGTCATGCATGATACTCTAACATCAACAATGACATATTCGATCATTCATTACGCGCGTACAATTGTGTTGTATAATACATGCATCTAGTACCATTGAAAATTGAAATACAACCAATTAAGGGAGTAATTTAGAATAGGAGAGCACGACCAAGTGAGTCAGAGTGTACTATAAATGTACGGTTTTATACATTTAAATGAGAAAGAAAAATCTATATATGAAATAATAATTTGATTTTGAGTACAAATTTCAGGTCATATATATACAATGTATTTGGCGGGGCCACAATCAAATATCAATTACTGGAAACCAAGCATTCCCACGCCCCTATGTTCTCATGTGTGAGTTGTGTCTCATCAAGTCGATGAACCTCTTTTCAACGCGAAATGTAATTCAAACCCAGCTAGTCGCCAGATCGAAACTTCGGCCACCAAGAAAGTGATAAACACGAGTATCATGTGAACGCCATGATCATTCGGTACTGCTAAATATGCATGTCTGGAATTATTGGCTTAAATAATAATTCACACAATATTTACTAATTACCACTCATATATATAATTGTATGCGCTAGCTAGCAGAGATAAGGAGTACTATTCATGCGCATTAATATAATTGGTTATTGAGAAATATGTAGCTAGTTGTCAGGTCTCTTCATTCAAATTTCAAATTCAGGAATTTAAATTTAAATAATGAGTAATTTTCTTGAATTTCTTAGATATAAATGTTAAAATTATTAAAAAATAAAAAAAAATTTCAGACGGGACGAATAGGCCTAGTCGTGCTGATCTAGCTGCTCTGCCATTGATTTTCAACTGCACCATTGTCATTCCATGGAAATTACTACCGTCTTGCCGTGTCGGGTTATATAAGTAAATATGTCTCGACTTCCATCGATTCTACGTACAGTTTGTGGTTCGGTATACTTTTAAAGGAATCATGCAATAAATGCGCTGATTTTCTTTGCCCGTTTGGCTCCGTCTTCACCTATTACTTGGAGGCTTTATGCGGATCTTGCTCATCGGCTAAAAGGTATTTTGAAATTGAATAAGTTAGGCCTTCCTCTCTTGAGATTCTATTAAGGAATTTGCTGATGGTGGTTTTTTTTTTTTTTTTAATTTTTATTTTTTTCCCGGTATTTAATTTGGTTTAGGTAGTTTTTATCTATATGGTTATGTTTGAGTATTGTTATGATTTTGATCCCTGGATTTGGATTTATTTTGCTTGTTTGTAACTCTCAAAAGTTGGTTTTGTAGTCATGATTTTCCTCCATTATAAATGAGGGTCAATTATCAATAAAATTAGAGTGAAATTACTCATAAACATATGGCCCGTCTCTTCTTTAGAAAAGAAAAAAAAAAAAAAACTGTGTATGCATGCATACCATGCATCATCCAGTCAGAAGGTCCAACAAAAGCAAAATGTATAATGACTTGGAATATGTAGCACGTGTAAGTTCATAGAAAATACTTGGGGTCCCGAGAGCGGATCCCGACAGGTTTTTATTTAGTGATTAGCTAAGTGCTTTTTTAATAATATTATAAGGTTTTTAAAAATATTGAGCATAGAGATTAAAAAAAAAAAAGACCAAATGGCTCTCGTGCTACACGATCCAAAGTACATACTCGAAAAGGCTGCCGATCCAATTCAAAACTCTAATACTAATACCAATCCAATGTCAAACGTGGGCCAGCTAATTGAAATGGCAATGGCCGGTCCCATGAGATCGAGGCGGATGAATGGTGCCACTCTGAGGTGCGGCCTGTCCTCCAACAAAAACAATGTTTCCTTTTCCTGCGAGATGGAGATGTACGCTCACTGTATATTATATAGGTTGATATTATAAAAATCGGTCAATAGGTTAGAATAGGAGAAAGAGTCAATTTCGACCCACTGATATGAGTTGGGCTTCGTTCGATATTGTTTGGGGCCTTCGACAAAACTCCGGTGCGACTGTACAGACGTGGATAGCAAATAAATAAATAGAAATAGACGTGATATTTATGTGATTCGGCGTAAAGTCTATGTCCACATTAGTTTGGAAAAGGAAAATCTAACTATAATAAGTATTTTACAATATCTCATAGCTCACTGTACAATAAAAAATATACATAGATCTATGAGTAAAATATATTGGTTGGAGTTCTTTAATCCTTCTAAGAAAATGAAGAAGATGATGTTGGGGAAAATCCCCCTTTGTTATCTGGTCGATTTTTTATATATAGAAGCTTTGGTCTGCAGTGATTGAACATTCTTCCTTGTGTGTATCAATTGCTTATCTTTTCTTTCTTCTTTTCTTTATCTACGTGCTGATCAAGTCTCCCCGTCAGTCAACTTTTAATTATGCTCCTATGTCCTTTTATTTCCTAATAGGCCTAACTATCATCACACCTGTTATTTTACAAGATCATAAATGGCAAGATCCCACTAGAATCCCATCCACCCCCACCCCCCAAAAAAAAAAAAGTTTATTATAAAATTAAGTTGGATTATGGGTCTTTGCAGCATCAAAATGGATTCCCTGTATGAAAAGTAAAAAATTGTGCTAGAAGTCTAGATCCACCCGTTCTGACTAAAATTATGTAAATTAATATATGGTATTGGGAAGAAATATTCAACTTAACAGTCCTACACTAGTGGTAACGAAAAAGACAAAAAGATTTTAAAAAAAAAAACCCCAACATTTAAATGTAAGCGTGTGGTGTATGACTGTCGAGTAGAAGAATCCGTTGAAAAATTTGGAATTCTACATCACAGATTATCCATATAGTATAATTTGATTTATAATATTTAAAATTTATCTTTTAAATATTAAATTATATCATGTGAATAGTATAGTTGTTAGTGCTAATAACCTTCTCATATAAAGCTCATGAAAAAGTCGACTGCGAATTTGTGGCCCGTGACATGTAAAGACAGATCAGTTATAATATTTGCACAACTTCGACCACAATGAAGCGGGTGGAATAACGATGCATTGTAGACTCATGCAATCGTATTAGAGGAGTTCTTCGGGCCCTTCTTTGGGCCTATTGAAGTAAAGATGGGCTACGTATGAAAACAAAATCCACCGATGCCCGAGCTCTTGAGTTATAGATCGGTTCTCCCTAGTCCCTCCCCCGTATTTGAAAGCTAGCAAAAATATTAAATTCGGAATAACCACTTCCATCATTAAAATCAACCACGAGTCATTCCATAATTCACTTTTCACCCCTTTCCTCAAACTCCACATGTGAAGATTCCAATTTCCAATCAAACAGTGAAAATAATGTTCCGCAAACATAGTTCATATCTTGATGCTAACATTAGCACAATTTCTAGTTTCTACTCTTGCCAGACATTGTCTCCAACTGGTGAAACAAAACAAACTAGTCTCCAGGCAGCCATATCCGAACACAGAACCCCTTTCATGGATAGATGCACAAGCCTTCAATAAAATCAACCACGAGTCATTCCATAATTCACTTTTCACTCCCACCTTTTCACCCCTTTCCTCAAACTCCACAATGTGAAGATTAGCAAAATTTCTAGTTTCTACTCTTGCCAGACATAGTCTCCAACTGGTGAAACAAAACAAACTAGTCTCTAGGCAGCCATATCCGAACACAGAACCCCTTTCGTGGATAGATGCACAAGCCATCAATTCCCTTTTCATCTTGTATTGCTTCTAGGCAAAATGAGAAATAGGACACCCCTACATTACTAAGCCTGGCCTATCAAAAGAATCAATCTGACCAATCAACAAAAACAAAATAAAAAAAAACTTGAGATCGTAAACAGGCTTGTAAGAGAGGGGACAAGAGGTGAGATGAGGTGGGGTGGGGCGGAATACAGTAAAACTGAGGCTGTGGCAGAAGATATTACATGTATGAACAAATTGGCAGAAGCAACTACAAACTCGAATTCCTGGTTTTCAATTCCCTGTGCCAAGCTAAATGCACTATTTCATTTATTGAGCAGCACCATCACTTTGAAGTTTGAACGCATTAATAAAGAGTGTATCCAGATTCCAGATTCCAGACTCCATGCTGCAGATTGTACAAGAAAAAACACCTATTTTGAATGAAATATTGATCTGAGATTTGATGGAGACTTGAAAACTCGATACTTCTATAGATAGCCTAACCTAACATGAAAGCCTAGGAAGTATAAGCCTATAAATCTACCCTTGAAATAAGGGTCAAAGAAACTTTTCTCCTTTTATCTCAAGGACTCCTGCTCTCGCAAATGCAATTGACAGTTTAGTTATTATGTAATTGCCACAAAATAAACTGCCAATTACATAGGCACTAAAACCCATAGCAAATCACTAGAGAAATTTTTAATTTTGATGGTGGCACAAGGAATGAACGTATTCCTTTCCCAACGGTACAGACTCTTGAATCAATACTTCTCGTACTCAATGTCATCATGGGGAGTGCAAGTAAATTTCATTGCTCCTCGATTTCAGTCTTGAAATGAAAAAAATAAAAAAAGATCCCGGTACAGGACCCAAGAGCTGGATAAGATTTAACCATGAGAAATCATTCACTCTTCGTCCTGTTAATCCAAAGAAAAAAAAAAACACTTTCCTAATGATGCAAACTTCTATTTTCATTTTTCGAAAAGGGATACCATGGTAAGCAAACGAATTGGATGGAAATCCAACTTCCAAAACCAATTTCCGTGCTTTATTTAAGGTGGTGAGTTAGGCCAAGCCACAGCACCTCACGCATTTTAGGCCTGTAAATCAAATGACAGCAGAAATTGGCCACAAAACAATGCTATGTCAAGCATATATCAAATCAAACTCAACGAGAGTTCGATCCAACGACGTCTACTTATATGCCTATCAAAAATATAAAAGTAAACTCAACTATTATTCCCCAAAAGTAAGGTATTAAAATAAAGGCAGGAAATCTTCAACCACACTCTTCGTTCGCTCACAATGTTCCAATACACGTCCAAATGCACCCACAAAAACATAGGAATTAGAAGAACGAACCATTTATTTACTGGAAGAAGATTCGTAATCAACAACAAATAAGTTTCAAAGAGCAATCATCCAAATCTTAGCCCAAACGCAAACACAAGATATACAAGCATATATACATATACTGGAGCATTGCATAATTAACATTCGCCAATTACATGTTTAACCTCACCAACGTTGTTCCGATTATATCAATAATCGGGCCGATAGTCGCCTCGGTAATCGCTGTAATCGTCGCGCGCAGACACGTCATTCTCGACCCTATCCACGATCTTCTCCTCTTCGTACTTCAATTCCTCTTCTACTGCGAGCCCACCCAACGCTCCAACGGCCGCGCCAACAGCCATTCCCGTTCCCAGACCCATTTTCGAGTTCTTCGGCTTCTGATCGTAGAAAGAGTAATCCACAGGTGCCGACGGCCCACTGGGCCCTCCAGGCCCACTGTAGTTCGCCGGCCGGTCGAAGAATGGCCTGGGCGGCATAGGCGGTGGTGGCGCACTGGAATAGTAACCTGTATAGTAGCCTGCATACGCCTCGGGATAGGAGTTGTAAAGGTACGGAGCTGGCGGCGGCTGCAATGGGGACAGTGCGGGGAGTGGTGACGTGTACGGCGAAGAAGAGTATCCCCTGTAGTCGCGCGGAGGAAGGGCAAGGGCACCGGAGTAATAGTAGCTAGGCTGAGGGGCAACATGATAATCTGGTGGCAAAGGGCGTTCGCGGACGGCGAGCTTTACACGGATCTTCCCCTGGGGACGACCCGATGGACGGGTGAGTTGGAACGTTCTAATACGGATGGGGTTGTTGGGGTTGTCAGCGAGATCCTTGAGCGGGAAACGGAGCGTGGCGACCAAGGGCTTGGGGGTCTCGGAGGGTTTGGAGTGGAAGATCTCAAGGGTGAGGACGGAGTCCCGGACAGGGATGGTGAGTGGGAGGTTGAAACTCTCGTTCCATACAGGGCGGGTCGAGCCAGCGTCGTCCGATTTGGTGGCGAGCCGTCGGTCTGGGTCAACCCAGAATACTGCGTATGGCTTGAGGTCTCCGTTTTTCCAGTTCACGTTCTTGAGATGCTTGGCGGAGACGATGGTGAGCTCCAGGTCCAGACGCATCGGTGGCGCAGGACGAGGGGTGGCCATGACGCTCTATGCTAACGCGCGCAGGGTTTTTTTCTTTCTGAAATAACGCGCGCAGGATTGGGAAAAGGTTAAACGATGGTGGAGAGTCAAATGAGACGAGTGTGGTAGGGAAGATAAAAGGCAAGTGCTTTGGTTGCACGTGACAGTACTCTTGCAGTTGATGCCTGATGGGTTGGTGCGTTCTTTGGTCCGTAAACCGCAGCCCAAGCTAATCCGAGTAAATTAGTTGAAGATTTTATTTATCTTATTTTATTTTAAATTTTTATATAAAAAATAATAAATCATTTATTTTTAAAATATTAATATATTAAAAAATATTATTATAATATATTTTATTTAATTTTTAACTTTTATTTTAAATTATTTAATCTTATTTCGTTATAGAAAATACCTAAAATAAAAAAGCATCTTAGTTTTAGTTTTAGTTTTTTTTCCTATGTGAGGATAGGTTTGTTAGATTTTGAGGTTAGTTTTTAAGGCAAAGAGAAGTTTGCATAGTAGAGTAAGAAAGTAGGGTTATGTGAGGTATGGTATAGAGGTCTTACAATATAACTATTTTTTAAAAAAGAGTATTGTTACTAGAATTTGTGAAGATAAAAAGATGGTTTCATGTCTAAAATTTATGAATGGTTTGAGAAAATAAATCTTGTGTAATCTTTGAAGGATAAAATAGAGATTTCCAATACTTTTATTTATATTTTAAAGATTTTAAAAAAAGTTATGTTAATTTTTGTAACCAAACCAGGAACTCAGCAAATACTTAAGTAGAAATATGGTTAGATGGAAAGCTCCCATGGAAGGTGCTCCGAATGTAAACTGGAAATAAAATTGCTTTTGATCAAAAAAGAAGAAGATGGGAAAGCAGGTATGGTCAACAAAGATGGAAAAGGGGAAGTCCTAGTCTAACAAATAGTAGAAAATAGTAAAGGAATTCTAACAAAGAGATCTCTTTGGAAAGTTCAACATACCTTTTTTTATTTTGTTTTTAAATTAAAAGTTCAACATACTTAGGGCAAAGGAAATTAGGTTGCTCAATTTTTAGCAAAATTTGCTCGTAATGTAAATGAATGGATAGACTGTTATAAGGACTTGTTTATGTTTTAGAAATGAGATGAGATAAAAATTAAAAATAAAATAAAATAAAATATTTTTATAAATATTTTTTTAAATATTAATTTTATTTTAAAATTAAAAAAAGTATTTAAAAATTTTAAAAAATTGAATTGTTTATTTTATTTTATATGAAATTTAAAAAAGTATAATAATAAGTTTGAAATAAGATGAGATAAAATGAGATGAGATGATTTATAAAAATAAATCAGGCCTTAGTTTTATTTTACCCTACAAAATATGTATTAATTCGGTCTAGTTTGAATTGACTCATCTCAAATTTATTATTATATTTTTTTAAAATTTTATTTAAAATTTTATTTTTAATATAATTTTTTTAAATATTAAAATAATAATATTTTATTTAATTTTTAAAATTTATCTCAATTCATCTTATCTAATCTTTCAATTTAAATCTAATTTAATTTTTATGAATATAGAAATCGTGGTTTTATTTTCTTAAAAAAAGTACGACTACTGTACGAGTCAACTGGTATTACTTATTTAGGGGTAAAATAGTAATACAAGCACGTCATTAACTTTCGTGAACGGAACTTGCAACCAACCGAGCCTCTGAAAGCGAGCGCCATCAGCATCTGTAAAATTCGTTCGCTACAGCCAAAGTATGGGATAGTCTCTCTTTCACGTATTTGGATCTCCCCTTTCTCCCTCCTCCCGGATGCCTCGACACATTTTCTCTATAAAATAAGGCTTCTCAACAGATTTTCCTGAGAAAACATGTCGGACGCTTTGATCAACGGGTTGGCCGGTGCCGGCGGAGGGATCATAGCTCAGCTCATCACATATCCTCTTCAAACTGTATGATCTTTCCTGTTTTATCTATTTTCCCCCGTGCTTCAGTATATTCCTCCTTTTTTTTTCTAGGGGGTTAGTTTTGTAATTTTTTTTGAGACGGATCTGTAGGTGAACACTCGTCAACAAACAGAGCGTGATCTGAAGAAGCAGAAGACGAAGCTTGGAACAATTGATATAATGCGTCAGGTCTCTGGTGTTTATTCACACAAAACCTTCAATTTATAATTTCTTACTTTTTTCTTGGCAACCAAACAATCCTTAATTTTTTGGAATTTATTTTTACTTCTTGTTTCGTTTGATTCTTATTTGTTTGATGGCTGAAAAGTATGTAGGTTATAAAACAAGAGGGATGGGGACGGTTGTACGGAGGCTTAACGCCATCCCTAATGGGCACGGCTGCATCTCAGGTGAGCGCATTTTAGCCTTATATCTGAATTAATATGATCTGCTTCATAGTAATATTATTGAAAATTTTATTTTCGTGCAAATTAATTATTTGCATCCTTGAAAAACTAGTTTGGTTATGTGATATCTCGGTAGCACCGTGCACGGATAAACTTAACTTTACCTGAACAAAGCGGTGCTTACATGATGGATCAGAGTGTATCTTGGCGTAGAGATAAACTGATAGTTTATTGTGATTTCCAAAGCAAATGGTATGTGGTCCAGTGGCTGCGTAAAACGTGTCGTTTTGTGGCATTCGTTTGTTTTCTGTGACGTTATCAGCACAGGTCTCAGGTATTAGATTGTCCCGTCGCCTTAAAAGACCACCGTCTTTTACAATTATAAATTTGGAACTAATAAGCGAAGCGTAGGAATTATAATACTGCTTAATTCTGAGCCCGATAATATGGCATGTCAATGATGTTTATGTTAGAAGGTTTATAAGACTCGCTCAATCATGCGATTATTACTCTCCAAGATGGAGAAATCTTGGTTTGGTTCATCATCTCTTACAAATTCTAAACATGTCACCCAACTATAAATCCTTATAAGGTTCAATTGAAAACTATAGTTTTCAAGATGAGAAATATTTAACTCTATGGATTGGCTCAAATGGTAAAAGTCTTGGTTTTGACTCCCATTAGGTCTAAGTTCGAACTCTTGGATGAAACCAATTTCTAGGAATTACATCCCATCAATTAAAAGTTGTCAATTTACCTGATTTGTGTGATGGAGACACGTTCCACAGGTCCGGGGTTTAATTGGGTTAAAGCATCTTAAAGACGGAAAATACTTTAATAATATCATTATTATTTTATTTCTTCCATCACATTCTGAACTCCTTCGGGCCACATTATACAGAGAAAGTTAGATCGTTTTGGCTAAAAAAAAGGTGGTCTATTAACCTGCATTTCTTGAATCTGCATCCTATATTTTATTTAGATTTCATGTTTCTTATAGACTTGCAATTGTTATTGTACAGGGTGTTTACTATTATTTCTATCAAATATTCAGGAATAAGGCTGAAGCTGCTTCCCTTGAACGTATGAAGAGAGGGATTGGTGATGGATCAGTTGGGATGTTTTCATCACTTGTGGTGGCTGCTTTATCAGGGTGATCTAATTTTCTTACAGACACCCAAACATCTTAAATTCTTTGTTACTTTATGTGGTCAATGATGCGGGTGATTGACTGGTTATGCAATTTACGGCTGAACAGCAGTCATCAATTTTTATTATTCACACAAGCTGTTTAGCTTTAATTGCCTCAAAATTGTGCACAATAGGTGCTTCTCTGCATTCTTTCTTCTGATTATTAGTTGAATTCATGTGAATTTCTGCTCAAACTTTGCTTGAAATTTTCCTTTCTGTAGGTGTGTGAATGTGCTTATGACAAACCCTATATGGGTAGTTGTGACACGCATGCAGGTAAAAAAGATACTTTACCTAAGCCTCAAATTCCTTTCATGCTGTAAATGTGGAAGTAATGCAAAACTTTGATATTTACAGGTTTTTTCTTATAATAGTTTTCTAAGTTCCTCTCAGTAAAAAGTTAAATTTGAAATGATATTGGAAGTGATACTGATTCATAGTCTTGATACTTTTGCGCTAGCAGAAGTTGAAAGCCATTTTTTTTTTTCCTTTTGGATAAATGTTATGAAGCTGAGTTATAAGCCCATCCATTAGTCCTGGTTTGGCATGATCGGTTTCTTGTACGGCTAGTGTACCAATGGTTGTTGAAAAACTTGGACAGGGGAAGGTCTTGCGCATTTGGCAGCTACTCTGAAGTTTAGAAAATTATTTTATGTGCGGTAGCTAAATTGAACTTTGATTAAATGCATGATTCAGTCCTGAATATCTCTTTGATTCAATACCCTAAGAAGTAATTATTTTTAGATTACTATTGTCGCAATGTACGCTCTCCTTTCAAATTTTGGAGCATGGCCCCACCCCCCAAAAAAGAGTGGATGAGGCTGGAAGATTGCTTTTTTTTTTCTCTCTCTCTCTCTCTCTCTCTCTCTAATTTATCTTTAACTAATTTCCCAAGCAGACACATACAAAAATCCCAAAGAAGTCCCAGCCTGGTCAGACATTGTCAGTATCTCCAGATGAGACAGTTTTTGCTGCAAGTGAACTTCCTCCCTTTGGAACAAACCATGCGGTAGGTAAAATCATTTTTTTAAGCGGGTGTGGTTCTTCACTTTCAATATAGATAGATGAAATTAGAGCTCACGGGACAACTCTTCCTATTGTTTTTATACTAATATGCAAGATGTAAGAAGGCATGATTGCATCTTATTTCACGTAAATGTATCATAATTACGCTCCTGTGAAGGATATTCTATGTGGGAATAGCAATAATCAGGGTATATTTACATTTTTGACGGATTGGTAGATTGGGTTTTAATCATTCTTGCTGGGCAAGTCTGATGTAGACTTGCCCAGCCATCGAGTAATGACCTGTTTGGATTGTAGAAGAGAAATGCTGGAAACAAAAGAGAACACTGGGCATTTGGCAATCACTTAATTTGATATGCCACTGCCGATGAAAAGTAGTGTTAGGGAGTTTAGAAAATGGGGAATGGAACAGCAAATAATTCGTTTGAATATTTTGGACTGTTCTTTACTTGTGAAAAAAAGTTTGAATATTTTGGACTGCTGCAAATATCTTTTCTTTCATTCCTATTGCTGGGTTTCTGACATTTGTAGACAACTTGCAATATGTCTCAGTTTATGAATGCATAAATTTTTTGGATGAAAGGCATATGGGCTTTTGCTATCAACGTTTGTAATTCATATGGCATGAGCTCGAATGCTTCTTTCTGTCTATAATCTAATTGAGTAACATGCACTTCTAAGAAAATAATCTAAGTGCGGTATATATTTTCAGATTCAAGAAGTCTATGATGAAGCTGGATTTTGGGGTTTTTGGAAAGGTGTATTCCCGACATTGATCATGGTAGGTCTGAATTTACTCTAATATGTGCTAAGAGACATTGCTGATTCTTCCTGCTATCGATTGCAGGTGAGCAATCCTTCCATGCAATTCATGCTGTATGAAACTATGCTGAAGAAGCTGAAGAAAAGACGTGCTTTAAGCAGGAAGGCAAACAGTGGTGTGACAGCCTTAGAGGTTTTGGTTAATTTTGAGTGCTCCACGTTTCAGTGCCATTGTATTGGTTTCTGTTATAGATTTTAACCACTTCAGTACTTCCAGCATTGCTTCACACAGCTTCATATGTTACTCTTTGCGCTGATAAATTGGCTGGTTTTGGTAGATATTTCTTCTTGGTGCTTTGGCGAAACTTGGGGCTACTGTTGTGACATATCCTCTTTTAGTTGTTAAGGTATATAAATTCAGCTTCTATAAATGAATGCTCATGACTTGAGTGTAGGTTTAAATAACAACTTTAATGAATTTCAATTGAACTTAACAAATCTTGTTTTATAAAAGCTAAATGGTGTTGATTCTGGCTCAAACCTCATCTCTTGCTGCGTTTTCAAATTTTAGCGTGGTGTTGGTTCTGGCTTGCTGAGACGAAAGTTTTATCAGTTAATAACAGGAAAAGATGTTTGTGCTAGTAACAAGAATGGGGAAAATCTTGCCAGTACCATAGGTTATTCGGCATATAACCTGAAAGAGAGTTCTGTTGAAAGGTCAAACTGGAAAGAGAATTATTGCGCTGATGCATTTGGCTGGCCAAAATACCAACCATGATTTTTGTCCTTGCTTTAGCATATATGTACTAACAAAGTAACCATGTAGTAACTAATTTCAGTTCCATATACAATACTCTTGCCATTGCAGTCAAGGCTTCAAGCGAAACAGGTTTCTACTGGAGATAAAAGGCATCACTATAAAGGTTTGAACTGTTCTGTTGGTATTTACTTGAACTGTGTACTCTGAAAATATCAAGTCCTGTTGTTGTATGTTGTATCTGACTCATAATCCTGTATATGATAGACCAAAGGTTACGTAGTCCAAAATTGGTCAGTTTTATTTTTGGAAATAATAGCTCTTTTAAAAGATTACCATACAAAACCATATTTATGCTCAAGATATCAATTTCTCACTTGGGTCAGTGTTTTGTTACCAGTAGAATTTGCCCAGATTGTGATGTTTCATATCTTTCATTCTTTTGACTCAGGAACATCGGATGCAATTCTTAAGATGATCCGTTATGAAGGCTTCAATGGCTTTTACAAAGGGATGAGTACAAAAATTGCGCAAAGTGTACTTGCTGCTGCTGTTCTCTTTATGGTCAAGGAAGAACTTGTGAAGGGTGCTCGGATCTTACTTACTAAAGATGGCATCAACACAGTGAAATCAAGGCCCCCATGATTCCTCCACGATTTTTGTTCTCATTTTCAGTCTCAGTGGGACTTCACTTGGATAAATGGGTAATTGGAATGTTGTACAAGCATCGACAAGCTTGTATGCCAAAATAAAAGCAATGAAAGAGGATGTAATTGGAAATATTATTTTTATGACCCTATTCACCTTGGATATTTCGTAATAGAATCTAGGACATCTGTTTTCTTTTTTCCACCTCGTTTTGGTCTCTAATCATCTACCTTGCATGAGAAATGCTTCCCTAGTAGTGGAACAACATTTGGTTAAAGTAGAATTTTGTATCCACGCATAATCCTTCAGGCTTGTTGCATTTTTTAAAACTGATTTAATGCTCGAAACTCGTTTCGATTGAATAATGTTTCTCTAAACTTTTTCAATAAATTCTTTCACGTTTCTCTTTTTTTAATCCCAAAAATTGTTTTAACAAAAGTCTGCACATTCTGCATATCAAAAAAATAAAAAGTATAAAATAAAATAAGATGAAAAAGTAAAATTACATTTTTAAATGAGTGCAGAATTTGAAGCTTCTTTTTAAAAATTTCTTAAGGTAATGAGGATTTTAACATCGCGATATGATATAAATTTTTATAATATGAATATCGACAAATAATCATCAGAATCTAAAGATCTATTTTCTTTTTTCGTATTAATTTCAAATTCATATCTTTTTAAAATGTATGCAAGATTTTTACATTCAGAAGTTCTTAACCCTGGAACTAAACTGGTAATGGATTTACGTAAGAAAATGGTTTTTTTTTCGGTATATAGTTGACGAATAGCTAGTAAATTTTCGGTGTAGGAAATTGGGCTCGCCTGATAATTCTTCTTTCTGTATTTCACCTCGTTAGTTTTTATTCACATTTCACAGGCGTCTACTGGTTTCACGAATAGCCAATAAACGCATTTCATACCCGCGCCACTCTGCCTCTCGTTAGATCTTCATCATTTTTTTCTCCCAGAAACCCCTCTCAGTCTCAGTCAGTCCCCCAAGAAAAAAAAAATGCAAGAAAAGAAACCGGAGACGGCCACCAAAAACCCTAAGAAGGCCAATCTCTTAGACCACCACTCCATCAAGCACATCCTCGACGAGTCCGTATCCGAGGTAAATCTTACAAACCCTAACTCACGGCTTTATTCTTATAGATCCTTCATCGTCTTTTTTTTTTTTTTTTCCTTATATATCTTTGTAATTTTTTCTTTATTTTTATTGAGTAGATAGTGACGAGTCGTGGATATGTGGAAGACGTAAGGATGAGTAATATAAGATTGGTGATGGGAACGATCATAATCATCATTGCTCTGTTGGCGCAGTTTTATAAGAAGAAGTTCCCGAGAACAGGAATTTTCTCATCGGCTGTATCGTATTATATCCTTTTTTCTTACCTGATTTTTGCTTTTTATTTTTTTATTTTTTTGGGGTGTCAATTATCTTCTTACCTTCAATTTCCTTTTCATTGAAGAGAAATCTGTTAGGTTTCTTAGGAATGCGTAGAGGAACACGGAATATATGGATTTTTGGTTTAGGTTTTCGAAGTCTTTAGCTTGTCTGGAGAATGTGTTGCCTTTGCTGATCGATCACCTTCAGTTTCTTTTTTGTTGATGAGAAAACTTGTTTAGATGCTGAGGAAATGTGAGAACGGAAAAGGAATTCAGGCTTAACCATTAGCTTGTAAAATAGTAGGTTTCAGCTTTGTTTTTCGATCTTGCTTATTTGGAGGAAATGGAAATGAAAAAAAAAAAAAGTATCGACTTTTACTGCTATGCATGCCCATTGCTATGTGTGGTAGAAATTCTTCATTGATTATCTGTTTGGGACCTCGAGTGTGTGAGTGAACTGACTACAAGTTGGCACAGGGACAAACAATATTTGACTATGATTTCACACTTCAGTATAATTTTGTGACGGTCAAATAAGGTCATGGTGTGTTATGCCATTTTTCTGAGTTTTCAAGTTTGTTTGATCTATGACTCTGGCAAGTATATAGTCTTCAATGGGTTACTGCAGCTGATCATATTCACAAAAGAGAAGAATGCAATTCTTTTTACCTATCCTCCTGCGGTAAGATATCTTTTTATATGGAAACTTAGCAATAATTCTAGACACTGTGTTAGTATTTAGGCATACAATCCATTTGTTTATCTATAAGAAAAAAGAATCATGGCCATCATGTGATAATAAATAAATTGTTATGTATCACATGTTATCTATTGGTTGCTGTCTAGCATTTGTTTTTCTATCACATGTTATCTTCGGACTTTCGAAGATAAGGAACGCACACTGGAAGAGCTTCGATCTTTCTTTTACCATACTTTATTATTTTAGGGCCATAGCTGTAGATTTCAATAGCCTTCATTTTCATGATTTTCTTGTATCGTACATACATCTACAACCTAGATAGGTCTTGTCTCTAGTATACCATCTTGTGTGCTTGGGCTTTGCCTATTATATCAATATTATTGTTTACTTATCATTTTTTTTCTTTAAATAGACATTTATGCATGCTGTTAGTTCTTGACTTGATTTTTTTTTTTGATAGGCAACTTAGATTCTAAATTCTTCCGTAATTCATTTTGATATTGCTGGCACTTCTTGAATGAGATATTCAACTGTAGGTTGTGTATCAACTGAGTTTAATTTTTTTAGATAATGTATACTGTATGCATAATAATACTATACTTTAACTTATTAGTTATACAATTTATAGCTAATCGTATTCACAGCATCTTAGATCTTACCCGATAGGGTCTTAACAATAAAAGGCCCAAATTTTTTTTTTTTTATAAGTAAAATTTTATTAATAAGAGAGGCAAAAGCCAATTACAAGGAAAACAAAAGAAACAAAAAGCCCTTTAGGACGGCGCATTGGATATAAGGAAATTATGAAAGTCCAAAAAGGCCCAAATATTTACCATATATTCTGCTAATGTCTGTCTGTTCCAACAGCATGTGCTCTCTCTTTAGGCATGAATAGAGGCCATTATTGAATATTACTTTGGTTTGTTCTATTGGAAGCAAGATTTCAACAAATTGGTGCAGTTAAAAGGAAGATAATAGAAGAATCTCTAAAATGAGGGACTAGTCTTGCTAAAGCTAAAAAATAATGCATCTTTCTTTAGTCAATGTTAGTTTTGAGATCTTCATGCTTATTTATGAAGAAGACTTCCTTTTTGGAGGTTTGGGGATCTTGTTTTATCTAGGCTAAGGCCTTATATGGATGTCAAGATGAGATGAGATGAGAAATCTGGGAATGGTAATGAAATGGTTTGAGTTAAGATGTTTTATGGAATTTTGGGAAAGGAGAGGGAAAAAGTTGAGTAAAAATATTCTAAAGTTAAAATATTGTTAAAATAAATTTTTTTAATAATTTTTTTTTTTCTGAATTGTTTTTTGTATTTTGTTTGGAAGTTTGAGAAAGATGTGATGATGAATGATTAGATGAAAATTTTGAAGATTTGAAATTGAAAAGTGTTTGTGTTTAAATGGTGTTTGGACGTCGAGATGAGATATTGGATGTTGGGATGAGATGAAATTTCTCATATTATCTCATCATCCAAACAGGGATTAAGTCTTTAAAGGTGTCTGGATACCTACTGTGCAGAGGACATGTTCCTTCTTTCTATTTATTAATCAATTTCAACTTACTAGAAACGAAAGGCATAAAAAATGAAAACTTATGACAAAAAATGTTTGGGTGGGAGGAAAAGGAGCAACTTTTTTTTGTTTTAGAGTTAGCTTTGAGATGTAGGATATTTAGGAGGGTTGCAATGAATTTCTTAAGTGTTTCTATGTTCAATGTTGTCTTTTACATGTGCATGGTTTAGAATCCTACTGGTGCTTGGAAATGATTATCATTTAAACAATTTGCTAGCTCTTGGCCTCTCTTTATTCCTCCATTGTTTCTACAATTTAAAATTTGTTTATTGTTTATTTCTAGATGCCTAGCCCCCATGGTTTTCTAACCCTGTAAGCTCAGAAGTTTTACATGAGGCTAATATCTTGTGCTCAATCCCAAGAGAAGCAAACACAAGGCGAGCTCACCAAATATTTGCAAATAGTAAATCAATGGGTTCTTTCATTAAAAGAGAACCAGCTTATTTAAGATATTATAGGACTCCCTTTGTTTACATTGCCAACAGTTGAATTATACATCTACAATTCTGCATCGGCCGAATTTGTCATGCTTGACTTCATATATATTGAATGTGATAAAGTTATTTGTTCACCATCCCAGTTGCATTTTTTTTCTGGACAGGGATCCTTCACCAGCACTGGCTTGGTGGTGTCTTCCAAATTGCCAAGATTTTCTGATATGTACACGCTTAGCATTGCAAGTGCAGATCCTAAATCAGTTTCTGCCAATCAACCAGTGCAATTTACCAAAAGTGTTACCCAATGGTCTCTCTCTCTCTCTCTCTCTCTCTCTCCATGCACACGTGCACACCAACTGCATGCACACACCTTAAACTGCGCATGGTATCTGTTTATAATTCTGGTATCTTGTCATGTTTCAGGTTTACTAAGGATGGAGTTTTGGTGGAGGGCATATTCTGGAAAGATGTTGAAGCATTAGTAGAGGAATATGCAAGGGAACCAAAGAAGAGCAAGTGATTTGAAATTTAAACAGTTTCTCTGATAGGGCACCGGTTCAGAACTCTAGTTATATTTTGACGTGACTATAGTTGTTGCACATTAACATCGTTCTTTTTATCTTTTTGCATTGATGGACAGAGCCAAACAAATGGAACCAAATTCCTCCCAGCTTTACAAAACATTTACTTCGTTATGGTCGAATGTGTTTAAGATAGCTGAATCTATTATATTCGGATCCATGAATTTAGATGGTTTTCATTATTGAGTTAGTTCATTTTTATCGAGCAATTTACTTCCAACCCAATGGTGAGATGGGTGTGGATTCTGGAATCAAGGATCATGCATATGATTTAATGCTCGGCTTGATAGATTTTATTTTTATGCGTTCTTTCCGTTTGGATCTTCATGGCTGCTAGAACTTAGCAGTTGGCTTTCTGTGTTGGGTTGATAGTTGATACTGTCCTTCATCAATCAAATATCCCACATGGAATAAAGTCAAGCAATATGCCAATATCCCTCTTCTTTTTAATGCTGAAAATGGTTGTGGAGGATTTGTCCTTCGTTTCTCATCATATATATTTTTACTATTCTCGATCACGCCATTTTTTTAGTTATACAAATGAATTAAACGTCTCGGGCTTTTTAGCAATTAAAAATGAAGTATATTTTTCATTACAAAATTGTTCATAATAATTGTAACTAATACATTAGACTTTACAAACCCCATAACGCAATAGTCAATGAGTCATAATATCCACAAAATACATTTTACAATATATATTATAAAATAAAAATATTTTTATAATGTATTTTATGAAATAATTTTTTATTCTAAAATATTATTATATAAAGTGTTATAAAAATTGACCTGTCTATCCTTTTTCTTTAAAGGATAGTCATTTTGATGGTTGATATAACCACACCACACCACAAAAGCTTTTCCGTAGCCTGAGTAGAGTAGCTCTTTTTTCTCTTGAAATAATTATCGTGAGGCGGCCACCTCTTTTAAACTTGTGAGGACCGGATGCACCTCGGAACGAGCAATACATCCTCATTTTCATTTCCAAAGTTATAATTACTTTAAAAGTTTAAGAAATTGGATCCACAAATCAAAGATATTCTTATATAAATTATTCTCTTCTATCATTTCAATATTTCAACATTCTAATTTATTTGAAGTGTTGATAACCATATGAAAGGGAGGTGAGTACCTTATCATCCATAAGGTTTGTCAATAATTTTTTTGTTTTTGTTTTTTTATCATACTATTTTCGATAAATTAGTATTTAGGTTAAAAATATTTTAGAGTATTTATAAATAATAATAAAAAATAGATAAAAAATATTAAATAATATTAAATAAAAGAAATAATAAAATAATAAATAATAATAACAAATTTGTTTAAAATTTTCTTGTTTCCAAACCTAGCGGTTTGAGTACTAAATATTTTGAGAATGAAATACAAATATCTTTCTCGTTGCTCTCTCTCAAGAAATCCTTCAGGGGTCAGGAGACTCAGGACCCCCTCTCCTCACTTCTATTTCACGCGTCTCACGGCGATCGATTTCTCAAGGATTCCAGACCGTTTCTGAGGTTTCTGATTCCGATTTCAAGATTCTGAAGCTCGGATTTTCAGTCTGTGCGTCGGTTCTTCGACTCTTGCCAGAGGTGGTTTCTGATATTGGATATGTCGAATTCTAAAAACCAAGATTTAACAGATGAGGACAAGATCCAGGATCTTGAAAACGCGAACCAATACGGAGACGAAGACTCGTCGATGGATGCGCTCTCTTCGTGTGGCGTCGAATCGGGTGCGAGTTCTTCTGGTTCGCGAGAGAACGGCGGGTCGATGACCGAGACTGGGCTAACGGAACGGTTGACGGATGTTCTTGTTTATGGAGGGGATGGAGATCTGTTACTTCAGCAGAGCGATCGCGAGGACAGGGTTCTGGAGTGGCTTTGGGCCCTGGATATGCAAGTGATCGGGGCTTGTCGCGCCGATGAGAGGTTGAAACCGTTGTTGAAGATGAATGCTTCGAATGGAGTCGCCGAGGATTTCCTGCTGGCTCATTTAAGTCGGGTATGTACCTGATTAGAAGATAATTTGATTACTAGGGATTCAAGTTCGTCTACTTTTGTATCCTTTTTCCTTAAAACGTTCACCGCTACCTGGCTGGAAGTTTGATTGGCGATTCTATGTTGATATTGGTTTGTTGACCAATGACAATTGCACGGGTTCCCGAATTTTCCGAGAGTCAAAACATGCATAAGATTAATTTTGCTTAGTATTGAATTGATGATTCCATATTAGTAGTTTTTGCCGTCATAGTTTGCTTTCATGTTATATTTATTTCATGTTTCGGCATTTCTATCATCAACTCAAACTGACGAGTTTATTTTTGCATTTGATGAGCAGCATTTTGAGCCGGCAGAGGTTGGTATGCTAGCGAGATGCTTCTGTATACCTCTAGTTTCTCTTCGAGTGGGAAAGATCTGCAAGCAAGGAACTCTCTTGTTCCCAACTGCTACAAGGTAATCTTACCAACATAGATATCTGTGCGACTCTATGTTTGATAGTCACGTGCTGAGGAATGGGTTGCTTGATACCTTTATATATGAATTTTTATAGCTTTTACAATCTTGTTGTGTACAAGTGTTCAAGTCGTTGAAACTGTTGCTTCTTTTCATCTCTATTGCGTCTTTCCCTTTTTCGTATTTTTTGGTCCTTATGGCAAGTGGCAACTTTAATTTGATCTAGCGTTCAAAGGCAACAACCATCTTAAGTATCTGTATGATTCATCACTTGTTGCAGCATAGGTCACTTGGATGTTTAAAGTATTACTACTCCGTCAATTATAACTTTTTCGAGCATGATTCAAGTCAAATGCCGTACTGGTGATTTTACGTTCATCATCAATGTTAAGCTGTGTTTTAAATTAGAAATCTTAACAGCCAATCTCATTTTTCTTGTGAATTTTATGAAGGTTCAATTGAAGTTTTTTTTTTTTTTTTTTGTATCTCCTGTTGAAAATACATTTATGGACAATGGGTTGAGCCTTTAACTTATAAAAAAAAGGTGTTGGGCCTTTTGAAGTTTTTTTCCTATGATGTGACATTAAATGATATGTTCACAATTAAAACAAAATAAATTTTCTCCAATCATTTAATGCCACATCATGGGATGATGAGTAGTATAATACTAGCATTATCCCAATAGGTGAAGCCAAGTACACGACACATGTAGATGGGCCTTTTGAAGTTATTTAATGTAATTGATTGCACAATTATGCCTTTGATATTCTATGCAGACAGTTGGTGTGAAATATATATCATGTCGATAATATTGTGATGTTTTTGCAGCATACTGCACATGTTAATGTACTGCTAATTTTGGAAGATGGAGTTGAGTTTTGAGTTTTTGAACTCTTCTACTGTCAAGTTTAATCCAAATATAATATTTGTGGAAAGTGCATCCTGTTGATGATTAATAGGAATTCTAGCTGATGGCAAAATTGTTCATTATTCCAAATAAATATATCTTTTGACTTGTAGGTAAAGTGGGGCGTTTCTATTATGATCTCTGAATTAAGACGAAGTAAAGGTAGTTTCATGCTCCTGTATCATATAGCTTGCTGCTGCTTTTTGGATATATAGGGTCCTTGGTTTTAATTGGAAGTCAATTTCAGTGTGAAAGGCCTCATCCTATATGCTAACATTTCTAAGTTCATGTGACTGGAAATGATGTTTCGTTCTATGCGTCTCTGTTGTGAATCTTTCAACTGGTTTAACGATACGAGTAATTACTGGCTCTATCCCTTTTCTGTCTTATTTAGTGCTTTTCTATCAATGTTCTCTTTAGCATCTGTGCTGTGTCTGTCGATGCAGAAGTTTGAATATAATTATGAATGTTTCTTAAGTAACGGTTTGAACTAGTTGGTACATAAACCCGAAAAAAGTAATGGTCAATTAGGAGCTATGCTTAAACTTTGGCTCGGCGACATTTACATTCAACCAAGTTTGGAGAAATTTAAACCAATAGGATCTTTGCTTTTTTCAATTTTAATAATTTGAGGTTGAAAATCCAACACACAAAATGAAAATTTTCTTTCTGGATAATATGAGGAGCATGATCTCTTTCTCAGTTAATTTGACCTCATCTAGTGTCACTGCTGCCATTGTCTCCACTAGGATTTATTAATAGTTGTGTTTATTCTTCAAAAGTGAAAATAGATACGAGATGACATGCTTTGGGGTTTCTGTCATTCAAAGCTTTTAATAGATAAATTAAGCGTAAAGTTATGTGTCTATACTTTATTTATTGTGATGCAGTATGGTTTATATTAAAACTGAATAACAGGTGAAGCCAATAATGGATTAGACATTAAATTTAATTATGTATGCAGTTTTCATTTGCTCTTAATAATAATGCAGACAATACATTGTATGGTCTGCTTATTTACTTTGTTAGAAGTGGTATTGCCAGTTATTTCTCTGTTCAATGTTCGCAAGTCATTTCTTTCTCTCCATTGTTGCAGGGGAAATCTGAATCTTACAGTTTTGCCAACAGCTGATCTGCGCCTCTCGTTCATTGGAGACAATGGTGAGACGGAGAGATTATTTACGTTGAGTAGTAAGTCCCAGTCATTAGTAGTGGTGGATGATATCCCAGCAGATAATTCTGGCCGATCCTTTCTTATAAAGATCCCAGGTGGCCAGGTTGTATACTTTTGGTGCTCAGAGAAGTCAAAGCTTTTGGGAGTTGAAATGCTTTTAAAGGTGTGTATGACTACATGAAAAAACATGCATGCACGCACACCTACTGAGAAGAAGATACCGGTTTGACAAAGTCTTTTTTCTTTTTCCCTTCTAACAGATGAAGGATTTACTCAAGAGGAAGCCTTCTATTGCTGAATTAACTGGAATCTGTGAGTCACGCCTCAGCTGCTTTGCAACTCATCTTCATGCCTATCTTGCAGCAACAGTGGGTAGTACACAAGCAAGTTCTCCAGGATCACCTATTCCTTCCTTGGATACCCCCACTGAACTGTCTGATACATCTCAGAGTGGACGCTCACTGATATCATTTAAATCTATGCGTTCTCGGCACATTGGAAGTCAATCCGTGGAGGCAAATTCATCTCATCCAGGCAGCCTCAGTCCAAGAACCGGTTCCTTTAAAGAGGGCCCCCCCAGAAACTTGTCTTCTCTCAGCACTGCCACTAGGGAAAAATTGAGATGGCGAGGGGATGACCATCTTTCATCAGTTGAGAATTTGACCATTCCTTTGTCAACTGCAGTTGATGCATCCTCATCAAATAATCCAGAAAATGATATCACCAGGAATCTGCCATACTCCCCATCAAGTTTGCTAGAGTCACTAGGGAAATTGGCTGTTGCCCCTGCTTTATGCCTCGCAACTCAAGTCTCTTGCGTAGGGTTACCTCTTTTCTCCCCTCACTATTGTCATTGCACTCCTGGTGTTTCAACCCCACAATTCTCAGCGGCACTTCAGCAACTTCCCGCATCATCAAATGATTCACTGTCACTTCCCCATCTTTCTTCTCGAGTTCCAGTTAGAATGCCATCCAGTTTGTTGACTTCTACACAGCCTCCGAGTCTAGGCGAAGTTTCTACAGTGAACTTCCCAGCTTTTCATTTAGACCCTTTGTTCCAGTTGCCAACTCAAACTTCTCATCAGATATTGCCAACTTTCACACCTTTAATGTGCGACCCAATTGTTCACATTCCGGTTATAGATGTTTGCTCTTCTGGCCAAGGCTACTTGGTTAGTGCTGGTCCTGCTATTTCAACAGCCATTCATCCATTGCATACAAAACTTTTGAACCCTTTGATGCCTGAAACCGACAGCGTATTAGAAAAGGGTGCCAGAGAGACATTGCGTCTACTCATCAGCGGATCATCCCGGACTAACCTGCCATTGATGGATGTATTTCCTGCTGTTCTAACAAAGGTAGATCAGAATCAAAGCAGCGGAACCACAGATGCTGGTGTTATTGCTAACAGCATAGCTGCCTTGAGTTTGGGTTCACTCTCTCAGAGATCTGATGGAGACGGCTATAATAATACAGATATTCATCCTGTAACATCTTGTGGTAATTCAGTTGGATCTTGTTCGGTTGATAAGGGATCCACTTCTTATTCAGACTGGATGGAAAAAGAGTGATTGATAGAATGATTCTCATGGGTTCATTTTTTATTCCTCTGTAGACTGTAGATCTGGTGTTGGTTTTTCATCCCTCAAATTTAGATGGGCAGTGCTATGTTGCTGTAGGTTTATTTGGTTTCCCTTTTGAGCTGCAACGGGCGAAAATTTCTGTTTGTAATTGGTTGTTCTCTCTTGAGCCCCCAATAGTGCAAGTTCTCGAGTAGAATGTTAATAAAATTAGGACTTATTTTTGGGCGTAAACGTCGTTCTCCTGTTTTTATCTTGTACATCTGACTATATTCCCACGTAAATAGTTGAGTTTTTGCCTAATTCAATGTGGGATTAAAAAAAAACCAATGACTGCAATCTATCATCTATTATGCATACAAGGGATTATTTTCACTTGTCGGCACAAGGGTAAAATGGTCAAAATAAGTATGTCTTGTTTTAAATAGATGACCATTATTTTGGAGTGAAATGGCGACAATACTAATCAAACCTGTGACCACCTTTCACTTAATTATTGATTAGTTTACAAGGGATGCAACTGCACAGAAAAATAATATATATATATATATATATAATAATGATTGATTGAGAAAGGGTGTGTATTAGTGTATAGAAAGAGGTTTCTCTGATTAGCCTTCTCTATCAGCACGGTATCTCTCACTCTCTCTCTCTCTTTGTGCATACAGTCAGCACAAAAATAGTATAAACCAGTTGGCGAGAAGTGGATTTGAATTACCAGGTATGACATGATCTCTTCCCCCACAGTTTTCTTCTTCTTCTTTTTTTTTTTCCTTCTGAAGAAAAAACATCAGCTCATGGCCAAAAATATTAAAGTCTACAAAAAAACAAACAGAGTTTTATATATCTTTTTACGAGACTTTAGACTTTAGACTTTAGACAATTACCTAAATGATATAACAAAAGAGTCGGCCCTCGGGAGAGAACAACAAAGTTTATTAAACAATATCGGCTGCACGTCTTGAAGTTGAAGAAAAAATCTAAACAACAGTCGGACTGCTGCAGCAGCCCCTCACATGTATTATATCATTTTACTGTTTATATAAAAGGCTGTTTGCAGCAGTCCTAGTCCTACTGCTGCTCAGCCCCCCTCGAAATTGAAAGTTGAAGTTGTCTTATTTGATGCAGGGGGCAAGTTAATCAGAATGACGTCTCCATGTTCTCTATAAATGCTCGGAAAATGACCTTGGAAATTTGGAATCTGCTTTTGGTCATCATATGAACAGTTGGATTACCACAACTACAAGTTCTGAAGTTTTCTTTCTTTTGTTATTGATAAATTTTTCTCAGTTTTTAGCATTCTAATTATTAAATATATAAAGCTGCCTCTTATGAATTATAATACAGGTGGGGTCCCCTGGCAAGGAAAAACAAGATCCTGCCATTATTCTCTTCCAAACCCAATTCCACTCATTGTGTTTTAAAGGAGGAAAAATTAAAAGAACTAATTAATTAATTCTTTATTGGAGCTTTCGGCATTAAAAAGAAAATTCTAAAAAAAGTTAGTTACGATTCTATCTTCTCCTGCGCAATGCTCATGCTTAGCAAAATGCTTAGGAAACGGAAAATTTGCAGTTGTTCCATGAAAATCTGCACGAGCTCAATACGATAATTCTGCGTCCAACCTGAAGTAAACAACACGTATGCATGAAGTGACCAAATACAATTTACCCTGGCTAGCTATGACTGATTTGATTAAAATCTGGACAACAATAGCGGCGGAATTCTTTGAATTTCCAGAAATTTAGTTACTGTATTTTTATTAGATTATTCAAACTTAAATTTTAAAAAATATAAGTTTATACACTTATCAAAAAATTTTAATTATATTTAATAAAAAATAAGGAGAAAAAAAATTTAAAAAAAATTATCTTAAAAAATAAATAGTAAAACTAATTTTTTTTTACAAATTTACATAAATTTTTAGTTTTATTATTCATTTTTAAAGACAAAAAATACTTTTATTTCTTTTTTTATTCTTTTTCATTTTCGATAAAATATGATTAAAATTTTTTGATATGTGTGCAAATTTATATTTTTTTAAATTTTAACTTTAAACAATTTAATAAAAATACTCTTAGCCGATGAAATAAGGAAAGAATAAATAATAAATTAGAGATACAGATGGATAAAATTGAAAAGTATATTATGAGACAAACAACACTATTATTTTTCAAATATGAAGTCTTTGACGTGGTATTTTTAATTTGTCTTTTCTTTCTAAATTACTTATACGAATCTCTTGATTGAATCGGCCTTGTTATTAGAATATGATCTATATATACAAATCTAATTATAAATGTCAAAATTCAACAACTAATTGGTTGGTACTTGGTAGATCCATCCTGTATTTTGCACGTACTATTACACAAATCGATCTAATTAGTGGGACTATAGCTAGCTACGTACGTCTTTTTGGATTCACCTAATCCATAATTCCAAACCAATTCAGCATGCATGCAATAATGAATTAATTTATAATTTAAGCTACTGATCATGTAACCATTACAAGAAAATTTTATATTTGTGGCCAATTAAAGAATATTTTTTTATTAAAATAAATATATTTTTATCGTAAATAGTCATTATTATTATAATTAATTCGACATAAATATTCATTTTTTTTAATTTTTAATTAAACAAACACAATTATAACGTTCTTGAAGCATGCTACAAGAATTAATAGCCAACATGATGAATATGGTCTAGGCATATAAAACAGTTAAATACTAATTCAAATTATAATAAACTTCTATTATATATATATATATATATATATGGAAAACTGCTTTAATTTTATTGAAACAAGGACATGATCTAATGACTTAGTTCATGTTTGGATTGAGAATTTATTTTAACTAATTTCATCTCATTATTATAATATTTTTAAATTTTTATATATAATATAATAAATAATTTAATTTTTTTAAATATCAAAATAATAATAATATTAAAAAATATTATCTTATTAATATTTTATTTAATTTTTAAAATCCATCTCATTGTAACTCATTGACAATAGTAATAATGATCACTGATCAGATATGTCAGCTCGCAACCACCATAAATTGAACCTTTTTGTTTTGTTCTTTAAATCCAAGAAAAATAAGAAATTTGGTACTTGAAAAATAAATAAAAAAACAGAATTTAGTAAGGCTCGATTTTTTTTTCAGGTGATTCTTTGTCATTTTCAAAAGTTACAAAAAATCTGATATGGAGGAATTTTGTTAAGGAATAAATGGTAGATGCTTTTGTACTATTTAATACGATAGCGTTTTAGCCGTCATACATGATCTTATCCCAAGTCATCGTTGCCGTAACAAGTAACAACTCCTACCACGTCCAGATACACTTCCCGGTTTCAATTTTTTGCACCCATAGGTCACGACTCACTATAGTCGTTATTAATGACCTACCTCTGCTTGATTCCCATTTTACCCCCATCGTTTTTCCTTTTCAAGTATGCCATCAACATTATAAATTTCTATATTAGTAATGTTTTTATTGTGTTTTTTTTTTTTTTTCTAACAACGATCAATACTTAAGTCATTACAATTCTGTAATTCGATACTGACTGTATACATATTCTACATAGGCGCCTGCTCTTCTGACCAAATTCTTTCGTATGTAGCATAAGAGCCAATTTTGCTAGTTGATTAGGCACTTCATTTGTTTATGTTAGAATATGTTGTTGTTGGGTGGTCTTGAGCCTCTCTTAATCTCAAAAGCTAATTTAAGATATGAGGTTTTTCCTCACATTTATAAATTGATCACCAATCCCTTTCATAATCGATATGGGACAATCCCAACAAATCTCTCCCTCACACATCGGGTCTTAGGTCGGAAGTAGCGATAATCCGTTTCTTCCGCAGACTGTTGGGCCAGAGAATGTTGGTAAATCGGACTCTAATACCAGTATTGGTGGTCTTGACCCTCTCTCAATCTCAAAAGTTAGTTCAAACGGTGAGATTTTTCCTCACATTTATAAATTGACAACCAATCCCTTTCACAACTAATGTGGGACAACTCTAACAATCTAATGAATATACAAATTTCAAGTGACAGATGACAAAGCGAGCGAACGAATGACGATTTGAATAATGAGATGAGATCATGACATTACTTTAGATTAAAGCTGAAAGTTAATATATAGTTATAATATTATTTTTTAATATTATTATTGTTTTGAAATTTAAAAATATTAAATTATTTTTTTTATAAGGATTAAAAAAAATTATAATAAAAAAATAGAATAAATTGAGATATGATCGGAATACAATACAAAAGGAATATAAGCCATACCTTCAGCCATGGTAGGTTTCATATAATAGCAAAAGTTTGTGTAAACACAGGCTATTAGCACCTAACTCATCTCTTATAATGATGCTCAATCATGTCCTTTTTTTCTTGGTCTCGATAGACGCATCATACCTGTCAGTTGGTTTTTGTCATTTAACTACATCTGAGTTTATGATGTTAATAAACTGATTTATAAATATATATATTTTTCATGTGCGAGCATATTCAAACAAAATCTATAAATATATTAATTTATGAGTGCACAGAATTTGAAAATCACAAATCTTTTAAAGTATAATACATCTATAAATCTATTCTAAATTTCAATTCTAACAGCTATCCTTTAGGCGACATAATATACTTCTCTAAATTTTGACTAACACGACGTCGCTTTCACAGCCTTTAAATAAACGAGAATATTTTGGGATACGGATCATAATTCTAGGTTCAATCTTGTCCGAACCAGACCAGGAGGCAGGGACCAGGATAAACAACGTTAGAGCAGTCTAAACTTTTCCCTCATATTTCCAACGTTAAAAACTTCCAAGATAAAACCACCCACTGTCTCGTGCAAGTCATACATAATAACCCACCTGTCATAACTCGCCTCACCACCCACCACAATTATCAATAAATTGAATTTGAAACTTTCTTGTTTTATTTACAAAATTATTAAATATTTTTAAAGTACATAAATTGAATTTGAAAATAACTTTAATAATACGACATGATCGGTAGTGCTTCGGATATAAATCATCTCTATTTTACTCGAAATTAATACTATTTATATAGTTGAAAATATATAATGATTTGATCATTTACTTATTAATGTAGATACTTTTAAAAATATTACAATAATTAAAAATATATCTCATATATTTTTACATTTAATATATACTATTTATTATAAGTTAAACGAATTATGGATCGAGATGGTATACACATATTGTAAACTGAGGAGATACTATTTATTCCTAGAAGATTAGAATAATTGTTCTTATTATACCGCCTTAATAAGTGTCGTTTGCAAAAATTAAAGAAAATAGAGAGGAATATCATATTTTGTACTGCGTTTGTTTCTGTGCAGTAAAACTTTATATTGATTTAGAGAAATAGTTTAGAGAAAATTACTAAGATTGGTGATATATTCATAATTTTATAAATTAATATAGTTTAATATAATATATTAGATTATAAGATTAACTTTAATTATAAATAAATCTAACATGTGATGTGAGAATATATGTAGGTTTATTTTATAAAATATGGGTATAATTCCCGATAACTCTTCTTAATATCTTTGGTTTCGTTTGGATGGTAAGTTGAATTGAAATGAGTTGAATTTTTTTATTAATGGTAATCAATTCTGATGATTTAGTGAGTTTTATGATATTTACTTAATATAAATTTATATGTATTTATACATTAATATAAATTTAGATATATTTATAAAAAAAACTATAAACATTATATATATAAAAAGATTTATAAAATAAATATTTAAATATTTAACTCAACTAAAAAGAACATTAAGCTCAATAGAAGTTACAAACGGGCCTTAAAATTTGTTTAAAGTTGTATTTTGAGGTTTTAAAACTATTTTTAAATAGTTAAAAAAATTTTGATAAAAAAAAATATGTTTGATAACTTTATTAAAAATGTTTTAATCAATTAAAAAAATTAAAAATTAATTTTTTCAAAAAATATTAAATTAAAATTTTTATAAAAAAACTTATACAAATAATTATATATTTTAAAAAAATTATCATAATTAATTCTAAAAAATATTTTAAACATATAAATCTCAAATAATAAATAATTTTTTAGATTAATACTGGAGTGCATCACACATTCACAAATTTTTTTAATTTTTTTTTTAATATAGATGCTGTAAACACATACTATGCCTCATTTAGATTTAAAAATGAGATGAATTAAAATAAGTTTAATTTATTTTTTAATATTATTATTATTTTAAAATTTTAAAAAATATATTAAAATTTTAAAAAAATATATAAAAATATATATTTTATATAAAAAATTAAAAATATATAATAATAAAATAAAAATAAATTAAATTCATCCCATCTTTAAAATCATCTTCTAATCTAAAGTAGGCGTTAATTCGATGGTAGAGAGCTGCGTGGGAAAAGCAGAGCGGAGCAATAATGACATCTGATTGGTGGCACTCAATATAGTTTTGTCGTATGCCGTTTTATTTTTTAATTTTTAATTAATTTAAGGCCTCCCCCATCTTTGTTTTCACACCCCCAAAAACTTCAAAGCGCATGATAGAGCTCAGTAGGATCTGGTTCAATCCCCACCCCTCACTCTTAACTGTTTTCCAACCGTCTCCGTCGGCTTCCAATTCCGGCGATTTCCATCCTTCGATCTCTCTCTCACCATGTGGATCTTGTCCGAACCGCGTTGTTGCGTACTTACCGAGTTTCACTTTGCTAGTTGGCGTTCTTTTTTCTTGTTTCGCAGATGATGCCCGATGAGTGGGTATTTTACTTTAACGGTTCCTGAATTGTTTTCTTTTTACTCACTGATTCGTTTAACTGACTTCGGCTTCGAGATTAAAGGCTCTGGAAGCTTCTGAGCTGAGATTTGAGATTGAAAATAATTCTGTTTATTTGAAAAAAGAAGAGAAAGTTTTTCCCGGAGTATTTCTTGGGGTTTTGGTAGCAATGGAGGACCAGAATGGGACCAGAGTGTGTACCGTAATGTCTAACGAGCTTATCGACTGCGTGATGCCATATATTCACGACCCAAAGGACCGGGACGCTGCATCTCTGGTGTGCCGCCGGTGGTACGAACTTGACGCACTGACGCGGAAACACTTGACGATCGCGCTTTGCTACACGACAAGCCCCGATCGGCTGCGCCGGAGGTTTCGGCAGCTGGAGTCTCTGAAACTCAAGGGGAAGCCCAGGGCCGCGATGTTCAATCTAATACCCGAGGACTGGGGAGGATACGTCACTCCGTGGGTGAACGAGATCGCCGAGTCTTTCAATTGCTTGCAGTCGCTTCACTTCCGGCGAATGATTGTGAAGGACTCCGATCTTGAGCTTCTTGCTCGGTCTCGCGGTCCCGAGCTCCACGCGCTCAAGATCGATAAGTGTTCTGGCTTTTCCACGGATGGTCTTCTACATATCGGTCGGTCTTGCAGGTAATTTCCCCACCTTTTTTTGTTTTCATTCAAGATATCTTCCACTTTATCTTGTGGCCGAGGTTTATTTATTTGTATGAATCTGCTTGTTAACTTTATCTTTCGGTTTTTAATGTGGCCGATGTTTATTTTATAAGTAGTTGTGCAATACGTGTAATTAGTTTAAAATTTTCCTTCGACTGGGTCGCTTACTAAGCTCTCTCTTTTGTTTATAGATATTTTATTCAATAATTTTACTGTAATCGTGATTTCCTTTCTAATGAATTGGCTAATTGATAAAGGAAGTAGAAACTAACCAAAGAGCAAAGGAAAATCATAAATTCGCCCACAAAGAAAATTAGGGTTTGCAGACCATATACAAAGAAAATTAGGAAAATCATAATACCTGCAAGGTGCGTGGCTTCTAATTGTTCAGGGGGTTGCAACTTGCTTCTTTAATGGTTGACATGCTGATTTTTGATTTTTCCTTGAAGTCCTACCATACCCACTGTTTGTTGGTATCTTAAAATTTTAGCCAGAACTTAGGTCATTTGACTTCATCAGGTGCTTATCTAGATAATTGCTTGTATGATAGCAGCAATGACTCCCACTTTCCGATAAGGTTGGTAATGCTACATCATTACATTCCATAGCATCATGTATTAAGAGTTTTATAGACGTTAAAGAATACCACAAATATGACTACGCAATTTAATAATGTCATAAATTAATAAGTCGCGACGTATCCAAACTAGGAAAAACACAATGTCATGTAATGAGCCTGAACGAACATCCTTATTGTGCTATATACGCCTATTCAATTAAGGTTTGAACCTATTGCAAATCTGGATCCTTTCTGAGCATTTGTGTTTTTTTTCTTTATTGGCACCGGTTGTCCTGGAGGCTGGAACAACATCTCGACTAATTTCGGGGGTGCACAGGCGCTTGGCAAGGAGTTTCTTGCAAGTGCACCTTGGGTAATTCAAGGGGAAAATTCTCTGGTCCGATTGCCTCTAGAGATTGTTTGCACCTAAGGGGATTTGAACCATAGACCTAGGGGAAGCATACTCCCAAGCCCAAAGCCGTTATTACCACTTAAGCCAACTCCTATGTGTTCTTACCACTTGGGTTTTCTTTGGAAAAGAAATGCATTTGAATCTTTGATGAGAAAATAATCACACACATTTAATGATGTATACTATGCTAAACCCTTTTTCTTTTTGCAAGTTGGTGTGCCGACTCGTATCTTACCCCGTTTCTATTCTTTCCATGGTTAAGACCTACAACAAGCTTTTCAAGATCTGCTTTTAGCCTTGTTTGCTGTACCATTCCCTTTAATTCAGTTCTTGAACTGAATGAAAAGGACTCTTCGGGTAATTTTTTTTTTATAAGAAGATTATTATTGACATAGAGATAAGCATGATTCAAGAACATAGGAAGTATATATGTGATTACACCTATTTAGGAACTAGAAACAATTACAACTCTTCAGGTATTTTTGGTTGAAAGCTTTTGAAAAGCTGTAAGATTTTTTTTTTCAATTTCAATTTAAACAAAATTTTAAACAGTGGAACATATTTTCATCTCTTGAAAAAGACTTCCATTTAATCATATGCCCAAGTTTTCTTGAATGAAAAAAAAAAGAGAGAAGAGTCAAGGCAACTTTCAAGAAAACATAAACCAAAAAAATTTTTCTTGCAAGATTTTCTTGTATATATTTCTCCCTTTAGATAGGTGTCTCTATTATACTTCCTATGTATTTGGATTGCACCTTTTGTGCCTTTTCATAAAGATTTATTACTAATAAAAAACCTAAAAAACAAATTTCATAAATTTTATATCCAGGCAAATCTTCATTATTCCTATCAACTTTCACAAAACACAATACAAAATACATTTCAATTGTTTTCAATAATTCTAAAGATTAGAGAAATATTCACTTACCTAATATGTCCTTAGTCAGAAATTTTCAGCATAAATTCACTTGAGGTTTGTGGGGTCTTCGGCTTCTATGATACAATACATTCAAGGGCAGCCTATTCTAGGACTTCCTGGTCACTCTAAGGCCTCTAGATTAGGTCTGGTTTGTGGGCTAAGAAAGTAATAGGGCTTCATAATTGTTGCTTAGTGTTAGGTCTCATTTGTTGTCGCAGATGAGATGAAATCAATTAAGATGAAAATTGAAAGTTGAACAAAGTATTTTGAGAAATTATTTTTTAATATTATTTTTGTTTTGGGATTTGAAAAAGTTGAGTTTATTTTATTTTGTGTGGGAATTTGAAAAAGTTGTAATGATTAGATAAGATAAGAAACTGCAATTACAAAGATTTATGAAGCTTATGATCCTTTACCTCTTACGGCAAACGGTTTGGTTCAGTTAGATAAAATTGGTCTTCCCAGGTTAAGATGTTGATAGCTGTTCTGGTTTGTTTGGTTTTGTTTGTGGTGTTTAGTTCGTTTGGTTGTTTATTCTTTATTGGTTTATTGGTTATTTTTCTGGTTGGTCAGATAATAAGTTGGTTTATGATACTTGGGTTGGTTTTATGTAAACCCTTGCATCTTGATTGTCTCCAAGGTTTTCCTCTGCCATAAGTGAGGGTTTCTTAATAAATTTGGGGAGGGGTCACTGTTAGACATGGGGCCATAACTCTTTGCCAAAAAAAAAAAAATATATATATGTATATATATATATATATAAGATGAGATGAGATGAGAATGGTTGTGAAAACAAACGAGGCCTTAGTATGTATTCTGTCAAACCAACAATGTGGCGGTGGGATCTGAACACCTTCTCTTTGCTAGCTGCTAGTGAAGACTTGGAGTGATTATATGTTTTTTTTAAATTTTTTTATCATTATAAGTAACTTAGAGTTCAGAGTTATAAGGGCAGGAGGTCGAATAGACAAGTATATTTGAGCTCTAGGTGGCAAGAGGTGAGTTTTTTATTCTAAACCTCACGGGAGAATGAGCTGTAGGAAGCCCTAGGAGTTGGGGGAATTTTAGGGTTTTGTAATACCCTATGTCCATAGGAGATGGATAAATGAGATCTCACAAAGATCTGATGATTATAAAGGAACTCAAATTGTAACTTTGGTTAATCCTCATAGAGTATAAGTTTAGACGTGGCTGAAATTGTCTTAGCTTGTTATAAATGGTAGTTGAAGCCAATCTTGACCTGAAATTGGGGACTTTAGCCATGCCTCAAGTAATGGATGTAATGGCCCGAAGAGGATGTCAAGGATTTGCATGGGGGAGATTGTAATATCCAAGCTCTATAGAAAAATGATTATTAGGATCCCACATTGCATGGTAGGGAGAAGTTGTGGTTTATAATGACTCCAACAAACTCCAATTGTAATTTTGATTTGTCATTGAGCATTCCTTAGATAGTTATAGATAATGTTTGAACTTATTTTTTTGAGCTTATAATTGTGAATTAATAGCATGTTCATTTAGGAGGTTCTTGATACAATTTCTTCAAAGCTTGGCATCATTGCGTAAGTGGCTTTCAATGTCACTTAATTCTGATACAGTTCCTCAGTGGTTTGTCAACTTTTCTGGAGATGTGTTCATTTGAGTTTTATAAATGAAAGCATATTGGTAATAAGTTTAAATTTGCCACTGACAGATGGCCGTGTAAAAATGGAAGTGAAAATTTACTTTAGTTATATATATATGTGTGTATATAGTTTATATAGGACTTGGGTGATCTATATATATTCAACATTAGTTGGATTCATTGTGTTGTCATTTCAAATTAGATAACTTTAAGGATTTCTCAGGTAGCTGGGATTGGCTCCTTCACGTCGTAGGTTGGAATTACTTATCCTGAAACACATGTAACGTACACTTTCACAAGATTTTTTTTCCAAACTAAGGGGCGTGCTATGGTCATGGGTAGCGAAAAGACTCAAGCTTTTCAGGTTGGGATTCAAGTTAAATTCAGCACTGAATAAATTTAGAGAATGGAAAAGGGCAATGGAAATAGTTTGAGAAATAATAAACATCATAAATTGCCGAGTCATTTGTTATACTTAGATAATAATGAAATGCATAGGAATACATATGGCATTTTAGTGAAAAGATGGAGTATAACTGAAAATGGTGTCGTTACAATTTTAGTGACAACTGATCATGAGTCTCAAAATTAATTTCCAGAAATGTTATGCAGGATAAATAATTGTGTTTTTCTCCGATGTAGATCTGACTAAGAACTGAAAAAATAATACTTCTGACCTGTAAATGTTTGGGAACCATACAGTCATGAAGAATTAGGTGAGATTGAAAGGTCGCTCATGCAATTATACCAAGTGTTCCTTTCAGTTAACTGCACTATGTATTCTTTCTTGTATGGCAATTGGTACGTTTTTGCTTTTTCATTCAAAGACAACAACCTCGGTTCTGTATTTTTACATAATGCATGAATATGCTCATCCTTGTGGATGTTATAAATAAAATATGTCTGAACAGTCTTGATTGGGATTGGAGTATAACAGAAGGAAAGTTGGAGAATTGGATGGTAATCAGAAGATCTCAAGCCGTGGAAAGTTCTCTATTTGTTTTGTTTATGTTTTTTTTTCCTTCGAATTTGTATTGTGGGTTTTATAAATCTCTTTAAGCATTTTAATTGTGTGAGAATCTGTGTTTCCTGTGTATGACATGGCGATCCTGAGCCAGCCCCTTAAAGCACTAAAAAAATTATTGAGATATTGGAAGAAAATTTTTAACCTATTGAGGGAGATATACTATATTTGAAGAAACAGGACTTGAGTGGAGGTGGATGCAAATTAGGTCAGACCAGCCTTTTCTGTTTTAAAGTTGAGACAATAATGCTCATTTTAATTGATCTTGTGATTATATCTAGGTTGGTAACCGTGTAAGAGAAATGATATTTGCTGTTGTAGAGTACGCAAACACTGCAATCTTTTTGAAAAAAGTGAGTAAATACGAGACCCATATGAAGAAAATTAATTTTTTAATAATAGACCTCACTTTTTTTCAAAAAGGATTGTACGGCGCTTGCGTACTCTACGACTATATCTAGCATTACTCACTATGTAAATGAGCTGTGACTAGTGTGCTTGTCAGTTCTGTCCATGAGATTACGCATATTCATCATGTTTGAAAGTAAGAAGAAAAATTATAGTTTGAAACATGCAAGATTGTGTGGGACGTGATAAAGTTTTATGACACATCCTCTTTACTTTTCATTTCTATGCTCATTTATTCTTGTGGATGTGTTCTAACTTGCCATCTTGATAGGCATCGAATACCTTGTAATTGGCTTTTGCCCATTCATTGATTATTAATACACTTATCAAAAAAAATTTATTCTTGTGGATGTGTGAACGCAAGCATAGTCTGAATGAATTGGGCTATTGGTTCTGGATTCCTAAAATGATCTGCGTTCAATATTGACTCGTGTTAATTCTTATATTCTTCCTCAGGAATTTAAAAAGTCTGTTTTTGGAGGAGAGCTCAATTGTTGAGAATGATGGTAAATGGCTACATGAGCTTGCTTTGAACAACACGGTTCTTGAAGCTTTGAATTTTTATATGACTGATCTTGTCAAAATCAGCTTTGAGGACCTTGAACTCATAGCCAGAAATTGTCGCTCCTTAGTTTCTGTTAAAGTGAGTGATTGTGAAATCTTGGACCTCCTACGTTTCTTCCATACTGCTAATGCTTTAGAGGAATTTTGTGGGGGTTCCTTCAACGAGCATCCAGACAGGTACTCAAGTGTATCGTTTCCCCCAAAATTATGCCGTGTGGGACTAACATATATGGGGAAGAATGAAATGCTAATTGTATTTCCTTATGGACCCCAACTCAAAAAACTGGATCTCCAATATGCGCTGCTTGACACAGAGGACCATTGTATGTTAATACAAAAGTGCCCCAACTTAGAAATACTTGAGGTAAAATCACAAACCATTTCTTTTGTCTCTCTTTTATTAGTACTTTATTATTATATCTTTTTTTTTTTTCCTACACTTGTTTAGAACTATGCCTTTATCTGACTCTTAAGACCATTTATGAACATATTCCAGAGGAGGCTTTTGTTTCTGCTTTTTTGTCCACATTCTTTTCAGTTTGTTATTTGACTAATCATCCAACGTTGTTCTTCCACAAGAATCTCCAGTCGTTAGTTACCTATAATGACTATTTTGACCTTGGTTCTTGGATTTTGAGAGTTGTTACTACCCAAGGAAGTGGGTGTTATGTGTTCTTCTAGACTAGGAACTGTATCTGAAATTTCTATATATTTTATCATCTATTTTTCTTCTGGACAGACTAGGAATGTTATCGGAGACAGAGGATTAGAAGTTCTTGCTCAGAATTGTAAGAAACTAAAGAGGCTTAGAATTGAGCGAGGTGCCGATGAGCAGGAAATGGAGGATGAAGAAGGTGTAGTTTCACAAAGAGGTTTGATTGCTTTGGCACAGGGCTGCCTAGAACTGGAATACATGGCTGTTTATGTGTCCGATATCACAAATGCTTCTTTGGAATGTATTGGCACTTACTCTAAAAACCTCTGTGATTTTCGCCTAGTCTTGCTTGACAGAGAAGAGAGGATAACTGATTTGCCTCTTGACAATGGAGTTCGAGCTTTGTTGAGGGGTTGTGAAAAGCTTAGACGGTTTGCATTGTATCTCCGACCTGGAGGCTTGACCGATGTGGGTCTCGGTTACGTTGGGCAGTACAGCCAAAATGTAAGATGGATGCTTCTGGGTTATGTTGGAGAGTCTGATGCAGGGCTTTTGGAGTTCTCTAGAGGCTGTCCTAGCTTGCAAAAACTAGAAATGAGGGGCTGTTGCTTCAGTGAGCGTGGACTGGCTGCTGCTGTATTGCAGCTGACTTCTCTGAGGTACTTATGGGTGCAAGGATATAGAGCCTCAGCAACGAGTCACGAGCTTCTAGCAATGGCTCGCCCATTCTGGAATATTGAATTAATTCCTTCTCGTCGAGTTGTTGCTATAGATCAGCTTGGGGAGAATGTTCTAGTTGAGCATCCAGCACATATACTTGCATATTATTCCCTTGCCGGACCAAGAACAGATTTTCCTGACTCTGTTATCCCTTTGGATCCAGAAGCCTTTGATAGGTAGGCCAGGTTGTATTAACTACTCTTCTACGATGCAGTTTTTTTCCTGTCACTGTCATGTTCATAAATTCTGCCCCCTTTTCCCCTTTTGTAAGAGGTTCCAATTTTAATTTCATTTCTCTGCCCTAGTATTTGCTTGACATTAGTCCTGTAATAAATTCGGGTTTTTCTTCTGTAATTTGGAAGCACTTGCATCTATGGTGCTATAGTCTCTCTTCCCAGTTGGCTGGCTTAAACTTCAACGCTTTGGCTACTACTAGTAGTATTAATGGTGGGATATTTCTAGTTTGTGAATAAAAAGTAACGAGTGATTTCATTTACCATGATTTCGTGACTGCTGCCATGTCATTGTGGACTACTGACTCGCAAATATACTTGGATGCTTCAGACCAATGGTGTGATAAAAAGCCTTGTGGTTGAGGGTGGGGGCGTTGAAATACATACAGCAAGGGGGGCTGGAGGCATTGTCCTGCGTATTTCTTTCATTAACAGAATCAGAGTTTTTACCATCGATAAATCCAAATTGTTGGGTTCAAAGGACATCCCCAACTTGTAATCAAAGGATGATTTAGTTTCAATTTTTTGTTCGATGTATTAGTTTGACCTGTTGCCCGATTTGGCAGTGTTATGGATGGTTGTAAACTTTAGACATAATGATGGGGGAGGGTGCTTTGATTTTATGTCGATAGAAGATATAATAGCTTTTGTTGCATTGAAGATGTGATTTATGCTATATTACTAGAATTTCAAAAACTAGCATTGAAATTGCTTGGACCCTTTGACAATGAGAAACTGTGTGATTTGGCAAGGAATGAGAAACTTGTCGACGATGTTGACAACCGTCGGCAAAATTGAGTACAGTTGACAAATCCTCGCCTAAAAACACTTGCCATGTGCATTGTTGGTGGAGTTAAATATGGATTACAGTTAGCATGAGCCATGTTTCCCTGTTTAAGGGCAGGATTGGTGCTGATGGGGAAACTCGAGTGCTTGCAACCCTCCAAAGAAGAGAGAGAAAAACAAACATAATGAATAAGAGAAAGGCATAATCTTTTACTGTTTTTGCGTTCACGATGATGATATCTTCAGTTGTTTATTGTCGCTCTTAACTAATCCTTTCTTTTACTTTCTTGTACCGTATATTTTAGAGTCCCTCGAATGCCACTAAACTAACATGATATCGTCTTTTGCTAATCACTGAAGGAAAGAAATCAAATGCGCACCTGTTAACTGAGTGATGCAATCCAAACGAAAGGGAAAAAAGAAGGCGATAGCATGCATCTGTAGATGACTTTTAGACAACAGATGAGATGGAAGGAAGAGGAGAGATAGAGGTGATGTTGGTGTTTGATAAGCATAGAAGTCATCGCTTGTGTCATAAATCTTGAATTTATGGGATACTTCGGTATGGATAGTGAGATTAAATGAGTTAAGATGAGATGAGATAAATACTATCATTTCATTTCTGTGTCCAAATGAGTTATTAAGTTTCAATACTTAAATCATTAAACAAAGAAAAAATAAAGCAGCATGGGACTTTTTTTTTTCTTTTCAACGCAGGAGTGAAATTGCCATAAGACTAAGATGGGAGGAGACTTCCATCGATGAAGTCAATTCCAATCGTGAATAAGTACTTCTTCCCCAAGATAACCTACTCACACTGATTCTTCACGGATACTTCCCTTTCACCATTCTGTGATCTCCAATTATGAGTGTGAAAGGCCAATATAGTGATGCATACTTTATTTGTTTCTTATAATTATTTATAACAATTGACGTCCGCTTAGTATGATATTTCTAATCTGTGAGGTCCTTTTCACCTTGGAGACCAACCAAATCTTGCCATATTACAGTATATGCTGCACTAATGAGCATGACTTTTCCCAATGGTAGGGACGTTGTGGTAATTACCTTCACTGTCTAGACTTCATTATTTGCAACCTTCTGTATTGCTGCCCTGTTCCTTCACCTCCAGACTTCCTTTCACCTCTCAAGATTTTTTTTTTTTTTTTTCTATCGTAAAAACTTTAGTATTTTGTATTTTATATATAGTGGAACTATGTGTTTGAATATGGAATATGATATTTGCATGGCCCACAAAAGTATTTTTTAAAAGATTTCGTATTTAATTGAAAGTTTAACTAAGGAAAGATGGAGATGACAAGTGTACGATTTTCCGTTCTCAATGGTGATCAAAATTAGAATAAAGTGGGCAGAGTGGTTTCTTATGCAACTTGCAGAAAGAAGAGTGCTTTTCTTAAAATATAAGAAAAAGTTGATAGTCATGTCATCTATCAAACAAATAAAAATAATGAATAGCCATGTTGCTCATGCTGCTTTGGAAATTCTAATGCTCAATATGTGGTTTGGAGATTGGTACATGCAAAGTGACTTGGGGTAGGCACTTGAGCTTTTTCAGAATAGTTGCAACAGCAATATTTTTGTGGTAGTAGAACCCACAATGGCAACTAAGAAAAAACAAACACAGTAAGAGCATATTTGGAAACATTATTTCTTTGTTTCATTTCACATTTGTGGAATGCTTACCTTTGAGATAGTGATCCACCATCACCCATTTCATGAGGGCCAATGAAGTTTCCTTTTTTTTTTTTTTCTCATTTCATGAAAAAGTGAAATTAGATTTTTCCAATACTGTTCAGCCTTTTTTTTTTTTTTTTTTTTTGGGGTGGAAGCTGCAATGAGAACTTCCTTGGATATAACTGAAAAATAAATATTGTAGCCACAAAGTGATTGCATACAAATATTTTACAAACTGACGTGACTTGATATAAACTATGTAATTTGTTAGATTATGAAATTATTTTTATTATAAAGAAAATCTGACAGATCATATGAAATTAAGTCAGTTTATAGAATTGTATAATCTTTTTGTGGCTATAGTACTCCTCTGACTAAACACTATATTTCCAGTTTTATTTTGGAATATTATCAACTCAAAACTAGAATTGCAGAGCATTTACCTCTTTTTCATGGAAAGACCATTAAGGCTACAATCCTTCTCTTCTGTAGCACCAAATGTAAAACCAAGAAAATATCATATTATACTAAACATAAAAAAAAATAGAGAGTAAATTAATAAAATTGGGATCTCTCCCTAGTCATTCTAAGTATAAACCTCAATAATTACAGTCTTGTTCAGAAAACAGTCAAGACCTCCTGCAATTTAAAAGCTAGATTCTATATTCCGATGATTGGGGTTACAACGAGCACAAAAATCTGAACATCTATAGAATCCCTTTTTGGATTTGCAAGTAAAATAAAGAATCACTGCAAAGCATGATGCTTGCTGAGACCGGTAAAAGGAGAAAATATGCTGATGCAACAGTCTCGCCACCATCGACAAATGAGTTGGCGGAAACAGAAATATCAAATACAAGGCAAAACTGGATAGGTCCAAATAAAGATAACCAATTATAAAGCATGCAAACCATATTGGCATTCGTATGTAGATCTCCCAATATTCTACAGCGAATTAAAGCAGGAGATGCTTACCGAGTGGAATGCAAACTCAGCCTCGACTAAGGGATGGCGATGAATCCATAAAACAACCCCCCCCCAAAAAAAAAAGTTATGGTGATGAGGCATGGTCAACTTGGCCATATTATAACATAAAGGAGAGACTGGCGGAAATGTATTGAGAGAAAAAAGTAAGCAATCAGAGAATGTAGAATATCAGAAAGAGTAACAGCTGACTCAGGCAGTTGGCCCACATCAACCAAAGACATGGCTGCTTGTGTGGAACAATCACAAAACTATTTCACACGTGAAAGCATAATGTACACAACTTCTTAAACCCACAAAATGAAGTAATCATTACTGATTGGAGACACAAACCTGGAAATAAAAGGAGATTTGAATTTCTAGCCTCTTATCAAGGAGACCATATATTTGCATAACTGGGAAATCATCATATTGAGGCTTTGATCTGTGTTAAATGATCGTCACAAACTTGGGGATACATGATCGTCTGTAAACTAAATATGCAAGTCAATCAGTATATTCAAACTTTTAACTCTGAGAAGCAACCACATTGATGCGGTTATGCTTTATTCATCCACAAATTGCCCACTATCCATTTTCATAAGCAATGCTAACTCAGTCAAAATCATCCTCAAGAATGGATAGCTAGGAAAATTACTTGAAGGGAAGGGAAACATACAGACACTGAATCGACTTTCATTAGATTTTCATATTTAAAAGATTGAGATCAAACCACTACAAGATTTTATCTTTCTGTAACGTTCAAAGAAAATGTAAATCAAGCCCTCATTTATGGAGTCACACAGAAAACTATGGCAAAAGCACAGACAGTGAATTAGGCTGAACATGGTCTGACTTGGCACTTTGAAATCCACGAGTGCAGCAAAAACAACTGCCTGATCATTTACGTATTTGATGTATTGAGGATTGGGTTTGAATGTACGGTTTGGTATGAAATCCGTAAGGAGCACTGCCATACAGATTGTGCCCTTGTCCTTTAAATTCATATGGAGGTGATATTGAAAGATTTCGACAGTCGGAGTCAAAAATCATGACGGCTTCATCACGAGGTTGATTCCAGTCAGGTGACATTCTTGGTATGCTTGAGGGCTTTTGCTGAGGTGCAAGAACAAAAGACTGATCATGTGAAGGAGGCTTATTATTTCCCGATGACGTTTCTGTGAGATTGACAATTGTAATGTCATGGATGCTTGGCCTTCTCTTATCTTTTCCTCCTGAAAGCTGCCTTATAAAGTACTTCTGAGCATGACTTGCCACTTGAGTTGGACTCTTAGTAATTACGTAATTCCTGGAGATATTTCTCCAGTCTCCTTTACCGTACTTTAGAAGCCCCATCAGAAATTGCCTGTAATTCATTACCAAACAACCCGTGTCAAGAACAAAAGCATAACGTTCAAAAGAGTTCAAACTGCAGATAGACCATTGAGTTCAAACTGCAGATAGACCATTTAGGAGTGAATGAGACATGAATGCTAACAAGCTTGAGACTTTAGAGCAGTTCATCTCTATGATAAACAAACATCACCTGACCTATCCAAAGATATTCACAATTGCTTTGAAGTTTTTATGCTTCTATTTGAAAAAGAACTGAGCTTGGTTAGTTTCCCATTGATTTATACTATACAGAAAACAATTCTACTAATTTGATGGTTTCTTTTCATTGGCTTCCAGTTTCAACTGTAACTGAATAAAGGGCGTTAGAAATTCAATTTATTTGCACAACTAGCAACAGAATTTAAAGAGCCAAACACTTTCTTGTTTCATAGTTTTTTCGGTAATTGAATAAAAGATTTATTGAACACCTCACACTAGAAACAAAATATATATATATATATAGGAACAATTATTGGAAAGGAAATTCACCTGTGCTCTTCTTCTGTCCATGGCACCCCTTTCTTCCTTTCCTGATCAGGACCCTTAGCTGTTGATGATTTTCTTCTATAGGCATCAAAGCTGCGATTATCAACCAACTCCAATTTGAAAGAAGAGGCAAGGTAGCCAGGAATCGGAACCCGCCCCGATTCTATATCGCTAACATCGTCTTCCAATTCCTTGTACTGCTTAATCACATCCCACACCGTCTTCCCTGGGATCATTTCCGCCACTTTTATCCATCGATCAGGAGTGGTCTCATCGTAAATAGCTAGCGCTCTCTCAAACTTCTTGTTCTCCTCCCTAGTCCATTCTGTGCTCTGGCTTGCTTGGAGAAACCAATTGGATTCTGACATAAACGAAGCTGGATATAGGGTTTCCATAATTCCTAGGGCTAATATACAGCAATAGCTGGATAACTCACATAAGCAGAAGTGAAACTAGGCTTTTAAAGTGAGAGGAGTCTTAGAAGCAGAGACAAGAGGCAGAGATAATTTAATCTTTTTACTATAATTTTGAAGGCATTGAAATCAGAATCTTCTACTGGGAATCGAGAATCTCCTTTTCTTAATAGCATCAATTGAAGAATCTTAAAAAGACCCAACTTTTAAGAATCGAGGGAATCTTGGAAAATTATGAGCAGTCTGATTTTGTTGCTTTCGTTAAACCCTTCCAGAGAGAAAACCAAAGCCCAGATGGGAATTTGAAGAAAAGTCAAGACCTTTTGCAAAAATGAAGTTCAAAAAGTAAAACTTTTCATGCAACCCAGATCGCAACTCTTAGCCCACAAAGTGAGAAAGCTCGAGAAAAATACAGAAAACATGAAGAACCCAGTAGCAAGATGATCGAACAAGGAACAGGAAAGCATGACCCAGTTGAGAATAAGGATGGATTGTGAAGAATCCCGAACAAGAAAAGGCGGGAAACAGTTTTTTATTGGGAAGAGAAGGTAAATCTACATACAAAAAGTGAATCCTAGATATGAATCACAACCAGTTGAGAATTTTCGGTTGGTTCTTAATGAGTTCGGAGGAGAGAAGAATCGGAGCTTGGAATGTGTGAAGTAGAAACCTTATTAGCAGTCTTAAGACCTACTGTGTACTGTCTTACTGACAATTGCCTCTTATTATTTATAGGCTGTTCGAGGGAATTGATAAGCTCCCATAAACAACTTTACTTATTTTTTGTTCCTAAAGGTGAATGGAGATTGAGGCCACATCCTTTTAACCACTCTCAAATCCCTCCAAATTACAGAAGTAACTTCACGATTTTATGGTCCATACTCCCATAAATACCTTCTTTTTTTCTTCACACTTCTGAAAATGCTTGGTTTGAAAAGAAATCCTATATAATTAGTCTTGAAAACTAATACGGTTTGATGTGATATGTTTTTTTTATGTAAAACTTGATGTTTGAGTTACATCAGTTTAGAAGTATAATCTTTTATCCTTTTCAATTTTTAAATAACATATTTATGATTAAATTCCCAAAAGAACACTAACGCGCCTGTAGCTCAGTGGATAGAGCGTCTGTTTCCTAAGCAGAAAGTCGTAGGTTCGACCCCTACCTGGCGCAACTTCCAGTTTCAGACCTTCTCTTTCATCTGTATTTTGCAGCTGAGAGTCAAAGTGTGGTTATTTTCGAACAGCTAGCTTGTGAAGTAAACTTATTTATTTATGACCCTAACCCATAATATCTTTTTCTAAATTGGATCAAGCACATATACTCATTCTTCAGATATATGCACTAAAAAGTATGATTTCAACCCACAACCAAAACGGAAAAAAAAAAAAAAAAAAAAAAATTGTACAACGTCACTAACTTAAGTTGCTCACTTTTCTTATTCGTCCTCAAGGAACCAAAAAGAAAGAAACGACTCAACAACTAAATTCTAGCACTTGGGAAGGTCGGTAGGAGGCGGTGGCAGAGACTCGTTGGGGCCTTTACCATTGTCTACTAGGAATGCCATCTTAAGTCCCCACGTCGTGTGTACTTCCAAATGGCAATGCAAGAACCAAACACCTGCATTCGCCAAAGTTGAATATTTCTAACAGTTTCCGGAGAAGTAACGGTACATGTAATTATAGAAAGTGCAAATATCATACAATCATTTAAAATATATATATATATATATATATATTTCTTTTTTGTATTTTTTTTATCAAGATAATTGCACAAATCCTTATATATTTACGATTATAATTATCATTTTCCTTTCAGGACACATGCATACATACTTCTTAAAGGAAAATTTTATATTACTTAAGAAAAAGATTGTCTTGAATTGAGATATTCTCTTCCTTTTTTAATAATGTATTTTAGAGAATGGCACATATTTTTTTATAGTATCAAATTTTAACCTTTTAACAATAAGCTCTATCTATTGATTTAATGAGGTTCACTTGTAAGAACACAATAAAGATCGATTTACAAGTGAGAGAGAGTAAAGAAAAATTTCATATTGTGTAAGAAGGAAATTATCTTAAAATTTATATAAGATATATTTTTCTCTTTTTAATAAGATATTTTAAAAAAAATTGCATATACTTTTTTTTTATATTTTTAGAGAATGTAAAATTTTCCTTTAAGAACTCGTGAATTTATGGCCTAATTGTCACGCAAGCCAAAATATTCTTCTGTAGCTTAGTCTTTTTCTTTTGATTTTGGGGCTTGTTTTGTTGTGCCACGTCTTTCAATGGCCCTAGTGTACTAACCACTAAAAGCAAAGCCCACTTCTTTCTGGAGTCGCATCAATGGCGCGCGATTCAATTCAAAATTGAAAGCACCTACATTAAATTTTTTTTTTTTTAATTGTTTCTTCCATGCCAAGACACTCTAGGTGCAACCTCATTATCAAGAAAAGACTATTTCCAATTTTAGAATTCATTTCAGCATTATTGTCACGTTTTCTAGAATGATAAACAGAACAAAACATCAAAATTATATTATTAAAAAAAAAAAAAAAAAACCAAGGATGAACTTTTACCTGGGTTATCCGCCCTGAATCTGATTGCAATCCATCCAGCAGTAGGTACTGCAATTGTGTTCCTCTCGACAGGATCAACCAGGTTAAATTCCACCGGATCCTTGTAGGGATCGAAGTTCCCTAAACCCTTCCCAACCACAAAGAAATTAAACCCATGCAGATGGGTTGGATGGTTCTCTGGTGCTATTACAGATGTGCCTTGTAACACAACCTGAACTGTAGAATTAAAATCCAGTCTATACAGCCTGGTGCCATTCATGGTCTGGATATTAGATGGTGGGTTACCAGTATAATTAAAAGGAAAAATTGGGTTTCCAGGAAAATCATCTGTAAAAACTCCTTTTATGTTGAAATAATGTGCTTGAAGAAGAGCTACAGTTGGCATCACAAAGCTAACATTATTAACATCTGCCACAAGCCTGCTCCCATTAACACAAGTAGCACATGGATTAACCCCAACGCCTAAGAAGAAGAAAAGAGAATGGTCTAGAATTAATGGGACTTTAGTTGGGTATTGTTTGGAGTTAAGGCTTCGAAGTGAGTCCATGAAAGCATGGGTTAATGGAGTTGCATTTAGAGGAGGAACGGTGGTTAATATGGTTGGGGGATTTGAAGAGGTGCCTTTGTAGCGCAATGTGGCATAATTAGTCAAGTTGTCAAGGCCAACAGGAGCATCCATGAAAGGCGTGACTGTTATCAAGTACTTGCCAATAGCCTGATTTGCAGCTAAGAGGGCGTTTGTAGTTTGGCCAGGGCTTATGAATATAGTGTCAGTTTGGAAGGGCTTGGTGTAGGAGGCATCCACTTCAACAACTGTTAGATTGTGCCCTGCAATTTTGAAGAACATCTCATCGTTCACTGCTGCATTGACGATGCGTAGTAAATAGGTCTCGCCACTCTCAACATGTAAAGTGTAACCCCCTGCACTTGTACAAACACCAAATTATTTTTATAAAAGTATTTTTATTATATTTAATATTTGACATATGGTTAGATGATATCAGTTTGTGTGATTATATATTTGTATAATTTCTGAACACTACTCTTGATAATTATAATAATGATTGGTTTCATAATTATAGTGCAAAGATATATATACGAGATAACAAGATTATGGAGGAACCAGTACATGATCGGATTGTCTGTACGTACCCTGAGAAGAGCAACCAGGAACAGGTCCTGGATGACCATTTATGGTATGTGAATCCGAAATATTAGGCGGCAAACCAGATTGAGTAGCTTGATCGACAACAGCTTCAACGTCTGCTTTCCACCATTCGGCTATAGCCGTACGTACGTACACAATTCAGAATAAAACGTAATTTCTCAGAAAAATATTTATAATTACTTGAAAACCGAATTTATTTTAAATTAAAGACAAATTGAATTGAATGAATATATAGATATATATATATATATATATATATATATAGAGGTAGGACGTAGCTAGCTCACCTAAAACGATGATTTTTTCCTTGTGAGGTTTTGGAAAAGGGTAAGGAATTCCTCGCTTGGGCAAGATAACAATAGCGCCATGTAAAGTGGCCCTCAACCAGGAGATATGTGCATGCCAAAGAAGCGTGCCTCTTTGGCCAGTGAGGTTGAAGGAGTAGATGAAGTTCTGCCCAGGTTGTATTGGGCATTGTGTTATATATGCCGGTCCATCCGACCATCCGCTTAGAAATTGTCTCACCCCATGCCTACCATTACAAGTAATTACATGAGTAATTGGCCGCTAACAATAATATCAAAAAATAAAAATAAAAAATAACGCTAATTAATTAGCTGTAATTAGTGTATATATAATATTAATCATGCGTATAACAGTTCTTTGTCATGTTTTTGTGCTTATAATGGTAGACTGCTAATAATATTTGAGATTTATTGTTCTCTATTAATTCTTTCTTTAATTTACATATGTTTCGGAAAAACCATACATGATCACACAAGTTTCTGAATAGAGATCTAAAATACTACTATGTTGCTTCACTTTGTCTCCTTATTTTGACTGTTCATGTTTTTAATTTTTTTTTAATTGCTTAATAGTACTTAAGAAAGTAACTATTAGTATATTGGTATTTTTTAAATATTTTCTTAAAATAATTTTTAAAATAAATGTTTAAAATAAAAAGTAAAAAAATAGAAAAGTACAAATTATACTAGGGGCACACCAAGTGAATAAATTGAAGAGGTATAGTAGTACTACTCTTTTAAATATAGGGATGGATCCAAGGATTCTAATCAAAATCGTAGTTAAAATGGAAAATTTGGGATAATCCAATTCTAAATTAATATAGATGACCATGAATAAACCCACTATTAATTTTCGCTATTCTGTGTTCAAAGTAAAGAAAGAATTTGTTCTCACCAGTGGATTGTCGCATTGTGTGTAATGTGATTGGTAACCCTTACGATCACAGTATCATCTTCCCTTGCATAGAGAGTTGGCCCCGGAAACTGCCCATTGACAGTGGCAATGGCTTTTGTTGCACAAAGCTTTGTTGTGTTCTTCAGGACCACCTACAGTACATACATCAGCCACTGAGTTTTTTAAGAAAAAAACATGATGAATTATGAAGGGAAGTCGACGTACGGTCTCTTAAGAAGTTTGTGGAGATAATCTCAGACCATTTTCTCTTTTTTGTTGATTTATCATGAGTACTAGATACACGAGATTTGTATATATATATATATATATATATGCATGCATGAAAGCACTTTTACGTGGTTAAAATAAAACCGATCTTGATAATGTAAGCTCAATATGGGCGGCCAGAAACATAAAGGTAGGTTCTAATTAAAATTGTGTCGTCTTCGATTTCATGTACAGATCAAAATAGCGAGAATGCATGGCCTTTTCGCACATCATAGGCAGTATTGTTGCAATCTTTCTTAATTAGGTTGTCATGTATTGCATGGCATTCCCAACGCTAAATTATGATCATGATTATGTACTCATGCGAACCAAATCATCATGAAGGAAGTATTTTGAAAAAGTTTGCTTGCTTACATTGAAATTGTAATGACGAACCAAGGACTCAACCAACGCTGGAAATAAGAAGACTCCGGCCAGTAACATTAATGTCCGAAACCAACGATTCATTCTCTCTCTCTGCTCTGCTCCAAGCTTAGTGTCTGACTTACTCTGAAACGACTGACCACCTCGACTATTAAAAGGAATAAATCTTTGATGTCATGTCCTTTTTCATCGGTAGGTGAATGAAGAGGGCTGGCCACACATTTAGCTGCTAGTTTTCTTCCATACTACACAAAGTACTCTGGCCGTTTGTGTTTGTAAGCTATAAGCTCTCCTTGCTATTTTCAAATGACCGAAACCCTCGAGTTCTGAAACCTACCGCTCAACTAACAGATCATGAATCTCTCTCTCTCTTTTTCTGTGAAAAAAAAGCTATCAAAATCCTATTCTTCCAAGTTTTAGTTTAATTAAGAGACATACATATGTTTGGAATTTAAGCTAGCATTAATTAATAAAGACGATTTAAACTCACGATAGTGATCATTCATGATGATAACAAAACAGAAAAGTCTTGCAACCATGTCCTGCCGTGCACAAAAGATTCAAATGGTCGTTTCATGATTCGAATCAGCCCTCATTATTGTACTTATATCTATCTTAATCCTTCTAACTGTTCATAACATTTGTGAGGCACTTGAATTAACTCCGACCCCTCCATCCATCATGTCCTATTAGTTATATATATATATATATATATATATACATACTACAACAAAATAGACTATTTCTGGCATTTTTTTATTGGCCACAAAAGAAATCGTCGGAAATTCACGACATATTGCGTTTCGCCGTGAAATTCGAGCGCGTTGTTGGGAAGAATTCACTGTTTGATTTATTACCGTGTCTTTGATCACTTATTGCGACAACTTTTTCGTCTCAATAAAACTTTTTAAAATAGGCAGCGCATTTTATATATCCACTTTTGCGTAATTCTTGTGCATTTCACTGATGTAATTGTCTAAAATAGTTATTTTATATTAAAAAAAAAGGCACAAGACAATCATATTATTAATGTAGTGCTTAAAAAATATGTAAAAATGACTGCCCCATAAAGTTTTGATATATATATATATATATATATATGTATTCGGATGATACGTACTTAACATATAATACTCTTCGAGCAGGGTATGACTAGCGTAGTAGATGGGGGCATATGGCGGTAATGGTGTTGAGTAGTCGTCATTCGAGTGTTTAAAATATTTATCAACACGAGATTTTTGTAGTTGAGCCATAGTTTTCAGGTCATCGGTATGTAATGGTCTGATTTGCTGTCCAAAAAAGCTTAAAAACTCTCCTGCAAGTTTCCAAATCCCACATCTTTTTCATTATATATAAATATATATATATATATAATATTTATATATTGATTTTGTCAAACCTCAGATACTTGTTTTCATCATACCTTTCTTCATATGTGGTATGTGTAGGTACCAAGAACAAAACCCACCTACAAAGGGCGCTATAAGTTCCAAATCCCACGTCTTTTTCACCGCTCCCTTTCAACTTCCACATTTTTCTCGTTATTCTTCTCTGTTACTCGCAAGAATTTACTAGTCGTCATTCACACGAACGAGAAAGGTCAAAAAAGTTAAAAAGGAAGAAGAACTTGCACAAAGCCAAAATTTCAAAGCGGTAGCTAAAGAAAAATGTAGGGATTGGATTCTCTTTTATCAAAATTAAAATTTAGTGGCTAAAAAACCTTCTATGTTCATCATGGCCTTCATGCTCACTCGAATCCTGATAATTCCCATGTATGAGTTCTTTGCTGCTTGAGATCATTGAATGCATGCTAGGCCTCGATATATAAGAATTTGGAATGTTATAGGTTTAGATCCGACAATATAATATCCATCAATCATTTACATTATTATATTTCGGAACGAGATTTCCAAATCACATTGAAAACACAACAACGTCATGCTTCTCAATCTGGTTTGAATGCAGTTGCTTCAAAAGCACCCTCAATTGTATTAATGCAAGATTTATAGAGGTATCCTAGATAATCAATAAGGCCGTCCTCACATGCTCCTTCTAAAGGGTTTAACTCAAATGACCAGTCCACTAATGTGGAATCATCCCCATAATCTACAAGTTTTAATGAATTTACAGACCCATCTAAACCCACATTGCTTGCTTCCATTCTATAAGCATAACAGCGAGATGATGAATCCATGGAAACCAGCCTCTCCTTGATCCATGACCTTTCTCCATCTTGCTGAGGGAACATGAAACCAGAGACTAGCCGAACATAGCCGGGCATGCCCTCATCCCCTGCTACGTCTGTGCATTCTTCGACCCTTGGCATCCATTTTGTTAGCTTTTTACTCTGAGAAACCACGGTCCAGACTTTGTCTATGGGTGCACCCACGATGCCTCCAACTGATCCATGCCATTTCTCTTTTCCAGCTTCCAATCCCTGCAGCAAAAAGAGATCTCGAATAAATAAATTTAGCGCTCATGATTTACGGTTAGTCCAACAGATAAAGAAAGAGAGAGTCGATTACCAGAATAAATAGATTTCAAAGCTTTGGAACACATACCATGCTCATGACCTGTACGTGTCTCGTTCTTGGTTTAGCTGTGTCTAGAAAAAAGTCTTGCTACTGCAATATGCACCAGATGGCTGCTTTTAAGATTAAGGGAGTTAACATCAGTAATTTCTCAAGGAATCCACGGAAGCGGATCAAGCTATGCAAGTTTTGGTGTGTTACTATAGAAGACAAATAGTAAGAGCTTACCAGGGATAACTTCAAGGCTAATTTGCTCATTGAGTTACAATATTTAAATTTGAATATTGGGTTGTTTCCCAAGTCTTATTCAGCTATTAAAATAATCATCTTCTCTTGGGAAATGCGGTAACTGTATTTGTTCCAAATTGATTTTCTTTTTTATAAGTAAACAAATGCCTTAACTATGTAGGCATATTAGAAGCAAAAAAATCATGAAGGGTCATACCATGAAAATCTACTGCAATGGTCCAATTATACAGGATTCTAAAAGATAAAACTTTGAGCTCCTCCAACAATCTTTTTTGGTCTTCAAACGTCTACTCATTACATTCTTGCCCTAAGCACCACATAATACAAATAAAAACCACCTTCCAAATTATTTTAATAGGTTGCCTGCCTCTTATATTTTGCCAGCTAGCCAAAGTTGTCTTAACAGTCTTTAACATATCCCATGTCAAATCCACTCGAGCAAATACCTCGTTCCATAGTATCTTTGCTATATCACAATATAGAAGGAGATGGTCTACCGACTCAACCCCCTCTACACATGCAACACCCAACCCCCTCTACACATGCAACACCAATCAGTAATAATAATTCTCATTTTTCTCAAGTTGTCCATGGTGAAGATTTTATCCAAGGAGGCGGTCCACACAAAGAATGATACTTTAGAGAGTGCTTTGTGTTTCCAAATCTTTTTCCACAGCAACTGCATGTTGGACTCGTGTAAGGGCCTTATAGAAAGACAAACAGTAAAAGCACCTTTGCTTGCAGGTGTTCACCACACGACATCTTCTTGTTGCCTGTTTGGTCGTATACCGTATAGGAAGCTGTAAAAATCTGCAAAGCTGCTAATTTCCCAATCCTACTTCGCCCTAGTAAAACAAATGTTCCAATGAATTTGTCCCCTCACAATTCTCATAACATTCCCCACTGAGGTGTCCTTATCGCTTGCAATTTGGAAGAGAGAAGGATATAAGTCTTGAAGAGGCTTATTACCACACCAAACGTCACTCTAGAATTTAATCTTGGATCTCGTACCCAACTTAAGCATAATGTAATGGTTGAAAACCCCCACCCTCTCCTTATGTGTTTACACATCCCAACTCTATAGGCCTCCTTAACTTCTCTAGTACACCAATCCTCCCATAGACCCCCATATTTCTTCTCAATTAACGTCTTCCATAAAGCATCAAGTTTTCTAGTATATCTCCAATGCCATTTACCAAGTAATGCTTTATTATATACCCTCAAATTTCTAATAATTAAACAAATAGAAGGAAAATAATAATTAAATACAAAACACTTTTTTACAATATTATTACTGTCCTGCATATCCAAAAGAATGAGCTTGACTCTCAAAACATTGTCCCGCATGTCCATTTTCAGCGTGAGCCGAAACGAAGAAATTATAATCTTACTGTCTAGCAATTATGAAGAAGAAAAAGGACGACCATATCAATAAAATATTACAAAGGAAAAAGTAAATCGCGAAACTCTTTTTTTTTTTTTTTTTGGCTGAATAAGACATATCATAAATATTCCAAAGACTGTTTGCACGTACAAAACATACAAAGGGATCGACATGGACCTCATCCCATTTTACAACATGAAGTTAACCGCTAAAAGCTGATAACAGAAAGGCCACCAAATTATTCTCGGTGTAAGCATGTCAAAGACAGTTCCGACCAAAGAACGACTGCTAGACGTATGCAGAAATTACATGTACCTGTAGGAAGTGACAGGAGAAAACAAAACATGGCAAGCATTCTGTTACAAAGATGGACCAATTGATTGCTGGCGCTGCAACCATGCCATCCTTACACTAGGGTTCTTCAGTTGAAGAAAAACTTCCCTGTATTCCTTCTTCAGGAATATATCTAATGCAAACAAGTACAGGTCACTTCCTGGTTCTATTTCCTCCATTCCATCAAGACAGTCAATGCACTCCCCAATACTATAACCGAGTTTGCCTCCTCTAGATGGTACACATTGAGCCTCTTTCTGAATCACTAAGGCACCTCTTGATTCAACAGCATCACAAGAACGTTCAGTTTGCTCATCTGGCTTTGGTATTTCTGGTTCTCTGTTGCTTAAGTGAGGCATTGTCGAAGCATTGTTGTCCTTCCTACGCTGACTAGTTGGTTCGGTCTCTGCAGTAACTGTGCTTCCATCAAAAATGGTCTCCAGTTTGTCAGGAAGCTCAAGTTTCTGGTTGCTTAAGTGAGGCATTGTCGAAGCATTGTTGTACTTCCTACGCTGACTAGTTGGTTCGGTCTCTGCAGTAACTGTGCTTCCATCAAAAATGGTCTCCAATTTGTCAGCAAGCTCAAGTTTCTTAAAGCGGAATGGTGAAGCTGCTGGGTTTGCCTGTAACAAAAACTTTTCACAATTAGCATTCCAAAAATGCAGTGCCAATTAGCGTTCTCCCAATTGTCAATTAAATAGAAATAGCTCCTGGTCAATTATATAGAAACAGATATTGCTCATTTCATTTAGCAAACCTGCAAATATTCTTCCCAGTTTTCTTCACTCGCACCAAATTTATTGGTGTTTGGATCCCACTTCATACTTGGAGTGCCAATTAGGTTAGACCAGACCTTCCAGCGTTCCTTAGTAACATTCCAATGATTCTTTAGTTGCAGTGTCTCATAACTCAGGCCAGTCTTTTTCTGAAATGATCCAAAAATAGTTCTCCAACCTTCTTTAGTAAAACATGTTCCAGGTTTATTCCCCTTTAACTTCTGTTCTAGACATAGATCAATGAATATTTTGTGTATAAATGGCGTCCAAATGGCTTTTTCATTGGAAGGTGACGAGATAGACATGCTTTGTTCACTTGCAAATTGTATGCCCTGAGTAGACTGAGTCATAACAGCACTCCTCAATTCATCATCAGGTAGATGCTCCTTCTTCACAGTAGGTGTCGTTACTGCTTCCTCTTTCACATACAAAGGGGAGGAGATCAGACAACAATTGTTCCTCTTATACCTAGTCGGAACATGTATCAATGCACCATTTATTGTTCCATTCAAAATAATTTCTAATTTGTCAATATTCTGCAGTTCCGTGTATTGAAATTGTGCAGCTTCTGGGTTGGCCTAAAAAAATAATCTCAAAGTTAACATACATCTGGAATTCATGAAAAACATCAAAAGTTTTAACTAAATTAGCATAACCTGCTGAGTAGCCAGCTCTCATACCTTTATATAACGGGCCCAATCTTCTTTAGTAGCACCCAATTTCTTGGTTTCTGGATCCCATTTCATGCTGCTATCACCAATCAGCTTAACCCAGGTTTTCCATCGTAACTTGGTAAGCGCCCAATGATTCTTCATTTGTTTCAAATCATACCTCGAACCAGTCCTTTCATAAAATGATTCGACAATATTATTCCAACCCTCCTTAGTAAAATACGTCGCAGGCTTATTCCCCTTTAAAGTTTCATCAAGACATAGATCAACAAATGTTTTGTGGTATGAAGGAGTCCAATGAGCCTTTTCAGTTGGTATGTGAGACATTCTTTCTTCAATTGAAATTCACCTGGCAGACTCCATGGGCATCATAGAACTAAGAATCAGTTATAGTAATAATCATAATTAAAAGACGCCTACCGGATTCACTATCACCATCACCGTGATCTACAGTTTAGATCAATTATTCCCCCCCACCAAACCCCCCAAAAAATAGACCACGTCCGCAAACTATATAAACATTCGCGAGAAATAACAAATGGATATGTAAATTTGTGATCATGTCCAGTTAAAAGCCAAATATAAAATCAACCAAGTTTGCCCTGTTTATTCAGCGCAATGAGGGGTAAAAATTAAAAATATAGACATGAATGCTTAAATCTAAATCTAAATGTAAGCAATTAGAAGCATCCAGACCCAGATAGACATAGGGTATCCAAGCAAACTAAATATAGGTGTATTCTGCCAAGCGAGGTTTCTATAGAAGCTCGACTGTAAACCCCAATAAATTTTGTACCTTCAATGACATTTACAAAGGATTGAGGCGTCAAAACGAATACAAGAAATGAATATAGCCCATAAAAATCTGGATTTCGTTCAACAACATTTTAAAACCAATGTGGTAGGAAACTGGAGTATGCCAATTACCCAGGTGCAGGCTTAGGGCTCAACGCCAAAAAAGACTTTAAAATATCCTCCAATTCCTCCCAATTTTCAGAGAGAGATACATAAAAAGCCTGAATGTAGCTAGATTAATTTTAAAGGCTGCAAAAAATTGTACCTTAAGCACCAGTATTCGGAAAACCTTTTGAAGATAGTTGCAGAGAGGTGAAGTAGTCGGCGGTGGCATTCGAAACGACCGCCTTAAATCTGGACTGGGCTTTGCGACTATGGATGATGATGGTTCCGGACTTCTCTCATTTGAAAACCGGCACAGAAATGATAAATCTCTTTACTTGAGCGAGGAAGGTCCTACTTGTTTGTAACTTTGGTTTGGCCATTTTTCCAATTGTTTTTATCTTTTTGTTTTTTGAATAACTTTTTCTAAATCAAACAAAACAGGTTTTAATAAAATATATATATATATATATATATATATATATATATATCCTATTTCAACTTCAAATAATCATTATCTAAACATAAAGTTTAAAATAAAAACTTTTAAAAAAAATTATATTTAAATAAATTTTTAGTTTTAATAAAAAAAAATATCATGTTTTAACTTTAAATTGGTACTTAATCATTATCCAAATATAAAATTAAAAATTAAAAACTGATTTTAAAAATATATATTTAAATATACTTTTAGTTATATTATTCATTTTAACAAATTCTAAAAAAAATATATTTAAAATAATTTATGCAAATTTTTTCCGCTCAATTCACAAAATTCAATAAACAAACATTTTAAATTTTCTAAAAATCTTGAATACAAACACGTAATGATAATTAAGTTAAAATTTAATCTTTGATTTTTAAATGTCTTTCTAATTTAAATCGCGTCCTTTAAATTTGAGAAAGTTTCATTTGAACATGGTTCTAGGCCAGTTTCGGATGAACAGGCCTACATGGCTCTTTGGAATCTTTCTTAATTTTTTATAATAAAAAACAGCATGCCACACTTTTAATTGGGCAAACCCTATTCCCTACTTGGTGAGAAAACCACCATGAACAACTATAATATATGCACTCCAAACAAGCTCCCTTCATGTTGGAAACATAGAATTGAAACCGTGGTTTAATCTTATAATACAAGACTAATATTAAATACAATCATAGAATGCATAAATAATAAATATAGACAATACAAGAATTCATTATAAAAACATTTTAAATTACGCTCTAAATTATAAAAGCTAACAAATTTGTGTCATAAATTATCAAATTATTCCAATTTGCACGGTGATCCTCAAACTGATCCTAAGTTATTTCAAAGAAACGAGCTCTTCTATTTATTATTTCTACACTATATATTATACTTAATTTTTTTTTTTTTTATTATTGCTAAACTAAAGAAACTATTTTGTCCATCATCCATATATGGCACATTTTATAAGAGAAATATATATATATATATATAGTGTATACTGTGGAGATGGTAAATACAAATTTTTTTTAAAAAATTGTGTATTTTAAAGTAAGGATAAATACACTACTTATCATTCCGAATGACAGCATCTTTCATGTTTCTCTGCTCATGCTCAATCAGAAACCTTGTGTTGTTGATTAAAAAGAAAAGAAAAAAAAAACTGTGTTATCTGGATCTAATGAGTTGTTCCCAACACTTTCATTTGACATCCATAGTGAAAGTGGATTACTGGTATATTTCTGTACAGCTAGCTTCTCATGATTAGATCAATAATGTCTTTTACTCGGTCTTCACATTTATCTGTCGAAGAAATAGGGCTATCTTTTTGTACTCTGCATTGAGGCACCAACCGGCATACTTTTCGTGCTTTCAGGTAATGAGAAAGGCCATCACCTCATAGAGAGACCACGCGCGTGCCCAGGCAATGGCATGCCTCCATCTCCATCACTTCATCAATCCTTCCCTGTTGCCAGTGATTGATTGCCGCATATACAATGTCTGTACCGTTATATAAGAACATTGTACATTATAAAAAATGTAAAAATATCACCTAAATTATATTCGAGATACCTGAAAATCTTGTCGCTGGTCAACAGCCGCACTTTATATAAAAACCGGATCGTGATATATTCCGAAACAAAAGTGAGTAATTCTGTCTGTCCCCACAAAAAGAGAACAGAAAGAGGGGGAGGGTGTAATAAATATGCCCTCAACAAAGTTCCCCAAGGTGGGCAGCCGCGTAATCGAGTCGTTGAACCAGACAAAGTGGAGCCAAAAGTTTGTCCAGCGAAGATTTTTCCTTTTTTTATTTTATTTTATTTTATTAAGTATCATAATCTCTTCGTCTCTTGGGTGTTCTAATTTATCCATATTTTCCACTTCGCAGCATAAAACGTCCCTGACCCTCCGCATTCAAATCACCTATTTCTCAACTTCTTAATATATTTTAGATCGAGGCAAATCCCGTATAGCTCCCAGATCCACCATTCTCTGTTTCTCGAGGTAAACATACTTGACCCTGCAAATTTGGGTACAACAAGATCTTATTCAATCTCTTTTATCGAAGTTCTTCAATTTCCTTGGTTTGCTCTTAGAGATTCTTACATTCCACCATTAGTGAAATGTACCCATTTTCCTTGGGTACATTTAAGTGTTTTTCTCTAAATCTGAAACTTGAATTTTGGCTCTGTTTTCTTTGTTCTATTTCATATAATGAGGGGAAACAATTTTCTTAATCCAAGTGAAATATCTGTAGATGGATTAACGGAGTTGGATTTCATCTTGAGAATAAAACATATTTGGATAAATCCCTTAAAGTTTCAAAATTGAGGGGTTGTTCTCGTTCTTTTCCTTGTTTTCTTCCAAAGCAAATAGTATGAATGAGTTATTTTCCCTTGGTTCACATAGCCTAGCCGCATTCTTGATTTCTTTTTGGTTTTAGTTCTTGGAGTAGATTAGTAACTTAGGTTGTTCGCTGAAAAGGAAAATCCAAGCAGGCTGTGATTTTGGAACTGATCTATCGCCTTGGAATTGGCATAATATTAGCTCTTCGAGAAGAGTTCAGATCCGAGGCAACAGCAATGTCTTTCACCGGCACCCAACAGAAATGCAAGGTTTGTGAGAAGACAGTTTATGCGGTAGAGCAGCTATCTGCTGATGGAGTTGTTTACCACAAGTCTTGCTTCAAGTGCTCCCACTGCAAGGGGACGCTAAAGGTATATCGGGCTAATTTTTCACCTTTTTTCTGATATAGAAGTTCTTGCTTATATGTTTATCTTTCATTTGTTTATTTAGAGAGTTACTTGTATTGTTCATGTTGCCGTTAGATGGAAGTATTATAACCTAGCTTACTTACCAATAAATGATGTAACATAGCAAGAATGGTTTGCATTAACCCGCTTTCTGATTCATAAATATCAGCAACTCCATGGTTTGTGGATCGATTTTATGCAGCCTATTGATTTGGATAACTTTTATGTTTTCAGCTTGGCAACTACTCCTCAATGGAAGGGGTTTTGTACTGTAAGCCTCATTTCGAACAACTCTTCAAGGAGACTGGAAGTTTCAACAAGAATTTTCAGTCACGTATGTCCATTTTCCACATAAGTTCAAGATATGATTTTTGTGGTGATTTTCGTTTCTTCCTACTTAATTTTCCATGAATTTCATTTCCAACAGCTGCAAAGTCAGCTGAGAAGCTAAGTCCAGAGCTGGTAATTTTCCCTACTGCACTGCATGTATTCATCATTTGATTTTGATTATGAGTGGAAATTTTTTTAAAGGAGTCTAAATCTGTTTTTGGGCATCGTTACTGATTCTCAAAAGTTTAAGTTGGTTTCAGACTAAGTCACCCAGCAAAGCTGCCAGCATGTTTTCTGGGACGCAAGACAAATGTGCTACCTGTGGTAAAACAGCTTATCCCCTGGAGAAGGTAAAACTCTGAAATCCTCAGAAGTCATTGTTTGTGATATTCTGCTTGAGGGGTTGTATCGAAGTTTTATCCGCTTGCAGACTCTGTGCACTTTCTCCACTGCATAGTTTTCCTTTTTCCTTGTCCAAACCTGGCAGTGTGGGTAACATTTCATGGAGTATTTAGTAGATGATTGAGTACATTCCCCGTGGGCATTTACTTCTAATCATATTCTTCCAAATTACTTTGAATGTGTAACATTTCATGGATATAGAGGATAATCATGCTTGTTTGTTTTTTGCACTGTTATATGTGCCGGAGTTTACATTCGGTAGTGATCCTCCAAAGTGCAACTGCAGATGCAAGAGTGAAAATATTGTTGCTTCTAACATTACTTGTTCGTAGGCCTATATCAATGTTGTTAAGTGAAGTGAGAAAATAGTTGGAATGGTGCTTGGGGAATCAGGTTGCCAATTATCAAGTGACAGAAGGGACACAACAGATGAAAGCTATGTGGAACCAAGTTGGGCTATGTCTGAGACTAAGGAAGATAGGCATATATTTGATAAGGAGTCAAATTAATTCTTTGCGTAGTCAAGTTCTCTTGACAACAAGTGGAGCCTTTCTCTAGGTTGCTAGTTTTTAAAGCCAATAATTGCAAAATACGGACAAGAGAAAATGCTCTTGGAGTATTTTATCAATAAATCTTTTATACTGATAAAAAAGAAATGTATTCTACCAACAAATCTTTCATAAAAAATTGCATTTATCTCCTTAAACTACCACTCTTTTGCATTATAACCATCAAAATTGTCACTTTAACCACTAAGATTCAGCTTCTTTCGCAATTTACAACTCTTTTAACATTCAACCATGGGAATCATGTCATGTTAGCTAATTTTTTCCATCTTAATGGTAAAAAATCTCACAATGAGGTGAATTGCAACTTATATCGTTGGGGGGCTAAATGACAACTTTATTGGTTTGTCACTCATGTTTCAAAAGTAGTGGTAGATTGAGGATAAAGTGTGATTTCCCAAATGTTTTGTGAGCTATGAAAAGCAAGTGCGCAGCCAATCGTTCTATCATAGTGATCGGTGAAATGTATTGCTCCAACAGCCAATTTATTTTGGCTGTTACATGCATAACACACTTAGATGCATAAATGCGGTTGCTTGACATCATTACCAGGGTAATATGATTCCCCTTGTATGCATTTTGATCCAGATTAGACTCAATTATATGATACATTTTATGGCCGTGATAACATAGGCTTGTTTGCACCAAAAATTTGCAGGTGACTGTGGAGAGCCAGGCCTATCACAAGTCATGTTTCAAGTGCTCTCATGGTGGCTGTCCTATAACCCCATCTAATTATGCAGCCCTGGAGGGCATTTTGTATTGCAAACACCATTTCTCCCAACTGTTCAAGGAGAAAGGGAGCTACAACCATCTTATCAAGTCTGCATCAATGAAACGCGCAGCAGCCTCCGTTCCTGATGCATAGACTCCCTATCCGTCAATTATGGTTTGACTACATGGCTTTCTTTTTGTTTCTTGAGCGTGTTTCATCTTATTCTCATCTCAATGGTGGAGAACTACCAAAACTTGGTTCTTCTCTGTGTTTCCTTTTTAGCTCGTTAGGGTTGCGCATCCAGTTGTGTTTGCCTGATATATGGGATGCTAATGCCACCTTTGTACAATGTACTAATTTGCATAACTTTACGAGCTTTTTGTGCTTTCTGTATTGGCTTGTTACAAAAAAAAAAAAAAAAAATGGAGTGAGAAAATTTGGCAATGTTGTTTGTGACTTAACCCTGAAAGATGCTGTTTGTGCTTATAAGATTGATCAAGTGAATTGTTTAGTGGTGTTGATCACTCCAGTGGAGTGGTAGGGCCAATGATTGATGAGAATCTTACATTAATGGCCCCATGCTTGTTCTATTTAAGCCCTAAAGAACTGATTCTCGGAAGTGGATGGACCCATAAATCCATGTATTCTAATGGATCCGATAAGATCGCAACTTCTTTTAAAATTTCCAGGGGGTTTTGTTTATGAGAAATGTTATTTATCATTCCCACACTATATATTGTCATGTGATTTGTCATTTTTGTCATTTTATTTAAACACACGTATATACACAACAACAGAGAAAATGAAAAAAATACAAATAAAAAATAGTTACAACTAGTGGTCCCGTATTTCTCGATTTCGGTCTACTCAGAGTAATCACCGTTTAATTGGAGATCAAGTCCATTCCGAAAAGGAGAGTGTGACTAAAGTGGAAACCATGTCAAAGGGTTGAAATAGATGCTGTTATTGATGTTATTTAGTGCTGTGCAAATGATAGGATGCATTCTGGTTTCGTGCCTCTTTTTATTATTAATATTATTATTTGTCATTTTTTATCCTTTCACTTTGACGGAAGCATGCAAATTGAACGTTCACCGCCGTCTGTTAAGTTGCCACCTTTTGTAGACTTTTTGACGGACAGCATTGCGCCAAATATGCCCATGAGTTCTTTCTTGTTTCTTCTTTTGTTCGTTATTGGTGAAAATGACTTTCACGTGATAAGTATAATAAATAAATAATTAATAATAAATGGTCTGTTGTGTCGGCAAATCTAGCCGAATCCTGATAGCTATCTCTTTATCTTTTATCTTAGAGGAGTTCATTTTATGGAAGGATTGGGATTGAGGATTTAATTATAAACAAAGACAATAATTACAGCAGCCCGATTGATTGTATATAGTAACATATATTCTTGAATTTTCTGATCTATATACTTTATACAGAAATGGGCATAATCCAAGGACCAGAGGTAGGCAGTGCCGCAGTCTGATGGGCATTATCTTCCTGCTCCTACTTCCCGCATATTGGAGGAAAATATGCCTGCTTCTCCTATTTGCATGATGAGCTTTTTTTCCCACAGCAAATGGGCATGATGGACCTAATCCCTCTAAAATCCCATTTCGGTTTGAACTTTAAACACTCGGATCAAGAGGTTGAACCACGAACCATTTCCATTTGAACTCGGCCAATGACCACCACTTTTTCCATAGATTCACAGAAACAGAAAAAACAAAAACAAAAACAAAAACAAATTTTCAGCGGTTTCGATATGATCATAGAATGGAAAGATTATGAATGCTTTTCATTAATTAATCAATATGTGGAATGTTAATAACAGACTGATTGTGTTGAGACCCAATTCTACAAACCCTTTCTGAAAGAATGAGAACATTTCCAGAAAGAAAGAAAGAAAGACAAGACATTCCTCCAAAACTCTAAGATGGGAATAATAGAGGTATATAGGTCGCTTATTGAACTTTTTTTACTTTTAAGGCTAATCCTGAATTGTTGCTGATACAAGTGGAAGCCAATCTCTGAGGCGAGGCTTCCGGGCAAAGGGAGGAAAAAATTAGAAGGAAGAACCAAGGCACCAACCATGATGGCCAAAACTCCCCTCCATTTGCGTCAATGCTGTACTTGCTTTAGAAAATTGAATTATAGAAAAATCCACTCCCATAATGTTCATTTGCTTCGTTTCTTGGCTTCACTGTAAAGTATAACTCCAAAGACTGTGAGTGCGTAACCGAGCATTCCAGTAACCGAGACAGGATTTCTAAAAATTAAAATTGAAACCACCACAGCCACTGCCCCTTTTGCATTTCCTAATACCTGAAAGAACCAACAACTCTTAGCTTTACAAAGCTTGAACTTCCAAATGATTTAGATGGAGAAAAAGAGAGATTTAGTAGTTAAAAATAGCTAAAAATATAAAAATAAGTAGATGGACGCAACATATGACATGCAAAGAGAGACCTACAATGTCAATTCAACAATCGTCCCCCTCACCTCAAATTCTACATGGAACTTGCACCACAAGTCTTCACCCTACACAATTTTGGCCATCCTTCCTAGAGTGCCCTTTTCAATTTAAACCAAACCAAACGGTTTTTATGTATTGTATTCCATCATCCACAATCAAAACCACCTTAGATGATTCTCTCACCATGCTCTCAACCCACTCATCCGTTTATCTTTACCTATTCACTCTTTTCATAACCACCATAACTAGCAGCAAGAGAATATAAACGCATTGGAGAATTTTCACCAAATTTCCAAGATATCATGCATGCATCTTGGGAATATTCAAGGCACCCAAATCTTATTGGAAGTGGGGCTGCTAAATTTTGGTCATTGGCAAAGTAAAGATCATTCCTCCCGAGCAGTTATTCTTCTAAAGGGAAAAAAATATAACTGATTTCTTAGATCCCCAAGACGAGAACAGGCAATTAACTAACGGAAACCATCAATCACGTGGAAGTACAATTAGAAATTAGTATATATCATGAATCCATACCTGGAGAGTAAGAGCACTGGTGTGTTTGGTGACCAAAAAATTGGTTAGGTTCACAAAATATGCCAGTGCCGAGTTGAATAGTAGATACCAGATGATTTTAGAATCATCTCTGGCGAGAGCCAGAGTGATGCCAACCACATTTTCTTCCATAATAAGTGTTGCAGGTAGCAGAAAGACAACAGCTATTGGAGCCATGTAAAGAAGAAGGTTCATAGAATTCAGCTTCTCCCTAGAATAATATCACGTGCCTCTTAGTACACTTAATTTTTAAAATAATCGAAATACAGGACCAAGAACTGCCATCGACATCATTCTCAACAAGAGTAACACGGTCCTTACCCTTCTGAAGACAGCAAAATCCCTTGTAGCACCGATTTGAGTGCCCTCGCAGCTGTAGCTGCAATACAAAATATGAACCCAAACAGATGGAAACTTGGTTCTCCCTGTGCCCATATGAAATGATGGCAAGATTAGAAGACATAACCATGAATAGAGACAACAGTAAATCGAAAAATTAAAGACTATTCAATACTAGAAGCAGTATCCCTCTAATCCAAACACTATCAATAATTGAAACAACCAAATATAAACCTCGAAAAGAAAAACAAAAGATTTCTACGGTTCATAAATCAACCCAACTGTCCCACATAAGTAAATACAAACCTCAACTACGGCATATAAACTAGGCTCAAATGGGAAAAAGGAGAAAAATCTTAAGTTTCAAAAACAAATTATCCTAGATCTTCCAGCCGAAAAAACATTGTTTTATACCAATCCTTCAAACCCATCTGTACAATTCGCAGTAATCCCAATAAAACTGACCTACAAGATATTAAAGCAAAACCCATAACCACAACTCAAAAGTAATTCCCAATATAATTGATCAATTCGCTCATGACCCATCTCCACATTTTTGCAGTATTCGCTCGTAACCGATCTCCACATTTTTGCAGTGCAGTAACTCCAAATGATATGGACTCAATTGCAAAGAAAGTAGTGCACATTCAATTGCAAAACTAAAACCCATAGCCAAAATTCAAAGTAGTTCCAATAAATTAGAAAACAAAAGAGTCCATACCCCGCTTGCGATGATGACCCCAGTAACAACAGGAATGAGGGTCACATAGGTAAGCCAAGCCTCCCTCTTCATGGTCATGAGGTAGGCAAAGACCGCAGTGAAAAACGGCGTCGTGGCCCCGATAGCCTGGTTGAAGGAGACAGGCAAGAAGCGGAGAGAGACGTTGCCGAAGACGACCGACACGCAAAAGACGAGGCTGAGCGCGGAGATCTTGAAGAACTGGACTCGGGACCGAATGGTCTGCATGGGGACAATCTTCATCCAGGCGATGGCGACGTAGCTGAGCAGAGAGCAAGCGGTCATGTGGCACATGGTGAGGAAGATCGGGTACTTGAACCCATAGTTACTGAGCAAGTACTTGTTGAGCAAAAGGACTCCAATGTTGGAGGAGTACCAGGAGGCAACGAGCCCGATCGTGAACAATCGGCTTGAACTCTTCATTTTCGGAGGCGTGCCTTGATCTGACGGCTGAGATGAGATGAGATTCTCTCAACAAACAAATAGAGGGAAGAGACAGAGGGATAGAAAATATTCAGGTGAGTTGGTTTGTACTAAGACGAGAACATGGATACAGATCTGTTGGGGTTTGGGCATGTGGAGATCTGGGCATTGGTAAACTCAATAAAGAAGAGAGACTGGGGAAGATATTGCAGAGAACTGCATAAACTTCCATGGATCTCAAGGAGGACAGATTTTCATTTCATTTCTCAGACATAGCGAAAGAGGAAGGGGAAGGGGTAGAGAAAGAGAGGAGGACCTGGCTGGAATTTAAGGATTGGGGGTCGAGTTTTGAGGACCACCGACGATGAATGTGCCGGCCTCTGCAAGCAGGGGGAAGGGAGAACGATGCGATTGACAATTTGACACAGACAATTTAACAGGGGATGTAAACCATGAAGGCTTATGTCATTTCATTAACGCCACGGAATTTGGGGTGGTTTTAGTTTTGTGCCAGCATCTGTATTCGGACCATGCTAACTAGTAAAATCCTCAGAGTAGTTACCAAAGGAATAATTTTTATTTTTATTTTCACAAATATTTCTTAAATTTATTTAATTATTTAAAAAATCTCAATCTTTTAAAAAAAATACTTATTCAACCATAAGTAAATAAAAAATTATAATCAATAGCACTTCTCGATAGATTTTCTCGACAGATCTAGCATTTTTCTTCTTTTTTTTTTCACTTCCTACTTGTATTTTTCATTGTCTTGTTTGAAACGTTAGGGGATCAATATTTTGATAAGGAAAGGGTGGTTTGAGCAGACTTAGAATCTGTTTAGATTTAGACTTGAGAAGATATGAATTGAAATAAATTTTGAAAGATGAATAAAATATTATTATTATTATTTTAAATTTTAAAAAAATTATATTAAAATTTGAAATAACTACATTAAAATTTATATTTTGTATAAGAATTTAAAAAAATGTAATAATAAATTTAAGATAAGTTGAGATGATAAGCTCAACTCATCTTCGAATCCATACAAGACCTTAATTGTATTCTCTCATTCTTTTCTTCTTCTTCATTTTTTTAATGTTAGTGACATCTTTTAACATTCATTGTACTAGTCTTTGAATTCTATTAGGATAACGCCATCAGAAATATAATCAGAAAACAAATGGTTTATAGGGTGTAATCAATTGCAAATGGGGCGAATCAACAGGTCCATATCAGTTTTTATTCCCATTTTTGTCCCATTTCGTGCATGCAATACATGAGGGGCTTTTTTTGTATTTTTATATATATCTCTTTTCTTGCCTGTAGGCTCACATAAAAGAAACTACTCATTATTTTTTTCTAATCATTTTTCTATTATCTCGTGATACTGTATTAAATAATTGAATATTATTTATTATACTTTATTAATAAACTAATTATTTAATATCACATCATCAAATAATATCGTTAGAAGGAAGATAAAAAAAAATAATAATAATAATGATGAATAGGTTATTGTAAACGAATGAAGGACCCATGATCTAAATACCAAAACACTCCCGGCCCCCCCTCCTCAAAAAGAATATCTCCAATATGAGTTTTTAAAGGGGAAAAAATCGGAACAAAATAGCAAATAACAAAGAGTCGTGGTCCATGACCAATTACCCATTACGGGACACGATCTCGTTGACTTAAGACTTTAAAGCAAGGAAGAAAATATGTATTCTACGACTATGGCCGTAATTAACGGATATTACTTTAAAAAGTGCTAAGAAGAAACTTCAAACTTAGGAGAATAACAGCATTAGCATGATTGGTTAAATTTTTTTTTAAAAAAAGTATACACATATCAAAAAAATCTTATTATATTTGATTAAAAGTGAGAAAAAAAAAAGTAAAAAAAAAAGAGAATAAAAATATTTTAAATCTTCAAAAGTGAATAATAAATTCACTAAATGAATAATCAATTCAATTTTTTTTTTTAATTTGAAAAAAATTTAAATTTTTTTTTTTATTATTTTGAAGAGTACAAATATTTTAATTTTTAATTTTTTTAATTAAATATAATTAAAAAGTTTAATATATTTATAAATTTATATTTTTTAAAAATAAATTTTAACCAATCTAATCCAATATAATGCTCGAAGGCAAAGGGCCGTCCAAATGCCGGCAATTAGTAGAGATATGGAGGGAATGGAATGTGCGAATCTGTGGCATGTGATACCCATGTTTGAATAAAATAAACGATTTACTTAAAAACAATTAATTGAAAATTCGCAGAAAAGTCCAACCTTACTATTATGATCTGGCAGAGTACCAGATAACGGGAAAGCTTGACCGTCGGATACCAAGGCAACAACTTCGAATCCCTTTGATCCCTCCGAACCAACACATCCAAAACCCGAACCAACACATCCAAAACCCTTGCTTCTACAGCTTACCGATAACGATACTTTCAGAGTCAAAGGAGCAACGGATAATAGCTGAGCCTTACCCCAACGTTTTGATCCACCTGAAAATCAGCCGATCAGAGAGAGCTCCGAGTTTTTTCTTTTTTCTTTTTAATTAGGGTTGTTAACTAGGCACCTAAGAGAGAGGGAGACGGACAGACAGTGAGGGAGTGAGCATACCTTTGAAAAATACAAAGCTTGACGGAGCAGTTAGAACTGCAAGCTGTCGTGCCATTGAAGATGAGTGGGGATGGGGAAATCGCCGCGCAGAGAGAGAGAGAAGGGGAGGTTCCTGGCTGACAGTTATCAACGGTCAGGGATAGTGGCCTTCAAAGTCCCAGCTCGGTCCAGTATTTTGACATCGAGGATTTTGATCGTCTAGTGCCTACGTGCCATACATTTGTACGAGATACGCGTCTGGACATATACTATCAATCCGTCTAGGTACAGACATGTTGGCAGACCTATTTCGCCCACAAAGCTGACATGGCAACAGCTTTAACCTTTTTTTTTTATATATATATATATAAACAAAAAGAAAAATATGAAGAGAAGAAGAAACACCGGCAACGACGTTTTCTTCCGCCAGATCCATCTTTGTTGGTTCTGGATTAAGAAGAGGGTAAATTTGGTTCTGGGTTTTGGCATATGCACATAATTTGCGGGAATTGCTCATTTTTCATCATAACCTGGAGGCTTCGTTTAGATACTCCACAGCCTCGGAATGTCCGGAAGTTGGGATGTATCAGAGAAAGCAACCAATCCATTATGATACAACTAGAAGGGAACAAGTACTCGAGGCCGCCAATCGCAATGCTGGTGTTGAAGATTAAAAACAACCAATATTCATTGTGTAATTGCAGCAATTCGACTTTGCTCGAATTCTCTGAAGTCATGGTCTTTTTTTTTTTTTTTAAATCTATATTCTTTGTGAACATAGAAGTAAAACTAAAATTGTCATACAACCGTGCTACAATCACTTCTTAAACATACAAAAATAATCATTCAGCACTTCCCTCGCATCTGTTGCTTCTATGCAGCATTTAAAACTAAACTAGTTTGGCTTAAAGTGGGTTTTGTTGCTCGATGTGTTTTTTACATTGATTCTAAAGAGAGAAGCAAATGAATCAGATTTTGATAAATTTTCCTATTTTGTTTTGTCCCCAAATGATTTCCAATATTCAATTATCATAAGCTCACATTGATCAACGTGGCATAAACTATGACATCGAGCCTCTTCATGAGACCTTCATTATGCTTATTCCTAAGATTAATAAGCCTAAAATTGTGTCCAACTTCAGACCTATCTTTTTGTGTAATGTAATCTACAAAATAGTCTTAAAGGCCATTACTAATAGACTCAAGACCATTCCCTCTCAGCTTATTTCTAAGACTCAATGTACTTTCATACTTGAGAGAATGATTCAGGATAATGTGGTGATAACGTTTGAAACACTTCACTCTATGACCACTAGAGGTAAAGGAAAACAATATTATATAGTCATTAAATTTGATATGAGCAAAACATATGATAGAGTAAAAGGGTCATTCTTGAAGAAAGTTATGGAAAAATTGGGATTTGACTAAAATTGAATTAAGCTGGTTCTCAACTGTTTCCACTGTTAAATACTCCCTTTTAATAAATGGTTGCCCTCAAAATACTTTAACTCCTTTCAAGGGTATTAGACAGGGGGACCTATTTATCCTTATTTATTTCTTTTGGTAGTTTAAGTGTTGAGCTCAATGCTTAATAGAACCGAGAAACATAGGGAGATTTACGAGTACAAAATTAGTAGGAGTAGCCCAAGCATTAATTATCTATTCTTTGCGGATGGCAATTTGTTTTTTTTAAAGGCAAAGGCTAATAAATGGGCTGCTATAAACAAAATTCTGAATCTTTATGAGAGTGCCTTTGGCCAAAAAATTAACAAAACCAAGTCTTCTATTTATTTTAGCCTCAATACCAGAAAAGAAACAACATATTACATTCTAAGTATAGTTGCTACCCAAGCAACCCGCTCTTATGAAAATTACTTAGGTCTCCCGGCCCTAGTGGGGAGATCCAAGCAGAGCATTTAAGTTCATCTTGGATAATATCAGGGGAAGATTGAGCAATTGGAAGACAAAATCCCGCACCCTATTAAGTAAAGAAATTCTTCTAAAAGCTGTTATCTAGGCAATTCCAACCTATTATATGAGAGTTTTTAAATTATCAAAGATGTTTTTGAAAGAGATAAACAGCCTAATGAAGAACTTCTGGTGTAGTTTTATGGAAAATGAAAACAAAAATGCATTGGGTGGCTTGAAACGTATGGGGAAGTCAAAAGGGTTAGGGAATTGGGTTTTAGGGATCTTGAGAGCTTTAATATAGCTCTATTGACTAAACAAAGTTGGCGGATGAGTCAAAATCCTAACTTCCTCATTTCCCAGATTTTGAAGTCAAAGTACTTCCCTAATTTTGATTTTTTCAGTACTAAGTTAGGGCCTAGGCTTTTAATGATTTGGAGGGGCCTCTGTGCATCAAGAAAATTATTGGAAGAGTGTTCCATCTAGAGAGTGAGTAATAGCTTAAAAATCAATGTTTGGAAAAGTAGATAGCTACCAAGACCTTCCACTTATAAAATTCAGTTCCCAACTCAACATTCCTGAAGACTCTCGAGTCCATGACTTGATATACTGAGACTCAAAATAATGGAAATGGGACTAGTTGACAGCAACATTTCAGGAGGAAAACATAAATATTATCTCCAAGATCCCTATTAGTTTTTCTTGAGAAGAAGATAATCTTATATGGTTGGGTACCAAGAATGGTTTGTTCATTGTGAAAAGTGCCTATCACAAAGACTTGGAGATGCTTGAAAATGAAAGAGGGCAGTCATCCAGCAGTGGTTCAGTAAAACTAGAATGGACCAATCTATGGAAAATGAAAATACTGAACCATATTAAGACCTTTTTATGGAGAGCATGTCTGGTAGCACTCCCTACAAAGCTTGTTTTATTTCAAAGGAAGGTGGCGGATTCCCTTTGTGTCTGATATACAATATTGTGGAGGAATCTGACAACTATGTTACTGCCTGTGATGTCTGGAGCCAAGGGCATATCAAATTTCTGAAAATGAAGGTTTCAAAAGGCAACTTTAGAGACCTATTTGAACTCATTTTGTCTACCTGTCCAGAAGAAGTAATTGAGAGTTTTGCAGTAGTCTCTCGAGCCATGTGGAATAGGAGGAACAATTTTTTTTTATAAACTCCTTGACTCACCCCTCATCTATTCTCATTTCTGCAAAAACTCCCTTCGAAGATTTTAAAATAGTTCAAGGTCTAAGTTGCAGTGTGAATCCTCAAAGCAATGACCAGAACTCCCAATGGCTTTCTCCCCCTACTGGCACTACAAAAATAAATTGGGATGCTACTTTAAACAAGAGGAAGAACATTGTCGAAATAGGTCTCATAACTAGAAACCAGGAGGCACAGGTGGTGGCAACAAAGAAGGTCTCAATGGCCTCATTCGTGGATCCTTCCTTAGTGGAAGCTTTGGGAGTAAAAGAGGCTACCATGATGGCAAGGCAGCTGAACCTGACCTCAGTTATTATTGAAGCGGGCAATAATCAGCTTATCAAGGAATTAAACCAAAGCACTGGGAGATGGGATAGCAGTCGAATTGTAATTAGAGATACTATTATGTTGTTATCATCTTTAACTTAGAAAGCTATGTTTGTAAAAAAGAATGGGAATGTGAATGCCCATTGTCTAGCGAAGGCATCTAGCTTGCTAGTTGAGGGAGTATCCGATCTGGTTGTCCTTCCGGTGATATGGCTCTCTTGTATTCTCTTCTTGCTTTTAATGAGTAAGAAAGTTTCTTCTAAAAAACAAACAAACAAAAAAAAAAACATGGCATAGACTATTAGACATACATACGATTCAGCAACTGTGAAATGTTTGATAATAATAATAAAATATTATCAATTTAATATTAATTTTTCTTTTCTTTTCTTTTCTTTTTTCAAAATTGGGTTACTCATGTTAGCTAATATACAATTGAAAATGACTGAATTAAAGGTAGACTAAACATCACAATAGCTGCAGATCTGCTACAAATAAAATAGGTTTCAGTTCAACTTCGTCTAAAACTCAACAAAGCTTCTCACCCCATCTAGTTAAGGTGGGTAGCTACTTCTACGTAAATACATTAATACAACGTTATCTAGGGCTGCATCTTCTAGAAAATCAAAGGATTGCTCTCCATTAAAAACTTCTCTGCCACAGCAGATTCCTTTCAATCTATAAGGTTGGCATTAGTTACTGTTTTTTTAGCTAAAAGCCTAAAAGGGTTTTATACATAAACTTTTAAGTAATTCGGAAAAGAACCACTGAATCAAAACCAGAAAATAAAATCGTGGCACCAAGACAAAACCAACCAGACCAGTGTTTAAAAAAGTGAAGCAACATGAAACTTATCTAATAAGCCTAGACATGCATGATTGCGCAAAAGCTTTGCTACCTGAGTTCATAACCAATGCAACAATAACATCTTTCTGCCATTAATTCTAATCTCAGGACTAAACAACACATCAAGGCAAATTTTAAAAAATTCTAAAACAGAAACAGTTCCTAATTGGATTGCAGCATCACACCAATTATCATTATAAAATCTTAATTAAGTTAAATGCTTTTAATAACTCTACTCAGAAGAAATAAACATACTTCAATGATTTGGAGCAGACAAAATGCTATTTCTGCAAACTCGAATATGACACTAATAGCAGCAACCTCAAGAGTTTGTTGATAAAAAGAAACATTCACAAGGGAAATTAAAACCTTAAGCTCCTTCAAAGTGAACGGCCAAAATATCCCATAAGTGAAACATTGTCATATTTTTTAGGCAAAGGTCAACCTATTAACACCGTGTACTCCCAAACCAATTAACTGCATATTAGGTGCTTCCGTTTTCAATATCTTCCCACCATTCCCTATGCACAATTCTTCTACTTCAAATAAAACATGCTGGTTCCATAAAAGAATTAAATGGCTCATAAATGCCTTGTTGGAAAACAACAATCGCATAAGCATGTTGGGAAAATTTTCTGCCGAAATAAAAAAGCTAACAAATGCCTTTAACTAACATTGCTCACTATCCATTCAATAAGATCTCGATCACACAGTTACTCAAATCAAGAAACAAACATGTGGAAACTTCTCCATGAAATTATTAGAGACAAACAATGTTTTGATAAGTAGAGACCCAAAACACTCCTCGCACCAATCTAATGATTCTGCTCCAAAACATATGACGTATGCTTAGCTTATAAAAAGAAGCAACCGAATAACTATTCAGTACCAACCCCATCCAGCATCTACAAAACCTAACAGCTGCAGAAGAAAAAGGAGATGCAATCAAGACCAGAGTGAGGTATTCCAGCTAACAAACCAATTAATTGTCAATTATGCTTACATTCAGCATTTACAGCAGATAACCACAAGAATATCAACAGTATGTTCACATGTAAAAATTTGTCAGTCAGTCAGGGCAGTATGTTAATAAACAAAAACAGGATCTCTTATAGTCTGAAAAACATAAAAAACCAAAATTGAAAAAGAAACACCAAGGACAAAATAAAACAGAGAATAAAAGGTAGAATAAATGAAGAAAAAGCCTTCGTAAGTATTAATAAGTACCTTATATATTGCTGGGGTACATGAAAACCCTAACTCTAGCTCCCTGCAAAAGAACAAAGAACAAAATGTGTGACTTACAAAGAAAACCACTCTACAATCATCAAAATAGCATATATACTATACCATGGATTTCGGAGGGAGATTCGACTTGAACTTAGCACGAACAATGCCGCTGTTACCATGAGGCCTAACCACCTTACCCCATATGCAGCGATAGTGAGTTCCATTCTTCTTCACCTTGGCCTTGTAGATATAAGCCATACGCTTGCCTGCATACCATGAAACCTCCTCCTTGGTGTTCACCCCCTCAATCTGGATCAATGAAGTGTTCGGGTACTGGTTTGACTTGGACCTACTCCATCATCCCCGTCAAAAGTTTATACACAAAACCAACAGAAGGAACCTCAGACCTTAAACTTTCTAGCTGATAAACTGCATGTGCAGATAATAAAACTATAGGAACAATCTTAAGTCCTTCAATTTCACAATTAGTGCCTTAGGAACTATTCCAAAACACATCAATCCAGAAAAAACAATGTTCTGTTTTCCTATAATCCCCGACATCCAAACAGATGCATGAAACCAAATACACATACTAGTACACAAAAAGAAAGCAACTCTGATCTACCTAACACAGGTGTACAAAACAATAAAATATCCTAAAGAGAGCATTCCCAATGGAGTAGGTATTTTCTTCTTCGAAATACATTACCAAAACTCATTTTTTATATTTTACCTGCTCATTTTTACAAAATATCATCCATCAACTAATCTATTTTTTCTCTATATCATTTAAATATTATACTTTTTAATCTTTATTTATTCATTTCAAATATTTTCTCTAATTATCAATGATAACCTTATATCTTTTGATATTTACAAATTCTTCCCATATACAATGTCATGTATCTATGTTCTGTTTTGTATTAATCCAATTTTATAAACTAAATCAAAATATAAATTAATTCAGAAAAAAAAAAGATTATATAATAAAAATATTGAGATTATATAATAAAAATATTGAGAATATGTTCTTAAACCTGCTTCAATTTAGAATATAAATACATATTAATAAACTGGCAATCACAACTCCATTAAATATTTTTCTTCCACAAACCTTAGAATTTTATGGTTGAATTTACAAGTGGTCATTGATTAAACAGAGAAGACGGAAAAAGTTTTCATTAATTTCTAGCAAGTATTTGCGTAAAGTTAATAAAAAAGTTTTAGAGTGAGGAACAGGACCCTCTGTAGACAAATGTATAATCTTTCTATTTTGAAGTGTCCAATGGAGCAGAGTTTTATGCACTTCTTCCTACGTTTTAAAGAAATTTGCATTTTACAGGTGCCGTTGTGACTGCTCTTAGGATTTGGGAACACAGGAACAAACATCCGAGCTAAGACCCTAGTAATACTCATTTCCTATTGTTTTGTCTCAGCATCCAAACAGAACCTAGGAGAGCCAAAAAGATTATTCAAAAAAATAAAAGACTTGATCGGCATATTATATAGGAGAAAATAAGTCCGATTACCTCTTGTAGCCGAGAACTGTTCCTCTGACGTAGAGCCTGAGAACAAATACAGGATCAAAAAAATATAAACTAGCCAAAATCTATTTGCGTAAAGTTAACAAAAAAAAGGGTTCGGAAATTGGAACTAGGGATTTAAGAAAGAACTGTAAAGGAAAGGATTGCAGACCTAACTCGCTCTCCTTGGCGTCCCTTCACCATTTCTATGTGATTAGGAGGCGCTCGCTTCAGGTAGTACAAGTTGCAGAGGCCAGGTAGAGGCAACTGCCAAACAGCCTAAAACCCTAGTTTGGTGAAGATTGAAAATTCGGGTCCTCATATATAGAGCACGAGAAACATTTTGGGTCTATGAGCTCAAGTATAGATTGATATTGGGCCAAACTCAAAAGCCCAAGTCTTTCTGGGGAAACAAATATTTGGAAACCAGGCCCAATTTACTATTTTATAACTCGATTGCCGTAAGGTCAGTATTCTTCCGTTGCGCACATTAACGGGATTAGGCGTTTCTTACTCTGCTCTCTCGTTTGGAAGCCTTAGGCTCTAAATTCCGCCTACGATCCATTCCCATTACCAAGGCTTTCCTAAGATCAGGTTCCCCAGTCAGATTAGCGAGAAAAGGTAATCTTTGCTAATCCTACAAATCCCGGATTTATCTATTAATCCAGATTCATAAATTTCTTAGATTTACGGACACTTGCATCGTTTACACAATGTCCTTTGGGCTTTCGATTTGGGTATCTTGTGCAGTTCTCGCTCACATTTGCGTCCCTCACAATTGGGTTATTCGTCAAATACTGTTGCTGTTATATAGTTAGTTGAACTGAACGCTCTTACTTTCCGTTGATTGATTTCGGCTCTCTTTTCTCTGTGGGATCGATTCGGATGTGATTTTAATACGAATACCCATTTTCATCGAGGATCTGCTTTTGAGGCACAATACTGTAGGTATTATACGTATTCGCTTTTAATCATATGGATTATTTATCTGATAATGTCATGGCGAACGCCCGTCTGGGTGCAGCGCATAAGCTGTAGATTCAAGACATCATGCATTCGGTTTTGATTTAAGAGGTCCCTTGAGTTACCCGAGGCATAGTTCAGGCAAAGAGTCATGTATGTGAACATTGTTTTTATAAACATTTATATATCTGTCGTTGGTTTCAAAATGTCATCTTTGTCACTGCATGAAGCTTAGATAATTGACCCACAATACTTTCTCCTACGGGTTAAAAACTTAAATGACCAAATTTTCTTATGACCCATTCCATCAAAACTGAAGAAACGTGCTTTATTAGTGTTTTGAGCATGACATCAACACATGATTCTGATAATCTCATCTCATTTCAACCGAAGATTTGGCTGCTGTGTCCAGACTGAAATGTCCCAATAGCTTTTGGTTAAAGTTGCACTATGGTACTTGGAAATCATCCACGCATATTACTTATAAAGATTTGTGTCGTTAACATATCAAAAATAAAGATTACATTGTCAAAGTCGACATGTTAGCATTTGTTTCCTTCTGCCATTTCTGTCCCAGAGATGCGGAGATGATATTTTGACACGGTCTTCTTTAGCAGTTTTATATACACAATAGGTAGGGAGGGTGGGGTGAAGACTACCTTGAAATTGAACTGTATTAAGGTTTCGGATGTAAAATTCTTTATCATGCAGGAAAATGGGTTTGTGGACACTATTGGAGGGTTGCCTGCTTCTTGCTAATGCATTGGCAATATTAAATGAGGACCGCTTCCTGGCACCTAGAGGATGGAGCTTCTCAGAATTCTCAGGGGGCAAGACAAAATCATTTAAGGGGCAGCTTATAGGTCTTATTTATGCAACCCAGTACCTAAGAGTTCCTCTCATATTGCTAAACTTCATCTTCATCGTGGTAAAATTGGTATCTGGATGATACCACTCTGGGTAGGATTTGGTATATGGTTTGGATTTTGTATTTCTTAAGTATGACGAGCAAAATTTCACCATTAGGTTACTATTGAAGTGACAAAAGATATTCATTTTTTTTTCAATGAAAACAGAGTTTCTGTTGATTGTCTAATTCAAATAGGCTATAAATTATTTTTTGAGAGTTAGGGGTGTTCATCTAGGCCCTTTTTTTTCCGGTCTGGTCCAGAACCCGGATTTTCGGATTCTGGTTTTCAACCCATATTAAAAGTGGTTTGGACTCCAACCCGAATTGAAATTCGGGTTGGACCCAATTCGTGTTGGCAGAATCACCCAATTTTTAAAAACCGGAAATCCAGTTTCTGGATTTTAAACCGTTTTTTTTTTTAGTTTGTATTATTACTTTTTTGTTGAGAAATTTGTTGATAACAAAATAAAAGATTTTTTATAAATATTTTCAGAACAAATTTCTCAGAAAAAAATAATAATATCGGTTTTATAAATTTGAAAAAAAAATGATTTGAAATTCGGAAACCGGATTTCGGGATCCAATCCGGATTTCAACCCGGATGAATCTGGGTTGGAATCCAAACCGATTTTAGCCATTTGATTCTGGGCTGGGTTGTTCTGGATTCCCAGTCCAAAACCCGCTTGAACACTCCTACTGAGAGTTGAGAACTGATCTCTCTTAACCAAGCAGTCTTGTATCATATGTTCACGATAATTAATTTATTTATCTTTCCTAACTTTAGTGACCAGTAAGGCTTGGATTTTTCTGCACCATTCTGAGCATCCCGAGTGAGTAAGATTATGTTGTTGGTGCTTAAATGGTATTTCTAAGACAAATGTAAGCGGGAAATAAATCCTTTCAGTGTGATAGCAGTAACCAGTTGGAGAATTATTGTGTAAACCAGCTGTTAAATGAGAACCAGTAAGCCTTTTTTTTCTAAAATGTGGATTGGCAACCTGAAATATGGCGCTATCCTATAGTTTTTTCTTTTGAAATTGTTGGGAGAGAGAGAGAGAGAGAGCGCGCACTGTGGTAAAAATTGCATATTGGCCGAGTATGAGTTGTTAATTAATTGGGTCAGAGAGATTCCAGTACCAGAAAACGCTGAGGGGAAGATGTCCCTCCCAGTCCCAGTATGTTTTCATTGGAAACTGAGATAAGTGCTGGTGATTACACAGAATAATACCACCCAAACATAACCTACATTTCTCTCTGAGTGTCCAAAATGTTTGAATGCAGGGAAGTGCCTTAAGTATCCTTTTAAATAAATGAAACCAAGTTGGCAATAGCACCAAAACCTGTTGCTTATCTAAAAGGCCCCCGGTTCAGTTTTGGGAAAATAAGTTTTCGATGTGAGCCTTATTTTGTTACTGAAGAGTTTGTAGAGTGGATACCAGTTTGCACGCATCGTCCAGTCTAAAGCAAAGGCTGCTTATTGAATGATTCTGCTCCTCATCAGAAGAGCAAATACCGCAGCCCAAAGAAGAGGGAAGAATTATTTTTCACCCGTTTCTTACTTACATAGCTGGTAATTGGGGAATGGAAATGAATCAAGTGTGAAGGGTTAAAGGATTGTGCAGTTTGGAGAAACAAAGATGCGGATTTAGAATTGGATATATATGCTAGACAATCTAATCATCAAAGCTATAAATGTCACAAACGATTTCTAACAGCCATACATCTTCGCTGCATCCAAGTAACCTAGCATGCAGAGAGGGTAACACAAGCTACAACTCCATAACAACAAAAATACACAATCACACAGCAATACCCATAGTCCCTCATGCACTAGTTTCATCCCCCTTCTTCTTCTTCAATCCATCACTATTTTCCTCGACAACTACATCGACCTTCTTGTACCCAAAATCAGCCTCGCGCCTACTTACAAGCATCCCCCACAAAAACAGCGCCCCAAAGGTCACCAACACCCCAAATACCGTTGCCAAAATCAACCCTCTCATCATCGTCAGCGCACAGCCACTCCTCTTCACCTTCCTCACCCGCTCGCCACGCTCCTCCTCCTCCTCCTCTACTAGATATCCTTGCGGATCCACCGGAAACGAGTGCATCGAATACGGATACTTTCGTACTCTAAAGCTCCACGAATATACGCTCGTGCTCTGCGAGGAGTTCCCGTTCCGTGAAGCTATGCCCACGCGCACGTCCTCGTCTCCCAACATTCCAGCCAGATCAACCGCACGCCAAATTATTGGACTGTACGGTTTGGCGTCCCCGGATTTACTCAGCCTAACCTCCAGTCTCTTCGAACTCGCATCGTAATCGATCCAAGACTTTAACTTGTCTCCATTATTTAGCACCAAGTTCAAAGAGGAGTCGAAGTTGTTCAAACTGATTTCTACGTCATCGGCGTGCTGGTCACCTACATTGCCCGTCAATATGTTTTCTTTGGCGAGCGCGAAAGAGCGGCCTCCTTCAACCATCGACCACTTTGACCACGATTTTTCGGGTACGAAAATGAGAACAATGCTGTCCCCATTACCCTCATCACTACTGTTGCCAGGGGAGATCGAGAACGAGAACTCCGTAGAGAAAGAGGTCGGCTTTTTTGCATCCAGGAACTTGAAGGGTTCTGTGCGCATGAGAAGCCCGATGCTCGAGGTTGATACCCGCGTGAGTTTCACCCAAGGCGGGCCGTGGTCGACGATGATCACCCCGGCGTCGCCGAAGAGGGCAGTTTCGGAATCGAAGTTGGGGCTGTTTGGTAGGGTTCGAGTGAATGAGAGAGAGGAAGAGGCATTTGAAATTAGAAATAAGGCATAGAGAACTGAGAGAGAAAAGGAGCAGATTTTTCTGAAAATGAAAACTTCAGCCATGATTTCCAGAAGAAGAAGCTTCTGTCAGTTCAGCGATGCCTGGTCTGATTTCCGACCGTCTTTGAGTTTTCAAGCTAGCGCAGAATAACCAGATCATGCCATCATGGGGCGGGGCGGGTTTCGGCCCAATTGATAAAGACATAAACAAATAGGCCCAAAAATATACAAGTAAAAAGATCATCCAAACAAAATAAGCACACAAAAAATCTACACAATCTTTTATAAATTATATATTTTTTAATTTTTATTATTTTTTCTTTTATCAAATATTTGATATATAAATAGTGAATGAAAAACTTTAATTATTTAAGAAGAATAACTCAAAAAAATATTTATTATTTTAAAAAAAATTAAAAAAATGTGGTGTGTGAGAGATTGAAAAGTTGTATAGCATGACTCTATATATTCTTCATGTGCTCTTAGCAGGTACATGTCCGCATCTAATAGGTTTAGTTTCTGTTGAACTAAATTACTACAACCAAGTCCCTAGTAGATCAATTTAGCCGAAATTAAAGTGGAGAATTAAGCTCAATAATTAAGAATAGTTGTGCTAGGCACAGGCAAAATGGGGAACTCATTTGTGTAACTAGCTTACGTGGAAATCATGTGTGTCACTAGATTTTAAAAAAAAAAAAAGAAAAGAAAGGCACAGTAAAAAAATGGAGTAGCTTGCATCGAAAGCTTCCTTCCCTCAAGAAAACTGGAGTAGCTTGTATTGAAGCAAACAGCGCTACAATGCCCGCACGCAAGAAAATAGAGCAATCGAAATATCAATCGAAAGAAGATTGGTTGTGTCGGCTTCATTCTCTCATCAGCTTTATTCTTTCCTCCGAAGAAGACCCAGATCAATTGAAAGATCACAAAAATGCAAAAATGAAACATCGAAAACACGAACAACCAAACATCCAGATCCAAGAAGAAAAACACTTGCGTCAGCAAGCTTCATATCTTAAGAAATCCCAAAGTTAGTCATTTCCCTACAAGGTCGATGTTTAAACTTCTATAAATTTCTATCTTGTTAGTCAACCATCTAGACAAAAGAATAATGGAAAACATAACTTGTCTATGCAGAACATTTTGGGTTGATTGGACGAGTTTGAAGTGTTGCAGTCTTGTTTCAGTGAGCTTCAAACTTTGTTTTAATTTTTTGGTTGCTTCATTGATGTTTCAATGAGCTTCATTCATTGTTTCATGAACACGCATTGTAGAAATGGAGACTTGTATTGCAGAAAAAAAAAATGCCATATGCCGTATTTATTTTTGTGTTTAGTTTCATCTCTTGTGCAGCACTTCATCAAATATATGACGATTTGTTTTTTATGTTAATGCTTGAATATAAGAATTTGATCAAAACAAGATTTAGTTTGTGAATTTTTAACATGAGATTTACAAAAATGAGATTGTGATTTCATTATACAAATTTCCAATTTACTTCATGCTTGTAGATTTCAAATATCCAGCTGAGATAGGTTAATTATGCTTCAAATAAATTTCAATATCCAAACTTCATTGGATGTTTGTTTCAATATTCATTATTTACTTCATGGTTCAAATAAATTTACTTTATGGTTCAAATAAATTTCAATATCCAAACTTCATTGGATATTTACTTCAATATTTATTATTTACTTCATGCTTCAAATATCCAGCTGGTCAAGGTTAATCATGCTTGCAGATGTCTGTATTAGTTCCATCCGACCATCCACATATTATACGAACTTGCACAATTTACTTTCATAGTTCTAAATTATACAAGTTTTTGTACTAAACTCTACTGATTGCATTATATTGTGACTTAAAAGACTTTTAATCGAGTATTGGATTGTTTATTTGCCATTAGCTATTTTGTTCTTGATATCATAGAATAGAATAGATACATTTCCTTACTTTCGTGTTAAAGGCCTAAGTAACTTCCACTTTTCTAGATAATTGTTATTATTCGAAAATATTGATAAATATTTTTTATGTGGAGAAAGCGAAAGAGCAAGCATCTCCTATAACACCTCCTACCACAAATGCATTAATCAATCCATCAACACAAGTGTGTGGCGTATTCTCACCTCTTTTTTCTTCTCATTCTCATGACATTTATCATGACATGATTGTTGACATTTTAGGTGATACAAAGACCATCTTATACATAATTGTCAATACCTCCTAACACAAATGTGTCTATCAATCCAACAACCCAAGTACTCTTAATATTAATTTGACATAATAATTATATGAATGTCTATATTTAGTTTTAGTTAACTTTCATTATTTAATATATTTGTTAGATGATGCCAATGTACTTTTATCCTGATTTCTCAAGCTATATGCATGGGGGGCATGCATCAATGCTACATGCTTGGTTACCACCTGTCTTACCTCGTCCTTATGCCAACCCACATGTCTTATCTAATAAATCTTGTAACTGCTATTTGAATTCGGCGAGTTTTGATGGTGCCATTCGATAAGAAGTCTTGGACAAAGGTGTCGTGCCCAGAACAAGATCGATAGCGAACTCTACTTCTCGTTTGAGTGGTAGTCTAAACAAGTCTTCAAGGAACACTTCTGGGTATTCTTTCACAACAGGGACTCTTTTAAATTCAACTCTTCTTTTGGTGCATCCACTACACAAGCCAAAAGTTCTTGACAACCATCTCGTAAAAATTTTCCAGCCTAAACTGCTGATATAACTGATGAAAGCAATTGCACTTTCGACCCACAAATCAAATTTCATCTCCCTCAAGAGGATTGAAAATTACTTTCTCTTTAAAACAATCATTATTGGTATGGTATGAAACCAGCCAGTCCATACCCAGTATCACATTGAATCCAACCATGTCGAAAATTATAAGATCAACTGGCATCAACCTTCCTTCAACATATATAGGACAACTACAGAAAATTTTGTGAAAAGATATTGAATTCCCCGTCAGAGTCGAGACTACTGACTTATAATTCAACTTTCCACCATCCCAAGTGCAAAACTTGGCATAATTAAAAGAAATAAAAGAATGCGTTGCCCCATAATCAAATAATATAGCAGCATCATCAGAAAACAAAGGAAGAACACCTGTGATCACGTTTAAAAATTCCTTTGATTTAAGGGTGAAGGTTCGCATTAAACACCAAGTTTGATTCTAAAAAAAGATAAGAAAAGAGAGAACTAATACATGTGATCACATCATTCCTGCCTTCAGTCTCTCCAAGCGTCAAAGCAAATATTCGAGCAAGTGCAGTCACCCGCTAATTGTTACCTCGTCTTGCAACTTTGTTTCTCTGGGGTTGCAATATGATCGCCTTATTGCTATCCTGTTGTAATGAGCAATCCTTGACATAGTGCCTTAGTTTGCCGCAACGGAAACATAATCTTGCCCCCTTTTTGTACTCCCTGGAATGCACTCGATTGCAAGTCCTACACTGATAAGGTTGTTGATTACTCTAAATCGGCCTCTTACCTAAGCTACCACCATCATTCATCTTCTTCCACGGTCCTTGGTCAAAACCTGTATAGTACCTAGATGAGGTAGACCTCTTCCTCTGATTAAGCAAGGTAGCACTTCTTTGAAAGCTTTTTTCAAATACTGTCGCCTTATCCATCAATTCTGTAATTCTTTTTTTATTGGAAGCCTACCACTCGCTCATAAAGTTTTTCGTTCAACCCCTGTTCAAACTTGCTACACTTCTTCTCTTTATCTGGGATCAGGTATGCTGCAAAACCTGCCAACTTCGTAAATTTGGCTGCATATTGGTGTACAAACATCATTCCCTGAACCAAAGTGGCGAATTTCATAGCTTTGTCTGCTTTAACCGAGCTTGAGCAGAAACGCTCTAGAAAAATCTCCTTGAACTGTGACCAACTAGTTATTTCTCTCTTTTCAACTTCCTTGAGGGTTCTTTTAGAGATCCACCATCTTTTCACCTTTCCGGTCAGCTTGAATGTGGAAAACACCACCTTTTGCTCATTTGTGCATGTCAAGACTTGGAATATCTCTTCAATATCCTACACCCAATCCTCCGCTAGTATTGGGTCGCCTCTCCCCTAAAAAAATGTGAGATGCAACTTATTGAAATCTTCCACAGTGCAACCTCTTTCATTGTTGTTGTGGTGGTAGCTTGAAGGATTTTGCACGAGATCATCTATTAACTTATGCGCCGCTGCTCGAAGTACTTCAAGAGTTCTCAAGTTTGCTTCCCTTTCATTTCTAGCCGCATTTAAATCCAACATACTTCATTCTCGACGAGGTGGCATTCTGAGAAAACTTGGACTTTAAAACAAATCGTTTTTAAAAGAATAGAGTTTATATAAACATATACCAATAATCACAACATACATAAATTACTTCAAAAAATTATTGAGATATCTACCACAACAATAACGATACATTTCTAAAGTCCAAACCTTTAATCTCATCAAATCCTACAAAATTCTATGGTATCAACACCAACCTCCATCAACAAAAAATCAGATCACAAACCTAATATAATTCTAAACCCCAAATTGAGTCTTACAGTCTACAAATTCTAAAACCTCAAAAACCCATAATATGATTTCTTTTAGTCCTTTCCACTATAACATCAAATTTGAAAATCATTTCCTAAAATCATCCTATGTTCCAAAATCTTTCATATTATAGTCTACAAAACCTTAAACATGTCTCTGATACCAACTGTAGTCTGTAATGCCTTGTACTCAAAAGGGTCGGAGAATTACTACCCATCCAATATAAACCTGTCTTCAAACACAAATAAAATCTCCAAATATTTTATAAAGTAAATAAATAATTCTCATATCTAAATTCATACATAAATATATCCACAAAGTCATAACTAAAACATCACCATAAACAAAGGGTCCACAATTTTTCAATAATCTCACATAATGAACTAATACTATTTAAGTCTAATGAACTGAAAACATAACATCTAATAGATATTAGCAATCTTCCCATCAATGATAGAACTCTAACAGCTTAATCTTGCTCACAACTACTGATTCTGGTCCTCTGCTGGGACATCTACATTATCTGAAAAATATTTGAAAGTAAGAGGGTGGATTTATCCACAACTCAATAAGCAAGGGGCTTATACCAAAATGCAAATATGAGTATTTACAAAGTACAATATACAGAGCAAAAATATTCTTCAGATTTCACATGCAGAATAAGATATATTTTCAATCATAACATAGCGATAAGTTTTAAATCATATAAAATACAAAGTATTTTAGCATAATAAATTGTCATCATATCAAAAAGAACATCTCACAAAACAAAGACTATGTTTAACCTTGTGGTAGAGTTGTGTCAATCTTGGTAGTCAAACCAAGCAGAAATAGAAGTGAACATTTTTTTAAATCATTCTCAGAGTTCCGAATGTGCACACAGGAAAGTACACACAAAACCACTTTGTTTCCAAAGTTGGTGCACTCAGAGACAGAGAAATTGGTACCAACCCAAATAGAGCAGAGTAAAGACAAAGTAGAATAGAGCAGAGAAGAACAAAGACAGAGTCAAATACATAATCAGTATACCATGCTAAAAATTTTCAGAGCCATATCAAAATAATATAGAGTTCCAAAATATTTTCAGATCAGTCTCACAAAAATAAAACAGAATCAAAGCATCTTTATAAAACAATGCACAATTTTTAGATTCTCAATATCACTCTCTTTTCACATTTCAGAGACAGCATAACAAAATAAAACTCATGTCTACACAATACATGTCAAAAAATATTTTCTCCTTTATACAAATCTTATGAGTGATGCAAATAATTGACAAAAATTGTTTTTTCCAAGTTCTCATTTCACAACAAACATGCACAATTTTCAGAAGCTCAACTTCAGCCTACATTTTGTATAAAACCAAGCATAAAAACCTCGCTCACCTAACTCTTGTTGAGTATTGTCAAATTCTTGAGTCTGGCCTGTATTAATGTTGCCACCTAATCATAAAAATAATATATACTAAGTATTAATGATCAGCAATACATCTTCAATCTAAAAGATTAAAAACCAAGATTCTAAACTATAATTTAGCAAAATAACCTGACTCAACCAACCACCTTGTAATCTGAAAAGTCTCTAAGATACGTGTAAAATCATTACTTTATTCATCTCAAAATGACTCCAAGATACACTGAAAATAATCTCCTTATTTCATACAATCAGCCACCAATAATTCTCTCACCAAACAACACATAAATTCAATACAACCAAGAGATTAAAAATAAAAACCTCCATAAACAACTTGTAAGAGCTTCCTAAACCATTGATCCAAAGCATTTCCATTCACCAAACAACCAACTTTTCATATACAACAGTCTGGTCAACAACTCCCAAAGAGTCAACAAGCATACTCCAACAATCACACAATTTCCAAAAATACTAACTCAACAATCCCAACTAGACAATATACATCATTCACCACTCTCCAAAAATATCCAGAATCTTTGAATTAATAAGTAGCACCCAACAAAGATATTGTCATTTACGTTTCAACAATAATTCACCAACCCACAAAATTTCAGCATCTACTAATCAACTTCATCTGTCATGCATCAACCCAAACCACCATCAATCAACAATTAGAAAAGCACAACAAAATAAAAATGGCAAGGTAAACCCTGGATAGCCACAAAAATACCTTTCGTAACAGTCCCAATAAGTAAAAAGAGTCCTTAAAACAATTCACGTAAGACAAGCGCCCATTCAAAATCCAAGAATCTTACCTTAAATTCAATTTGCGTGGCTAGTGAAAAATAACGGCTAGAAACAATGCCATTTGGGTCCTAGTAATGTCGCCAATGAGCAGATAATTTATGTAACGCTTCAAAGTGTAATCGTTGATCAGTGTACAAAGTAAGGGAAAAACAAATCTCAATTTTTGAGGAGTTCACAAGTGCGAGAATCTCGACAGCCCAAAACTGAAACTTTCAACACAACACACAATGCCCAAAAATATTTACCTGAAAAAGAGAATGACCCAATAAAGAGAGACCAAAATTTCTGCTTCCAATATGCTTAGCTGCATTCACCGAAAGCACACACAAGGGTTATCAGCGAAAATAACTCAAAACCGCACCCTTTGGGATGGAAAACAGAAAGAGATGAGGGATTTAGAAAAACTTACCTGCATGACTTGTAGATGAATGTAACCCAAGAGACTGGTGGAAATGAGACCAAAACACATGAGGTAGAGAGATAAAGAGAGTTTGGTGAGAGCAAATTTCTGAGAGTTAGAAACAGTAAGAAGCAAATGGAGAGAGAGTGAGAGAAGAAATGATGATTTGGTTGAGATAAGGGATTGGTAGAGAAGAAAATTGTTGGGGGACAAAATTTGGGAGGAAGAAAACCGAATAGGGTCATACCTGGTGAGAAAACGGCACCGTTTTGGGGATCTTAAAAGGCTGAACACAGAACCAGGCTTGGACCTGAGCCTGGTAGCGAGCTAGGTCTTACAGTTTTGTTTATGGAACATATTGAAAAAACTACCTGAGAAACTTGGTTCACATCGTGCATACAAAACTGGGTTGAAAAGTTATTTGCTAAAGTGTGTGTATGACTCTCAAACAATAGAGAAGTCTGAGAAATGTTGGGAAGTGTTAATTACGGGGTACAACTTGCAGGAGAATGCTTGGTTGTAGAGTTTATATGAAGAGCGTTCGTATTGGGTATTGGTATTCCTAAAGGAAATTTTTTGGGCTAGAATGAGTACAACTCAATGAAGTGAGAGCATGAATGCTTTCTTTGATGGGTACCTACATTCTAGGACAACTTAAAAGAGTTTGTCGATCAGTTTGATAATGCATTACGAAGGAAAATTGAAAACGAAAATGGGGCAGACTTCAACTCATTCAACTACACAATTCCCACTGTCTTTGTCTCTCCACTTGAAAAGACATTTCAGAACATATACACTAATGCTAAATTTAGAGAAGTTCAAATTAAAATAGGTAATGGGGCAGCTTGGTGTTCTTCCAACTCTACACCGAATGATGGTGAAATTGCAACGTACCATGTTGATGATTTTATTAAGGAGGTGACCCAAAATGTGTACTTTAATGAAGCTGAATGTAAGGTGAAATGCTCATGCGCACTCTTCGAAATGAGAGGGATATTGTGTAAGCATGCATTGGCTGTTACGAGAGTTAAGAAAGAAAAAATGTGCCAGAAAATACATTTTAGATCGATAGAGGAAGGACATAAAAAGGACATACACTTTTATACGAAGTACTTATGACTCAGTTGATGCAAGGCCAGAAGTGAGTAGATATTCATGTATCATCCAGGTTTGCTACGAGGTTGCCACAAATGCAGCGTCATCTGATGAGAATGCTAAGGATATAATTCTTAAACTAAATGCAATGAATATCAGATACTGCACCAACAAGTCACACCATCAGACTTGTCCTAACGTTGCAATTATGGCTGTCAATACCACCACATAGGGGAGTTTTGAGAAATTACTGGATCCCTATGTAGTGAGAGGCAAAGGCAAACCACCATTTTTTAAAAAGAAATCAATGATTTAGAAAATCAGACCCACGACGGCAAAGACTACTGGAAAGAGAAAACGTAAACAGGTGAACTTAGTGCTCTATTCTAGTTTTTTTTTTAATATTTTTAACCAATTGTTAGTAGCCATTTCATTATCAATTTATTGTCTTTGAACTATTCCATCAATCTTTGTATCTTTTGTTAGCAACCAGAAAACCCCCCAATGTTGGACTTTAGTGGAACCCAATTTGGTTTTGCAGCTAGTGAGACTCAAGAAAGTGTAATTTGTCTAACTTGGTCACTCTCTCTAAATCGAATAATTTAATTATACGTGGTTGAGTTTTTAACTATTACTTATTTGTTCACAGGTACAACTTGGGGTAGATGGAACCTAGCCGGATGGCTTGTTTGGTTCATGGGTACAACTAGTTTCGAAATCGGATATCGATCTACGATTTTATTTTGTTGTTTAGTTGAAGTGGTTTTAAGTCACGATGTGGATTGTTTATTATACAGGTACAGATGTTGTGCAGATTTATTGTTAAGATGATGTTAAGATGTTGTGAAGTTGTGCAGATTTTATTGTGTTTTTTTGTAAGATTTTGTGCAGCTTTTTGATGAAGATAGATTTTTTGAAGTCTCGTGTTGTTAAGATTTTTTGAAGTTAAGTTGGATTACTCTCTAATGACTAAGCAGATTTTATTTTGTGTTTTTGGTAAGATAATGCAGATTTTTGGTGAAGACGGATTTTTTGGTAAGATGGAGTTAAGATTTTTTTAAGTTAAGCTTGATTATTCTCTCCTAACTAAGCAGATTTTATTTTGTGTTTTTTGGTAAGATATTGTGCAAATTTTTTGGAGTCTCATGTTGTTAAGATGTAGTTAAGATTTTTTGAAGTTAAGATAGAATTACTCTCTCATGACTAAGCAAATTTTATTTTGTGTTTTTTGGTAAGATAATGCAGATTTTTTGTGAAGATAAATTTTTTGGTAAGATGAAGTTAAGATTTTTTAAAGTTAAGTTTGATTACTCTCTCTTGACTAAGCAGATTTTATTTCGTATTTTTTGGTAAGATGTTGTACATATTTTTGGTGAAAACATATTTTTTGGAGTCTCCTATTATTAAGATGGAGTTAAGATTTTTGAAGTTAAGATAGATTCTGGAGCTTCCACATCAACAACCAAAAGCACGTATCAGGATTGGTAGTCTTTGTTTTGGTATTTGTTTTTAATGTAAGGAATGGTGGATTTTATTTCGAATTATAGGAACTTAATGTAAAGAATTGCTGGTCTAACATTGATCTATGCCTATAAGAATACATATGTATTTGCTGGTCTAATCTGTGCCTAATACTTTGATTTTTTTTTTCTTGCTACTTTGTTTTATTTATTTAGTTGATGTATATTTTAGTTTGTATAGATAAAGTTTTAAATTGAAAAATAGTCTTCCATACTTTATGTCCGTTAGGAGTTTAGTTTTTTTTTTTTTGAAGAAATTTAGTTAATGCCTCATTTTGGAGGCATATATAGTTCTCTTTATTTGGGAGACTAGTTATCTCTATTTGAAAGACTTAGGAGCTGTTCATCAGTATGTAATTAGTTGACTTTTGGTTACATTGTAGGCTTCAACCTCTTTGAGTTTCAATGAATGAAATTATTTCTCAATAAACAAAAAAAGATCATGATTATCCAATAATTCAATGTTAAAGTTGGAAAGTGCCAAGTGGAGATACGATGGGCTCGCTGCTAGCAGTTTAGAAAGTCACACACACACACACACACACACACACACACACACACACACACACACACACACACACATATATATAATTTGTGGTCCCTCATTAAAAGTTTCCCTTTATAATTTCATATGTATGTGACCTTTCGAGATAGTATTGACTTGCGTCCTTCCATGATATATATGGTAAAAATGTGAAAAGGCTCCTAAGCAAAGCCCTCCGCGTATAGGGCACAATTTTTGCCTTTGATTCCAGATATTTGTGTTTCACCATAATTGGTCCTTGAAAAATTTAAAAATAGGCTAAAGATCATGATGCCACTTGGTCATGATGTCACATGAATTGCTCAGACACACCATAATCATCATCTGGGGCAAGTAATTAAAGGTCGGAGAGATCTGCAGAGCATAAAGCTCTAATTTTGCAATGCCAAAAATATAGATCAAGAAATTTGTAAAGAAATCAAAAAGCTTTTAGCTAAAGTTACCTGTTTTATGAATTGAAAACTGATCATCAAGCTTGACAGCTCATACAAACTTGAAACAGAGAGCAAGGTATAATAGAGTTGGGAAATTTAGTGCAGACATATACATATATATACTTGGTCTCCCTCTTCATCTCTTAGCTAGGTCCAAAACCTCTTTGATACACGCATATATAGACATACCGAATAAAAATACATATTATAGGCACTACAACAAATTCTTAAATTACAACCAGCAAATACAAATTTAATGGTTCAAATTACATCGCTAATATGTACTTCTGCCATACATAGAGTTCCCAGCTACATACACATGGATACAAAACTTTTGATTTTTGGAGCTTTTGTCCAACTAAATGAACACCATATATCAAACTGCTTTCCTAGTAGGTATTCACCATGATCGTATGATGTACAATGAAATTAAAAAAGAAATCACCCAATAGATACGAAGAATGGTGCATTCATGTCGAATGACTGCTTCTTGCCTTTGAATATGCAGTCTGTTGTTGTCGACTTCGAACTCCCTCTTTACAATCTCTTCCTCTCTTATTCAGAGCTCTTGCTCATTTTTTAACCGCATATACGTTACAAGATTTTGGGACTTTTGCCAAGAGTTCTTTTTCCGTTGCATACTATCGTGGCAAAAAATTACTTTTTGCCACAAAAATCACTAGAGGAAATAAACATCAATTTTTTTTCAAGATATTGCCATGGTAAAAAATATTTTATGGAAAAAGGCTTTTACTTACATCGTAACCTTTTTTGCCACCAAATTCTATTATGGAATATAAGAAAAGGGTAGAACATGGGCTTTTACTGGGAAAATATTGTGTCGAGTTCAACTACCTTTTTTCACGGAATGAAGTCACCGAAAAAAGTGATTAAAATGACAAAGTTTCTGTCGTGGCATATTTTTTTCCGCACGACTCATTTATCAATTGCCACGAAAGGAAGACACCGAAAGAAGTAATCATAGTTTAAAATCAAACCCATTCTTTTTTCCCTTTAACTTTTTTAAATTTCCCCCTTCCTTTTCCCCCGCATGCCTCCTCCTCTCCCTCTCCCTCCCCCTCTCCCGATTCTTTTGTTCATCCTTGTTAGTGCTGTGATTTCACGGGTCCCTATAATCTCCTTGCCGACGGATATCTCCACCGAACTTGTGGGTCATGCGATTGTGTCGCAGTCAAGGCTTTCTCATTGGGAGAGCTAGACCGTGGCATCCCTCTACCGCCACGTTGTGTGCATCCACCACCAAGTGCCGTCATTTGTGGCCTTCATCGATGTCAGTAAAATTTTCCATCAACCTCTCTTACTCTCTGATCTGATTTCACTCTCACACGCGCACACAGGCCCTCACTTCTTCCTTCTTTGCACACACTCAGATCTCTCTCTCTCTCTCTCTGACTAATTGGTGTGATTGAGAGTATTTTTTTATGTACAACAGTGTGTGGAGATTGAGTTTGTGCTCGTCGTTGGGTTCTCTTCATTTTAAGTGTCAGACGGTTGTAAGTTTTCTCACTCACTCTCCGTCTTACTCACGCACATTGTGAGGCTCCCACTTCCCCTCTGTTTTCACATGCACACACTCAAATTTATCTTCCTTATTTCTTTGCTTTCACATGAGGAATTTTTGGGTTTTAGAATACCATAGTTGGAGGCAATTCTCATCATTAGATCATGTGGCACGCTCACGAAACCAGTTGATCCACACTTCGAGTTTAGGTATGGAAAATCTGTTTTACTTTGCAGTTTATACAATTTTTATTTGGGGAGATGTATATTATATAGTCGTAATTGCTGGAGATTTGTGATGGTTTTATTAATTGGATTTAAATTTTATATAATGTGTATTTATTTTCTTTTAAGATTTGGATTTACCTGCCCTTATTCAATCTCCTTATGCTTGATTCCGAAGTTTGGGATTTTGGGTGGAATAAGGTCTTACCCATTGCTATTTGAGCAGCATTGTAAATTAATGGTTCTATATGTTTGCAACAATCTTCCTTTGCTAGTTTTGCAGGCTCTAGCTATCTTGCCTTTCCTATTTTTGGGTTTTGGGGTCATTTTAAAGTATTCTTTCTGATTGAGCAAAAGGATAAAAAAAAAAAAATCAGGTCATTCTAAGAGCTTTAGCTATGGAATTGTGAAATCCTTAAAACTAGAGTGCATGCTGCATATTTTGGACCTTCTGTTTCAAAGATCTGTTGTCATTGCCAGACACCACCACTCTTGGGTCCACTGTTGTGTAGGTAGCTATTGATACATCTCGTTGAAGTCTCTACTTCAACACAAAAATTTATCACTGTGAGTTTTGTTTGATTAATCTTAAATATTAAGTTAGCTTGACTTGGTCTTTATAGATTGTACCTTTACTCTGTCTTTTGACTTAGCTTAGTGTTCATTTTTAATTTCTTGAAAAACATTTCTAGTATTCTTATGAATTAGCTGCAATTTGGCCGATTACATCTTCTATGTTCTCATATCATGATTATACTAACCATGGTTTATTTTTTCACTGTGGCTGCAGGATCAAATCTACCAAAATTGATTGGCTGGCTCTGGTTTTTTTGCATGGCTGGGTGTTTTCCTAGCAATTGTTGGGCTAGTTATGTTTAATGGGTGTAGTGGGTATGTTAGTGCTAGAAAGTGACATTGGAGCAATTAGACCTGTTGCATCAAGCATTAGTTGTTGATGCTGCTCTTTTTAATTCCTTTTATTCCCATGCTTATTTACATCCTTAAGTTCCTAATTTTATTTATACTAACATGCCAAATATCATAACTGACCATCTATTTTTTTGATAAGTATATAATTGATCATCTACTAACATGCAACTTCACCTATATATCTAACCAATGGTAATGTGCTGATAAAATGAGTATTTGTTGTGTATTTATTAAGCAAGCATTTTAGAAAGGAAAGGTGCATGGTTTATGTCATTAATCTTGGTTGATCTTTCCTTTTCTTTTGCAGCAAGGATCCTGGTTACATCAGAATGAATGCGCATGGTCCACAAAATATGAAAGCTGATGTGTGTTTGGAAAGAAAACTTCGTGGTAATCAATTTAAGACTGGCGGCTACAAATGGTATGGGTTTGAAAAGTGCCATTTGGCATTCTTTTCTTTTCACAGATAATTATTGTGTATAAAATGTTACTTATAAAAATATTGTTGTATATAAAATGCATGATCATTACAACCTCAGGAGATTTTTTATTTATTTTAATTATTACAAGCTATATGCATTGTGATGTCTTATGTATTTCTACCCATGTCCATCTCCTGTATGTATACTTTTTATGCTTATGAAAAGAATTCATGCATTTGTCACTCATCAGCTTTTATGAATTTTAGGTTAATAAAAGGGAATTTTATGCACTATTTAATTTATATACATGTCAAAAGTCCAACTTATGAACAGCTTATCCATCCAATGAGATAGTTGTACTTGTTAAAACTGTATTGTGAAATTACACATTAATTTCAGTTCTCAAAAAGAAATTAAAAGACAAGAACTGTGGCAACCACATACAAATCGGACAAAGCTAGGAAGCTGCTTGCTGAAGTATTATTAAATGGATTGTAAGGCAATAGGTACTTGTTAAAACTGTTGTTTGCCTTAAGAGTTTTAGCCTAAGCAATCTATTTAATTTCTATTGTTAGTTTTTATGGATATATCAAGCTAGTGACACTTGTACGTTACTACTCACTTTGGTGAAAATTTCATATTTTTTATACTTTCTTGTTCCCTTCCATTTCTAAGTAAATTCCTAGTATTTGTACTTTCTTAACCTATGATTGAAACTTTATTGAAACCTTCTACTTTCTTTGAAGATGTGAATGACTATATCTAGGTTGATTTATGTCGATTAAATTCAAATCTGCTAGTTTCTTTTTTATTGTAAATGCTAAACTTTAGTTGTTGTTTGTAGGTCAAGCTGATTAGACACTCATTCTTTTATTGATTCCTTTGGTTTTTAGACTTGGTGCATTTGAGAAGAACTATAGATGATTTGGCTTCACTTGTATTGATGTTTGAGCATGGAATGGAGTTGAATATAGATGAATTGTTTATTAAGTGTTGGGATTAAGTGATGAAGTAGCAGTGAGTTTGTAAAACTTGATATATATTGGATATGGATTAAGTTTGTAAAAACAAATGTAAATTTTTCTAAGTGTCAATTTCGATCTCTAATGTTGGAATACATTTATTTAACTTATATTAGACTATTTGTTATATTTATTTTTTGCTCAAGTCTCATTTTTTTATTTTACATTTTTTTTTTCTGAAATTTGTTAGTATTTGCCATGAATGTAACTTGTACAAAATACTTTTTACCACTATATGCTTGATAGTGGAAAAATATTTGCCACCAAATAGTTTTCTACTGCTGACTCTCTCATGAGCAATAAACATTGGCAACCATACAAAATGGTGGGAAAATATTATTTTTGACAACTATAATGCATTTTGTGATATAATTGGCATCACGAAGTCCATTACAAACACATTTTTGGCAAAACACGATATATCGCAAAAAACTTTATCCCACGATATTTTTCATGAAAAATATCGTGGAAAATGTATTATTTCCGACCAAAAAGATTAGTGGGTAAATAAGTTTAAAGGACCACAAGAGCTTAAATCCAAACAGCTTTTGCTACAACCCAAACTAGTTTTTATCACAAATTGGGTTCATAGAAAAAAAGTAGTTTTTCTGACAAAAAAAAAAAAAAAAAAAAATTGGTGGCAAAATAGTATTCACCACTCATTTTATGCCACGAATGTCCCACCACAACTTTTGGTGGGAAAAAAGCTTTTGCCACTTAATTTTAGCTTTTTTCGACCACTATCTTCCGTGGGAAAAACTACTAAATGTTGTAGCGATAATGAGTTGGCCACAGGTGCATATTGGGTTGTTCACCAAAGCATGATTCCCAAGAGAAGATGAATAGATTGATGTTGACATCCTACGATAGGAGTTATAAGGTTCTATTATACAAGACCAAAAGAAATTAGCTTTAGGTTGATATAGGTCAATTTGGTATAGGTGTAATTAGCTTTACAATACTTAATACAAGACCAAAAGATTGAAGAATTGGAAATTTACCCTAAGTAAAGCAACTAAAAATGTAGCTCAAATGAAACTGAAGTTAAAGTAGTTAACCATGAGACAACTTACAAGTCTTCATCTTTGATAGTATACAAAACTATTCAGGAATGAAATTTATGCTATGATATAGGGCTCACTTGAAACTGCTATACTAGATATACCATCAAGAATATTCAGATTGAAAATTAAATCCAAGCCTAACAAAAATGGAATAAATCTAATTACTATAATGAGAAGAAATCTAACAAAGTGTCGTTATACTTTCTCTAGGCTACTACATTACTTCCTAAAGCAGAGAATGAAGTTATCCTCTTGGTCTAAGCCACTTTAAATCCAACTTACTCAACAGAAAAAGCCATATTTTTCTCATCTATATTAAAAATAAGAATGCTTTTTTATAAATGAGTGATGCATCTTAATAGAACATCTTCAAAATAAGTTCAGGACTGAGATGAGAAAATGGACATCACGTAGAAAAGGAAACAGAAACAGAAATTCCAATTATGCTAAAATTTTTAGCTTGAGCTATATTAGGCACCTTAAAAGAATTGAATTAGGGAGTCTTGAAGTCACAAAATCTTTCCACCAGAAAAGATATTGTTTTATGCAACTTACAAGAAAAACGTGAAATCCCAATCTTCATCTTTGACAGTGGAACTCCAACATCTTTTTTTCCCCCATTTTTTGAGTACAAAGCAACTATTATTCAATGTAGGCAATCTCAACCCCCAACTCTATCGAAATATAATAAAATCTCTAATAGTAGAACCTACACAACGTTGTTACAATTCTCACGACCAATAATAGCTCAGGACCTTTACCAAAATATATGACCTATAGATGTAATTGTCCATCCATCCACTTTAGAAAACAGCAATCCCATCCATACACGAGCTATACTCAGTAGAATAAATGCAACAACAAAGGCAAGCTTGTAAATGATCCAATTATGAAGAGTATAGCCATACTATTTAGATTGCAACATATTGTTTTTTTTTAATTAACAAAGACTCAAAAATGGGCGATAATAAATTTCAAAAAGTGCAATACTTTCTACATAAATCTCCTCTTATGAGGAATAATGTGTGCAGAAATCACCGATAATAGAAATAACTGATGACAACGACTATAAATGACTAAAAACAATATAATAAGCGTAAAGTCCTAAATATACCTTCCAAAACTTAAATTCTGCGAGAGCGAAAATTCTTCTCCATTTGAGTTAGGTGTTTTTTTTAATGGGATTTAGGAGAAGGCCGGGAAGGGGAAGGGGAAGGCTACGAAGTGCGAATGAAGAGTTCGGATTTTTTGAGTTAGGTGTTTAAGGTCCCGTTTAGATTTGGAAACGAGACGAGATGAAATGAGTTGAGTTGAGTTGAGTTGAGTTGAGTTTATTTTTTAATATTATTATTATTTTGATATTCGAAAAAGTTAACTTGGAAATTGAAAAAACTGTATTGAGATTTAAAAAAGCTATATTGGAATTTGTATTTTATATAAACATATAAAAAAATGTAATGATGAGTTTGAGATGAGTTGAGACGAACTTGTCTCGTCTTCGAATACAAACGGGGCCTCAAACAGATGAATAAAACGTATTGTTTCATTAATAAGCATTTAAATTTTGAAAATCCTAACAAATACATTAATTTCGTGCATATTTGGAATTACTATAGAAAATATTGCTTTTAGCTTAAAATTTAATGTAATAAGTTCTACTATTAAAAAGTCATTTACTAGTTGAGATTCATATATCTAAAATACTTTTAGAGTTAGTTACGGTAGTTTTTTAAAAATACATCATTATCTGCATAAGTTTTTTGATAAAAATTTTAATTCAGTGTTTATTGAAAAAATTGATTTTTAATTCTTTTTAATTGACTAAAGTATTTTTAATAAAATTATTTATATATATATTTTTAAAAATATTTTTACTTATTTAAAAATACTTTTAAAATCTTAAAACGCAATTCTAAAGCCCCGTTTGTATTCAAATGTGATCTCAACTCATCTCAACTCATCTTCATTTATCATTATATTTTTATAATTTTTTTATATAAAACACAAATTCTTATATATCTTTTTCAATTTTCAATACATATTTTTTAATTTCTAATACATTTTTTTAAATTTTAAAATAATAATAATATTAAAAAATAAACTAAACTCATTTCAATTCATCTCCAATCCAAACGGACGCAAACCTGCTCGAACATCTTCAAATACGCCAGTCAAAAGTTGTTTCAACAGATTGACTTCTTGATCCACGTCGAATGTGGATACGCGAGGTGCGCAATTGTTGCCTGCGGCCAGACTTTTCCAATTAAGAAAGTGGAAGCCGAGTTGACAAGACCTTGCATCAGCTGCACGCAAGGTGTGCATACAAGCTATGCATCTGCATGGGTCCCCCCTTACAGGTTGAAAATCATCTTCAGCAACATAATATATATTTGGAACTACGTGAGGATTTTTCAATGTCCTTGGATGCGATAAGCTATGCATGCTTTAACACCTGACCTTTTCATACGGCCAGAAGTTAAATTATAGCCCAAAAATGGAACTCGTTCCACTATTACTCCTTCCCTGTTGACTCAGGTTTTATTTAATTAAAGAAGAGATGATATGATTAAGATAAATTAAATTGAATTTATTTTTAAATATTATTATTATTTAAAAATTTAAAAAAATTAACTTAAAAAATAAAAAAATTATATTAAAATTTAAAAAAATTATATTAAGATTTATATTTTATATAAAAATATAAAAAATATAATAATAAATTTGAGATAAATTCAAAAAAAAATCATCTTATCTTTAAATACAAATGAGGCCTCAATCTCAGATGTCTATGCATTTGGTCATGGAATTTGCCAGTATTTATGCGCTTGTATTTTCGCTAATGATATTTAACTAGTTTCGAAACTCAATTAATTAATTTTAACTAAAGATGATACTCTTCTAGATCATGAAGATTATAGGGAAAAATGGCGAAAAAGAAAAATTGCAGTTCCTATATATTGAGGACTTGTACAGTTAAAGACAAATCTCGATCGTGACGTATGTTAAAAATATCCTTGTGGTAATAATTGACGTACGTAATTACTACTGTGAAAGACAAGTCACAAGCTTTTCAAATGATTATTTATAACTTCCCTTCTCTGGGGGAAGAAGATGTTGCTTCAAGGAATTTTATGACAGTGAAGAAATTAACCATATTTTTACTTTTTAGTGGATGCTGCATGCCTATCTATCAGCCTATATTGAACAAACAGCTAGGGAAAATAGTATCGTAGATCCAATCACTCAAGAAATCTTTCGCACGCTAGCTACGTCGGCTAGCTGTCCTTAATGCAATATTCAGTACTGCAAACCAGCTGCTGCTTGCTGCCATGCATAGAGTTAGCTAGCTTGAGAGTTTTCATCTCTTTGTAATTTGTATATCAAATATATGGAATGATCTAGATGATCCTGAATAGTTTAGTTATAATTACTTTTGTAGGTGCATCAAAAGCAGCTTATAGCTTCGGAGATAGTGGTCAGAATACTTAATTTGTAGAGCTAATTCTCGTAAGTAATGATTATAGATCATATTGCAGCATTTTAAAACCGATGCCACTGCTACAGCACTAGGATACTACTCCAGGACCATTGCACAGTGCCCTCAACTCTGGAATCGCCACCCAGCCAACCCACGCCGAATATGCATGACACGAACATATATCACTACTACAGACATGTATGCATGGTAGCTAGATGTATATATATGTGTGTGTATATATGTGTGTGAGTGTGTTTGTTTGTTTTGTCTGTGCGCGCGTTTATAGTTAAAATTATAAACTGAATTAAAAGCAGGAAAAAGGATGTGATGAAACCAAAACATGGGTGGAAAAAAGTTTTAAATTCTAGAAAACCATGAAGATCTGAATCTTGGGCTGATCTTACAGACATCGTCATGGGAGGTGGGGCTTCATTAGCGCTGAGTCTCTGACCGTGGGCGTGCGCGTGCAGTTGATCCACAACATCCTCATCATTTCCCTTTAAAAGAAGGTACACACACATATATATACATATATATATATATATATACACGGTAGCTAAGCTGGTCAAATTACGTTATAATTATATATGGTGCAGAGTGCCCTATGTAGATTGTGTTCCAACTTGAGAAAAACACTAGACGGTACATTTCTTTCCTTTTGACAAATGGTGCACTCACCATATATAAAATTGACGATTATTATACCATACCAACTAATTCCACACACTTTGGCTGACTCAGCCTTAAAAATTGACATCAGGGTTCAACAGATCATCCCCATGCATCCTTAGTCCTGCATATTAATGCCCTTAATTAATAAAAATCATCTAATAAGGAAATGCCAAGGAATATCTGGCAGTGTATATATATATATATATATAATTAGGAACTTCTTTCTTTTTGGGTTAACTTAAACTGATCTATCTTTGTGCAATGAACTTAAATGTAACGTCGTAACATATATAGATCTTGATCAGCTTTTGGACTTGATCAGTCAAATCGTCCAGATCAGATAATGGGCCCTCCTAAAATGGGGGAAGGAATAAATAAATCACATCCTCCAGATCCTCCATAAATGGTTACAAAGTAAGTTTTGACAAAGATGCAGTTTTAGATAAAGAAAAGAAATGGGTAGGTAAGAGAAAAGGAGGGAGGCGGTTGTGGACTTGTGGGTGTTGAATTGGGGTCAGTGGATTTTGTGTTCCCACTTCCCAGGCAAGGGTCATACAATCTTTTGACGAACACGAAAGAGATAATGCTTGAGGATTCTGCTGGCAGATTGTGTCCTTCTTATAAGAACCTGATGATCTGTACAAGTCAACATGTACAGAAAAATCTGGACCAAGTTCGAAGAAGTTTGTGCGTCCATGCAGAGTCCAACAGTTCTTCAATCCGAGCTTCGGATCCCATCACCTCGCAGAATGTCAACTACATATAATTCCATGCATTTAAGAGGCTTCCGAAGTCATGAAGTTTCTTTATTTGCTCTCTAGGTTTTTGAAAAATTCGACACAGGTTTGATCGCAATTTATATATATATAGTTATTGACGTTTAGTGATGTCATAAGACGACCTGTATTGGTTGACGTGTGATATATATTTACGGTTTAAACCTACTTCGCACGTCAAAGGAAACTAAGGGTGATTTGTTTTTATAAATGAAATTGATATAAAGATGAGATAATTGAGATTAAAGTAAAAAATTAAATAAAAAATTTTTATAATATTTTTTTTAATAAGAATTTTGTATTAAAATTTTAAAAAGTTAAATTGTTTATAATATTTTGTATTAAAATTTTAAAAATATATAATAATTAAATAAGATTAAATAAGATAAAAATATGTATGTTTTGTAAGCAAATCAGACTTAAATAGATACAAAAATTTATTTGGACAGCAATTAATAAAAGAGTTCTGCTATAGGTACACGACACTGTGTACCATTTAAAGAATCGGCTGAGGTAGCTAATGCCACATTAGCCTATATTATTTAAAAAAGAAGAAATATTTTCAGACTTGATAGATTTTCTTTTCTCGGTGGCCAAACACAAATTTAAGTTGTTTATACGGGCAGGTCTAGAAGATGAAACGCGAAACACGACGATTACAGGTTTGGAAGATTTTTCCACCGCGACTTTCGCCAAAGCCATGACTTGCTCCTCTTCCATGCGGTAGTCTCTGTAGCACTTGGAGAAATCATGTGCATTCGATTTTAGAGATGGGTTTAATCCACCATTACCTGGATTTAGTTGATTTTTTTTTTTTTTTTACTTTATTTCATAAACAAACATTCAGTTTCTTTATGCTCTCAAATCGGAAAAGGAAAATCGATTAATCCAAAACTTAAAGACAGAAAAGTTTGGGATTTTTCATATTAAAAAAATGGATTAAATATTTAAATCCATGCCCATAACTTTTCATCGCCAAACTTCAAAAATTAATAGAACTTTGTTGGGTTTGAACACCTTCGTCCACGCATATGATATCAGATATGAGATAGAAAAAAAAAAAGAGAGAGAGAAAGAGATGGAGAGATGGAGAGAGGGAGAGTCGAGAGTGAGATTGGAGTTGAAGAGATAGATCATCAAAACGGAAGGCTAATAATTTCTCATGCTCTAAACCTGGCATATATAACAACGTACCTAGTCCCCTATATAATGAACCACGAGGATAACTAGATCTAAGGTGATTTTGACTCATGATACTCAAAATAGCCAAAATATACTCGGACAGCAGAAGATCTAAGGAAAAGAAGGTAATTAATGGTACCGTACGTTTCGTTGTTCATATTCTGGCCACAATTTATATAACCAAGTAATTTGCTAAACTAAAACCTCGGTACGTAAAAGGCCGAGAGTTTGTCAAATTGTAAGATTTCTTATCATGTATTAAAGGGTATATAATTTATTATGGAGGTTCATTCCATTGCTTGTGTGAGTCGTTTCTTATAACTTGGGGGTATCGGTAATATATAGATATTCTTGATCAGAGGTATAACATCGATCCCTGGAAAGTAGGAAAGCGAAAGGACAGAACTGTAGAAGGTTGGTGCCATGTGAGAAGGGAGATATCAATATATGGCGAGAGGGATGGATTTAAGCTGTGTTAATGGGTTTCATGTGCTAAGACAGCTTAAAACTGACTTCTTTTTTTAGGGTCTCATTACATGTACGTACATGATTCCTTTGCCTTTGGGACAGTACTCAATGCGAGGACCAAAGTATTAGGCCAAAAAAGAGGTCCTTTTAAATATGATCTTTCACCACCTTGGATTCTAATTAATTAAAGTCCCTAAAAGCACGTGATCTGGGGTTCTTGACTCAGGCTAGGGCCACCACAGGTACTATATATGACTGATGATCTGTTCTATTACCTTTCATCCAAGTCACTCTTTAACTCTAAACAACCGTTAGGTCAAGCCGAAAATAATGTCAGCAGAACTTAGCTACCAATTAGGTCTTGGTGGAAACTAAAATACTACCAAAAAAAAAAAAAAAGATTTATTTGAATCTTTAATTATAATTAAATGATTATTTATAATTAATTTGCCACAAATGCGAAAGTAAGTATAAACAGAAAATATAATAAAGGATCAGATAACTGAAGGATCAATGAAAAATAATCAAAAATATGAGACAGATATGAGGCGACAGCGCCGACCAAATGCATGTAATGCTATGCAAAAATAATTAAGGAAGATAATTTTGAACCAAAAGATTCTTCATTTATATGATAAACTTACATAATTTAAACAAAATTACAATATTCGAAATTTTAAAAATTGGAAGCAAATTTCATAATTATAAATAATTATTTAACTAAAATTAATTAATTATAAATAAATAATTTTCTTATAATAAAAATAAACGTTTGATAGTCAATCAATTATTATATATGATTACAACCTTTCTAAAGTTACTTTTCTAAAAGATGAAATCAAAATGTTGGAAGCTTGTAATTATGATCAAGAAGTTTCCAAGAATGAGATTGATTGACAGTTATTTGTCTAGCAATTGATGTCTTTATTACCCCCCTGTTCTATTTTTCAATGTTGCTAATAGCTAGCTTCCACTCTGTTGCCTGTAACCGTAGGGCATCATCATATCGTGAACAGAAGCATAATATAACAGGTGGTGAAAGCCAAAATAAGTGAAAAATATAGTTACAAAAAGTTTCTCCCCGAATTATATAATTTGATGATTAATTAGAGTATTTTTTTCCCATTCAACTAATAAGGTTTGAATCTATATATGTAGTTACATAATATATAGTTATGATTTACCAAAAGACAAAAATACCCAATAATTTACACATGTCTTGAAGATTAAGTACGGTTTAACCCAATTTATTCCTTCACTTGCATCATAAACTGTGTATAGATCTATAGAATCAAATGTAAAGATCTCTAAGTTTCAGCAGAGATAACTTGCAGTTCTTCGGTTTTTTTTTTTTTTCTTTCTATAGTTTGAGCCTGCTGTTTAGTTAAAACTAAGAAACACGGACATATTTCTTTGGTTTTATTTTTGAGTACTTAAGATAACGATGGAGAGACAACAATATTCATATACACATATCTGTATTTAAATAAGTAAAATTAGGGTCTGTGACAATTTTAAACAACAACTCTTGGAGCTAGCTGACATCTTGGACTCGGGAGCGTATATCGGAGCGGGATCTGATCCGCCTTTTAGGGTTGAGCAATAATTCTGATCTAAACTCAGATCCATGACATCCATAGCCAGATTATTTTGGGTTTTGAATAATGACTTCCATGATTTCATTCATAAGAAAATAAAAAATTATGAATGATGCTCTATTTATTGAACAGAAGATATATAGGATCTTCAGAAGCGATTATATTGGCGCTGCAAGCGCAGGCGATTTTTCAAGAATACTTTGGCATAAGTAAACAAAGAATTAAAAAAGAAAGATTCTCAGAGTAAGAAAGCTTGATAAAAGGCTAATTTTGAGCAAAAGGCTTTGAGTTATCGACGACTTACTTGAATTAGAGGGGTAAGTTCAATACATGGCAAGCTTTCCTGATGAATAGGGAATTAGTACTCATGCATGATACGAGGCAGCGGCAAAGTGCACTGCTAATTAGAAGCTACCAAAGGAGGAATCCAAAGGGATAGCATGATCCGAAGTTATGAGAGTGCGCGAGCCTGGGATCAATGCGATCCCTTTGGATTCCTCCTCTAGTTGCCGTAGAAAACCCTTAAACTTCCTTCAACCTCTCTCTCTCTCTCTCTCTCTCTCTCTCCAGAGGAAATTAGGTGGTTTGCGGGTGCCCTGGATATAAAAGAGGACTCGAGAATGCCTAAAATTTTATCTTTATTTTTTATTTTTGAGAATATATTCCAGATTTTATAAAATATCTTAAGATTTACCGAATCATCACAAAATTTTCAAAAGATATTTCCATGGTTGTAGACCCCATGCTCTAACAAAACCAAACATATGGAAAAGGTTACCAGTAGTGGGTCAGCTATAGTTTCTTTAGAGTTTCCCAACAAGTTGGGTGTACCGATGTATACCGATATTCTTCTTTGTTATTTTTCTTTATTTAATGAAGAATTAATTCAATTTAGAGGCGTAAATAATTCGATCTGATTTGTTGTGATCTGAAAAAAATATGAACCAATTATATTTGATTCAAGAATTTTTCTATCATGAACTGAATCCAAATTTTATTCGATCTATTTTGATCTAGTTTGGTCTAGGAGCACCTAATATGATTTAATGACTTAAATTTAATTTAAAATCTTATGATGATCAAAAATAGTTTTTAGACCAAATTTAATTATTTTTAGACCAATTTATGTATTTATCACATACTTAAGCTAAATAATATTAAAAAAAACATACTCTTAAAATAATTGGTAAAAAAAGAATAATCTAAATTTTTTTTAAAAAAAATCAATCATTAAAAATCTAAATAAAATAAAAAAGAAATTAATTAATTAGTTAATAGTGATTTAATGGTATATTATAAGTTGGTAAACTATAACTAATAACAATATTACATTAGTATATTATAAATTTATATGTTAGTAAATAGTGATAAATTAGTGATAATATATTAAATAATAATAATACACTTATTACTTATAAATTATTACTAATATTTTATATAGATATACTATAATTTATATTTTTATACTACATCTAGTATAAAATATAATATGTTAATATTATAAGAGTATATATTATATATTAACATATACATACTACCACTGTTAATCTATATTAATATTACTATTATAATTTATATACTATTACTTATATATATACATAAAGTGTACATTCGATCCAGTCCAAGAGAATAAATACCTTGGACTAGAATCAGACCAGAAATATTTGGTCCATATAAAAATTTGATCAGACCAAACTAAATTTCATCTGATTTGATCTGGTTCAACCGGTCCAATTCATCAGTCCAATTCGATCTTCTTACCCTTCTAATTCAATCCATGTTCCTCTTTTGCGTCAGATTTTTTATGCTTGTTTCATAATGAATACGATTGCAGAATAAGTCCTAAATATATATCATAATTTTCTATTGTGAGCAGTATCTTATACACATTATAAGAAATTTCTTTATTTATGGTAAGTTATTTTTTTTATCAAAATAATTATTTTTTATTAAAATAAATTTATTTTCGTCATTTTACATCTATATGGATATGATATATACGATCATATGATTGACTCGGAAATACAGACGAGTGAAGATCCGAAGCATACAAGCTGTCCGATAAGCTTTTATATATATATATTTATATATACAGAGAGAGATCAGAGAGGGACTTGGGGAAAGGTGCACTATTAATTGTAGTGTAATTCTCTTGTGATACAAGATGTGACTAATCCGGATTTTATTCCTAAATAATTCCGATCCCTAGATGTCATCATATGAGGAGTGAACAATGAGAGCACTACAATAATTATTTTTTATCAGCCTGATTATTTTTTATTAAAAAATATCTATTTTAATTATAAATAATTATAATCATCACAAAAAATTATTATAAATATTCATTTTTCTTGCTATAAAATAACTGATCATTTTATAACATCATGATTATCGTCTTCTACAATATTTCCTGGCTCAACATGCAGTACAAGGGTAAGATGCATTTATGTTTTATTGATTCAAGAGATCTACGTACGTACTCACATCGATCACATGTAACAGTAAAACACCAGTTTTTTTTTTTTTTTTTTTTGCCTTAAATAAATATTGCCGAGAGTCCGAGACGACATGCATGCATTTCTTTTCCCAGTAAGAGTACCGGCCTAGCTAGAACTGATGCACATGGATAGGCACCAAATAATAATAGGCCGAAAGAGTGCATTAGTCTTCTAACCAACAAGAATATCTTGTAGCTGTCCTTTCATCCGAACCAAAACATATTTCTTGTCGTATAAATATATAGCTTAAAGGTCTAGCGTCAAGACAACAAACCTTAGATTAAATATAAATAAATAATATATTAAGGTATACCTAGCTAGGAGTACGTTCGTTTAGAATAATATAAAAACAGTCAAGAGTAATATGAAAACAGCCGTTCAATGCAGCTGATAGCTAGGGATTATGCAGAACGAGCTTTTAACATTGTTAACGCTGTTATTGCAAGTTCCTGGCCGCGAAAACAATTAACATAAATATATGTCGGTATGATATTGAAAGCTTCGAATCATGACAAATTAAATGCCACTGTACATGTAAATCCCACTCCAATTAGAACAACATAATAATTTATAACTTCATCACATGAAAGTTTGCTAAAGAAGAGTAGTACTACTCGTGCATGCATGTGATTGATCTCTCTCTCTCTATGTACAAACTGATCTTTCAGCGGCCTTCTAAATCCTGGACGTTTGTTGATCCTAAACAGAATGTGTGAGAGGAAACTAGGGTATAGACACAGTGACGAACGTTGTCCGCTTGCATGAATCACCTATCAATTAATTGATCAGCTCTTTGTTACAATATTATTATCTTACCAAAGGATAAAATTCAGTAGAGTACTGCTTACAACAGTACCAATGCTTCCTCGCAATTAAGTACTGATCATGATCTCTGCCATTAGCAAGTTAGGCCAATATCATGATCAGCCGTTCGTTCATATTATAAGATCGTGATGGGTGATGTTTGATCTTGTCCAAACCATGTGAAACACAAGGGACCACAATCACAGTACTAAATTTCTTTTTCTCTGGTGCTATTCAAACCCCACCACCATATATTTACTCTCTCGATCAGTACCACGCATATAATATGCATAGTGGGATGTAATTTGAAAGTAGGCCGTTTGGTTCATTCTTGAGGCATATATGTTCCTGATTCATAGGACAGGATTGTTATTTCCACCCAGGCCTTGTAACCCATCTAGTGGGGCACGTGGTCGACCTTGAATGAAACCTGCATTAATTAGCTGATCTTCATGATATTTCATATCTAGCTTTCATCTTTCATGCATTTAATTGATCAGCTAGCCTTAAGTGCCAGCTTTCCACCAGTACAGTTCGTTCTTGTTTGGATTCAATTGAAGGATTGGGATGGAATAGTCATTGGGACAATTATTTTCATACGTTAGTTCATTGATCTATTCATAATGCCCTGATAGTACCCTTTCATGAAGTGACCACAGGCATGACCTGAGTGTATTTCCGAGTTATAATTGTTGGCATGGCACCCAATTAAAGAAAAGTTCTATGATTGCCAAGATCCCAAGCCTTTTTTATTTTTTATTGTTTGTCAAAGACATTCTTTCAACAGTATATATATATATATATATAATACCATTACTTTATATTTTCTGCTTTTACTTGAAATTAAAGTTCTTATTTTATGATTAATAGTAGTTATCTTTATCTCTTTGTTTCTTTAATTTCTTCCTTTAATTTCCTCCTTTTTGTGCCTTTTTTTTATCAGTCATTTAAGATCATGATCATCATGAATGTGTGGTCCTAGAGTGGCTAGCCCCTACTTCTATGCCTTTATTGAATGTTTGGAGTTTTGAGGTTTATAATTGGACCGCAACAGCTTGAATGGCGGCATTAGTGCTCCATACGTGTATGGTGAAAAAATTTAATTAATCTACCAGCCATGCGGCCGGTACGTGGTTGATGATCCATCAGCAAGCAAGTAACGCCTTCATGAATAAAAACAGATTAATCTCCATACGTATAGCTAGCAAGTCGCCTTGAATCCTTGATGATCCACCTGCAAGCAAGCTGCATGCAGAAACAAATTAAGAATAAAAACAGTGCTATATATCTCGTCATTTCCACGTTACGTACGGATAAGTGATCTAGGAATGCTAAAACTGCTTCTCCTGACCATGGCTTAGAGTACCTTACATACGTTCCTGGTGCTTTGATCGCCATATCAATTTTCTTTTCAGGTAATGGTGATTCAAATAATTTATTTATTTTTTTCTTTGGCAGATATTATATATATTCATAAAAATAACTTATGGATTAGAAATAGCTAGCAGTTTGTTATTCATGTACGTACGCACCTTAATTTAGCCGGTACTGCAAATTTAGCCGGTACTGCATGCATGTGAAGTTTAGATATTAATATTAATATAATGACAATATTGGATGGTTCGAACTAGGGTTTTAACAGGACTACGAGATTTGAATTTATAAACACGAAAATCCTTCTTCTCTCTTGTTATGGTAATTCCGATCAACCACTAGGGCTTATTAGGGTTTTCTTCCCATCTCAAAACATTAGCTAGGGTTTCAACAGGTACGCACACAACGTGGTGTATGCCATGCAATATTAATTGAATAATGCAAATAATCTTACGTATTTATATGTGCATTTATGTATTCTAATTAGTTATTTTTATATTTTTTATTTTAAATTTCAGTATTTTATTAAATTCATCTTTTCATCTTAACATTAATATATATATATATATATATAGATATTCAATATTGCTTACCTTTAGAATTTTCTATATTGATTTGATCTAACTAGTTACGTACATGATTTGCAAGGTCACGTGGAGTGAAATGGCTAGCTAGGAGTACTCGGTTGATCTCTCCAATAAAGGACAATTCAATTAGTGCTAAAGGATACCTTCTCATGATACCCCACCGCATTCATCCTCGTGCCCCTATTTTGTTTGGCATCAAAGTCGTCTCGATCAGCTGCTTTCAACGTGTAAGAAGTACTGGGACATCGATCGTCGCGTACGCGTGTCTGATATGGAATTAGGGTTTTTGGACTATTCGGATTACATTTATTATTCAACTTATCAATTTTAAATTTGATAATTTTATCTAAAATAATTATATATTAAATTCATCAAATTCTATCTACTCAAATTTTAAATTATAATAATTATCCATCATTCTTCATATTTGAAAAGTTATTATTCATCTATTAAAATAATTTTTTATTATCTTTTAATATGTTTATTAGATGAATAAATTATAGATTTATTTGTTAGTAAAATTTGAGGGATTATTAATTTGATGAATCTAATGATAAATCCAATATAGAGTTATAGATGTGGAAGTGTTGAATTTTAATCAAACTTGTATTTTCTATCAAATTTTAAAGAAAATTTTAATGTAATCAATGTCAATGCCCTTACTGCAAAATAGGTTTCTTCTAATGTTACTTTTAGAATAATGTAGTCGTAAAATGTATTATATAATTATTTTGAAAAATAATAAAATTTATTATTAAAATAATTAATTTTCTTTTCATGAAAATTTCTTTTTTATTCATTTTTCAAAGTGATTGTCACGTTTATTACTCATTCACGACTATAACTATCATTTATATATGTATATATCTATAATTTATGAAACTACCAACTTGTTTAATATATTGTCATATTGACAATAATTAACTAAGATTCCGGATTCCGTTACAAGTAATTAAAAGATCCCAAAAACTAATTACAGCTTTCGGACTTGGCACTACAAAAAATACAGCTTGTATCCGCGTTTTACAATTTTCCAAAATTAAAAACGACGGTAAAAGATGTTTAAAGAGACACAAATAATTAGTTTGGCGAATTCTAATAGTCACGGGGCGAGAATACGCAGTTTAGTTTTTTGCGGCGCTTTATTGGCGCCGAAATAGCCTTTTAAAATTTAACCACCCCTTTCTTTCTTTTCCTTTTTCCCTCAATATTTCCTAATATCTATTTCTCTCTCTGCGCCTGATACCCTCCCTCTCCCCCCCCTTTCACACACCGACTACAAAATTTGAAGCTTACCTAGCCTTTGATCCTCATCGCCGACTTCTAGCAGCCGTGCTCTTGTCGCCTCGCTTCCAAGGTGAGGCTTTTTTCTCCACCGTCCATCTCTGCGTCATCTCTATGTTTACAGTTCTCAATTTGAGTTTTTAGGGTTTCGATGGTAAGGGCTAGAAGGGGCTCGAAGTGGTTCGTGTGTTCCGTTCGTCTCTCTTCCTTCTCTCTATTCTTCTTTCTCTCTCTCTAGTTATGTCTGTCACATTGGAGTGGGTTCCTTTTAGCTGGATCTTCTCTAGCTTGTTTGATCTGGTTTTCTTGGTTATATTTTGTTTATTTTGGATCTGAAATGTTAGTGATGGCCCTCTCACCGGAAAGATTGGCTTTCGTTGGTTGTTGTGCACAACGATTCTTGGTTGCTTTCTGTAGCTTTCTATCTTGGAGCCCGTCTTAACCGCAATGAAAGGTAAAAGTGTTTCACTTTGGTGTTGATTTGAGGATGTGATTGATCTGGGTTGTTAATTCGAGATCATCATGATTGACATGCTTGTTACTAATATCTTGGATGGCTTTAGTAATTTGAATTCTCCGTTGTATTTCATATTTAGTTTGTTGCCCAGATGACTAACACAAGAGGGGGGTGAATTGGGTTATATTATAAAAATTAACACTTATTAATCAAATAAACAATATAAAATATAAACAGAATATAAAATAGTAAGAAATATAAAGAGTAGAGTAAGAGAAAGCAAACTCAGTATTTTTACGAGGTTCAGCCCCACTGCCTACGTCCTCGCCTCAAGCTACCCCTTGAGGATCTCGAATTCACTAGTCAATCTCTTTTAGGTTGAGATAGAAATCTATTACACTTTTGAGCAGCACCGCTCCAAAGAATCTGTGTAGAACACCCTCTACACTTCCAATCACCTCACACTTGGTGATTTAACTATTTCCCGTGTAGAACACATTCTACACACACAAGGGTTATACGCACCCTCTTACAAATACAAGAGTTGATAGTGGGTAGACTATCAAAGTACACTCATCAACGAGTAAGATAGAAACAATACAGCGCAACCTATATCTCTCTTAAAAAGAACAAGAATTAAGACTCAAAACTTTAAAAAAGAGAAAATGAGAGCTTTGAAGGAATGATGCAAAACTTAGCAATAGATGTGTAAGCTCTTTTTGTGATTTTTGCAAAACTCAAGTAAGCTATTTATAGGCAAATGAATCTTCAATTTTAAATTTGAAAAGATTCTCATATCAAAGACATCATTATTCACTTTTCAAAAATTTCAAATCTAATCTTTTTACTTTTTGCATGTGACAAAAGAAGCACACTTTACTTTTCAAAAATTTCAAACCTAATCTTTTACTTTTTGCATATGACAAAAGGAGCACACTTTACTTTTCAAAATTTTCAAACAAAGACATCTACCTTTTACATAAGTCAAGAAAAGCATCCATCACTTTTGAAAATATTCAAATAAAACATGCATATGTGAAAGATGACAATCAATCATCTTAATATTTTCAAAGTTCAAACCTTTAATCATGTCATGCACATGTGAAATATGGCAATCAATCATCTTTCAAAATTTTTAAATTTAATTTTTAAAATATTCATGCACATGTGGAAAATGTATTTTAATGCTTTATGATAAAATATTAATTTTGAGCCTTAATCCTAATTTCAAATTTTTAAGAGATTTACAACATTACTCTATGATTTTAATGTGAACTTGTTCCCTTCTTGCTCATGCTTGGTTCCTTGATGTGCTTGATTCTATTGTGTGGACAACTTGAGCTTGAGACTCCTTTATTCTTTGAATTCATTTGTTATCATCAAAATCCATGTGTAAATTTATAATTACACGAAACTTGAAACCTTAGGTTCAACATAGTTTTCTGCTGAAAGCCCATATACAATGAAGGGGTCAGCCATCATCATGATAAAGTTTGAAGAGTTAATGCATTTGACAGATAAAGTTTTTTAAGCCTAGTAAAAGTTGAAGAGTTAATGCATTTGAAAGTTGTAATGGGTTTTAGTAAACTATTCCTAGAGTTTGGAAACTTATAGTAATTGAATTATAAGAAGTTTTTTTAGCCTGGTTCATGTTGTTCTTGCTATGTTCATACTTATACAAAAATAAAAAGAATTATTAAAAGGAAGTAGAATATTGAATCCATACTTAGGTATTAATAATCAGAATTTAATTGAATATACAACCATAAAGAGCTCCTACTTGATTATTTCACATGTGTGATTGGATTCTGTTTTGCTTTATTAAAATTTACTCCCTTTACTAGGTGGCTGCATGGAAAGATGACGATGGAGACTGGTATGAGACAGGATTACATAAATTCTGTAAGTTCAAATGCTTTTTAGTTTGCAATTCATGTCAGTCCATTTTTATTTATTATTTTTTGGTTAGTAAGAAAACTGCCTAGTTTGAATGCTTGTTTGACTTGTGGTTCTAATTGTAATATCATGAGTTTGTTTTTTGAAATGTTTTATATGTAGCCTTTGTGGTAATTTTTAATTGCACAACAAATTTCATCCTGATTCTGCTCTGATATTTTATAATCTGCCTTACATATATTTAGAAAGCTAAATTTATTCTATATTTGAAAGTTTCTATTATTATTTTTTTTTTTTGAATTTTAAGATGGTGGCATTAGAAGTTTCTTAAGATATATTAGTTGATGTTCGAGGTGAATAATAATGTATCCAAAGCTATAGAATGATACCTTAGATCTTCTAGCAGCACCATGGAGAAATATATTTTCAGTTGGAAGAATAATGGTTGACAATACATGCTGGAGGCCTGTTACAGGAGTTGCTTTGCTTTATAATAGTCTCATATATTGCCAGTATGAAATTGCTAACATACAGTGTCCCCCCGCCTGAATATTACAAAAAGAAAAGACAAAAGAAGTCCAAACTTTGTGTTTCGTATTTGAAAAGATGTATTGCATTTATAATTCAATTGCTGACTTGTGTAGGTCTTGTTGTTGATGAGAAACCTCACTGTTAACTTGACTAGTCCTGATTTTGAGCCATTTGTAAGTCTTTTTTGTTGTTTCTATGATCATAACTCTGTGGTACATCTCTTTCTTTCTAGTTATACCTTTACATCTCATATCTTAAGTAGATTTTGGTTTAAATTCTTAGGCCTCATTTTTCCTTTAAAATTTAGTCTATCTGCAGAATAGTGTGCTTTTATATGAAAAATTTTATTTGCAAGCCGGCCTATTGACACAATAAATACCCTACTGATGTAAAATCCAGACACATCAACTAACATAGGGTAATGTTAGATTCAGTCTCCTTGTGAATGCCCACACCAGAATTTAATATTCAGTAATAAAGTTATATGCATCGTATTATTTTAGAAAGGAAAATTTTCAATGCCACAATGTCATCCCTATTCCATGCTATTATGATGAGGTGGTATTGCCCATCAACCTTTGAATATTTCTTTTCAAAAATAAAAGATGATCCAAGGGTGATAACAGTGCACATTTTACATAGTGTAATGAAAGTGAGGGGGAGGGGGAGGGGGAGGGGGAGGGAGATGAAAGAAACGTAAAAAATACAAAAAACAAAAGCACTGAAAAACTTCCTTGGACATGTTCTGTACTTATTCCTTAGCATGGACTTTTACATTTGCATTCTTGGATAACCGTTCATTGAACTTGACCATTTGTTTTTTATGGATTGATTCAAAGGAAGGTTTTGTCATCATATGACATCAATAGCAGAACATGAGTTACTGCTGGCTTTGTTGCCAAGAAGCAGACTAGCTATTTATCCTGTTGAACTGGTTAGTTCTGACAAATTATAGATAGTATGTATTTCTCTTATTTCATAAACATATATATATATATATATGTAAGAATACCATTTCTGATATGTAGGATTGTCTTAAGTGTAACCTCAAGTATTTATGTATATTAGTTGTTGTTTCAGCCTTTGGAATCTAGGTATTTACAACCTAGAAGTGTGCACATTACTCTAGGTGCTTATAAAGTTATGAGTACATTGAGTGTCAAGGAAGATTATGATTTGCATACAACCCGTTTACGTGGGCTATATGCCTATGCTATTGATAAACCTGCAAAATTACCTATAAAAAAATGTGAAATAATTGACTTCAAGGATTCATGCTATTAATATGATGCATGAATCCTTGAAATGGCAATCGTGTAACTGTGTTGCTGATTGTATTGAAAGGTCAATATCTTTGAACCTGCAAGTGTGTTGTTGATTGTTATTAAATGTCAATATTTTGTGAAAGATCAATATCTTTTGATTAGCATAATATCTTGAAGTTGCTAGATCTCGTTTCCATTAGGTTGGTAGTTATCTCTTTACATTGCCATGCCTTAAGTTGTTGTGCTCAATAGATGATTGTGCACAAAGAATTTAGTAAGGCTTTCATTAACTAGTTTTCCCCATAAGTGTTGCCTTTCATTTTCTCCAAAGGTATAAATTCAATAAAAAAGTCAATATGCTTCAATATGTATTTTTAAGCAAACATGAATTGCACTAATGCATGAGAGTTAATTATAATGTATTTTAACAAAACATTAGTGAAACTGGTTCACCAGTATTTTTTTGACTTTTGTAAAATGTTATTTGCGGCGAGTTAACTCGCCATAAAAAAAGGGGTAAACTCGCTGCAAATAGTCTTCCACTGCGTATATTTAGCCTATTCTAGGCTGCTATTTGCAGGATTTTTAAGACTTTTTGTGGCGAGTGTAACTCGCCGCTAAAAGCCTTGCAACATAGGCGCAGACTTGATTCGCAGCCAATACTTGTCGCTGCTCGATTACAGCCGGACTTAGTTATTTGCCGTGAGAATAAAGCTTTTTGCGGCGAATTCTAGTCATGGCAAAAAGTTAAATCTTGTAGTGTGGGGGTACTTTGATTATGTGACCCCCCCCCAAACAAAATTTTCGCTTATAGAGACATGAGAATCGAGGCATCAGGATAATGACAACACGGGTCACGCATTCCAGCGCTGAGTGCTAAGTGTGTGTACATGCAATGTATAAGATAAAATAAGCAGCGGATAATTAGAGTCAATCACTAAGTACCAGAATTTTTAGAAATATTTTATAAACCAGTTTAATACAAATTCTCCAACAGAAAATTTAATACAGTCATCATAAAGTCAAAACATTAAAATACATAATTATCAAAAGTGGGAAAGACATTTTCCCAAAATAATAAACTACACCATTATACTCCAATGGCGGAGTCGTCTTCTCAGACTCAGCCTCCTCGTCATCTGCATCAGAATCTACCAAAAATGATATCGCAGGTAAGTAAAATCCTAAACAAACCACAAGATTAAAATATATTTGTGCACCAACAAAAATTCATGATCATGTTACCATATGCATGAGGATAGAAAAGAATCATATTTCCCAAAAATGAATAGTTTTCCACACACGCCAAAATCCCACTTGGCCCAAAATAAAATCCATTTAAAACCAACTACCATTTTCCCAGAAAATGGTACCCAAATCAATTTATTAAAACCCGTCATTTTATCAGAATATGGCTCACAAATCCAATTAACACTGTAGGCGGGAATCGCAGACGGAACTCTACCACCATCCTTACTTACTACCATCCCTACTGCATGCACCGTAGGTGGGAATTACAGGTGGGACTCTACCACTATCTCTGCTTACTACCATCCCTACCGCATGCACCGTAGGCAGGAATCACATGCGGGACTCTACCACCATCCCTACTGCGTGCACCGTAGGCGGGACTCTACCACCGTCTCTACTTACCTCAATATTCATGTCAGTCTTATGAGCGTTACGTATCGCCGTCCCCGTTATGACATACATACTCTAATCATAGCGGGCGTTATGTTTCGCCATCCCCGTTATGACAAACACACTCTAATCATATCGGGTGTTACGTATGGCCGTCTCCGATACGATATACACACACCAATTATAGCGAGCGTGACGTATCGCTGTTCCCGTTATGACTCATTCAAAACCATTAAAATCCACAAATCCAATAATATTGTAGGCAAGAATCACAGGTGGGACTATACCACCATCCTTACAGTACATTTCTTTTAAAACTATTCAACCAAATCATTTCAATATACCAAAAATCAAGTCTTGCATTAATACCCCAAATATCAAATATACACATGAACAAACGTGCAATTACACAATGCGTGTCACCATGTACAAAATATTCAACATTCAATAAATCAAATCATCAACTAAACAAAGAGTTGTTAATGCAAAATATATTTAAATCTCAAAGTTTATTTGGAAATTATTTACAATACGCTCGCTAAAAACTCCAGATGTTAGCGAAGATGCCGAATAACGACCTTGCGCTTCCACCCACAAATTCGCCGCTAAAGTCGCACCTAATGCACCATTGTATATAAACATCACAAATAAATAAATAAATATAAATAAGGCGACATCAATAAAAACAATAAATAACCTTAACAATTAAGTTAAAACAGTTAACATAAATAAAAAAATATTTATTTATATATAACCATCTCAAATAATAATCTCAATCATTCTAAACTAAATATATTAATTATTTTAATGTGGATAATTAAAATGTGATTATTATGTAGCTAAACTGAAAGATAAATTAAGATCAACACATAAGTAAATTAACCACTTAAACTATAAAAAAGCTTACCGAAAGTATTGAAAGTGAGATAAAGCGGTGATTTTACGGGGAGAAAATACCCAGTCAAACACCACTATAATTTTCGAATTATAAAGGGGTTTTGAAGAGGAGATCTTCTAGTTGAAGAGAAGAAAAATAAATGATGAAAAGAGATGCTTAACGTTCGGATTTGCAGATGAGAAAGAGAGCTTCGGATACGTTTCAAGCAAAGGATGTCACGCCTTAAATAGGCATGAAACCGAACCATAGAGAGTGGAAATGACCAGGAGAAACTCACGTGAACCTCACAACAACAGAGCAAAGACAAGTAAGCAGTGATGGAGCAGAATATTTCAGCTTTTTAGATGGAAAAACAGAGGCAAAACGAGCTGTAAATTCATGATTTCAAGCCATTTTTCTGGGCACGTGAAGCATCGATCGACATCAAAATTTTAGGGTAAATATTCATCTATGTACAAGGTACTTGATGGAGTAACACGTGTGTGAAATGAGCCAAAGGAAAGTTGCAAAATCAAAGCTTTAAGGTCATGGGTATACATGGAACGAACTAACGAAAACGAAAAGAAAATAAGAAGAAGAAGAAAGAAGATGAAGTGACGTCGATGTGAGGAATAAACTGGTTTGAAATTCATTAAAACTGAAGCTCAAACGTTGCCGTTTCAGGTGCAAAAGGGGCTGGGTTAAAGCTAACACGGGTTGGGCCTAAGACATACGGCCGGGCTTTTAAAAGTAATTACATATATATATATATACACAAATCGAAAGTCACTAACCCAATTAAATAAAAACCCAAAACACAACACACATAAAAATATGAGCCCAAATCGGAAACACCAAATAATATAAGGGGGCTGCTAGTTACAGTCCAATATTTTGGACTCATTTTCAGTCCAAAATAGAAATAGACAAAAACATCCTTACTTTATCATTTGATTTGACCAAAACACCCATAAATCTTCAATTTCAGTCTCTTGCTACATCTACTCCTCCCATTTCAAGATTCTTCTGCACTCTAGCAACATTTTATTTTATTTTCTATTCTTTTCTTTTCTTTTCTTTGAATAGCCATCAACAACATTTGATATGCTTGTGTTGTGAACAACGCCCATTTCTTTAACAAATAAAATGAGCACTGCAGAAATGAAACTGACAAATCTCAATACAACAAGAAATCTAATACATGAAACATGTATAACACTGACTTGTTTGATAGCGTCCCCATCTCACACACTTGTTTGACAATGATGACCGCAAGTCCTGAGAAAATATAGTCCAATAAATCGATATGTTTCATATATTACTCTGTCATTTGGTCACAGAGTGTGGGATTCTTAATTTTCCAGTGAACCCATTCGACCTCATACCCTGCCAAATCAGATGAACGGCAAATAGAGGGGGACGATGAAGCTATTCGAAGAAATCATTTTTCTTCATCTCTCATAGAAGTCCTTTTATCTGAGTATGATGTGTTTGAATCAGAACTACCCAAACGACTTGACAATCAATGAAAAATGCACAATCTTCTTCTTTGCTCTTCTTATGGGTAGTGTTGAGATGTGGCTTAAATGAAGCACATGAAATTACATTTGGAGTTTTCAACCCGTAACTTCGCTCGACCATCGCTCGACAGTCGCTCGACCATCGCTCGACAGTCGCTCGAGCGAGACATCAAACGGAGAGTTTTGCGATCCAGGCAGAGACTTCGCTTGACTCTCACTCGACCTCCCACTCGAGCGAGAATCAATTCTAGGGTTACATCGCTTCCAGGAACTAAGGTTAGCGCCGTCTGGAATAGTGTTCCGCTCGAGCGAGATACAGCCTATATAAGGATCTCGGGCATTTGTGCAATGAGAGCGGGAGCAGAGAGTTGTGGAGAGCAGGCGATTTCGCTCGAGCGAGAACACGAACACAGACTTCCGTCTCCCATTTTCTTCTTATTTGATTTTGTAGATCAGAGAGAGCCTACTTGTAAAGGGTTTGAGAGCCTTGTGAGAGAGAGATCTTTGTAACCTCCAAGAAGTGTACTCCATCTTTGTTTATTATAGTGATTTAGACCGACCCAACAGTGGATGTAGGCTCAGTTTGAGCTGAACCACTTCAAATCTTGATGTCCATTACTGTTTTCCGTCTTTAGTTTTATTTCTCTTGGTTGAATCCGTTGCGTGGCTCCATATTTATTGTTGTCTGTCGGCCTCGAATCCCAATAAGTAGTTCAGCCAATTTGATATAAGGAAATGGTAACAGAAAAAAAAATAGAGAACCAAAGAAGAGCGATTCCACCAAGCATCCTCCAAGAGCGAACGCAAACTCATCCTTTGAGCTGAAGCACAAAAATTACATCAAACGAGGATGGAGATGAAGACATCAATGTCTATGGGATGTTGCACAGGTGATGGATGCAGAGACGATGACGACAAGAGGGTGAGGGTGAGGGTGAGTAAAGGAGCTATGGAATAATTTTGAGAAGAGTCTGAATTTCATTTTGGCTTGTATTGCAATCCAAATTTTGTGGACTGCAAAAAGAATTATTCATAATATAAATTAATTAAAACACATTAAATTTACAACACCTAAATTTAAATACCACAAAATAAAATAATGTGATTAAATTCAAGTATAAAATTAAATGCATCACAATACACGGATTAATTTTAAATGAAGATGAAATATTTAAATATTTTAAATACAAGTACACTAAAATAATATTAATATCAACCAATTTATAATACAAAATATTTATATTAACAAACACTATATATATAATATTAAATTATTAAATTATAAAAAAAGTAAAATTACAGTTTCTCACAGATTATATTATTGTGCCAAGAAAAATAAAATTGTAAGAGTATTTACAGCCAATCTGTATAGATAAGGAGGGGCCGGCCGGCCAATTACCTTTTAAGTGGGTGTAATTACTAATTGCCCATACCGATCGAGGATCCCTTTGAAGTTTGATCTATTTCTTTCTCATATGTATAGGGGCTGACCAACGTAGAATCAGTTCGCGGTGTTCAGTGTTTTTCAGGGGTCCAAAAGGCATTATTGAAATCCAAGCCCGCGAATGTTAAGATCAGTTCATTCGTTTTAATATCTAAATCTCATATAAAATAAATATTTTTTAATTTTAATTTTTCAATTTATATATATATATATTTAATTATTACAACTTTTCTAATATACTTCTAAATAAAACATAAAAATCAATCGATTCAATTTTTTCAAATCTCAAAATAAAAATTATATATTAATAAAGTTGATAATTTTATTCAACTTTTTTTATTCTTTTAAAATCTACATATGAATATCTTAACTCAAATTATTTTATTATTATCTACAATTTATTTTACTATTATTAATAAATTTCTCGTCTTATCTCAACATTCAAATCAGACAACTTGACTTTGAGTAAATATTTATATATATTATTAACTAGATGTTTAATTGGTATTTTCTTATTTCTGAGAGGGTGACAGATTTATTAATTACATGGTATTGGGGAGGATTTATCACAATCGAACCTATGATCGATTGTGGCAGTGGGGGATTGGATTTTTGGGAACCCATTAATTAAATTAATCTTACGCTGAAATCAATCGAGGTACGTGGGCCATTGATTTTTATCACTTTTATGGGCCATTTGTTTTTTGTTTGGGCTGAGAACCTGCCTAGAACTAGAAGTGCTATGAGTGTGGGGTCGAGTTTTTTGACTTGTTTGGGAAAACCTCACACACATCCAACCACTTAAATCGCCCACTTGAGGAGGAAAAGGTTAAGAGAGGAAGAGAAAGAAGAAAGATGCACGGAGACTTCTTCCTTCTTTTGTATTCAATCATCAAACTAATTAAGAGCATTCATAATTGCTTCTTTATTCTATCATTTAAAACAGTTCATTCCATATTTAGTACAAAAACTGTAGCAAGATGTAATCCATGCTTGCTACACCGCCGCCCAAGAGGGGGACAGGTTGATCAACTTCTATTGAAAATGACACTGTAATATATTTAGCAAAAATTAATGGTGGAACAGTTCTCTTGAACCGCTTGGAAACTGAAACAGAACCTATCAATTTCTTCTTCTGTAGAATTCTATAATCACACAAAAAAGAATAATTTTTTTTACAGTCTATATTTAATGGGCTGTATTGTAATCTACATATAAATGCTCATATTTTATGATTAAATGAAATGAAATTTTTAGATTTTTAAAGTTTCTTATTTGTAAATAAGGGTATTTTAATCAATTTTATTCTAAAATGGAGATTTTTCTATTTATTTATTATTTGGACTGCAAAGGAGTCCAACTTTTTAGACTGTATGTAGTATTGCCTCGTAAAAAAAATTTAAAAAAAGAAGAAGAGCAAATTAAGATAGTAAATACGTAGTTCCTTCTTCCATTAATGGATGCTCCAAATGAGCTGTTAGAGAAAACAGAATATAAAATTTCGATAAAAAAAATATAATTCGAACGTGGAAGAAGAACAATGTTCTTTATATTTAAGAGTTGGACATAATACTAAATCCAATTTGAATAACAATAACTTGGACATAATACTAAATCCAAGTTCACCAACATTTTTTTTTTACCTTGGGATCAACCTATTTCTTCTGCAAGATTCATTGCTAGTTGGAGAAGTTCATTGCCTAATGGGGGTTCGCGAATTCTACATTAGAAACCACAGAAAGTTCAATTTGGCTAAACTCATCATCTTCTATTAGAGCTAGAAGATTAAGATCTATGAAAGCTTGAACAAAGATCTTGAGTTGTTCCTCGAGTTCTTCGATCATGTCATCCAAGGATCTCTTTTATTCATCTTTCAAGTCTTTGTCTTTGTCCTCATCGCAATTTTGGAGTTTTGAAAGATCACCTTCGAATGACAGTCACTAGAATTTTTGGGTTGTGCAATTCACGAGAAGGTTGTGCCAGGCTGCAATTCGCGAGAGGGGCAAAGTGTTTTTGCAAGCGGGACTAGATGGGGGAAGAACATGATAGGAGTCAGAAAGAAAAACACATCTGAAAATAGTTGTTCAGGTGTTGTGCGGCCACAACATCACTAGTGTGAGATGCGTACGTGACATAAGGGCATTGGAAGGTTTTCTCTTCAAGAAATTATAGTGGATGAAGCAAATAGAATGGTACTTGGAAGTTAGAAGCAAAAAAGCAAAGAATACAATAAAGAAAAATCTGCTCCATATTTAATTTATAATTGACCTATCTTCTAAATTATTATATAAAAAAATAGATTTTTATAATTATTTAATTGTGATTAAATAATTATTTATAATTAATTTTAATTTTAAATTATTATTTGACCGTAATTAAATGATCATAAATAAATAATTTTTTTTTTATAATAAATCTCGAAAAAAGATAACAGTCTTATCTATCAAATAGTTTCCTAAAAAAAGGTATTTTGGGAACGACCTTCCCTGAAAGAGTTGTGCTACAAAGTAGATCACATCTTAACATATTGGTCTGCATGTTCAATAATATTGACTTCAGTCTTGTGGTTTTTTTTTTTTTTAATTTTTTTGTCTTTCAAATTTTTGTCAGCCTTTTTTTTTTTTTTTTTTTGTCTTTTCATCTAAACTAAAATGACAGTGTGAATGATGTGTTAAAATGAAAAGCTGAATAATATATTTTTTTCTCTCTAAAATACCCATCCTTTTCTTCTTTTGAAAATGATTCACTGCCACACTAATCGTCATTTATAAAAGAAGAGAAAATAAAGGACTAAGAAAACAAGAAAAATACAAAAAAATAAATCTAAGCACCGAGTGCAAATTGAGATAAAAAAAAATATATAGATAGTTATACAATATTTTTTTTATTATGTAAAAAATAGTTAAATAATTTGTATCAATATATTAGATTTTGAAGAAAATTTAAAAAAATTATAAAATTGAAATATTATTTTTATTTTAAAATTTGAAAAAATTTAATTATCTTTTATATTTAAATTAAAATATTGAAAAAATTTTGATATTAAACAATATTAAAAATGAGATAAAATTAAATAAATTGAATCCAAGTGAGATAGCTATGCCAACCATGCCTATATATTTTAAAGAAAAAGAAGAATTAAGAATGTCTTCAAAAATATGAACATGTTAGTAAGAGCTAGAAATTTATTTTAGGGGTTAAGTAAATCTAAAATAAAATACATAAAATATTATTTATTCTATTTCTATATAGATTTTATGCGATATAAAATAATCTGACAATAAGATTTATAATAAATATAAAATACGCTTAATATAATTTACGTATTAAAAAAATATATGATAAGTCAAGAACATATTTTTATAATAAATATATATATTAAAAATACGTTAAAAATCATCAAATTTATCTTTTATTTTTTTATAAGAAAAATATGTTACTAAGTTATTATATTATTTTATTTTATATGTGATGTATTTTATTTTTAAATTAGATTAAATTTTATAAAAGGAATCAAGATAAATTTTAGATAGAATCAATATAAAATAAAATAAATATTATTTTATTAAATCATAAAAAATAACATATTTTATTTTTCTTTTTAAAAAAATATATATTATTTCTTTTTAATAGAGGAGTGGAGCCCCATCGTGAGTTTTATGATATTGCATGTTAGTAATAGATCACCTAATCTAAACTCTTGTTCTAATGTAGCTCTGTCATTGTAATATAGTAATATTTATTAAAATATTGAGTTAAATTGAAATAAATTAAATTTTATATAAATAATAATAATTAAGTGAGTTTTATGATATTCACTTAAAATATATTTATAAAAAGATGAGAAAATTTTAAATTTTAAATATAAAAAATTATTGAATTAAAAAAATTATAAATTACATATAAAAAAATGAGTTGAAATAAATTTAATAATTTAAAAATTAAATATTTAAATATTAAATTAAAGTTCAAAACAGCGCCTATTCTCGAGAAAAGAAAAAGAAAGAAGGAAAGAAAAAGGTCTCATCTTTCCTATACGATGCATAAGACTGCACTGCTTTTTCTTGGTTCTTTCTTGATTTTTTTCTCTCTCTATTTTTTCCAAATTCTGTTCAGTGACTGACACCGAAAAGAGAGAGATCACCGACGACGAACCAGAATCAGTACCCGGTCGTTGAAAATTTTGTTGATAATCAAATCGGTTTTGTTGAGGTTGAGAGACATTCAAAGGAAGCTTCTTCTTCTTCAACTTCTGTGGACATTCATGATCTCAGCCTCACAGACCCGTTACATGAAGACTCACTTTCTGGCTCTTAACGATGGCGACCGTCGAGAAATCCCATGTTGTCGATGTGGAGGGAAGTGATTGCCGGAGCTCGGGCGTCGGTGTCTGCGATGTCGACTTCCATTCTGGCGAACGTTCTGATAAGGAGCAGAGGCGTTCAAAAGGATCTGGGATTGAGATTGTGGGGATGTCTGAGAGGCAGAAGGGATCCTCTGCGTCAGACTGTTCTGTGGAGGTGGATTTGGAAAGCGTGGTCCCTGACGCTAAGGTACATTTGTCAGAAGTGGAGAGGGATTGTAGGATTTGTCATCTGAGCTTGGATGCAGCCAATCTGGGATCTGGGGTACCCATTGAGTTGGGATGTTCTTGTAAGGATGATTTGGCTGCTGCTCACAAGCAGTGTGCTGAAGCTTGGTTCAAGATTAAGGGAAACAAGTAAGTTCCTTGAATCGAAAAAGAGAGAGAGAGTAAATTAGAAAAAAGTAAATGATGTCCTAAATTTTTTAGATATGATCCATTATTGGTTCTTGGCAACTTGCAATTTGTATTCTCTTTTTGGATATGATTGGCTTCTTTGTGTTATCAGTTTATTCTGGGTAGAGGCGTGCCGGGCAGCAGCCTCCCACATGAACAGTGGAATTACTGTACAGTGATTCCACTGTTCCTGCGAGAGGCTGCTGCCAATATTTTTTCTTCTGGGTATTGTCAATTTGCGACAAATCTTCGAAAATTATATGTGAATTTGCTAATAGTGAAATGCTAAGTAAATTCCCTTTTCCTGGCTATTTGCATACTTTCTATGAAACTCTACAGGAAACTGGGGTCCGGGGCAAAAACCCCGCCGCGGCCTCGTGACCTATGAGGCACGCGTTTTCATAGTGGGACGCATGCCTACGTTGCAGAGACTTGTTTGTATAAAGTTGCTATATTTCGATTGTTTTTACATAGATAGAGATGAATAGTTGATTGATTAAGTTCTGATGAAAATGGGACAAACTTGGTGATAATGCAGGCAACAGACCATGCCCAATAAAAGGAATATGATATATAATGGGAAGCAAAATTGTATCCAAGTGTGCGAATGATTATTCTTTCTTCTCCGCTTAGCTTTAAATTAGAATAGCAGACATATTACATCTAGTTTACTTTTTTCCGATTCCTCTTTATTTTGCGCTGGCCACTGCGCAAGTTGGGTTTTCTGCTCTAGTTGGTCTGGACCTTTTCCAAGTTGAAGTATTTTTTACTACTTGATTTTCCTGATATGGTGCATTAATTACTTCTGCTCTAGTTCGGTTCTTCCATTATAAACAGTAAATACTTGGCACGATCTTATGAACATACATGTGAGTTGTGAAATCCGGTCTATTGCCTTTTAATGATCTTATTGATTGCTATTCTGACGTCTTTGTGTGAGTGTATGGTCTTTCTTTATTGGTTCCATTTGACTGAATTGGTATAACACAAACATAAGGTGCCTGATAAACAACTACAAAAACTTGTCTGATTTTTCCTAATATGGTTAAATTATTCTTGAGGTTGCAAGATTTTTTCTTTGAGATTGGATGTACATCTACTTTTACGGATTCCCTTTTAAGGAGAAAGGGGTGCAGTGCTTGTTTATGAGTGGGAAATGGGAGGGAGGGGTGGGGGGATGATTCACTATGTATCATTGAACATCATATGAAAAAACCATGGCTATGGCACATTTGACTCCTTGTACCCAAATCATGTAGCCATTCCAGGAAATAGTTTTCCAATCAACCGAAGGCCATGCGCTATCAGGAAATTGTGTGGGTTACGAAGAGCATGTAGAGAGGCTTGTTGAACTACTTGTATTGTTTCAAAACAAAATGTGTAATCTTCTTTAATATATAAATGCAGGACTTGTGAGGTCTGTGGATCAATTGCACACAATGTTGCTGGTGTGAATGATACCGAGTTGATGGTGCAGTGGGACGAGACGAATGATGCTACAGCAACAGCACATATGCACCAAACAGAGTCTCGGCGCTTCTGGCAGGGTCACCGGTTTCTGAATTTTCTGCTTGCTTGTATGGTCTTTGCATTTGTCATCTCTTGGCTCTTTCACTTTAATGTACCTTCATGAAATACTGTGACAAAAAAGAAATATATATATATGGCATTTCTCTTAGGTTGATGGCTTTTAGCACCTGCACAGGCACCATGCTCGATAACCGCATGTCCACTCTTGCTTTTAGTATTTGTCTATCGGATTGATGTTATTGTATAATTGAGAATGTATTCACCAAGATAGTTGTTATCATGTCAATGTTGTTAGTTGTAACTATATTTGCTTTTTAACAGTTGTATTAAAATGTAGCCTTCTCACTCTCTCACGGTCTCACCTTTCATTTTCTGGGTTTCTTTGGACTCTGTATCGGATGGAGTTGTTAGATAGTCGGATTGATTGATTTTTTTTCCAACTAAATCAGACCTATCTACGGGTACCGAATCCATGGTGATCGATATGCTCGGATTAAAAGAGGCTGGGAAGCAAATATCATCAGTACGTGCATATAAACTAAGGGTATTCATTGAATATTGAGAAAGCCCCTTGTAGTTCAGATGAGAAGAACAAACTAGTATTGCTCTGAATCTCTCTGATTGGAATTGGCACCATGAATGTTAGGATCAACAATGGGTTTCTGAATGTAGTATTACCCATTTTTCAATATCAGGCCAAAAGAAAGAGAAATGTCACAGGTTCAAACTTAAAAAATAGACGGAGAAAAATAAATTAGCATCATTGGATCGAGTCTGACATGAATTACAGAAACATTATACTTAATACGAACAGCAGTCACATGAAGTGTCATACTCGGTGGTATTAGTATAGTTGGTGGCGTTCTTCGATAGATGGATGCACGAGTTGCCCCTCGATGAACATGCCGTGATTCGCGGACAAAATCTTGATCTTCAGACTCCGGAGAGGGAAACAGCTCGAGGCAGGCGTTCGGCCTTTCATGAGATTCTTAGTGCTATTTTGTTTTTTTTCGTTTGTTTTGACTATAAAGTATAAAGTATTTTTTCTTTTAAAAAAAAACCTATTTTTTGAGTAATAGACTAAACAGAGGGTGTAATGAATCCCGACAAACATTCATAAAGCCGATTTAAGTTGCGTAGATTTTCAGTTATCAATGTTATACCTAAGAGATAATATCAAAATAATTTTATAAATTGACGCTTCTTATTAAATTTGTATTATAATAAAAATAATTTTATAATTTGATAAATCAGATCAAGATACATCAGTATGTAATATTACTTTTGTGTAATCACTTTATAACTCGAATATTCTCATGATGATAATTCATAAAAGCGAGCTTTAGGTCTCGATTCGATACAAAATCAATTTTATCTCATTATTATAATTGTATTAAATTTTTATATAAAATATAATAAGTCATTAACTTTTCCTCTGTCTGCAGCAATAAAATAAATATGTATATTTAGATAATAGATTTGCAAGGGAGGGAAAGATAGCATTAGCCCAAGAATTTTCTGTAATAACAAATAACAATTAATTAATGTTACGTAACTCGTTGCCACTTCAATGGATAAAAGCTAACCACTCCCATCAGAACGTGCTTGGCATGATTGGAAACATGCAGATGTTTTAAGCATGCAGTAAGCTGGACGTTGTATGTTTGATCCCTCCTTTTGGCTTCATTCGCCAACCCCCTTTCAATTAAACTAAAGCAAAATTAATTGAGAACGTTCCAGCTAATGCGGTACAGCAACGGCGATACAAACAGATAAAAAGATTGTCTTCCTAAATCCTCAATCAAAAAAGTCGGTCGCGTGCTCCGGCATTGGCTTTGTATCGCCGACATTCTCAGTGTTAATCAAATCGATATGCTGCTGTCAAAGGTATCAAAGCGGTACCAACAAAACAGGGGATGTATGCTTGCTCAGAATAAAAGATACCGGGAAACATTATAACATAAGCTCCTCTGTATCTGGAACCCGATCTTTTGCTTTTTGCCTTCTTCACTACTTTTCATTATTACATAATTGGCTAGATATTTCCCTTTTCATTATTACATAGTTGGTTAGATAGTTTAACATAATTTATTTTAATATAAATAAGAGAAATGATATTTACAGTCATAAAATTTGCAAGTATTACTTAATTATTTAAAATAAATAAATAAATTTTTTAATAATGAATTCAACTATTTTTAAAATACGCACCATTTATGACTATATTCTATAAATAAATATTTTAATAAAAAAATTATAAAAAAAATAAATATATAAAATGATGTAATTTGATATGTTACGTTATAATAGATTATTATTATTTTTTGTTATCAACTAAAAAAGTAATTAATTAACCGTAAATAACGTAAAATAACAGAGGAAGGAAAAGCTTATAATTATAATTTGCATCACATGAAAGACTTTTTAAATGTGTGAAGTCTTAGGAATAAAATCTAATTGTCACTCACCATCCATTTTTTGTATTAAATACAACGAGCAAACTGAGTATTCTAATGAGAGAGAGGGAGAAGGAGAGAGCGTGCAAACACGACATAGACAAAGCGGACCACGTTTACAAGGAGGCCATGGTCGGTTGTTGGTAATTCTGCACCCCTTTCTCTCCCTCCCTTTCAATCTAAGACTCTCACCCTCTTTAGCATTCACCAGTACTGCTGCTACCTCAAAACTAAGCAAAACCCGCATCGATCATCTTCCAAACCCTCACTGCCAATATTGCGAAGACCCGATCAGCTCAAACTCTCCGATGAGGAAGCTCTGTCCAAACTATGATCGAGAAGATGGTCTCGATACAGTCCTCGAGGTCCCAATCCCAGAAGAAATGTTCTCGGCCAACAGGAGCGGCGCCAACAAGTCGTGGCAAAACATGAAGTCGTGGATGAAACCCGCAGCTGAAAAATCACAGCAGTCCATGACAACCGTCTTTGGAAGCCGTAACTCCGAGATACAGCTCTTGCTCGGCGTCGTTGGAGCCCCGTTAATCCCTCTCCCTATCCAGTGCGTTCAGAAACCCATTAACCGCAACATCAAAGACCATCCTATCGTAAGTAGCTATCGATTTTTTTTTTTTTTTTCTCATCGGTTTTTTATTCATTAAACACTATGCAAACCGTATATGGGGTTTAATTAAGGGTCAACTTGTGATATATTGTAGGAGGTATCGATGGCGAAATATATAGTGCAACAATACATAGCAGCAGTTGGGGGAGAGAAAGCTATGAGTTGCATAGACAGCATGTATGCGATGGGGAAGGTGAGAATGGGGGCGTCGGAGTTCTGCACAGGAGAAGGGAGCTTGAACAACAAGGTGGTGAAGGTGAAGAGCTTGAGAAATGGGGGTGGAGAAATGGGAGGATTTGTTGTATGGCAGAAGAGGCCAGAGTTGTGGTGTTTGGAGCTGGTTGTCTCAGGGTGCAAAATCAGTGCCGGCAGCGATGGAAAGGTGGCTTGGAGGCAGACCCCTTGGCACCACTCTCACGCTTCCCGTGGCCCACCTAGGCCCCTTCGACGTTTCTTGCAGGTAAACCACCCACCTGATCTCCCTCTCGATTAATTCTACTTACAATCACTAAAATATGTATATATTTTTTTAAATATAAATTTCATTTTTTATTCTTTTTTAAAAAAAAAATAAATACGTGACAACAGTTAAATTCACAATTACAAATATCTTTTCTTTCTCCCTCTCCCTCTCTATTTTGGCTACTAATTTCTTACCGTTTTGTTTAAAGTCATGTGATCATGAGAGTGATTTGTTAGAAGTCAGGACTGGTTTCTAATGGAGTCGTGGTCTTTTAGGGGATGGATGTTTATTAGCTTAAAGCTGATCATGTTTATCTTTTTAGGATACCTTTTTTTACCACTTTTTTCTCACTTTCCCGAAGATCGGAGCTGGGACCGGAATTCCAAGTGGCATTTTTTTATCTTTTTTATCCCTCGACTTTTTCACTTCATAGTTCTTCTTATTGGGTCAGAGTTCCATCATGTTCGTGGTTCACCACAACTAATTATCTTTTCAACGCTCTATGGCCCACTTTAAATGTGGGGCCTAGCCCACCAATTACATTAAGGTTGTTAATCACCACCATCTACGTGTGCTCTTTTCCTTGAACCTTCCTGCAATTGTATTCTTAGCAGAAAGTCTAAATTTTAATATGAATCCAGAAGAGTCAACAGTCTTAATCAATTGTTAGCCACAAAGTAAATGGTTCAACACAATTGTTTTTTCTTTGGGGAAGAAAAAAAGAAAAGCAAGAACCAAAAAAGTCCGCTTTGGTTGGTCTATCATTCCGGTTAAGTCGTGTTAAAGGCTCCGCATTCCCACTGATGAATTGGGTAGCGTAACTGAAATGGAGAATGATATATCCTCCATATGCATTTAAATAACCCAAAATTCTGCTTGACCCACTTAGGCACTCAACAGCAGGCTGCTCCAATATCAGCCTGCAAGGTCCCTACAATTCGGCCCAGTTTGTTTGAGTTCATACTCCAAAGCTCCTATCATTCCAGTCCCGTAATTGTATAATATATAATATATATATATATATATATATAATTGTGAAGTACATAAATATATAAGATATAATCATTTTAAAAAAGAGGGATTTATTATTAAAAAATTCCTTTCTTTCATGTAAAATCTCGTATTTTATTTATTTTTTTAAAAGAAATAATGCGAGACTTAAACAATCTACAATTGCAAATATAGATTTCTTATTGTAAACAGAGAAATGTTACCCAAAATCATATTGAAGCAAACCAAATTGATTTCAACCGACTCATGTGTGTGACATTCAACAGGGTCTCGATCCAATGTCAACGGCACACCTGTTCTCCAATTCGGTGTGTGTTGGGGAGAAGGCAATCAACGATGAAGACTGTTTCATACTAAAACTGGAAGCAGAATCGTCGACGCTAAGAGCAAGAAGCAGCAACAACGTAGAAATAATGAGGCACACAGTGTGGGGCTACTTCAGCCAAAGAACAGGCCTCCTAGTTCAGCTTGAAGATTCTCACCTCCTCAGAATCAAAGCCTCCGGAAACGAAGGCATCTTTTGGGAGACAACCATGGAATCATTGATCCAAGACTACCGAACCATAGATGGCGTAAACATTGCACATGCTGGCAAAACCTCGGTGTCTCTGTTCAGGTTCGGAGAGAGCTCGGAAACTCATTCGAGGACTCGCATGGAGGAGTTTTGGACAATCGAAGAAGTCGATTTTAACATAAAAGGATTGTCCATCGATTGTTTCCTGCCACCTGCTGACCTGAAGAAAGAGGAAGAATCTGGATCATGTGCTGGTGTATTAGAAAGCAACACCAAGTTACCAATAAGGATTAGATCGGCTTCGTCTAGGATTAGTTCCTGTAAGGTAGCTGCCATCGATGTCGATGACTCCGAGAACGCTGAGAGTGATGAAGATTAACCGTGAATCTGTTATCATTAATTTTGTACATATAATACGTACGATTACATTAGGCATGCATGATTTATAATTAGTTTTTTTTATACATAACACAAGCTGAAGAAGCTTCTCCATGTCTTCATTAGGACATTATAGGCGCTGCTTTAGAGAGCTTTTATTTTATTTTGTTTTATTTTTTTTAAGGTTTAAATATCTTATTATTTTTAGTCATATAGATTAGATTGTTATGACAAATAAAAAGTATTCTCATATGAAGAACGTAAAAATATGATAAGAGTAGTTATTATAATTATAAATGATTGAAATAAAAATAAAAAATAAAAATATTTCTATTATGAGAATAAATCCCAAGTTGATCAGTTAATACTAAGATTTTTTCCTATTGTCAACCGGACACATCATCAATTATTTATTTGAAATCGACATTACTTAAATTTATTATTAGAAACAATATATTAAATAATATTAGATGACTTTGGAATACATGCAAATTTGAGAATATTCTCATAAACTCTGCTAACATCATTTATAAGATCATCGTTAATTGGCTTAAAAGTCTCAACATCCTTTTTAAGCGTCGTTCTGATCTTTTTCTCGGATGAGGTCAACCCTATTGAAGTGGTTTCCTCGTCTTGGGACCTTTAAATTATATTGACAGTGTTTAATGAAGGCAACCCTGCTTTTAGCTATTATGGTTATATTCTCAGGTCCTCTAATTAATTCATTATTCCTGGTTTTTGTTGGGCTTAGGCCTTAGGTACTATGACTCTTATAAAATTATCAAGAGTGGCTGTATGCTCACAAATTGATCTTGACTGGGATTTCATTTAATTAAAAATCTTTTATTTTATTTTATGTTTTTTTTTTTATTTGCTATATTTTTTTTTATCATATGAAAAGGAAAAAAATTATTATATGATTAATTCTATAAAGAGTCAATTTTAAGGAGTCGAAAGGGACTCAATTTTAATTTTAAAAATTTTTTTCGTCATCTTCAATCTCATTTTCATAGATCTATTGAGTTTTAACAAATTTTTCAGTCGAAATCCCGTTTGTGGAAATGGGATTTCTCAATTATCAATTCTGAATTCCGGTCTTATTAGATATTATGGATTAAGTGTTTTCAATATTATTAAATTGGATTCTTGTGGTAAACTAGTTTAATACCCAATCACAACTCTAGCTCTTGTCAATATTTTGATATTTGAGATTATATTTTATATTTAGTGCAAGCATAATTTTCCTTTTAATCTCAATTATGTTTATAGGGAGGATAATACTTTAGCGGCTAGCTTTGCCTCTTTTAAACCCTTGGGCCCCACGATAAATTTCTCTTCTCAAGTTCAATTATCTAAACGTATGCTTGGTTTGTATGCTGTGAATCGTGTAGATGTTTCTAACTTTCTAGCTTGCATCAAGTCTTAATTCTTATTTTTTATATGGACCCATTATAGTAATTTATTATTAAGTTTCTCTTTTAATTTTTTTAATTAAAAGTTTTGTTTTGGAAATTAGTTGTAGCCCACATGCTTCTTTTATACTCGGGGGTTATCAATTTCGTAGAATAATGAGTAAAACTTATTATCTGTCTATTTGTTTATTCTTTTGAAAAGAAAGGTTTAGCTTAGAGCATTTTATAGTCCAATACATTTCTAAAATTTAGAGTTAAGCTTCAAATAACATCCATGCTTATCTGACCATCTGACTTCTATCTTAATATTTTGCTACAATAAATCATAAATTGTGGCTATGTTTGGAGGGTTCTTATTCACACTTTCATTTATATATTAAATTAATATTTAATTTAAGAGAAAATATATAGTAAAAATATATATATTTCTTATTAAAATTGTAGAATTTTTAAAATTTTTTTATATTAAAAAATATATTATTATATTATTATTTAAATTTTGATTTAACTAAATCAATATAAACTCTTTAACTAAACTATATAAATTATAGCTAAAAAAATAAAATTAGCTTTCATTTTGGATTTAGTTTTGACAAATTACAAATAATATCTTATTGTTCCAGCATATTTCCGTACGAGCTTTAGCGTAATTACTAAGAGCAGCCCTCGAACATTCTAGGACCTGCTCCATGAGTCCATAGAATAGTCCGGAACGTTCATCCGGATTATAAAAGGTTCCCTTCGTCGGTCTCTTAAAATCATCAATTTCATTTCCATTTCCAAGTACTCGAATCGAAATCAAGCAAGCATGTCGATGATTCCATCAATTTTCGGACGCCGATCCAACATCTTCGATCCATTCTCACTAGAGGTGTGGGATCCGTTCGAGGGTTTTCCCTTCCCTCAACGCTCCGAGATCCCTTCTTCCTCCGAGATATCTTCGTTCGCTCACGCTAAGGTCGACTGGAAAGAGACCCCGACCGCTCACATCTTCAAGGCGGACGTGCCGGGACTGAAGAAGGAAGAGGTTAAGGTGGAGGTCGAGGACGGACGGATCCTCCAGATCAGTGGGGAAAGGAATCGCGAGCACGAGCAGAAGAGCGATACCTGGCACCGCGTGGAGCGCAGCAGCGGGAAGTTCGCAAGGAGGTTCAGGTTGCCAGAGAACGCCAAGGCCAATGAGGTGAAAGCAGCAATGGAGGATGGAGTGCTCACTGTGACCGTGCCCAAGGAAGAAGTCAAGAGGTCTGATATCAAGTCCATACAGATTTCTGGTTAGTGGTTATAAGAACTTAGATTCCGTATTGTCATGGTGCTAGGATTTGGTGGAGTTTCTTTCTGTGTGTGGTGTAGGAGCCAGGATTGTGGTAAATAACGGTTGGTTAGGTCGGCGCTATGTCGTAACTTCCTCTCGTGCTGAAATTCTGTTTATGTTTAGTACCGTGTATCTTGTCCAATATGAATGCATAATTTTCAGCTTGTGTTACTTTAGAGTACTGCGTATATTCTTTAAGCGTAATTGAAATACAAATTTTAATTGCAGACCACCTAGTTTGCGGTGAAACAACAACATAAAATAAGCCAAGATTTGATTCGGAAAGGCTGCTAAAACCTCATCTAAATACGGAATGCAAGTGTAGAAAGTAGACCGAAATGGCTGAGCGCCATCGGCTGCTTGGACGATGTTGCCTTATGCGGAGGGCACTTTAGAATAGATTCTGGTAGCATGAACAAAATGGGAAGAAAAATAGCACACACAATACACGAAGTCCGAACGATTAAACCACCAAGCCCATGGGCCATGTTGTAGCCGAAACCCAAAAACGTACGACAAGGTTATGAGATGGTTTCTTTGAAGGATTTTTAAGGAGGCTTGGCTGATAAGTTAGTCAAACTGAAAGTTTGTTTAAGACACAATGGCAGAGCTGGTCTAGGGGTAGTCATTAGAGATAGCAGGGGTCCTTTGGAGCAGCTAAATAAAATTGCATAAGAAAAGCCCCCTGCTATCTCTAATGACTACCCCTAGACCAGCTCTGCCAGATATTCTATCAAATGCAGCATCAAAATTTACTTTCATCACAGGCCATTGAGGGGGAGTCCCCTTCATATTCATAGTGCTTATCTGTGCAGATGCCATACCAGTTTCCTTAGCATTTGCCTCCTTAAACAGGCTTAAGTTTTGGGCAGCTGACTCCATTAATAGGTTTGGAGATTTGAATTTGTTCGAAAAAACAAATTCATTCCTCCCATTCCATAACGCATGCAAAGTCATAGCAACAAAATCTAGCTGTTCGCCTTCTAAATTCTGATATAAAGGTGCCCATACAGATTCAAAGTCAGTAAAAAATGTCTTCCACTTTTTCACTGGACTTAATCCAAGTCCCCATACATCTATAGAGGGTGGACACAACCATAAAGCATGTACCACAGTTTCTTCCTCAATTTTACACACTGGAGATACAGTGGAATCTACCACCTTCCTCTTACCTAAGTTAGATTTAGTAGGCAGAATGTTGTTAAGGGCTTTCCACATGAGTTGCTTAACCTTTCCAGGCACATTTAAGTTCCATACCCTCTGCCATTGATCTTCTTTATTATTCATATCTGACGTACCACCACTAATAGATCATCTTGGTAAGCACTTTTGACAGTATATAACCCCCTTTGTAGCAGCCATCCATATTAGTTCATCAGAAGCTGCACTTTGACTTATAGGCATGGACAAAATGTCTCTGGCTTCCTCTTCATTAAACATAGATTTCACCAACTCCTGATTCCACTCCCTATTGTCTTTATCAATTAGAGAAGCAACCTTGGCATCAGAATCTAGAATCTTTTTGGGACTTTGAACCTGGTATAAAATAGGAGTTGATAACCATTTGTCCCTCCAGATTTTTATATCTTTCCCATTTCCCACTCTCCAAAGTAGGTTCCTTGAGTAAGTCTAAGTAAGAATGTATGCTTTTCCAAATATATGAAGGGCTGGTCCCCAGATTGGCCTCCAACAAAGAACAGTTTTTGAAGTATTTATTCTTATAAATGCAAGAAACAAGAGAGGAGGGATTTGTAACTATTCTTATAAAATTGGTCATTTTAGTAATATGAAATTGGTGTTTTTGAGCATAGGTTAAACGATAGAACTTGTAGTGAGTGCTAATTGTAAAATGTATAAAAAATATAATTTAAGTAAAAAAAAAATTATTATTATTTAATTTAAAAATGCATAATTTAATGTGGAAACTTTTCTTGATATGCAAAATTAATTTCTAAAAAATGTAATTTTGAAGATGAACATAGAGAAATTAATATTGTTAGTGCTCTAATGTGTGTTTGACAGTTATGAGCGAAATTTAGGTAAGAAGTTTGTTTCAAACTTTTTTGATAGATAGTTTGAGTGAACAGAGAGTTTGTTAGAAGCGTATTTGACATTTCATTCGAACGGATAATGTAGAAAAATAAGAATTATTATGTTCTTATCGTACTTAATGAATATTATAAAAAGTTACGAGAATTTTGAACGGTAAGGATTTGCTTAAAAGTATATTTTATAATTTTTTAAGTACAATAAAATCTTTTACAATTGTATATTATACGTAGACATATTAACTTTACTTATGTTGGAAGAAAACTTTCATAACAAACTATCTTTACAAACCAAATTAATCAAACAAGCAAAACATAAAAAACCAAACTAAATAAACATCACGCTACGCCTAATATGGGCCATACCCATTTTATTCTATTCAAGCCTCTTAATGAACCCGAAAACTGAACTGCATTCAAGAATAAAGAATCCTCCTCCCACGCAGTGACTCACCATATCTAAAGCCAATTCATCGACAATTTTATTTCCTTCTCCAAATAAATGCCTAATAAATGCGGGAGGGAGAAATTGTGGTAAAGCATGCGTCAAGTGTCAACTTCGTGTAGAGAATATTCTGGTGAGAGTGATGATCGTCTACATTGTATCTGGATGAATATTCTTTGGAAAATGATAAAAGAGTCCGTTGGAAAGTCTCGTTTTTGGGTTTCGTTCTCTGTTATTTATTTATTTAATAATTAAAAAAATATTGTTTAAAATATTGTGATTTTTTCTCTTTTTTTAAAAATATTCAAGCATATTAAAAAAATAATGATGTGAAAAAATATAAAAATACAAAAATAATATATTAACACTTAGTGGACATTCAAGTGGGGCACATTCACGGACCCCTAGCAATGTCTACATTCTTTTACAAGTCCAGGACACATGAGGGAGTACTCAAGAAAATGTGTAATGCCCAAATATGAAAGCTTCGACTTTGATTTGTTAGACATTATTATAGCGGGTTTAGTCCAACATCAATTATGTGGTTTTATTTTATTTGGTTTATAATCTCAGCGACTATAGCTCATACAATGAAGATCACTGGTTAAATTAAACGGGTCCAATTTGTTTTGTTTTCTAAACGATATCTTTGCACCCTACTGGGTAGGAGACTTGGCCCCGTTTGGTTTCTAAGAATTTAAAGTCATCTTTTTTTTTTTTTTTTTTAAAAGCAAATAAGCGAGCACTCATAAATAAACAAAGTCTACAAGCAGAGGTTCAAGAAAGACAAAAAAGAAAAAATACAAGTCTATAGAAAACTAACAACTAATAATTTGGAGATCATTGTCACTATGAAAGTTCAGCAGAAAGTCCAAAATTTGAATAAGAAGTATATTTTCCAATACATGCGAAGATATTGCCTATTACGCTAGATCGATGAATATTTTCAACCTTCCACTCGTGAAAAAAAAAAAGAAGAAGATAGTTTTATATATCTGCAATGATAGGGCTAATTTGCCAGTCCCTAATAGTAGATTTTCTATTGATAGCTTGAATGGTAACTAGGGAGTCTCCCTCTATCTGGAATTTCTAGATGGATAATTCTATTTGCAGTCCACTGACGTGGACTGCAATGCAATCCATTAATGAAATACAACGTTTTACTTTTTTTAATTTGCGTCCAACTAAGAAGTCCTTTTTATATGCATTTCAAGTTTAAACTCTTACCAGCCATTATTCCTTAATCCGAACTACCTCGTTGCGTTTATTTTTATTTAACTCCCAGATCGAAAATGCAGCAAAGCTTTACGACGGTTGGAGTTGTGTCGAGAGATGCGAAAAGAATCAAGATGGATGCCTTGTCGTTAAATCAAAAGCATCGAAACTTGAGGTTGGAAAGCGGCGTGAAAAGAAAACCAAATATACCTAGGTTGATGTTAAAGAGCTATGTTTTAAATTTTGTTTTAGATCACAAATGATTCAACTCTTTAGAAAAAGGCAAATGTAATTGTTAACCATTGAAGGAAAGACCAAGATTATGGCCTATGAGTGTGGGTGTGCGGAGAAGATAATGGCTTTGGGAGATTTCGCTGAAATATAAAAACTACAACAATAAAAATAAAACCCTAATATATGTATAATATTGCTTACTAGTAGCCAAAAAAAAATAATCCTTGAGCACGCAGGAGATCAATGATGCACGGGAGATTGATTTAGGAATGTTCTGATTTAAAAATGTTTTGGTCAAGTTATTAATAGAATGAGAATTTTTTTTTTATCTATTTTTAAGTTGGAGTAGAAAGGAGTTCAAAAAATTGCACTATACCTAACAATATTCTTCTTAGATACCTTTGAAGTGAGCCTCGTTGATGGCCATTAAGACAGTTGTTACTTCGCCCACATAAGAATTGGTGGATTTGATGGCATTAATTATTGCAAACACCAGCTCTTCCGTATTTGCCCAACAAATAGCTGTTATAGTGCCGTTTTGAGATCACACTGCCACATCAAATTGGATAAGGTGATTGATCAATGGATCTCATCAGCTTTTCGGTCTGATTTTTTATTTTTATTTTTTCTTGTAAGCTACTCTCTCTCTCCAGCGTTTGCTTTCATACACATTGCTTGTACGCGAATAATTCTAGGGAGAGTTGACTGGGGGAGTCGAACCCCAAAGTCAACTGACGTGTCATCAACAAACTAAAAATAAAAGATTTGAAACGAAACAGCTTTGAAGGTGGGAGTTTAGAGATAGAGTTACCATTTTCGTATGAAACTCGCATGAGAAGGTGAGAGAACCTCTGCGATTTCAACTCCCGCGTCATCGTCCCAAACTCCGGCGTTGTTCAACTCAGACTCCGGCAAACTCCCACCCTAACTCCGGCGTCGTTGCAGTTAGAGGAAGGCGACTGATTTGTTGAAGAATGCGACGGGTTTAACCTGATCGAACCCTGACGTTCTTCAACCCACAACCCAAACTCCGGCAAACTCTCACCCAAACTCTAGTATTTAGAGAGAGAAAACCACGACGTTCCCTCCGTCAACTCTCACCAGCCATTTCCTCCGTCGACTCCCGCCAGCCATTTCCTCTGTCCATCGTTAGCATAGTTTCCGAAAATCCCTTAGATCTAGAAACCCAAAAAGCCTTCTATAACCTCCGTCTGGGACAGTCGTGTAGAAAGAGACTTCAATAGAGGTAAGGAGTTCGAAAAAGTCATTTTTTTCCATCAACATTTGTCTTGGACACCCGATTGTGTGGAAGTTTGAAGTCATTAAAGTTTGGAAAACCCAAAAAAGCCCATTTTTTGCCTTCAACTTTCATTTGGGACACTCAATTTCTCTATCTCTTTTCTCCACAGTAGCCTGATCTGTCCCCATTTGATTTAAAGAGGTAAGAAGTTCGAAAGATCTGAATTTTTTGGTCTATTGAATTATTGATGTTGATGGGTGTTCTATTGTGTTCTTAAAATATGTTGTTTAGTGATTGGTTAGTATGGATTTGGGTATGTGGTTATGCTGGCGTTTTTAATTTACCGTGTTGGTGAATGTATCTCAACTTTGCTCGTGGGTTTTGACTTCTGGGACTAGGGAATGCAAACTCATTGGCCATTTCTTGCAATATGAGCGGGTTACTGATAAGTGTGTTAGATATGGTTAAGCAGTTGAATTGGTTGGTTTTTTAATTTGTGTAACCTCTGAATTTCCCTTTTCTCGCAGGTAAGTTCTAGATTGGGAATTTGATTGATTGGTTTGAAGATGAAGAGAGTTGTGCTAGTGAATTACTATAGTGGCTATCGCTGCTACAATTGGAAACTTTCTAAAAAAATGGGATAATGCTACAAATGCTAGTAATCCTTCTTTAACTTGTTGGAATCTTGAATCTGTTTAATGATCTCCAACTATGTCATTTTCTTCTCTTGCTTTGTTTTAAGTTGTCTTTAGTTTAGCAAATATAGTTTGTAGCTGCATGGCTCCTCGTGTATCAACTCCACTCTAATCAAGTAAACTTGCATGAGTTCAAAAAAATATAAAAGATTCAGACACAACTAATAATGGTAGTATTTCAGACTTAACAAGCAAATCGATTTCATGGAATTACGAAGATGGTCCGAGTTTAGGTTGTGGGTTGAAGACCGACGGGGTTTGATCGAGTTAAATCCGTCGCGTTCTTCAACAAATCAGTCGCCTTCCTCTGACAACAACGACGCCGGAGTTGAGGTGGGAGTTTGTCGGAATCTGGGTTGAAGAACGCCAAAATTTGGGATGATGACGCTGGAATTGAAATCACAGAGGTTCTCTCTCCTTCTCACGCGGGTTTCATACGAAAATGACAACTCTATCTCTAAACTCCCGCCTTCAAAGCTACTTCGTTCGAAATGTTTTATTTTTAATTTGTTGATGACATGTCAGCCGATTCTGGGATTCGACTCCCCAAGTCGACTCACGTTAGAATTATATGAAAAGAAATTACAGATTATGAATTTTACAAATTCTTTCTTATTATTAACTTATCTAAATTTATTTAATCATTTAAAACATTTTAAATAATAAATTTTATAAAACTCATTCAACTAACTATTATTCAAAATAAATTTATCTCAACTCAACATTTTTCAACATTCAAATATAGGCTTAGACTACATATTAATGTTGAATTGAATTAATTTTTTATTAATAATAAAGAGTTGAGGTGATTGAACAAATTTTATAAAGTCTACTTAAAATAAATTTAAATGTTAAAATAAATTTAGATATATTTATAAATTTTTTTAAAAGAAATATGAGTATTGCAGATAAAAAAACATTAAATTGAAAAAAAATTAAAAAATAACCTATAAAGTGTTTTTGAATTAAAATCAATTTAAGTCTGATTTATTTTAAAGATGAGATAAAAGTTATAAAAAAATATTATTATAAAGTATTTTTTTTAATTAATTTTGTTTTAAGATATAAAAAAAATGAAATTAAAAAAAATTATATTTTATATAAAAGTTAAAAAAAATATAATAATAAATTAAATATAATAATTTTTAATTTTATCTTTCGCAACAAATCCGGCCTTAATAATTTGATAATTAAATATCTAAATATTAAATTCAACTTCAGCTGGAGCAATTAATGTTAAGTCAATGATACCGCGTCCCTCACAGTTAAAAGGGTACAGAGATCATGCGTACAACAGATTAGTTCAGATTCAATTAAGATGGAAGAAGAGTCAAATGCTCATCCTCCTCCACATGTTCTCATCTTCCCCCTTCCCGCACAGGGACATGTAAACTCCATGCTCAAGCTGGCCGAGCTTCTCTCCCTAGCCGGCCTCCACATTACGTTCCTCAATACGGACTACAATCAAGATCGTCTTTTTCGTCACACCAACGTCCAGGCCCGTTTTGCCGGCTTTCCTGGTTTTCAATTCAAGATCATCCCCGACGGCCTTCCAGCCGATCACCCGCGGGCCGGTGACCACTTTCGTGAGATGTTTAAAAGCATGAATATGGTCACTAAACCACTTCTTAGAGAGATGCTGGTTTCTAGTAAACTACAATATGATGCTAATTCGGGCAGGAGTACTAATAATATTAGATCAGAGCCAGTGACTTGCATCATAGCTGATGGGATCCTGACCTTTCCTATTGATGTTGGTAATGAACTTAGAATTCCGGTCGTTCATTTCCGTACCGTCGGTGCTTGTGCCTTCTGGATTTACTTTTCCGTTCCAGATATGGATGAAGCAGGGGAACTTCCCAATATTACTTCGGGTATTTATTGCAATCCTACTTTTTAGTTTAATTTGTTGGTACTCATGATTTTTTTTAAAATTTTTTATTAAAAAAATTGTTAATAAAGTTCATGATTATATCATAAAAATTACAATAAATTTAACATACGATTATAATTTGGATTGAGGGATGGAAATATAGTTTCATTTAAAAAAATTTAAGTCTTTTGTGGGGTATAAAATTTTAAATTAATGGATGCAGTAGATTTTTTTTAAAATTTTAAATTGACACATTCAAAATACAACCACCTAACCGATCGTTGTATAGTTTGAATTAACTCTGAATAAGTAGTTGAATTCAAAGTTGGGAGACGCTGGGACCGGTCCGGCTGTCCCCAGCGTCTAAAGCAGTTCAATTGGGCTACTTTTTGATGAAAAACACATTAAAATAAAATAAAAAATATAATAAGATAAAAACTATATAATAAAAAATATAATAAAAAATAAAATGAAGAAAACATAATAAAAAACACAATAAAAAACACAACAAAAAAATAAAAACATAATAAAAAACACAATAAAAAAATAAAATAGAGATGAATTTTAAGGGGTATTTGGTACTGGACCCATTTCGGGTTTAAGCTTCCGTGGGGCACACCGGAGGTCTCCGGAGCTAACCGTTGAAGGGGTAAGCTCGTCGGAACCCGTTGGTCGGAGGCGGCGGGTTGCATTTCACGCAGAGATTGGCCCGCAGGATATTTCTTCAAAGTTCTACTAAAAGATTAATTTTCTTTTATCTAAAAATACTCTAAAAAATATAGCCATCAAGCTTGTTTTATTTTCTCTTTTATCTTTACATTTTTTCTTCTTGGTAGTTTAGGTAAGGATAAGTATTTAGAAAGGTTGAGAATAGTAATGAAAAAATAATAATAAAGTAATAATAAAAAATGGATAATAATAAACAATAATATAAAATAACTGAAATAAAATAATAAAAAGTATCAATAATAATAAAGTATCATAAAAATATTTGTATAGTGCTTGCTACCCAAATCTACTCTTCATACGAAGGCGGACTAAACACACACATATGACATATATACATTAATATAATAAAAAATTGATGTGAGGGGGTGTCAGGTGTGTGCACTGGCACACAGTCTAAGACTAAGAAAGGTCTCTCTCAAAAAAAGAAAAGAAAAAAACTAATAAAGGCCCAGGACTTGCAAAGACATAAACGGGAAAAGAAACAAAAACAATTAAGGGTGCTAACATAATTACTGATCTTCAAAACCAACGTTAATTATGGAGCCCAACGGCAAACTTATAAGCCCAGATACATTGAAGAGCAATTGAATGGTACTAATAAATTGAAGAAAAGCAACGGTACTAACACTACCACAATTCTCTCCAACGGTAAAAGAAAAGGTTTTTTTATTAAAAAAACACCAACATTTTGTAAGTTTAGCAGTACTCTTTTCCAGCTTAAATCTAGCGAATTAAGTCCTCATGTATGGTGTGAAAAGATTAGTAATTAATTGGCACCACTTTCTACAAACATTTATGTAAAAATTCAAGTCTCTATTTTATGTTAAATGATCTGAAGAAAAAGTCTTGTATTTATACTTAGAAATATGGAGTAAATCTGAAAGCTAGTTTTGTGACTAAGCGGATCTCAATTGCCAATTAAACTTATAGGAGAAGGAGACATGGATCGCATGATAACAAGGGTGCCAGGCATGGAAACATTTCTCCGGTGTCGAGACCTTCCGAAAGTTAACCAACTCGGCCATCAGGAAAACTCACTCCAAGTTCTTGGGGAATTGACCAAACAATCCACTCGAGCCCATGCACTGATACTGAACACGTTTGAAGACCTAGAAAGGCCTGTACTTTCCCACATACGTACGCGATGTCCTCAAATCTATACCCTCGGCCCCCTCCACGCACTTTTGAAACATAAACATGGATCCAAAACAACTACCTCATTTGAGTTTTCGAACAGCCTCTTCCAAGAAGACAAAAACTGCATAAAGTGGCTCAACGCTCAACCATTGAAGTCTGTAATCTATGTGAGCTTCGGAAGCATTGCAAAAATGACAAAGTATGAGATGCAAGAGTTTTGGTATGGTTTAATCAATAGTAAGAAAAGATTCTTGTGGGTCATCCGACCGGACATGGTGGACAGAAAAGATGACGACAGTCAGATCCAGGTGGAGCTGGTGGAAGGGACAAAGGAGAGGGGATATATGACATAATGGGTCCCACAAGAGGATGTCCTGGCCCACCCAGCAGTAGGTGGGTTTTTCACACAGTGGGTGGAACTCAACCATAGAGAGTATAAGTGCTAGGGTCCCAATGATTTGTTTGCCTTACTTTCTTGATCAGCAAGTAAACAGTAGATTTGTGAGTGAGGTTTGGAAGCTTGGGATCGACATGAAGGACATTGTGTGCAATAGGATTGTCGTGGAAAAGATGGTGAAAGATCTAATGGAGGAAAGGAGGGAGGAGTTCATCAAATCAATGGATAGAATGGCTAGGTTGGCAAAAGAAAGTGTGAGTGAAGGTGGGTACTCTTACTGTAATTTGGAACGTTTGATCGAGGACATAAGGTTTATGAGTGTTGGTGCAAAAAAATAGGAGTTGTGTTATACTTACGAAGGGATTGTATAAAGATAATTTTATAAATTCGCATCATTTCATGTGGTTTGTTAAACTTATTTTATAATAAAAAAATTTATAAACTGACAAATGATATAGTATTTATGAGATAATTTTATTAAATCATATTAATTTATGAGATTATTTCTATGTAATTATTTTATAATTATAATATTTTTCAAGAAATAATAATATCTAGCTTCCATCATAATCATGTTTGCCAACACATGAAATTTGGAGAGGTCTTCCATCATTAAGGACTTGAGGGTATTGGATCTCCCTTTTACAATTTTTACAAGAAACCACCTAACTCTTCACATCATGCATAAAACCAAGTAAATGACATCCGTAGACAGAAATCCGATGAATGTGATGAAACCAAATGAGTCTTTAACTTGGTTATGTTTTGGTGACTTTAATGAAATTATTGGGCAGGATGAGAAATTTGGGGCAACCTTGAGATCTTATTAGCAAATGGAGAACTTCAAAAGATGTTTGGATCAATGTGGTCTAAGTGATTTGGGCTATGAAGGTCTAAAATTTACATGGAGCAATAAAAGATAAGGCCCTCTATTTACTAAAGAAAGACTAAACTAGGTTCTAGGCAATTTGGAATGGACCTTAATGTATGATTACTATAGATTTAGTAATTTAGCCACACTATCATCTGATCACAGCCCCATTTTAATGAGCTCGAGCAAAAGAAATACCAATGCTCAGTTTACAGAGGAATGGGATAGGAGGGAGAAAATTTTTAAATTTGAGGTCAGCTGAAACTTTAAAGAAGAGTGCAAACATATCATTGAATCAAGTTGGGACAACCAAAGAGGAAAGCAAGCTACTGGTGTTTAGAGGGTAAATGAAAAGCTGAAAAATTGTAGGACAACCCTAGAATAATGGAATAAAGCATCATTTAAAAGATTTGATAAAGAGATTTAGAAAAAAATTTAAAAGCTGACTGATTTACAGAGGGATAACAGGGGTTTAAACAATGAAGCCATTAGAGAATTGAAGAATGAAATTGATGATACTTTGGCAGAGAAACTGCAATATGGTAGCAAAAAGCTAAATAAAATTGGCTCAAGAATGGAGACAGAAATTCTAGATAGTTCCACAGATTTGCTAGCCAGAGGAGGGAGTATAATAAAATTAAGAAGATTATCAAAACAGATGGAACCGAGACTACCAACAAACAAGAAGTGGCTAGGGTATTTTCTAATTTATATTATGAGTTATTTACTTCTCAATTACCTAGTCGTATTGATGAATACATTAAATATATTAGCCCGAGTGTCTCTCAAGAAATGAATAGAGCTTTAACTTGTTTTTATACTAATGATGAGATTAAATATGCTCTCTTTCAGATGAATCCTATGGGCTCTACAAGCCCAGATGATTTTTCCCCTATTTTTTTTATCAATCTTACTGGCATATAGTTGGTAAAGAAGTTACTAAAGCAATCTCTGAAATATTAAATAATGGTGCTCAGATTGAGTCTATAAATAAGACCTTCATAGCTCTTATTCCTAAAATCAAGAAGCCTAAGACAGTGTTTGATTACAGACTCATTTCTCTTTTTAATGTGATCTACAAAATAGTCTAAAAAACTATTGCAAATAGGCTCAAGAGGATCCTCTCTCAGATTATTTCTAAAAATCAGTATGCTTTTATTCATGAGAAAATGATTCAAGATAATGTGGTTCTAGCCTTTGAAGCACTCCACTCAATGACCACTAGAGATAAAGGAAAGCAAGAGTATATGGCTATAAAACTTGATATGAGTAAAGCTTATGATAGAGTGGAGTGACCTTTCTTGGTAAAAGTTATGGAGAAATTGCATTTTGATCATAATTGGATTAATCTGCTCTATAAATGTGTTTCCTCTATCAAATACTCTATTAATTAATGGTGGTCCTCAGAATATGTTGATTCCTTTGAGAGGAATTAGACAATTTGACCCTATAACCCCCTCTTTATTTTTATTGGTGGCTAAGATTTTGAGTTCAATGATAAATAGAGTTGAAAGTAACAGAGAGATTCATGGGTACAAAATTAGTAGGGGCTATCCTAGTATAAACCACTTGTTCTTTGCAGATGATAGTTTGATTTTTGGTAAGGCAAATGCTAGTGAGTAAGCTATCATTAATAAGATCCTCACCCTCTATAAAAATGCCTTAGGGCAAAAAGTTAACAAGGCCAAGTCTTTTATTTACTTTAGCTCAAATACCAGAAAAGAAACTAAAGATTACGTTTTAAGTATTGCTGGTACTCAAGCCACTTGTTCCAATGAAAATTACCTAGGCCTCCCAACTATTGTGGGGAGATCAAAATAGAAAGCTTTTAAGAATATCTTGGATAAAATTAGGGGGAGATTGAGCAATTAGAAGACTAAATTCCTTACCCTAGAAGGAAAAGAAATTCTCTCCAAAGCTGTTATTCAAGCTATCTCTAATTACTGTATGGGTGTGTTTAAATTGTCTAAACTTCTCTTGAAAGAAATGAACAACCTTAAGAAAAATTTCTGGTGGAACTTCATGTAAAATGAAAAGAAATTGCATTGGGTGGCTTGGAAACAAATGGGGAAGGGCAAAGGAATAGAGGAATTGGGATTTAGAGACTTTGATAGCTTCAATGTAGCTTTGTTGGCTAAGCAAGGTTGGCGTATTATTCAACATCCTAACTCCCTCTTTTCTTAGATTTTAAAGCCAAAATACTTTTCAAATTCTGATTTCTTCAATGGTAAAATTGGTTCGAGGCCTTCAATGATTTGAAGGGACCTTTGTGCCTTTAGGAAACTGTTCGAAGAAGGCTCAATGTGGAGAGTGGGGAATGAGACAAAAATAAAGGCTTGAAAAAGTATATGGATTCCTAGACCCTACACTTATAAGATTCAATCTCCTATCCATAATATTTATGAAGACTCTCAGGTGTGTGATCTGATAAATTGGAAGACCAAACAATGGAATAGGGAACTGTTGACAGCAACCTTTCAAGAGGAAGCAAAGAAATAATTTCTAAGATACCCATCAATTTACATAGAGAAGAAGACAAGCTAATATGGTTGGGTACAAAGAATGGTCTATTTACAGTGAAAAGTGCTTATCACAAATATAAAGAGATATTGGAAAATGTAAGAAAGCAATCATTTAGAAATAATGCAGTGAAATAGGAATGGACCAAGCTTTGGAAATTAAAACTGCCGAACAATGTTAAATCCTTCTTAAGGAGAGCATGCTTGGAAGCTCTTCCTACTAAGCGGGGTCTCTTTAAAAGGAAAGTGGTGGATCCTCCCTTGTGTCCTATATGTAACTCGAAGGAAAAAACTGTTAATCATGTCATCTGGAGCTGTAGAGCTACCCGGGATGTTTAGGGCCAAGGAAACATTAAATTTTAGCAAATGAAGGTTTTAGAAGACAACTTTAGACATTTTTGAGCATATATTGTCTACTTGTCCAGTTGAATTAACTGAAAGTTTCTTAGTTATAGCCCGGGCTATTTGGAATAAGAGAAATATATTTTTGTTTGAAAACTTTTTCACTTCTTCCTCTTCTATTATTATTTCTACAGAAGCTTTATTAGAAGACTATAAACTTGCTCAAGGTCAAAGTTGTATTGTGAACCCTCCAAGCATTAGTCAAAACACCAATTGGCTTCCTCCCCCTACAGGTTTTATAAAAATTAATTGCGATGCTGCTTTAAACAAGAAGAAGAACATAATTGGGATTGGCCTGGTAGCTAGAAATCAAGAAGCTAGGGTGGTGGCTACAAAGAAGATCTCCATGGCATCATTTATGGATCATTTCCTGGCGCATTAGGAACTAAAGAGGCGGCTATATTGACTAGGCAACTGAACCTCAAATCTGCCATCATTGAAGGTGACAATGAGCAACTTGTTAAAGAGCTGAATATGATCACTAGGAGATGGGATTGTAGTGGTATTGTTATTAAAGACACTATTAATCTATTGTCTTCGTTAACTATATTTGTTAGTTATTAAAGACACTATATTTGTTAAAAGGAATATGAATGAAACAACCCATTGTTTAGCAAAGGAGTCCAGTTTGCTAGTTGACGGAGTGTTTGAACTGGTTGTTTAACCAGTATTGTAACTCTCTTATAATCTCTTCTTGCTTTTATGAGTAAGAGTGTTTCCTTTAAAAAAAAAAAAACGATATGGAAGTTCCCCACTCAATTTCGACTCATTGATTTTTTCAGAAAGCTTTCTTCTACCTGCATGGGATGGATTAGTTGAGATAGCATTGTAGTGCTTGAAACTATTATCAATTTATACTCGATGAGCTATAATACATGCACATGTGGCGGAAGAAAAGTCCAACTTAAGAATGTGACCACCATAAATTAGGACAAAACAGGTTTTTGGAATGAAAAATAACATAAAAGAATTACAGAAAAATAAACTCACATATTAATGTGATTTTATGTTTGGTAAGATAATATAATCATTTATATTATAAATTAAATCTATTAAATAATTTTATAAAATATTACATTAATTTATAAATTTATATTTATTTAATCTCTTTATTTATATATCAATTATCCTTCAAAATATGTTGAGATCATCTTCAACCCATTATAACGCCCAGCCAATCATGTCGCTTCACAAATGATAATATTCCTTTCACTTCTTCTAGTTAGATGCTTATATATTTAAACTGAAATAGTAGATTACAAGTACATTTATTAATTAACTACAACAATAAAAGTCAATTAAAATCGACAGCGGTGGCCAATAGGGCTGTTATGCATCAAGCAGAGGGCATCTTAGAGCATCTTAGGGCATCTCAGAAAGCATCTTCCACAATGATGCAGTAACCAAAAATAGAAGAATCAATTTATTCCACCATAATGAGTTGCATCTTAGAGCATAAACTTACAGAAACATAAGGTTAAGTGAGATATTTCTCATTGAATTTGTGGGAAATTACTTTAGCCAGTGGACAAGGACAATGATATCTTACCTCTTTTCTACGATCACGTCTCCCTTTCACCTCATGGAATGTATCTGCCAACCAAAACAACACATACCACCAGTTTAATACATGTCACTATTTAATTATTTATTATAGCCTTTTCATTTAAATGAGGATACCTCTCATTAGATATTGCACGGAATTGGACGATGAGAAACTGTAAACGGAATAATAATTAAAAAAAAAAGTAAAATTTATTTAAAAAATAGATAAAAGAATTTCTTTTCCCCTAAGTTTCTTCTCAACCAAGCACAAAACAAATCAATAACAGCAATGAAAACAAAAATTGATAATAATGAAACTTCTACTAGTTTTGGATTACTATTAAGCAGTTGTTTTGTTACGTTCTTTAAAGACTACACTTTTCCCTTTCTTCTCAGTCAGCAAATAGAACTTCTAAAACAACACGCAAAACCATAAAAAATCCTTGATCAACACCGCAGAATAAGAACCTCCGTCCTACCCTCCTCCCCAAGCAAAAAAAATAAACGAATACGCATACATGTAAGCAAAAATCTAGTGCATAGAGAATGAGCTAAAGCGCAACAAAAACCCTAATGCAGGAAAGGCAAATGGATGGAAAAAGCCTTGCAATGTATACCTAAATAAAGGAGCTTCTGGGTGGTCTCACGGGATCCCTGGAGCACTCCATGAGCATGGTGTAGATTTCAATGTCATTGTGCTGCTTGCCCGTGATCTTCCTGATGTCATGGATCTTCGTCTGCACGTGGGAAGGGATCGACGTCGAAACCCTACCACCTCCACCCCTTAAAAAAATCTATTCCACCTCCTCCTCCTCCTCCGACAGCAGCTACACTGTTCATGTTTCTTCTTGTATTTAAGACACAGCAATGAACCAAAAAGAGGCTATACTGTGAGACGATGGCCGGAGAGAGTGGTCGGAGGTTTTCACTGGATCGAATTGCCGGAGTTTCTCTCTCCAAGATGCGAGAAATTTCTCAAATCTGATTTTCTCTCTCCATAGCCTATATTTGCTTCATTTTCGTTTTTAATTTCTTTTTTTTTATTAAATCATTAGATGACATGGCGTGATGCCACGTCATCAGACTCAAACGACTCCATGAAATAGCAACTCTTGTAGACTCATTGTTGCAAATCACCGATTTGACTTTTGTGAAGTTCCGGCTTTTCTAGAGATTTCAAACATGGGTCTGTTGCCATGGGCAAGGTACAATCAGTGCATCTATAAGTAAAGGGTGACGCTGGGGACCGGTCCGGCTGTCCCCAGCGTCCAAAGCAGCCCAACGTAAGTAAGTTGGTTGGGCTGCTTGATGATGAAAAACACATAAAAAAAATATAAAAAAATAAAAAAATAAAGATTAAAAATATATTAAAAAAATAAAATAAACAAAACATAATAAAAAACACAATAAAAAACACAATAAAAAAATAAAAACATAATAAAAAACACAATAAAAAAATAAAATGTAGATGAATTTAAGAGGGGATTCGGCCATGGAGCAAACGGGTCCGAAACGGGTTGAAGGCTGCCGGGGGCACACCGGAGCTCGCCGGAGCTCGCCGTCGTAGGGGTGAGCTCGCCTGAGTCCGCCGGTCCCGATGGCGGGGGCGGTGTCGCCCACCGCCACCGGGGGCGGCGGGGCTGCTTTTAAGGAGGGGGGCAGCCCGTCTGCCCCCCAGGTTCTGTCATAAGTAAAACCCTTTCCAATTCAGCTATTTACTAACTTTAAAATCAAGACATCAGAGTTATAAACTAAATACCAAATTTTGACAGCCATCTTATTTTGTTTTTTAAGACGAGAGTAATATAATTAATTAGTTCAAGGCAACAACTAAGATAAAAAAGAGACCGCTCAATTGTAAATGTTTGTTCTTCAATAAATTTAAGGGGAGAAAAATACGTTGTGAATTTTTAAAGGGAGATGCTAGAGAGCTTAATAGAGGATTCACTTCTTGTACCCATTTAGTATATTTTTTTTCTTTTGATTTTTTAAATTTATTTTTACATCATTTTTTAATATATTATTAAATAGTATTTTCTTAATTATTAAATAAATAAAAAAACCAGCGGACAACAAAACAGGACACCAAAACTATGGACCCTTATCATTTTCCATTTTAAAATGTTTGTTGGATGCCCTACCTCTTCGTTAGACTTCTAGCATCTCCATTTTTTCCTACTTGGATCCGTCATTCTTCCTTCGGACTAACTCCGTGGAAATATTTTAAGGCTCCACGCTCTCCAATTGGTTAATAGTAAACTGTTGAATAATGATATACACGTATCTGTCTTATAATTTTTATTTTATAATTCATTTTATATCAATCAATGTAATCATATCATTTGATCAAAAATGGATTTTAATTATTATAAAAATAGAATTCATTTCATAGACTAATAAAAAGTTGTAAACAAGACGTCATAGACTCGTAGGTTAAACATTTTCTCAAGTGGAATATTCAATGAATGTGATAGGGCCGGCCCATTATTTGTCTCATTATATTGGATTTTTATTTTAATTTTATCTTATATAAAAAATGATAGATGCAATCGTAAACTTATAAGTAAAATATAATTATTTTGGAAAAAATTAAAATATATAAAAAATTCACAAAAAAAAAGTTAAATTTTTTTCTAAGTAATTAATCATTACTAAATGACCAAGAATCCATCCAATCCCTTGATAACAATCTAATAAAAAAATTCAAAAAACTGAATAGATAACAAAATAACAAGTCCAAAAATCTAAATCTCTAATATATTAAATTAGTACATTACTAAATGAACAAGAATCCACCCAACCCATTGATAACAATCAAATGAACAAGTCCAAAAATCTGTCAATCTATCCAAAAATCCATCCAACTAAATGTACCAAGACCTGAGCTTCTAATATACCAAAATCTGTCATTCTGCAACAATTTGAACTTTATTAAGAGTCCAACTTTCAATCTCATTTTCACTCCAGCTAACATTGAATTTAGTGACATGCCTTGCAAATTAACAAGTGGAAAAGTGTCACACGAAGACCGAACTAATTTGGAGGTTTCCGTGTGCATCATAGAGTTCATTTTTAAATATTATTCCACAAACTAAATGAACTAAATGAAAAAGTGTCACATCTTACCATGAAAACTCCTTGAAAGTCTTCAAAAAATTCAATATCTGCAGCAAGAAAATACTTCAAACTAATTTCAAAATTTAGTGTGAAAGTGGAACCCAAACCCTACATGCTCAAAATGATTTAAGACTTGAAACTAGAAAAGGGTAACTTCTAAGTATGACAAAAATTCAGAAATGACGCTTAAGACGGACCCACAATCACCTAATCATGAAGCGTAAAGATTAAGAGGTGTGGAATTCAACACCGCCAGAACAATATTGATGTTCATGTACTGTCATTAACCTAACATTAAAATCAGACCCATGTGATAAGGGGAATTAGTTCATTAAATTTTACAAAAGAAACCATAAAATAATTCTCCTAAAACTTGTATATTCCACAAGAAAGAAAGGAAAAAAAAAATGGATGGAAAAGTACACATCGACCTGTAAATATTTTAAGACAAACTCCAAGATGGGACACTCATCATCATCCACTTAATGGTTAATTGCCTTAATAGCTTAATGGGCAGGTTAGTTATAAGCTATATGATTGAGAGGAAGGAATCTTTCCACGTTATTAGGTGAAGAAAACCATTAAAAAAAAAACAAAGACAAAACTCTTCTCTTTTCAAATGATACATTGATATGGGCTACACCAAATGTTTATTAATTGAAGCATCCTAAGAAAAAGCTCACAATTTCTCTTTGAAAGAACAAATTCTCTTTTCCCATGGTTTCTTTTTTCTCCAAATAGGAATAAATCATTAAGAAAAACAAAGCAGCACAAAGTATTAGAGGGAGATCAGGAAATCTACCCATAACTTTAAACATCAAAATTTAAAAGGGAGTTATGTTCACATATCAAAATATAAATTAAAACCTACCAGAGGTATGAAACAACATGCAACAAGTAAGAGTGTTTTACTGTACATATTATGAGGATGCAGTTCAATGAAATAAAACCAAATGTAAGAATATCATCTAGCAAGAAGATGTGTTTTTCTGCTTTTTTTTCTTCTTATTAAGTTACAGATTTCAATGAATCGGTATTAAGGTCTCAACAAGTGCAGGGCAACCAAAAAGTACAAGAACTCACAAAAAAGCAGTACTCTTCCAAAATAAGGATGAAGGTGATCAGATATATATGACATTTACTCAAAGACCAAAACCTAGACACTCGACAAAGGAAAAAAACCGCGAAAAAAAATAATCGATTAAAACAAACCTTTGTAGTCGTAGTCACTCTAGGGTTTGGATTTCTTGTAATCTATGAATGGAACGACAATTTCATGGTGGAGGTTGGAAATTGAAGATGAACAAATTTAGGAAAAAAACAGTTGATTTCTAGGGTTCCAACCTGGAAAATCTATTTCGGATTTAACAAGTCAGTCGATTTCATGGAACTACGAAGATGGCCAGAGTTTAGGTTGTGGGTTGAAGACCGTCGGGGTTCGGTCGAGTTAAACTCGTCGCATTTTTCAACAAATCAGTCTCCTTCCTTTGACTGCAATGGAGCCGAAGTTGAGGTGGGAGTTTGTCGGAGTCTGGTTTGAAGAACGCCGAAGTTTGGGATGACGACGCCGGAGTTGAAATCACAGAGGTTCTCTCTCCTTCTCACGTGGGTTTCATAAGAAAATGGCAACTCTATCTCTAAACTCCCGCCTTCAAAGTTGCTTCGTTTCAAATATTTTATTTTTAATTTGTTGATGACACTTCAGCCGACGTTGGGATTCGACTCCCCAAGTCGACTCTTATTAGAATTATACGAAAATAAATTATAGATTATGAATTTTACAAATTCTTTTTTCTTATTAATTTATCTAAATTTATTTAATCATTTAAACACATTTTAAATAATAAATCTTATAAAACTTGTTCAACTAACTACTATTTAAAAGAAATTTATCTCAACGCAGCATTTTTCAACATTCAAATACAGGCTTAGACTATATAAAAATGTTGAATTGAGTTTAAATGAATTAATTTTTTATTAATAATAATAAATTGAAATGATTAAATAAATTTTATAAAGTCTACTTAAAATAAATGTAAATAAATTTAAATATTAAAATAAATTTAGATATATTTATAAATTTTTTTAAAAGAAATATGAGTCTTGCAAATAAAAAAATATTAAATCTAAAAAAATATTAAAAATAACCTATAAAGTGTTTTTGAATTAAAATTAATTTAAGTTTGATTTATTTTTAAAGATGAGATAAAAGTTAAAAAATATATATATTATTATAAAATATTTTTTTAATATTAATTTTGTTTTAAGATTTGAAAAAAAAATTAAAATTTTAAAAAAATTATATTTTATATAAACGTTTAAAAAAATATTTTAATAAATTAAAAAAGAATTTTAAATTTTAAATTTTATGTTTTGCAACAAATCAGGCCTTAATAATTTGATAATTAAATATCTAGATATTAAATTCAACTTCAGCTGGAACAATTAATGTTACAAGTCAATGATACCGCGTCCCTCACAGTTAAAAGGGTGCAGAGATCATGCGTACAACAGATTAGTTCAGATTCAATTAAGATGGAAGAAGAGTCAAATGCTCATCCTCCTGCACATGTTCTCATCTTCCCCATTCCCGCACAGGGACATGTAAACTCCATGCTCAAGCTGGCCGAGCTTCTATCCCTAGCCGGCCTCCACGTTACGTTCCTCAATACGGACTACAATCAAGATCGTCTTTTTCGTCACACCAACGTCCAGGCCCGTTTTTCCGGCTTTTCTGGTTTTCAATTCAAGATCATCCCCGACGGTCTTCCGGCCGATCACCCGCGGGCCGGTGACCACTTTCGTGAGATGCTTAAAAGCATGAATATGGTCACTAAACCACTTCTTAGAGAGATGCTGGTTTCTAGTAAACTACAATATGATGCTAATTCGGGCAGGAGTACTAATAATATTAGATCAGGGCCAGTGAATTGCATCATAGCTGATGGGATCCTGACCTTTCCTATTGATGTTGGTAATGAACTTGGAATTCCGGTCGTTCATTTTCGTACCATCGGTGCTTGTGCCTTCTGGGTTTTCTTTTCGGTTCCAGATATGGATGAAGCAGGGGAACTTCCCAATATTACTTCGGGTATTTATTGCAAGCCTACTTTTTAGTTTAATTCGTTGGCACTCATGATTTTTTTTTTTTTAAAAAAAAATTATTAAAAAAATTGTTAATAAAGTACATAATGATATAATAAAAATTACAATAAATTTAACATACGATTATAATTTGGATTGAGGGACGGAAATATAGTTCTATTTAAAAAGATTTTAAGTTTTTTAATGGTGTATAAAATTTTTAATTAAACGATGCAGTAGAATTAAACGGGAAAAGAAATAAAAACAATTAAGGTTGCTAACAAAATTACTGATCTTCAAAACCAACGTTAATTATGGAGCTCAACGGCAAACTTATAAGCCCAGATACATTGAAGAGCAATTGAATGGTACTAATAAATTGAAGAAAAGCAACGGTACTAACACTACCACAATTCTCTCCAACGGTAAAAGAAAATGTTTTTTTATTAAAAGAATACCAACATTTTGTATGGTGTGAAAAGATTAGTAATCAATCTAGCGAATTAAGTCCTCATGTATGGTGTGAAAAATTATTAATTAATCGGCACCACTTTCTACAAACATTTATGTAAAAATTCTAGTCTCTATTTTATGTTTAATGATCTAAAGAAAAAGTCTTGTATTTATACTTAGAAATATGGAGTAGAACTGAAAGCTAGTTCTGTGACTAAGCGGATCTCAATTGCCAATGAAACTTATAGGAGAGGGAGATATGGATCGCATGATAACAAGGGTGCCAGGCATGGAAACATTTCTCCGGTGTCGAGACCTTCCAAAAGTTAACCAACTCAGCCATCAGGAAAACTCACTCAAAGTTCTTGGGGAATTGACCAAACAATCCACCCGAGCCCATGCACTGATACTGAACACGTTTGAAGATCTAGAAAGGCCTGTACTTTCCCACATACGTACTCAATGTCCTCAGATCTATACCCTTGGCCCCCTCCACGCACTTTTGAAACACAAACATGGATCCAAAACAACTACCTTGTCTGAGTTTTCAAACAGCCTCTTCCAAGAGGACAAAAACTGCATAAAGTGGCTCGACGCTCAACCGTTGAAGTCTGTAATCTATGTGAGCTTCGGAAGCATTGCAAAAATGACAAAGTATGAGATGAGAGAGTTTTGGTATGGTCTAATCAATAGCAAGAAAAGATTCTTGTGGGTCATCAAACCGGACATGGTGGACAGAAAAGATGACGATGATCAGATTCAGGTGGAGCTGGTGGAAGGGACGAAGGAGAGGGGATATATGGCGGAATGGGTCCCACAAGAGGATGTCCTGGCCCACCCAGCAGTGGGTGGGTTTTTCACACACAGTGGGTGGAACTCAACCATAGAGAGTATAATTGCTGGGGTTCCAATGATTTGCTGGCCTTACTTTGTTGATCAGCAAGTGAACAGCAGGTTTGTGAGTGAGGTTTGGAAGCTTGGGATCGACATGAAGGACGTCGTGTGCAATAGGGTTGTCGTGGAAAAGATGGTGAAAGATCTAATGGAGGAGAGGAGGGAAGAGTTCACCAAATCAACGGATAGAATGGCCAGGTTGGCAAAAGAAAGTGTGAGTGAAGGTGGGTACTCTTATTATAATTTGGAACGTTTGATCGAGGACATAAGGTTTACAAGTGTTGGTGCAAAAAAATAAGAGTTGTGTTATACTCACGAAGGGATTGTATAAAGATAATTTTATAAATTGATATTATTTCGTGTGGTTTGTTAAATTTATTTTATAATAAAAAAAGTATAAATTGACAAATGATATAGTATTTATGAGTTTATTTTATTAAATCACATTAATTTATGAGATTATTTTTATATAATTATTATATAATTATAATATTTTTCCAAAAATAATAATATCTAGCTTTTATCATAATCATGTTTGTCGACACATGAAATTTTGAGAGGTCTCCCATCATTAATGACTTCAGGGTATTGGTACTTCCTTTTACAATTTTTACAAGAAACCACCTAGCTCTTCACATTAGGGCTGTACAAAAAATCGCCCAATCGATCAAAACCGTTGGAAATAGATCTCTGATGTTGGAACCAATCGCCACCGACGAAGAATCGGTTGGCTGGCAGTTCAAAAGACGTTTCAATTGTGTCGGTCGGCATCGGTAGCGGTTCGACCCCATGTCGAACTACTAAACCAACCGATAATATTTCTTTTATACATATATATATTTATATAGAAACGACATTGTTTCAATTAAAAGGAAACGACACCGTTTCTCACACAATACACACACAGAGCCACGCTGCCTTTCTTCCACCCACGACGTTGTTTCACATAAAAGGAAACGGCTCCGTTGCTTACACCCACGGGGTAAAACCCTACAACCCCACTTTCTTCCTTCCCTTATTCACTCCCCCCGCCCCTCCCCAACACTGGCGATCTGCCAAGTTCCACCTTCCAAGGCCTCGTCCAGTGTCATACTCTCTCCCCCAGATATTTTATTTTATCCATTTCATTTATTTTTTGTGAATCCACCTTACCAAATGGCGAATCACCGTATACCGAGCATAAATCGGTTAGTGGGTAAAGTTTAGGGTTTGTTTAATTTGGGTATTGATTGTGTAATGTTTAATCGAGTTTAGGTATTGGTTGGGTAATGTTTAATTTGTATATTGATTGGGTAATGTTTAATTTAATTCTGGGTCTGTTTACGGGTTTGTTTATTGTTTAATAAATTTTGAGCATAAATCAGTCCACTCTAGTGTGGACTACCTCTGATTGTAATGGTAGTGGTTGGGTTCGTTGGGACACAGCAATTAGTCACCATATCAATTAAATTTTAATTTGGGTATTGTTTAATCTAATTTGGATATTGTTTAATTTGATTGGGTTTTGTTTAATGATTTAATTTGAATTGGGTATTGTTTAAAATATTGACTGTTTAGTGACTATTGATCTTGATAATATTTTCTATACTTAGATCAGTAGATAGATTCGTCGTCAACTCTAATTGATCTTGACAATGATGATGGGATGCCTAATTTGGAGGAGACCCAAACCCACACACCTAATCCCCCTAGTGTCCCTAAAAGTAATACTTGTCCACTTCCTAAGAAACGGAAGTGGAAAGAGCCCTCTTATTTTTGGAACCATTTTGAGAAAGTGGAGGGTTGTCTCCCAGATGAGCCTAGGACTAGGTGTATTTATTGTGGCAAGACTTACCCTTACCACTCAAAGAGGAACGAGACCTTAACTATGAAGTTACATTTAGAAATATGTCTAAAAAATCCTCACAGAAAGGGATCTCTATATAAGTACCAACAAATATTAGCAGGTAAGACAATAATTCAAGATGGGATTGGAGAGAGTGAAAGTGGTGTGATGAGGAATATGATAACCTACAAATATTGTGAAGAAACAGTGAGGTTGGCCATTGCAGTGATGATAATTTTTGATGAATTGTCATTTAGAATTATTGAAAGGTTTTAGGAACGTGTGTCGATTGCTTGAACCAAGATTTAAAGTGCCATGTCAAATTACAGTTGCAAGAAATTGTATGAAGTTGTTTGCATATGAAAAGACAAAACTTAAGAAGTTGTTTAAAGATAAGGGCATGAGAGATCCATTGACTACCAATACGTGGACATCAGTAATGTGGTGAGCTTTGTGGTAGAATCTGGTAATGTTTTTCTCATTCAATATTCATTTATATTCATTTATTTTTATTAATTTATTTAATTTATTTTTTATTATCCAAGTTTATTAACATTTTTTATTTTTTTTATAGAGTTGAAACAACAAACAGGCATCACAAGTATTGAAGATTGAGCATTTGGAATCTTGTATTAATCACATCTATTTTGGTTTGTATTTGTAATTTTTTGTAACTGTAATTTGTATTAAACATCGACTCAACTAGTGGACATTTTTATTGTTTACTTAGTAGTTATTAAATTATTATTTAGTAGTTATCTTTTAAAATAGATGTTGATAATTGACTAATAGAATATTGATAATTGTCAATTGATGTTGTGAATAAAGTAATATTGATAATTGACTAGTTGTTATTTTTTAAATAGATGTGAATATTGATAATTGACTAATAAAGATATTTTTTTTAAAAAGGCTAGCGGCTAGCCTAAAAGAGGCCCAAAAGGGGTCCAAACAGATGGCCTGGTCCGACCACCCGACCGACGCTGACACACCATCACACTGTGAGGTCAGTGGCGGTCGATGGATCAGACCAATAAATTGGTCGGTGGAGTGTCGGTCGGTGACGGTTTTGCCACCGACGCCGACACTGCACAACCCTACTTCACGTCATGCTTAAAGCCAAGTAAATGAGATCCTTAGCTTGGTTATGTTTTGGTGACTTTAACAAAATCCTTAGACAGAATGAGAAATTTGGGGTAGCCTTGAGATCTTATTAGCAAATGGAGAACTTCAAAAGATGTTTGGATCAATGTGGTCTGAGTGATTTGGGCTATGTAGGTCTGAAATTTACATGGAGCAATAAAAGAGAAGGCCCTCTATTTACTAAAGAAAGACTAGACTGGGTTCTAGGCAATTTGGAATGGACCTTAATGAATGGCTGCTATAGATTTAGTAATTTAGCCACACTATCATCTGATCATAGCCCCATTTTAATGAGCTGGAGCAAAAGAAATACTAATGCTCAGTTTACAGAGGAAAGGGATAGGAGGGAGAAAAAATTTAAGACTAGCTAGAACTTTAAAGAAGAGTGCAAACAGATCATTGAATTAAGCTGGGATAGCCAAAGAGGAAATCAAGCTACTGGTGTTCAGAGGGTAAATGAAAGCTGAAAAATTGTAGGACAGCCCTAGAACAATGGAATAGAGTATTGTTTAAAAGGTTTGATAAAGAGATCCAGGAAAAAATTTAAAAGCTGACTGATTTACAAATGGATAATAGGAGTTTAAACAATGAAGCCATCATAGAATTGGAGAATGAAATTGATAATGCTTTGGCTAGAGAAAATGCAATATGGCAGCAAAGAGCTAAACATAATTGGTTCAAGAATAAAGACAGGAATGCCAGATACTTCCACAGATTTACTAGCTAAAGGAGGGAGTATAATAAAATTAAGAAGATTATCAAAGAAGATGGAACCGAGACTACCAACAAACAAGAAGTGGCTGAGGTATTTTTTAACTTCTATTTTGAGTTATTTATTTCTCAATTACCTAATCATATTGATGAATGCATTAAAGATATTAGCCCGAGTGTCTCTCAAGAAATGAATAGAGCTTTAACTTGTTTTTATACTAATCATGAGATTAAAGATGCTCTCGTTCAGATGAATCATATGGGCTCTCCAGACCCAGATGGTTTCTCCCCTATTTTTTATCAATCCCACTGGCATATAGTTGGTAAAGAAGTTACTAAAGCAATCTCTGAGATATTAAATAATGGTGCTCAAATTGAGTCTATAAATGAGACCTTCATAGCTCTTATTCCAGACCCACTTCTCTTTGTAATGTGATCAAGAAGGCTAAGACAATGTTTGATTACAAACCCATTTCTCTTTGTAATGTGATTTACAAAATAGTCTAAAAACTATTGCAAATAGGCTCAAGAGGATCCTCTCTTAGATTATTTCTAAAATTCAGTGTGCTTTTGTTCAGGAGAGAGTGATTCAAGACAATGTGGTTATAGCCTTTGAGACACTCCACTCAATGACCACTAGAGATAAAGGAAAGTAAGGGTATATGGCTATAAAACTCAATGCGAGTAAAACTTACGATAGGGTGGAGTGGCCTTTCTTGGTAAAAGTTATGGAGAAATTGGGTTTTGATCATAATTGGATTAATCTGGTCTATAAATGTGTTTCCTCTATCAAATTCTCTCTATTAATTAATGGTGGTCCTCAGAATCTATTGATTTCCTCGAGAGGAATTACAAAATGTGACTTTATCTTGCCCTACTTATTTTTATTGGTGGCTGAGATTTTGAGTTCAATGATAAATAGAGCTGAGAGTAACCAGAGATTCATGGGTACAAAATTAGTAGGGGTTGTCTTAATATAAACCACTTGTTCTTTGCGGATGATAGTTTGATCTTTTGTAAGACAAATGCTAGTGAGTGGGCTGCCATTAATAAGATCCTCACCCTTTATGAAAATGCCTCGGGGCATAAACTTAACAAGGCCAAGTCTTCTATTTACTTTAGCTCAAATACCAGAAAGAAACTAAAGATTACATTTTAAGTATTGTTGGTACCTAAGCCACTTGTTCCTATGGAAATTACTTAGGCCTCCCAGCCATTGTGGATAGATCAAAATAGAAAGCTTTTAAGAATATCTTGGATAAAATTAGGGGGAGATTGAGCAATTGGAAGACTAAATTCATTACCCTAGAAGGAAAAGAAATTCTCTCCAAAACTGTTATTCAGGCTATCCCTAATTATTGTATGGACGTCTTTAAATTGCCTAAACTTCTCTTGAAAGAAATGAACAACCTTAAGAAAATTTCTGGTGGAACTTCATGGAAAATGAAAAGAAATTGCATTGGGTGGCTTGGAAACAAATGGGGAAGGCCAAAGGAATAGAGGGATTGGGATTTAGAAACTTTGAGAGCTTCAATGTAGTTTTGTTGGCCAAGCAAGTTTGGCATATTATTCAACATCCTAACTCCCTCTTTTATCAGATTTTAAAGTCTAAATACTTTCCAAATTCTGATTTCTTCAATGGTGAAATTAGTTCGAGGCCTTCAATGATTTGAATGGACCTTTGTGCCTTTAGGAAACTATTGGAAGAAGGCTCCATGTGGAGAGTGGGAAATGGGACAAAAATAGAGGTTTGGAAAAGTAGATGGGTTCCAAGACCCTACACTTAAAAGATTCAATCTCCTATCTATAACATTCATGAGGACTCTCAGGTGTGCGATCTGATAAACTAGGAGACCAAACAATGGAATAGGAAACTGTTGACAGCAACCTTTCAAGAGGAAGACAGAGAAATAATTTCTAAGATACCCATCAGTTTACATGGAGAAGAAAACAAGCTAATATGGCTGGGTACAAAGAATGGTCTGTTTACAATGAGAAGTGCTTATCACAAATATAAAGAGATATTGGAAAATGTAAGAGAGCAATCATCTAGAAATAATGCAGTAAAATAGGAATGGACCAAGCTTTGGAAACTAAAACTATCGAAGAATGTTAAATCCTTCTTATGGAGAGCATGCTTAGAAGTTCTTCCTACTAAGCTGGGTTTCTTTAAGAGGAAAGTGGTGGATTCTCCCTTGTGTCCTATATGTAACTCGAAGGAAGAAACTATTAATCATGTCATTTGGAGCTGTAGAGCTGCCTCAGATGTTTGGAGCCAAGGAAACATTAAATTTCAGAAAATGAAGGTTTTAGAATGCAACTTTAGAGACATTTTTTTAACATATATTGTCTACTTGTCCAGTTGAATTAACTGAAAGTTTCTCAGTTATAGCTTGGGCTATTTGGAATTGGAGGAATAAATTTTTGTTTGAAAACTTTTTCACTTCTTCCTCTTATATTATTTATTTCTGCGGAAGCTTTATTAGAAGACTATAAACTTGCTCAAGGTCAAAGTTATATTGTGAACCCTCCAAGCATTAGTCAAAACACCAGTTGGCTTCCTCCCCCTACAGGTTTTATAAAAATTAATTGGAATACTACTTTATACAAGAAGAAAAATATAATTGGGATTGGCCTGGTAGCTAGAAATCAAGAAGTTAGGGTGGTGGCTACAAAGAAGATCTCCATGGCATCATTTATGCATCCTTTCTTGGCGGAAGCATTAGGAGCTAAAGAGGCGGCTATATTAGCTAGGCAACTGAACTTCAAATCTGTCATCATTGAAGGTGACAATGAGCAACTTGTTAAAGAGTTGAATATGATCACTAGGAGATGGGATTGTAGTGATATTGTTATTAAAGACACTATTAATCTATTGTCTTCGTTAACTTGGAAAGCTATGTTTGTTAAAAGGAATATGAATGAAATAGCCCATTGTTTAGCAAAGGAGTCCAGTTTGCTAGCTGAGGGAGTGTTTGAACTGGTTGTCTTCCAGTATTGTAACTCTCTTGTAATCTCTTCTTGCTTTTATGAGTAAGAATGTTTCCTTTCAAAAAAAAAAAAAACGACGTTGGAAGTTTCTCCCTCAATTCCGACTCATTGATTTTTTCAGAAAGCTTTCTTCTACTTGCATGGCATGGATTAGTTGAGACATCGTTGTAGTGCTTGAAACTATGATCAATTTATTCTCGATGAGCTATAATACACGCACTTATGGCGGAAGAAAAAGTCCAACTTAAGAATGTGATCATCCTAAATTAGGACAAAACAGGTTTTTAGAATGAAAAATAACATAAAAGGAATTACAGAAAACAAACTCACATATTAATGTAATTTAATGTTTGGTAAGATAATAAAATTATTTTTATTATAAATTAAATCTATTAAATTTAATAAAAATATTACATTAATTTATAAATTTATTTTTATTTAATCTCTTTATTTATATATCAATTATCCTTCAAAATATGTTGAGAACATCTTCAGCCCATTCTAACGCCCAGCCAATCATGTCGCTTCACAAATGATAATATTCCTTTCTTTTCTTCTAGTTAGATGCTTATATATTTAAACTGAAATAGTAGATTACAAGTAAATTTATTAATTAACTACTACAATAAAAGTCAGTTAAGATCGACAGCGGTGGCCAACATAACTACAAACGATATAAGTTCATGATTAATGTCAATATTATTTACGATACAAATAATTGGCAAGTGAAATTTGAAGATTTCTTTGAAAGAATTACAGGGTTCAACAGTTCCAGACCTGGTGACTTGCTTGAGCTTAAGTAAAAAGGGTTTGCAAATCACAGGTTTGACTTTTGTGAAGTTCCGGTTTTTCTAGAGATTTCAAACATGGGTCTGTTGCCATGGGCAAGGTACAATCAGTGCATAGATAAGTATAACCCTTTCCAATTCAGCTATTTACTAACTTTAAAATCAAGACATCAGAGTTATAAACTAAATACCAAATTTTGACAGCCATCTTATTTTGTTTTTTAAGACGGGAGTAATATAATTAATTAGCTCAAGGCAACAATTAAGATTAAAAAAAAAAAAAAAGAGAGAGAGAGACGGCTCAATTGTAAATGTTTGTCCTTCGGTAAGTTAAGGGGAGAAAAATACGTTGTGAATTTTTAAAGAGCAATGTTAGGGAGTATAATAAAGGGTTCACTTCTTGTACCTATTTAGTATAATTTTTTTTTTCTTTTGATTTTTGATTTATTTATTTTAATATTATTTTTTAAACATTCTTAAATATTTTTTTTTTAAATTCATAATATTATTAAATAATATTTTCTTAATTATTAAATAAATAAAAAACCAGCAGACAACAAAACAGAACACCAAAATGGATACCTTATCATTTTCCATTTTAAAATGTTCGTTGGATACCCTACCTCTTCGTTGACTTCTAGCACCTCCATTTTTTCCTACTTGGATCCGGCATTCTTCCTTGGAACTAACTCCTGAGATATAGTGGAAATATTTTAAGAAAAGCTCCACGCTCTCCAATTGGTTAATAGTAAACTGTTGAATAACGATATACATGTATCTGTCTTATTATAATTTTTATTTTATAATTCATTTTATATCAATCAATGTAATCATATCATTTGATCAAAAATGGATTTTAATTATTATAAAAATATAATTCATTTCATAGACTAATAACAAGTTGTAAACAAGACGTCATAGACTCATAGGTTAATCATGTTCTCAAATGGAATCTTCAATGAATGTGATAGGGCCGGCCCATTACTTGTCTCATTATATTGGATTTTCATCCTAGTTTTATCTTATATATATATATATTTATATATATATGTGTAAACATCCCATGACAAATGGCCAATAGCGAAAGACCACATATGACAAGATAAAGACCCGTTCTTGGTATGTAGTCTTAAGTTCAAGCTGGAGCAATTAATATTAATTCAATAATACTGCGGCCGCCGGCCACGTGCATATAGCCATGCATCCACAGTTAAAAGGGAGCAGAGGTCATGCGTAAAACAGATGAGTTCAACTAACATGGAAGAAGAGTAAAATGCTCCTCTCCTCCTCCGTACCATTGGTGCTTGTGCCCTCTGGATTTACTTTTCCGTTCCAGCTATGGAAGAAGCAGAGGAGCTTCCCAATATTACATCAGGTATTTATAATTGCAAGCCTACTTTTATTACTTTAATTTGTTGTCACTCATGAATTTTTATGGTTTTACAGAATTAATTGTAATTTTAGCAGTACTCTTTCTCAGCTTGGGTTCCTAATCATTAGTTAATAGTTGTTCTGTATTTATATTTAGAATTTTGGACTAAGCGGGTCTCAATTGCTAGGAAAGGAAGACATGGATCGCATAATAATAAGGGTGCCAGGCATGGAAACATTTCTCAGTTGCAGAGACCTTTCGAGTGTTAACCGACTCGGCCTTCAAGACAACCCACTCCAAGTTATTGGGGGAACTGACTAGACAGTCCACTCGAGCTAATACACTGATACTTAATATGTTTGAACAATAAAAACCTAGAAAGGCTTGTACTTTCCCACGTACGTACTCAGTGTCCCCAAATCTATACCCTCAAACCTTTTCACGCACTTTTGAAACACAAACTCGGATCCAAAACAACTACCTCGTCAAAGACTTCGAACAGCCTCTTCCAAGAGGACAGAAACTGCCTTGTGGCTTGACGCTTAACCATTAAGTATGTAATCTACATGAGTTTCAGAAGCATTGCAAAAATGACAAAGTATGAGATGAGAGAGTTTTGGTATAGTTTTAATTAATAGCAGGAAAAGACTCTTGTGGTCATCTGACTGGAGATGGTGGATTGGAAAGATGACGGTCAGATTCAGGTAGAGCTAGTGAAAAGGACGAATGAGAGGGCATATTTGGCAGAATGGGTCCCACAAGAGGAGGTCTTGACCCACAATGGGTGGGTTTTTCACCTACAATGGGTGAAACTCAACCATCGAGAGTATAAATACTGGGGTTTCCATGATTTGCTAGCCTCAATTTACTAATCAACTAATGAACAGTAGGTTTGTGAGTGAGGTTTGGAAGGTTGGGATGGACCTGAAGGACATCGTGTGTGATAGGGTTGTTGTGGAAAAGATGGTGAATGATCTGATCGTAGAAATGAGAGGAGTTCATCAAATCAACGGATAGAATGGACAGATTGGCAAGAGAAAGTGTAAGCGAATGTGGGTACTCTTTCTATAATTTGGAATGTTTGATTGAAGACATAAGGTTTATGACTGTTGGTGGAAAGAAATAAGAATTACGTTATAATCACAAAGGGATTGTGCCAAAATAATTTATCAATTGACCTGATTTTATATAACCTGTCAAATTTATTTTATAATAAAAATAATTTTATAATTTAACAAATAATATAATATTTGTGAGATTAGTTTATTAAATCACATCAATTTATAAGATTATTTTTATGTAATATTTTATAACTATAATATATCTCAAGAAATAATTAATAATGTCCAGCTTCCATCATAATTGTATATTCGGACAAACGAAATTTGGAGGGGTCTCTCATCATCAATGACTCGAGAGTACTGGTACTCCCTTTTACAATATTTACTAAAAATTAAACCACCTAACTCGTCACGTCATGCATAAAAAGAAATTAACAAAACAAAAAAAGAAGGAAAATGGGTGACACTACTTAAAAGTTTGAAACCAACAACGCTGGGCATTCCTCGCTCAATTTCGACTCATTGATTAGTTTAGATAGCGTTGTAGTGCTTGAAATTGTGATCAAATTATACTCGATGAGCCATTAGCCTTATAATACAAGCACTTACGGCGGAAGAAAAGGCCCAACTTAAGCAAGCTAGGTGACCATCATGAATCACGACAAAACAGGTTTTTGGAACGAGAAATTACATTTTGAAATTATAAAAATTAAATTCACAAATTAATATAATCTAATGTTAAAATTATTTTTATTATAAATTAAACCTAATAAACTTTATAAATTTATATTAATTTATAAATTTATTTTTATTTAATTCCATTATATATATAACACCTATCGTTCAAAATATGTCGAGATCATCTTCAACCCACTTTTAGGACTACTAATCATGTCACTTCACAAATGACAATATTCCTCTTTTCTTTTAGTTAGATGCTTATATATTAAAACTGAAATAGTAGATTACAAGTAATATTATTAATTAACTACTACAATAAAAGTCACTTAATGTTAGCATGCTAGTAGTTATTTCAACTCAATACTATCAAAAAAATGTTGAATAATCATATAAATGTAACTCTCTTATAATTTTTTTTTATATTTTATTTTATATCAATCAATGTAAACATATCATCTGATCAAAAATGAATTTAATAATTATAAAATTATAATTCATTTCATTGACTAATAAAAAGTTGTAAACAAGACGTCACCGGTTAATCATTTTCTCAAATGGAATCTTCAAAGAATGTACTGGTAGGTACGTTTTCATGATGGTTTTTTATTAGCCATCGGTCGGCCCATTACTTGTCTCATTATATTGAATTTTCATTCAGGTTTTTATATTATATTATATATAAACTTACCACGACAAATGGCCAATAGCGAAAGGGACAGAGCAAAGAGACAGACCATAAGTGATCAGATAAGGTTCCGTTTTTGGTACGTAGACTTAAAAAGTTTAAATTAATATTAGTTGATCAATAATGCCGCAGCCACTTGCATATAGCTGCCATACACAGCTAAAAGAGTGCAGAGGTCATGCGTACAACGGATATGTTCAATTAACATGGAAGAAGAGTCAAATGCTCCTCCTCCTCCTCCTCCTCCTCCTCCTCCTCCTCATGTTCTCATCTTCCCCTTTCCTGTACAGGGACATGTCAACTCCATGCTCAAGCTGGCCGAGCTTCTTTCCCTAGCCGGCCTCCACATCACGTTCCTCAACACTGACTACAATCAAGATCGTCTCTTTCGTCACACCAATGTCCAGGCCCGTTTCTCCAGCTTTCCCGGTTTCCAATTCAAGATCATCCCAGACGGCCTTCCGGTGGATCACCCACGGGCCGGTGACCACTTCTATGAAATGTTTAATAGCATGAATTTGGTCACTAAACCACTGCTTCGAGAGATGCTAGTTTCTGGTAAATTACAATATAATGATGATTCGGGCACTACTAGTATTAATAGTAGATCAGGGCCAGTGAATTGCATCATAGCTGATGGGAGTCTGACCTTTCCTATTGATGTTGGCAATGAACTTGGCATTCCGGTCATTCATTTCCGTACCATCAGTGCTTGTGCCTTCTGGGTTTACTTTTCCGTTCCTGATATGGAAGAAGCAGGGGAGCTTCCCAATATTACATCAGGTATTTATTGCAAGCCTACTTTATTAGTTTAATTTGTTGGCACTCATGAATTTTAATGGTTTATAGAATTAATTTGTAATTTTAGCAGTACTCTTTTCCAGCTTAAATCTAGCGAATTAATAAGTACTCATGTATGGAATGAAAATATTAGTAATTAATCGGCAGCAGTTTCTACAAACGTATCTCTAAAAATTCAAGCCTCTATTTCACGTTTAATGATTTAAAGCATAAGCCTTGTATTTATACATGGAGTAGAACTGAAAACTAGTTCTAAGACTAAGCGGATCTCAATTGCCAATTAAACTTATAGGAAAGGAAGACATGGATCGCATAATAACAAGGGTGCCAGGCATGGAAACATTTCTTCGGTGTCGAGACCTTCCGAATGTCAACCGACTCGGCCATCAGGAAAAACCACTCCAATTTATTGGGGAATTTACCAGACAGTCCACTCGAGCCCATGCACTGATACTCAACACGTTTGAAGACCTAGAAGGGCCTGTACTTTCCCAAATACGTACTCAATGTCCCCAAATCTATACCCTCGGACCCCTCCATGCACTATTGAAATACAAACTTGGATTCAAAACTACTACCTCATTTGAGTCTTCCAACAGCCTCTTCCAAGAGGACAGAAACTGCATAAAGTGGCTCGATGCTCAACCATTGAAGTCTGTAATCTACGTGAGTTTTGGAAGCCTTGCAAAAATGACAAAGTACGAGATGAGAGAGTTTTGGTACGGTTTAATCAATAGCAAGAAAAGATTCCTGTGGGTCATCCGACCGGACATGGTGGACGGAAAAGATGAAAACAGTCAGATTCAAGTGGAGCTGGTGGAAGGGACGAAGGAGAGAGGATATATGGCGGATTGGGTCCCACAAGAGGAGGTCCTGGCCCACCCAGCAGTAGGTGGGTTTTTCACACACAGTGGGTGGAACTCAACCATAGAGAGTATAATTGCTGGGATTCCAATGATTTGTTGGCCCTACTTTGCAGATCAGCAAGTGAATAGTAGGTTTGTGAGTGAGGTGTGGAAGCTTGGAATGGACATGAAGGACGTCATGTGTGATAAAGTTGTTGTTGAAAAGATGGTGAATGATCTGATGGTGGAAAGGAGGGAGGAGTTCATCAAATCAACGGATAGACTAGCCAGACTGGCAAGAGAAAGTGTGAGTAAAGGTGGGCACTCTTACCTTAATTTGGAACGTTTGATCGAGGACACAAAGTTTATGAGTGTTGGTGCAAAGAAATAAGAGATGTGTTTCAATTATAAAAAAATAATTTTATAAATTGACTTGGTTTATGTAACTCATTAAATTTATTTTACAATTAAATAGTTTTATAATCTGATAAATGATAAATTATTTGTAAGATTAACTAGTTTATCAAATCACATCAATTTATAAGATTATTTTCATATAATTATTTTGTGACTATAATATTTTTTAAGAAATAATAATGTCTAGCTTCCATAATTGCCGACACATGAAATTTGTGTTAGAAAATAAAGAATAAAAAGATATGCAAATGATGATAATTTCGTGAGGGTGTTTATCCCACAAGTTGGTGATAGCAATAAGAAGAATGTGAGTGAATGATTTGTGCACTAATGACCTCTATTTATAGGTAACCATACATCTATTCGGAAGAGTCAAAACTATTGATATCTCAATAGTTACTAAGTGATACAACTTTTAGTAAGTAACACAACATTTTAATTAAATTAAAGTGTTGTGTCTTTTAACATTTCACAAGAGATGCAACATTTTGAATATGTCAAAGGTTGTGCCTCTACATTCTCAAACATTTTCACCCCTCATGAGAACTATCATCATGGAGAGGATGCAATTTCAAGGAGTATGCCGTTTGATAATCACACTCCATGGAATAACATCTCTCACTTGATCACACAAAACGGTGATGATCCAGTTGAAATTAACCTTGGTACCAATATGGGCTATCTCCTACTCAACTCTTATTTGCATATTTTTGCAGATCGGCATCAGAGTATGACTAGCCTCTACATGCACACGTTTGGTGCAATTCCAAAAAATACATTGTTTAGTGATCACATTCCATAAGATAACAATTTGGAGGAGTCTCCAATCATCAATGACTCAAGAGCACTGGTACTCCCTGTCACAGTTTTTACTAGAAACCACCTAGCTCCTCACGTCATGCATAAAACAAAAGTGAGTGACACAACTTAAAAGTTTGAAACCAACAACGTTGGGAGTTCCTCGCTTAATTCCAACTCATTGATTTTTTTCATAAACCTTTCGTCTACAGACTACATGGCATGGATTAGTTGAGACAGCGTTGTAGTGCTTGTAATTATGGTTAATTTATACTACATTTTTTTTAATCAACTTCTACTACATGGCATCTTATTATTATTTGGTTTAAAAATACATAATTCATAATTCAATGTGGGAGTTTTTTTTATATGTACAATTAATTTCTAAAAAATGTGATTTTGGAGGTGCCAATAGAGAATTAATGTTAGTGCTCTAATGTGTGTTTGACACTTGTGAACGAAATTTAGTTAAAGAGTTTGTTTTAAACTTGTTTGATAGATATTTTGAGTGAATAGGGTTTGTTAGAAGTGACATTTCGTTCGAATGAATAATGTTAAAAAAGGAAATTATGTATTTTTATTATACTTAATGAATATCATAAAGAGTTCTGAGAATTTTGAACAGTTAGGTTTCGCTTAAAGTATATTTTATAATTTTTAGTATAATTTTGAACAAGAAATTTTTTGACAATTGCGTAGATAATATAACTGGTTTTTTTTTTTTTTCTAAAGAAGGACATAATTCTCATAAATTTTATTAACTTCATTTGTAGTGGAGAAAACCCTTCATAACAAACTACTTTTACAAAATCAAACTAACCAAACAAGCAAAACATAACAAATCAAACCAAATAAACATCACACCCTATGCGTAATATATACCCATTTTGTCTAATTTAGATTTGTTTATCTAGGTCAAATCTTGAATTTTTTTTATTTTTTAATAATTTGATAATTTCATTTAAAAGATTTAAAAAATTATTCATTTTTCTAACCAAAATTCCTAGATCGAATTCGGATCAACATGTCTAATTTAATCTATACAAGCCTCTTAATGGACGGGGAAACTGAACTGCATTCAAAAATAAACAATTAGGATATCATGACGTGAGGAGCTAGGATATCTGGCACCTTATTTCGTAAGTTGATTTAGATTACGTTAGAATATTGAGTTGAATTAAGATAAATTAAATTTTTTATATATAATGGAAAATTAAGATATATATGTTATGCCTAATGCTTCCCAGAAAACAAACATAAAATAGATAGAGATAATATTGAAGTGGTTCGGCAATTTACCTCCGTCCACTGGAGCGGAAACTTACTATTCAAAATGTTTGTACAAGATTACAAACACTCTCAATGCCTCTCTATCTCTCAAATGGCACTTACAATCTCAAACACTCAAAAGACTTCTTCTTGTTGGGATGATTTTAGCTTCAGCATTCCTCTCTTATTTATAGGAGAGGTTGGACTTCTCCCTCCACATAACATGAGCTGGAGATGCTCAAACTTTTCAATGCACATGGTAGTTCTCATCAGAAAGGTAGAAATCACCACATGGGTGGACCTCAATATGAGCTGGAGAACATCAACACATGGGTGGTCCTCAACAATATAGTTGAGTAAATTTTGTAGATTACATTTAAGATGAGCTTAAAAATATTTAAATATTAAAATAAGTTTAGATATATTTATAAAAATCAAAAAAGATTATAGATCTCGTATATAAAGAAATATTAAATTAAAAAAATTGAGTTTTATGTGTAAAGTTTTTTTGAATTGAAATAAATTTAGTAGTTTAAAATTTAATTATTTAAACATTAAATTTAATTTAAAATTAGGTTAAATTAAAAAAAATATTATAAACAAATGTCAGAGATAAATGCCAAACAATTACCAACTGATAATATGTAATGTTTGATATTTGTCAGGCACTGTATAATATTTATAAATTAAGAAATAAAAAAATAAATTTGAAACTAAAAAAATTAAAATTAATATATTTTTTTTATTATATTATATCAATTAAAATTTATCTATCATTTATTTTTAACATTTATCCCAAGATTGTTCTTAAATTATAAATAGCTTCAACAACTCAAGTACGGTGCCTTAAATTCAGTACATGTTCAACAACTAAAGTACGGTAACTTAAAAGTTCCAGCTGGAGCAATTAATATTTGGGGAAATACTTATTGAATCGATGCTTTACCATGGTTGATCGATTTTTTTTTTTTTAGTAATTTATAAAACGAATTTGATTTAATATATGTATTTTTTATTAAAAAATGTATTTAAAAATGTTTAAAAATCGGTAAGAACTAAAAAAAAAAAAAAAATAGAAAAGCAAGACATCGGTACAAAATGGGTAGGGACCCTCGGTCCAGTAACACTACTCTTGATATTAATTTATTAATGATAAATAATAGATCGAATCGTAAAATTATAAGCTATATACAATTACTTTAAAAAAAATAAATATATATAAAATTCATGTAAAAAAATAAAATAAAATTTGAAATCATTATATACCGTTTATAATTTCGCGATGCGAACAAAGTAAATTCAATTAACATGGAAGAAGAGTCAAATGCTCCTCTTCCTCCTCATGTTCTCATCTTCCCCCTTCCTGTACAGGGACATGTCAACTCCATGCTCAAGCTGGCCGAGCTTCTTTCCCTAGCCGGCCTCCACATCACGTTCCTCAACACTGACTACAATCAAGATCGTCTCTTTCGTCACACCAATGTCCAGGCCCGTTTCTCCAGCTTTCCCCGTTTCCAATTTAAGATCATCCCCGACGGCCTTCCGGTGGATCACCCACGGGCCGGTGACCACTTATATGAAATGTTTAATAGCATGAATTTGGTCACTAAGCCACTGCTTCGAGAGATGCTAGTTTCTGGTAAATTACAATATTATGATGATTCGGGCACGACTAGTATTAATAGTAGATCAGGGCCAGTGAATTGCATCATAGCTGATGGGAGCCTAACCTTTCCTATTGATGTTGGCAATGAACTTGGCATTCCGGTCATTCATTTCCGTACCATCAGTGCTTGTGCCTTCTGGGTTTACTTTTCCGTTCCTGATATGGAAGAAGCAGGGGAGCTTCCCAATATTACATCAGGTATTTAGTGCAAGCCTACTTTATTAGTTTAATTTGTTGGCACTCATGAATTTTAATGGTTTATAAAATTAATTTGTAATTTTAGCAGTACTCTTTTCCAGCTTAAATCTAGCGAATTAATAAGTACTCATGTATGGAATGAAAATATTAGTAATTAATCGGCAGCAGTTTCTACAAACGTATCTCTAAAAATTCAAGCCTCTATTTCATGTTTAATGATTTAAAGCATAAGCCTTGTATTTATACATGGAGTAGAACTGAAAACTAGTTCTAAGACTAAGCGTCTCAATTGCCGATTAAACTTATAGGAAAGGAAGACATGGATCGCATAATAACAAGGGTGCCAGGCATGGAAACATTTCTTCGGTGTCGAGACCTTCCGAATGTCAACCGACTCGGCCATCAGGAAAAACCACTCCAATTTATTGGGGAATTTACCAGACAGTCCACTCGAGCCCATGCACTGATACTCAACACGTTTGAAGACCTAGAAAGCCCTGTACTTTCCCAAATACGTACTCAATGTCCCCAAATCTATACCCTCGGACCCCTCCATGCACTTTTGAAATACAAACTTGGATTCAAAACTACTACCTCATTTGAGTCTTCCAACAGCCTCTTCCAAGAGGACAGAAACTGCATAAAGTGGCTCGACGCTCAACCATTGAAGTCTGTAATCTACGTGAGCTTCGGAAGCCTTGCAAAAATGACAAAGTACGAGATGATAGAGTTTTGGCACGGTTTAATCAATAGCAAGAAAAGATTCCTGTGGGTCATCCGACCGAACATGATGGACGAGGAAGATGACAACGGTCAGATTCAGGTGGAGCTAGAGGAAGGGACGAAGGAGAGGGGATATATGGCAAAATGGGTCCCACAAGAGGAGGTCCTGGCCCACTCGGCAATTGGTGGATTTTTCACGCACAGTGGGTGGAACTCAACCATAGAAAGTATAATTGCTGGGGTTCCAATGATTTGTTGGCCTTACTTTGCTGATCAGCAAGTGAACAGTAGGTTTGTGAGTGAGGTTTGGAAGATTGGGATGGACATGAAGGACTTCATCTGTGATAGGGTTGTCGTGGAAAAGATGGTGAATGATCTGATGGTGGAAAAGAGAGAGGAGTTCATTAAATCAATGGACAAAATGGCCAGGTTGGCAAGAGAAAGTGTGAGTGAAGGTGGGTACTCTTATTGTAATTTGGAACGTTTGATCGAGGACATAAAAATTATGAGTATTAGTGGAAAAAAATAAGGATTATGTTATAATCATAAAGAAATTTTATAAATTAACATGATTTTATGTTTTCTGTCAAATTTATTATATAATTAAAATAATTTTATAATCTTATAAATGATATATATCAGATTGTGAGATTAGTTTATTAAATTATATCCATTTATAAAATTATTTTTATATAATTATTATGTGATAATAAGATTTCTCAAAAAATAATAATGTCTAGCTTCCATCATAATTATGTGTGCCGACACATGAAATTTGGAGGGTCTCCCATCATCAATGAATCCAGAGTACTGGTATTCCCTTTTACCATTTTTACTGGAAAGTAGAAACCATTTAGCTCGTCCCGTCATGCATAAAAATAAAAATAAAAAAAATCGACTCATTTATTTTTTCAGAAAGCTTTTACCTACCTACATGTCGTGGAGTGGTTGAAATTATGGTCAATTTATGCTCGATGAGCTATAAGCCTATAAGGGCATTTATAATTCATTAATTATTTTATTTATTAAATTAAAATTTAGCTAAAAATATTTAAAGAGTGAAAAAAAAGAAAGTTAAATTTATTTTAATGTTATTGAGTCTATTAAAACTTGTTTTTATATCTTTTAATCAAATTTAAACTAAACAAATGATATAATTAATAAGTTGTAAGTGTTCTAACAAATTAATATTTAAATTATAATTAAAATTAAAATAAAGAAAAAGTTAGAAATTAATATTTTAATAAAATAATTTTTGATTTGTTGAATTTATTATTTAATATAATAAAAGGTAACTAACTAAAATTTATAAAAATATTATTTTAAAGTAAAATTTAACTAAAATTTATTTAATTAATTGGGAATGCTCTAATACATGCACTTATGGCAGAAGAAAAGGCTCAACTTAAGCATGTGACCATCATAATCACGACAAAACTGGTTTTTTGAATGGCATATAACATAAAGGAATTATAAATAAATAAAAAAATCGTAAATTATTTATAAATTTATTTTATTTAATTCTATATATAACAATTATCTTTCAAAATATGTCAGAGATCATCATGTGGCTTCACAAATGACGAGTAAATTTATTAATTAATTAATTATACAATAAATTATCTTTCAAGATATGTCAGAGATCATCAGCCCATTATATAAGGCCCAGCCAATCATGTGGCTTCACAAATGACGAGTAAATTTATTAATTAATTAATTATACAATAAATTATCTTTCAAGATATGTCAGAGATCATCAGCCCATTATACAAGGCCCAGCCAATCATGTGGCTTCACAAATGACGAGTAAATTTATTAATTAATTAATTATACAATAAATTATCTTTCAAAATATGTCAGAGATCATCAGCCCATTATATAAGGCCCAGCCAATCATGTGGCTTCACAAATGACGAGTAAATTTATTAATTAATTAATTATACAATAAAAGTTATCATTTCACTTTCTTTAAAATAGAATGAAGTCTATTTTTATAAAAAAATAAATAAATAAAGAATAAAAAATAAAGAATAAAGGGAGTCAGTACTTTCGAGTTATTGATGATATAGAAGTAACTTTGATAAATAAATTAGGTATACCCAAAATACAAGTTAATTAGAATTGGGATACTATTAGTACACAAATGATTTTGTGACTAATTTTATCTAAACTTCTACAATTCTCTCAGATAATTCGTCTGTGAAACCACTTTTTATCAAAGATAGAAATTACAAAATCTCTTCTTTTTAAGAAAGAGAGACTATAATTTTACGGACATATGTTTAAGAGATTATTTTTGTTTTTATTTTTTTTTAATAATATATAAACAAAAATAAAAGAAATAACAACATAACACAAAAATAAATCCAAAATTCACAACTAAAAAATTAATCAACAGTGATGATGCGAAAAAACCTGCACGACGCTAGAAGTGAGCAGCCGTTGGGACGCCCCTTAGTGTTTAACAAAATTTACTAGACCACCTATAGCTCATCACGTGACATGTCATGCATCAAAAAAATGGCTGACGCTGTTATATGGCATGGACTAATAAAAAGAGAAAATCTAAATACTGGTTGGACTTTTAAGTTAAAAAAAAATTGTCATCTTATAACATTAGGCGACATTAACAATTTCTCAAAAATTATAATAGATTCATTACGCATTAAATATGATGACACATCTTCTCCTTTCGTCCCTTCTCAAACTTTCAGTCATTTGCTCATAAACATCCCTATTTCCCGTTCTTAGCCACAAAAAGCAATTTCTTTGCGAGAAATCCATAATCGGGTGAAGAAATGTCTCTATTTTGAAATTTTCTTTGTGTGTCACCGGGCTTGCTGCTTGACGTAGTCAGAGATAGCAAAGTTCACGCCGAAAATAAAATACGATCGACAGCCTTAGGCGCGATAAAATTGCTGGACAACTCTAAGAGACCCCAAAACTCCAGTTCCCATTGCATCAAACCATTCTCTGTGTTTAATCTGGGGGGTTTGTTTTTATGGGTTAAAATGCATATGCTAGGAAAGATTGTCGATTTCAGAAATAGAAATTGTTGAAATAGATTGTAATATATATAAAGTTGAAGAGATGAAATGTGTGGAAATAGTTGAAAATTGAACTTGAGGCCGAGACTTTGCTCGATACTCGTTCGATATGTCGCTCGAGCAAGGGCGAGGTCGAGACTTCGCTCGATACTTGCTCGATATACCGCTCGAGCGTAAATCAGACAGTGATCTCGCTAGATATTCGCTCGACATTTCGCTCGAGCGTAAAATTGAATGAATGGGTCGTCTGAAGAACAGATGCGTCTCAATCAAAGAGGTACGTGACTTTACCGTTGCTCACTTGATCTTGCTCGACTAGTCGCTCGAGCGAGAATCAGACCGAGATATCGCTTGATACTCGGTAGATGTAACGCTTGAGCAAGAGGTCAGACAGTAACTTCGCTCGACCCTTGCTCGAGCGAAAAACGGTAAACTTCCTCCAGACATGATTTTTCACACATACCTCTTTACTCTTTATAAATATAGTCATGACAGACATGTCTAAGTACAATCAATTATTATCTCCCTCTGTTTCTGTCATTTTCAATAGTAACTCTAAAAATTCTACAAAATTGTTATTTGTAGAATTCAAAATTTTGTTGTATCTTGGAGACGATTTACTAGAAATTTATTAGCAAACTCTTTGTGAGTCGGGACAAATATCGTCTTAAAGACAGTATTATCATACGCCTCAAAGCTTTGATAAATTTTTAGATTCTCTTCCCTTTCTCAAAAAATTCCCAACAGAAACTTGGGAGTTTGCTCATCTCTTTGTATTTATTTAGGTTTCAATATGGGGTAATTTTTTTCTCGGAGTTTGAGTTATGTGCAATGATATAGTAATGGTTTTCATTTAATTTGATTTCTTAGTACAGTGAGTACGTCATTTGGATTATGTGATCAGTTTTGAAGTTTTTATACTATAGCGTTTGAGGTTAGTATGGTAACGTAAGAAGGAATTAGATATACAAATACTGATGAGAGAAGCCCATAAAGTAGAGATACTTATGGAGTTGGTGATGGTGAGAGACGAGACAATGGGGATGCTTTTGGGACGAGGTGAGAGACGAAACTAAATTTTTCCTTAAAAGGAAAAAAAGGAATGTGCGAAAGGAGGTGTGACATGACTGTGTGCGGGTAAATCTTTTTTTATATTGGGTGATGTCTGATGTAGCATTAATTGATAATAGGAATGCTACTTTTCTAAAAAAACCAATCGGACTAGTCCTAAGTATTTCTCTATTAAAAAAAAAGTTGAAACCAACAACGTTGGGAGTTCCTCGCTCAATTTCGTCTAATTGATTTTTTTAGAAAGCTTTCATTTAGGTGGCATGGATTAGTTCAGATAGCGTTCAATGTAGTGCTTGAAATTATGGTCCATTTATGCTTGATGAGCTATAATACATGCATGGCTTACTATAAACGCACTTATGGCAGGAAAAAAAATGCCCCAACTTAAGGGTAGTTTTAGCCTTTTAGGTGTTAAAAAGAGTTATGAATAAAAGTAAAAAGTTAGTGAAAAGGTAATAATAAAATAATAAATAATAGTGAAATATTTGAGAATACTTGAGGTACTCTCGTATTGCCAAATGCAACCTAAGCCTGTGACTATCATGGATCACGACGAAACAGATTTTCGAAATGAGAATTACTATAGATTTAAAAGAATTATAAAAAATAAATTTCTAAATTAATAGCTTGGTGGAAACCAAGTTCGCGTGTCAAAGAAGATCTTCGTTATTGAGTCCCTTCTAAGCAGGCTCAGGATATGGACAACAAATATGACAGACGATCATTTGCAGTCAACAGGTCAAATAAGGCCCATTTATAAATTTATTTTTCTTTAATTTAACAGTTCTTGGTCATCCTCAGCCCATATAAGGCCCAGTCATTCATGTGGCTTCAGAAGTCTTATCTTTTAGTTAGGTGCTCATATATTTAAGGGTAAGTCTACAAATATACCCATAATGTCAGTCACATTACACATCCGCTTATGTGGAATTTTTTTTTAGTTACTCATCATCTGATTTGCCGTCTTTGAGTTGCCCCTAGTCCAGTACTTGCCACCGTTCGATTCCAGCCGGTAAGCTGCCCTCCCGCCGAAAGAAGCCTCCGCAAAAATTACTGCGGAGATCTGACTTGTGGTGTCTATAATTTTATCAGTTAATTCAATAAATAAACATACTCTTCATCACTAAGAGCTCAACCTTCACCATGGTCAAGATTCGACAAAGCACTGATGAATGTTGGTCTATTTCAAACATTGAATTTCCACTAACATAATAGTTTTCAAACGAAAAATCCCTCTTCTGAGCATGCATTTGCATTTAAAAAATAACTAAAATATAGTATTAAAATATCCATAACCATTACTGCAAAATTCGTAAAACCTGATTAATTGGCCCAAACGAAAATTTTCTATCAGGAAAAGTAGTTAAAATCATACCATGAAGAAGAGCAAACAAGCTTCCGGCAGTCATATAATCATAGACAAGCAGTTCCTCATCCTTGGAATAGTAAAACGCTCTGAGAGGAAGCACATTCTCATGCTTATCTTCTTTAGCACCTCCATTTGCATCTCGAACTCTCTCTTTGTGACAGCCACATCTTTAAGCCTTTTCACCACCACCGTAGTTCCCTCTTCCAACACTGCCTTGTACGAGGTCCCCACGCTTCCTTTCCCTAAAACTTCGGCCGATGCCCTCAACAGGTCCTCCAAGTCAAAGCTAACACTAGCTTATTCCTCTCCGCCTCAGTAGACCCACTAGTGATGTTGTCCTTCCACGACGATGTCCCCACCTCTATCGCCATTGCACGCATCGTAACTGGCGGCTTTGGTGACATATATGTCTGTCGAAGCTTTCGTTTCTTGAGACAGAGCACGAGGAATATCAGTAGAAGGAAGGCTACCACCACCGAACCAATTACGATTAAAACTATTGCGACTGTGGAGAGTTTCTTGAACCTTTTTTGGATCGGAATCAAGCTTGGATTTTTCGATAGAGACGGAGCTAGGGATGGAAAGAATGAGTTGCATGGCCGTAATGGTCCCCCATAGAGATCCAAACCATGACATGGCAAATCGGTGTGAAAGGGATGAAATTAATCACACCTGCCAAGCATTTATGACAAAGGGGACAAAGGGACAGATGATGGGACTGAAAGGTGAGCTGATGGACATTGAGAGTAGATGAGAAGAAAAGTAAGACGGCAAGGGAAAGGAAGTCGACTGTGACACGCAAGATAAAGATCTGCCCAGATATTTCACTTGGCTATAAAAGGACTCTGGCCGGCTGGAACAGGGGGACTCTCTCTTCTTCTTCAACCTTGGCTTCCCCAGATTTCTCAAAAGGTATCACACGGCGAATTTATATAGATATTCATTTATATTTCTCTGTACAGTGAGCTATGAGAGACTGTAAAAATCTCCATTATAGTGGATTCTCATCCCCAAATACCCGTGGACGTAGGCATTCGCCGAACCACGTAAAATTGTGTGTCCATCTCTCTTTATTTCATCTGTTATCACGTACGTACAATTCACGCCGGGACCCCACCGGGAGCCCCAAACGAACTCAAGTGAAGCCCAACTCGCACCAGTGGGTTGGAAATAATTCTCTCTCTCACACCGACCTGTTGTCTGATTTTTTATGACCTTAACAATGGCACCGTCTGTGAGATCTCATTATCGATAGTGAGAAAATAATGACTTTCTAACCCACTGAATAAAAGTATTCGACCGACTGGCTCAACAAAAATTTTCTCCAGATAAGTGTGCTCGACCACCTCATTCTTATTTTTATATTTATTTCTTTTCTTCTTTGTCGTTGTCACGGCCAGAAGAGTGTTGGCACCAGCTCGATCGGATTTTTCTCAGCTCCCAGCTCGGTCGAATTTTCCTCAGCTAGCTCGGTCGGATTTTCCTCAGCTAGCTCGGTCGGATTTTCCTCAGCTCGTTCCTCAGCTAGCTCGGTCGGATTTTCCTCAGCTCGCTCGGTCGGATTTTCCTCAGCTAGCTTGGTCAGATTTTCCTCAGCTAGCTCGGTCGGATTTTCCTCAGCTAGCATTTCTCTCAGCTAGCTCGGTCGGATTTTCCTGAGCTCGCTCGGTCGGATTTTCCTCAGCTCGGTCGGATTTTCCTCAACTAGCTCGGTCGGATTTTCCTCAGCTCTCTCAGCCAGCTCGGATTTTTCTCAATTCGAATTTCTCAGCTCGGATTTCTCAGTCAGCTCCCAGCTCGGTCGGATTTTTCTTAGCTCGGATTTCTCCCAGCTCGCTCAGCTTGGTCGGATTTTCCTCAGCTCGCTCGGATTTTCCTCAGCTCGATCGGATTTTCCTCAGCCTGCTCGAATTTTTCCCAGCTCTCTCAGCCAGTTCGGATTTTTCTCTGCTCGGATTTCTCAATCTGCTCGGATTTTTCCCAGCTCTCTCAGCCAGCTCGGATTTTTCTCTGCTCGGATTTCTCAATCTGCTCAGATTTTTCCCAGCTCTCTCAGCCAGCTCGAATTTTTCTCTGCTCGGATTTCTCAGTCTGCTCGGATTTTTCTCAGTCTCAGCCAGCTCGGATTTCTCAGTCTGCTCGGATTTATCTCTGCTCGGATTTTTCTCAGCCAGCTCAGGACCAATTATGCCTTCCTCAGCTATCTTCCTCTCCTTTTTGCAGGAATCAGGCAACAACCATCCATGCTTCGACACTTTGAACACGAACACTCGGGAGTCAATGCTTAGGATCTCACGGCTCCTCGCTCGAGAGTCGGCGTTCAGAAATTCATCAATCGACATTCGACACTCGAAAAATTTTTTCACAGACAAAAATACATCAGCTTGTCTCTCTTACAATATGTGAATTTATCTTTGTACTAATAAAGTTATTACCTACAGTATGGGATGTCAGCACATAAACAAGATCCCGCGGGGTCGGTCTATCCACTCACGCGACGACACCTCCCGCGGAGTCCTAGGAGATGCATTCCCGCCAGGTCTCACGCGATGATATTTCCCGCGGAATCCTAGGCGATGCACTCCCGCCAGGTCTCACGCGACGACACCTCCCGCGGAGTCCTAGGCGATGCATTCCCGCCAGGTCTCACGCGATGATAATTCCCGCGGAGTCCTAGGCGATGCACTCCCGCCAGGTCTCACGCGACGACACCTCCCGCGGAGTCCTAGGCAATGCACTCCCGCCAGGTCTCACGCGACGACACCTCCCGCGGAGTCCTAGGCGATGCACTCCCGTCGGGTCTCACGCGACGACACCTCCCGCGGAGTCCTAGGCGATGCACTCCCGCCGGGACTCATGCGACGACACCTCCCGCGGAATACTAGGAGTCCTAGGCGATGCACTCCCGCCAGGTCTCACGCGACGACACCTTCCGCGGAGTCCTAGGCGATGCACTCCCGCCGGGTCTCATGCGATGACACCTCCCACGGAGTTTTAGGCGATGCACTCCCGCCAGGTCTCACGCGACAACACCTCCCGCGGAGTCCTAGGCGATGCACTCCCGCCATGTCTCACGCGACGACACCTCCCGCGGAGTCCTAGGCGATGCACTCCCGCCTGGTCTCATGCGATGACACCTCCCACGGAGTTCTAGACAATGCACTCCCGCGGATCTCACTCGGTGACACCACCAGACGGGTCTTATACTGCGACGGAATAGGCTTTGCGCCTCACCATAGCGAAATCTCATCGACAACTCCACATCTTGCTCAAAGGCTCGCGAGGTTGTATGGCCATCCACAACCTACAAAAAATCCACCCACGCGAAGATTACTAAGGTCTCTACTTAACCTAGCTCCACAGCTACATTTTACACAATCAGTATTTTCTCGGGATTCAGGATACGAAACTACAAAATTCCCATCAAAGTATCTTTGATAAGAATTTGCGGGGTACTGAAAGGGATGAAATTAATCACACCTGCCAAGCATTTATGACAAAGGGGACAAAAGGACAGATGATGGGACTGAAAGGTGAGCTGATGGACATTGGGAGTAGATGAGAAGAAAAGTAAGACGGCAAGGGAAAGGAAGTCGACTGTGACACGCAAGATAAAGATCTGCCCAGATATTTCACTTGGCTATAAAAGGACTCTGGCCGGCTGGAACAGGGGGACTCTCTCTTCTTCTTCAACCTTGGCTTCCCCAGATTTCTCAAAAGGCATCACACGGCGAATTTATATAGATATTCATTTATATTTCTCTGTACAGTGAGTTATGAGAGACTGTAAAAATCTCTATTATAGTGGATTCTCATCCCCAAATACCCGTGGACGTAGGCATTCGCCGAACCACGTAAAATTGTGTGTCCATCTCTCTTTATTTCATCTGTTATCACGTACGTACAATTCACGCCGGGACCCCACCGGGAGCCCCAAACGACCTCAAGTGAAGCCCAACTCGCACCAGTGGGTTGGAAATAATTCTCTCTCTCACACCGACCTGTTGTCCGATTTTTTATGACCTTAACACGGTGTGTCATGTGGGAGCGATGAACCGGTGTTTAGATAGAACTTCTCTATATTTAAACTGAAATAGTAGATGACAAGTAAATTTATTAATTAACTACTATAATAAAAGTCACTTAAAATCGACACAAATGATATAGCTACATATGAATGGCTTCAGGCTTCTATACATTATTTTTCATTGTATTTTTTTTTAATCCTACCGCATTAGCTATATTGCCACAAGCACATGATTAATGTCATTATTTCACGATACAAAAAATGTTACCAACATGATTTCCACAAGCACGCCATTCGCAATGGCTATCATCATAGACGGTCATAGTATCAACCATCTACAAGTAGGGTTGTTCAAAAAAGTCGATTTTCGATACCGTCTGTTTTGTCGACCCAACTCGAACCGAAACGCTTGACTTGTTATGGATTCAGTTGGTATCGATTGGCCGACTCATTTACTTTCCCCAAAGCACGAACATTCCTTCCACTTCTAAACTTCAAAAAAGTATTAATGTTGTTGGAAATGGAAGCACCCTTAGGTGAGCTAAACGGAAACAGAAGCACCATTTTTCTAGCAGGTGAGCCAAACGAAAAGGACTTTGGCAAGAAAACTCTGCGTTACCCCCGAATATACTCGTGACCTTCCTTTGACGAGTTGCAAAACACCATGGGGGCAGCCTAGGCAAGGACTTCGGATCAATCTTCTCCACAAGTACTGCACCAAAAATTGTCGACGATGGCCCTACTATCGACGATGGGTACTTACAGCACTGAGCTAGACTCGTATTGCTTATTACGGTTGTAAACTTGTGTACCTTTTTTGTAGAAACCTAACATGCTATGTTTGGGCTCGTCGAGTAATCGGCCAATCGGGCGAGCGACCAAATGGAAGAAGGTGCAGTCGAGTCGGGTCGAAAATGATGTTATCGGGTCGAGTCGGGTGAACAGGCCTAACTACAAGCATGAAGTTGATGTTAACTTTTTTCATTGGTTTATCCATAAGAATATAGATGATGAGTCCAATAAACTAAGAGTTTGTTTAGGATTATTATAGAAAATATAATTTATAATTTTAAAGCTCATAGCTTATAATTTAAATAATAAGTTTTATATTTTAAAAACTATTTATTATTTAATAAACATATATTTAAAGCATTTTTAAATTTATTATAGTATTTTTTTAAAAGATATACAGTTATCTATATGAATTTTTTTTATAAAACCTTCAATTTTTTTTTTAAAAAAGTAAATTTTTAACTTTTTTTTAGTTACTTAAAGTACTTTTCATAAATTTATTAAACATGTCATTTTTTTAAAAATAATTAATTAATTAAATACAGTATTTAAACTTTTAAATACAATCTCAAACAATCTCTAAATATATTAAGTTCAAGACAACAATTAAGAAAAAAAGAGACGGCCCTAATAAATTAAATAATTTATTAAATTAAAATTGTAAATGTTTGTTCGTTCGGTATAATTAAGAAAAAAATTAGTTAGTACGGATTTTCGCAAAATGAAGAGCATAAACAGTAACTAAAAAAGTCCTTTGTTTTCATAGAAACACTTGGTTTATGTAGTAAAAATACTGTTTATGAGTAGCGGTTAGCATTTTTTGGTGGATTTTAGAGTAAAGACATTTATTTAAAGTTATGGAGTTTAAAGATATTTCAATAAAATTTTTATATAAATAATATTATATATATAGTTTTAAAATATGTAAATTTTGTCTATTCTCTTTAATAAAGAGTAGGATACCTCTTTAAAAAATTAATTTTAAAAAAAAATAACTGTGCAAGTAAATATCATTTCCTTTATGATATATATGTTTTAAATCAGGCTGGCGTTTTAATGGGAAAATTGGTTGTACCCAACCACCTCCATCTTTTTTCAGCATTTGACGTGTACTTTCACTGTTTCCACATCCATGTGATTTGTGAAGCCGATTTCCTTTGTTTATTAGTAAGAATAAAGTTTAAACATCAAACTAAGGTCTAATTTGAATTCATTTGGATTGAGAGATAAGATAAATTAAGAAAATTTGAGTTTATTTTTTAATATTATTATTATTTTAAAATTTGAAAAAATTAAATTAGAATTTGAAAAATATATGTTGAGATTTAAAAAATGTGTATATAGATTTGTGTTTTGTATGAAAAATTGAAAAAATATAATGATGAAATAGAGATGAGTTTGGTTGAGTCTTGAATCCAAACCGGGCTGGATTCGAAAATGAGTTAAACTTATCTCAATTTATCTCAAACTTATCATTATATTTTTTTAGATTTTCATATAAAATATAAATTCCAATATAACTTTTTCAAATTTCAATACATATTTTTTAAATCTCAATTCAACTTTTTCCATCTCAAAACAATAATAATAATATTTTATTCAACTTTCAAAATTCATCTAAATTCATCGCATCTCAACTCCAAATCCAAACGAGATTTAATGCGATCATTGCAATGCATCCTACCTTGCCAACTAGTTTTGGGATCAATGTCACAATCATTATTCAACATGGCCCATATCCAAGTTCTACACTTAAAAGAAAAAAAAAAAAAAAACTATTTCTATATTCCTTTTAAACTATTTCAAATTTTAAAATGAAAATTTGGAGCTCAAAATTTCATTCCACCAAAGATATCAAAAAAAATATGTTGACGTATTTCGCAATTTAGACTATTTAGTGATGATCCAGTAAAATGAATAAGATCCCTGAGAGTGGGGTCGGGTTCGAGACTTTTCCGATGTCAAAGTCAATTTTAGAATAAGAAGAAGAAGGATAATGTGAAGATAAGAAATTAAAAAACGTAAACTTACTTATGACGATCTGGGTGCTATTTATAGGAGCAGTTGTGTCTAATTGGTGGGTGGAGTCCACATAGATAGTCCTATGTCATCGTGCGGTTGTCATTCGACCAGTGGTGTGAAAGAGGACAGGTTTACTTTAGACAACTCGACATGATTAGGTCAGGCGTCTCCCGTCCAGTTCAAGCTGGTATTAACTCTCATAATTCTCGATACGGTGAGACTGTGATTCCTAATTCCTAATTGGCATTTAATACGTCGTGACACTCGATATAAACCCTATCCCATTTAACATTTAACGTAACACCAGTCGCTGTTCATGTCATTCAAGTGTCCAGGTTCCTTCCTCATATCCCGCAAGCGTCTCGAGTTGCCTTAGCTTTCCTCCTTCCAATCGGGTTGCTACATCTTATCCAAATTGGACCCGAGTTGACCTCATGGACCTCTTGTCCCCCTCCACCTTTTGGATGGGCTTGGCCCAATTGGGCTCCCCAAACAGGAGAAAATTAATTTATAATAATTATTGAGATCTTCACCCTCTTGTTTATTTACAATTCATAAATTTATTAATCCGCTTAAAAAATATTTTTTCATTTATAAAGTGATTTTTTAAATAAAAATTCCTTGGAATATAATTAGATGTTTTCTTTTATATGCTTCCCCTATTTCATTTGTTTTAATAATAATCTTATTCATTTATATATAAAAAAAAAAAACCTATTATAAAATAAATATAACAAAGAACATCAAATCATTCAATTTATAGTTTAATTTTATAAAATTTATGTGCAACACTTCTATCAAATATCATTCAAATATAATTTATAATTTAGTTGACTATTTCGGTTACATTATAGGCTTTATGCCCTTTTAATTTTAATGAAGTAAAATTATTTTTTCAAAAAAAAAAAATCATTCTGAAGTGACAGCAACAGTGCTTGAGCACTCCCTGTACCAATCAAAACGTAATTGCAAGAACTATTTCACAAAATAAATTTGAATTAGATTTAGTTGGAAGTCTATGAATATCTTTTCACAAATATTTTCACGTAAAAAGAATGATGGATCATTGAGCGTACACATTGCAGTGTGTACGCTCTTTTTTACATGAGAAAATATTTGAAAATAATTGTGAGAAGATATTTATAGGCTTACAACTAAATCTAATTCAAATTTATTTTGTAAAATAGTTCTTGCAAATACGTTTTGATTGGTTTAGGGAGTGCTCATCTACTATTGCTGTCACTTCAGAATGATTTTTTTTTTTTTTGAAAAAATAATTTTACTTCATTAAAATTAAAAGGGCATAAAGCCTATAATGAAACCGAACACTTTTTCTAAGCGGGAAAAAGCAAAGGGACCCAAATCTCGGCGAACCTTAAAAGGCCCATCAAAATCAGGAAGGACCGTACGGGCATATTTAATCCCCATTAATCATAATCAATGTCCATCACCATATTTTATCCCCCCATCCAAACATACGACCCAACTCCATCCAATGCTTTACGCTGAAGCAACTCCACCAACTCTCCATTTCCAACTTTTTTACCATTTATTCGTCAAAAAGTGACTAGAAATAACGAGCCTTCCCAGTCCGGCTCAAACCTGCAATCTACTCCTTAATAGAAATAGAAGAGTATCCCCATCCCCATCCCCATCCCCTGAGTGTAATGAATACTCTCAAACAATGAATGTTCTCTAACATTGCTATAAAGTATAAGCAAATATCATGCAATTATGCAGGGTCAATTTTTGACCAAATGGGAGGGAGCACAGCCAAATCGAACTGGACATGTGTAATGTTGCTGCTTTCAGCATATGAATCAGAATTTTTAGGCCACCAACTTGAAATCCATTCAATTACAGTTCAACAACTTTAATACCAGTCAAAGCTTGCCACACCTGGCTCCAGGCTTTTCATTAGTTCAACCACCATGCCAGTGGCCAACCAAATCGAAGGACCTTATAATAAACATGAACACGAGATTTACTGAACTGATCTAGTCATAACATGAAGAAAAATGTGTGAAATCAAAGCATATAAAGGGGAATACAGAACTTAGAGCTTTAATTATTACTATAACTTTACCCGTCAAGGGATCTTACAAGAGGTTTGTCGATACACCTCATCTCCAAAACCTCATTTTTAACCAACCAACCCCAAACTACATATTTTTCCCGGCCATCGTCAAAAGCCATGGATGAACTTTCCCCGCTTATTACTAGAAGATGGCAAAACCATCTGCCATCCTTCCTCCCACAACTATTCTTTCTGTTTAAAGCTTTCCCCTAAAACCTAAAACACAAAATGTTTAAAGCTTCCCCTGAAACCTACAACACAAAAGCTGGCAACTTCCTAAAAAAGCTTGGATCTTTCATTGCGCTGAAACAACTGCACTCCGTTTCTTTAATTTCGTTGCTACAAAACCACAATACCCATATATCCTACCACAACCTTCTACATTTGTACTACTGCTTGCTGTGTCCGACAAAACAACCCTATCAAGGAGACCAAGAAACATAGGACTAATTGCAGGCTCAATATGTCCAATCCCGAGGCAGCCGTATTTCATGATTTAGTGACCCCTCCGGCCCTAAGCTTCGTCTTTGCTGCGACAAGAGGGCATTTGCCCGGGACTTCATGCAATCTACAAGTGAAAACAGAGCTTAAATATGCAAAGTCGAGTGACAGATCGTTAAGATTTTCGATCTTATTTCAGAAGTTCAGTTTCATAAAAAATTAGATTACCGTGGTCAAAGGTAAAGCCTGCATTGAAGCGTGGCTGAGCTTGACCACTAATGTCATCGAAGCTCAAGTTCAGCGCTTGAACAACCTTGGCCGGGACAATAACTGTTGGACAACCTGAGAAAGAGAAACAAATAAATGCTTTCTTTTGGTTACAAGCAAAATAACCCAAAACAAATTCCAAAGAAAAACAAATGGTCCAAATCTAAAATGGTACAAATGGTCCAAAGACCATTAATGATTAAAATCTAATTCAAGATATACCTGTTTTCTTGCGAATCTCCGGAGCACTACCGTACCTACGAGGTAAGAAAACCCCAGTTCCAGCGGAGTCCCTCTTCACGCCAGATCCTCCCCGAAAAGCGGCTCGCATGCCGGAACCAGAGTGGGATGGCGGTTGTTTTTGAGGTTGAACATGTAGGGAAGGCCATGCAGAATGGGGAACACTCAAAGGCCGACCACATCTTCCACTCTTGAACTCAGTATTACTCACTCTGCTGTGGATCTGTTCCGGATCTTGCAGATTCTGCTGAGCAGACCAGCACAACTTCATTTGGTCCGGCCTCCCCCAGATTGAAGCTTCGGGTGGTGGCTTCAGCACCTGGTCCTGCCTTGCATTTTGAAACTACAAGCACAAGACCCACGACGAAAATCAAAACGTCAACAATTAGATTTTTTCTGAGATCCCCAGCTTCTTCGGAAATTTTCCTTGTTATTTTCTCGGACGACAGAGTTTAAGAGCTCTAAAGAACTAGAATATTACTCACCTGAGGACGATTGTGAGCAACATTCTGGTTGGAGTACAACCCGAAGTACCAGCTCTTCGCCGTTGAAACTGGAGTTGTACTCAAAGGGGGAGATACAAGTCCTCTGCTCTGGTAGCTATTTTGTGGCGATTCACTGCTCATTTTCAGCCGCGCAACCTGCCCAGCTGCTGCGTATATGACATCCAAAGCGTCGTTGCTAACACCGAACGGCGTCGTTGGAGGTGATGGGACCTGAGAGGGACCGTTTGAGCTTCCATTGCTCGAAACCGCACTTCGACCCGACCAGCTCCCGATTCCGCCAAGAGTCGATTGAGGCGACCCGGCCATTACCCACTGAGTCAAAAAATAGTCTGTATTACAGCTCGCTTTCCAAAAACCATGATATAAAGTTACAAAAAAAAAACAGGAGAAAAAATAACCTCAGGTTTGTTCTGAGTCTCTCCACGAACAGTGAGTTTCTGAGTTTCGTGAAGCGAAGACTGAGCCAGGCGGCGAGTCAATCCGGCAAAAAAGTCCTCTTCATCGCTGCTCTCGTTCTCCGTCGAACCGGCCACGGACTCAACCGGCGAGCTGAGGGACGAGTGAGGACCAAAGGAATCGAACTCGTACGGAAACTCGTTGGGAAAGCAGAAACTCGGTCCGCTTTTGTTGAAGTTTACCCGTTCCATTGCAACGCCCCCTTTAGTGAGAAAATGAAAGGGAAGCCAGGCCTCGGGGTCGGCGACAGACTCGGCCATGCAAAGCCGCAGAGAAATATAAAATGAAGAAAAACAAGCCTAGTTGCGATGAAAACGAAACGGGTATGAGGATGTTTCTGGTTAGAGAAGATTTAATAATAACCCAGCAGAAGAAGCAGCAGCTGCGTTTAGCTGGGTTTGCAGGCTGAGGGACCCAACCAAAAGCAGGAAAAGTAAAAAAGAGTGAGGAAGAAGTGTCTCAGAGAGAGAGAGAGAGACAGCGAGAGGTAGAGAATGTTGAAGACAAACTGCTTTTTATCAAGTTTGGGGGTCTCTTCGAGACAAAGTTAAAAGGAAGAAATATGAGAGAGAGAGACAGAGAGAGAGGGGGAAGCGTGAAAACAACTGGAAGGATGGCCCAGTAAGTGGGGACATTTGTCCTTGTATGTGTAAGTCGAGTGGCAGGCCATTGCCCATTTTTATAAAATTGCACAAATGCAGAATTAATTATTAAGGATAATTTGTATATTAACATATGATTGGGATATGGATTCTGGGTTTCTTTACTGCTTAGCATTCTTTTGAACTACTCGACATTCTTAATTCTTGTCCTTGTCCAGTTTTTTAAAATCACGCAACTGGCTGGTTGTAACAGCATTATCATTTTTTTATTATTTTTTATAAAATTTGATTAAAAAAATATAAATTTGAAAAAAAAATGAAACACTTAAAAAGTTTTAGATATCGTTTGTATTTTAAATTAATCTTAACTTATTTCAATTCATTTTTATCTAATTATAATAATTTTTTAATTTTCCATACAAAATATAAATTCTTATATATCTTTTTCAAATTTTAATACATATTTTTCAAATCTCAATACATATTTTTTAAATATCAAAATAATAATAATATTAAAAAATAAACTAAACTCATCTCATCTCTCAATTCAAACAAAACCTTACATTAAATTCTTCAAACTAAAAATACTTTATTTTATTTTTTTTTTTTTATTTTTTTCATTTTTGATTAAATCTGAAGATAGCTTCTTGATTAATTCAATATTAAAAATTTTAAATATTCTATTTCCATCAATTTTATATTTTTATCAAATTTTAATAGAATTAATTCTAGTACTCTAAATAAAAGAATTTTATTGCTCTTAGCTTTTTTATCCGTTTATCCACTTTGACTAGGCATAATAACTCATATCAAATTATTTCTTAATAAAATTTATTATTTTTTTAACTTTTCGTTAAAAAATTAAACTAGTCTCGATCTATCATATATATTAAAATATATATACATATATCAACTTATTTATATTTAAATACATCTAAATAAATACATAATATACTTGAAATTTGTTAATGAATTTATTACCGCTGTTTTATGGTTTGATTTTGGCAATTCTTTTTAGGTCTTGTTCAGACATGCTGTTGACAGAACATTGGCATTTGTATGCACATTTCAAACTTAGTGGATGGTGGCCATTTAAATATTTTATCCTGCCGCAAAAAAAAATGGACATTAGAGCATTGATATTTGTCTCATCAAATTCTTCATTAAACATAAATTTAATAATTTAGATCATAAATAACTTCATATTTATCTTATCAAAATGTAAATTCTTAATTTTGAGTTACAATAAAATTAGCCAAATTCTTTAAATTTAAAGAGTCACTATTCACCCATCAAACTATTTATTTAATATATTTTATTTCTCATTCTTCTTTCCTTCTATTTCTTTTTCTTTCCTACACTATTGACTCATAAAATTAGTCAAACCATTATTATTTTTTTATTATTTTAGTTTTTAAAAAATTCGTTAAAAATAATAATTTAAATATCAAATTTAATTATTAATATACATGTGATTAATATAACTATAAAATATGAAAAAATATTTAAAAATATTCTTTTTAAATAAAATATTATTATATTATTATGTTGATGAGTCTAATAATAAATTCAATATAGAGTTATAGATGTTGAGGTGTGTGCTTCTCATCAAAATTATACTTCTTATCAAATTTTAATATTTTTTTGATGAAACTAATGCCAATACTCTTAGCATTCGAATCAAAAAATAATAGTGATTTTGTCCATATAATTTAATTCCAAAAGTTCCTATAAAACACATTAAAATTTAAGCTTAATTTATTTTTTCAAACTATCTCATTTTATTTTATCTCGGCTTAAATTTATTATTATTTTTTTAAAAAACCTTTTATAAAAAATAAAATAAATCATTTAACTTTTTCAAATCTTAAAATAAAACTAATATTAAAAAAGTATCTTATAAGAATATTTTATTTTATTTTTTTAACTTTTAACTCATTTTATTTATGAAAATAAATGAGTCCGTTCTCTCATTTCTTTTGTTTTATAACGAGATGTGCATCATTTTTAACTTTAGTAATTTTTTTAAAAATTATTATATTCTTAGATTGATGGATAGACTATAAATTGACATTATTAAATAATAAAATTCAATTCTTTAGATTTAAATTTTAAAAATTATTTTTTAATCAAATTATGTCACATAAATACACCTTCTTCAAAATAAGATGAAACAAAATCTTTCAATTTTCACTTTCTAAATAGATGCTAAAATCATAGGAGAAAGATCAACCCTTAACTCTATATCATTTAAGTTCCAATTCTTTTTACATAAAGTTATAAAAACAAAAACAGACAAAACTTCAACTGTGCGTCATCAGCAGCACTTCAAAACGATGGTGTATGAGAACTACATTTATTTTGGGATGACTATCCGTTTGGATTAGAATTTTAAGAAAAGATAGAGACGAGATAAATTAAATTGAATTTATTTTTTAATTTTATTATTATTTTAAAATTTGAAAAAATTAACATAAAAATTGAAAAAACTATATTAAAATTTAAAAATTTTATATTAGAATTTATATTTAATATGAAAATATAAAAAAATATAATAGTATGAGCTCGTCTCACCTTCAGACCAGGCGGCTGCAAATTACTTTCTTTTTCCCCCTCCGGTATCATGATCAACTTGCAGTTGTTGAATACTTACATTTCGATTTTTGTCGTATATATTACTCACAAAATTTATAATTTTATAAATAGACAAATACTTCAATGATAAAAATATTGCATGAAAGTGAACAATAAATTGAGATATGATTTAGAATATGAGTTGAGATTAAATAAATTGAAATAAATTTTAAAAGTTATATAAAATATTATTAAGATAATATTTTTTAATATTATTATTATTTTAAAATTTAATAAAATAAAATTATTTATTATATTACGTATAAAAATTTAAAAAATTTATAATTTAGAAATGGGATAAAATAAAATAAATTAAGCTCAATTTTCAATTCAAACGGAAGAGTTTATCTGATTTCACGGATATATTATATTATAAATAAATTTCATAAAATGTGATTTTATAATTTTAGGTTTGGTTTGAATTTATAACTTATCTTATCTTAATTTGACTTATTTCTATTTTATTATTATATTTTTTTAATTTTTTATATAAAATACAAATTTTTTAAATTTCAATACATTTTTTTATAATTTTAATTTAATTTTTTTAAATTTTATAATAATAATAATATTAAAAAATAAATTAAATCTATATCAATTTACCTCATCTTTTTAAATTTAAACGGAACCTTAATTTAGATGAAAATAAAGAAGACAGAGGACAGAATACAGATGACAAATGGGGTTGGCGGGGGCTTTGTCTTGTCGAGCGGCCCCACAGCACTAACAACTTCCCTTTGGGTTGGGCCTTTTTTTTTTTTTTTTTTTTTTTTTTTTTTTTTTTAGTACCAGCAGCTACAGCCGATAACTTCACTACTGTTATTTTCAATTACCTCGTTTATTTATGAGTACTATGCATTATAATTATTATTATGATAATAATGGCGATAATAATTGAGGCATGCTTCTTTTTCCCGCAACGCAATCCCTTTTATTTTTTATTTTTTTTTTTTTTTTGAATTTCCCGCCGAAAGCCCGAGTGGATTGAGACCCATCTCGAGTCAACTCAACCGTCGCTTTCAAATAATATGTCCGTTTTTTCCTTAGCGTTTTTTTTTTTTTTTTGTTGGGAAACGAAAAAGTAAAAACCTGCGATTTTATTATTATTATTATTATTTTTTTTTTTAATTTTATAAACTTGTGATTACTTTGAGTCTTTGACTAAACATTATACAACCTTATTTAATAGCAATGCTAAAGATAAATTCTATTGAGTAGTGAATAGTGACGCCTCTTTAATTTGTCCGTTTAGCATGCTTTTGGGTTTTTTATTTAAAATTCATTTTAATTTATCTTAATTAATAATCATTTCATTATTATATTTTTATAATTTTTATACCAAATAAAAAATTTTATACACATTTTTCAAATCTCAATATACTTTTTTCACATTCTAATACATATTTTTTAAATCTCAAAATAATAATAATATTAAAAGATAAATTAAATTCATCACAATTCATCTCATTTTTTAATCCAAACGAGACCTAAAATGTAATTTATATTTTTCTTGTTTTATATTTTTTTATTTCAAATATTTTTTAAATATATTTAGATATTTTGAAAAAATATAAAAAAATCTTAATACACGAATACTCACTGTCTTAATCATAAAGCAAAAAAATTATACATATATATATATAAATATTTAAACAGTCAAAATAATGAGGCAACATAGTATTGTTTCTCAATTCCTTTTATTATTTTCACATATTATATATTACTTTATTTTTTAGCTCAAGAAGAATAAACTTAAAAATAAAAAGAATTATAATGTTAGGACTCCCCATGTATGAATGTAGAGCTACTTTATTTTAAAAGAGTAGTGCCACTTACCGTTATAGAATGCACAAATGATATATAACCATTTAAAAAAAAATGTGAGGATTATTGTTAAAAAAATAATTTTTTTTTCATATAGGATTTATATATACTTACTTTTTTATAAAAATATGTGACGCTTGCGTATTTTTGAATTGCAAATATCATTTCTTATTTTAAAATCAAGGATATATTGGTAATATTATTTTATAAAAGTGATATTATTCTACAAAAAGGAAAATGCTAGTAGAGCCCCCTCAAAGTTACTACTCGATTATTTTAAATTTTTTACTCAATCATACGGAAATAAATATTAGTAAAGTTATGTATTTTTTTTATTTTCTAATGATTAAAGATGTTAAAAAACTGTTGAAAAAGATAAAAGGACAAAAAATACAAAATTTAAATATGCTAGTGCTACGCCCAGCAGTAACCGCTATGTACCCGCTCGCAGTATTTTGTAACATATGTTGTAAAATATATTATAAAATATATTATATATATCATTATTTTATTTTTTTTTAAAAAAAACGATATATTACACAATGCACAAGAGTTTTGGTTTGAGAAAATTTAAAGAATATTTAGAAAAGTTTTTCATCTTATTTATCATATATTATTTTCTTTCTAACATGATTTAAATATAAGCACTTCAACTTAATAATTATAACTAAGACTGTTCATCTGGATCGGATACTGTTCCGGTCTGGTCTAGAAATCGGATGTTCAGAATCTGGTTCCGAAATCCAACCCGAATTAATTCAAATTCGGAATCCATATTTTAATAATCCGGATCAATATGATCCGAATCCGGTTATATAATTCGGAATCCGGTCTATATATTAATAAAGGCCTAATCTTTTATGATCCTACTCACTCTCTACTCGCACCCGTCTCTACCCCCTATCTCTTTCTCTAACGCAGGCGAAACGAGACCATAGCAACCGTCAAATGATCATGCTCAACAACCGCGGGGGACTCGATCTATCGCTGTCACCGATCTCCTTTGTAGAATTGCCGTCATCATCTCCAAAACACAAAGCCGCAATGTTTCTCGTCAAAGACCTTTAAATACGACTCTTTCCCGATCTGTGAATAATAGTTTTATATTTGAGTAGATTTGGTGATTTGGTAAATTAGGTCTTTTTTTACTTCAATTGATGTGATAAATCTAGAAGAACTGGATCTCTCTTGCGAGTAGGCGATGGAACTAGGTTTTTTTCTCACATTGATCGTCGTCGTTATTGGATTTAAATGCAAATGAGGCCGAAGTCAAAGAGGAAGACGAGAGGATCTCGTATATAGAGACGCAGCCCGCGATGTCGAAGAAAATGAAGAGGTGAAGATGACGATACGGGCTTTAAGGATAAAATTAGGGTCTGTTGCATGGAGAGTAAGAATGGTTTATCGGGATGATTTTGAGGCGAGGGCTTTCTTATAGAGATGTTTGGTTGATGAGAAATATAGAAAGGGTACTCGTTTTTGTTTTTTATTTTTTATATATTTTTGATGTGAAAAATTTATTTGCATTTGTATTATCAATTATGATTTATTTGCGTTTGTATTATGAATAATAATATTGGTTTTCATTATTTAAAAAGAAAAAGTGGTTTCAATCCCGTTTCCGTATTCTGGGTGCTAGTAAACCCGGATTAATCCGGTTCCCTGCTCGGATCTTGATCCGGATATAGTTGGGTTGGACATCAGTTCGGATTTAGACCCTGAGATCCGGGTTGGGTATATCCGCATTTTTGGTTTGCCAACCAGATAAACAACCTTAATTACAACCAATGGTAGAACCACTTGAGGCCCCCCCTCCCCTGGCGAAATCATAAAATAATCCCTACATTTTATACCTGATTTTATAAATAGAGAAAATGACCTTCCCAAAATATTAATAATTTTCATATACTCTCTAAATTTGTAAACTTTTTAACATACTTAAAAATGTCTCCAATTTTTTTATAGTTCCAAAATTTTATTTAATTTTTATATATTACCTATTTTTAAGGACGTGACTTCTCAAAACTTAAAATTAAAATTAAGTTTATAAAAAATAATAAACTTATTAATTTGAATCCCAAAATTTTTAATTATATAATATTGGATTTCTTAATATGGAATCCACAATATAAATACCAGAAAGACCATTATATGATTTTATGATTTTATAGATTTATATAAAAGAAATGATGTTTGCAGTCTTAGGATCAAGTGCAAGCTCTACCCATTCTATTTGAAAAAATTAAATAAATTTAGGACACACATGAAAATGAATCTTTTTTTAATTGTGGACCTTATTATTATTTTTTTAAAATGAAATATATAGAATTTGCATACCTTAAGATTATATTTAGTATTACTCTTTATATAAATATGTTATACAATAAAAAAGTTGGCCTCCTCAACATAATTGTTGATTTCGCTACTAATTACAACTAGCATAAGCTAATCATTACAATTTTTAAATAAAAATACTCAATTTTTTATTCAAAATTTTCTTTCTTATTTTTCAAAATCCAATAAATAATTAATTCAAACTATCTCATTATCATTCACAATTATCTTATAACTATTAAGAAAATTTTCTTCCTCATATCATTCTTCAAATATTTCATAATTAGAACTGGTAAGAAATTAAGGTCTGGTTTGTTTATTGAGATGAAATCAAAATTTCAAAACATCTTTCAAACTCATCATTATACTTTTTTTTATCTCCATAAAAATTATAATAAAAAATTTAAAATTTTCAAAATTCAAAACACAATTTTCAAATTCTAAAATTGCACACCTTAAGACTATATTTAGTATTACTCTTTATGTAAATATGTTATACAATAAAAAAGTTGCCCTCTCGACACAATTGCTGATTTCGCCACTAATTACAATTAGCATAAACTAATCATTACAATTTTTAAATAAAAAATACTCAATTTTTTATTCAAAATTTTCTTTCTTATTTTTCAAAATCCAATAAATAATTAATTCAAACCATCTCATTATCATTCACAATTATCTTATTACTATTAAGAAAAATTTCTTCCTCATATCGTTCTCCAAATATTTCGTAATTAGAACTGGTAAGAAATTAAGGTTTGGTTTGTTTATTGAGATGAAATCAAAATTTCAAAACATATTTCAAACTCATCATTATACTTTTTTAGATCTTCATATAAAATATAATAAAAAATTTAATTTTTTCAAAATTCAAAACACAATTTTCAAATTCTAAAACAAAATTAATATTAAAAAAATATATTTCAACAATATTTTATTCTCTCTTTTTTTTTTTACTTTTATTTTAGCTTATCTCTAAAAATAAATCAGGCCTAAAAATAAATCAGGCCTAAGAATGCATAAATTTGATTCAACATTATACTCTGTATTAAGGTGGTTTGAATTGTTGGCCAAGTTTTATGTTTTGTATTTGGGACATTCGGAGTGGCTACGTGGTACCTGTAGTTGTTGATTGTTACCATTGTGGGAACTAACTAGTTTTGTAATTTTGTAACGTATCACAACTGGTTTCCTCAATTTTGGGTGGGGGGTGATGTCCTGTTTTATTACGACCACCTACCTCTCTGAGTAGTGTTTGGAAATTGGACTATATCTTGAGCATCTCTGAAAATCCTTCATGGGTTCTGTTTAATTTTAAGGGGACCCCACAGATCAAAAAGATCACGAGCCCTCCGTGCTAAATCCGGTGCCAAAAGAAGGCAAGTGATGCCTCACACCATACCCCCTCTGTCGTTGTCTTTGAAATCTGAGAAACGTACGTAATTTCAAGTATGATGTGTAGGTCCTACATTCACATGCATGGGACAAAAATTGAACAGGATTGGAGTCAAAGATTGGTTTGAATCTGATAACAAGAAGAATAAGTACCGGCTTGGTTTTCTAGAAAAAATCTTAAATTTATTATTATATTTTTAAAATTTTTATATAAAATATAAATTTTAATATAAATTTTTTTAATTTTAATATATTTCTTAAAATTTCAATTCAATTTTTTTAAATTTTAAAATAATAATAATATTAAAAAATAAATTAAACTAATCTCAATTAATTTTATCTCCTAATCCAAATCAGTCTTAAATGTGAAGATTACCTTAGGCAATCAACTGGGTCACATGGGCAACAGGGAACGCACGTGTGGGCCACTTCTCGGCGTTTGTTGGCTGTTTAAGAAAACTTTGGGCAACATGCATGCTCAGTTGCTCTAGTAACACCCACCCACCGAAAGAGAAAATGGAAAATGCTATTTGTTTTTATTTGGAATTCTGATTTAGGATATTAATTTGTATTTTATTTTACATAATTTTAAATAAATAATTTTAAATAATGTTATGATTTTTTTGTATTTTTATAAAATATTTTCAGATGTTAAAAAATCATGAATTTTTTACATGAATTTTTTAATATTTTAGAATATTTTTTAAAACTAAAAAAAATTATAATATTATTAAAAGAACTTACTTAATTATAAAATTAAAAAAAAAATCCAAATCAAGATCCCAAACCGGAACGTGTAGTACGGCCCAATAGGCAGACACCGGTCAATTGAACAATTTGTAGGCCTTAAGCGACTAAAGATGAACAGTTAGATCAATTCAATCATTTTTTAATAAAATAAAATAAAATCACGAATTTATTAAAAAATAGTTCTTTAATTATTAAATCGAAAAAAAATACCATCAGAACAACTGCTCAAAAGTACGTCGACCTTAGCTTTTTATTTATTTATAAACAGTACTCTCACATCAACCTAATTTATTGATTTGGGCCCCAGAAATTTGGCAGATCCAATGTCATGATGGATTATCAACGACAACATCAAACGCGCGCCCTGCTTTTTCTACTTTGTGATGACAAAGCTCTCTAGTAGACACTAATGTTCAAACGCCAACCCAATTAATTAGCGTTGCTCTCTCTCGCAAGCCAAGACTTCGTACCATTAAAAACATTGTGCGGTCTATTGCTGTGCTGCAAAAATGTGAGTTTTCCTGACTAAATCTTGACGACCCTGTTGAATCTCAGACTTGCAGATCCCAAAATCTGTGTCCAGCTCATGACCCTGTATTTACAGCTACAACACTCATTTTTTACAAGAATAATAAATGATAATAACTTTTTTTTATAAATAATAGTGAATTATTGTGATCGTACAATAATTATGTTGAATAATATGAAATTAATCAAATAAGAAAATAAAAGAAAAATCACACGCAAATATTTATGTGGTTTGACGGTTCGTCATCTTGCCACCGTATACATATCAAATACGAGCCACATATTTCAACATGAATTGAGATGGTGAAGTGGTTTTCATGAGATCTACCTAAGATAAATCTAAATATGTTTTGATGTTAATATGAATTTATATGTATTTATGAAAAGTTAAAAAATATTGTAGGCCCTACATGTAAAAAAGTGTTGAAATGAAAAAGATTGTAGATTTACTGTGTAAAAAGATTTTAAGTTGAAATGAATTTAATAATTTAATATGGATATTTCTATGTTAGACTTAATTTAAAATTAGACTAAATTTAACAACCCAAGACAGATAAAGTACTAATCACTAGAGCACAATGATGCTTATTCTCTCTTCGTACAGGCGATTTTCGGCGAGCCCTTTCCTTTTTCCATCCATTCTTGGGCGGGGGTGAGTCGGAGCTTTGGCTCCGATCACTCTCCCATACCGTTTACTCTTTTATCACGTTATTCTGTTGTTTTCCGTTGGGTTTTTAGTTTGTTAGAGAAGTCAAACCTCTCTTTGCCGGTCTGCTGCTAGCCGGCCTTTCCCGACTAACACGTGTCATCCCATTAGCTTTTACTGGTGTCGATCTTCTAGTCTGGGGGGAGACTTTGATGTTCTAATGGGCGAGTGGTCTTCACGAGCGACTTTGGCCGAGCGCGTGGTCACTCACAAAGGCTTTCTGCTCAGCGACTCTCAATCTGTCAGATCAAGCCTTGGGCATTTTTGTTCTAGTGGCGCGTGGTTCATACCACGCGCCACCTCCGCGGCAATTGGTCTTTTGCTGGCAACCGGTGTTTGTGGTGGTTCCTGTATAGTTCCTTTGTTTTTATTTGTAGAGATCCATTAGATTTAGGTGGGATGATGGTTAGTATCGATGGGCTGGGTTGAGGAGGGGTTTCCTTCAAAAAAGTCGTTGTTCGGGCTACGATTTTCGGCTTTGTTTTAGCCGAATGTAGCGGCGCGAATTTCGTGGGTTTGGGACCTCCTAGCCGCGGTTCTCTATCGGTTTCCATTCACCACCTACTTGGGCGCTGTCCTTTGTAGGTTGTTGAGTTTGGTAGTTTAGTTTGTTTAGTTTGTGTATTTTGGTGGTTTAGTTTGATAGTTTAGTTTGTTTAATTTGTGTAGTTAGGCTGTCATTTGGTTGTGGACAGAATTAGACTATCTCTTAGATAATATTTTTTGAAATGTTGCAGTTAGGACTAGACTATATCAGTCACTGTTAATTGTACTGGGGAGCTACATATCGGAATTTAGTTGTCTTATAATATATGTTTTAAGACCATTTGTAATGCTCTTATCTATGAATGAAATATGTTCATTATCACAAAAAAAAAAAAAATCACTAGAGCACGGAATCATGGACTCTGTATGTAGGGAACCCTAGATGAAACCATGCTGAGGGATAAGGGAAAGAAAAGGGCCCTCGTGGGCTGAAATGGTTGTGGGCCGAGAAGAAGACCTTAAAAAATTTAGCCTGGGCGGGATCCAGGAGTGGCTCCAGAACCACTCAAAGTTAGCTAACGAGGTTCGCTGCAATCGGTATATAAATATACCAAATAGATATTCATGCAGCTGCGTACCCGCAGGTTTTCTTTCAAATGGTTAAAAAACCAGCTCGCGTCAATAACTGACAACAAATTCATGGACAAATTATGACGATTGAAGAGGGTCGAAAACATAAACTACAAGCTACCAATCGGTAATTAAACTGCTGAGAAAGGAACCAAAAAAAAAAAAAAGTGGTCATTCAACCAAGTCGTTGGTTCATAATTATTAAATTCATAATTGACATTTAATTTCAGTAAATGGACTTGCATCGTTTGTTTGGTGGTGATTCATGCAAATTTATTGTTTAGAGAACTAGTAGTCCGTTCACCTTTGACCAGGTTTGTACAACTCCATCACTTCTGGGATGGGTTTTATGGTGATCGGTGCTACTGTCTCTTTCAGGGCCAAAAATATTTCGGTTTTTACCATTCCAGATCCAATCATCCAAATAACAGAAGGCCCCGGTAGATTCATAGGATACAACAATGATTTCTTTTTTCGATATAAAATTTATACAACAAACATGGGGGATTTATATTTAAAATAAAAAAAGAATTGAGATAATTATAATTACAAAAAAAAAAAGATTCTACCATATTAAGTAATATTCTTGATTCTCACAAATAATAATAATTTTTTTAATACCTACTTGTTTTTTTGTTAATATAAAATATATAATCCTAATAATTGGTACACAAATTTTGACTCGAGATATTTTCTCTTATGGTTTTAATTCAAAAGGCTTAACTGCAGCCCTTCTTCCTTAATTACTTTTTACAGATATGGCTATCACGTTGGCATAGTCTAGCCTCTGCGAAATGGAGTTTAGAGCTAAATGTAAGCCTGTTTCAGAAGGTGGTGTTGACTTGCATAGCTTGGTGGAGGTCCAACGATCTCTTTATATGAATTTGCCTGAAAATTGTTGAATGATCTCTCTCTATGGTCCTCTGTTTTTAAAGCTAAATATGTTAAAAGTCGTCATATTTCTTTGATTGAACAAAAGGAGAGTAGATTTTGGAAGAGTGTTATGAAGGAGGTGCCACATGTTTTGAACCTCTGTTTTTGGCGTATCCAAGATCGCCATGTCTCTTTTTGGAGAGATAATTGGCTTCCTCCAGGTCCAATTAGTGAGACGCATCATATGGGGGATAGACCCAATTCATGAATGTAGACTTGATTTAATTACTCGGCTAGTGGGTGTGGATAAGATGCAGGAAATTGTTGATGCCTTGGGTGAACAAAAAAATGGTAACGATATACTTATCTGGAAACCAACAGAAGATGGCATGTTTTCTTCCAAAAATGCTTGGGATTGTATTCGCATTAAGGCTCCTAAGATGAGATGGTTGGAATGGATATGACATAATGTTTTACCCAAAAAAATTTCATTCATGATGTGGAAAGCAATCTAGTTCTGCCTACCAGTGAATGATCATATACGTCGTGTAGGTATTCCGATAGTCTCCAGATGCCAGTGTTGTGCCTCAGGCTCGTATGAAGATCAGAATCATATTTTGGCTACTGGCAACTTGGTAGAGGAAATTTGGAAAAGAATTTCAACTCATCTTAGTATACCTTATAATCAAGGTAGAACTTGGAAAGAAAGGGTAGATGTATGGTTTTGACTAGCTAGGAACTCTTCGCCTAAAGGTATTTTGATTGGCCTGATTCCTTCTATTGCGTCTTGGAAATTATAGTTGTGGAGATGTGATGCTAGAATGGATGGTAAAGTTGTTCCTTTAGAAGCTCTTTGGCGTAACATTAAATTCTGGATTTCTTGGGTGGGTTTGCAATTAAAAGAGGCGTCAAAGTTCCGTTTGGCGGATGAAGGTACTCTGAATGCACTCAATATTCGGGTAAAGCCGCGATGCCACAAGAAGATGCAGATCATTGGAATAGACCTCGGGAGGATGGTCTTAAATTAAATATTGATAGAAGCTCTATTGGAAATCCTGGGAGATGTGGAGCTGGTGGTATCATATGCTACCCTAATGGAGACTTGAAGATGGATTTTGCGGCTTCCCTAGATAATGGTACTAATAATTTTGTCGAACTTTCCTCTTTGGTAATTGGAATTCGCCATTGTTATCAAGCTGATATTCAAAAACTGGAAATAAAAATGGATTCTTTAATTGTGGTAAAGTGGATTTTTGATAGATCATTGTGGGCTTTGGTATTTCTATGATTTTTTGGAGGAAATACAGAGTTACTTAAAAAGAATGGAATTCATGTTTCGTCATGTTTATAGATAATGCAATGCGGCAACTGATTTTCTTGCCCGTTTTGGTGCGGCAGGGACTAATAAAATATGATATCATTATAGAGACATCCCTCAAAAGTTAAAAGGTATTTTAAAAATTGATAAAGTTGGTCTTCCCTCAATAAGATGCTAAGTCTTGTCTTTAAGTTTGTTTAGATTTGTTCTACTTTGATTAAGCTTGTTTAAAGGTTTCTATTTTTTGGTTATTGGTTTTTGGTTTTTGGCCTTAGGTTGATGGTTTTTTTATAAATTTTTAGGCGTTTAATTTGTAACCACGGTATTCCTCCGCCACAAGTGAGGGCTTATCAATAAACTTGGGACGGGGTCACAAGACGAGTGACTACCGACTCTTTGAAAAAAAAAAAAAGTTAAACGAAAAAATCCAAAAAGACCCAAAGGCGCTAATGTAGACCTCGATTTAAAAACTAATGCTATAAATCACGTTCTAATTCTATCTTCATTACATTATATAAAATTTGGCACTTTGGAATCATTCTTTATTTTTCTTAAAAAATAAACTCAATAGTCAAAAGTTGATGAACAATGACATCTCATCGTAGTGAGATGAAAGTGAAAAAAAAAAAGTTGTCTTAAAGTGGTCCGATTTATATAAGGATAAAAATAGTAGGCTAGACTTATACCAAAGATTCTATGACCCGATTGATATAATTCACAACTTTTAAAATAAAGATTTGAAGTTCGAAATCCTGCTTCAAATATATAAAAAGATAAAAAGAGTAGAAGGCTAGACCTTGAAATAATGGTCCAATTTGCAGTGAACGAGACGAACTTGACTTGAAAAATAATTGAACATTAAACCGTTTATATGTTCAAATAATGGTAGTAGTTGTGTAGTTGAAGCACCCAAAGCCCAAGGGACGTCTGCATATAATGGCATCATTAATTAGAGACCGGCCAGCACATGCACTGTGAGTGATGCACATTATATATGGCTGATTTGCATGCACTTACAGAAGGAAGGGTACGGTACGCCATCCAACTTCGTCCGTACCAAGTCTGGTATTAAATTGAATTGCAAAGGAGGGATAATACATAAGACTTACAAAGAGTGTAAAATAAAAATATGGGACTTTATGAAAAGTAAGTGGCAAGCATGCACGTATCAAATGTCGAGGACAGCCTGCTTTCTTTGCTTTATCAAACGGCTATCACCAAAGACATATGCTTTAGATAGTTTTTATGCTGGATTTCACTTTTCGTTAAAATTATAGGGTCAAAAGTCAATGATTTCAGCTTGCTGTAACAAAAAGGTTCAAAATAAGTTTTTAGAGTGGAGGAAGGTCCTTTTCGCGGATAACGGAACGATTGCTCCAGCCAAACGGTTCTTAACTGCCCTCTCTCCATAACATTTTAAACAAACGTCTCTCATATTTACAAGGATGAAGAATGTCCTATTGCAATCATGGTTCAGGCTAGCCCACCTCACAGTCCCCTCGAGATTTTCTTCTACTCTTCTCTCTCAACTGCCACTGTAAACATGCTTGTAGGCGTTTAGCAGTTTGTTGACACCGCGAAAACTTTCATGTTGGAAGGAGTCCGGATGGAATCTTTGATAAAGAAGAGTGAGAATTTTCAAAAGAAAAAGGATGGGTCTAAATCGTTTTCTGGTAAAGGTGTTCGAGCTGAGTCGCACACTGATTTGAGCTCCGAGTCCAGGGAGCGCGGCAGTTCTTCAAGATCAAGCTGCGAGACCACGAGTGAGGAAGTGAAAGCGAAAGTGTTTTCTTCCCCGCCTCCATTGGGCTGGCCTATTGGCAATGCTCAAGTAAGCAAATGTTCGGTTTCTGATGTCGGCCAAGCTGAACAAAAACAACCCAATGTAGACGATTCGAAATTGGAGAAAATGGGTTCCCAAAATTCAGGTTTGTTATGTTTGGTTTCTAAGAAAATTTTTAGAAGACAATAATTTCAAACTTTGAATGTTACTGCTCTTTCGTTTTTTAAGACCTCTGGAAGCGAAAGTATCTTTTATATCTTTTTCTTCTTTCCTATTTTATTCAAGAGCCAAATAGACTCTGAGGGTTGGGCATGATTACCCATCGCTTCTCATTAACTGACCATCTCTTATAAATTATACGGAACAGAGATGAATATGATGAAAGAAAGGTTTTCGAAATTGTTGCTTGGTGAAGATATGTCAGGGTCTGGGAAAGGGGTCTACACCGCATTAGCTATCTCAAATTCCATTACCAATCTCTGTGGTATGCTCTCTATCTAAGGTTAATTTAAGTGTTTGGTGGGATTGTCCGATCTTGAGGTTTAGATTACTTCATCTGGCTCTGTTTCTAAAAATTATGTAGCTACCATTTTTGGGCAAATATGGAGATTGGAACCCTTGCCTACTGGGAAGAAATCAATGTGGCGAAGAGAGATGAATTGGCTACTTTGCGTCAGTGATCACATTGTCGAGTTGATACCCACTTGGCAAACATTTCCTGATGGTAGTAGGCTTGAGGTATTACAATGACTGAGTTGTTATTTAGATGTTGAAATTAGTCTGTAAAATTCTGTTTGGTTGCTGGGAAAGAACATAACAAATGTTTGAATCTTAAAATTTTCACCATTGATAGTCGTTTGGGGTTACCCATATTTAGCATGGCTAACCATACTAACGGCTGGGATACCAATCGTCAATAGCATGATTGAAAATGATATGGGAAGGCTAAATATGGGAGTGTTAATTCATTTTTCTTGTTTGCTTCTTGTAAATCCTGCAGGTTATGACTTGCAGGCCGAGATCAGATATTTTCATCAATCTCCCAGCCCTACGTAAACTAGACAACATGATTCTTGTAAGGTTCAGTTTTTTCTTGTTTGATAGTATACTATTTTCTGTATTGTAACCACTCTTAATTTGTTAGGCAACTTCTTTTATTACAGGAAATATTAGATAGCTTTGTCAATACAGAGTTTTGGTATGTTGATCAAGGTATTGTAGCCCCAGATGCAGATGGGTCTGCCTCCTTTCGCAAAACAACTCCGAGGCAGGAGGAGAAGTGGTGGCTGCCTGTACCCCGACTAGCTACTGGCGGCCTCAGTGAAAAGTCAAGAAAACTGTTGCATCACACACGTGAATGTGCAAATCAAATATTAAAAGCTGCAATGGCCATAAACAGCATAGCTTTAGCTGAAATGGAAGTTCCTGAGTCATACTTGGAAGCTCTTCCCAAGGTATGAAAATCCAGTATCGGAGATACAGAGGATGTGATAAAATGTATATAATTGGTATCTGAATTGCAATTTATTGATCTCATGTTTTGAATCCTTCCATACAAGACGCACATAATGTATATGGGTGTATGTGGGTGTATTTGTAAGCATGTGTTAGATCCCTTGATATATTCTCTGATTCATGATGTTTCTTCAGCTCTTTAAATGGTCACCATTCAAACATCACTGATATGGAACTTTTGTTAATTTGCTTCAGAATGGGAGAGCCTGTCTAGGGGATGTTATTTACAGTTACATCACATCGGATCAATTCTCTGCAGAGTGTCTGCTGGATTGCCTCGACTTAGCCTCGGAACATGTTGCTCTAGAGATTGCCAATCGTGTGGAAGCCTCCATACATGTATGGCGTCGAAGATCTGACGCTAGACTTCCATCTAATTCTAACCGTTCCATTGGGAAGTTCTCATGGGAAATGGTCAAGGACATGGTGATTGATGGGGATAAGAGGGAGCTGCTGGCTGAAAAGGCTGAGAGTCTCCTGCTTTGCTTGAAGCAGCGGTTCCCGGGTCTGACTCAATCTTCTCTTGATACAAGCAAGATCCATTGCAATAAGGTTGAAATTATATCCTCTCCGATCAACTCTTCCCACATTGCCCTTCCATTTCTTGAAAAATAAAAAAATAAACTTAATTTTGCAAACTTTCAGGATGTTGGAAAATCCATTCTTGAAAGCTATTCAAGAGTTTTGGAGAGCTTGGCATTCAACATTGTGGCGCGTATTGACGATTTACTATATGTCGATGACTTGACAAAACATTCCGATAGGCTGTCATCAGCTCCCACAGTGAGTTTGATTGCTCACAAGAAAGTCTCTATTTCATACTCAGTGCCTGACTCGAGCACTCCATACAAAACTTTTCCCACTCCTTTTCTCATCAACCACCATGGCAAGCCTCTCCGCCGTGGATTTGGTGTGAGAAGAGTCTTGACGAATTATCTTGGTGTTGAGACGAAGGCGAGGATCTGTGGCAATCCAATTGCCGGATTAGCTTCAACGCCAGAGCTAAGTGACAACGAAAGTTTGGAATATAAAAAAGAATCAACAGCCCACCGAAATGGGATCAAATTGCGTCATGTTCGCTGAGATTCTGTCTGTTGATGTATATTCCCTCGAGAGGATTTTTAGGGAAGAAGCGGGGGACAATGTGATTGAACCTGAACACAGAAAAACTTATGGTCTGATAAAAAACTTACGAGTTGGGAAATCAATGTATTGGTCTAATATTTGCTTTGAACTTGAATATCGACAGATTCAAATTATTCAATAAAAACAGAAACATGATTGGGGCATTCCGAGAATTGAACTCGGGACCTCTCGCACCCTAAGCGAGAATCATACCACTAGACCAAATGCCCTTTGCAGTTGGTTGTTGGAGGATTAAAAAGTTAATTTTGATGTTGTAAATCTACAGTCACAATTGGAGACGGTTATAGATTCAAAAATTATAGAGAGCACTGACACTCATCACACTCACTCTCACATGAATAGTACGAGAGTGAGTATGATGAGTGTGAATGATCTCTAACATTACTCATTTATGATAGATCTCAATTAAGATTAACGGTAGTCACCAAGCTACTTGATAAGACCATTATGCTTATCTAGATTTAGTAAGACTTCAATAAAATAAGATTATGGTATAAATGAAGTTAAGTTTATTATAGGGAATTTAGATTCTTGACACTGAATTTAGAGATGTTTGGGACAACAGTGATAGGCTAGAAATGGATGCTTGCATTGTGGCATAGAGCAGAAATCAGCTCTTTTAGTTGCCTATATATTTTAAACTTTTGATAAGCAAAATCAGGCTTAATTAAAACATACCTGACTTCATAAGTAGTTTTATTTTAGAGATTGGTGGCATTTGGGAAATGAAAGCAACACCTGATGAAAGAATTGGACGGGTGTATGCTCATTATATGCTCTCCATGATTTTTTTTTTTTAATTTTAAAGGAAAAATCATTTTTGATAAGGCAATTAAGGCCTGAGGCTCTTGTTATAACGTAGTACGTGCGGCTTTATAATTCCTGCTTGTCACCCGGTTGACTTGGGATCGATCCCTGACAATAATAATTTTGGACAAACGTTAACTGATATGTCATGATAAATACAACGTCTCAAATTTATTTTCTTTAATTTTAAATTTATTTCTTCTTAACATACAACAAATATTAAATATCATAGATTATCAGTTGGTGCTTATCCACCGTTCGTTTGTAACATTTATCCCTAGTATTTTTATCGTGCATTTGAAATCACCCACCTGTCGAGGTCGTTGCCGTCCGTCCCCCGGATCGGGATCTATGTCTAAGGTGTCATCTCCCTCTCGAGTGCGCGTTCTTGATGCTGGCTCTGGTTAATGTGGTTCAGATCATGCTGGGGACTTTGGCTTTTGGGAGCTCACAAAGCTTGGTTCCGTACGTTTTTATGGTGTTGTACGGTTTTACTCGCTTGGATTATTGCGTGAGCTCGAATTGTTCTTCTCTCGAATGCAATTTATCATCGAGTACGTTAAATTGCCGTTGGTTTCAGCTTGTGCTTATTATATCTTCGGGAATTATATCATATGGGAGACTCATGAAGTCGAGAAAATGAATGAGAAATGCTATTTATAACAATCTAATTGTATATGCTATATGTTTCTGTATTCAACAATGTATTCCGATCTCATCATATTTACTTTTCATGATTTGAAGATACCATTATTGCAACGACTCTGTTTGCCAATTTTTCTGAGTGAGTTTGTAAAATGCTGTGTCAACTTTCTTTAATATCCAAAAGAATTGCTGCTTTTCGACCGTCCCTCGCTTCATCTACTTATTTGCAACATTTCTTCCTGTCATTCCAAACTTCACGATTAAATAGGAAGGTCGCACCAAATCAGAAAATTTTGGTAGATTATAGGAACAAGTGTATTCATATTCTACATGTTATAAAGTATAAGTGGAATGAGCACTCTCCGGTTGTGCTTTAATTTTCCCCCTTCCTATTATCTGATCTTCTTCATATGATAACCATTGTTCATGCCACAACGCTCATCAGGACTTGAATATGAATGATCCTTCTCGAGAAGGACAAAAAGTAAAGTCGAATAATCAATGACCGAGAAGGAAGCACTATCCTTGTCGGCAATAAAACCCACTTCCGGAGTAGGTGCTGCTATAAACAAAAAATGCCATTACTCAGTGCTGTTTCCACTATCTTTTGTGGGTTTTACGTGTTAACACTTCCTGAGCTGCCTGTTACACTATAAAAGTCCTCAGAGTTGGTGTGGGCAGTGCATCAGAGAAATGCAATTTCCAATAATGAAGTCCATTTGGTTTCTAGTGCTTGTTGTTGTTGTAGGTATTGCTGCCATCGATGAGGTTTATGGGGCTGGTGAATGTGGGAAATCTTCTCCTGACATGGAAGCATTTAAACTAGCTCCATGTGCTTCAGCCGCACAAGATGTGAATGCTCAAGTTTCTGATAGATGCTGCAGCCAGGTGAAAAAGATTGGCCAGAACCCAAAATGCCTTTGTGCTACTATGCTTTCTAACACAGCTAAAAGTTCCGGGGTTAAACCAGAGATTGCAGTGACCATCCCCAAACGCTGCAATATAGCTGATCGTCCAGTGGGATACAAATGTGGAGGTATATAAACACAATTTACTCACACTCAATGATTATTTGCCGCACAATCACTTTAAATAAAATGAATAAATATGAGACTTACATGAAAAGAACTAATACACAATCACTTTGGTAATAAATTCACTTGCTCTGTTTTGCAGCCTATACATTGCCTTGAAGACTGAAGCTCCCATGTCATGGCGTCTGTGTTTGTGAAGTAGTTGCTCCTAGTATTAGTGTGCTGAGATTGTGTTTTTGTAGCTACAGCATCTAGCTGAGCAGATTACTGTGATATCTAGGCACACGAATAACAAAATAAATAAATGAATGGTGTTTGATCTGAGGTTCTGTCCACCTTAAGTGTGCAAAGCAAACTGCAAAGCATGAATCAGAATACCCTTTCTCTCCTGGATTTTCAGCTATATCCAAACTCATATTTAGCTACCTTTAAACTGGTAAATGGCTGCAGAAGCATAAACATTAGTTAAGGTTTGACAAACTTGGACCAATACAACCGTCCCAAAAAGTTGGATGAAGACTTGTGCAAATTCAGTTATTTTTCATATTTTATTTTGTGTACTTTTTCTGAAGTGAACTTCAATAAGCGGTTTAATGAATAAGGCCAAGGAGAAATAAAAGCAAAAAATAGTATGAAGAGATTAGGATCCTGATTGATGATAAGAACTGCCAAAGTTAAGTTTACCAATGATCCTTCCGATTTTTGAGGGATAGTGTAGAGATGATAATGAGTTCTACGTACAAGAATAAACTATCCAATTGCAAACTTTTGATCCTAGAAATTTGCATCCATGAATTTTATTATTATTATTTTGCTCGATATATTGGTGGGTTTTCATAGACTGATGAAGATGCTTGTCCTTACTGCTTTGTGTATATTTCCTTCCCAAATAAAAGGAAGAAAAAAATGTTCTATTTCATACACTTACTTGCATTCATTTCCAATTGGTAAAACCTTAGCTATAAGCTAGTCAGCCAATTCAAGTTGCATCGATTGAACAGAAACCAAGTAGATAAGTATGGGATGCTGCTTTTGTGTAGTAAACAAGTCGACAAGTAGTAATCTAGTCTGTAGAGAGAGAGAGAGAGAGAAAGAGAGAGAGAGAGAGAGGGAGAATATAATATACAATATAGTCTATATAGATATATATATATATATATATATATCAAGTTACAAGTAGATGGATAACCTCCAGTCCAGACAGCGTATTAAGTACATGGAACAGTACAATAATCAACTAAAAGGAGTACTGGCATCAAGCTCCTAGATACTGAAAATATTAAATCAGTTGGGACAAAAAGAACCCAACACGTTTTCCCAAGTCATGACTCATGAAAGTGTAATATACTCTATTAAGCTAGCCAGGCTACTGATATAATATATATTGCCACCATCTTATTTCCTTAATATTAAGCTACACCATGATACTGTCACCACCCTTCCCTGCAACATAGTCAAAATAACACCAATATTTCAGTCATTTGATTAAAGGGTCATAGGCAAAGGCAAAGGCAAAGACTAATTGTGGGCCTTTTATATTTATTCTCCTTCTCTTTTAGGCCTTTTCAGCATCTCATTGGGAATTAGGAATAAATGGGAGAATTAGGAGTTAGGACTACTCAAGTAGATCGGGTGCCAGCCAAAACATATAAAAAGCGACAATCATGTCGGCTATTCATAGCCATGAGTCTTTTGATTCGTTTCCCATAACTTATGACCCTTAAAAATGGTGCAAATGCAGTTTTATTGATAGCACATGATGGGGGATATTGCAAAACAATATTAAAGAGGAGACATTTTATTTGCAATCTTGATCAATATGGTAAAGATTGCGCAAATGCATGAGTTTTATTGATAAATGAAAAAAAAAAAATATTATTATAATTTTAAAATTTTTAAAAACTAGATTTATATTGCAATTCTCGTTCCAAGACTCTATGTACACTAATTAAAAAGATCCATCCACCAATCTGTTCAAAATTAATTTCGAATATATACCTCTGCGAGGTGCGGGATGGGTTCATTAATTCGATGTTAGTAATAGAGGGAACCTGCAGAAACCAAGAAAGTAGGGTTTAAGTTTTCTATTATTTTTATTTTCCCTCCAAATACCCAGTCATCATATATACCTTCCCACCAGTTCCCTCTGGAAGCGCTGTTCGGATTGTTTCCGTTTGAATCATCGTCTCCACCATCCTTTTTAAACTAATTAAAAATTCGAACATATGTTCATCAACATCAGAAATCATCACTATATATTTTATCTACATATCAAACATATATCTATATGTTATATATATATATATATTCAATATCTTTGAAAGAAACGGCAAATCTCACCTCACATAATCATAATTAATTCTTACACAACTTATTAGCTAGCAATGTCTTTAATTATATCAACAACTTATTTTTTATTATATTAATTTATTTTTCTCAGTTTTAGATTATGATTAAACCTTAGCTTATAGATGCACACATTATTATTAGTATTGACAAATATATATATATATATGCATTAATTATCACGTATGAATTAAATGCATGCAGCATGCCCTACAGCACTTACAGTATGTTGGGATTCGGTGGAGTGGGTCCTTGGAGAATAATCTTCTTGACCACCGTAGTAGATAGATGAACTAAAGTAGCAAGCTGGTTCTGAGCTAAAATGGCTTGGTTCCATTATCTCTTTCTGGTAACTGGCCGATTCCTTTTCTCTAGCACTATTTTCACCCTTTCCATTCTTGGTATTAATATCTGAATACAACCAAACAACCTTGATGATGAGGTCATGCAGTATACATACATATGCATGATAAATTCACATAAGCTGGGTGTACTGATAAACAATACCTATATTTCCATATTTGCTACTGACACCTCGATTATGAGTGGAGTCCGGCCTTCCTTGCACCTGAAATTGACGAAGGAAAAACAATCAATTAAATTGGAATTGCACCACTGTTCTGGCTAACATGACCAAATCATCAGGAAGCAAGTTTTTTGATGCAAAATTTAAATCTTATTTCTTATTTTTCTTTATGTATCTTAGCAAAAAGAGGGCTAGCGCATCTAAAATATATGCATGTAAAAGTACATGCTCTGATCTTAATATCTACAAAATCAAAGAAGTCGATATATATATGCTCTCATCTCCGATCCACTTCAAGGTTCTAATTTCTAAGCTCCATATATAAAACTTAAAGAGTCCTAGTCATTAAAGAAAATGGATGGCGTGATTCTGACGTTTGATTTGAGTTCTACAGTACTCGCATTCGATTGTCATATTTTTCTAATTTTAATTTAAACAGAACATTAACATGCAAGAGATACGCACAAAAAAAATAAATATAGAAGACCATATTGATTAGATGTCATATATCGTCGATGGTTCTGAAAAAGAAATACCGTTGAGGGAGGTGGAAAAATGGATCCAAATATTCCAGAAGTGGAAGATGCTGAAGTAGCTGAAGAGCGGTCCTTGGGACCAAAAAGGTGATCGAAAGTGGTGGATGAAGATGAGACACCCACTTGCTTCTTGTTGTTCTTGTTCTCCATAGCTACTACCGTTATCACTCGGAAAGAGGTTAATTCTATTTCTCTGTCAACCAACGAACAAAACTACCCTTATGATAGATATGTATCTCTTAACTGCCGAAGACCCAAAAAGGAAGAATTGAATAAGATTTACAGAGATGCAAACAAAGTGATTAAATTACAGAAAACCAGCGGGCCGGAGGCAGAGCAGATAGCAGATAGCAGATAGAGAGAGCACGTGAAGATTGCAGATGTGGAAGTCTTGTAAACGATCGAAACTATTTATAAGCCCCAAAATACGATGCTCGGCTATTGTTTTGCATCCCCCATGTGCTATCATTCAATTCAATCCTCTCCGTCTGTCTCTGTGTCTCTCTCTGATCTTTTGACACATGGGTGCATCTTTCGCATCCAAGTGGACATGTTGCCTGCCCCAAGCCAGCTCCAAGGCCCTACTGCCACGTGTTCTCATACTAGATCTTTGACCTTTGTTCAGTGGTCAATTCTGTAGATATTTTTTTTTAATTTTTTAATTATTGTTTATGAAAAAGAGACAGATCTAATTTTCATAAATATATAAAGATCAGTTGAGCAAAGGCTCAAATCTGTTATGGTTCTATACGTATAATCGATCCCACAAAAGAAGAAAAAGGGTTAAGGTGGCTGGCTCAACTTGAAATTTTATGCCTACTTTTGCCAAATAGTTAATGAAGATATTTTACCTATCTTTTACCCCAAATCTTTCAAATAAAGAACTACACTTTCTACTGTGTTCAGATATAAATTTTATGCCTACTTTTGCCAAATAGTTAACGAAGATATTTTACGGCCTATCTTTACCCCAAATCTCTTTCAAATAAAGAACTACACTTTCTACTGTTCAGATTATCGAGAATCAAAGGCGTTGAAGGGGGTGGGGGAGAGAGAGATAGAGAGATCTCAGAGAGAGAGAGAGATCAGAGAGAGAGAGAGAGAGAGAGAGAGTAATCATTCATGATAATGTAAATTTGTTTTGTAGCGCAATTGGTAGAAAGGATCGTATGGATATGTCTGATTATCATGATCACGGGCCTCATTTTAGGATAAACGCTATCTTAATTGTGATATATTCTAATTAATCAGCTTCATAGCTGCTAGCTTGGCGTTTTCAATGCTGACAATAAGTACGTAAGTAACACAAAACTACTAGATTATAAACCTTTTTAAAACATTATTTGCTTGATGATAAGCTATTATATTAGGTTTTGATAATCTACAAAGCAAAGCGCGCATTATAAAAGTGACAAAGATATTATTATATATTAGAATGAGGATGACATGCATGCATACCTCAAGTGCTTGTAATTTTCTTCACTTTCAAAAAATATAGCATCTTTAGGTTTCATTTGAATTTTTGAATGAATTTAGCTTATTTCAGTTGAGTTCTATTTTAAACTTATTCCAATATCTAAACTTATAACTCACAAATTATTAAACATTATTCAATTCAAAACTTCTTTACACACTCATAATTTTTTTTCAATCAATTTCTCTTTATATAAATGATTCATAACCTTTTTTGATTTTTAATAAATATATCTAAACTAATTTTAGTATGTAAATATATATTTGTTGTATTTAGATGTTAAGCTAAATAGAGTTAATATGAGTTATTTATGAATAATTGTGAGTTGAGATAATTGAATATATTTTATGAGATTTATATAAGATGAGTTTAAAATATATTTAAATGTTAAATTGAGTTTAAATATATTTATGAGAATCTATAAAATTAGTGAACCATAATTATTTACTGGCAGTGCTTGTCCTCCATCGCGCCATTGATCAGCAGTGATATTTTGGAAAAGAAAAAAAGACTTGTGCTGGCCGGAACGAAAGAGAGAAATAGAGAGTTGATGGCTTGTTAGAGAAAGAGAAATGATGGCCTGTGGAGAGAAAAAAGAAGAAGAGAGAGATAGAGATAGACGGCAGAGAGACAGAGAGAGAGAGAGTTACGGCAACAACAAAAAAAAGCTGCGAGATTTTTTGACCATGAATTTGTTAGCTAGCGGGTCATGTTGATCCGAGATATTTTGCGGGTATCAAGAATCTCGACTTTTTGTGATATTACAAATATTATAAAAAAGTAAGTCATTTTAATTATAAATTAAAATATCATAAATATATATATATATATATATTTTTTTTTGTAGTGACATTTCCTTTGATATCATTAGTGAGGTTCCTTTTGGATAAATTGGGAAATCAGTCAAGGAATGCGACATATTCCAGGCCCAACGTGGAGCTAATTCCGCGTTGCATGCAGTCCGATAGAGGCGGGTTGATGATGTACGTGCAAATCCTTTCTACTTTTTACCTTGTACAAGCAGCTGTCCGGTTTATGAATGAACCGACAATGTTTTACTATATACAAAAATAATAATAATAATCAGGCGGTACATACCCATCTGATAAAAAAGCGAAACAGCTACACGTTCCCAATGAATGGCCCAAAATTGCCTGTGGTGCAGGATGCATGGTGTTGTTACTTAATTAGTTAGGCACCTACGCACGTACATGCATGCATGAGGATACTTTATATGAAGGGATCGAAGAATTCTCACCCTGTTGCTGTGTCCGTTGGATAGCCATTAGTCAAAAGCAGAGTACTAATTAGAGAAATCTTACAGTAATATTCGTCCTTCTACTCTGGAGAATCTTAAGCCAATTTGCAGCAGTACTACCGTCGTTTTGACATATCCAGTGAATGCGAATCAGAAGAATTTGATTTTAGAACATTCTGCATTCATGTGTACTTTACGTGTACATTGAATTGTATGGAAGTTTTTGGCGATGATCAAAGAGTTAATTAAATTAATGAGAAAATTAATCTGAACAAATTCTAATTCTAGAATATCGGGATGATCATCATATATTGAAACTTACTATTAGATGACCTGGCCTTTTGGTATGGCACCATCATGTGATGCCTTATAATTTATTAAAAAAAATTAAAAATACAAACACAAATTAGTGTGTAGAGAAAATTTGGACATTCAGTCTTTTTCTTTTTGTATATATTTTCGAACGTCTTTTTGGTTTAAATATTGTTTTTTGTGTTCTTTTAATAAACAACGTTGTGGTGCAAAGTGAAAAAGGTGATCATCTTAGTTATGAATTCCAGACAGTCCAATAGCATCACTATATATATTTCAAAAAATGAAGAAAAGTAAGGTCTGACTTGGATGGTAAGGTACTCTCATCTCTGCATCTCATCTTGATATAAATACTTTTCAATTTTAAATATTTAATCTTATAATGTAATAATTACATAATCATTAAAATCTTCTCCGACTTTCAAATAAAATATAAAATAGAATTCTATTTTTTCAAATATCATAATAAAAATTATATTAATTCTCACAATATATTAATGTTATAATATTTTTACTCAACTTTGTCTCACTCAATTTTCAAATCCCATCATCATCTTATACAACTAAAATTATTTTACTATTATTGATACAAGAGGATCTGAATCAGATAATATTGAGTTAATATCAGATTGTATGTTGATGGCGTCGATATACCTTGATTTGGCAGATCAGCACAAATGTGACAAGTAATCGTAATCTTTTTCTAATTGAGGTAGTTTTGGATACATTTTATTATTTTGGCTATAATTTTGGCTACATGTATCAAAATCGCGTATAAAAGCCCAATTTGAAAAGTTCTCTTCAACACACACATCGTGGACTTCGAGTTATGCTCGGTGTGCACCTTTTTCGAGGTCGAAATCTACTATTTTCCCTTTCGAATCCCCAATTTTAGTTATTCTTTGTCTTTTTTGATTATATTTTATTTATCGTTTAGGAAATGATTCTAAATCTGATTTGGTTCAGATTTTTAGCAGATTACTTATTTTATTACATATTTCATTTCAGTTTGATTAATAAGATTTTGTTATTTTTAATAAAAATTCGATTAGACGATTTTTAACTATACAATCCAGCTTGTGGACTGATTTTTGACATTGATAAATTTAATAAATATTTTCAATCGAACATCAGAGACATTTTCTCTGTATTTTTGAACGACTCTTTTATGCTCTTCTTTATAAATCATCTATTGGAACAAACCTCATATAAAATAATTACTATTCTATCCGACATCAATCATTTTTCTACCACCCACCAACAGTCTCTATTCTCGTTTTCCTAAATTTATGCACCAAAATCCACCGAATTATATTCTTTCGGATTTGAAACTAATATCAAATTAAGTTGAGAATCAGTTCTTATTCTATATATGTGCTATTTCAATTGAAAACCTACTTGCCGGCTAGCTCTCGGCTCTCCCCCCACCCCCCCCCCCCCCTCCCCCCTCCCCCCCTCCCCCCAAGTTGACCGAATTTCTGCCAACTTTTGATTTTTATTTTCGTATTTTTAAGCTTTTGAATTTTACATATATAATTTACTGATTTTTATTCATATAAGTGATACCATTCGAATAAAAGAATTAAAAAATAATTTCTGATCTAGCTTATCTTATAAAATAAAATTTTGATATACATCGATGCATGTATTCGGCGCCCCCCACTGACTTATAATAAGTATAACTTTTATTATCATGTCTTACTTTTAATTTCCAAGCTATCTATGTATACATAAACATCTTATTTTTTGAAGCCAATTAGCATATGCAGGTAGTACTGCTCCGCATAAAGCCAGAAATCCAAGTCATGGATTATTACATACAAACCAACTCTCATTTGTCCAACGAGGCTAATCTATTATAAAGAAATATTAATTATAAGTAGACACACACACACACACACATATATATAATTAGTAACATGATAGAAATTAATGAGTAGTCATTCTAATATTGCTGAATCACAGAAGTTTCCATGGAAGGCATCGGAGCAACCTATTGGGGCAAGAAGCTGCTGCGCCCCACGTGCTTCTGTAGTCACCTTTTATACCATCACAACACTTGCACACAATCCCAAGAGTCCCCACAAACATCTTCGAGTTATATATACCCTACACATTTATCACAATAATATTATTCATCCCCTTATTTTACAGAGATCATGGCCAATAAATTCTATGACTGATCTGATCATCGAAATATAACCCGTAATAAGCATAAGGATGGAGTACTTCTTTTTGTTTCTTCTTCTTCTTCTTCCACTTTTCAGCTAATGATTGTTCTTAATTAATAATTTGCTTACCTTGGTGATCATGATCATCATGATGATCTTCGAGTACTACCAGTAATGGCCTGGCTTCTAACGCTCCTGGTTGTTCATGCAAGGCAAGGATCATCAAGATCATAAGCCAGAAAGACAGCCTAGAAAACTTTGACATAATACCCATTAATTTCCACAACAAATCTGAACAAGAAGTTAATTTAAACGCAAAAGGAGGCCGTAAGTGTTTTGAAAGAGCTATAAAGGCATGAGAAAACTTCAAATAAAATTTTAGACTTCAAAGTACATACTATAGGGGCCGGGGCCGGGGCCGGCGTGGGTCGTTATATTCGAACTTTTTGGGAGGGTTTCTAGAACAAATGGTAGCTGAGCCACGCGTTTTCTATCGACTCATTAAGTTTCTCGATAAGGGGGGGCCAATTTCCAAAGAAAGAGCTTTGCACTCTAAACTTTTTTACTGGTAGATGAAAGGAAGATGCATGAGAGACTTCGAGCCTGTATAGGATTGAGATGATTTTAAACACTTTTAAATTAAAAAAAAAAGAAGTTTATAAAAATTACATTAATCACTTAAAAAAATTGAATGTCAGTATTAAATTGAAATTTTTATAAATATGTTCCAACAATTATATATTTTAAAAAAATTACTATAACTAATTTTAAAAAAGTTTTAGATACATGTTTACTAAATAATAAATAATTTTTAAAATATAAAACTTATTATTTAAGTTATAAGCTATAAGACATAAAATTATAAGTTACATTTTCTATCAAAATCTCAAACTTACACTTTGACTCCTCTTGCGTATTTAATTTCGAATTGATATCATATTTAATGGGTTTGTGGAAATTAATGACACTGTTAATTTATAAGAAGTTCTACACAACCTTCTAACCTCCACACACTATTATTTTTTTAATTTTTTTTTAATTTTTAATTTTTAATTTGTTCTTTTTAAACTATTTTAATTTTTTAATTCATTATTTATATATCAAATATTTAATAAAAAAATATGGTGTGTGAAGGTTATATGAATAGTAAGAAGTTGTATAAATTTTTTCTTAATTTATTGCATGTTTGGCTTAAGAAAAATTTAAGTTAAAACTCTTCATTGAGTAAAATTGATGGCGTCAATTTTGTTTCTCTGACTGATCAAATTTTTTGATTGCATGCGCTTTTGATTATTAAATTATTAAGAAAATTTTTGTAAGTTTAGTTCTATAATGTATATTATATATATATATATATATATATTAGTATTTTGCCGTGTCAATATCCCAAGTGCGAATAACTTGAATTTTTCTTAATTTAATATATATATATATATTAATATTTTGGCGTCTGACTCTGATGCTTGATCAAAAGACGTATGCAGTGCATTTTCTAGATCTATTCATTTTTAAAGTGGCTTCTCATGTTTACATGCATGCGGTGTAACTTAATTACTGGCCACTGTGGGGACAAAGCTGGCATTATCGAGTACATACGTACCCCTATCCTTGCTTAATTAATTGACAGACCATACGCTTTGAACACGCAAATGTTTCATATCAATTTGACTTCTCTGACAAAAGTAATGAAAAGCAAATAGAGAATAGAGTCCTCTGATCCACAACTAATTGGAAAAATAGATCGAAAGTTTGAAAAAGTAGATCATGAAGAATGAGTAAATTTTTTTTAGTCCAAATAATACTAAAAACATAACGAAGAGTAAAGTAAGGAAGAAGTTAAAAATGCTTATTCGATGGATGCGTACTATGCATTTCATCTTATCATCCATCATATGATCTTATCATCCATCGCGATAAATCATATGATGGATGATACAAATTATATATTGTGATCATATAATCAAAGTTTCTATGTTTATATTACTTTCCTATCCTATTCTTTTAGATCAATATTCTTACCAAAAATACAATAGATGAAAAATTGGTACTTATATAATTTGTTTGTCTGTTTTATTTTAGTTCTTTACTTTTCATCCCCTAAACTATATATGGAATTCCAGATGAAGGATTCAGAAACTAAACTCAGGAACTACCACTAAATGTTGCTCTTTAAATCTTAAAAAGTTGTTCTTATTTGGTTAACCTTTTTAAGTCCAAAGAATGAAAGCCTGGGCCATGCATGAAAAATTGCCTAAATGAGATCCAAACAAATCATGCATTCACACACACACACACGAATAGCAATTAGGATATCAATGATCATGATTAACATATAAAGACAACAATAATATTGATTGATGCATGCAACAGTGGATCAAGTAAGGAAAGTTGTTTTTATCCCTTCCCATACGACTTAAGCAATTTGGGTCAGAGAGTGGAAAGGATGTTCACACTCCCCCAATCAGGCTGGGCCTAACTCATCTCTAGGAGCCTTGCAATCAAAGCGTAGAGATAAAACGAAGGAGGGCCATGGCTAGCACGGGAAGATGGTTGACGTGAAATGATGGGACACCAACCACTCTAACACAACCTTGCACACGCATGCAGTAGCAGAGCCAAACTGCATTTAAAGACCAGATATGGAACATGGATAGAGAGTACGACAAGGCACTCTATTCCTGATAGATCTTAAAATACAATATTCAATTTCAATTTGATGATGTGGCTCAATATCATTAATTAATGTAAATATGTTAGTTAGTTACATTCAATCTTACTTCTATAAATAGGTTGAGGTAATCAAGTTGAACTACACTGATTAATTCAATACAGAATCGAGTTTTCATATGACTCTATTTTTCCCTCTTTTGCTTTGTTTCCATTTCTTCTTCACATTAAGAATTCATAGAAAGATTCAGAATTTGTCATGGTATCAAAGAAATTTGATATCTTCAATTAATTTGATTTTTTCATGGATTTCTTGGATTGAAACTCAATCAAGATTCTCGTCAATTCTTTCTACCATGTCAAGGCCAATTTCTTCTACACCATCAAATCCTCCAATACAAAATTCGATCAGTGATTCTTATTTCTTACACTATGAAGAAAATCCTGGTTTGATACTTGTGTCACAACAACTGAATGGAGATAATTACCCTACATGGGCGCGTCCAAAGCACTTAGTGCAAAGAACAAGTTAAGGTTTATCAATAAAACCCTAAAGAAGCTTGCAAATGCATCTAATCCAACATATTCAGCATGAAAAGGTGCATTGCTTCCAGTGTCCTGTACATTGATGTTGCCGCAGAGGTTTGGAAAGATTTGCAAGAACGACTTTCACAAGAAAATTGACCTAGAATTTTCTAGTTGAATAAGACTCTTAGTTTTCTAACTCACGATCAAATGTTGGTCAATGATTGCTTTACACAGTTAAAAACATATTGGGATGAATTGGCAAATTATCAACAATTGCCACAATGTACATGTGAAATTGTTAAAAATTACCTAGAATTCCAACAATAAGAGTGTATTTTACAATTCTTGATGGAATTGAATTATTCATTCACTGCCATAAGAGGATATATTTTGTTGTTAGATCCTCTACCATCTATGAATTATGTTTTCTCTCTTGTTCTGCAAGATGAAGAACAACGTAAAATCAAGATCAATTCTGCTTCAAGTTTTGATTCTGTCGTTACTGTGACAACCAAAAACCCTCCCACAATCACCAAAAATGGCAACAAGCAATCTGGGTTTCAAAAAGACAGACCTCTATGTAGTCATTGTGGATATACAGGACATACATAAGACAAATGCTACATAATACATGATTTTTCACCAAGATTTAAATTCAAGAAAATGTTTTGTCAGCAAATCAAGTAACTTCTTCTCCTGCAGATCAAGCAAGTATTGAGGTTCTACAACTATCATTCACACAAGAATAATGTCAGCAAATTCTTGCCTTGATAAACCCTCCCACCAAACCTCTTCATTAAGTTTCAACTTCGTCTACTGCTCTGCCTAGCACATATTCTAGTACTCTTCCAACACGAAATCTCCAATACTCTGAAAACCTCTCAGGTAAAAGCTCTTCAATTTTCTCTCATTCTCTTCCTATTAATGTGGCTCTTGCTTCTATCAATTCTCCAATAATCCCTTGGATTATTGACACTGGAGCCACAAACCATATAGTATGCTCCACTAGTTTTTTCTCTTCCATTAGTTCGTCTGTTTGCTCATATGTTTGATTACCAAACAATAATTTTGTTTCGATTACTCATAAATGAATGTGACTTTATCTAGTAAATTAGTATTACATAATATTCTTTGTGTGCCTTCATTTTCATTTAATCTCATCTCAGCAAGCAAATTGACAAAAGATACTTATTGTTGTCTCATTTTCATTTCTAGTTTGTGCTTTGTACATGACCTATCTACATGGAAAACGACTGGATTGGGTAAAGAAAAAGCTGGTTTATATCATCTCATGCAAAAACCTTCGGTTGGTTCATCCATTGCTCTTTCAATCACTCAACAATTTGATCTTTGGCATTATAGATCATACCATCTTTCTTTGTCTAGACTACAAGTTTTAAATAAGTCTGTACCAGATATTAAAGTTTCAAATTCCTTTCCATGTACTGTTTGCCTATTGGCAAAACAAAAATGTCTTCCTTTTGAACTCAACAATAGCAATTCTTTCATTCCTTTTCACCCTGTGCATTGTGATATATAGGAACCATTTTTAGTTCCTTCCTTAGATAGTTCTAAATTTTTTCTCATAATTGTAGATGATTTTTCCAAATGCACTTGGGTCTACCTAATGAAACAAAAATCACAAACAAGACAATACTTACAATCCTTTTTGTCTTGTTGATAATCATTTCAATTCCAAGATCAAATACATTCGGACAAATAATGTGGTTGAATTTAATATGATGGATTTTATTTAGCTAAATGTGTGATTCATCAAAGGATTTGTATTGAGAAACCACAACAAAATGGTGTGGTTGAAAGATAACATCAACATTTGCTGAATGTTGCTAGATCTCTTAAATTTCAAGTCTCATTACCTTTATAGCTTTGGGGTGATTGTATTTTAATAGCAACTCATTTAATCATCTAACTCCCACACATCTACTACTTAATAATTCACCATATGAGGTTCTTCATTCATGTCCTCGATCATATAAACATTTGAGAGTGTTCGGGTGTTTATGTTTTGCCTCCACTCTTATTCGAAATAGATCCAAGTTTGATCTTCGAGCCAAAAAGTGTCTTTATTGGATATCATTTTACTGTAAAAGGATATAATTGTATGATTTTGAATCTCATACAACATCTCTTTCCCGTGATGTAGCATTCCATGAATACATTTTTCCTTTCTCATCCATCAACTCCAATTCTTTTGATGTTGATCCTATTGATTCTTTCTTAGTCTTACCAAATCCTATTTCTGAAATTTCAACTCCTTCTCCTTATATTTCAGTTGCTACAAATAATATGCTGTCAACAAATTTTCCATCTTTTGACTCCACAATTTCTAATTCAAACAATTCGTCTTAACCGTCCCTTCCCACTCCTCTTAGACAATTCAGAAGACAAAGAAAACAACCAAGTTATTTGTAAGATTACCATTGTCAACTAACTTCGACAGAAAATAACCAAGCTCTTCATTCTCCTCAATCGGGTTTCATGGCATAAAATAACCAAGGTACATTTTATTCTTTTTCTAACTTTACTTCTTATGACAAACTTTCATCTTCTCACAAGTGTCTCACTTTGTCAATTTCCTCTCATACTGAACTAAAATCTTTCAATAAAGCCATCAAAATACCTAAATGCCAAGAAGCCATGCATGCTAAAATCAAAGCTCTTAAACAAAACAAAATTTGGACTCTTACTTCTTTACTTGTAGGAAAGAAACCTATAGGCTGTAAGTCAATATATCGTATCAAATACAAAGCTGAAGGTAGTATTGAAAACTATAAAACATGTTTGGTAGCAAATGGCTATACACAAGTTAAAGGTTTCGATTTTCATGAAACTTTTTCTCCTGTTACTAAGTTAACAACAGTGAGATGTTTGTTGGCTTTGGCTGCTGCTAAAAACTTGCATTTACATTAATTGGATGTAAATAATGTCTTTCTACATTATGAGCTCAATGAAGAAGTTTATATGGACATTCCACCAGGATTTGCAACAAGAGGTGATACTCGGGTATGCAAGCTTACCAAGTAACTTTATGGTTTAAGACAACTTCACGCCAATGGTTTCCTAAGCTATCTTCTGCCATTATTGAATATGGATTTACCATGTCTAATTCTAATCACCCCCTCTTCATTAAGTCTACTACTTTATTTATTGTCTTGTTAGTTTATGTAGATGACATAATACTAGTAAGCAATAACCTTGATTCTATCGTTTCCTTGAAGTCTTTCTTAAACAATAAATTCAAAATCAAAGATTTGGGAGTTTTCAAATACTTTTTGGGACTAGAAGTGGCCAAATCTAACAAGGGCATAAGTTTATGCCAAGTTTACCATGAAATATGCTTTAGATATTCTTCAAGACTCGAGTATGTTAGCAGCAAAGCAAGTCCAGTTTCCTATGGAACAAAACAAAAAGTTATCCTCATCTGATTAGTGATCCCTCAAACTATCCCAAGTTAATTGGGAGGTTAATATATATCATTATAACTCATCCAGACTTGACCTATGCAGTTCAAGTTTTAAGTCAATACATGGACAAATCACGGCAACCCTATCTTGATGAAGCTCGTAGGCTATTAAAATACTTGAAAGGCACACCTGCTCAGGATTTATTCTTTCCCTCAAGATCAAATTTCCATCTCAAAGCCTTTTTGACTTGGATTGTGTAGGCTATGTGGACTCAAGAAAATTAGTCACTGGCTTTTGTATTTTTCTTGGTGACTCATTAATCTTTTGGAAATCTAAAAAGAAACAAATTTTATCAAGGTCTTCAGCTAAGGCTGGATATAGAGCTATGGCATCCATCACTTGTGAACTCTCATAACTGCTTGCTTTGTTAAAGGATCTTCAAATTAATCATGCCTAACCTGCATTGCTATTCTGTAACAATAAGGCTGCTCTCCACATTGCGACAAATCTTTTAGTTAGTTACATTTAGCCTTACTTCTACAAATAGGTTGATGTAATCAAGTCGAAATACGCTGATTAATTCAATAGAAGATCTAGTTTTCATATGACTCTGTTTTTCCCCCTTTTGCTTTACCTCTATTTCTTCTTCACATCAAGAATTCATGGCAAGATTCAGAATTTGTTAATAGAAAGCGCAAAGATAGCCGCATTGACTAATTTGCCATAAAAAACACAATCTAGGAGAGTCATGCCTCAATATTAAAGGCGACAATGTGATATCATGTACGGAAGATGGGCACCTTTGATACGGGATATGGAGGATCACGTCAGCAAGGGTATAAAAGCCAGACTCCAAGTTAGAATGTTTTTCTTAAGATCTAAGAGATACAAAATTTCTTCTAATGATTAACAAACTGACTTAGGCATAAAAGATATTTGATCAAATCTAAGCCATCATCTTCTTTCTGTTGCAGGTGATTGAGCTCTGTGACCAGGGTGCAAAACACATCATCAATAGACAGATTGATGGGTTCATCCTCTAATAGATCATGTACAAGATCCTTGGGACTTAGCATTATGATGATGACATGCCATATATATACTGTCATTCAGTTTGTGGATCATATAACTAAAGTAGGATAGAGCTAGCTAGCAAGTATTGGATTATATTAGAAAGATGAAGATTTTTTTAGCACACTACGTACAATGCAATGCAGAATTGCATGGCAGTCACGAAGGCTTACATTCCAACTATATTTTACGGTACTGAGTACATCAGTACTTGGCCTTCATCACATTCTTTTGTGCATATTCCTCCACATGCAATTGATATCGGTTAAACTTAATACGTAATACATGATATAGTATCATATATATGTAGATTAATATCATTATGGAACAAACACAATATTGGGGCTCCTCACTTGGAACTTACTGTCAAACCATATAACAGAAGCTGAGGCTCTGCTTTTTTCTATTCTTCCTTTGATCGTTAGCTCAAAAGATAGCTTTTGTCTCAACTTTTTGAATGATAACACGTTTGGCTTGACTTTGACTGTAAGTGCATGTGGAGAGGTCACAACAGCTTTATACGATGATGTTGGTGTTGTGGGCAAAACACACACACACACCAATGATGATAAATAAAAGGGAAAACAAGCACAGTCAATCACACGACACAAGATTTACGTAGTTCGACAAACTGCCTACGTCCACAGTGCTGCAGAAATCTTATTAGTTAGAGGAGATTACAATCACTCAATTTCAACTCACTCTCTCTAGGGGTTTTCGCTCTCTCACATAATATGCACTCATTATGTAATTGCTCTCTATCAGAATATTCTAAAAAACGTGTTTAAGTAGTCAAATATAACATATTTATAACAAAAACGGTGTTGAAAATCCTAATTTTGAAATTCCTGCGAATCTTGCTTGAATAGGATGTCGAGCGAATGTCGAGCAATATCTATATCTGAATCTTGCTTGAGCCAGTATCAAATGAGATCTCGCTCAAGTCAAGTGTCAAGCTAGGATCGAGCAAGATTCCTGACATATAATTTTTAGCTCCCAGACTAATCTCCACATGCAACTCAAAAATTGGCGATACAACATTGGTGACAGTTCGATAGAAAACATGATAAATAAATTTGGAGGGGGACGTGGGAAGAGCAAAAGTAGGATAGTTTAAGTCGAAAATTGGTCCGTTAGAGCCTTTAGAACAACGATTAGTGGTATATTCTTCACGAGATAAGAATTTGTGGTAGTCGAGTGGTTTAATATCATATATCAAACTAGGATATGTAGCCTTGATAGGATTTATATTGCCTGCACCATATCAAAATTCAACTTCGGGATTCTTCTTGGCGCTCATGGAGGCAGCTACATACAAGCAATTAATTAATACACAGAACGTGGAGCGAGTTTGTCATGCAATGCATGGTTATGTTCATGTACTGGTTATGTTATGCGCATTGAATCATCGAGATTGATATCGATATATATTACCTGTAGTGATCATAAGAGTAAACATGATAGCCACGGGTGACCAAGTGGGGTGGAAAGATTTGACGTAGGCAGCCGCCCCTGTTGCAAGTGGGCAAGCCATTGATGTCCCCGTTTGTATGCTATATAAGTATTGTACTCTTTTATCACTTTCGAATGAGGAAATTGGGGGAGATTGGAGGCCATGCTGCTAGAACGTGGACTCTAGGAGCAGCCAAATTATCCGGCTACATTAAGAGAGTTTTTTATTTTTTATTTTTAAATAAAGGTTTGATCAAATCACTTGATGAGTAACTAATAAATAAGTTGTCCCTAATAATGGGTCGTAAGTTGATCTACATGATATAGTCCATTTGATAAAAAATATATATATATATATATATATATATATATATATACGATCGAGCACCATGAAAGTGTGGGCTAGCTTTCTCGCTTGAATCTTATAACATGATTATTAATTTAAATAACCTTGAGAATGGTGGGTGAAATTAGGTTTGGACCCCTTAATGAGATGTATGGGGACGATGTATCTTTACGCTCATTGCTCTTGAGGATGGTCGCAGTTGGGTTCTTGTAATTGTGTATATATGTTGGATCACTTTGATCAATTATACGATAATGTTTTACATACGAAACTTGTTCATAATTATATGATAATGTTACCCATTTGACCTGAAGTGTTTCCGCTCTTTAAATTATGAATTATCTCGATTCATCAAGCATCAAATTACCAAACCTTTTTAATCATTTATTTTTGTGTTTCGTGGAAAGAAAGCATTTTTGGGAAAACCGTTTTACTTATTAATTCTATTTTAAAGCCACTTATTTCTCCAACACCACAGGCACACACCAGTTGAGCTGATTTTTTGTAATTTTTTTTTTTTGTCAAAAAAATTGGCACTGGATTTTACTCTCAGCCATCCGATCGATTTCACTTCATTCAAATCGTTTTGATTTTACTCTCGCATCAGATTTCGGAAAGAATCCCCAAAAAATCGGATGCGAAAATCTGATCGCAATCCATTCGAATTCTCCTCTCACGTTCTTTTCTCCCAAGCTTCTCCCCAAACAATAGTATCTCTCCCCAGACAACCGTCGGCGATGACTGGACGTCTGATTGAGCTGATGGGAGGGTTTGTGCACTCGTACCAAATTCGGCAGGTCGAATCATGGGATTCTTTCCTAACGACGACGACGTGGCTCGTTACAAGAAATGATGATGATTTTCCAAGAATATTTTTTTACCTTTTTTCTTAGTGCGTTGCAAGAATCTATGAAAAAATCCCCTCTTTACAGACAATATCTCCCATAATGTTTCTCCCAAATTTGTACATTTTGATGACGTCAATATACCGAATGTTGAACATGTTGTTTTTGTGTTCTAGTCGCGGCGTTGTTAAAAAAAAATAAAAATAAAAAAATGACTGGCCTTACCCAGAAAAGAAAACCACTTAAACAAGTTCCAGTCAAGTTTTTTTTAGTGAGAGTTTAAAGCTATTCTGGGTTTCTTCTTTTTGTTGGAAGAGCAAGAAAAGCTGGACCAAAAAAGTTTAGTAGATTTCTCACATGGAAGTGTAGGGAGAGTGGGATTCATGTCGCATGGGAGAAACGGGGGAGAAGCGATCGATGGGATGGGAGGGTGTGGGGTTCTGTTCTGTTCTGTTCTGGAGTGAATTGGACCGGACTTTCTTCGGGCTGGGATTGCGACATAAGAAAGGGTTTGGTGTGTATATTAAAAACCGGCCATGGAATAGAATTATTCATATAGTATTGTCGGTTACAAAGACAGTGGGTGTGCAAGGAGAGGAATCATCTTTTTCCTGAAAACAAACATCTTGAAGTGAGGGTGGTGGGATAAGAGGAATAATCTTGCTCATACAAACCAAGTTCAAAGCCAAGTTCATACAAACCAGTTATAACTTATAAATTAAGAATGTAAATGGCATTTTATAAAGGGAAATGATACCCCACGTCAGTTTTTACAATAACTTTCACAACATTATTACGTGTCATCCGAATAAAGAAGTAACTATGATGAAATTTTCAAATTTTCAATCTTTATTTATTTATTTTTTATTTTAGCCTTTGAATTCCTCTCACGAGTCATGATATTAAGGACAAAAAATAATTATTAATTAGTAAAATTGTTTGAGACAGAGTCCACAAAGTATTGAGATTTTAAAAATATATAAAAAATTTATTTTTTCTTAATGATACTTTATTTTTTCATGGCATACGAATTAACTAATTTGATATACAGTCCCTTAAAAATAATTACTTTTTTTTAAATTTAAAGTACACGCTAAATATATGTGTACAGTAAAATGAGATAAAATAATTTTTTTTAAAATTTTTTATTTCTCAAACAATACTGCAAAAAATGGGTTTGCAGGCAAAACACATTTTTTTTTTTCTTTACCGCCAAGCCCCTTAATTATTTGACAGCCCATTGTTTAAGAAATTAATATATATATATATGTAAATTGTATTTTATCTCATTTTACTGTTCACATATATTTGGCGTGCACTGTAAACTTGAAAAAAAAAAGTAATTGTTATTGAGAAAAAATAAATTTTTTATATATTTTTATATTGAAACCTATTTTTCAAAAAAATTAACAGGAAATTTATTCATATTTATATAAATTATTATTTATAAAAAGGTAAAATTTTAGTACTTTTTAGACTCTATCTCAAACAATTTTATTAATTAATAATTATTTTTTATCCTTAATATCCTGAGAAAAAACAAAAAATAAATTTCATTATGGCTGCACTCTATTCGGATGACACGTATAGGTGTTGTGAAAGTTGTTGTAAAAACTGATGTAGGGATACCATTTTCCTTTTATAAACTTTTAATTTTTAAGGTGGTTGAGCCCGGGGGCTGGTGTGGGAACCACATGTCTTGAAGAGAACTGTTACATATATAAAAAAATTAAATAAAATATATTTACAAATTAATGTAAATTTATGAGATTTGTTAGATTTATTTTATAATAAAAATAATTTTATAATTTGATATTATATTGAGATATATTAATTTGTAAATTTATTTTTATATAATTATTTTGTGTTTAAAGTATTTCTTATTACAAAACCATTAAAAAAATCAAAATTTTTAATTGACGATAAGTGATTAAAAAATGGAGAGAGATTATAATAGATTTGTTATGAATTATTAAGATCTGTCTTCGCCCCTTTAATTATTTTGTGAATGACCCCACCACCATTATTTTAAGTCTTGCACAGTAACTTACATAGTAATTTCAACACCTATAAATATGGGTTTCAGTTGTTATGAAATTCATAAGAAAATATATATAAGGAAGAAAGTTTCAGAGAGTTTTTTAAGAGTTTCTTTTGTATTTCTTTGCAATAGTAGTAGTTTTCTTTTTAGTTTTATAACACGTTATCAGCACGAGGTTCTACCGATACTGAAGCTAGTGGTCTTCTACTTCAAGTAAGTTTTTCAATATATTATTTGCAGTCCTCGAGATAAATATTAAAGGTAATATTGCTGAATATTACTTGATAAAATTCTACTTTTATTCTTATGATAATGTGAATATATTTCTTAAATTCACAGATTTATTTTTGTGATATAATGTCAAATATTGAAATTTATTACTATTGACATTTCTAAAAAAAGTTATATATCCAGGATCCTTGATGAGATCCATTTGGATATGATGATGAACTTGGGAGATACAATCATAGAAAAAAATCATGTGTCCCTGAAGGACCGTGCTGTGTATCTCATGATGAAAAATCATCTTACTGTGTGAAATAAATTAAGAGAGAGATATGAACACCAGAAGATGTAATCCTCTCAAAAGATCATTATGATTTATTGCACCTGAAGTTGCAAGATTTTAAGAGTGGTATTGAATATTCTGCACTCTTTTAAATCAGCTCAATATTAAAATTATGCAGTGAAAAGGTCACTGATGATGATATATAAAAGAAGACATATTATTTTTCATATCTCGAATGTGCTCCTGCAGTAGCAATATCGAGAATGAAAGTTCAACAAATATTCTGAACTTTTATTTTGTCTTCCAGTGATTGAGCTAAATAATGAGTTTTTGTTAATAAATCACCAGTTACGTTTTATTAATGATATTGAATTTACACCATTCTCAGAAGTGAACGGTGCATCCTTTCAAAGGAATTAAGGACGTAGACGTGGTAGAAAAACTATAGAAGTGTTGGTCCTAAAAGCGACAACACTAAAGATGATAAAAATATATCATATCACCAGAAGTGATCCAACTTAGAGAAGGGTAAAAGCCCTCAGAATAATTCTTCATAAAAAGATGAAGATGTTTCTCATAGATATGGTATGACTAAACAGTGGTCATGTACCTGTTGTACGGCCAAACACTTGATAAGCTTTTATATATAAGCTTATTAATATTTCATCATGTTTTGAAATAATGAAATATCGATGCCTGAAGCACGATAGAAATTATTTGGGATAATAAAACCTTGTCTAAATTTGATCCTCTTACAACTAAATGTGAACCAGAAGTTTAGAGGATTATCTATCTGCAAAGTGTTGCAAATCAATTACATGATATATTTACTGACACTAAAAGTGTTGTAAAATCATATATTACTGCTGTTAATGCTTAAGCAATAATTGAAATCCCCGAAAGATGAGTTGTTAAAACAACAATAAATGAGTTTAAGATACGCCTGAAGCGTTGAAGACCTATTGGTGCACAAAAAAAAAAAAAATCGGTGCTCATGAAGAGACCGTATTTTCTGTATAAAATATAATCCTCCTGAAGAAGTAACTCCTGAAGAGTATAACTCCTGAAGAGTGTAACTCCTGAAGAGGTAACTCCTGAAGAGTATAACTCCTGAAGAGAAAACTCCTGAAGAGTACAAACTTCCTGAAGAGGAACCTCCTGTAGAGGTGTTTCATAAAATGTTTTCCCCTGAAGAGGAACAATGAGATCTCAATACATTTAATGAGTACTGAAAAATTTATGGATAGAAATAAAACTGTTGTCGACAATATATATGATAACACTTGACATTATCAGAAGTAATGAAGAAAGTGAGCCAAAAACCGTCGAAAAATGTCGACATAGAAATGATTGGTCAAAATGGAAAGCAGTTATTGAAACTGAATTAAAATCGCTAGCAAAGCGAGAGGTATTTTGACCTGTTGTCCAAACAACAAAAGGTGTAATGCCTATAAAATATAAGTGAGTATTTATACGAAAGCGTAATGCGAAATAAAATTTTGCGGTATAATTTGTCGCACAAGGCTTCCTGCAAAAACTCGAGAGCAGTTATGAGGAAACATATTTCCTTGTTATGAATGCAATCACATTCATATTTTTAATCGATTTGGTTATTACAAAAGGATTAGATATGCAGTTAATGAATGTGGTCACTGCATATTTATAAAGATCATTAGATCATTACATATATAAAGATATATGATACTTGAAGCATCTAATCCAAGTACATTTAGGAGTATATACTTTATAAAACTTCAAAGATCTTTATATGGGTTAAAGCAATCCAAACGCATGTGGTATAATTGAATCAACGAGTATCTATTGAAAGAAGGATTTAAGAATAATCCTATATGCTCATGTGTTTTATCAGAATCCGAATTTGTCATTATTGCAGTTTACGTTGATGATTTACCTTGTTAGAACTCCTGAAGAGATCACAAGAGCTGCTATAAATTCAAGGAATGCATTTGAAAAGAAAAAATCTTATTATTCAATTGATAGATGAGTTACAAGAATTTGAGACTTTTAGCCTCATCTCTCAAATGCATTTGCTCTTCATAAAGTAACATACCATCCTTATCTAAAGGATTAGGCAGTCGAAATGAAGAGGCAAGTAAGGATTTAAAATCCTTATTCTCTTGCTTTAAGTCTGCAATTTTTCTGTCAGACTCTTGAACGAGTAGTTGAAGTACGGAAACCTTCTCGTTAAGCTCTTCAATCTTACGATTTTTGGATTGTAATCGGTTGGAAAATCCAACAGTAGAGGAGGAGTATCGGGTGCCGAGAGTCACCAGCTTATAAACGGCTTCACGATCTGACTTATTAGCCAGATCATTCGCTTGCTGCAACATGATACCTGCGAAAGATGCACGAATAATTTGTAATTGAGGTGAACGACACCTCATATGTTGATCGTGAGAAATAGTAAAAGGAAATTGATGAGTCATTAAAAATTTGTAGAATACAAATACAAATACAAATACAGATGAATTATAGATATGAGAAGAAGATTTGATGCGTACTAAATAAAGCTAAAGACGGTTCTTATAGAAATGGAAATAAGAATAAGACAAACCATCATCTCTTCAAATCTCACTTTACAAGATATACTGGATGCATAATTTCAAAAGCCAGCGAGATTAATTACAGCTATCCTTATTTTCTTGTAAACTCTGAACTTTTGCCGTTAGCTGCTGTTGTTGACTTTGTATCTGAGCTCTCTCTCGCTCTAGCTCTTCTACTCGTGTTTTCAGGTCACGAGAATACCAGTTTACAAGTTTCTTCAGCTCCTTGTTTTCTTGTCTTAAATCTTTATTTTTTCTATTTTTAGTTGCAAGCGTTTGATGCAACTCAGATATTTGAGTTTTAAGATGATCAACCTCACTCGTTCTCGCTAATAGCCTCTGAGACATGGTTGTAAGAGAGACAGCATATTGAGCACTGAGGGTTCTTGATGCTGCAACAATTTCAGGATCAGATTTACTAGAAAGATATATCTCTGCTCCTATCATGGTGTTTACAGCATCAGGAGAAAATATAAGGGGTTGAGGTATAAAAGGTTCATGGTTTAAATCTGGGACATTAGAATTTCTATAAGATATAATATCGTTCTGAATGAACAACAACTGAATCTATGAGGAATGCGAGATCTTTTTGCTGGAGTAAACCAATGGTAAAATTGATTATATTTAAACAACAACCCGAAGCCTTCAAATCTCTTTAAGATCTTGTTTATCCACAATGTCAAGCGGATTTGATTTTCCGCCGAACCAATAATATTAGACCTCAAAGCTTTTACAGCTTTTATCATACATGAATGGTTTCCAATGTTATTTCCGCCGTATATAAACAAATTCTCCCTAATAATGCCGAATGAGGGGGAGAAAAGTTTAGATGAAAATATTATCATGTTCTCTCTAATGCATTATTTAGATAGAAATCATGTTTGAATTCGTAATCTGTTATATATGCTGAAATAATGTTTGCTTAATACTTGAAATACTAATGCATATTATCAGGGGGAGTTTAAGTATTACTGCAGGTATCAGATTTCTATTAAGTCTGTCAACCAGATATTATTTTTCATTTTCAAATCACTCAGAGATTATTGCAATTCATGAAACAAGTCGAGAGTATATTTGGCTAAGATTAATGACTCAACATATCCAAGAAAAGTGTGGTATTTCATAATCAATGATAGCTCAACAATTTTATACGAAGATAATGCTACTTGTATCATTCAAATCAAATGAGGATATATCAAAGATACGATCAAATGATAATCTGGCAGATTTATTCACGAAGGCACCACCAACTGCGACATTCAGGAAAATTGTGCAGAATATTAAAATGTGAAGACTCAAAAATCTATCGTCATGCACTTTCCAGGGGGAGATTAAAAGTCCTGAAGACTTATGCTGATTGTACTCTTTTTCCTTCGCTAAGGTTTTGTCCCACTCGGTTTTCCTTTGCAAGGTTTTAATGAGGCAATCTTAAAACACTTGTGGATACATAAGAAGACTGTACTCTTTTTCCTTCGCCATTGGTTTTTTTTCCACTGGGTTTTTCCTTGGCAAGGTTTTAACAAGGCAGATTCTTTATGGGTGGTCATTTAAGGGGGAATGTTATGAATTATTAGGGGTGGTCCCCACCCCCTTAATTATTTTGTGAATGACCCCACCACCATTATTTTAAGTCTTGCATAGTAACTTGCATAGTAATTTCAACGCCTATAAATATGGGTTTCAGTTGTTATGAAATTCATAAGAAAATATATAGAAGGAAGAAAATTTCAGATAGTTTCTTAAGAGTTTCTTTTGTATTTCTCTTGTAATAGTAGTAGTTTTCTTTTTAGTTTTATAACAAGATTCATTAGATTCATATATTTGGATTTTCGTGCGACATGCCGGACCTCAAAGTGTGTCAATGTCCAAATTAGGAGGCACTAGGTTTAGAGTGGTGTTACTGTACCTTCTCAATTTGCTTATTTGGTGTTCCTCCTAGTGTAATTTGTACATTTTTTAAACATGTTTACTCATTTTTAAAAAATATAAAAAATATATCAATGCACTAATAGTTAATTTCTTAATTATTAATATATATATATATATATATATATATAGTCAAAATGAGTGGATTAAGTGTGGCAGCATAGAAATATTTTCCTTAGGTTTAAGATCCAAAGGGCTCATAAACAGCGCCCAGTCCAACAAGCCAACGTAATGGGCCGCTTAGCCCAATAAGACAACGCAATGGGGCAACTTTCAATCTGGAATCGGATTATCGGACAGTGTAAAATTTAAATTAGATTAATCAAGTGAAATAGATAAGCCGTAGTTTTCCTGCTTCTACTTACGTCTGAGTTTGCCGTTTTAGTTTAGATAGACCAATTATATTAAAAATAAGAGAAATAATACTATTTAATTTAATATATATTAAAATATGTAAATACTATATAATATCTTTGAAAAAAAAGTAAATAAATAAATAATTCACATGAAAAAAATATAATTTTTTAAATATTAATAGACCCTATTTTTTAAAACGATTGTGCACTCCACAATTATATAAAATATTATTGAAAAATAATATAAGGTAAAACTCGTTTTTTACCTTATTATCACTAATATTAATTTGTTATACAAATATCTGCAGAATAATTCATTGACTTATACAAACAATTATTAAATTCCTTAATAAACTCTCAAAATGTACATGATCTAATTCATTACCAAATAATAATACTGTCACAAGTTTCGATCTCAATTATTTCTAAAATTATAATTTCATTTATATATGACAAAGAAATATTATAACATATAGTTGATGGGCTTCTTTTATAGACATTTCTATTATTAAAAAAATAAAACAAAAAATGTCAATGATAAGATAGTACCTCACAATTGAAATATATATATATATATATATTACAATCTTTGTTTTCTTTTTTCCCATCTTCTTTATTTGGTAAATAACTATCCAGTTTTAGCTCGTTCTTTCCCACATGAAAGGCCGGTTTAGGTACCTTTGCTTCCTTTATTCTGTTTCTTCTCATTTGGCTTGGGAAAATTCTTACCTTCCGACTCCCTCCTTTTCCTTCTCCTTGAACTTTTCCAAAGCAAAATCAATGGGATAACAAAGCAGCGTCCATCTTAATTTTTTTTGGGGTTAGTTTTTTACTCTCATTGTATTTTCTTAGAATACGTTTGGTTCTCGAGTTAAACACTAAGAAAAGAAAAAAAGAAAATGTAGGCTGAATTTTCATTTCCATATAATTCTAGCCATTTCGTGTAGAGACGCAAGCGGATTGATCTTGATTATCGATTTTGGCATTTGATGTTAATGCATGCGTGGTTTTGGAACTACTCGTGTTATCTGTCTGTCTGGTTGGCAGATTTTGGGGACCTGTATGGAATAGAACAAATGGCGTACAAGGTGGTCCATAAATTTGATTCTCTCTCCAATATCGTATTGATCGGGGACTCAAAACATTCTATCCAGGTTTATGCGGAACAAGTTCTGCCTCGTGTCCAAGTCCACCATTGGTGTCGAATATAAATGAAATTATATGTTATAATATTTCTTTGTCATATATAAATGAAATTATAATTTTAGAATTAATTAAGAGAGGATGCAGTATACATACATGATATACACACACTTTTTTTTTTTGTGTGCGTATCTCTTGCATGTTAATGTTCTGTTTAAATTAAAGTTAGAAAAATATGACAATCGGATGCGAGTACTGTAGAACTCAAATCAAACGTCAGAATCACGCCATCCATTTTCTTTAATGACTAGGACTCTTTAAGTTTTTATATATGGAGCTTAGAAATTGAAAACTTGAAGTGGGTCGGAGATGAGAGCATATATATATATCGACTTCTTTGATTTTGTGCATAATAAGATCAGAGCATGTACTTTTATATGCATATATTTTAGATGCACTAGTTATCTTTTTGCTAAGATTCATAAAGAGAATAAGAAATAAGATTTGAATTTTGCATCAAGAAACTTGCTTTCTGATGATTTGGTTATGTTAGCCAGAACATTACTGCAATTTCAATTTAATTGTTTATTTTTACTTCGTCAACTTTAAGTGTAAGGAAAGCTGGACTCCACTCATAATCGAGGTGGCAGTGCCAAATATGAAAATTCAGGTATTATTTACCAGTATGCTCATCTCCACTCATCTACTCGAAGCTGAGCATACTGGTAAATAATACTTGAAATTTCATATTTGTCACTGTTACCTCGATTATGAGTGGAGTCCAGCCTTCCTTGCACTTGAAGTTGATGAAGGAAAAACAAACAATTAAATTGGAATTGCAATACTATTCTAGCTAACTTGGCCAAATCATCAGGAAGCAAGTTTTTTGATGCAAAATTCAGATCTTATTTCTTATTCTCTTTATGAATCTTAGCAAAAAGAGGACTAGTGCATCTAAAATATATGCATGTAAAAGTACATGATCAGGTCTTAATATGTACAAAATCAAAGAAGTCGATATATATGCTCTCATCTCCGACCCACTTCAAGTTTTTAATTTCTAAGCTCCATATATAAAACTTAAAAGAGTCCTAGTTATTAAAGAAAATGGATGACGTGATTATGATGTTTGATTTATGTTCTACACTACTCGCATCCGATTGTCATATTTTTCTAATTTTAATTTAAACAGAACATTAACATGTAAGAGATACGCACAAAAAAAATACATATAAAAGACCATATTGAGTAGATGTCATTGTCGATGGTTCTCAGGAAATAGAAATACCATTGAGGGTAGGCCTATTTATCTAAGCTGAATTTTATTTGGCTCAATTTTGAAATTGTATTTATTTTTCAATAAATTTGATATTTTTTATTTAAAAATTTAAGAAAAATTTAAATTTAAAATCTAAATTCTTAAATTCAAAACTCAGACAAACCCTTCTAGTTGAAGGGGTTGGAAAAATGGATCCAAATATTCGAGAAGTGGAAGATGCTGAAGTAGCTCAAGAGCGGTCCTTGGGACCAAGAAGGTGATCGAAAGTTGTGGATGAAGATGAGACACCCACTTGCTTCTTCTTGTTGTTCTCCATAGCTACTACAGTTATCACTCGGAAAAAGAGGTTTCTATTTCTCTGTCAACCAACGAACAAAACTACCCTTATGATAGATATGTCTCTCTTAACGGCCGAAGACCCAAAAAGGAAGAACTGGATAAGATTTACAGAGATGCAAACACAGTGATAAATTAGAGAAAGCAGAGGGAGAGGCAGAGCAGGTAGAGAGAGGCACGTGAAGATTGCAGATGTGGAAGTCTTGTAAACGGTCGCAGCTATTTATAAGCCCCAAAATACGGTCACCCATGTGCTATCATTCAATTCAAGTTTAGTTTGAATTTAGAGATAACGATGATTTCAAATCAGTTTAATTTATTTATTATTATTATTATTATTTTAAAAATTTTAAAAAATATATTAAAATTTTAAAAAAATGTATTAAAATTTTAAAAATTTTTTATAAGAATTTATGTTTTGTATGAAAAATTAAAAAAATATAATAATAAAATAAAAATGAATTAAAATGAATTGAAATAACTGTGGAATTCAATCCTCTCGTCTCTGTGTCTGTGTCTCTCTATAATCTTTTGACACATGGGTGCATATTTGGCATCCAAGTGGACATGCTGCCTGCTCCAAGGTCCTACTGCCACGTGTTCTCACACTAAATCTTTGACCTTTGTTCAGTGGTCAATTCTGTAGATGATTTTTAAATTTTTTTTTTATTATTGTTTATGAAAAAGAGACAGAACTAATTTCCATGAATATATAAAGACCGGTTGAGCAAAGGCTCAAATCTCTTATGGTCCTATACGTATAATCGGTCCCACAAAAGAAGAAAAAGAGTTAAGGTGGCTGGCTCAACTTGAAATTTTATGCAGACTTTTGCCAAATAGTTAATGAAGATATTTTACCTATCTTTACCCCAAATCTTTCAAAGTAAGTTTGTTTTGTAGCAATTGGTAGAAAGGATCGTACGGATATGTCTGATTATCATGATCACGGGCCTCATGTTAGGATAAACGCTATCTTAATTGTGATATACTCTAATTAATCAGCTCCATAGCTAGCTTAATTGGCGTTTTCAATGCTGACAATAAGTACGTACGTAACACAAAACTTGATCATAAACCTTTTAAAAACATTATCTGCTTGATGATAAGCTATTGTAGGTTATGATCATCTACAAAGCAAAGCGCGCATTATAAAAGTGACAGATATTATTATATATTACACTAAAACATATAAGGCTTTTTACGGCATTTCATAAGTCACCACAACAAATTTTAAAATCATCGTAAAAAACTTCAAAATCGTCACAAAAACTTCAAAATCACGACAAAAAGTCATTTATTGCATTTTTAAGATTGCGGGTTAACCGCAGCTATTTGGGCGTGACAATAAACTTAATTTCTCGCGGTAAATGCCTAATTTCTCGCAGCAATGCTACTATTTACAGTAAAATTTAACTCTCAGCTAAACAAAAGCAACAAAAAATCTTATTTATTGTAGTGTTAGTAATGTTAAGAAATCAGGATGACATGCATACATACCTCAAGTGCTGCTAATTTTCTTCACTTTCAAAAAATATAGCATCTTTAGGCTTTGTTAGATTCTTTAAATTCAGATCATTTCATTTCAATTAAGTTTTGTTTTAAACATATTCCAACATTTAAACTTATAACTCACAAATCATTAAATATTATTCAACTCAAAATTTTTTTATACATTCATAATTTTTTTTAACTTAATACTTTTTTATATAAATAACCTATAATTTTTTTTAACTTCTAATAAATATATTTAAATTTATCTTAACATTTAAACATATATTTGTTGTGTTTGGTATTGAATTAAGTTGAGTTGATATGAGTTTTTTATGAAAAATAATGAATTAAGATAATTGAATCAGTTTTATGAGATCCATGTAAAATAAATTTAAAATATATTTAAATATTAAATTAAATTTAGATATATTTATAATAAATTATAAAATTAATGAGATACATATTTATTCACTAATAGTGCTTGTCCCATCACACCATCCTGCAGTGATATTTTGATAAGTAAAAAAAAAAGGAAGACTCGTACTGGCCAGAAGAAAAAAACGAAAGAGAGAGAAACAGAGAGTTGATGGCCAGTGGAGGGCAAGAAAGAGCGAGACATAGGTATAGGTCTCGTTTGGATTGAAAGATTATATAAATTTAATTTATTTTTTAATATTATTATTATTTTAAAATTTAAAAAAATTAAATTAAGATTTAAAAAATATGTATTGAATTTGAAAAAAATATATAAAAATTTGTATTTTATATAAAAAATTAAAAAAATATAATAATAAAATAAAGATAAATTAAAATGAGTTAATGAGAATTTTGAATCCAAAAAATAAAATTGATGACAAAGAGAAAGAGAGTTACAGCAATTAAAAAAAAGTTATGAGATCAGCTTGTGTCAATCTATCTATTGAAACAAACTCATCTCAATTTCATCATCTGAATTTATTATTATTTATAAAGAAATAAACTTATTTCAACTTAATTCAATAATATATTGAACGCGTCCTTAATATTGTAACTTGCGTTCTAGTAGTTTTTAAGGCAGAGGGTTCTAGCGAGATTTTTTTATCATGAATTTGTCAGTTAGCGGGTCATGTTCAGAGATATTTTGCGGGTTTTCTCAAAAAAAAAAAAAAAAAGATATTTTGCGGGTACCAATTAAGAGGGTTAATTAATTGTTAAAATGATAAGATTGCCGAAGCATCTTCTTTGATATCATTCGTGAGGTTCCTTTTGGATAGATTGGGAAATCATTCTATTCCTGGCCCAACGTGGAGCTAATTCCGCGTTGCATGCAATCCGCTGGACGCGGGTTGATGATGTATAAAAATAATAATAATCACGCGGTACATACCCATCAGATAAAAAAGCGAAACAGCTACACGTTCCCAATGAATGGCCCAAAATTGCCTGTGGTGCAGGATGCATGCAGGTGTCATTACTTAATTAGTTGGGCACCTACGCACGTACATGCATGCATGAGGATACTTTATATGAAGGGATCGAAGAATCCTCACCCTGTTGCTGTGTCCGTTGGATGGCCATTAGTCAAAAGCAAAGTACTAATTAAAGAAATCTTACAGTAATATTCGTCCTTCTACTCTGGAGAATCTTAAGCCAACTTGCAGCAATACCGTCGTTTTGACATATCCACTATCCAAGGAGTGCGGAGAAGAATTTGATTTTATGCCCGGTTTGACTCTTTTTTTTTTTTTTTATATAAAATATAATTTTCAATACAATTTTTTTTTTAATTTTATTATAAAATTTTCAAATCTCAAAACAATAATCATATTAAAAAAAATAATATTTTATTCAATTTTTAAAATCCATCTCATCTAATCTTATCTCCCAATCCAAACTACCCCTTAGAACATTATACATTCATGTGTATGTTACGTTTACATTGAATTGTATGGAAGTTTTTGACGAAGATCAAAGAGTTAATTAAATTAATGAACAAATTTGAACAAATTCTGATTCTAGATCGACGGGATGATCATCATATATTTAAACATTAATGTGACTTGGTAATATGAAACTTACCACTAGATGACCTTGCCTTTTCGCATGGCACCATCATGTGATGCCATATAATTTATTAAAAAAATTAAAAATACAAACGCAAAGTGTGTAGAGAAAATTTAAACATTCAGTCTTTTTCTTTTTGTATATATTTTCAAACTTCTTTTTGGTTTAAATATATTTTTTTGTGTTTCTTTAATAAATCACGTTGTGGTGCTAAGTCAAAAAGGTCATCTGAGTTATAAGTTTCAGATAGTCCAATAACATCACTATATATATTTCAAAAAATGAAGAAAATTAAGGTCGACTTGGATGGTAAGATACTCTCATATGTGCATGTCATCTCAATATAAACACTTTTCAATTTTAAATATTTAACATTTTCATCTAATAATTACATAATTATTAAAATCTTTTCAAACTTTAAAATAAAACATCAATCGGAATTCCATTGTTTCAAAATCAAAATAAAATTAATATTAAAAATTAATATTAATTCTAACAATATTTTAACTTTATAATATTTTTATTCAATTTTTTCTCTCTCATTTTTCAATCCCATCAACGTCTTATACCATTAAAATTATTTCACTAATATTGATGCATGAGGATCTGAGTCAAATAATACTGAGTTAATATCAAATTGCACGTTGAAGGCACTGATATCTCTTAAGTTGGCAGATCAGCGTAAATGTGACAAGTTATTCTTTGCCCTTTTTGATCCTATTTCATTTATTGTTTAGGAAGTAGTTCTAAATCTGATTTGAGTTAAATTCTTGACAAATTACTTTTTTTTATTACGTATTTAATATTGGCTTGATTTGATAAATATTTTTAATTGAACATCAGACAAGTTTTCATTGTATTTTTGGGTGACACTCTTGTGTTATTTACTGTAAATAATTTGTAGGAACAAACCTCATGTAAAATAATCACTAGTCTATCTAACATCAATTATTTACATATTATTTTACTATTTCTCACTATTATATCACTTTTCTATACTTATGCACCAAAATCCACGGTATTATATTCTTTAGATTTGAAACAAATATTAAATTAAGCTGAGAATCAGTTCTTATTCTATATATATGTCATTTCAATTGAAAACCCTACTTGCCGGCTAGCTCTCAGCTCCACCCCCACCCCCCAAAGTTGACCGAATTTCTGCCGACTTTTTATTTTTATTTTCATATTTTTAAGCTTTTGAAATTTACATGTATAATTTACTGATTTTTATTCATATAAGTGATAACATTCGAATAAAGGAATTAAAAAGTAATTTCTGATCTAGATTATAAACAAAATTTTGATACATATCGATGCACGCGTCTCCGTTACCCACCCCCCCCCCCCCCCCCTGACTTATAATAAGTATACTTTTATTATCACGTCTAACCTTTCATTTCCAAGCTATCTATGTATACATAAACATCTTATTTTTCGAAGCCATTTAGCATATGGAGGTAGTACTACTCCAATAAAACCAGAAATCCAAGTCATGGATTATTACATACAAACCAACTCTCATTTGTCCAACGAAACTAATCTATTATAAAGAAATATTAATTATAAGTAGATACATACATATATATATAATTAGTAACATGATAGAACTTAATTAGAGCATTTTTATTGGATTGGCTAAAAGCCATCCTTCAAAAAATGTATTTTTGTATAAATACTAAAAAATAAATGTATTGTTTTAGCTTTTTGGCAATTATTTTAATTTTACTATTCACTTCAAATATTATTTAAATTTTTTTCACATATTTTATTATTATATTTGATTAATTATAATATTTATTTTTTAATATTTATACAAAAATATATTTTTAAAATATAATTTTTAATCAATTCAATAAGAATACTTTTAATAATCATTCTAATATTGCTGAATCACAGAAATTTCCATGGAAGGCATCGGAGCAACTTATTGGGGCAAGAAGCTGCTACATCCCACGTGCTTCTGTAGTCACCTTTTATACCATCAGAACACTTGCACACAATCCCAAGAGTCCCCACAAAAATCTCCAAGTTATATATACCTACACATTTATCACAATAATATTATTCATCCCCTTATTTTACAGAGATCATGGCCAATAAATTCTATGACTGATCTGATTCGAAATATAACCCGTAATAAGCATAATTAAGGATGGAGTACTTCTTTTTTGTTTCTTCTTCCACTTTTCAGCTAGTGATTGTTCTTAATTAATAATTTGCTTACCTTGATGATCATGATGATCTTCGAGTACTACCAGTAATGGCCTGGCTTCTAACGCTCTTGGTTGTTCATGCAAGGCAAGGATCATCAATATCATAAGCTAGAAAGATAGTCTAGAAAACTTTGACATAATACCCATGAATTTCCACAACAAATCTGAACAAGAAGTTAATTTAAACCACTACAAGATTTTCAAGCTTTAGCCACTATTTTTTTGTGCTACAACTAAGCATTGTAGCAAATAGATGTTTTAGTCACGAAAATCATCCGCCACAAAAGTATTTCGCTTTTGCCAGGAGATTTCAAGTGTGACGCTAATTAATACCTTTTGCGGCGACTTCATGCCGCGGCAAAAACTATAGTGCCACAAAATGTTAATTTCTGGGTCGTTTTGTTATAAACAGCCCACGGGATCGATGATATAACAATCCGATATATCATAAGTCCCCGACTGTTTCTCTCTTCCTACCTAACAATGTCCATACCCTAGAGAGATTCCCATCTCAAAATCCCTAGATCGATCGGGACCAGCTGGAACAGGATCGGTCGAAATCTGAGACAGGCGACACGATTCCGGCCACGAACAGCCTCCCTTTGCTTCCGCCCGCGTCGGAATCTAGGTGAAAGCCATTATTTCCCTCCAAATTTTCATTTTTTTCGTTGTGGTGATAAATCTCTCCAAAATATTTGAGCCCATAGAATAATCTGTGTTTCCCTTCCTCTCGCACTATCCCGCTTTGCATATATTTGTATTACGCACAATGTCTTCATTTGTGTATAGCTTTTTTTGGGATTTACTATGTTTCGGTGTTTCTCGAGTATTTTTGAATGTTTAAGAACATACTGAGTTGAACCATTTCGCCGTTCTATCCTTGACCATATTTTTGAGCAGCAACGGCCCTTTGTGGGCATTTCACCGTGGTCAGTATTCATCCCATAGTACACTTGTTTTAAATTCATTTCTGTACTCTATACACGAATGTCATGGGTGCATTAATGAAAGACAATTTATAAGTATTACATAAATGAGCAACTAATGTTTTTTACAAATTACAAAAACATGGGTATTTGAGCTTTTCCCTTCAGGCGTATAATCTCTGCTGCAAATCCACTTCAATCTATGGCCTTCATCATTCTACCTTTCAAAGAAAAATAATAGAAGATTTGCATTACACTTTTGGAATAGAGAACTAATAGAATGTCTGCAACCTTGAGCAGTACAAGCAGAAAGGGAAACACAATTTTTCATAGTAATAATCAACTCCATTATAAACCTAATATAGTCTCTCTCCATAGCATACCATACATCCCTTGAGAGGGAAAATAAGAGGTCAAAGTCAAACAGAGAGAGAGAGAGAGAGAGCAAATTTACCGAGGTGTTGCTTCAGATTTGCATTTTATAAGATCTTAAAAACTCATTCAATCAGTGATTTGTTTTAGGGCAAAACAATGATTAAAAGGATCTGATAATGGGTTTTTTGTATGTTTCTTTGTTCTTTGAGATGCCTATGCCATATTTATTCGAATGTCATGGTTTCTAAATGGAATTTTTTTCTTCTCTTTTGCTATGATTGTTCAAATCAGCCAAAGAACAAAAAAGAATGTTGGGGATTTGATTGCAGGTTTTACATATGTCACCTAAAAATAAAGCTAGTTACATCATTTTGTATGACATGTAGGAGAAGAAAATCAATAATTAAGAACTACAATTTTGATGTTCTAAAACTAAATGTAGTACCTGTACCTGTTTTTTGGTTCCCTGGCTTTCATATCTAAGAAAACAAGTATGGACTAGTGGCCAAAGCAATCCCGAGAAATGTATACAAAAGAAAACATCAACTTGCAACATATTTTTAATGGAAACAAGTGTTAATTTCACAATCATTTATGAAGTGCATGCCTAATTCAGTGAAAACAGACTAGATGTTCTCTGAATAATATATGTAATAAGGTTTTTTCCTGTCATGACATACATGCATGTTTCTTTTCTTTTTATCCTATATAACCTCATGTATTAATTCATGGCTCATAGACCTCAAGATTTTCCTTTTGAGTAATTTCTTTGGCTTTTCATTCCTTATAATCTGATAGATTTTGACCTCACATAAAGGAAAAAAGGCTCCTAAACCTAGTGCTCACATGCAAGTTCTCATCAGAAGAGCATAAATTACATAGAAAAATCAATCACACTCAATGGAGGATCAAGTTATATGCTTGAATCTTCCAACATTGCCATGATGTGATCATATATCTGTACATCATATTGCCAAAAGAATCAAAACCTTGCAAGTCTTTTTAAGACCTTGCATGATACGAAGATAAAGAACAAGTATATAACAAGTATTCAGCTTCTAACCAGTCATAGTATATACGCGTGATCAACACAAAATGTAAGTCACCAAGGAAAAGTATGATAAAAATCTTTCAAATCAAATAAAACTTGCACAACAATAAAACTTACCAATTGATCTGCAATCACAATGATTGCTACTCTTTATAGTATAATAGAATCTAAGGTAACAACAGAGCCCATCAAATGAAATAAAGCTTACACCATCTTAAGCCATGCCAAAAACAGAAAAAGACCCAAAACCTGAAAATTGTCAAATGACCGATGTGGAATGTTATCATCAAATCGTTGCATTACATTCCACTGTCCATTATTATTTCCAAAAATAAACAAAACGGTCAGAATTTTGAGCAAAGATAATTAAGAAACAGTCATAGATGATGATGAGGTGAAAAATGAACCTTGAGACTTGGAGTACGTACCAGGAAAATTTACTTTAAAATTCAAATAAAACTTAGGTTGTAGCTCCCACAAAACATATATATTGGTTTATATAACAGAAAACGAATAAAATTCATAATTCCTACCTCTTTCAGATTCTCACAAATTTTTGGGTCATCAGAGAAATGTAACTGTGGCAGCCCCATTGCCCAGCTGACATTCACTAGGAAAAAAATATAACAAGAGATGTATGGGTGAAGATTCCAAAGGGCCTGTTCACTAGGAAAAAATTCTTTGCTTGTCTATGTTTTGTTTACTTGTGTTTGAGGCAGTCATTTCAATTGTGCTGGTTTCTTGCTCTTTTTTCTTAATGACTTGTTTTTCCTTTAATAAACTCCTGTAATATTCTACGCATGTGCTTGTTTGGAACTTTGGAGAAACCATTGTTCTAAGATTCAGCAAATAAATAAACTTTACAATGATCATTCAATAAATAAATAAACTATAGCATGTTCTTATGGTGTTTCAGCACATAATCCACCTACATGATTATTCAGAATACAAAACTAAATTTACATATTTTACTAATTTTCACTAACAACAAAACTTCATTTCTAGTACTATATATCAAATTATACATTATCATGTACATTATGATGATCATGTGCATAATCTAGGAGCCAATACCACACAGATAATTATAGTATACCTTGCAGCCTAGAGAGCAATGGATGAAGGGTTCTTGGAGGCTTTTGTCACAAGAAGTGCAATAGTTTCCGGATCCCTTAAATTGCCTATTAGAAGATAGTCTACCTAATTTAATGTTTTATTAAATCAACAATCACTACTACTACTACAACAAGATAGAAGCATCAGAAATTATCATTATTGAAACAAGTATTTGATTATGGTGTTATCGGCTATCAGAAACCAAGCAAATGGCAGAAATCGGAGGTGGCGAGGAGGTTGCAATTCGTGGTGGAGCAGGTGGCCGGTGAGAAGGTAAGTTTTCACACGACTCAAATTTGGAAGGTTTGGGTAATTGCTACAGTGCCAATAACTTAATTGCTAGCTTCCTAAACCCTAGCAGTAATGTTTGACTTCATAGAAACTTTGAGTGGGGCAAAAATTGAATGTGGTGGGAAAGATAAAAGGTGCGGGGGAAAATAAGGGAATGAGTTTGCACCTCATTAAAACCTTCTTCCTGGCAAAAATAAATTGCCGCTAAAATTAATATAACACAATCACTTTTACAACGAAATAAATCGCCGAAACATTCACTACGTTATATCCAAAAAGCACGAGCGTCGAATATATGTGAAATACAAGCGGCGATTTTTAAATCGCCAAAAATATTTACTTTAGCTAGCGAATGATTTTGCGGCGAATTAAAAATCAAAAAAATGGTTATTCTTGTAGTGCTTTTGTATCTTTGTGTGTATGTTTGCTTCTTATAGATGATGTGATCTTATATATGCTAGTGATTCGAGAAGGAACAAGGGGGCTAGCTCCTATCATTACGCCTGTCTAGCATGAGTAGAAATGGAGGTTAGATATGAAAGATCGCTATCGATACTCAAGACTTAAATGGAGGTTAGAAATGGACGCATGCTCAAATAATTCTTCTGTTTATGAATGCGTTTTCACAGTGAACCATGCATGCATAGACTTAAATTACATGAAGAGAAATCATAAGTGTATTTAAGGTTGGGCAACGATAATGTCGGAGTCGGTGCGCCCTACCTCTGACTCTAAAATCAATAATGTCTATCGGAGTTCCCTAGCTACCTTTGATTTTGTCGGAGAACGAATTTGACTTCCGACTCCGACTCATATAGTCTCTTATTTGACTCCGATTCTAACTTGTTAGAACGGAGTTGGATTTGAGATTTTTATTTGGACTTTTTTTCTTAGCCTATTGAAATTTTAATTTTAATGACACTATTGGACTCTCACTAATAGGATTTGAGCTTTGAGTTTCAATTTTTTTAAAAAATATATTATTTTCAATTCTAATTTTGTTAAAATCTAACCAAGATTGAAATTATAAATCATTCTACAAATTAATGTTATCATGCATTAGTATTATATGTTAACGTTTATATATTAGCAGTACATGTTATTTATTATAAGTCATTGATATTATATATTACTAATACATGTTAGTATACTTTAGGTATTTTATATTAGTATTACATGTTATTATAAATTATATTTTTGTGTTTATATAAACATAATACATTAATACTAAATGTTAATATACATTAGTTATTAATATATAACTAGTATTATATGTTATTATACATTAGTGTTTATACACGTACATTAGCATGTTACATGATAGTAATTACTAGTTCTGCCCCTGAAAAAAACTAAAGCATTTCAGTCATTGCATTAATTATTGGACGGACCTTAAACTCTATCATGATGGTATTAGTAACTACCATTTTTTTTTTTTTGGTTTGGCAATTGGTTAAACAAAAATAGGGATCAAAATGAATGATAGTTCATTGGGTCAGTATTTTCTCTAGAGGTGCTGGACTCAAACCTGCATGAACTCCTTGAGTGTTTTTTTTTTTTTGTCTATTTAAAATCATATTGGGAAGGAAGCAACTGCATGACTCTAGTAAAAAGTATTTAGAAAAAATAAATGAAAATTGTATATTAAAATCTTATTTTTATATAAATTATGGTATTTTTTATGCAAATGATTATTTGTGGGTATTCGTAATTGGTTGTGTACTAACAATTTTTTTTTTTTTTGTATAAATGAAAAAGTGATACATATATATAAATTTAGCTAAATATTTTTTGTATACAATTTTATGATGTATAGTTATTGTTTTTACATATAGTCACGAGCATAAAACACACATTACTTATATTCAAATATATCATACATTTTGTCAATCGCCCATGCCTACCCCCCAAAATCAAAAATTCTAGTTCTGCCCCTGAAAACATATTTATTTAAAATATCTCACTAATCAAATAAGGTGCAAAGTATTGCACAAGTGTAACTTTCAAACTACTAATTCCTTTGCAATCACCACCAAACTATGGATTTTAGCGGGGACCCTGGCAACCACAAAATGTTTATAAAAAAACGTCTCTTTGTTGTTGTTCCCCCAATTTGTGTTGCTAGAAAAGCTGACTTTTTCTTCTAAGCTTCTGATCACACTGCCGGTTATAACATTCCATGCCTTTGACTAGTGTTGCGGGACGTTCTTCATCCATCTTAGTCATGGTAACAAACCAAGTCATTTGTTAGTGCATACTATGTTTACCTATTCTACTTGTGTAGGTGCACTAGACATCACTTACCAACAATGACCTACATTCGTTGTGTACTACTTGTTCATCCGGTTTCACAATTTAAAATGACTTGTAAATATTCTATGCTAGATGGATAGGGCTTGGATGCATATCGAAGATAGATTGCAGTCGAGTGAATATGCTGTCGGGGTGAAACAGTTCTTGGACATGGCAAAGGCCCATTCACCAGGCGTAGATCGCATACGGTGTCCCTGTAGAAGATGCTGGAATAGAATTTTCCTACCACATGTTGTGGTTAACGATCATTTGTTTATCAAAGGGATAGATACATCTTATACGGAGTGGATATTCCATGGTGAGGAGGAAACTTTGAATTACACCTTAGAATCAGATGAGGAAAATTCTGATTATGTCAATGAAACTGACTATATTGATGATGTTGATGAGCTATTAGAAGACATCCGTGTAGGTTCGTTTGTGGACACTATACCTAGGCCAGCTGGTCATGGGGGACAGTTCACTGCAGGGGAAACTTCGAACAATCAACCTGATCTAATCTTCGAGGAGTTGCTAGCTGACGCAAAACGTCCACTATATCGAAATTGTCAAAAGTTTTCAAAGCTGTCTTTCATCGTCAAGCTGCTTCATATTAAGTCAATTGGAGGTTGGACTGTTAATTCTTTTGACATGGTGATAAATCTCTTGCAAGCTGCATTTCCTGATGCATTGTTGCCAGCATCATATAACGAGGCTCGACGCATGCAGCGTGATTTGGGGTTCACTTATACAAAGATCCATGTATGTCCAAATGACTGTGTCCTGTTTTGGAAGGAAACCGTTGGCATGAATGAGTGCCCCAAATGCAGCGCTTCTAGGTGGGTTCCAAGTTCCACAAGCCATCGCAGGATTCCACAAAAAATCTTGCGATACTTCCCTCTGAAACCCCGGCTCCAACGGTTGTTCATGTCGAAAAAGACGGCTGCTTCCATGCGTTGGCATGCAGACGAGCGTGTTGACGATTCTAATACAATGAGACATCCGGCTGATTCACGGGTGTGGAAAGAGTTTGACATAAAACACAGTTGGTTTGCGGCCGATCCTCGGAACGTCAGACTTGGTCTAGCAAGTGATGGGTTTAACCCATTTAATAACATGAGCAAACCATATAGCATTTGGCCAGTTTTGCTTGTACCGTACAACTTGCCCCCTTGGGCTTGCATGAAAGATCCGTATATGATGATGTCCTTACTAATTCCTGGACCAAAGGCTCCGGGAAATGACATTGACGTTTTCCTACGACCACTAATTGATGAGCTTAAGCAGTTATTCATTGAGGGGGTTCACACGTATGATGCATACAAAAGAGAGACTTTTAAACTACATGTTACGTTGCTTTGGACCATCAATGACTTCCCTGCATATGCCAATCTCTCTGGGTGGAGTACGAAGGGCAAGATGGCCTGCCCAGTATGTAATGCAAACACTGATTCTTTCTAGCTTGTTCATGGGCATAAACATTGTTATATGGGCCATCGTCGATGGCTGCTGCCCGACCACCCCTGGAGATGCAAAAAAAGTGCGTTCAATGGTAAGGAAGATCACCGCCAACAACCACAACGGGTAAATGGTTCAGCCTTCTTGATCAATTAATCGAGGTCACAAGTGTTCAATTCGGTAAAGCAGTAAAGAAGAGGAAACGTACACCCACTGAACTTAATTGGACAAAGAAAAGTATCTTCTTCGAGCTTCCTTATTGGATAGACTTGGGATTGACCCATAATTTGGACGTCATGCATATAGAAAAAAATATATGTGATAATGTGTTGGGAACCTTGCTTGATATTGATGGTAAAAACAAGGACACTGCCAATGCACGTCGGGACTTGGAGGAACTTGGTTTAAGGAAAGATTTGCATTTGCAGCACGATGGTCATCATACGACCATGCGTCTTGGGTGTTATACGTTAAATCGATCTGAGCGAAAGACCTTTTGTGGATGGTTGGGAGAGGTGAAGTTTCCTGATGGTTTTGCCTCAAATATCTCCCGCTGTGTTAGTGGCAAGGACGGAAAAGTAGTTGGAATGAAGAGTCATGATTGTCACATTTTCATGCAATGGTTGTTACCAGTTGTTATTGGTGGTTATTTACGACCTGATGTCCGAGAAGCCTTAATGGAGTTAGGCTCATTTTTTAAACATTTATGTTCAAGAACTCTGGACATTTAGACGTTGGAGCGGCTTCAAGCTAATATTCCGGTCATTCTGTGTAAGCTAGAAATGATATTTCCACCTGCATTTTTTGACATCATGGTGCATCTGGCTGTTCATCTAGTTGATGAGGCCTCATTAGCTGGCCCTGTGCAGTACCGATGGATGTACCCTTTTGAAAGGTACCTGGGCAAGTTCAAGCGATATGTTCGAAACAGATCGCGGCCGGAAGGGTCTATTGCTGAGGGATATGTTCATCTAGAGTGTCTGACATTTTGTTCTATGTATCTTCATGATATCGAGACCAGGCGTAACTGAGAAGAGCGCAACATTGACATCAATCGTGAAAATTTGCATGAGACCTTATCCATTTTCTCTCAAAAGATTCGTCCAATGGGGGCTTCGGTAGTTAAGGAATTTTCAGATGGACTTTTGGTGAAGGCAGAGTGGTATGTGCTTAACAATTGCACCGAAATTGAGCACTACATCGAGTACGTACGCCACATCAATTAATTTTTGGGTAGCTAATTATAAAATGCATTTAGACCGTGCTTACACAAGGCCTAATACTTTTGTCGCTATGCAGTGAGCACTATAGCAACATACAATCACAAGGCGCAACTAATCCCGAGCGTGTTCACAGAGCTCAATTCCCAGCATGGTTTCGCACACGTGTAAGTCTAATCATTGGATTTGTTAGACTTATGCTCAGATGCAATATCTAATAAACTTAGTGCTTACTGTATCCTACAACTGTGTGAGCATTTCTGATCCCTGTCTATTACTGTGCGAGGATAGGTTGCGGAGCAACACGCAATGAGCCCACCTCAGGTTGGAGATGATATCTACGCATTATCATGTGGGCCAGATCCAGTCGTCGCATCTTACTTGGGGTGTATCATGAGTGGCATCCGGTTTCACACCTCTGAACTTGAAAGCCGTCGCCGCACGCAGAACAATGGGGTAGTTGTTCACAGTGACGAACACGGATCGGGTGTTGACTTCTATGGTGGTTTAGAGGACATAGTAGAATTACGTTATAAGGGATGGCGTAAAGTCTACCTATTTAAATGTAAGTGGTGGGATGTTGCGGACACCAGCAGGGGGATAAATATCGGAGAGCACTTCACGAGTGTTAACACCGCCAGACAATCCTACAGGGATGAGCCCTTTGCACTAGCTTGCCAAGCATCACAAGTTTTCTACCTAAAGGATCCGTGGTTAGGGGGAAGTTGGGTTGCAGTACACAAGATAACGAATAGAAATGTTTACAATATTCCGTCAAAAAACACAAACATTGATGAGGTGGACAACGAGGATCCTATGAATGATCAAGATTTGCATGATGATGATGAATACGATGCTCCTAACTATGGGGTTGTTAATGAAACTACTGGACTTGAAATCAATCCACTGGCTCGAGTCGATGAAGAGCACGTGCTTGTTAATCAATTGAACATCTCTCGTGATTTCTCGAACATTCCCATCGAGCAATGTGAACCTAGTGAGGAAGACATAAGTAGCGCGGTTTCGAGCCCTGCAACAACAGATGATGCTGAGTCTGATTTTAGTAAAGCAACACGTTCTGAAGATGAGCATTCAGAGGATGGGGATGGTAAGGGTAAACTCAAGTCACACAATGTTAATTATTTCATGAACATACCAACCAACTCCGGAAACTAGTTTTGGGTTTTGTATTGTGGTATTATTTAAAAATTAATACTTGCTTCGTGCAGTCGTGACATTAATGTTATTTAGCTTTAATATCATCACTAGTAATTTTTTAGCGTAAGGATATTTAGGGACTACAAGTTTGCAAACAAAAAACATTATATTTTATTGCTCTGTGCGCTCAAGAACTCTAACCCATAAGACAGGCTACATAAATGAGGCTAGCTTAAATTTAGACAATGCCCACATATGAGTACATTTTTTGGAAAAAAATTGTGTGCCATTTGTATCCCATTTTCCTACGCTTGTTTAAAATGATATGTGAGACCCGATCATGCTAACACATCCTTTTTCTTTGCTTTGCAGATAGCATGACGAACTAGTTCTGACCACTATAGCGCACTTGGGCAGGTATGGCTCACTACGAACGTCTAAGATACGCTTGAATCCGGTAATTGATTATCTACTTTACAACTTAATACTCTTGTGCCACCCATGGCTTCTGATTATTCCATGCTACCCCAATCTTCCATGATTGTTTACTAAGCATTAGTAAATACAGCATTCTGATTTTCCAGCTTATATTATAATTATGATATTCCACCATTATGTAGCATATAATGAAATGATAACTGTGCCTTACATTTGTCATGATGTAGGCAACGTAAGCCAACGTCACCCTCGCATGTGCTTGTTAAAAATCCAACTTAAACAAAAATTTCCTTTGTTTAAGTAGATTATAATAAGGAAGGGAATTTAGGTGACGTCTGATACCCCTATAGAAAGGAGCATGTGCCAGGCAAAAAATACACTCCACAAATGTTTTATTCGGTACACCTCACAGCATCACCATCGGTCTGCCATATATATGCAGAGACGTTGCATATATCAAGTTTTATACTCTTAATAAACATAAAAATTAAGACATAGTTTTGGATAATTTTGATCCTGTCCTCCACGTAGAAAAGGCATTAAAAGTGGGTAGCCATATTGTCTCGTGGTTTGAGTTATTTCTAATTATGTTTCACGCTTGAAACCGCGACTATATATATTGAGGTATATATATATACTTGGTGGAGAACTTTTTCTAATTTATTCGCATCTAGAAAAGCATGCATCATGATATAAAAAGGCGAAGCATACAAATTAACAGTGGTCAACGTCCTCCTTGTCAGCTAGCTAGAGAGAGAGAGAGGAATAATTTGTACATGAAGCAAAAGCATGAGTGACTTCAGAACCAATGATCTAATCCATAAGGGATGCTAGGAACCGTCCTTGCATTCTTTATACTGATCTTGTTCTACACATATATGCACATCAATCCAACCTAGCTAGCTACCACAATTCACATGATGCATATAACCCCTGCGCCCACATTCACTTTATAGCTAGCTAGAGACGAACTTTTTTACCCTCTATCTCTATTTTTGTCCCCATGCATCTCTTATATGGATTATATATGTTCTTTTAATTAATAGTAAATATTATAATTATGGTAAAAAAAATTCATGCGAAACCTAGCTAAAAATTGATAATAAAAAAATGCACCCAAAAGCATAACGTATAATTAATCTCTCGATTGTCAAAATTAAGGCCTATTTCCTTAGGTTTCTCAAGGCCGGATCTTGACTAACTATGTTATAATTAAGGCCAAATCTTGACTAACCCTCCAACGTCTATTAATTATAAACATATATATATATATATATTATTCAATCGACAAATAATACATTAACATAGTTATATCAATATTGCATGCAATATCAATTTTGCAACAATCATACACCCAAAAAATTAAAGAACATACGCCCAAAAATATTCTTTTAATCAATATTGTAAACAATATCAATATTGCAACAATCATTATACGCCAAAAAAAAAAATGGTGTGGCTTAAAACAAAGGACAACGATTGAGGTAAATGTACTTACAAGCATCTCCAAATAGTACAAGCTGCAGATCAAGGACTCGTTAACTAATCACTTTATATATTCAAGGCAACCTCAGTGCCCTTGTGTATGTTGCATGCTTATTAATTAGCAATATTGATCTCTCTAATTAGTGAAATATTAATATTGATATTGTATCAAACATCTTTCACTTATATCCCTAAAAATTATATAAATGCATTAATGGATCATATATGTATATATCATTAAGGTTTTCGCGGACTGATCTCATAGAATGTATTTTCATGTATTAAAGGATCCACCATATTTTAGAGAGTGCCAAATTTAAAATTATAAATGAACTTAATACTCTTGAAGTCATAAATACACAACCTTATGAAAAAAAAAGGAAGTCACTGAGTAAATATACCTTATATTTAAAGGAAAGATATTTAAATATATAAGAGGCATGGGTAGAAAAGCTGATATTTCTGAGCTTAGTAGCTGTCCAATCCAGCCCATGCCTCCCCAAAAGATCTTTCTGCACACTGTCCAGATGTGCAGCAGCAAAAAACAGAGGACACATGTCCAATCAGTCCAGATGAAGAAGTTTGGGCGGGAAAAAATTCCTGGAGAGGGGGAGAGGTGCCTAATGCATGAATGTGAGAGCCCACATCAACTATTTTTTTACAAGTTCAGAAAGTCACTCGTGTGGATCATTTTGTTATATTCCTACCTCTGGAACAGTCCTAGAAGAGCTGAAATTTCTCTCTACACTCAAAGGTGGTTCATTTTCTGCACATTCCTCTACTAAAAGGTGAGCAAACATTTTTTAATCTCCCATTTTGACACTCTATGTTGAAGGACAACACTGAAATATAAATCTGCTATTTTTGGAGAGCATCTTCTAAGGTTTGGTTAAACTCAAACCCTAGAAGATGAAGTCACTGAGTTCAGCATCCCTCTTACACAGTAATTGTTTATTGCAGATTATTATTATTATTTTTTTTTGTGTTCATTTAACCAAATGCATTCATCTCTAGAACAGCCACATCATTTAATATAAATCTGCTTTTAAGGACTTCATCTTCTAGGGTTTGGTTAAACTCAAACCCTAGAAGATGAAGTCATTGAGTTCATCATCCCTCTTACACAGTAATTGTTTGTTGCAGATTTTTTTTTTTTTTTTGTGTTCATTTAACCAAATGCATTCATCTCTAGAACAGCCACATCAATTTAAACTGGTAAATATTTAACTTACCAATTGTGTAATCCATGTATTATTTATTTGTTGCAATATAATGCCTTGAAAGCATATTTACTAACCACTTACATTTGTAAAAATACTGAAATATAAATCTGCTTTTAAGGACTACATTACTAACCACATCATTTATTTGTTTCAATATAATGCCGTGCCAGCATATTTACTAACCACTTACATTTGTAAAACCTAAGTCAATGATTTAATACTTACCAATTCTATGGCTTGTTTTGGTCTGTTTTTAGAATATTCTAAGTGGTTAGTAATAATGCAACATGTGGTAGTCCACTCTATTTACAAACATCTCTCTGCAACTGTTAATAATCCCAGGAAATGTGTACCAAGTGTACGGTAGTACCAGATTTGCTGGGATTATTGTGGCTTGATAACCCATTAGGTTTGATCTAAACTTACTTGAGTCAAAGACATATGTTAGTAATTTTAACACAACAACCTAGGTTTGGATACTAGAGTCAAAGAAGTGTCTACCTATTTATTGTAACTTCTGCCCCACATTGGAATGACTGTACTGGATTGCCAAGCTTATGATACAGCAACCCCATGTTAATTATTTCATATCTAACTATATTTTGTATTAGCAAACAAGCTTAAAGAAAAAAAAAAAAAAACCAGTGCATATTCTAATAACTATGGTGTTATGTTAAATACCATACACTCTCGGCTTGTATGTGTGAGACATCTATTTAATAAATTTGCATTTTTAGAATATGCACATTGTACGACTCGCAAGAAGAGGGAGGCCAAGACGGCATGCATGCCCCCGGCTAAGATCAGACAGTCCCACGGAGGGTCAGGAGATTGCTGCCTTGCCACTACCAAGGGGCCTAACAGATGAAGTTGAGCCCCAACCCCAACCTGATCACTGTAGGCAGCAAAATCAAATGGTGGAGCCGCAAGTGGAGCAACAGGTTGGATAGTTTCCTGATGCTGAACAAGAACAACTAGAAACAGGTTAGAGACTACTACACACCCAATTTATACAAAGCTGTCAAGCTGTTTTTAACCAGTGTTTAAAATAAGTTAATAATTTTTTTTTGCGTGATAGTTCCTCCCACCAAAAAGAGAGGGAGAGGACTAGCAAAGTGTACAATTTTTGAGCGGTTAAGAAAGGTAGGTAAGCTACCTTTAACCATAAAAGATGGGCATAGAAGGCCTTCATGTGAGAATGCGGCGGTATTCTCTAGTCGAGTGAGCCATATAGTGAAAGTGCATGCGAATATGAGGCATGCTAGCTGGAGTGCGGTGGATGAGAAGGAAAAGTTGGAGCTGATCAATCGCGTAAAAGTAGGATTTCAATAAATTCAAATTAATACTCTCTATGTCATTCATGCTGCGTTTGTTATACCGTATTTGTTACTTTTAGAAAATTAAAATCTGATCTTTATTTTGAGTTCACAGGGTGACTTCGAACTCGACTGGACAAGGGACAACCACCGTGAAGCTGTTATTGGAATGTTGGCTGATCGATATAATGCATATCATTACGAACTACACAAGAAGTACAAGAAATATGCCTCGCATGAAGAGGCGCTATGTGGTGGGGTGGCCCTTGTGGAGAAAACCACATGGGAGTGGCTATGTGAACGTTGGTCAAGTACACCTTTTAAGGTATTCGTATAAGCATATTTCTTTTGTACAATTATTTGAAAAATGAAATAGGGAAAATACTAAATTGCATGGCTGTAGCTTTTTAAAACTGGGAATAAAACAGATTTGAACTTTACTTGAAGCTATCAATGACATTATTTCAATGGTTGTTGCAGGATCATTCTCGTAGAAATGCAAATAATAGAAAGAAACAGGTGGTCAAACACACCGGAGGAAGGAAGAGCTTTGCGAGGATAATGGCTGAAAAGGTACATTTTCTTAGATCCGCTAATAACACATGAAGCTAGCCTCCTTAATAATCTTGCAAATTTGTTCAGCAACTTCACAGCCTCATTAATTTCTGCTATTTGTTGCGAGGGTCAGGACAATGAAAATATGATTGTATTTTACAAGAAAACTCATTTTTCTGAGAAGAAGGGGGAATGGATAAATGCAGCAGCGGAACACAATTATGTGAGTATGACACGTTCTGATTATAGATTGCATCTAGAGTTGTTTTTACTTGTACAAATAGCATGACTTCAAATCATGCTATATATGATTTGGAACTCATTAGTAGTAATTTATATCTGATTTTTCAGACCCTAATGCTGGAGAAGGTGGAGGAGGGGGAAACCGAAAATGAGATTAATGAGGCTAGCTTGGCAGCTTTCAAGGAGACACTAGGTTTCAAATCCGGTTACGCACAAGGAATGGGACATGCTGTAATTCCTGAGCCATCCCCTTCAATGAAAAAAACCAAGGATTATATCCGTATGGTTGAGGAGAACGAAAGGAACAAGAACATCGCTGAAAGCTCCAACACTCAGCTAGAGAAAATGGCGGGGGAGATGGCGGATCTGCGCAAAGCATTGGCTGATCAGGGACGGCTACTAACTGTTATTACAACTCGACTTGGGGGTGGTAGGGAGTCTACGGAAGAGACTCCCGAAGAGGCTTAGCCTTTTCCTTAGCTTGTTTACAATAAATTTTTTGGTGAAGGGGAGTATCCCCCTGCTTTTGTGTTTTGTTAAATGGTCATCTAGATGAAATGTATATTTTGAACAAACTGTCTAGCTGATAATCAGCAACCTCACATTTATGTCCAGATGGCATGCTTGCTTTGTTGTGAGCATTGAGGTATAAGCTGATTAGTGTCACTGATTATACATGGTTTTGACATGGATTTTGAGTTATTCACTAGGTACTTGGGTAAGTAGTAACAACAATGACTTCACCATGCCTAAACAATTATTTGTGGTTTTATATGAGAGGAATAATGTCTAATCTAAGCTCTGTTGTTATTAGGGACTACATGGGAGCACCAATGTGAGATTGCTGCATTTAAGGTGGTCATCCACACAGCGACATTGCAGTATGTTCGGGTTAATGGGTGAATACTGTAGTCCAGATGGTAAGTTCCTGGAATTTGGTCTGGAACAGAATTGCTGGCAATGTTTTGTTGGGGTTGAAGTTTGCAATGCATTTGAGTGAAATAGTATATATCAGTTTCTGTTATATATAGATGGTGGCAGTTTGAGTTTTATGATTGTGGGTATTCTTATTTATTATAAATTTTCTGTCCAACTGGAACTGCATTAATTTTACATAGTAGGAAATGGAAGCATTAATTTTAATGTTAATTATTTATCATGGCCTCATTATATACTCTTGAAATACAAACAAAGTATTGGATATATGGTAGAAAACCTGAGACTAGGCACTCTACCCCGCTGTTAAGGCCTCTTGTCATAATATTCTACCTGGGAGCCCTGATTTTACTGCAGAGGACTTGGATTTTAATTTTGACATAATTTACTTAGTAAAATGTTTAGAAGAGAATGGTCATGATAAATAGGCTAGTTGGGAAACTGTGGGTCTGTTATTCTGAGTTTTTTAGCAAAACAAATGCATTTGTTGATGCCTAAGAATTAATCCAATTTAGAAGGATTTTTTGAGACATATTTCATGACCACATGTAACTTTTCTTTTCCTCTTAGTAGCTGTACAGGTTATTTCATGACCACATGTTAAATATATATTTGTCTCTTATCTAGATAAGAGACAAATATATATTTAACCAACATTAGTAACATATGTATTGCTCCAGCTCATAAAAATGGAATAAAATAAATATGAGATAATGATGTATAGTATATTCCGGTTATTTTTCAAATCACACAATTTATTGCAAAGAACCATAGGTGGGTTATACTTGAAGTCAGTAATTGGCTAAATGGATAGATCATCTTCATGTTTTTTGTTAATTTGGAGAATTAGAATGTACAAATTGTTCACTGTTAAATGTAGGCCTCGGTCAGTAATGGGTTGTTTTGTTGGCTATGGATAAATAAGAAAGTGGTAAATGACACTAAACCTATAAACTGATTATTACACCAGCCAACCAGCTAGCTCCAGAACAAATAGAAACCACCCTATCAGAGCATTCAAACAAACATGCATTGTAATCTCATATTTATTTTATAATATACAGCTATCATAATGTAGGCCTCGGTCAAATATACAGCTATCATAAGCATTTCATAGCATTCAAATATTTTAATGCCATGTAATCTCCATGCTCTCAGGTGATCCTGGGAAGGATTAGACAGACCTCATTGTACTCCAGTAGTTATACATGCACTGTGAGATTGTTTTGACACCACAAGATATGGCATGGCCCGGCTGTGCTTACTGCCAGTGAAGTGACTAAAGTAATAGCTAACTTTCTTCTACTCCCATAAGTAGTTTCGTGCCCACATACAAGATGTAATTGAATAATTATTTGTGTTTTGTTATGTATTGAAAATCTGTACGTGTCCCAGTACTTCAGTGCTATTATATGAGCATCCATGGGTACTTGATCATCTTTCTCTATTTTAGACAAATGAACCATCATTTATCGCATACTTAAATGGGATTGGCAGTGTTATATATATGCTGATGTAAGCCATGTGCATGATGGAATATGATATTTAATTAAGATGCAAAAATTTCTGACATTGGTTTGTTATAAACTCTCTACTTTTGGCTTTAATACAAATGTAGACAATTAAATATATATGGAAATTGTATATTGAAATTCATGTTAAGAGCATTTTAATGTTGGAGTACATTTAATTATTATTTTATTGCAAGATGCTAGATGAACCAGATGTACTAGTAGATGAAGTGGTCCAATTTGTGTAATTGACGCATGAGAATCAAACATATATAATTTGGGGTTGGGTGTTAATTTACCATAAAATCGGCCATAGAAATACATTAAGAAAGCAGGTATCTTATACAGGAAACAAGCAAAAAAAAAAATTAAAATTAGCCACAACTATTCATTGTGGCAAAATGCAATTAGGAGCAAATTGTTTATGACATACAATTTTTTCTGGTAGACAAATATTTGAAATGGATAGTTTTTGTGGGGAATAATTTATAATGCCCAAAAAATTAAGGTTCATTTGAGATGAAGATTGTGTGGGAATTAAACATCCCACACAAGTTCCTATCATGGCAAATGATTAATTACTTCAAACTATTATTTAAAAAAAGTGTCGCAAAAATGTTATTGTGGCTGTAAGTATAGTGGGAACAAATATTTTCCCAGGGTAAGGTAACATGGGAAATAGCTAATTACCACAAATCAATATTGTAGCATAATATTTGTTGTGGCCGTAAGAGTAGCGGGAAAAATTATTTGCCCAGGACATGAGTATCATGGCAAATACTCATTTGTTGCAAATCATATCGTGGGTAGAAAACAATATCCACCGAAAGTTAAAGATTGAATAGAATTTTTAGTAACGAAGTTAGAAGGCATTAATCACGAATTAGTTCGTGGGAAGAAGTTGGCAATTGCCGCCAAAATTTTAATTCATGGCTTGATGAACATTTACCGCGAGTTATATGCCACGAACATCCCACGGATGAAATTCGTGGGGATTGATCTATGGCTGCGAAATAGGTAGTATTAACTACAAAAACCTTCCTTGGCTAAAACCCGAAAATGTTGTAGTGAACGCAAAATGAGGCCGTAAGTGTTTTGAAAGAGCTATTAAGGCATGAGAAAACTTCCAATAAAATTTTAGATTTTATAGTACATACTATAGGGGGCGGGGCCGGGGCCAGCGTGGGTCATTATATCAAAACATTTTGGGAGGGCTTCTAGAACAAATGGTAGCTGAGCCACGCGTTTTCCATTGACTGATCCTAAGTTTCTAGATAAGGGTGGGCCAATTTTCGAAAAAAGAGATTTGCATTAAGGGCGGATCTACTGGGGAATTAGGGAGGACTATGGCCCTCCTTAAATTTTGTAAAAAAATATAATAAATATTAATTTTTTTATAATTTAATAAGATAATATTAATTTTAACATATATTGATCACTTCTAAAAAATTATATTGACTTTTTTATAAAATTATTTTAATTTTATTTTAAAAATAAATTTTTAACAAATATTTAGTTATCTATATTGAAAAAGAAATAACTAAGAGTTTTGATTTATATTCAATATTTGATGTTTTTATTTATTTAAAAAGAGCGCAAATTACAATTTTAGACTTCTGTGCTTACTTTGTTTAATATATGTATATGAGTGTATTTATTTTATTTCAATAATATATTCTTCTTGATATATCATATATATTTTTTAATACATAGGTTATATTAAACATATTTTATTTTTATACTAGATCTTACTATCAGATTATTCTATACCGCAAAAAAAATTATATAAAAATAAAACAAAAAATATTTTATGCATATTATTTTAGTTTTATTTGGCCTCATCTAAAGCAAATTACTGGCTCCACCACTACTTTGCACTCTAAACTTTTTTCCTAGTAGATGAAAGGAAGATGCATGAGAGACTTCGAGCCTATTTAGGGTTGCATTTTGAATTTTAAAAAGTGATTTTAAATAGTTAAAAGTATTTTTAAACAAATAAATATATGTTTGATAATTTTATAAAAAATATTTTAATCAATTAAAAAAATTGAAAGTTAGCTTTTTTAGAAAATACCAAATTAAAGCTTTTATAAAAACGTTTTTGCAGACATCTATATATTTTGAAAAACTTACTGTAACTAACTTTAAAAATGCTTTAGATACATGTTTATCAAATAGTAAACAATTTTTAGAATATAAAACTTATTATTTAAGTTATAAATTATAAACTCTAAAACTATAAATTATATTTTCTATCGCAATTTCAAGCATGCACTTCAACTCCTCTTACGTGTTTAATTTCGGATTGATATCATATTTAATGGGTTTTTGGAAATTAATGACACCATTAATTTATTGCATGTTTGGCTTAAGAAAAAGTTAAATTAAAACTCTTCATCGAGTAAAATTGATGGAGTCAATTTGTTTCTCTTAACCGAAATTTTCTGATTGCGGGCGCTTTTGATTATTAAATTATACATAATATTTTTGTAAGTTCAGCTCTAGCTATAATGTATATTATATATATATTAGTATTTCGGCATGTCAATATTCCAAGTGTGAATGACTTGAATGTTCGGGATCTTTCTTTAAAAAGTACTGTCAACATTTCCGGAAGGTCCGCGGGCTTCGGTCGTCTGAATCTGATGCATAATCAAAAGACATATGCAATGCATTTTCTAGATCTATTCATTTTAAACTGGCTTCTCATGTTTACATGCATGCAGGGACAAAGCTGACATAATCGAGTACGTACCCCCTATCCTCGATTAATTAATTGACAGACCATATGCTTTGAACATGTAAATATTTCATATTAATTTGATTTCTCTGACAAAAGTACTGAGAATAAATAATGATCAAAAGAAAATAGAGAATAGAATCCTCTCTACAACTGATTGGGAAAATAGATCGGAAGTTTGGAAAACTAGATCATGAAGAGTGAGTTGATTTTTTCAGTCCAAATAGTACTAGAAAAATAATAAAAGGTAAAGTAAGGAAGAAAGAAAGAAATGCTTATTCGACCGACGCGTACTACGCATTCCGTCTTATCAACCATCGCAATAGATCTGATGGATGATACAAATTATACATTGTGATCATATAACCAAAGCTTCCATGTTTATTTTACCTTCCTACCCTATTCTTTTAGATCAATATTCTTACAAAAAACTACAATAGATGAAAAATTGGTACTAATATAATTTGTTTGTTCCTTTTATTCCAATTCTTTACTTTTCATCCCCTAAATGCAATTCCATATGAAGGATTCAGAAACTAAAGTCAGGAACTACCACTAAATGTTGCTCTTTAAATCTTAAAAAGTTATTCTTATTTGATTAACCTTTTAAGTCCAAAGAGTGGAAGCCTTGGCCATCCATGAAAAATTTCCTAGATGAGATGCAAACAAACCATGCATATATATATATATATATACACACGCACACATGTATAGCAATTAGGATATCAATGATCGTGACGATCATATAAGGACAACAATAATATTGATTGATGCATGCAACAGTGGATCAAGTATGGAAAGTTGTTTTTATCTTTTCCCATACGATTCAAGCAATCTAGGTCGGAGAGTGGAAGGGATGTTTACACTCCCCCAATCAAGTTGTGCCTCACTCGTCTACAAGAGCCTTACAATCAAAGCGTAATCAGCGCACGAATCAAGATAAAACGAAGGAGGGTCATGGCCAGCACGGGAAGATGGTTGACGTTGAATAATGGGACGCCAACAACTCTGACACGACCTTGCACACGCATGTAGTAGCAGAGCCAAACCGCATTTAAAGACCAGATATGGAACATGAACAGAGAGTATGACAAAGCCTTATATTCCTAATAGATCTTAAAATACAATATTTAATTTCAATTTGATGATGTGGTTCAATATCATTGGTTAATGTAAATATGTTAGTTAGTTACATTCAGTCTTACTTCTATAAATAGGTTGATGTAATCAAGTTGAACTACATTGATTAATTCAATACAGTATCCAGTTTTCATATGACTATGTTTTTCCCCCTTTTGCTTTGTTTCCATTTCTTCTTCACATCAAGAATTCCTAACAAGATTCAAAATTTGTCATGGTTTTAGAGAAATCTGATATCTTCGATTAATTTGATTCTCCATGGATTTCTTAGATTAAAACTCAATCAAGATTCTCGTCAATTCTTTCTACCATGTCGGAGCCAATTTCTTCTACACTGTCGAATCCTCCTATACAAAATTCGATCAATGATTCTTATTTCTTACACCATGGAGAAAATCCTAGTTTGATGCTTGAGTCAGAACAACTGAATGGAGATAATTACCCTACATAGGCGCGGGCTATGTCCAAAGCACTCGGTGCAAAGAACAAGTTAGGGTTTATCAATGGAACCCTAAAGAAGCCTGCAAATTCAACATATTCAGCATGGGAAAGGTGCAATGATATGGTGTTGTCATGGATATTAAACTCAGTGACCAAGAATATTGCTTCCGTATCTTGTACCTTTATGTTGCCGCAGAGGTCTGAAAAGATTTGCAAGAACGATTTTCACAAGGAAATCGACCTAGGATTTTCCAGTTGATTAAGGCTTCCAGTTCTTTAACTCAAGATCAAAATAGATTGTCACATTGTTGGAGAAAAGATGGCCAATCTCATGAAACCACTTCATGTTGCTTCGGCTCACCAACTCAGTGATACATTCACTAAACCTCTCGACTGCACTCAATTTCACAACCTACTCTCCAAGATGGGAATTATTGACATTCATTCTCCATCTTGAGGGGAACTCTTAGAATAAAATATTCAATTTCAATTTGATGATGTGGCTCCATATCATTGGTTAATGTAAATATGTTAGTTAGTTACATTCAGTCTTATTTCTATAAATAGGTTGATGTAATCAAGTCAAAATATGCAGATTAATTCAATATAGAATCCATTTTTCATATGACTCTGTTTTTCCCCCTTTTGCTTTGCTTCTATTTCTTCTTCACATCAAAAATTCATGGCAAGATTCAGAATTTGTCAATAGAAAGCGCAAAGATAGCCGCACTGACCAATTCGCCACAAGAGACAATCTGGGAGAGCCACGCCTCAATATTAAAGGCAACAATGTGATATCGTGTATGGAAGATGGGCACCTTTCATACGGGATATGGAGGATCACCTCAGCAAGGGTATAAAAGCCAGACTCTAGGTTAGAATGTTTTTCTTACGATCTAAGAGATACAAAGTTTCTTCTAAGGATTAACAAACTGCTTAGGCATAAAAGATATTTGATCAAATCTAAGCCCTTATCTTCTTTCTGTTGCAGTGATTGAGCTCTGTGACCAAGGTGCAAAACACATCATCAATAGACAGATTGCTGGGCTCATCCTCCAACTAGACCGTGTACAAGATCCTTGGGACTCAGCATTATGATGATGACATGCCATATATATACCGTCATTTAGTTTGTGGATCGGATCAACTTAATAAATTTGGTAAAAGCTTATTTTGTTTATTTAATATTTAACAGTACTTATTTTATGATATAATATATATTTATATATATAACATAATCATATAATTAAAGTTGGAGAGAGCTAGCTAGCAAGCATTGGATTATATTGGAAAGATGGGGATTTATTTAGCACACTACGTACAATGCACTACAGAACTGCATGGTAGTCACGAAGGCTTACATTCCAACTATATTTTACCGTACTACGTACATCACTACCCAGCCTTCAACACATTCTTTCGTGCATATTCTTCCACATGCAGCTGATATCGCTTAAACTTAATACGTGATACATGATATTGTATCATATATACGTGGGTTAATATCATCATGGAACAAACACAATAATGGGGCTCCTCACTTGGTACTTACCATCAGACCATATTATAGAAGCTGAGGCTCTGCGTTTTTCTATTCTTCCTTTGATTGTGAGCTCAAAAGATAGCTTTTGTCCCAACTTTTTGAATGACAACACGTTTGGCTTGACTTTGACTGTAAGTGCATGTGGAGAGGTCACAACAGCTTTATACGATGATGTTGGTGATCCAACATTTGTGACAGTTCGATAGAAAACATGACGGATAAGTTTGGCGGGGGACGTGGGCAGAGCAAAAGTAGGATAGTTTAAGTCGAAAATTGTTCCGTTAGAGACTTTAGAACAGGGATAGTTAATGTCCCCGCCGGTAATTTTCTGTAATAACTCGGTGGTATATCCTTCGTGACATAAGAATTTGATGTAGTCGAGTGGCTTAATATCATATATCAAACCAGGATATGGAGCCTTGATAGGATTTATATTGCCTGCACCATATGAAAACTCAGCGTCGGGCTCCTTCTTAGCGCTAATTGGGGTAGCTGCATGCATGCAAGCAATTAATTAATACACAGAATGGGGAGCGAGTTTCTCATGCAATGGATGGTTTTATACTTATGTTATGCGCATTGAATCATTATTGAGATCTTGGGAACAACAATTATTAATTAGAACATGATTAATATCCGTATTACTTGTGGCAGTAATAATAATATATACATATAGTCGTAGAGTATAAACGCTGCATAATCGATTAAAAAAGAATGTAATATACTATTAAACAATTATTTTTTTATATAAGTCTCACATTTTACTTATTTTTTTTTTAAATAATTATGTCACGCTTGCACCTGCAAATATTTTATGACTGAAAATATTATTTACCTTACCTGTAGTCATAAGAGCAGACATGATAGCTGCAGGTGACCAAGTGGGGTGGAAAGATTTGACGTGGGCAGCCACCCCTGTTGCATGTGGACAAGCCATTGATGTCCCCGTTTGTATGCTATATGAGTAATGTACTCTTTTATCCCCTTCAAATGGAGTTACTGGGGAGATTGGAGGCCATGCTGCTAGAATGTGGACTCCAGGAGCAGCCAAATCCGGCTACAGCAAAGTTTTTTTATTTATAAAGGTTTGATATTCAAATAATTTGATGGGTAACTAATAAATAAGCCCCAGACAATGGGTCGTAAGTTCTACATATAGTCCATTTGAATAAAAAAAAAAAAAAACTCGAGCACCATGAAAATGGGCTAGCTTTCTCACTTGAATCTAAGATATGTTCTAATTTTCTAGAAAAGATTGTATACAAGTTATTTTTCTTATAACTTGATTATTAATTTAAATAACCTTGAGAATGGTGGGTGAAATTAGGTTTGGACCCCTTGATGAGCTGTAGCATATGTATGGGGATGATGTATCTTTACGCTCATTGCTCTTGAGGATAGTCGCAGTTGGGTTCCTGTAAATTGTGAATATATGTTGGATCACTTTGATCAATTATATGATAATGTTTTACGTATGAAACTTGTTCATAATTTTGAAAGCAGATGTACCTTGTGGATCTTATGTATGCGTGGATGTTTTTAACATCCTTGGAGTCGAGCACAGATGCAGGCAAGGGAAAATTGAAAGCATTACCGTGTCGGTGTTTGCCTCCCATCACGCTACCAACTGCACCAGCTACAAATGACCCTTTACTCGGGACATCACACAATACAATTTTACCCTTCACCAAGTTACGATCAAGCGAATCTGGCGTGCAATTCCTGCGTTTATTAATTTGCAAGGAAAAATATATGATAGTACGCGTATCAGTATGCCCATGGCCGGTTAAATATTTAAATATATTTAAAAAAAGGTTTCAAAGAAGAGAACTACTAAAGATACAAAAATTACACAGAAAAATTCACAAACTAATATAGTTTCACACTTCACAGTATCCAAATGTCGATCTACTTTATAATAAAAGTAACTTTATTATTTGAAGTACCTCATTAAATCATATTAATTTGTAAGTTTAATTTTTTGTATAATTCCAGCTTTGAAATTAAATCATTTTTCTTTAATTTTAGCAATTAGTACTGCTTAGTAATTTGCTTGATTTTTCATTCATGCAAAGACAAGCAAATAGTTTATGTACTACGTATATAAAATAAATAAATAAATCATTATAGATACCTGGAGAAGTACCCATTGAAGCCTGCTGCGGTGTTCGGTGCATCTCCACCATAAATTATTGGATACGTTTCATTCTTTAGGTCAAATACATTAATTGAGAATCCCTACGTATAAAAAAGAGAAAATTTTCAAAATTAGTGTATATATAGTTGTAATATCTTGCATTTATATAATGGAAAATGCTAAGTAGCTCCCTCATCAATTTGACCTATTTTAACTAATCTTTTTCTTAACAGTTGATGAGAAAGTACCGAAGACTAGTGAATGTGTGTTTTTTTAAAAGTTTAAAAATATTTTTTTAAAAAATAATTAAAATGCGTTAGGGGACACATCGGACGGTACCTGATAGATTTTGTTGTTACCCAATTTGACCTGAGTGAGGAACATTCGATCTATTGTGCTTGAAGCCACAGAGAGAGACCAGGGGGAAACGTTGTTTACTGTTCCTGGATTTGGACCTTTGTTACCAGCAGAAGTTGATGTCAATATTCCATTTGTCATAGCATGAAAGGATCCGATGGCCATTGGGTCTTCAAAATACTTCAGAGTACCAGTGGTTCCACCGATAGAGGCGGAGATAATGTCGACGCCATCAGCGATGGCATCATCAAATGCTGCAAGGATGTCAAGATCAGAACACTCCACTTCCAAAGTACCCCAACATACTTTGTACACAGCAATGCGTGCCGATGGAACGCCTCCTCGTGCTGTTCCCAACCCATACCCCAGCAAGCTTGCCTCGCTAACTAAGTTTCCAGCAGCTGTTGATGCTGTATGTGTCCCATGCCCTGCTACATCTCTCGGGGATCTAAGATATTCTTTCCCAAAATATAATCGTTCGCGCTTGTAGTACTGTGCTCCAATTATTTTACTGCATGTACATACGAGTAGTCATCATGGTTTTTTTTTTTTTTTGAAAGAAAAGGACCGTATTTTATTTCATAAAGCTGAGACTGATAAAGCCGAAAAAATCCATATTACAAGCCTAACTAATTAGGAGGATCTGTAGCATCCCCGCACACAAAGTGACGAGCCTTGTCTTAACTTCTAATCTCTCGAAAGACAAACTACATAAAAATGATTTGTCTGAGAGAGTTTCGGGATAACCAAACTCCCACCTCACAATAAGGGGAAGGGATCACCACTTCCAATCTCCAAAAGAGAGTTAGGAGATCACAACCTCCATTCTCCAAACGAGAATGAGAAAATGTCAGCCACATCCTCCAAAGGAAGGGTGGGAACCAATCAAGGAATAAGTCTATTCCTATTTATTCTAACAAGCATTCCAACAAAACGGTAAATAAACAACCAACAACACAACCAAAACATAGCGAAACCCAGATCAAAGGATCCGGTTCGGTACAAAAGGTAGAGCAGGGGCAGACGTGGCGCGTGAGAGACACGCGCCACCTAGGGGGTGAGCTTCACCGTCGGCCCAACAACAATCGACGGCACTGGGTCAAGAACTACCGCGCAAGGAGGCGGTGGAGCAGGAGTTAGAGGTGGGTGGAAGCCCCGCCCCAACTTGAACCTGCGCGTGTAACGACACACCGTTGGTCTCAGCGAGGCCTTCGACAGTCTGGAACATCGGCGGCTGGCGAACCCTGGGGTGGTGAGCGTGCTGGTCGATGGCCACCCTAGGGTGTCCCGATTCCAGAGCGCCATCTCCGTAGGAAACAAGCCCTGCAAAACCATAAAGACCCAAGAAACCAAGTGGGGGAGGGGGGAAGCAAGATGGAGGTGAAGGGGGGGAGGAAGGGAGGGAAGGAGCCGCAACTCCTGCCCTCCCTCAGCCGACTACTGGGTTTTGGAGACGCTTTGGAGAGAAAAGGTTCAAGAGAGAAGCTCTAGGGTTTTTTCCTCACTGAGTAGTCATCATGTGACAAGTCATGACAGCAAATATAATTAATATGTTTAGATAAAAGATCTAGATCATATGTATTTATATGTTAATCTTAATCCCAAGCACAGAGAAACAAAAAAATGTGATCCATGTAAAGGCAGGTGATATATATAATGTATATCATTACAAAAATATATATATAATATATATAGATATATAGATATATAGATCAGTAGTAAACCAAATAGCAGAGTACATGTTGCAGATTAGTTTAGCAAGCACTATGATATATAGATTAGTTTGGTTTTATCAACCTTATGATATATGGGCTTAATAACAAGGGAATCAGTTTGGAACAAAATAGCAGAATAATATTGGAGGCTTTTTGAAGGATTCTCAAGAATCTGATGAAAATCAAGAGAAAAATAACTTGAAGCAATTTTGAAAGGATCTATATACATAGACATAGACCTATTTTGTTCAATGTAAAACAGATTTTGAGCAATTTTTTTTTTTTTTTTTTTATGTAATCAGATTTTGAAGCAGGGAAATTTGGATGGAGGAAACAGGCTTGATGTAAGGATCATAAGGTGTACTAATGGTATTTAAAAATGATGCAGTTTTAACAAGATGGATACCACCAAGAGTAGTAAACCGATTAGCAATATCCAATGAAGAAGCTATATAGTAGTACTTGTTGCAAGTGAAGTTGGCTGAGGTTTGACAGGCCCCCTTCCATTTGCTAGGTGGTGGACCGAATCCTTTATCATCAAAGCTATCAGACTCGGGCCAAATTCCAGAGTCCAGCACTCCTATAATGATGTCGCTTTCGATACTTCTTCTTCTTTTAACTTGCTGAGTAAAGCCAAGGAAATCCCATGACCTCGTTGTATGCGGCTTTTTAAGTTCGCTGGGAAACACGGACACTACACCATCCATTCCTGCATATTCAGTATGTATTAATGTACGTGGAAAACATTATGACATTTTTGTTATAGATCATATATATAGAATATGGAGTACATGAATCAATTTTATTAATGGGAAATACTCTAGTCAAAAATGGATTACACAAAAACAATTTTACAAAATAATATATATAGCTTGATGTGATTGATTATATTATAAAGTTACTTTTATCGTAAAACAAATCAAATGAAACTAAATGAAACTACGTCAATTTGTGAGATTATTTTTATATAATTTGTTGCTACTAAATGTATAAGTAATCTTTATTTATATATTTTGGGGGATGGAGAGAGGAAAGATTAATAATATATTAAAGGTACTACACCGACCAGCCACTTGTTGAGCTTCTTGCTCGGTTAGGTTCGCTGCAAATCCACTAAAACTCCTCTTGTAGCTGTAGAGCAGAGATTGATCCGGTCCAGCAGTACTGCCAGGCATGCATTTATATAAATTAATTAGTTCATAATTAAACAGGTGATCTGGGCGCATTTCAATGAAAATCTCTTATATATGTAATATTTCCTGCCGCTAATTTATAAATTTAAAATTACCTGCCAAGGACTTCTTGCAGCATGCTTGTGTGAAGAGATGAGGTGGTGTCCTCGTCCCCCTGCCTCTCGCCCATATACACAATATATACCTTCGTCCACAATTTCGCAGCAATTAAATGAACTCTCTTCAATTTTTCCACACGACAATTAATGAAAAATAAAAGGCAGTTTGTTTATATTTATAAGAGTACTTTATGATGGGAAATTAAGTTGGTTATGATTAGAAAGTCGTTCGGCTAGTAAGATATCGTGTGTGTGTGTGTGTGTCTGCGGCGGAAAAAGCTAGCAGATATATCCGGCGATCTACCTTTCGGTCATTCTGAGAAGCTGAGTGACGAACATGCAGTGTGAAAGCGAAGCTGAAGAGGAGAAGCCAAGAAAGAGTACTAGTACTAGTTTTACAGGCCATTGAGAGGGCGGATTTGCTATGAATTAACTTGGCGTCTCCCGTGTTATATATATACACAGATATCTTCACTTATTGGTAGAAAAAGTTTTTTTTTTTTTTCCTTTTCTTTTCTTAATTTTGAGAAATATTTGACTAATTACATCTAAATAATTTGATTTGGTGAAAAAACGAAGTTGAAGTACTAGAGTTATTCCACGAGAAATCTCTGAAAATATTCCCCATATCTGTTGATCATCTCTCTTCTGATCTGTACGTACTTCAGTACTGTGTGTTCAACCTTTTTCTTATCATGAAAACTATATTCTATACTCTTCCCTCTAAATGCTAGCTAATTAAGATTCGGTTTGAATTTTTAGATGGGATAAATTTATTTTAAATTTATTATTATAATTTTTAAAATTTTCATATAATATACAATTTTTAATATAACTTTTCTCTAATTTCAATACACATTTTTTAAATCTCAATTAAATTTTTTCAAATCTCAAAACAATAAGGATATTAAAAAATATTTTAAACTCATCTCAACTCATCTTATCTCTCAAACTAAATTAGGCCTAAATTAAAAATTAAAGCTAATTACATTATAAAAAAATAATTTATTTGTGATTAGTTATTTTTAATAAAAAAAATTATTTTTTGTTAAAATAAATTTATGTTTCATTATAAATAATCATTTTTATAACAAATAATTCACTACAAATATCTATTTTTCTTATAATCATGTTATTATAAAAGCCATCCAGCTTGTACACGAATTACTTGACTCGATCGTTCTTCACGTAGACTTGAGAACGATACGAATTAAGATTGAACCTAATTAATTAGGTCTTTATATATCTCGTCAATTCCTACGTACATATCTATATATATATATATATATATATATATATATATGAATGATATTAATTACTCATGCAGTTAGCTTATCAATGAACCAACTAGACCTTATTTATTTTTAAAGATGAGATGAGATAAAAATTAAAAAATATATATATATTATTATCATATATTTTTTTAATATTAATTTTATTTTAAAATTTAAAGTTTTAGAATTTGAAAAAATTAAATTTTTTATTATATTTTATATGAGAATTTAAAAAAATATAATATAAATTCAAAATATATTTTAAAATTTTGATTTATTTCAATAAACAAATCAATCCTTAGTCTCCATATTTTTTAAAAACCGAAGTTTATATATAAATCTAATTAGTGTGCGCGAAGATAATTATACTCAAAGAAAGGTAATGATCATGCATGTCGAATCAGATTATTATGATATTATGGCGCCACATCCACATATGTCTGCAAAGTTACAAACAATTTATAAGCGTGAATGAAAGTCTTTTGTCTTTTTGTAATTATAAGTTGTAATCAATCTTTTGTTGATTTTAAGAATTGAAAGCAAAAGATTCATTGAACAATTGTAATTTGTAAGGGGTTGTTCCGGACCTCTTGATCGATTGGTCTCAGTCTCATGAATTGTAAATCAAAGAAAATCCGATCCAGTCTGGGAGTACGTTCTATAAATTACAGGCCATTCACAAGGTTTGGAATACAACAAAAGCAACAAATTAAAGTGTCTGTACTATATTTGATTTATTGTTATTATTATTTCATAAAGAATGTAAATAGTATTTTATAAACTTTTAACTTTTAAGAGCACTCGTATTTTACATGTAAAGGTAAAATTTGAAAATTTTTTCTAAAAATTTAGGCTTGATTTGTTTTGGAAGATAAAATTTTAAATTTTAAATTTATTATTATATTTTTTAAAATTTTTATATAGAATATAATAAAAAATTTAACTTTTTCAAATTTTAAAATAAAATTAATATTAAAATAATATTTTATTTTATTTTATTATTTTTATCTCATCTTATTTCATCTCATCTCTTTCTCTATCCGTTACATGTAATGTGCTACTATTCACCGTCTCTTTCTCAATCCGTTACAAAGTAAACTAATTTGTTTATTAATTTCACTGCTGATTTTCCACTTCCCTTCATATTTACTTTATTCTATTTCAGCCCCAAAAGTTCCCACTCAAATCTCGCGCCAGTGTTCCAGAGCTTCACTCATTTAAGTCCAATCGGCTTCTAAACATGATGGTGTTTTGAAGATGATGATGTTTAAATAACTAGCATAAAGTTTCAATTTTTTAACTTTATCTTCTCACCGATACCTTTTGTTCTACTATTTGCATGTAGTGAACAATGGAAAAGTGGAATCGAAAAGAAGAAGAGTATCAGAATTCGGAGAGAACTTTGGCCGTCCATTTGTGTTTACGCTTGATCGGCTGGACCTGCTACGATTTGTGTTTGGGTATTTAGGGTTTCAGAGGAAGTGGCTCGAAGTGGCTCGAAGTGGTTTGAAGATTCTGTTGAAGTGAGAACTGAGAAGTGTTCTTGTTTTGGAGAGTTTAAACTTTAAAGTTTTAAGAGAGAATGAAACGACGTGACTTGCGCTTAAGGCACTCACGACTTCACTTGCTTAAGGGAAGGAAACGGCACAGTATTGGCGAGATAGTGTAAATATTAAAATACATGAAAATTTTGAAAAAATATTTAAAAGGAATAAAATAAAAATATTTAGATGATATAAAAAAGAATATATTAGTTGATAAAATATATATTATAAAAATAAATAGATAAAATAGAAAGAATGATCTTTAGTAATGTATTTTGAAAAAAATTAAAGAGTTCATTGTAAATACTCTTAGGTGATTGGGGTTGCGGAACCTCATGCATGTCTGGATATTTCTGATTTATAAAATTACAATGCCATAATTAACAAAATTGGGATTTTTAAATGATGATCGTAATTAGTGAATAAAAAAAGTGAGAAATTATAATAGATTCGAAAATGTTAATTGTACCGATCAAAAAATAATAGATTCATAATTTCGGATTTTCGCGTGACGTGTCCGAGCATGTCATTTTTTGTTTTTTATACAAGGTGGGAAGTTTTTTATTTTATTTTTAACAAGCATTTCATAGATATATTAAGTGCTTATTTGGGATTGTGATAAAAAAATATTGTTTTTTATTTAATATTCATAACTTAAAGTTTAAAATAATAATCTTTATTATTAAAAAGTTATTTATTGTTTGGGATTCATATGTTTAAAGCGTTTTTAAATTTAATGACGATAGATTTTTAAAAATATATAGTTTTTTTTATGAGCTTTTTGATAAAAGTTCTAATTTAGGGTTTTTTTAAAAAATTGATTTTTAATTTTTTTAATTGATTAAAACATTTTTTATAAAATTATCAAACATATTATTTTTTCTTTAAAAATATTTTTAACTATTTAAAATGATTTTTTAAGTTTTGAAAGTCGAAACGCAATTCCAAACAAATTCTAAGTGGTTATAAGATTCAATGAGCTATTCCAAAATAAACAAATACAACACAAAATAAATTAAAAAAGAAAATGAAAAAGGATTTGGATAATGTGTGGTGTAAAGATTTTACTGTTTTATATTTTTTTTAAAAGAAAAAATCAAATAATTGCTCGATATTTTATGTACATGCTTAGAATTGCGATAAAAAATATAGTTATATTTTTGGACTTATATATAACTTATAACTTCAGTAATAAGTTTTATTAAAAAGTTATGTACTATTTTGTTAATTACATGTTTAAAGCACTTTCCAATCACGTTATCGTGTTTATTTGAAAAAAAAAATTAAAAAATATTTTTTGACATAAAAATTACGATTTATTTAAATTTTTAAAAATTATGACTAATCAGAGTTGTATGGGCATTTTCATTCATTAAAAATCTATTTAAAATTTGAATTATCTTCTACATTATTCGAAAAGGCATGTTTGAGGAAAATCATCAAAATCAAATGCATTTTTTAGCTTGTTAATTTGAGATTAAAAATGTTTTAATTTGTAATACCAAAACAACCAATTTCTTTATTTTTTTTAATATTAAATAACATTAGTTTTAAAGCTATTTAAACATTTTTAAAATTAGTACCACAATCTCAACTAGGCCCTATCATTATCCATTATGAGGATAAATAGAATATTCCAAGCATATATCTTAAATTAGATTAAAGGAAAAAACATTAGTGTGCGAAGATAAATACACTGAAAATTAGACAGTTAATGTCAAATCAGATTTATGGCTTCTATCTTGTGTTGTCAATGTTACAAACAATTTACATGCGTGAAAGGCTTTCCAGTACTGCAAAGCTATAACAATCTTTTGCTTTTGCTTTTTTCTAATCAATATTTTGTTGCTCTCTTGGGAAAGCAAGATTAATCGAAAAAGTAATTACCTTTATTTGTAGGATATTTCTTAATCCGTTTCAATAATACAAGTTTATCAAAGTGACATTAATTGAGGGTTTATAACAACAAAAGCGACAAATTTTAAAAAATAATAATAAGGTGGCAATTATGTAAAATTAGCACTATATTTAAATCATGGATTATCTCGATTCATCAAACATCATATTATATATCAAACCTTTTTAATCATTTGTTTTTGTGTTTCATATAGTAGTGTCGGTTAATATAGTACCGTCGGTTACAAAGAGAGTGGGTGTGCGAGGGAGGAATCATCTTTTTCTTAAAAACAAACATCTTGAAGTGAAGGTGGTGGGACAGGAGGAATAATCTTGCTCATACAAACCAAGTTCAATGTCAAGTTCATACAAACCACATGTCTTGATATTTCTCGTTTGTATAATTATAAAAAAGAATTGCTCCATACATAATAAAATTAGACAAAATAAATCTATAAATTAACATAAATTTATGAGATCTAATAAAAATAATTTTATAATTTAATATATCATATCAGTTTGTAGATTTGTTTATATAATCTTTTTTATGTCTAAAATATTTTTCTATAACAAAATCATTAAAAAAATCAGAATTTTTAACTAATGATAAATGATTAAAACTGAAGAGAGATTATAATACATCCGTTAGATTCATAAATTCATATTTTCGTGCGACATGTGGATCCTTCACTTCAATTCTAGACCTTCTTAAAGATCCACAAAGAAACGAAAGAAACAACATCGAAATTTAAGATCTCCATTATTGTGTGCTCCTCTTGATCACCGGCTTCTTCTTCACCCCATCTTTAATGCTCCAATCATGGAGATTGCTTTAGGCTTTAAGTCTTGTTTAGATTAGGAGATAAAATAAGTTGAGAAGAATTTAGTTTAATTTATTTTTTAATATTATTATTTTAAATTTTTAAAAATTAAATTAAAATTTTTAAAATATATATTAAAATTTTTAAAAAATGTATTAAAATTTATATTTTATATGAAAAATTAAAAATATATAATAATAAAACAGTGATAAATTGAGATCATTAATCTATCTTTTGCTGCTTTGCATTCCCTTTCTTGTTGCTGCTGCTTTCTTTCTTGGTATTAGCGCTGTCATCTTCCTCCATGGCACCGGTTCTCTAGCACCCCATTGATCTACCCAGCTTGGTGCTTTAGTGGCCATATTATTGTCTTCTATCTCTATGCAAATCTAATTTCTTAAACGAAAATGATCAATAATTAATTCGAGGTACAATAACATAAAAGAAATAATGTGATCAATAAAAGTGGAGCTTGACGTTTTGAAAAGCAACATCGATGTTTCGAACCTTGAGTGAGGCTATAGTCACTGCTGTGCACCGTCCCTTGCATCGTTAGTGTAAAAAAAAACTCCTGTTTTTATATTTTTTTTACATTATTTTTTAAATATATGTAAATATTTTTTAAAAATTAGAATATTATTAAATAATATTTACTTAATCATTAATTTTCAAAACAAAAAAACCCAACACTGCACACCACTGCACAGTGTGCACCAAATGGTGTACAAAGCATTTTCCTTTAAACCTTATCTAGGTTGGCCTCACTCTCTCTAACGTCGATGGGAACCTTCCACACTTGGGTTTTCATGAGATTTATCATCTGAATAAATCTGATTTTTAGAAGAAATCTGAAACATTTCTAGGAAAAAATAGTTTAGAGAATTTGGTATTGGGTCCTTTTCTCTTTGAAAAAAATCCAAATTGTAGACTTTTCTCCATCTATGACCTTTTGCAGAAGACGGAAGAGATCAAGAAGAAGAGAGGGGAAAGTGAGCAGATGAGGATGCAGGGAGAGATGAAAGTCCAAAATCAGATATGTCTCTTGCAATGATGAGATTTTGTGTGATAGAATCTATAGAAACTATTGTGTATTTACATAGAATCTATTGAAATTATTGTATATTTACTAATGTGACAACAAATGAAAGTAGGGCTGCTATTTTTTAAATAATAGCCGGACTGTTTAGAAATGCTTCTCTTAGGTTTAGAGAAAGATCCAAGGGGCTCATAAATGACGCCCAGTCTAACAAGCCAACGTAATGGGCCGCTCAGCCCAATAAAACAACGCAATGGACCATCTTTCAATTGAACGATTCTATACAAAACTCGAATCTATAACTGGGCTCCTGCATTTTTTAATTATTTTTTGAAAAAAGAGCCATATTTTTTTTTAAGCAAAAATAATTCATCAAACTAGAAAAAGTAATACATGAGGTTGGGGTGGAATTTTCCAACAAATACCCCAAAACAGTAAACTACAACACTAAATAGGTAAAAAAAAAAATTATTTGAGACTAATAATTGATTCCTACTCAAATTTCGAATGCCGTCTTATCTAAAGATAAAATTAAAAAGTTTGCAAAAAAGCGAACCAATGAACCACTGCAAACAATGGTTCTGCCATGCAGAGTGGGAAGAGGGGCGGGTGCATTGTAGCTTGTCGTTCGGATGAAATTCTTGGAGAAGACCGCAAACTTTCCAACAAGATCACGGTTTATGGAAAGCAATAGACACCAAAAATTGTCAAGATCACTAGCGATGGGCCAATAGGGGTGTAGACGGCGCGTGCATGACACGCGCCGCCTGAGAGGAAGATGAAGGCCCCGTCCGAAGAAATAGAGGCCGCTAAAGACGCCTAAGCTGAGCTTTCAAAACTCTATCAGGATGCCGCTGTATACGACGAAATGACGAATCTCCTCCTTGAACTTAAAGATTGGCGGCTGAGGAAGCTGTGGAGGTAGTGCGTGTTGTCCTGAAAGTACCGGCAGGCAACAAATTGGAGGATTTCGGCCAGGATAACGAAAAATGAAAAAACTATAGAAAAAAGAAACGAAAAAAAATACTAAGAGAACAGTATTTTATAAAAGAAAATAAGAGAGGAGAGTGGTGGAACCGTAGCTCCAACTAGCCTCCAACCTTGGAGAACGTCGGAAGGCTGAAAATTACTAGCTGAGAGAGAAATAAAGAAAAAGAGAGAGAAGAAAATTTATTTTAACCATATCTATAAAGACAAATGTTAAGTTTACCAAGAGCCTTATAAAGACAAAATTTAAATAAATATATTAAAAGCTTTAAATAACTAAAATAAAGATTAAATGCATCTTTTTATTATCAAAACAACAAAATAGCATCAGCTTTCTAATTTTGACTACTGAGACGGACACGGACCAAAATCAACGATGTAACACAATCTTGATTTTCATATCTTAGTAAGTGTTATTAGTAAATGTGCCCATTTTAATAGTTTGACGCGCATTATGTGAAACGCTTTATGTTGTAAACAAAAAGTCCTTCAATTGTAAATAAAATTAATTTTAGACAACATTCCCATTTTCCCATGGCTTTAACTTCAAGGACGACTCCTCTAACCCTATATATCTCAAAAGAAAATTTTAAAAAAATTAAAAAAAAGGCTCCTCAGCATATAACCATCCTAGGCCTTCTTTCTAACCTTGGGTCAATCTGGAATCGGACAGTGTAAATTAGATTAATCAAGTGAAATGGACAATTAGTTTTTATGCCGCTAGTTAGCCTGAGTTTACTGCTCAGATAGACCAATTATATTAAAAATAAAAAAATATCTATATATTTTTTTTAATTGTAGAATGTGTAAATATCGTATTTTTTTAAAAAAAAATAAATATAAAATTTATATAAAAAATATAATCAATTTTTTGTAATAGACTCTATATTTTAAAACGATTACGCAACTCCGGTTATATATAATAGCACTGTTAAAATAATAGAACGTAAAACTCATTTTTTACCTTAAAATCACTAACATTAATTTGTTATAAAAATATCTGCAAAATAATTCATTAACTACAAAGTATTATTAAATTCCTTAATAAAATCTCAAAGTTTACATTTAGTTCATTACCAATAATAATACTGTCACCAGTCAATTATTTATAAAATTAAATTTCATTTATATGTGACAAAGAAATATTACAACCTGTATTTTTAATTTTTGGAATCATTATAATCTGTAGTTAGGTCTGTTCATTCAGATCGGGCGGCCCGGTTTAAAATTTTATATATTTATTAATACTTTTGAATTTTTTTTAAAAAAAAATTTAAAGAAATTTTAAATCCGGATTCCAGATTTCCAAATCCGAAACTCGGATGAACATCCCTACTTGTAGTTGATGGGCTTCTTTTATAGACATTTATGTTTTAAAAAATAAAAAATAAAACAAAAAATGATAAGATGCCTCACAATTGGAAAAAAAAAAAGTTTTTTTTCCATCTTCTTTATTTGGTAAATAACTTTCCAATTTTCGCCCGTTCTTTCCCACATGAAAGGCCGGTTTAGGTGCCTTTGCTTTCGTTATTCTGTTTCTTCTCATTTGGCTTTGGAAAATTCTTACCTGCCGACTCCCTCCTTTTCCTTCTCCCTGAACTTTTCCAAAGCAAATCATTGTGATAACAAAAGCAGTTCACCATCTTAATTTTTTTGGGGTTAGTTTTTTACTCTGATTGTATTTTCTTAGAACACGGTTTGGTTCTCGAGTAAAACACTAAGAAAAGAGAAAAAGAAAATGCAGGCTGAAAAGAAGCCACATTTGCAATTTTTATTTCCATAATTCCAGCCATTTCGTTTAGAGACACAAGCGGATCGATCTTGATTATCGATCTCGGCATTTGATGTTAATGCATGCGTGGTTTTGGAACTAATCGTGTTATCTGTCTGTCTGGTTGGCAGATTTTGGGGAGCTGTACGGAATAGAACAAATGGCGTACAAGGTGGACCATGAATATGATTATCTGTTCAAGATCGTATTGATCGGGGACTCGGGCGTTGGGAAATCGAACATTCTATCCAGGTTTACGCGGAACGAGTTCTGCCTTGAGTCCAAGTCCACCATTGGTGTTGAATTTGCGACGAGGACAATACAGGTCGCTTTTAATTTCATACTTTCATAAGAAGTAATCTTTAATTTATTTGCTTAGTATTTACCATTCCTTGGGGTGGGCTTTGATCATGCTACGTATATTACTGTATTCTTGTGGATTTGATCAGTTCCACTTGTTGAGGATTCAGAAATTTTTTCCTTTTGGGGGATGGATTAATATTATAATATTGTTATATAATTTGATTCGCAAAACTAAAAAAGTATTGCGAATATTTCAAAACATTCTCAAATCTGGGGTTATATGACGCACGTATATGGTAGTGGAAGATCACAGATTACAGATGACTCTGTGTGGAGGTAGAGAAAGGAGAAAAGAAAATGAAATTAAGGAAAAATATTGAAGGAGAGTTGAGGAAACTCGAGGATAAAAGCCACTTCTAGGAAACGCAAAGTAAAAGAGGATTCAAAGAAAAGAGTTTAAAGGGGGTTGAAGTGAGAATGTAGAAAGTGATATAATTTGTGAGTTTTGTTTGGAAGAAAATAATATTTTTGGCATCTAAAAAACTTGTAGGGTCAAAATTTTATGTTTTAAATAAGAATTTAATTATTTAGAAATTTGGGGCTACAAAATGAAGTTTAACAGAAATTTAATATATAGATTTAAAAAAGAAGTTTAAAAAAATGTAGCTAATAGTTGTTTTAAGAGAGGTAAACCGTAAAGGGGTCATTTAGATTTCGGCTTTTTATTTCTTATCATTGAACTATGCCTAGCTGCATCCATCTCCCTTTACAGGAGTCCCATGGAGTAATGGTCCTAATGGAGCTTAGACTACAAGGAAATAGAGTAATCTGCTTTGTACTATTTGAAGTTTTCCTTCCATCTTTTTGCTGCAATATAATGCTACATCTGTTCTTATCATTATACTTTTGCTGCATATATGTATGCGTCATGCATTAGCAGCATTTCCAATTGATAATGATGATCATGTTGTTGCAGGTAGAGGGGAAAACAGTTAAGGCACAAATATGGGACACAGCTGGCCAAGAGAGGTACCGAGCCATCACAAGTGCTTACTACAGAGGTGCAGTAGGTGCACTTTTGGTCTACGACATTACCAAGAGGCAAACCTTTGACAATGTCCATCGATGGCTTCGTGAGCTCAGGGACCATGCTGACTCCAACATTGTCATCATGATGACTGGGAATAAGGCTGATCTCAATCATCTTAGAGCTGTCTCAGCAGAAGATGCTCAAATCTTGGCTGAGAAGGAAAGCCTCTCTTTCCTTGAGACTTCAGCTTTGGAGGCCTTCAATGTCGAGAAGGCATTCCAGACCATTTTGTTGGATATTTACCATATAATAAGCAAGAAAGCTCTGGCAGCGCAGGAGGCAGCTTCCTCCTCTGGAATTCCTCATGGCACTACCATTGATGTCTCGAATCCATCGGGTAATAGAATCAAAGGAGTTTGTTGCACTAGTAATTAACTTGGTTAATGTTCTCCATAGATAGGGGAAGGATGAGAAGCAGGTATGCATGCATTAGTTGACAATTTTGTTCTTTCTTTCTTTCTTTCTTTCTTTCTTTCTTTCGTGACTGACATGGGGGATGGGGGATACTTAATTTCTACCTTCTGTCGTGTATATTTTCTCTAATAGGTCATTTGAGAACCAGGTTTCTCGTTTATAAGAACCATGGACGTTGAAAGTGAAAATGATTTGTCACCATTTTTGTTGTTGTTTGATTTCACACTTATTTGTACGGAAACCCAAAAAAGTTGGGTGTCATTTACTGGGAAATGTAAGCGATAAGAACTATGCAGATGGTAGCTAAGCAATAAAACACTGACTGATTTACTTTTGCACCTCTAGTTAAAAAAAAAAAAATCCATATTATTAGAGGCATTTTCCACGTACGTCCTTTCCCCCCTATGAAAATTGAAGGGGCATGTCGTCCAAGCATCTGTGTTATGAGCTGAATTGTTTCGATATCTTTAAGATAAAGCCACTGAAAACATCTCTTCCGACTAAAATGGGAAATTTCCAGTGTAATGAATGTGGTCCAGGGTGGAGCGTAAACCATACTTATTGACAGCTGCATTGGCAGCCCTAAATCCTCCTCCATATGCTGGGGAAGTGTCATTTGCGATTTGGTGCATGAAAAACTCACCCAGTTTATTTTCGACATCAGACTTTCCACCATTTTTTGAGGAGGTGGATGATAATGATGAGGACGAAGCTGCTGATGTAGATGGCATGCTTCTAAATCTTGTCATCACTTCTGACTCGAGCCACATGTATGAAAGCACCTGACAGATACCTTCCTCTACCTCTGGGTTAAGATTCCGGAAGCCTGCATAATTCAAAGTTAATGAAGATGACATGATATTGTGTATCCGGAAAATGATCCAAAGAGATTCCGAAGGGCATCTACCTTTAAGGCGTAACCAGCCATGCATTAACTCATGGGCAAGAATAGCACCTGTGAGTAACCTGTAGCCAGCAAAGATATCATGCATTAAGATATATATGAAAATATCTCATATTCCAGAAGTGGATCTACTTATTGTTAACATTTATCTTGATTTAAATATTTTGTCCAATTTCTCAGGGTTCTAGTATAGATGGTTCCTATCCTAACATATCAGAGTTGTCCGAGGCCGGCTTTGTGTTGTGCAATCGAACAGTTGAGGTTGTTTTGATACTGTTTAAACCCTTTACATATAAAGGGATTGTTGGTGTTTAGGCTATTTGGACAGTCATTAATTCAAAAGATACATGTCTATATCAACAAAGAAAAGATTTATCATTCTATGGATACTGAAAGAAAATTAAAAGCACACTGTATGGAGCGTTTGGAAAATTCACAAACCCATTTCCCAGAGTAAAAAATGGGCCTCACCTTGGAAGACCATAGAGAACAAGAATCGCCGTAACTTCACATTTTCGAGTCAGCTTTTGGGGTAGGGTTCTCATTCCCACCAGTCGATAGCCACCAAGTCTCGGCCTTCTATATATCTGAGTAACATTAATATAAAAAAATACAGGGAAAGCACCCAAGAGGTGATAAATATCATTAATCGTTAAATTCTTTCAAAATAAAAAAAGCAAAACCAAATTCTACTAATTCCTGATTACATACACTGGTGACTGTCTGCTCTTCAGAAAGACATAAACCCCTTGTCTCTGGCATGTGATGAACGCCCTGGATGGAACCACTTCATAATCAGAAAAATTCTAGGAAATAGTAAAATAAAATGCAAACGGCAAACATTTATTACATTCTTCTCCCCCACAATGGCTTCATTAAGTGCTTGTCTTTCAACCAGAAGCATTGGGATTTGCTGATCTAGTTTCATGTTTATTCCTTCATAATAATCTCGTATGGCGTGGTAAAGGGGTTGACAATCGCCGGTATCCATGACAGCAGATTCCATGCACTCCAAGCATAAACGCCTACCATCTCCTAGAGAATAGTATCTCGCGTTCCAAGACTTCGATAGGGAGGAAAAGAGAGCGTAAAAAGATAAGCAGGTCAATTTGAATTGGTAGAAGGAAATAATATTCACTGCCTGAATGATTACCTCTAGACGTTCACAACTACAGCAACGAGCTGTGTTATCATATTCATGTGATGGACAATATTTTTGAGACCAAAATGGATGGCACCTATACTCGATCAAACCGGCAGAATTTGTTGGGATCTGGATTTTTTTGTATATTAGAAGTGAGAATGTAGACAACACTCATGATGGCAATCAAAGATTCAATGTAAATAATCTCAGCTATAAAAGAGATTAACTAGCACTCTTGATCCTTTAAGATTATAATAACTTTTTTGTGTAGTAACCCAGGCTTGGAAGATGGGCCTGAAAATATACTTTAAATGAATAGACATACTAGTAGTATAGATCAAATGAGGCATGGTAACTTGTCTTACAAATTGGTGGCAAACTTCACATTTGGGATGCTTCAGCTCTTTATAACAAGATTTGTGATAAGGGTTCCTCCCTGACAAAGAAAACTTGGATCGACAGAAAAATCGTAAGAGCAGGTGAAGGAGAAGTTTCATCATCATTACTTGAATGGTCATTCCACCTGTTACTTTGAAAAATCTCAGAAATGGACTCGTAGAGTGGGGAGCAAATCATAGGAAAAAGAGCATTGTAATACCCTGACAAGCCAAGAACTGATTACCTCATGCTCAGTAATTGGGTAACCACAGGCATGACAGCAGAAGCACTCCGGATGGAAAAATGTTCCCATGCAACCCAAATAAACGCCATAGCCTATGTTACGTTTGCATCCACTGCATATCCTGCAAGTTATACATAAAAAGGAACGTGATCTATCAAATTCAAGGTTGAAAAGGTCATGACTCTCAGACAAGCAATCAACTTCTTTTTTTATTATTATTATTAAAGTGGTTATGCTGATCTTAATTTTACAGCCGTGCAGAAACTGTAAAAATCAATACGTTTTCGAGCACACCCCGTATGCCTAGAAAATCCTCAGTAAGAAAAAGAAAAAGAACTAAAAAAAAAAAAAAAGATAAAAGCAAAACTTTTGGCAAACTGTAATGACTCATCACCCAAGCAACAAAAGTAAGTTATCTTCTAGGAGAATCCGTGGAAAACAATATAAAGAACAACCCAATTAAAATCATATATGTGCCAAAATGTGTGTCAAATTGCAAGCAGTGTAGTTTGGCCACACAGATATGTTTGTGTGTTTATGTTCGTGCAAAGAAAGAATTTATTCAATTCCAGACAATTACAACTATGACTAAGAAATCTTACCTAAATTCCCTCGCATAATATGGGACAGGGGGATGTGTAGGATATGGAGGTGAATACAAGCCATCCTGAAGTGCCCTTGCAAGCTGTTCTTCACTGTCTGCCCGTCGTCTATATCCTGGAGAAAAAGAGAGAGAAAAGTACAAGTTAGATCGAGACTTTTTCATGATTGCCCGTGGGTGTAGCAGAGGAGCAACATTTATTTATTTTAGGTCTTAAACAATGTTAACCAGAACCTACCATTGGGTCTCCTAAATTCTTCAGCCTGGGAAAGTTCAATTGCACGATCTAGTTCTTCTTTTTCCTTCTGCGCCCTATAGCGATCATCCTGAGGATACTACTAAAATAGTAAAGTCCTTCTTATATTAACCAAGCAGTGAACATATAAACATTTCAACACCATCATGTAATGTGAATGAAATCGAGTTCCTGTTATAGGTTTATTGAGTATCAAGCACAATTTCTATAATTCAAATTATATTCGTCATCATGCATACTTTCTCCTTGTGGAATAGAAATCTAGAATCCCAAAAAAGATCATTCTGCCCCCCCCCCCCCCCCCCCCCCCACACAAAAAAAAAAAGAGGAAAAATTACATATCGGTATAGGCAATACTTATTCTAGAAGAATGGAGAAATTTGTGTAAAGGGTTTTTAAAGTTACTTCTCAATTGTTATTAGATACGATTGCATTATTTGTATATCTTCTTAATACACCCCTCGGTTGTAGGTAGACTTCCCCTCAATACAGTAGATGCAACACATGGAATATATAATTGAATTGGGTAGATTACGATTATTGGCGTTGTAGAGAAGTGTCTACCCATAATGGAGCGGGTGCGGGCCAAATCATGTTCTCCTCACCAAGGAGCTGGGGATGACGGGTACTACCTCCAACCTCTCCCCGACTGGACCCACTCTTGAAAAGCTTACTCAGCCAATTCATCAAGCGAGACTTTTTCTGCCCGTTCGAAGAAGCAAACTCCCCTGTTTACCACAAATTATTACAAACCATCCCCCCACATCCAACCAAAAACAAAATGTCCAGTAATATAAAGAACCAAAAAGCCAGTTACTGCCTACGAAACAAAAATAATAATAGAAGTGATTGTACTCCAATTAAGGAATTCAACTAGTTTACTCCATATGTAGACATACGAGCAGATATATATACATAAATACATATAATCGAACGCGTTCGAAACGATCCGTTAGGTAGTGGCAAGTACCGTAAATACAAGGCTGAGATAGTTGGTTGACAGTAGACGAGGCCATGAGGATCGAGAGCTATGTATAGATTTCGCCGGAAGATCGACGGGGCAAAAAGAAACCATAAATGTATGAAAAGGACAAATAGAAAAAGAGACCGGTGTGGGGAGGAAGTGACGGCTTGGAGAGGAAGGAGTGAGGGAAAAGGCAATAGACATTGAACGTTAATAGTGGGTATGGCCAGTTGAAAAAGAGGGGAGTGGAAGCTTAAGAGAATCTCTGAGAGGGAAAGATGCTTGGCTTGGAAAAAAAAAAAAAACAAAAAACAACATGGAGGAGAAAGTGGAGAGAGATCGCTGAAAGTTGAATTCGGTAAGGAATCTGCTGAGGCGGAGAACAAAAAAGCAACGGTGGAGGGCTCGTGAGAATCTCCAGCTTACAGGCCTTTCACCTTCAGAGACAGAGCGGCAAGAAAGAGAGATCGATGCGGTATGGAATAGAACAGTGCACGAATTAGAATCTGGAATTTCCTTTCTCGCCGATTTTGAATTTTGGAGGAATATTGCCGGGAATAAAAAGAGTTTCAAACAAGTGCCCTAGATGTTAAACTCTAATTACACATTTGCCATCCATTTTCAATTTATTTACAATTAAAATTATTGCTAAAACTTGAAAGTAAATAACAATTCTGAGGATTTTAATGAGATGATACTATCATTTTATTTTATTGTAAAATAGTTATAGAAATGTCATTATTTGAGAGAATGAATAGTTATTTGATATTCTCAAAAGTTCCAATTATAGGTTAGGAAAAAAAGATGTGGATTAGACGAGGCATGTCTTTATAGAGAATAAAGGAGGAGGAAAATATAAATAGACCAAAAATGGTAGACAGGCTATAATAAATTGCAATTAGTTTGTGGTCCATAATAAGGCATAAAGCATTCCACGTTGTTTCAAATAATGCCTTTTGTTCTCTTTTATTTTGTTTTCTATGACTCCTTTTACCCTTTAAGGACGATAAAATAATCTTATTGCTGATTAAAATAAAATAACATAGTTTGATATCTTCTTTTCTAGATTTCCACTTCCCAATGACATTCTTTTGATAAAAGAATTCCCAGCTTCATGCACAGTTCACAGACAAGAATCCACTTTTAGGACTCCATCGATCACTAATGTACTTTGGAGAAATTTTCCATCTGCCCAAACAACAAAGAATTGCAAAAAGTGGCGTTGTCATCCCATGAAAACTTGCTGTTTTGAGGTGGTGTCTAGGAAATAATAGAACAACTACTGCACCAAAACACAACAGAGATGCTGATTATTATTATTAGAACAACTACTGCACCAAAACAAAAACAGAGATGCTGATTATTATCATGTAATAATCAAGAAAAAAAAAATTAAAGGGGCTTTGCAACCATGTTTCGACCACCTTTTAAGGCTGATCCATCTTTAATCACGTAAACCAGCCTCTGCCTTTTTTATTGTCATGTTTTATGACAATATTCATCTGCAAAAGTATGTAAATCAAATTATCCCATTTTTTCTTGGCTTATGATACTCAAAAAGGTTCTTACAGATTAAATTCGTCTGCAAATGCATGCAATAAGCAATTCTTAAATGTGAAAAATTACGCCCAACTGTTCTATCATCAGGTACAATATTACAGCTTTACAGCTGCCTTAATATTTTAATGCATCAGCCTTTAGTTTTGAAAGTGCCTCACCACATGGTTAAATACGATTATGAATGCTGAAAGAAAAGTGACTGCTTGGATTTTTCTGGTAAAAGCTTCATATTCTTTTCAGTGAGTGCATAAAACAAGGAAAAGAAACTCTAGAGCAATCAGCCAGACCCATACGATGTGGGTGCACCCTTTTACCTAGTGCACCCCAAAGGAAAAAAGTGAAAAAAAACAAATTAAATGAGAATCTATCTTACATATGTATGGAGAAAGATATCGATGTTTTTGTTTCCATGATAAAGATGATTTGAGGTTTCTTTGAAGTTGGACTAAAGGATTCCTGATTAGGCATAAAGAAGCGCACTCGATCAGCAGATATCTTTTGCAGGGTTGCTTTTCAATTATGCAAATGCAGAGTGTCATTCCTTCATAAAGTGGGACTCTATGATCTTTGCATCCAAGGTATACAATGGCTAATATTTCTTCGTTACTTCCGTCTACTTCAAATATCCCCACGCACTTGACACGTTTTTTCCACTGTCAATCACATAGATAATAGATTAAAGCTGGTCAGCAACAATGCTAAAAATCCTCGCGTTTTATTCCCATAATTATTCTTAGCAAATGCAATGACCACTGAATGGCATGAAAGTGAAGCAATAGTAGGAAGCTCTGAATTTTTTGGTGATGGTACGTACAGTCATGGTGGAGTCGTACAGCAATAGTAGCAAAACCAAATTCTACTAATTCCTGATTACATACACTGGTGACTGTCTGCTCTTCAGAAAGACATAAACCCCTTCTCTCTGGCATGTGATGAACACCCTGGATGGAACCACTTCATAATCAGAAAAATTCTAGGAAATAGTAAAATAAAATGCAAACGGAAAACATTTATTACATTCTTCTCCCCCACAATGGCTTCATTAAGTGCTTGTCTTTCAACCAGAAGCATTGGGATTTGCTGATCTAGTTTCATGTTTATTCCTTCATAATAATCTCGTATGGTGTGGTAAAGGGGTTGACAATCACCGGTATCCATGACAGCAGATTCCATGCACTCCAAGCATAAACGCCTTCCATCTCCAAGAGAATAGTATCTAGCGTTCCAAGACTTCGAGAGGGAGGAAAAGAGAGCGTAAAAAGATAAGCAGATCAATTTGAATTAGTAGAAGGAAGTATATTCACTGCCTGAATGATTACCTCTAGACGTTCACAACTACAGCAACGAGCTGTGTTATCATATTCATGTTATGGACAATATTTTTGAGACCAAAATGGATGGCACCTATACTCGATCAAACCGGCAGAATTTGTTGGGATCTGGATTTTTTTGTATATTAGAAGTAAGAATGTAGATAACACTCATGATGGCAATCAATGATTCAATGTAAATCATCTCAGCTATAAAAGAGATTAACTAGCACTCTTGATCCTTTAAGATTATAATAACTTTTTTGTTTAGTAACTCAGGCTTACGCCTGAAAATATACTTTAAATGAATAAACATACTAGTAGTATAGATCAAATGAGGCAAAGTAACTTCTCTTACAAATTGGTGACAAACTTCACATTTCGGATGCTTCAGCTCTTTATAACAAGATTTGTGATAAGGGTTCCTCCCTGACAAAGAAAACTTGGATTGACAGAAAAATCGTAAGAGCAGGTGAAGGAGTTTCATCATCATTACTTGAATGGTTATTCCACCTGTTACTTTGAAAAATCTCAGAAATGGACTCGTAGAGTGGGGAGCAAATCATAGGAAAAAGAGCATTGTAATACCCTGACGAGCCAAGAACTGATTACCTCATGCTCAGTAATTGGGTAACCACAGGCATGACAGCAGAAGCACTCCGGATGGAAAAATGTTCCCATGCAACCCAAATAAACGCCATAGCCTATGTTACGTTTGCATCCACCGCATATCCTGCAAGTTATACATAAAAAGGAACGTGATCTATCAAATTCAAGATTGAAAAGGTCATGACTCTCAGACAAGCAATCAACTTCTTTTTTTTATTATTATTATTAAAGTGGTTATGCTGATCTTAATTTTACAGCCGTGCAGAAACTGCAAAAATCAATACGTTTTCGAGCACACCCCGTGTGCCTAGAAAATCCTCAGTAAGAAAAAGAAAAATAATTTTTAAAAAAAAAAAAAAAAAAAAAGATAAAAGCAAAACTTTTGGCAAACTGTAATGACTCATCACCCAAGCAACAAAAGTAAGTTATCTTCTGGGAGAATCCGTGCAAAACAATATAAAGAACCCAATTAAAATCATATATGTGCCAAAATGTGTGTCAAATTGCAAGCAGTGTAGTTTGGCCACACAGATATGTTTGTGTGTTTATGTTCGTGCAAAGAAAGAATTTATTCAATTCCAGACAATTACAAATATGACTAAGAAATCTTACCTAAATTCCCTCGCATAATATGGGACAGGGGGATGTGCAGGATATGGAGGTGAATACGAGCCATCCTGAAGTGCCCTTGCAAGCTGTTCTTCACTGTCTGCCCGTCGTCTATATCCTGGAGAAAAAGAAAAGAAAAAAGTACAAGTTAGATCGTGACTTTTTCATGATTGCCCGTGGGTGTAGCAGAGGAGCAACATTTATTTATTTTAGGTCTTAAACAATGTTAACCAGAACCTACCATTGGGTCTCCTAAATTCTTCAGCCTGGGAAAGTTCAATTGCACGATCTAGTTCTTCTTTTTCCTTCTGCGCCCTATAGCCATCATCCTGAGGATACTACTAAAATAGTAAAGTCTTTCTTATATTAACCAAGCAGTGAACATATAACAAGGTAAAAGCTTCATATTCTTTTCAGTGAGTACATAAAACAAGGAAAAGAAACTCTAGAGCAATCAGCCAGATCCATACAATGTGGGTGCACCCTTTTACCTAGTGCACCCCAAAGGAAAAAAGAGAAAAAAAAATTAAATGAGAATCTATCTTACATATGTATGGAGAAAGATATCGATGTTTTTGTTTCCATGATAAAGATGATTTGAGGTTTCTTTGAAGTTGGACTAAAGGATTCCTGATTAGGCATAAAGAAGCGCACTTGATCAGCAGATATCTTATGCAGGGTTGCTTTTCAATTATGCAAATGCAGAGTGTCATCCCTTCATAAAGTGGGACTCTATGATCTTTGCATCCAAGGTATACAATGGCTAATATTTCTTCGTTACTTCCGTCTACTTCAAATATCCCCACGCACTTGACACGTTTTTTCCACTGTCAATCACATAGATAATAGATTAAAGCTGGTCAGCATCAATGCTAAAAATCCTCGCGTTTTATTCCCATAATTATTCTTAGCAAATGCAATGACCACTGAATGGCATGAAAGTGAAGCAATAGTAGGAAGCTCTGAATTTTTTTGTGATGGTACGTACAGTCATGAAGTGGACAACCGTTTGCTTAAAAAAAAATTATTATTAAAAAATTAATTTTTTCACGTAAGTCTCATGACTATCGTTTCTCTTAGGCATATACACAAACTGTGCAGGGGCAAGGGCAGGGGGCGGCAAATTCATACCTATTGACAGCTACCGACCTTGTAACTCTCTGCTGGCAAAGAAAGTGTCAGCGACAACTCGATTTATTCTCGGCTTTAGGTTTCGAACTCGTTTTTTATTACCACCTTTTACGAGTGATTGACGGGGATGAAGTGGTTGGGCTTGAAGTTGATGCCATGGTTCTGCTAAAAGGCAATCCCTCGGAGTCTCCAACTAGAGCCACATGTAATAGAATTGCATATTTGCAATGCGCCTTTCTCTATTTGAGCTATTCATGTTCAATAACGGAACAAGAGGCAAGTAAAACTATAATTATAACAAAGATTTTTTTATCCTATTTATATATAATTTTTTATGCAATATAAAATAATATGATAGTAAAATTTAAAATAAAAACAAAATATGTTTAATACAATTTATATATTAAAAAAGTGTATAATATGTTAAGAACAATATATCATTAAAATGATATAAAAACACTCATATAAATATATCAAATAAAATAAACACAGAGTGTCTAAAATTGTAACTTATATTTTTTTAAAAAAATAAAATCATCAAGTATTAAATCTAAATCTAAATTCTTTACTATTTCTCTTTTAATATTAACAACTAAATTATTTGTTAGAAACTCGTTTTTAATTTTGTTGCAAAATCTTATTTTAACAATCTCCAACATATCATTATGTTTAGAGAAAAGATCAACACAAGATAAGATTAACATCATCTTATTAAATCATAACAAATTAATATATATATTTATATATTCAAACTTTTGGAGGTGCCATTACCCTCTTGCTATGTTCATACCATGGTGGAGCTTCTTCTCCCCCCCCTTCCCCGGTCCCAATTAATATATATATATATATATAACTTTTGGGGGTGCCATGACCCTCCTATTACTATGTAGTTCCGTCAATGTTCATATCATGGTGGAGCTTTTATATGAAAATTTTATAAAGTATATAAAAAATTTAAAAAATTAAAATAATCAAATGAGATAAGTTAAAGTGAGTTTAGAAATTAAATTGGATTAGATAAAGCTCATTATAACAAAAATCCAAGATCCATCATTTGATATGTATACCGCTGCAATTGTATTGACTGAGCTTCTCACAGCGACGTTAAAAGTTAGGAAGAAATGATCTTTTGGTTTAGCCTTCCAATTCAAAGGGTTTGTAAGCTGTTTATTGCCCCAAGCATGGCAATATTCTTTGAAATTGTGAAGGCAAAATTTTCTAAGTTTGGAGTTATGAAATCATGCACAATTTTATTTTTCGTAAACGATATAATGTCCATTGCAATAATGCAAATAGTTGAATTGGTGTTTTTCGAGTGAAGGGATATTGAGGGATTTTGAAGGGGATATTATGCACTTATCCTGTTGTTGATACCAGCGACTGAAAAAAATGGTGGCCACTGGCCCATCACAGTACTTATAGTTGTGAGAAGTCTTACATCCATTAGGAGATTTTATAAACATAAATTATTAAATTGACACAATATTATATGATATATTTTATATATTTTATAATATAATATATCACATAAAAGTATATTAATTTATAAATTTATTTTTATAAACTTCATTTATGACTTCCCAATAGTCATTTTCACAAGTTTTAGTTTGAAAATGCACTTGGGAATGAAAATTATTATGAAAAATCAAAAAGGGGGCTGTGTATGCCCCCCTCTTCTCCTTCTTTTCCTCACCATGTTTTCCTCTTTTTATTTTGTGAATGATCCCTCCTCCCGATGCTAGAATTCTATATATATATATATATATGAGAGTTTTAGATAATTTTAGATGTGAAGAAAATTTAAGTTCTTGAATAATAAGAGTTATAAATATTTTCTTTTATAAATTTTCTTATAATATTATTTTCTTCTTTAGTTTTATAATATGTTATTAGTACGAGATTCTACCAATTCTGAAACTAGTGGTTTTCTACTTCAAGTAAGATTTTTAATATATTATTTACAGTCCTCAAGATGAATATAAAATATTATATTGCTGACTATTATTTGATAAAATCTATGTTTATTCTCATAATTTTATAAATATATTTCTTAAATACACATATTTATTTCATTATTTATATATGTAGAAAATGTCAAATCTTACAAAATTGAAATTTGTTGCTCTTGACATTTCTTGAAAAAAAAAAATTATCCTAGATTATTGATGCCGAGATCCATCTAGGTGCAATGAACCTGGGAGAGACAATATAAGAATGAAATCAAGTGTCCTTGCAGGACCATGCTAAGACAATGATTTTCCTTTGCCACCATCTTTACGAAGAATTAAAAATTGAATATCTCACAGTAAAATATCTTCTTATTTTGTGAAATAATTTAAAGGAGGGATATGAACATCAAAAAACGATAATCCTCCCAAAAGCTCGTTATGACTGGTTGCACCTGAGGTTACAAGATTTTAAAAGTGTTAATGAGTATAACTATGCACTTTTTAAAATAAACTTAGTATTAAAATTATGCGGTGACAAGATCATTAATGAATATATGTTAGAGAAGACATATATTATTTTTCATGTCTCGAATGTACTCCTGCAACAACAGTATCAAGAGTGAAAGTTCAAAAAATATTCTGAACTTATATCTTGTATTTTAGTAGCTGAGTAAAATAATGAGCTTTTATTAAGAAACTATCAGTCATGTCCTACTGGTTCAATATTATTCTCTGAAGTGAATGGTACTAGATTTATATCATTCCCAGAAGCGAATGGTGCATTCTTTCAAAAAAATCAGTGGCGTGGACGTGATAGGAAAAACTATAGAAGTGTTGGTCCCATAAACGACAATACTAAAGGTGATAATAATACAAATACACCGTATCACCAAAAGTGGTACAACTCAAATAGGGATAAAAACTCTTAAAATAATTTTTCAAAAAAATGTGAAATTGTGTGCTATAGATGTGGCATGATTGGATATTAGTCACATATCTGTTGTACGGCTAGGCACTTCGTTGATCTATATCAAGCATCTATAAAAAGAAAAAGAAAAAAAGTTTGAAACAAATTTTGTTAAACCATCAGTTGATTCATTATATATAAATGAATAAGATATCAGTCATCTTGATGTTTCTGATTTCTTTAAAAATTCTGATAGTAAAATTGATCATTTGATTGGAAATGGAAAAGCTCATTCCAATTAATGTACTGTCCTTATTTTATAGTAGAACTTTTTATTATTTTGCAATGTTTTAAAGTAATATAAGTTTTATATATATTTTGTAAAATCATAAATTCTATTGATGAATATTTTATCTCTGATATGCATGATAGAGATATATGGCTGGCTGATAGTAGTACAACTTACACAATTTTTAAGGATAAGAAATATTTTCAAAAATCAACACTAAGTAAAACCTATGTCCATATCATATCAGATTCATCAAATCTAATTAATGGCTCCGAAAAAACTTATAATGTGGTGCCTAATGACTCCAAATTTTGTATTGATAATACTTTATTTCTTTTACAATCCAGAATAAATTTATTGAATTTTAAAGATATACGTTATAATAATTATCATATTGAAACCACCAATGAATCTAATAAATAACATATTCTCATTACTAAAATAATATCGGACCAGAAACTTGTATTAGAAAATTTGTCTGATTTCTTTTTTGGATTGTATTATGCAAAAATGAGAACAAGTGATATATGTAGTAATGCACCATAAGTGCATTGACCCCAAAGTATTTATGACTTGGCATGAGTGCCTTGGACATCCATGATCATAATGATGAGACGAATTATTAATAATTCGTATGGACATCCTTTAAACAATGAATATTTGTACTATGTTTGTTCTCAAGGTAAGTTGATTATCAAACAATCTCCCTCAAAAATCGTTGTTGAGTTTCCATCCTTTTTACAAATGATTCACGGGAATATATGTAGGCCTATTCATCCATTAAGTAGACCATTTAGATACTTTATGGTTTTAATTGATGCATCAAGTCGATGATCACATATTTGTCTGCTTTCCACTATAAATGTTATATTTGTTAGGCTTATTTCCCAAATAATAAAATCACGAGCACAATTCCCTGATTATTTAATGAAAACCATTCAATTGGATAATGCAAGTGAATTTACATCTCAAACTTTTGATAAGTATTGCATATTAATAGGAATAGATGTTGAACATCTTGTTACCCATACACACACTTAAAATGATCTAGCTGAATCTTTGATAAAAAAAATTTAGCTAATCGCTAGACATTTACTTATGAAATCAAAACTACATGTTTTTGTTTTGGGACATGCTATACTTCATGCAGCATCATTAATTAGGATTAGACCATCTGCATATCATAAATATTTTCCATTACAGCTTGCATCTGGTCAACAACCAAATATTTCTCATTTTCATACTTTTGGATGTGCTGTGTATGCTCCAATTGCACCTCCACAATGTACAAAATTGGGCCTTCAACATAGATTTGAGATATATATTGATTTTGATTTTCTATCTATTATTAAATATCTTGAGTCTCTTATAGGGGATATGTTTAAAGCACGTTTTAAGGATTATCATTTTGACGAATTCATTTTTCCACCATTAGATAATGAAAAGTCAGTGTCTGAAGCATGACAAGAAATTATTTGAAAAAATAAAATCATGTCTCAATTTGATCCATCTACAAATGAATGTAAACTAAAAGTTATGAGGATTATCCATTTGCAAAGTATTGCAAATTAATTATCGGATGTATTTACTGATACTAAAAGTGTGGTAAAAGCATATATTCATGTTGTTAATGCTCCAGCAAGGATTGTAGTTTCTGAAAGATAAATTGTTAAGACAGTAATAGATGAGTCTAAGACACGCTTGAAACGTGGAAGACCTATTAGTATAAAAGACAAAATTTCTTTAAAGAGAAAGATACAAAATGAATTTTGTGTTCCTGAAAAACTCATATCTATAATACATGCCACAAACATAATTGATGTTATTGAAAATATCAAATCTTTTATTTCAAAATCTACTGAAAATTGACCTCCTGAATAGGTGTTTCATGAAATAATTTTCTTTGAAGAAGAATAAGTACCTGAAAATAATGAGATATAGTTACATTTCATGAGTATTGGAGAAATTCTAGATAGAAACAAAACTGTTATCGACAACATATTTTCATATAAGATGGCCATTAATATTACCAGAAGTAATAAAGAAATTGAGTCAAAATTCGTCGAAAAATATCGACGTAGAAATGATTGGCTAAAATGAAAAACAACTATTGAAACTGAGTTAAACTCGCTAGCAAAGTGAGATGTATTTGGACCTGTTATCCAAACACCAATGAATGTAATGCCTGTTAGATATAAGTATGTATTTGTATGAAAACGTAATAAAAAAATGAAATTGTGTAATACAAAGTACGGCTTATTATGAGGAAACATATTCTCCCATTATGGATGTAATCACATTCAGATTTTTTATTAGGTTGGTAATAACAAAATGACTGGATAAGCGGTTAATGAATGTGATCAATGCATATTTATATGGATCATAACTATATATGAAAATCTCTGAATGATATAAAATGCCTGAAGCATATAATCCAAATATATCTAAAAGTATGTACTCTATCAAACTCTAAAACTCTGTCGTCATATATTTTTCAGGGGGAGTAAATATCTTGAAGACTTGTACTGATTGTATTATTTTTCCTTTACTAAGGTTTTATCCCATTGGATTTTCCTTTATAAGATTTTAATGAGACAGTCCTAAAGTACTCGGCGGTACACATGAATAATGTACTCTTTTTTTTCGCCATTGATTTTTCTTCTAACTGAATTTTTTCTTGACAAGATTTTAACGAGACATATTTTTTATGGATGATCATTCAAGAAAGAGTTATTAAAAGTCAAAAAGGAGATAATGTATGCCCCCCTCCTCTCATTTTTCTTCCCATATTTCTCTCATTTTGTTTTGTGAATGTCTATTCCCGACACTAGAATTCTATATATATATATATATATATATATATATATATATATGAGAGTTTCAGATAATTTTAGATGTGAAGAAAATTTTAATTTTTGAGTAATAAGAATTTTAAATATTTTTTATTATAAATTTTCTTACAATATTATTTTTTTCTTTAATTTTATAATAAAAATAAATTTTTTAAAATTTTTTTTTTAGTCTATTGAAAGAAAAATTCATGAACCACGTGTAAGTAGCACAAGAGCACACCCAAGATATATCAAAATCGCCACGCCTTGACGGACACATACTTTGAGATGTGACTTTTGAGTTATTCATAATTCTAACAGTGTTTTATTTATAACGAGAAACATAATTAAAAAATTTAAAAACAATTTCCGTTGACTAACAAATGGGCCTCAGCACAGCTTCAACAATGGGTGCATGTGTCGGTAATATCATTACGTACATGAGCTTTTATTATTCATCATTTATATGAATCATTTGTTTTTTGAATTAATTAAATTATTCTATTCTTCATTCATATACAACATATTTAATAAGAGAAAAAAATAAAATAAAAAATAAATTATATGTACTATTTATGTAGTGTGAAGATGATGAATATAATTTTTCTTATCATATTAACCCAACCTTGATACGATACCAAAGTCTAATTTGATGGATGATTTGTTTTTTTTTATATATAGTTGATAAGACAAGGCCCCGTTTAATAAGGTGAATAATTTTATACGGCAGGCTTGTCAAGATAACTTGCCTACAAAGGTAAATTTATTGAAAAGAGGTATTATTACTTGTAGTCATTCTATTTTTCAATGTTCATCTACTCATGTGATTTGGCTTGCCCGGTTTCTTAAGGTTGTGGAAATGTTGGATACTGTTTATGATTTTCCAGCATTTGGTGTGAGAATTGATGTTAACTGATTTGAACAGTTTTCTACTTTTACTTACTATTGCTTGGAGGGTATGTGGAAATATAGAAACTATGGTTTATATCAACAACAAGGCTGTGGAGTTGGGTTATGGACAAGCAGGTAGATAATTGTATTGCTATGTTGAGAACTAGATAACTATAAAGTCTCATCAACTGCTACCAAGTAAGTACCTTCTACTTTCATGGATTCCACCAAACTTAATCATGATGGTGCATTATTTCAATATTCTTGGTCATGGTGGACTAGGAAGGATTGTCCGAAATGTTTCTTAAGGAAACTGGTGTGTTTGATGTTTGTTATTGGTTTTTTTTTTTTTTTAATGTTTGTATTTGTATTTAAATTTGTTTTTGATTTGTTTATAGTGAATTTTACATTTTTGGGTTTGGATTTTCTTACTTATTTGTAGTTCTCAAGTCTCAATTTGTAATTACGATATTTTTCTATTATTATAAGTGAGATTTTATTAATAAAATTAAAATATCATTATTTTTCTAAAAACAAAAACAAAACAAAAAAAAGTTTGTGGTTTATAAAATGCCTCGTATTGGACGGAAAGAGAATAATGCAACTCATTTATTGGCTTGACATAATCCGTTTGAATTTAGAGATGAGATGAGTTGAGATGAATTTAGGTTATTTTTTAATATTATTATTATTTTAGAATTTGAAAAAAGTATATTGAAATTTAAAAAAAATGTATTGAGATTTAAAAAATGTGTGTAAGAATTTATATTTTATATAAAAAATTATAAAAATATAATAATAAAATAAAAATAAATTAAACTGAATTGTGAATACATATAAAATTTTAAGACTTGAAGATATTACAAAAATGATGGCATCAGTGTCAAGATTTTCTCCTGGCTCGAGTCTTGTTAGATGTTGAGAGGTAATGTGTTATTTGTCTGTACATATATATATTTTCATTGTGATTGTGAATGAAAAAACAAAAATAACAATAGGGTATAGAGTCATAGACGCCTCTGCCACATAGACAGACATAGGAGTTCCAAGTTCCAGCCGTCTCCACCGTCACTGTTTTGAAGCTTTCTTCTCTATCCCACTCAAAAAGAGAAAAAGTAAGGTCTTATTTAAATTTAAAAGTAAGTTGAATGAGTTTAACTCATTTTTATTTAATTATTATATTTTTATAATTTTTTTTTATAAAATATATATTTTTATTATATATTTTAAATTTTAATAAATTTTTTTACAATTTTAATATATTTTTTTAAAATTTTAAAATAATAATAATATTATAAAAATAAATTCAATTAATCTCATTTTTAAATCGGGGCCTAAATCTAGATAGTATTATTTTCTCTCCTCTCTCCTTTTCCATTCTTCTTTTTCGAGAGAATACCGTTTGCCCTTTTTTTATGAGCAGTGCTGGGGGATACGCAGCCTTCAGCGTATCCCCTCATATAAACAGTGTCATGCACTGTTCATGATACTGTTTATGTGAGGGGGATGCACTGAGTGTGCGTGATCCCCCTCATTTCTCTTTTTTTATTAGTGAGAAAGTTGACCACCTCGCCGGATAGACCAGAACCATGGAAAAGTAAATGAACCCATAGACCAATAATACACACGCTATAACCCCCGCTTTCCCTCATCCCTAGGTATCAAGTGGAAGCCGTTCAAAGGGTCGAGGTCCTCGAGAATCTATATTCGATGGCTTCGCAAGGGCAGGGATTAATCGACCCGGTTTTACTGGACGACATAATCAGACGCCTGACGGAGGTCCGATTAGCGAGGCCCGGCAAGCAGGTTCAGCTCTCAGAGACGGAGATCAAGCAACTCTGTGTTGCTTCCAAAGACATCTTTATGCGACAGCCCAATCTTCTCGAACTCCAAGCCCCCATCAAGATTTGCGGTGCGCATTTTTTGTATTTTGTTTGCCTTTTAGGAATTTTCCCAGTTTTTTTTTTTCCTCGGCAGGAATCAAGTGATATGGTTTTGATGCGGCTATTCTTTTTTACCCTGGTGTGATTTCTTCACACGGTTGGAAGATGGTTGCTTGTGATGAAGATTGTTTGAATATAGGACATTGAGAGCATTTGAATGTATATACGATACTGTGCTTGAGAGTCTGAGACTAGTTTTCCATTTTAGAAGTGAAGAAATTGAGCGCAAAATATGGCAGAGTGGTAGCTGTGGCCTGCTACATTGTTTTTTTTTATAAGTAATAATCTTTACTGATGAGAACAACTAGGCAAAGTCTATCTACACAGGAAGTATATAAAAGAAACACCTAGTTACACTCTAGAAAGCTGAAAGGAGCTCAAAAACTCATTAACATTCCCTCCCTTAAGCACAATTCTGAAAACCATTGAACAAAGGGAATACAAAAAAGTTCCAGATTTCTCCCATAGTCCTCTCTTTGTTGTTGAAGCATCTCTCATTTCTTTCCATCCATAGGCACCATAATAAGCATAAAGGGATCATACGCCACGTTGCTGCCATTTTATCGCATTGATGGTACCTTTTCCAACATGCTAGGAGATTTGCAACACTCTTGGGCATGACCCAAGACAAATCAGCCCTCCTAAGTAGTCCATCCCATAGCCCTCTTGCCACATCACAGTGCAGGAAAATGTGATCGATAGTTTCCCCACTTTTCTTACACAAGTAGCACCATGACACTGCAATCACCCCTCTTTTCCTTAGGTTGTCAGTTGTCAAGACGGTACCTAGAGCCGCTGTCCACATGAAGCCTGCTACATTTTAGAGAAAGAAAGATGTATTTCTAGGCTTTTGAATGGATTTTGACCTGTCGGTGCTGCCAATATGTTCTGAATTGTCATGAATTTACCCTTTGTGTTGTCGGTACTGGTGTTTATTTTCGAAATTCAGAGAAAATAAACAGCAGCACTGCTATTGTTGGTACTGCTGTTATTGGTTGCAACATGAGTGGACATCTTAGCGTCTACGCACTTTTTGATGGCTGATAAATGTAGGCCAGGTGTAAATGTGAGAAAATAAAAAGGAATTACCCAATATCCTGTTTGAGTCCATGTTCTATCAACACCTTAGACAATGGATTAACGAGTTTCTGATGGAGCCATGGTAAACAGTGACTTAGGTGCTTATGGAGTAGCAATTAGTGAGGATTATCCTTGTATGTCTTGGCTTACAACATTAGGAGGCCCAGGGCAAGAAGATTCCTTTATCAGAATATAACTCATTTTAGTTTTGAGCGAGTTGAGCAGGTTTTGAACTATGATTTATGTTACAAACAACCAAAAATTTACAATTTCTAGGAGTACTAAGGACTAATTTGTCCAGTCCAGCCCATGCTCAGAGCAATCACTATTATTCAGTTAGCATTCGTTAATTTGACTTGTCTGACCTTGATAGTTTTTCCTTTCTATTTTCAGGTGATATTCATGGACAGTACAGTGATTTATTAAGGCTATTCGAATACGGGGGATTTCCTCCTCAGGCCAATTACCTATTTTTGGGGGACTATGTGGATCGTGGAAAGCAGAGCTTAGAAACAATATGCCTTTTGCTTGCCTATAAGATTAAATATCCAGAGAACTTCTTTCTTCTAAGAGGAAATCATGAATGTGCTTCTATTAACCGGATATATGGATTTTATGATGAATGTAAGCGGCGCTTCAATGTTAGACTATGGAAGGCCTTTACAGACTCTTTTAACTGCCTTCCAGTGGCAGCTCTTATAGATGACAAAATATTGTGCATGCACGGTGGCCTTTCCCCTGATCTGATAAATTTGGATCAAATTAGAAATTTAACTCGTCCTACTGCTATACCAGAGTCTGGCTTGCTTTGCGATTTGCTTTGGTCAGATCCTGGTAGAGATGTTAAAGGGTGGGGAATGAATGACAGAGGAGTGTCACACACCTTTGGCCCTGATAAGGTGGAGGAATTCTTAGAGAAACATGATTTGGACCTTATCTGTCGTGCTCATCAGGTCATTGTCTTTGCTTTTAATTTTTGCTTGTAGCTTCACTCTATTGTTACTCCAGTTCTATTATTTCTGGACGCTTAAATCAATAATATTGTATAGGTGGTGGAGGATGGATATGAATTCTTTGCCAACAGGCAGCTTGTTACGATATTTTCAGCCCCCAATTACTGTGGTGAATTTGATAATGCTGGCGCAATGATGAGTGTAGATGAAGACTTGCTGTGCTCTTTCCAGATTCTTAAGCCAGCAGAGAAAAAGGCCAAGTTCATGATGTCAAACAAAATGTGATGGTAGCTGTATAATTTCTTGTCTCACCCAAGGTCAGCTGATTTTGTGCTCCCTTCAGTTGTTTTGGTAATAATGTGTCTTGGTGGTGGTTGTGTGCACACCCACAGGCATAACTCTATGAGTAAATGGTGTATGGAAGTATGCGGGACTGTTTCTCTGTCATTTTTTTAATTCTTTCCCTTGCGGGGTTGGGGAAATTGGGAATGGGGATATTGTTCAAGACTTATGTTATTGTTCATTTTAGATAAGAGTGCTTTGTTTAACTGTATTGTCTTACGTATTATTTTCACATTATTCAAAGCTTTGAAACAAACATTGAACCTCATTAAGATTCTATGGTAGGAGTTCTTTACCAAGTTTGATTCTATCCGAAGATATTTTTGAGGGAACATTATTATCACCAAATGTTTATTCCTTGTTTCTTTTCACTTTCAAAGTTTTTCGTCATAACATTTAAGTTTAGATCAATCATGGATACTCAAATTTAGTGTTTTGTTGGAAAGTGAGATTTCTAGGCTCGACAAGATGAATTGGGGTGACATTTTTTGCTCAGAATACCATATAATGTACTTTGTTTATGCTGGGCTCTCTCTCTCTCCCCCCCAGAAATGACTGGTTGTGTTTAAAATCTTTAGATGAAGTTCTTAAAGAGTTCTAGAATTTTCAAGATGTCAGGATTCGAATCGATGAAAATTTCCAGGGACGACTGGACGAGTAATTTAAAAATACAAAGAATATTATAACAGTAAAGACAACAGCAGTGGCATATTTTTTTGATAGGTAATAAGAATTTTATTCATGCAAAAAGGCAAACCAAGTACACAAGGAGTGTACAAGGTAAAAACCTAGTTACAAGCTAGACAAGAAAAGTTAAGACAGGACATTACAAGAATTCCCTTCCCCTACAAGATTATGCACCCAAAAACTAAGGGTACTAAAGAAGAAAATCCTAAAATTTTCCAAAGAACGTTCACAATCATCGAAACATCTTCCATTTCTTTCTGACCATAAACACCAAAGCAAACACAAGAGGACAACACTCCAAAAATCTGCATTGCTTCCACGAACAAGAGTCTTTCCAAACTGCCAAGAAATCCACCACGCAAAGAGGCATGACCCAAGCAATACCAGCCCTATAAAAAATGTCATTCCACAATGTAGCCGCCACTTCACAATGCAAAAAGAAAACCCTAAAATTCCCCAAAGAACGTTCACAATCATCGAAACATCTTCCATTTCTTTCTGACCATAAACACCAAAGCAAACACAAGAGGACAACACTCCAAAAATCTGCATTGTTTCCACGAACAAGAGTCTTTCCAAACTGCCAAGAAATCCACTACGCGAAGAGGCATGACCAAGCAATACTAGCCCTATTAAAAATGTCATTCCACAATGTAGCCGCCACTTCAAATGCAAAAAGTGATAACTAACAGATTCCTCATCTTTTTTACACAAGTAGCACTGATCAATGATAAACAACCCTCTTTTTCTCAAATTATCAATGGTTAAAACTTTCTTAAGACAAACCAACCAACAAAGAAATGCAACTTTACTAGGGATTTTAGGTTTCCAAATACATTTCCAAGGAAAAACATTATCGCCCTTGCAGTTCAACATTTTGTAATAAGATTTTACAGAGAACGTGGATTTAGAATCATAAACCCACAACAACTTATCTACCTTAGAAAAATCGAGCTTCAATTCATAAAACCTAGCAAAAAAATTTGAAGCTTCACAAATCTCCCAATCCTGAAGATCCCTATTGAACTCCACATTCCAATGATGCAAATTGTTTGAAATTTGAAACAAATCAGTCATGGCGGCCCCTATATTTCTAGCTATCCGATATAGATGAGGATAACTAAGTTTGAGAGCTGAATCCCCACGCCAAACATTATTGCCAAAAAAGAGTAGTACTCCCATCTCCTACTTGTAATCTGGTATTCTTGACAAAATCTCCCCAACCCAAACGAATAGATTTCCATAAGCTCATCCCAAAAGCCCCTTTTGCCTCTTTAGTACACCAATTCCCCTACATACTACCATATTTGACATCCACGATTTTCCTCCATGAAGCATCTCTCTCATGAACATCTCTCTTTAGATTTCCATAAAACAGTAGTGGCATATTTCCATGATGTTGGTACTGGTTACGGTGGCTGTGGCAACAATAGTGATGGCTTTGTTAAGATTAATGGCATGTTATGCGGGAGTTCAACGTTTGTCTTATTTTGTAGATCATAATTTTTTGTTTTTAATAAGTAAAATATATAAATAGAGGGCAAAAGCCAATATACAAGGTTCAGGCCTATTAATTAGGCACATTAGTTACAAGAAAATCACGATCTCAGCATGAAATTTAAATGCCTGAAAATTCTAACTTTTAACATTTTAAAGAATTTTATTTTATTTGATTTTTCATGGTAAAAAACTCTTGTTAATCCAGATAAAGAAATGATTGTCAAAAACCACAAAGTTACGAGTTTGAATAATTGTCACTTCACAGCCACTCATCTAAACGCAATGTTAGCGTGTATGACGAATACTGTTCTCAAACTTGTAAACTAGTCTTACTTGATTGAATACATTTCAAAAGTTGAAGTCCCATGAAGTATGATGTTGATATTTAACATTTGTGCTATCATGACATCAACCGTGTCGCGACGCTCGTCATTGCAAACAGTCGTAACGATTTCTTATATGTTTACTTGTTATAGTCTGTGATTTGTTAATGCCTATTCCAAATACATGGTTTGTTACTCATTTCTATCCCCTTCTCTTTACCTTCACTGAACAAAGGTTCAGCATTCAAAGAACCTCATGTTTCTCAATTACTGGCATGACCCTTCTTCTTTTTATTTTTTATTTTTTATATTTCATCATGCAGATGTCTTTTCCTTCTTGATGATGACTTGGAGTTGGGGAAACGAAGATTGAAAGTTTCATAAATTCCCGCTCAACTCGAGGAGATTTAAGTGCTATGCTTTGAGAGTTAATGAATATTTTGCGTGGGAGGAGGAAATCAGGTCTTAGGACAAGTAGAGTGGAGGGCACAACACAGGAAATTATTTATTTGCTCAGATAACTTTCTCTGTAGCACTTCATCTGTGACACATATTGTGTACATATATTTGGTTGGGTGATTCATGGTTGTGCTTTCCCTTGCGGGCAATATAATGGCCTCTATTAGACCTGAAATCTTCCGTAACTATTGTTATAACTTTTATTGATTGAAATGCTAGTACTTTAGCTGTTTGTCTCCACGAATTTAGTCTGATTTTATGTCAATCGGTGGCAGCTTATTATTGCTGCCAAGGAGAATTTTCTCTTTGAAAAATGCTATTCTTATTTCTTACCACTCAATCTTACTGTTCGGTGTTACCACTGAAATTTATATTTTTATATTTTATTGTTTTACTTGATGATTAAAGAATTATTTTTAAATAATATTGTGATCTTTTATTTTTTTAAAAATATTAAAAAGTATTAAAAAAGAGAATTTGAACTAGCGACTCACCCTTTCTCTTTTACCCATCATCCCTCAAAATTTATTCCTCAAATTCCAAAAACCTGTAATAACATTTTGGGCCTGGGCTCTTTTTAAATTGGGTCAGAGGCAGGCTATCACCACAATTCCCGAAACCCAGATTTGATAGGACGGCGTCATACGACTTTTTTTTTTTTTTTTTTTAAACAAGGATGCAACATCTTTCATTACTCATCCCAAGTCAACCATACTGTCAGCCCCTACAATATAAGGTAAATGAAAAGATTGTTTGATATGTCATGACTAATCGCAAACTGAAAATGATGTATTCAAAAAGTAGAAAATAAAATGCAATATAAAATATACAATAAATATTAATTATTTTTTTTTAAGTATGTGCTTTGAAATTTTTTTTTATAATCTTATTTTATATTCCTTGTATGAATAATGCTTGTACTGAACTAGCAAGTTGACTATTGTAAACATGACATGCAACTATGCAAGTCTTTGGTAAGAGCATTTTCATTAAATTATCTAAACTTATTTTTTTAAAAGTATAAATTTTCATATTCATTCCAAAATTTTGGTTATATTTTATCAAAAATGGAGAAATAAAAGTGAAAAAAATGAAATAAAAGTACTTTTTGTGAATAATAAAACTAAAATTTTATCTAACAAAAGTCAAATTTACTTTTATTCCATTTTTTCACTTTTATCTCCCTACTTTTGATCAAATATAATCAAATTTTTTTGATAAATATGTAAATTTGTACTTTTTAAAAGATAGTTTTAGACAATTCAATAAGAATGAAGTTGCTTATGTGTTTGATTTTATTTTTAATTTTGTTATTATTTAATAATTAAACAAGGCATAGTTTGAATTAAGAGATGATATGAGATGGGTTTTGAAAGTTGAATAAAATCTTATTGGAATATTATTTTTTTAATATTATTATTGTGTTAGAATTTGAAAATTTTGAACTGAAATTTTAAAAAGTTGAATTATTTATTATATTTTATATAGATCTCTAAAAAAATACAATAATGGGTTTGAAATGAATTAAGATGAGATGAGCCCACTCTCTAATCCAAACAAGGCCTAAATCACATGAGTGTATTAATATTTTTTAAAATATTTAAAGATGGTTATAAACTATTTAGAAAGAAGCAACCAATTTATAATAAATCATACCAAATAGACAATAATGCCAATCACACTAAAAACTATCACACCATCCAATTTGATGTGGCTATCAGAACAGAAGGAGCAACGACAGCTGCCATTTGCCTCTACAATCTTAGGGAGCCCATATTTGCAATAACAAGTTTTGTTCATAACAATAATCCAAATGTAGGAGAAACTTGTGCAGCATTGATAGGAACACAAGAGGCAAAAAATCGAAAAATAATAAAAATTCACTTAGAAAGAGATTCAACTCAAGTGATCTAAGCAATCAACTAAGATGCAAGACCAACCAGTTAGAAAATGGAATCAGTTATCAAATATATGATATTTGTTCTACCAAACTTTGAAGCTTGGTCAGAAGAAAAAATACATCGATCCAAAAATTGATGCGTACACATGCTTGCGTAATAGGCAACGTCCAATCACATCTTTGAATGCATTCCCCTCCTTATTATCCTTGCATATATTATTCCTTTTTATAGTAAAAAAGATTCACTTTTATAAATTCTTTTGTACTTTTGCACTTTAATTTTATTGATATTATGTATGTGTTGAACTATATGCCTTTCATGCTATGCCTTTATTTGCTGAGAAAAAAAAAAAAAACAAATAGACAAACCTAATGGCATTTGGAAAACAGCACTAACCATTTTCAGTTTTTATATGTAGCCAGAAAGTAGACCAGCTTACCCGAATGGACCAGAGGTTAGAAAAGAAAAAAAAAAAAGAACGAGGCCATAGACCAATAATACACACGCCATAACCTTCCCTTTCCTCATCTCTAGGTTTTTAAGTGGAAGCCGATCACAAGGGAGACGATCTGTACTCAATGGCATCACAAGGTCCTGTATTAATCGACCCCGCCGTCCTGGACGACATAATCAGACGGTTGACGGAGGTTCGTTCGGCTAAGCCCGGCAAGCAGGTCCAGCTCTCAGAGACGGAGATCAAGCAACTCTGTGTTGCTTCCAGAGATATCTTTATTCGACAGCCCAATCTTCTCGAACTCCAAGCCCCCATCAAGATTTGCGGTGCGCATTGCTTGTATATTGTGTGTCTTTTTTTAAAATGTATTCAGTTTCTTTTTTATTCGGTAGAAATTCGTGGAAGCTCCTAGATTAGATGGTTCTAATGTGGTTGTTCTTTTTCTTTTCTGTTTTTACTTACCGCTGGTGTGCTTTCTTCACATGTTTGGAAATTAGTTGCTCTTGGGGAAGATTGTTTGAACATTGGATATTGAGAGTGTTTGAAGGTATATATGATGCAGCCTTTTAGACTGGTTATTCAACTTTAGGAGTAAATAAAATTGAGCCCGAACTATGGCAGAGTAGTACCTGTGGCCTGCTACATTTTCGAGAAAGAAAGAAGTGTTTCTGGGCTTTGAATGAATTTGACCTGTTAGTGCTGCCAATATGTTTGAAATTTGAATGAATTTACATTTTGTGTTGTCGGTACTGCCTTTTAGGCTCTGTTTGGATGCTAAGGTACCTCAGATGATTTGATTTTATCTGTAAATAGTTTTTTTTTGATAGGTAATCAAAAGGATTTCATTAATATAAAAAGGCTAAGCTCAGGTACGCTGGAAGAATACCTGAGAAAACATAGCTAGAGGTTACAAGAGAAATAAGAAAATCATGGACGCTAAGTCCGTTACAAATAGAACCCGCCCATGAAAACAAGGTCCTATAGAAGAAGCTCTTTAGTCCCTCCAAAGATCTCTCACAATCTTCGAAGTTCCTTGTATTCCTCTCTCCCCAAATGCACCAACACATACAAATAGGAACTATACGCCAAAAAGTTGCCACCTGGGAGTTACCCTTAAGACCTCTCCAACTATCTAGGAACTCCACCATTCGGAGAGGCATAACCCAAGAGAGGCCAAGCCTTGTGAAAAAATCATCCCACATATACCGAGCCACCTCGCAATGAGGGAGTAGATGATCTACTGAAATAGTAGCGAGTTAAGATATTTGAATGGGTTTTGTGTGTCCATTGAGATGTGTTTGGATGTATGAAGTAGGTTGAGATATGTTCAACTTTTTTTTGGTAAGTTAAAAAGTAGTGGGTCTCATCAATGATTAGTTTGTTCATGTAGTGATGGAATAATAATAAAAGTCGGATTAATGAACAATGCTGAGTTAAGATGAAAAAGTGAGGTTACTTCATTTAAAGTTGTGTGGGTTTGAATGGAGAGTATATCCTTCCATATGAAACTATCTCAAATGATCTAAGATCACTTGAGCACCCAAACAGGCAGCCTTGTTTGTTTTCAGATATAAGATGAGATGAAATGAGATAAAAATTAAAAAAATAATAAAATATTATGGTAATATATTTTTTTAATATTAGTTTTGTATGAGGATTTGAAAAAGTAATTTTGGAATTTGAAAAAGTTGAATTTTTTATTATATTTTGTATGAAAATTTGAGAAAGTGTAATGATGAGTTTGAGGATTTTGATTTCATCCCTTGAAACAAACCGGCCCTTAGTTTCCAAAATCAAAAGCAGTACTGCTGTTATTCCTTGCAAGATGAATAGACATCCTACTCTCTGCACTTTTTTCATGGGCGATAAATGTGGGCTCGAAGTAAATGTGAAAATAATATGTTCTATGAACATGCCAACCAATAGATGATTCTGATAGAACTATGGCAAACAGTGACCAAGGTGTTTATGGAATGACGATTTGTGAGAATGATCTTTTATGTCTTGGTGAGACTCAGGACAAGATGATTCCTTTATCAGATTTTTTTTTAATCAGTGATTCCTTATCAGAATTCAACTCATTTTAGTTTTGAATGAGTTGAGCAGGTTTCAAGCTATGATTTACGTTACTCAGAAACAATTTCCTGGTGTACCAAGGGCTAATTTGCACTGTCCAACTCATGCTCGGGGCAATCACAACATCTAGCATTCTTGGATTTGAATTTTCTGACCTCGACATTATTCCTTTCTATTTCCAGGTGATATCCATGGACAATACAGTGATTTATTAAGGCTTTTTGAATATGGAGGATTTCCCCCTCTTGCCAATTATTTATTTTTGGGCGACTATGTGGATCGTGGAAAGCAGAGCTTAGAAACAATATGCCTTTTGCTTGCCTATAAGATTAAATATCCAGAGAACTTCTTTCTTCTAAGAGGGAATCATGAATGTGCTTCTATTAATCGGATATATGGATTTTATGATGAATGTAAGCGGCGATTCAATGTTAGACTATGGAAGGCCTTTACAGACTCTTTTAACTGCCTTCCAGTGGCAGCTCTTATAGATGACAAAATATTGTGCATGCACGGTGGTCTTTCCCCTGATCTGACAAACTTGGATCAAATTCGAAATTTAACTCGTCCTACTGCTGTACCGGAGTCTGGATTGCTTTGCGATTTGCTTTGGTCAGATCCTGCTAGAGATGTTAAAGGATGGGGAATGAATGACAGAGGAGTGTCACACACCTTTGGCCCTGATAAGGTGGCGGAATTCTTAGAGAAGCATGATTTGGACCTTATCTGTCGTGCCCATCAGGTCTTTGTCTTTGCTTTTAATTTTTGCTTATAACTTCACTCTAGTGTTACTCTCCAGTTCTATTCATTCTGGACACTGGAATAAATATTGGTATAGGTGGTGGAGGATGGATATGAATTCTTTGCCAACAGGCAGCTTGTTACAATATTTTCAGCCCCCAATTACTGTGGTGAATTTGATAATGCTGGCGCAATGATGAGTGTAGATGAAGACTTGCTGTGCTCTTTCCAGATTCTTAAGCCAGCAGAGAAAAAGGCCAAGTTCATGATGTCAAACAAAATGTGATGGTAGCTGTATAGCTGCTCTCTCGTCTGAACCAAGGTCAGCTGATTTCGTGCTCCTTTACTTGTCTTGCTACTAATATTGTGTCTTGGTGGTGGTTCTATGCACACCTACAGGCATACGAGTGTATCTGTCAAAAATTTTCTATCATTTGTTGTTCTTTCCTTGCTGGGTTGGGGACATTAGGAAGGGGGCTGTTGTTAAGAACTTCGTAACTTTTCCTTTAAACTTTTCCTTCGGATGAAGTGCTTAGTTTAAATTTATTGTCTTACATATTGTTTTTGCCTTGTTCTAAAGCCTTGACACAAACATTGAACATGCATTTGAGTTGGGAACTCACTGAGATACTATGGTAGGATAACGTTTTGAAGTTTGACTTGTAAAAACAAAAATTAGCAAACTTATTTGTCATCAGATGTTTATTGCTTGTTTCTGTTCAATTTCAAAGTTTTCCTAATCTCAATATAAGTCTAAATTATCCAGGGTGCTCAAATTTACTTCTTTGTTAGAAAGTGAGATTTCTTGGCTGGACAAGAGTTGGTGACTTATTTTTTTGCCCATGATACAATATTAGCGTGTATGACATAACATTGTTGAACTTTTAAACCTAAGCATACTTGAATGATTACCTTTCAAAAGCTGACATTCTCTTGAAGCATAATGTTGATGTTCTGTACTATTGTTTTTTTTTTTTATGAAAAGTAAAACAAATGAACTTAAGTTTTTTGTTCTGTATTATTGTGACATTAATATTCTTATCGTTGCAACAGTCTTAAGAATTTCTTTTATGTATTGCAGTCTGTGATTTTAATCTAAATACATGGCTTGTTTCCCATTCCTTAGCTTCTCTTTACCTTTACCGAGTAGAGATCCAGCATTACATCATCACAGAACTCATATATCTCAATTACTGGCAGATGTGTTTTCCTCTTCACATTGGGAATTGGTTAAACAAAGATTGCAAGTTTCATAACTTCCCTCTCTACTCTTGAAGATGCAAGTTGAATCTTGTGTGGGGGAGGAGGAAAGTCGGGTATTAGGACAAGTAGTGTAGAGGGCACAGCGCCAAAATTATTATTTGCTGGTGTAACTTTCTTTGTAGCACTTCATTTGTGACACACTGTAAATATATTTGGTTGGGTGATTAATGATTATGGTCGTGCTTTCCATTGTGTTCAACGCAACAGAATGGCCCCCATTTAGACCTCAAATCTTCCGTAACAGTGGCTATAACTAATTGATTGAAATGTTCATTAGCTGTTTGCCTCATTGAGTTTGGCTGCTGTTGATTCTTTTTATTATTGTTTTTCATAAGAATATTTTGATATTTTCCTCCCCGTTGGTAGTTTATCCAATCTTCTAGCTTTCTGCAGGGGAGATGTGAACTTCGTACGGTGGGTAGAGGGCTATCCATCTTTATTCCTTTCTGTTATGTAGATACGTGTTTCCATATTCTTAATGATAGCGTTACATTTTAGGTCACACCATAGTTTTACAGATGTGGATATACCAATACACTACAATTTGAAATATTGGAGCTTCACAATAATGATTAATTTATGAAAAAATTTATACACTATATCACCATCCATTCTTTACTTATCAAAAAAACAAAAAATATTACCATCCATTCTCTGGTCTCATCCTCCTATGTAAGATGTAGCACATTTATAATTATTGGATGATTCTTTATTTAATGATTCAAGCATAATTCAATAATGATTTATGTGCCACATCTTATATAGAGATGAAAATAAGATGAAAGTATGAAATATATCATTACTTGTTATTACCCATAAACCTAATATTTGTCAAACGGTGCCAAGAGGATATGATAAAACATCCCATCTGGGAAGAGAATAACACCATCCATGATCATTACCATACCCTATTTGCAAGTAAAACTTTTGGAATGCCATTGTTTTCAGCAAGGTCACGAGGGAAGAGATATAGCACGTGCGCTGCCATTACAAATTACGTTCTTTGTAAAACTAAAAACAGCCGAAAAAGGGGTTTCTCTCTCATGCCCAAAAATGCCGACGTGAATGGCTGGCAGTGTCAACAGCATGCAGCAGCAGTAGCACATTAACGAGCACTTGTACCAGAGAGAACTCGCCCACTACACTGTTACGACCAAACTCTTCTGCCCTCGTATCTTGAATACTCACTTCTTCACCAACTTCAACACATCACCCACAAGATGTAGAGAACCAGTCACAAGGACCTGAATAAGTCAATTATATGAATTAATTAAATGACAGTGGAACAAACGGAGTACTACCATAATTCCAGTCTACAATTATGACTAAGGCACTCTTTGTACCCAATACGTCGTATTATTCATTGAAAGTTGCTCGGACGAGATAAAGCAACTATTCATTGTTTGGGTACCGAATTGGCGTAAGCCAGTCTTGTGAAAAAATTAATCAGGCTGGGGCACTGTATACATGGCCCCTTAAATTTCACAAGCGCTCCCAATAATATCACATATATTTTATGGAATTTGGCAAACAGAGAGCCAATTCTATTTCCTAGCAACAAAAAGGATTACCTGAAAGCGAATAGATTGGTTCTGTTGGACGGTATCTCTGAGCCATTTAATAGCTAATGGGAGAGAAGAAAATACTGCACTGTTCTCACAAATTTTAGTAGGCAGTGCTGTATCATCTTTTACTTCTTCACAAGCAGCATCTGTGCTCTTGGCATCACCTAAAAGTCAAATTCAAACTAAACTGAGGAAATCAAGCTGCACTCTGGTCTATACCATGTATAGTAAATACTTAAAAAGAAAAGAAAAGAAAAGAAAGGAAAAGAAAAGATACAAGTCATTTCCTCCAAAATATAACGCACTTGGCAAAGAGTGATGTATTAACTCGATACCTTTGCTACCCTGCATCAGGTTTTCCCATACTCCTTGAAGATTGAACTGCCATGACAAGTCTACTTGAGAATCGGTAGGTGGTGAACCATGGGAGCCAACCTTATAATACAAGGACGTATTGGGTACAAAGAGTGCCTTCTTGAAGTGAACACCTAATTTCAGCCAAATATTGATTAATCAAAAGAATATCTAGACATATATCTTTATATTGAAAACTCCCTAGATAAATCCCATCAATATCAAAGAAATATATATATATATTTTCTTCAGATTTATACTTACTTTTGGTTTTTGAGAATACAATATTCTGCAGAAACTAGGTGGTTCAGCTTCTTATCTTTTTACTTAATATCACCTGGGAATCTTTGCATATTTCGAATCCCAGGCACTATCCAAATCAAACTATTCCAGTAATAGGTCATGTTCTGCGTAAGGTTAAATTACTCACCGTGACTAGCACATGTTTTCATCAGGCGTGGAAGAAGCAATTGAGGATCTCGCACAGACATACAATTAAACAGGAGTATCTGCAGGCATTTCTCAACAACTTAAGCTCAATACCGCCCAAAATGAAATGACACATCAGACAATCCAAGATAAAAGGTCAAAAAATTGGTCTTTTTTGTGTGGTATGTTTACAGCAAAACAGACAAAAATAATAACAATAAAATTGCATAAATTGAACGTCCAAGTCCATCATAGCAAGAGACATAACAATGAGATTTTAGTCCGGGGCATGCATCCTTTAAAAAATGGTTGATGTGCCTCATTGTAGCAGATTGGGTTATCAACATCAAATTTCTAATTCTCGTGTCACACAATGACCAAAACATCAAATATATGGAGTCCAGTGAAAGTATACTACCATCCATCATATTTTCCAGACCAGCATCCAAGTGGATCATTTTTTGCCAATGAGGCATGTAACTAGGAGCCAACCAGTCACACTAGTCTTTCCTACGCTTGAATTAATTTACCTATTATTAAGCACCGATTGCATTTTCAAGATTCTTTTCATATCAGATAACAATATAATGGCCAACACCATGGCATAACTTCACACTTTGCAGATTTGAGCATTATTTCTCACTTCACAGTTTGCACCAAATCTGTCAAACATATGTTTTGTGCAAAACCTGAACTGCCTACATGGATGGCCATACAAATCGACCTAATTTTAGTTTTCAACCTCTGTTTTTTTTTTTCCAGTAAAACACCTAAAGAGTATATACTTCACCTGGTTCAAAAGTGATGTACCTGTGCGGAGTTCTTTCTGGATTGCCTACCAGGATGCCTCTGTATCAATTCATGTGAGGATATAGAATTATCCTGTGGCTGATAGTTCAAGGGCAGTTGGCTCTCTTCTTTAATGGCAAGAGAAAACCATCCTGAACATACTTCCATGCTTTCGGGACTATGGGCTCCATCCAAGTAGAACACCAGATCTCCTGGGTTCTCAATGTCAACATGTGGATCAGGGACAATCTGAGCCCGCCCTTGCAAACTGGCTGCTGTTAAACCTTTAATGAACTGTGCCGGCAAAGAGTTCTGCTCCATGAAGATTTAAAAATAAACAAATTGATTTAAGGGGAGGAATACAAGAGATCTCATGTATAGAACTCACAGTTTGTTCCAGATAGGTGGCTTCAAGATGGCCAGTTCTCTGAAGCCAAGTGGAGCATAGTGCAACAGCAAGACCAGCATTTAGATATTGATGCTCACCTTCAAGCCCAAGTTTTACACCATTTAGTAAGTCAGCAACTAACGGTGGCGCCACTCGAAGATTTGCCTGTAAACATTACGTTCTTTTCTCAGCCCATGGAAGGACCTTTTATATTTTCCCATTTTGCATAATACAGGCTAACCTGTTTGGTAAGGGCACCCAAGACAGCTACATTTAAATTGGTATAATGCACTTTTCTTGTTAATCCACACATTCAATGTGATCTTGAATAAAGGTCAGACAACTGAAAATTAGGACAGATGGAAGGATTTCTCTTGATAAAAGACCAGTCTTGAGGCCTAGCGTACCATTTGTCAGTCAATTTTTGACAATCAAAAAAAAATCTACCATTAGAATACAAGGACTTTTTGACATGATGCAATAAAAGTGTTATTACTTTATTATGTTTAGGAAATTCAGAAAAGATAACAAAAACCTTCAGAAAATTTGTTTCAACTTTCAACACTTCAAACGTGATTGTAATCCAGATAAGCATTAATACGTGACCAACTTTACAAGAATGTCATTCACTGTAGCAGGCTGGAGCCTTGTTCATGCCATGCACATTCCAATTGTACAGAAAAAACTAATTAACTTACACCCAACTGAGAAGCCTTCTCTTCAAGTACATGCATTGCTTCATCAGGTTGAGGCACAGTAAAGGCTGGAACCCCATGCTGCAAAAGAAGAAAAAACCGTTATCAAGTATTAAAGCAGGAATGACTGAAAGTGCAATAGACATTTTTTTTATGGGCAAAATTGGAATGGACACAAGAAACAACTCCTATAGGCTATTATTCAAGGACTTCAAAATCAAAAGGACACCTTAAAGATGCCAGCCTTTTCCCCAGCAATTTCTCCAAGAGTATTTCCTGTTTAAAGTGTCCAACAAAGATGATGCACTTAGACTTATTACAGAAAATAAGGCTTAAGCACCACTTTTTTAGCGTATGCTTTTATCTACTTATTGTATAATCACAAAGCCTATCAAAAGCATATTGTTAGTCAAATTCTGATGTAAGCACCTAGAAGGCTTAGTAATAACATTCAGGTGCAAAGAGTTTCATCATTTACTTTACCATTGTTCATTTCAACAGCCAACAAGCTTACAGATATACAAGCTTACCAGTATATTATCCTGACAGAACGTGCAGCTCATGGATGCAGACAAAATTGGTAAAATCTTGTATAAAATGATTATGTATCATGATCAAAAGAACGTTTTCATGGTTTTCACTCCAAAAAATACTTCAAAGCAACCCTGACTAGTTGGGGCAACAGTGGATGTAAAACTGTAGGAGCATAACATAGAACATCAAGTGAAGGAAAACATCAGACTTTTTTCTGCATTTTCAACTAATGTTTTTTTTTAATAAGTAAAAATGTATTAATATCAATAGGTGTAACCAAGTATACCGGGTGTATAAAAGAGAAAACACCTGGTCCATAATAGAAAGCCCAAATGAACATCGCCCATAACCAAGTACACTGGTAATTTTTAACTAATGGTGCACATATCGCAATCACACCTCGGTGTAAAAAGTTAATCTCTTTCACAGGAAAGCACAAACAATTATATTTAACCATATTTACATTGCAACAGCTTCATAAAATAATTACCAGAAATTACCTAGTTTACAGGATTAGAACACTAACCAAGAATCTCCATGTGGTCATACCCAAGGGAAGATATACCACATACGATGGGGGCTTGAACCTGAAATGTTGAGGTATCAATATCAGGTTATCCTTAACATTAGCTTTAAAGAAAATACTATTGGTAAACCCTGCTCAAGGTGAATTTAATTTATACAAATCTTACTGATAACTATTACACGTACCACATTTGTTGCGTCAAACTTTCCACCTAATCCAACCTCCAAAATAGCAACATCGACCTACATGAAAGAAGATTTTTCTGATTCAAATAGTGACAAAGTCTATCCATATGTTCACATGGGAAAAAAAAAACCCTGTCTAGAGAAGTTAGAAGATACGCATCAAACCTGCTCTGCTGCAAATATCTTGAAGGCAAGTAAGGCAAGGAAGCGGAAGTAAGTGGGCATTGGTATATCCTCATTAGTATTCTCCTACACACCAACAAATAGAGAAATCGCCAGAATTAAGCATTTCAAACTTACTGAACGCAAATCCATTCAAGCAATTAAATGACTAAAAGAAACTTAAGATGTCAATTTTCTCCTTTGGAACTTATATTCATGAGATGGTCTTCAACCATGGAATAGCAGGTGAGGTCAAGCTTACAATGGGCAGTTCAGCCCATCTAGCCCCAATGCATTATATTTAAATATGGGTACCTGTACATGTATATTAATACATACATATACCTTGTATATGTATAATGAAAAAACTATTCTCATATTCTATCTGGTTTCAAGTTGTTCAGGTCAGACAGTCTGTCCAAATCCAACAGCCCATGAAACCACCTATTCATCTCACGTCCCCCTGACATCCACTAGTACTACTGAACTTAATTCTCAACAGAGACTTATAGGAGCAGACTTCATGAATCTGCTCCAATAACTCAAATGATCACTAATCACTATCAAATATCTACTCTCTTCTCACATAAATAATTTCTGAATTACTTAGGAGTAATAATTCCTGAATTTACATACAGTATACCATGTCCAAAGCTCAAGCCAGGGAAGAATCAATTATCTTCCAACAAAAAATCAGGGAGGAGGTAATAATAAGAGGGAAAAAACTTAATATGGGTTCAAACATACCTTCAGTCTATCATAACACCACCAGAAATATGCTAGAAATTTTTCTTCACATATGTCAACACTGTGGTAGTCAACCAGAAGAGTACATATTAGCCTTTAACTATGATATAAATGATTTTGAAAAGAATAAATGAGAAGAGAAATTATGAAGAAAAAAAAAAAAAACTTGGTATGCTTTGTGCTTCAGAAGACACAAAGGCAGACGACTTTTACAAATTCCAAAAGATTTATGAAATACATAAATGAACCATCAATTTAAGTTGAAGATAAAGATGATCACACGACTCCATTCATCAAAAGAACTTGAAATCATAAAGTTTACTAGGAAGGACACTCAATTGACATATTCTACGAGCAGTAACAGTACTGGTTATAAGAAATATAGAAATCCAAAACTCACCCATCCAAACGAAATCTCTCTCGAATATCAATGAGGTGAGGAGACGTGAAAAGTCCTGTGTGGAAGCCACAGTTACGCAATATAGATTCCGCAAAGGCACATGTGGATCCCTTATGAAGCCCCAAAGAAAAGACTAATTAGTGCCGACCAGCATATGAAAACAAGTTTAATAGTAGAAGCAACAAACTTCTGCAGCAAATCAGTTCTAATTGCTTGTAGCCTATTATAGTTCCTAGCTTGTATTTAGGTATTTTCTCTTGTATACTTCCTATGTACTTGGGCTATGCCTATTTACTTGTCAATAAAATCTTCTTATTATTTATCAAAAAAGTTGAATTGATAACTGAAGCTTGTTTTCATATGTGAAGCTTTTAAGGAGTTACATAAAGCAGGTTTTCAAAAGAACAATTACTGGAAGGCCAGAGCCAACAATTCACAATTTAGTGAGATCCAAAAAGAGTAAAATTCAAGCTCAAGCCCTTGAATATAAAACATGTACCAATTCTAACATGAAGGAAGCCATTCATTTACACATCTCAAATTCGTGATGTACAAATCAAAAGACATGAAAATTACGAAGTTAATAACTCAGATTTAAAATACCGAGGGACGTACGCCGTGGAAAAGAAAATTAAAGTTATTAATCGAGATTTAAACCTTCTATTACAAGTAGAACAATACAAATTCTTGAGGAACAGCAACATTACTAAACGGAAACGAAAAGAACAAGTTAAAGCGAAAAGATAGTACCTTCCCTTTGGTGCCAGCCACGTGGATAACCTTCATTTGCGAAATTGGCTCCTCCAAGTCCAGTATCTATACAATCCATACACCACAAGACAGAATTTTTTTACCAATAATAAGAAAGAGCCGTATTAGCCATCAGCCACTTCAGTTTGCAGTCAAAGAAAAATTCCATAGCCGAACGGAACAAATTTACACCTTAATGTAATCGAAGAGGATGTCGAAGCGATCTCCCTTGTTGCTCTTATCAGCACGACTGCGTTTCGTGATCAAAGACGACAAGGCATCCAAGGCCTCTTCATACGGAGTAATTGAATGTTTCTGACAGCCATCGCCACCTACGGAGGCTCACACATCAACAGCCAAACACAGAGCATTGGATTCAAGTCCACATTTTGAGTATATATATAAATGTATGTATATATATCCGATGAAATAAAAACGATGGCCAATCAATACCTTCCTCCATTGCAATATACTGGAGCCTCAATTCAACAGAGTATTGAGTATTGAGAGGGGGGGGGGGGTGCGTACAGAGTAGTTGGCGAGGTGAGGAAGATGAGTTAGGGGTTTGGAGGGTTGGACCTAAGGAACTGAGATAATGGTATCAACGAGGAACAACCGCATCATTCTTGGCGTTGCTGTTGTGCCTCTTTACGGCCTACCTTATATTTAACTTTATCTTTTGACGAGAGAGGGAGATGCCTGTTAGTATATTCCTGTCAAAAACAAAAGAAAAACAAGTGTTGACCTTTGATTTGAGCCGGAGAATCTCATGTAGTTTCTTTCAGGTCCGAGATGATAAAGTCACCGAACATAGTGTACACAGTTATGTAATAAAATAAGATTTATTACTTTTTTTTTTCAAGCGGAATAAGATTTTACTAGTTAGCATTCTCACATATCACATATTATATTTATTTTAATTTTTTAAATTTATTATTTCCAAATTAATGAAATGTTTCTATTTATTATTCATATACTATTCATTTAATAAGAAAAACAAAATTATGTATGATATATGAGAATGATGAGTATAATTTTTAATACAATAATAGTATTTTAAATCTTATTTTGATTTTGATTTGGTGTGTTTAAATCAAATTAAAAAATATTATTAAATACAAAGTTGTCTATAAATAGTTGTAAAATAATTATAATATTATCATTTTCCATTGTTACATTGATACAACACCAATTATAATACAACTTAATTATAACTATATATTAAAATATTAATATATATATTTTTTACTTTAATTCAAAATGTGTATACTTTCATTAGTTTAAAAATAGTTTTGCTACTCATCAATTATTCACACATCACAAATCATACTTATTTTTATTTATTTATTATTTTATTCTTATCAAGTTAATGAAATTGTTCTATTTATTATCCCTAAGGCTATACTATATACTTATCAAAAAAAAAAATGTATAATATGAGATGAAAAGATGAAGAATATAAATTTTCTTTTCTTAATAATTAAATTCCTGTGAGGAGCTCAAAATATACTAATGTGGGGTCTGATTTATTTTCATAAATAATTTCATCTCAATTTATTATTATTTTTTATATAAAATAAAAAAATATTCAAAATTTTAAATAAAATGAATATTTTATAATAATATTATTTTATTTTATCCCATCCTATTTAAAAAAAAAAAAAAAAAAAAAAAACCTAAAACACCAGGCCAAATCTCATGAGTCAATGGCTCACGCTTCGCTGCATAAGTAAGCAAACTCCTGCGTGTGCCTCAGACTCCTTGTACGCGCGTTTTAACATCTCCCGCCCATTAAGCGAGTACCGCGCTGCCTCTGGTCTGATCCTCCGCGTTCCTTCCAAACGACGAAAAGCAATGTCTAGGGCCAATTTCGCATCCCCGTTTCTGCACTCATAAATCTCAGATTCTGACTTAAATTCTTCGGGAAGTATTGACTTCGTAAGCACCAAACCATACCATCGCTCTCTTTATCATGGATGAGTCTTCCAAAAGCCTCCCCACCAGCCATTTGCTTGGCTCGGTGCCTGTAAGTTTCGATCCATTCTCGATTACTTTTTGTTTCCTTCTAATAGTAATATTTACGTCACAAACTGCCCTCCTATGTGAGTTGTTCTCGATACTCTGATATTTCCTCCCTTTGTATTCAATTTTGAGGCAAATTATCAACTCAGCGAAATGGTTCTACTAGGAAAATTAAGCATTCAGTTTATTTCTTTCTTTCTCCTGCTGAGCAAGGAGCCTGATCATGTGGATGAATAATGTTTTATAGAAATTTCGAGATTAATATTCCCTTTTTTGGAAGGCGCTAATGGAGTTGCTGCAATTTATGTATTCACTTATTGCACAACTATATAAACTTTGGAGTAGGTAACATTTAACTTAATCCCGTGACTATGTAGAATTTGATTCGTCCCATGATGTCAAAGCAGCTTCTTCGCCAAAGTTACCAAATATGTACTTTTGCTGTAAATTAGGTTTAGTTCTTTGGGGTTGAAATCTGGGTCCAGATAATTTATATCTAGCTTTGCCCATTAATTATAATTATGATGTGCAAAAAGCACATATATACTCTCAAAATCGTGTTTAGTCTTAAGCTTCTATTTCTTATCTGGCCCGATTCGGTCACATCCAACCCAAATTGTTATTGTTGCTGTAATTATTGTTATATTTCTGTTTTCTGTTGCGTAGGCTGTCATCAGTGAAGAAAAGAATGCTTCAAACTATGAGGGTACGGGGTTATACTTCCAAGATATTTATTTCTAATGCATTCAAGTGTTTTCTTCTCATCGGATATCCTCTGTTTGTACCCCTAAAAACGTTCTTCTGAACTTATAAGTCTCATATGCAGTCCCTGAAGCAAATATGCAAATATTCCCTCCAAATAGTAGAGGAGAAAGAGGGCGGGGTTATCAAACTCTTGGAAGTCCAACTGGTATAGTTCTTAATTTTTTTCCTCCTGGACTCTGGGGGTTATTGGAAATATAAATTTGAATTGGTATATCTTCCATTTAGACAAGCTTGATCCTGATGATTGCCAAGGCTTTCGAGGAGCATGAGCAATTTTGAATAAGTTAATTGAGAACTTCAAATGAATACCTCCTCTCCTGCTCACCCCTCATAATGATGATACCTTCATTTCTTTGTTTAATATCTTTAGAGAGTGACACTTTAACTGTCAATTTATTGTCATAGGATGGTTTTTTTTTTTTCCCTTTCTTTGGTCATGAGACTCATCTAGTATTAATGCGAGATTCTCTTTAGAATTCCCAGTGAACAGAAAAAGATGCTCGTAAGAATTTAGAGTCATGGCTGTTTTCTTAATGCGTATCAACATATAAAAAAACTTTATCTTCCCGTCCATCCTGGTGGTGGTGATAATATTTTGGTCGAGCTTCTCTGTGCTCCATTAAGGTCTTTTGAACTAAAGTTAGCAGAAGTGTGGATTCAATCATAAAGATCTAGCTGATTACATCTGGTTTTGTAGGTACTTATAAAATATAATAAAAAATACAAAATACAAAAATCTGGTTTTATCGTGGATTTGTGGTTCCATGAAAATACCATCATATATATATATATATATATTTTTTTTTGCCTCTGATGCCTGTTCTCATGGTTATTTCTAACTATTGCAACGAGAAGGAATCACACACAACGGTAACATCAGACAGAAGATCTGATCATGATACAATAGTATAAATATGGGTTTGTCATCTGCTAATATTCTTGAAGTGAAAATTTGGACCGGAGGTTGTTTTTGGTAGTGGAGAAGAGATGTCTAAGCAGAAATTTGTTTAGATTTTGTAACTTATCGAAGTATATCAATGAAAATAAGTAAAATAGAGATTTAGTTTGTCAACAATTTTAGGAAACAGTTTAGTGAATAAAAATGGAGAAGAGAGTGTTTGTGTAATAGGATTTTCTTTTCCTTCTAGTTTTTGCTTGTTGATGGAACTTCTTACACAGCACTTTCCACTTGTGCTCATTTGTAAATTTGAGTCATTGGAAAGAATTGCACATCAAATTGAATCATTGGAAACCATTTCACATAAAATTGAATAATAGGAAAAGGTATGAATTAATTTGGATGCAACAGAAGATGTTGGCTGGGCACAAGACTAAAACCTTACTGGGTAAAGCTACCGGATGAGAGTTCAGACAGGATTTCATTTTCGGTAACTTATCTGGCAGCTGCATATATATGATTGGGAGATTCACTTATAGAAAAAGAAAAAAAGAAAAAATACGTGATTGGGAGATTCTTTGGACACATTGGAACTTTCTTGCATCTTCTCTAAGTAAGGAATGTGTGCTAGTTATAGCACTGAGTTGATGGTTATACCCAATTTTAGATCCCCAGTCATTTTGTAATACATATTTATTGAGTCCAGCTACTGGTACCGATAATCGGTCCCGATAGTAGGACCAATAAGTGTTTTTTTGCTTTTATTTTATCTTTTTTTTAAACATCATGATTTTTTTTAAATAGAAAAAATACACAAATTGACTAATAATCATTTCCTTAAATCTTTTTTTTTTTTTTGAAAAGAAAAAAACACAATCGGTCAAACCATCGGTTTACTTCGCATTTCTTTTATAGGCATTACCATAATTGTAGCTGTCTTTTTTTGTGGCACTGGAGACATTTCCATTGACTGCTACAACATTCGATGATCTCTCTGTCTTTCTATCCTTGCAGAAGGGTTTGAGCAACAGCCAGCGAATGGCTGGAAGGGAGTGTTTAATATCTCTTCATATATACAATATTTCGATGTTGATACAGACATTGTCTTAAACAGACTGATGAGTTCTTTTTATCCCATTGGCGGAGATTTTTCTCTCAAGATTGATGCTAACCCTGACCTGTGAGTACTGCATCTTTTTCCTTTCGTTTGTACTCCTTTAACTTTTCCGAAAAAAGGAATGTGAAAGTAGTAGGCAGTATCTGCATTCAAAATGGTCTGAATGGAAATCCTTTTGATATTTTAACATTTGATGCAGAGTTGTAAACTATTAGGATTAAAATTAAGTTAGAAACTCAGTTTCCTAAATACACATACGGAAGACTTTTTTGGACATCATGAAATAATAAACTAGAACTAAATATAGTCAGGGTAAGTTGTTGGATTAAAGATTTAAAGGACAGAGAAATTAGACTTACAAATAACATGGTAAAACAGACAAAACTCTATGTTAGCAGAGTTACTGCACCAATGAGATTGTTTCCTTGTTTTGAAAAGATTTGGGGCCAGTAGAAGTTGTTGCTAAGGACAAAGATAAAAACCAGAAATCCAGGAAGGTGCTCTGCCTTGTCATCTTTTTTGTCCTTCCCACCCCCCATGTTGTTGGTTGAAGGTTGCTGCAATTTTAGGATTTCAAGATGCTTACAGTTTCATGACCCTGTCTCATACTGTTCTGTGCAAATTTAGTTACACCTGCATTGCCTCTTCTTTCTTTTCCTTTTTAATCTATGCATAAATATAAATTCAGACAATGGGTTTTATAAAAATGTTTATCTTATTATGAGAAAAGTATGTTAAAGATGTTTTATACAATAAGATTTATGCGTTTTGAACATTTTAACTCTGCCTCCTGATTCAAGCAAAGTCACAGAACTATGTTCTATAAATGAGTAATATATTTATCCTTCGAGGAGTTAAATCTGAGCCTTTTGACAATGTGATAACCTTTTTTTGGTGTTCTTTTTGAGCTCGGGATCTTATGGTTAGATGACAAACTCAAGGGTGATTTTACGTGAGCATCTAATATTTGACCTTTCTTTTTTCCTTGTGTTAGATACGGACTTATCTGGATATCCACTACATTGGTTTTTGTGCTTGCTGCTTTTGGAAACTGTGCCACCTACCTCATGGAGAAACGCAGCGACAGCTCTACTTCTTGGAGCTTTGATGTCAGCTTCATGAATGTGGCAGCGGGTTCAGTCTATGGTTATGTGATTGCGGTGCCCTTGGCATTTTACTTCTTGCTTCAGTATCTGGGCTCAAAACCTAGCCTTGCTCAATTTTGGTGCCTGTGGGGATATTCCCTCTTTATTTTTGTTGTGGCTTCAGTAAGTTTCTATCTTCTCTGCATTGCTGTTGGTTCCCCCCTCCCCCCCTCCCCTTCTTCTCATGTATCTGGATAGATTAGGGCTACTGTCTTTGATTTGCATATTTGCACTCTGAAATACTTTGTGCATTTAACCTGCATAACTTATCTTCAACCTAATTGTGAACTGCCTTCTTCATTGTGATTGGACACCAAGAAATCATCTTGAAAAGATTGATGAGCACCATGAAGAATCTAATACATTTGCATTGGAATACTTTTCAGTTTCTGATGGTCATCCCAGTTGAGATTCTTCGGTGGATCATTATAATTCTTGCTGGTTCTTCCTCGGCATGCTTTGTTGCCTTCAACCTCAGGTCTTATATAGAGGGGAACGATCTTTCATTGATGGTGATTTCTGCATTTTTCTTGCAAATGGCTTTGGCAATCTTCATCAAGGTCTGGTTCTTTCCATGAACTCATGCGGCTGCCATGTGCAGTGTCCAGATCTAAAACTAGTGTGTTTCCTTTGGTTATGAAACATTTTTTTGTTAAGGCAATAGCTGGATGGGAATTTGTCTGGAAGATGAGTTTGGCGTGTGTTGAGATTACTTCTACTCGCTTGGTTGCATTTGTAATATAGTGCAGTATCTGAGTCACGAAGCCGGACCAGAAAGAATTATGAGGAGAGAGGTTGGTGCATTTGATGTGAGTAATCAATCGTGTTCTTATGTCAGTTTCAGCAACACACCAATACACTAACATGGTAGAGGACGCAGTCGTTGAGTTTTCTATGCTTTTAACCTTGTGTAAATATACTCCCATCTTTAGTATTACGCTAATTTTTATCTTATTAGTGACTGCCCCGACCAGCAGACAATGAAATTAACCTTTTCAACACATGCGTGACACGCTTGAGCTTCGATACGAGAAGCCTTAGTTTGTCCTTTATTTTATTAATAAGCACGAGTTGATCACTGTTAAAATGAAGTCAAATTTGGCAAGTCGAGCAAACAGTTACAGGCTACAGCACGATCTCCAAATAGTAATTTTTATATACAGATTACGATACATTTATGTTCTCAATGCGAATGGAAGGGATGATGAAGTTGTAAAGCGTTAAAGCAAGTCCGATCCAAAAGCAATTGTTCTTTATCTTCTTTAGCTTTTTAGGTCGAAGCAAACGCATGCAACCTTTTCTTTTGACACCGAGTCCTCCAACCGGGTCTTGAACAAGCGAGAGGAGTTACAAAAGCCATGGTTTCTTTTGGCACCGGCAAGCTCGCTTCCAACCGATATCTATGGCTTTGGAACTGTGTTGTTGACAGGGAAGAAGATGATGTGAGTTGTGCAGTATTATGTGCAGAAAATCGAGGAAGAAAGGTTATTGGATGCCAGCCATTGATCCGACACTACAAAGAAGGAAAAAGTGTTTGGGCGATGAAAACAACGAAGGATTTTTTTTTTTTTTGTCTGTTTTCTGAGCCACACGACACGAAATATAAACAGACATACAAACTTTGTTCGTCCTTACCAAACCCAAAGCGCCCTGCGCCGCCTGTAGTCAGTCATTTGATCTTAGCCGAAAGGCCGATAAAGGTAAACGCATTACGCCGCCTGTGGTCATGTTCGAAATCAAATTAACCTATTTCATTGCCCTTGCCCTTGCCCTTCCCAATTACCAAACGCCACATCACGATACGGAGCCCTTCAGTCAAGGACCAACCGTACAAAATATTCCTCTTCCTTAATAAAACGTGAAAATATGGGGGGCAGCCTACACGGCAGTCCCCCTCACAGCTACAGTACAGATATACTGTCGATGTACTGTAGCTGTGAGGAAACTGTCGATGTGTGGGCTGCCCTAACACAGCTCTAATAAAACATGGTATCCTGTCATTAAATTAAATTAAATTTTAATATATTTTGTTAAATAAGCTAAGGCAGCTGAGCCCACGGATTCGGATATCAGCTTATATCGACATCTCAAAAAACCTAAACTATAACTCCTGTCAAGAAGCTGCGCCCTCCGACTCCGAGTTGCCTCATTTTGCGTACGGAGTTGGAATCGTCCATCGACATCACTTTAGACATGGATCGTTCCCGAGCTTTCGTTAAGGACGTCAAGCGCCTTGTTGTCAAGGTCTCTTTCACATCTTTCTCTACTTCAAATTATCTTTCATGCTCTGTTGTTTAACCAAAACAAGAATGAAGTTTGTGCCACTTCTACTTTAACCGGGAATTTTCGGAAAATTTAACGTGGCATTCTCTCGTTTTCAATCTGATAATGACAGTATTCGAAGTTGCTGTTTTTTTCACTGATCCTTTACTTATGTATTCAATCTGCTCAGCTCTATATACGCTAACTCCTGTATTTGTTAGCAACTGAAATTGCTCAGAAAACGTGTTCATTGTTTGTATATCGAATGAGGAAAGAAATGAAGTGGATAAGAATTTTAATTGGTTTTTTGTTACTTGATGAGGAAAGAAGCCGACGAGAGATTATAGAAACTTCGAATTTAGTTACAAATGGAAGAGAATATTGATGTCCAATTGTTAAAAACATATTGTTCAAGGAATGCAAGGTACTTTGAAGATTGTGAGAGAACATTGAAGGAACTACAGATCTTCTTCTATAAGACTTTGTTTTCTTGGGCGGGTTCTATTTGTAACGGACTTAGTGTCCATGAACTTCTACTTTCTCTTGTAACCTCAAGCTAAGTTTTTTCAGATATACCTCCGGTGTACCTGAGCTTAGCCTTTTTCTAATTAATGAAATCCTTTTGATTCCCTATCAAAAAAAAAAAAAAAAAACATATTGTTCAAACTCATTATAGTACGACCTCAACAGACCTCCTTTTTTCTATTTTCTTCTCTTTCTCGTGCAAACTTTATTAGCGTTTCCTGTATTTGGTTTTCAATTAAAGAATGGGCGAGTGTTTCAAAAATCATATAATTTCTATTTCTTGTGAGGTTTTCACTTTCAATTACTATTGCGCATTTTCACCTTAAGGAAGCATTAGTATTGTCACCTTGATTTGCCCAAAAAATTTGAAAATTTGATGTTTTTGCAAGTTTATTGACATTTTGTTTTAACTATTGAAGGTTGGGACTGCTGTTGTCACTCGAGCTGATGGAAGATTAGCGTTGGGAAGATTAGGAGCTCTATGTGAGCAGGTATACTGTATCCCATCAGCTTATATTGTTCTTAAATTGGGAACCTGTTCGGTGGTTTTAAAATATTAGATTTTGACTGTGATGCAGATTAAGACATTGAACTCCCAAGGTTACGAGGTCATTGTAGTGTCCTCTGGTGCTGTTGGTCTTGGCCGTCAACGGCTTCGATTCAGGAGATTAGTCAACAGTAGGTTGGACACTGCTTCCATCTTAAGACAACAAATCCTAAAAAGTTAATCAGATCTTATCTTAGAACCCAGGGGTTGGGGGGATTTGTTTTGAGCTAGTTTGAATTGTTTAGGAACTTGGCAATTTTTGGCTTGCAGCTTTGCTGATCTTCAAAAACCACAAGTTGAACTTGATGGGAAGGCATGTGCCGCTGTTGGACAAAACAGTCTTATGGCTCTCTACGACACATTATTTACTCAGGTAGTATGATGGGTGAGCCATATCTGTTCTCCTGTATTGGAGTCTGATCTGGTCTTTCTAGGTAGACTTGTTGGGTGCTTTATGTTGGCTTTTACAGTTTTCACCCTTTTTTGTATATGCCGAGCATCAAATGTCTTAAGTCTCTTTTGACTTTGTCCCCTCTTGCAGCTGGATATCACATCAGCGCAGCTTCTTGTGACAGATAATGATTTTAGGGATAGAGATTTTAGAAACCAACTGAGTGAAACTGTAAAGTCACTATTAGCTCTGAAGGTTATTCCTATATTCAATGAAAATGATGCAGTCAGTACCAGGGAAGCTCCATATGAGGTATGCTCCATTCTTTGGCTTCTTTGTTTGTGCTGAAAGTAATTTTTTTAACACACTGTTCATTATTATTATTATTGTTGTTGTTGTTGTTGTTGTTGACTAGTACGTGTAAGAAGCCATCAAACCTAACTTAGTAAGGCTGTAACACGATCAACTGTTTACAACACTCTAGGAATAATTAAAAAATTCTGGAGATACATCTTCTTTCTTCTCCTGGCTACAGGTGCTTCTTTTCTGTCAATTCTCTCACATTTTTTTCAAAATTAATCTTATTGGGCTCTTTTGCCTTACGGTATTTACTTCTCATTGGCTGCTAAAAATTTATTTCTGGCCTTTGTTGAGTTGAGAGTAGGCTGCTAGATAATGCTGATGAAGTTGGATTGACAATTAATACCTGGATACAATGGATAAGGATGTATCCATTTCTTATTCTTTATGGAGAAACTGTTCGTCATTTGCAAAATGAACCAAGTATGTGCGCATGGACTCACTGAACCAACATTTCAAAGAATACTTTTGGGTTGGGATAACGAGGAGACAATAACGCAGATTCAGGCATTTACCATTGATATAATTTAAATTCATATCTTATGACTATTTTTGGCACATAGCCAAATTTCAAAAATATGTTTCCTAGATTGCCTCTTAAATTGCATCTGTTCCAAATTTTGGCACTCATTGTGCCATTTATTCATATAATTCTGATACGATCACTTGTCCAGGATTCTTCTGGTATATTTTGGGATAATGATAGTTTGGCTGCTCTACTAGCTTTGGAGCTAAAAGCTGATCTTCTTGTTTTATTGAGTGATGTAGAGGGTCTCTACAGTGGCCCTCCAAGTGATCCAAACTCAAAGCTAATCCATACGTACATTAAGGAAAAACATCAGGGTGAAATTACTTTTGGAGACAAGTCTAGGGTGGGAAGAGGAGGTATGACTGCAAAAGTAAAAGCTGCTGTCAGTGCTGCTGGTGCTGGCATCCCAGTTGTTATCACCAGGTATACTATTGTCCTATAAGCCTGTATTTCAATACTTGGTTAAGCATGGTGCAATGACTGACAATATGTCCTGGAATATCTTGTATTCAGATAAATTTTCAATTGTAAAATGTCTTGAAACATTTTTTTGGCTGTGGCCCGAGTCAGAAATGTTTTCTTAAAAAAAGAAAGAAAAAAGCTTATTTAATAAACCGTTTCTACTTTCTGTAAATTAAACTAGGAAAAGGAATCTTACCTATCTGTACAGGATATTTTATTTACATTTCATTCACTTCTGTTTCCAATTGTTTTCAAGTTTCCTTTCTCAATTTAGGTTAAATAAATTATGCCACCATCCCCTATCCCTCCCCTACCCCCACCTCCTGCCACTTCATCCCAAAAGCTGCTCTATTTTTCCATCAACTTAAATGACTAGTATGAGTATGGCCCAAATTTACATAATTTTCTTGTTTCTTGTATTCCACCTACGACCTAGATAGGTTTTCTCTCTTGTATACGATTGTACGTACTTGAGCTTTGCCTCTTTCTATCAATAATACCATTTACTTGTAAAAAAGCAAAAAAAAAAAAAAAACTACTTGAGTTAGGGGATTGATTTTGGTTTAAGCTCTCCTGCTTTTCCTGATTGCGTGATGGTTCTTGGCTGTTTCTAGTGGGTATGCTGCTGAAAACATCATTAAAGTCCTTCAAGGAGAGTGTATTGGAACCCTTTTTCATCAAAATGCACATTTATGGGCTCCAATTAAAGAAGTTGGCGCACGCGAGATGGCAGTTTCAGCTAGGGAAAGCTCCAGACGGCTTCAGGTATTGTCATGAATGAGCCAAATTGCAGAAAAAACATCAACTATTGATCAGAGTGAATGTATTAAGTTTGTAAAATGAAGTTACTTAAGGTATGCCATGATATCTCATTCTGTAGGCGCTGTCTTCGCATGATAGGAGAAAAATTCTTCTGGACATAGCCGATGCCCTAGAAGCAAATGAAAAACTAATTAACTCTGAAAATGAAGTGGATGTCGCTTCTGCACGGCAAGCAGGATATGAAAAATCCTTGATAGCTCGGCTTGCTTTAAAGCCAGGGAAGGCAAGATGCAAAACAACATTAGATTGTCTTTCAAAATATTGTCTACTTTTAGAAACCTGTTGCTGCTTTCTTTCTCTCTTGCTTGTATCCATCTTAATTTTATCCTGCACAGATATGGGTGTGATCGCAATAGTTGAATAGTGTTTATTTATTGCACAAAATGTCTAGCCTAAGTGCTTCCTCTGAAAGGATTAATTGTAAATAACAGATTTCAAGCCTAGCAAACTCAATTCGTGTGCTTGCAAACATGGATGATCCAATTGGCCGTGTACTAAAGAGAACACAGGTGAGAAAAGGCGATTCTAATTATATTTTCAGGCTTTTGGTTGCCTAATATACCAATGCCAAAAGGTAGAGATGTTTTAGGAGTTCTAAATCAATTTGAAGTCTAATATGCAACTTCTATTTCATACACAAATGAAGGAAGCAACCTATTTTTAGCTAGCTTGGTATTTTTTAGGATTTCTTGGAGAAAGTCAGGCTTCAGCTTTACAATCTGTATTCCAAATAAGATATTTTCAGTCAAACATGTAATGATTCTGTTGTTACTCTTGTATCCAGCTAGCAGATGGACTTGTTCTAGAGAAAACATCAAGTCCCTTGGGAGTTCTACTTATAGTTTTCGAGTCTCGTCCCGATGCACTGGTGCAGGTATATAGGACCTAACGTTTGGATTATCATTTGCAGCTCTTAATACTTTCTTGATAATGTGAATGAGTTTATTTGGTTTTTATGCCTTTGGGGGCTGTTGTTCCTCGATCAACTTATAAAAACCTTGAGTTGGTCTTGTTCAATCGACTGTAAAGTATTACCTATAAAAAAAAAAAAAAACCACAAGCTAATAATAATATGATTTTAAACATAGCATCCTTTGCAAGCGGCTTGCACTATATTTGAATGAACCAGCAGATATTTCAAAGTTGTGGTGATTCATATTCTGGAAGCTGACATTGTCATCATCATGTAAATTTGCAATCTTTTTACCACCTAAGCACAGAATATTATGGGTATTGTATGTGGCTAATACGAATCTCCTCTCTGTATAATTTAATTCAATAAGTCATCTAAACTGATTTTTGTCTAGAATCTGAGCTTCATACAGTAGCTAACGTGATTATTTCTGAATTGTAAATGTGTTTTCTCTGTTGATTATAACATAATTTCATCCTTTTTATCATTTGAATAGATAGCTTCCTTAGCAATTCGAAGTGGAAATGGACTTCTTTTGAAAGGAGGAAAGGAAGCCAAACGGTCAAATGCAATCTTACACAAGGTTTTGTTCTTACATATAACTGATGGTTTTATTTTATTGTTTTGGCAGGTGGTTTTATTTTATTGTTGCTTAAATCCTTCATTAAGTCACCCTTATTTTTGAAATTTGTAGGTCATTACCACAGCCATCCCGGAAAATGTTGGAGGAAAACTTATAGGTCTTGTGACTTCTAGAGATGAGATTCCTGATCTGCTTCAGGTGTGTAGAGTTTATGACAAATGATGGTCTTTTAAACATGTTCACTATCAGAATATTAATTGAGTTTAGATCCAAGTTGAAAGTGAGCATTCATGTTTGTGTGTCAGCTTGATGATGTAATTGATCTCGTGATTCCAAGAGGCAGCAATAAACTTGTATCTCAAATCAAGAATTCCACTAAAATTCCCGTTCTGGGCCATGCTGGTGAGGCAAACTACATATATTCTCTTGTTCATGTATAATCTACAATGTGTGCTTGCTCAGGGTGGGTAATATTCCTCCTGTGGAAAACACAATGACTAAAGCTGCATTATTTTCTTCCCAGACGGAATTTGCCATGTTTACGTTGATAAATCTGCTAACATGGATATGGCAAAGAAAATTGTTTTGGATGCAAAAGTAGATTATCCAGCAGTCTGTAATGCAATGGTATAACTTACCTGTGTGTACATTTGTTTTTTCCTGATACTATCAGTTCTATTGACCTTGAATATCATTACAATAAGTTTGGATTTGCTTTATCTGTTGTTGCTCTGTTGCTATTGTCAGGAAACACTCCTTGTACATAAGGATTTGGTTCATACTGAGGGACTAAATGAGATTATTGTTGACCTTCAGACTGAAGGTCAGGCTTTCCTCGCATGCTAAGTTTGGGGCTGTTTGTATGCATCCTAAGTTTCTCTTTATATTATGAACCTCTACACAATCAACTGTGGCTAGTCTTTTTTTTAACTTCTCCATATTTGTGGAAGTAAGTTACTTTGATCAGCATTCTTTCCTCACCTTCTATTTAATAGAAACTCGAGGATGGCGTTCAAGCTAATTTACTCCCTACTCATATTGGGCATCTTCACTTTCAAGAAGTCCTGTATATAGATATTCATCTTCCCATATCACCCCTCAACATTTCAAAGTACCAATGAAGACACTCATTAAAAGTCGCGTCACCTTTGGACAATTTGGTAACAACTATACACTTTTTGTTTTCCTTCATTAAGCATTATTGCCATTTTGGAGGGAAAAGAATCAAAATGGGACAGTGAGAGTGTCAAAAGTATATCCCTTGGGTTTTCCATTCCAGTTTCAGATCAAATTGGAGGCAGTTTCAAAGATTGAGATTTCAGTTAGTGTCTTCCAGTTTGGTGTTGTAAACAATGGTTTTTTATTAAATGCAAGTAGTAAAGTTGTTCTCTATCTTTTCAAGCAAACAAAAAGGCGGAAAATGCCTCTAGAAGATTCTATAGTATTGCCAACTGACATACCTCTTCTGCAGGTGTGAGGTTATATGGAGGGCCAAGAGCAAAATCCTTGCTAAATATTCCAGAGGCACAATCATTTCATCATGAGTATAATTCAATGGCTTGCACTGTGGAATTTGTGGATGATGTATATGCAGCCATTGATCACATACATCAACATGGAAGGCATGTTAGCATTTTCTTTTTTACAAAACATACTCTCTCCGTGTCTATGCATGCATCCATATTTACTTATATAGATTGGGAATTGGAAATGTATCAATTTTTCACTTACCTCTCATATTTTTGCAGTGCACACACTGATTGTATCATTGCAGAAGACCATGAAGTTGCTGAAGTTTTTCTGCGTCAAGTTGACAGGTTGAAAATATGTGTATGTTATGAATAGATATAGTCCTTTCTTGCTCCTATATCCTGTATCCTGACTCCTTTTTTTTTCATCATTTGAATGTTTTCAATAACACATTAATACGCTTTGTTGGCAGTGCTGCTGTTTTTCACAATGCAAGTACCAGATTTTGTGATGGGGCTCGATTTGGACTAGGTGCAGAGGTATAATAACATCATTTAGCAATTATTCAGAAAATTAGTTGAGTCGTTGCTCTTGCATTTGATTCTCCTCAATGGCTGAATAGGTCGGGATAAGCACAAGCCGTATTCATGCCCGGGGTCCAGTAGGAGTTGAAGGATTGTTAACAACACGATGGTATGAACTACTGATATTTGTTTGTAAATTCAATGGATTCAAAGTTCTGTCATTTTTACCCTTCAATGAATAACGCGTGAATCCCCCTATCAGTAACTATCCCAGTAATGCTAGCGCAATTAATTAGATGGAACCATTTTATTTGCCTTTGCTGTTATCACATGCACATAATCACACACGATGTATGAATTGGTTTTAGCAAAGGTAAATGATGCAGCCTCACAAGGAACATGTCTTAGCACTCGCAGGGAGTCTAAAATAGGTATAAATATGTTTTGTCGACCTAAGTTAGTGTCTTGTTGCACATGCAGGATTCTCAGAGGAAGTGGACAAGTGGTTGATGGTGATAAAGGAGTGGTCTACACCCACAAGGACCTTGCAAACTAGTCCCGAGTTCATGTCCTGATAATTACTAGTCCATTCTATCAATTTACTAGTTCCGAATTTATAATGATTTAAGACGATCGAAATTTTACTCTTTTTTATTTTTGTTTTCTTTGATTTGGAGATTTTATTTATTTATTTATTTTTTCTTTGCACTTGTGAGAGCACACCCTCGAATAAGGATGTTAAGGACATAAAAATCAGTCAGTAAGTCGTTTGGGCATTCGGGGTGAAAGAAAGAATTATTTCTAACTCACTGGTGCGAGTTGGGCATTCGGGGTCGTTTGGGGCTCCCAGCGGAGTCTCGACGGAGCAGTAAGTACGTGGATAGCAGATAAAATTAATAGAAATGGACACATAATCTTATGTGGTTCGGCAAGTGCCTACGTCCACGGATATTGGGAGATAAGAATCTACTATAATGGGAGTTTTTACAGTTACTCATAACTCACTGTGTACAGGGAAAATATACAGGTAAATATGCAGATAAATTCGCCAGTCGAAACTCTTGGGAAAGGTTGAAGAAGCTGATGTTGAGGGAGAAGAGGTTGCCTAAATTATTTTAGCGGGAGAGAGTTTAGCCTTTTCTTCTTTCATCTGTTCGAGCCATTTTATAGCCAAGTTTCGGTCAAATATTTGTCTTGCGTGTCGCAGTCGACTTCCTGTTCAGCATCCATCAGTTCACATCTTTTTCTTATCTCTTTCTTTATTTTCCTGACAGCCTTCATCACCCCTAGTCAAATCTTGTCTATTTTTGTCATTATCTTCAATAGATATTTGTGTTGATTTCATCCCTTTCAGTATCTTGCGAATTCTTAGTAAAAGGTACTTTGATGAGAATTCTGTCTTGTTGTCTTGTATCTAGAATTCTGAGAAGGTGGTAGTTTGTCTCCTAATCCATAAAAATACTGATTGCGTAAACTGTAGCTGTGGAGTTAAAAGGTAGTGGGAGATAGACTCGACCGCTAAATATGGGAGCGTAGAGCTCAAAGGTGGCGGGAGATGGACTCGACCGCTAAGATGGGAGCGGGGTGCTCAAAAGTGGCGGGAGATGGACTCGACGCTAAGATGGGAGTGAGGAGCTCAAAAGTGGCGGGAGATGACATCACGGGGGACCCTGTGGGAGGAATCATCATGTAGGTGAGCTTAGGCGCGAGGCTGGGGCTCGGCTATCACCCCGTGGGTCTTTATTGACTTCGTATAGGTGGGTAATTCGACCTCGCGGGAGTTAGTAACCTTTGCGCAAGTGGGTAGATCGACCTCGCGGGAATTTGTTGACTTCGCGTAGGTGAGTTTTCGGGTAAGTTGTGGATGGCCAGACAAACCCCCGAGCCTTCGAGCGAGATGTGGTTAATCCGACAACCCTGCGAGCCGTCGAGAGGGTTGTAGTTGATCCGACAACCCCGCGAATCTTCGATAGGGTTGTGGTTGATCTGACAACCCCGCGAATCTTCGAGCGGGATATTGCTGTAATGAGGGTGCAAAACCTATTCCGTCATCGTATGGGACCCGACTGGTGTTGTCGTCGAGTGAGATCCAGCGAGAGTGCATCGCCTAGAACTCCACAGGAGGTGTTATCGCGTAAGACCCGGCTGGAGTGCATCGCTTAGGACTCCGCAGGATGAGTCATCGTGTAGGTGAGCTGAGGCGCGAGGCTGGTGCTTGGCCGTCACCTTGCAGGAAATGTTATCGCGTGGGACCTGACAGGAGTGTATTGCCTAGGACTTCGCGGGATTTTGATGTTGCTCCGACATCACATGTGATGTATTTTTGTCTGTGGCAAAAAGTTTTCGAGTGTCGAATGTCGAGCGATGAATTTCTGAATGTCGACTCCCGAGCGAGGAGCCCTGAGATCCCGAGCGTTGTCTCCCGGGTTTCGACTTCCGAGTGAGGAGCCGTGAGATTTTGAGCATCGACTTCCGAGTCTCGATTTTCGAGTGTCGAGGCATGGGTGGTGATTGTCTAATTCCTGCAAAAAGGAGAGGAAGATAGCTCTTATAGAGCGTGAGTATTCTGAGCTTGTGAGTTTTCCATGAGCGAGGTGAGCCCCGAGTACACGAATAATGAGAACCCAAGCTGCTTAGTATAGTTCCTGATGACCTTCTAAGGCCAGTGTGCCTGTGAGGAGGGCATGATTGGTCCCGAGCGGGTGACAAAATTCCAAGTCCTAAGGAATTGATCCACGTAAATGGGTCCAGGAGAGTCCCAAGAGCACAGAGACTGGAAGTGGTTCCCAAATGAATAAATCCTAAGTGTGATGCCGTGGATTCACATGTGAGGCGAGTTTCTGGATGTATGTAAGGTGTTTGGCCCGAATATGCATGAGTGATGTGAGTCCCGAGCAAGAGGATGTGTGATAAGTCCCGAGAGAGATGGAGGGAGCTCGGTGGACCCCCGAGTTGGTAGAGCCCGTGAAGGTGAGTTGTGCATATAATTCATTATGGCATAAGTGTCGTGGAGGGTCTCGAGTATGTTCGTGAGGTGTGTCCCGAGTGGCACAATGGGTGAGTTGTGGGTATGTTATGCGACTGGATGAGGTGAGGGACGTGTGAGCCCGTGTGATGGTGAGTTGGGTCGGAATTCGAGTGATAGTCAGGTTCTTGAGCTAGCGAGTTTTGAGTAGGTGAGGGTATGCGAGCCTGTGTGGCGACTCGGTGAGCTGTGCATGTGAGAAGTCATGATCGAATCAGTGTCCCATGTACATGATGTGTTACCGTGAGACTGCAATGGTGCAGTTACCGTGCACCAGCATAGTCTCTATGCATGCATGCACTCCGTGAGGTGCCAGGGACATGCATGTGCGTTGCGTACTTTGGTGTGGTAAAGTGGTCCGAGTGGTGGGCGACCGAGCCGGTGGGACCTCGAGCTGTAGGAGTCCGAGTTGAGGAAGCCTGGGCTGGTGTAGCCTGAGCATGGTGAAGCATGGTGAAGCAAGGTGATGTCCCGTGTGCGAGGGAGTATGGCGAGTGGGTTCCTGTATGGGGAGTTGTGAGCTGGTTCGAGCTCAAACTTGGTCTCCGAATGAATAAATTCTAAGTGCAGATGCCGTGGGAGTGGGTTCCCGAGTTAGTGGAGCCCAAGCTAGTCGAGAGTGTATGTTGGTGGAGTGGCGTTCTATTTTTCGAGCAGCACTCCTGAGTGGTTTCTGGGCTGTTTGATGCTCATTCTAAAGAGAGTCTTGAGTGCATGGGGCTCGGGAGAGTCCTCAGTGCATGGGGTCGTGCATGGGCCGTGGCGAGCTGGCAACCTTGGGGGCATCCATGTGAGGGGGTGTGAGCTGACAAATGAGGGAGTCGAGAATTCGTTGGCGGGTTGTGTGAGAGAAGGTGGAGCCTGACCTAGTGAGAGGGTGGAACCCGAGCTGGTGAAGCTCGAGCGTTGGGAACCTCGAGCTGGAGTTCGAATGTGCGGGAGCTCAGGCTGGTGCAGCCTGAACGTGGCGTACTCTGAGTAATGGAACTCGAGCTGGAGGAGTCCGAGTTGAGGAAGTCCGACCGAACCGAAAGTGTCCGAGAAGGAGCTTGACCGAGCTGAGAGTGTTCTAGAGGGAGCCTGACCGAGCTGAGAGTGTCAGAGAAGGAGCCCGACCGAGCTGAGAGTGTCCGAGAAGGAGCTCAACCGAGCTGGGGGAGCTTGGACTCGAGAATCCCAAGCAGTATAACTTCGAGCTGAGGGAGCTTGGGTTGGTACAGCCCGAGGGTGGTGAACCCTGAGCAGGGGGTACAACCTGAGCCAGCGAAGCTCGAGCTGCATCATCCGAGGAGGGCATGGAGCCCGACCCGAGCGCTCACCACGTCCGTGGAGTGTATCCTGATGGCTGGTGGACCTTTAAGTATGAGGGAGTCTAAAACCACCTTAGAGGTGACAGACGGTGCCGGCGACCTGTCTAGTGGCGATAAGCACCTCGGCAAGCGATGGTAGGAGTCCGAACGTGAACTTGTCGCTTTAGGAGGCCCCCTTTGCGACAGACTCGTCGTTGCCGGTGAGGCCTCCGGTTGGGGGTGGTCCCGTCGGAGACAGAAGACGCCGGCGAACCTCTCGGTGGTCGCCGAGGACCCAACTGCACCACGTCTGCTCTGGGCTTTGGGTGAATCCCATTCGGGGCTAGCTTGGGAAAGAAGCCGGCGGGGTGAACGCCGGCTGTGAGGCTTGACCGTCGATATTCTGACGGTGACAGAAACCTCCGACAGTCCCAACGGGAACTACCGGCGAGCTAGCCGGGCTTACGGCAGCAGTTGTGAGGCTCGGGGTATACCACGCCCAGCGCTCGGCGTTAGCTCGAGGGAGGCGTCTCCGGCGAAATGGGCGGTCGGCACCCATCTTGTCGAGACAGAAAATGCCGACGGCCACTAAGTGATCGTTGGCAGTTGGCTCGGGCCCACGGTGCAGGGGCTTATCCCGTCGTGCATGCACGTCTAACGTGCATGCATGCGGGGATATGCACAAACGTGCTTGGGCCTGACCCTGAGTACTGTGCTCAGGGTCATGCACTGTGAACGTGCATGTGCATGGGTGACGTGCCCTGTGCACCTAAGTGCACAGGGCCACCCCGAGCTGACTCGGGACGTGAAATAGTTTGTGCCATTCACGGCACGTGCGGGGTCAAGGGGCCCCATGTGCATGTGGGGCCGTGCAAGTCTCGGGGTGCATAGCTGCACCCCGAGCTATCCATGCACAATATGACGAGGTAAGCATGCGGCACTGTGCATTTAAGTGCACAGTGCCCTTAGCTTGCTGTGTTCGAGCTCCAATGTTTGCAAGTGTCCGTGTTTTTGATGTGTACAACACTCATGATTCTTGTGAACATTCTAAGTCGAAAAGATAAAATAAACAGTTTAGAATAAGAGCTCGAGACTGGCCTAGCTCTCATAATGCCGACTCCTTTCTTGTCGTGCCAGTGATGGAAATGAAAAATAAAAATGAAAATAAGGTGATTGAGCGAGCACACTTATCTAGAGGGAATTTTTGCTAAGTTGGTCAGAGATTTTATTCAGCGGGCTGAAAAGTCATCTTTCTTCCACTTCGACTTCAAATATTCCACAGACGGCGCTACTGTTCAACAAGTTGGGGTGAAAGAAAGAATTATTTCCAACTCATTGGTGCGAGTTGAGCTTCATTCGGGGTCGTTTGGGGCTCCCAGCGGAATCCCGGCGAAGCAGTACGTACGTGGATAGCAGATAAAATTAATAGAAATGGACACATAATTTTATGTGGTTCGGCAAGTGCCTACGTTGACGGATATTTAGAGATGAGAATCCACTATAATGAAAATTTTTACAGTCACTCATAATTCACTGTGTACAGGAAAAATATACAGATAAATATGCAGATAAATTGGCCAGTCGAAGCTCTCGAGGAAGGTTGAAGAAGCTAATGTTGAGGGAGAAGAGGTTGCCTAAATTATTCCAGTGGGAGAGAGTCCAGCCCTTTCTTTCATCTGTTCGAGCCCTTTTATAACCAAATTTTGGTCAGTACGGTCAAATATTTGTCTTGCATGTCGCAGTCGACTTCCTGTTCGGCGTCCATCAGTTCCCATCTTTTCCCTATCTCTTTCTTTACTTTCCTGACAGTCCTCATCACCCCTAGTCAAATCTTGTATATTTTTGTCGTTATCTTCAATAGATATTTGTATTGATTTCATCAATTCCAAAGGAGTTAGTAGTTTCACTTTGATGATTTTCAGCTAAGCTAGGTAATTTCAGGAATTAAAGCTAGAAATAGAAAAGTGATCAAATAATTAAATTTATCATACCCTTGAGTTAAATCTGCGCACCATATAATAAATTATCATATATGTGCATTTGCATATTTGAAACAAAACTCGTATATCCATAATAAGAAACTCAAATAGTTTGAAAATATTCGACGTTTATATACAATAGTATAATTATCGAAACAAACTGGTTTTTGTATAGTCGTAGATTGTCGTCTACAGACCTATAAGGATTGAGGAGTCACTTATTTTCAACCATCTAAATTTTTGAAATAAGTGACGGATTAATGAGGTGTTATAATAAAGCTTACTTCGATCTTATATATCATATTCATCTAATTAAATATGAGTAGTGCTAGAGTGAAGTCACACTCATAGCACTCACTCTTACATGTTACTATTCATGTGAACAATAATATGTAAGAATGAGTGTTATGAGTATGACTTCATTTTATAATTTTTCATTAAATATTGTCCGTATTTAGTGAATGTTTGGGGTTACGATGAGAAATATTGCTTTTAGCTTAAGGCTTATAGCTTAAAGCTTAATGTAATAAGCTCTACTACTAAAAAGTCATTTATTGTTTGAGATTCATATGTCTAAAGCACTTTTAGAGTTAGTTACGGTAGTTTTTTAAAAATATATAATTATCTGCAAGAGTTTTTTGATAAAAACTCTAATTTTGTGTTTATTAAAAAAGTTGATTTTCAACTTTTAAAGTGTTTTTAAAAAAGTTATCCAAATATGATATTTTTTTTTTAAAAGTATTTTTAACTGCTTAAAAGTACTTTTAAAATTTCGAAACACAATTCCAAACGTGCTCTTAATTAAATATTCTATATTCCAACGGTAGTGGGTTGACAGATTCATCACCCGATACCTAGGCACTTATGTGTGGTCGTGGGGTGACCCAAAAGAATTATTGTTGTTGTGCTGCATGTTCTTTACTTACTCTTATCCATATGTAAAGCCGTGGCCAGAGTTAAATCATCTCCTTGAGGAATTGCACGTTTTTGGTTTTTATTTTTAAAGCATAGCCGCCGATTGCAATTGCTTTCTATTATTATTATTATTATTATTTTTCATTATAGGATTATTGTTATTAATATTACTATATTATAATAAGAGTAGTGCTGCAAGCAAACCTGCGCGCACACATACTTACATGAACAATATTTTTACTGTTTATGTAAATAGTGAAAATACTATTTATGTGCGCAGACCTGCTTGCACATAGATTTTTTCTTATAACAAATCTGCTCCATTCCATCCATTGTGATGAAATAATGGGGGAAAAATTGCAGGACAAATTTCTGTTGAGTTGAGCTGTTTGTAAAAGCTGTCCCTCTAAATAATGAAGAGAGAATATCAAGCCAATACTACCGACATGAGTACGACAATATTCAATACACAAACAATGGGACATTGCACCAATAGATGGCTGATAAAAAAAAAATCTTACATAAATAAAGATTACATCTTGATAAGTTACACAAGGTTGGAAAAACCAACAAATAATTTATTCCTACATATACACCGATGATTAAACATCACATCGATGTGCATGTATGATTATGCCCTCCATAAAAGTAACTGACCCTTCATCACTCCGAATTCAAAGACCTTGTAGAGATGAGAAAAGAACAAACACATTTCAGACACATTAACTTACTACTTCCCAAACACAAATAAATTAATTTCCCCAACGTCCCCTCACATAACGATCTCTGGTTTCAAGATGCTTGCTTTGATCTCTTTGTGGGGCAAAACCACACCACCATTACTGTAAATTTCATCACAGACATGTACATCTTCCCCAAGAATGGTCATGTTCTCTACTCGGGCCCATTTCCCAACAGTGGAGTGCCATCCAATTATACTGCCGGAAATGCAAGCATGCTTCTTGACGCGGACTCCACGCATTACTGTGCAGCGAGAGAGCCTAACTCCAGACTCAACAACACAACCAGGGCCAATTGCAACATCGGGTCCAATCAGACACCCCTCACCAATTTTGGCGGTCTCATCTACTATAACATTCCCCACAATGTGGGAACCAGTGGCTAACATTGACGGAGATTTCTTCTTCAATGAGTCTAGGTAGAGTCTCAAGCCACTAATATAATCCCTCGGTTGTCCAACGTCCATCCAAAATCCTGGTAGCACCATAGCATAGAGCTTTTTCTCTGCTGCAATCTTTGGAAAGACCTCTTTCTCAATTGAGGTAGGCCTCAGTTCAATTCGATCCAGAACTGAGGGGTTCAACAGGTAAATTCCAGCATTGATTTTGTTACCGACAAATATTTTTGGTTTTTCTACAAACTTTTCAACTTTCCCAGTAGATTCCTCCAAAATCACCACACCATATTTTGATGGCTCATCCACCTACATGATAAGAAGAAGTAACTTTCAGACAACTTTGTCTAAGGGTTTCAACATGTCTTCAATAAACTAAATGTTGTACACAAGTGTACCTTGGTGACCATTATGGAAGCTTCCCCGCCATGGGATTTGTGGAATGCTATCATTTCCTTAAGTGGATATTCGCTTATAACATCACTGTTGAGGACAAAAAATGGCTCACCAGATTCATCTATTAGTTTGTCCCTAGCAAGAGCCAGAGGACCAGCAGTGCCGAGTGGCTCAGTCTCTTGCGAGCAAGTGATCTTGATGCCAAGCTTTGTTTCAAAATCCTTCAAGAAATTCAACATCACCTGCAGAAATAAGGAGTAAGCCCATTATTAGTCCTCCAAACTTCAGAAGCATCAACTTTATACTCGAATTAGCAATGTACGACTGAAGTAATATAGAAGCTTTCATCTCTTCACCTCTGGTTGGTAATTAATAGCCAAAACCACTTCACTGACTCCGATAGCTTTAAGAGCCTCTATCTGGGAAAAAATTCAAAATAAATGTCAACCTACAGTTAACACAAACAAACAGAGTGAGGAGGGGGGAATATGGGGAGAGAAACGAGCAATAATACCACAAGAGAGGCTAAGAAACAGAGTGGTACTTGGTCATCCGTTGGAAGTTAAAGCTTAACGCATTTTCCATGTTAATATGAGTTGTTTCTCGATTGTAACCCTCAAACATGAAATCAAGAGAAGAGAACTCTCTTGAAGAAATACCTGATGAAGGATCATAGGCTTGTTGGCAAAATCAACAAGTGGCTTGGGGACGCTTAGCGTCAATGGCCTCAGCCTTGTTCCAAACCCTCCAACGAGAATAAGTGCCTTCATTGTGATATGCCACTTGCTCTTCCTGATGAGATCATAGTCAGAATCTTAGAAAAAAATATAATACAGAATGGTACAAAATGAAAAGACTTGTATGGATAGCAATATATCCCCCCAGTCTCCTATATGTATATCCATCCCAAAAATTCAGCAGAATCAACATCTCCAACATTTTCTTTAAAAAAAAAACCAATTTAATTCAAGGAAGAGAATTCTGATGGTGTATGCCAAATAAAATCATGCTTCCAAATGTATATCCATGCCCAATTCAGCAGGATCCTTTCTGTAAGACATCAACTCATTAAAAACATTTTTTTTTTGGATCGGTTATCAACTCATTAAAACTCACTCCTATTAGTTGGAATTTGGTAGTAGAATCGTAATCCTCCATTAAGTCCTTATCCAGAGCATCACTTCAGCATAGAAGAACTAACCTCACTCATGAGTCAAATAAACAGAAGAAAACCAAACTTCATATACTGACGTGACAAACCCGAAAACGAACTTATTGAGAAATAGCCAAGAAGTTTGACAAATTATTATTTCCACTGGAATTTTATCTGGAGAAGGGGAAAAGAGGCACAGTGGCTAATCCAAGCACAATTGAAAACGCTATCATTACCAGATCTGAACAAAGAACGCCAAATTCATTCAAGCAACTTAATATGCTACAAGGAAATGGAATCGTAGAATGCACAAATTCATTGAAAAGAACGAGCAAAATCATAAATCAAACCAATCAAAACAAACAATTTACCACTCGACAGAAAATAAAATTCGAAACACATAAAAGATAACGTTCATAGCCACAAGCAAAAACCTCTCAAAAACCTAAACAAACGAAGCGGTATAGAAATCCAAGCACCGTTGAGATCATGAATCAAAGCAGGCATCCGACAGAATTCCCAATGACTCAAACTAGTAATGAAGTCTGCGTGCAATCTTACCCCTTAGATTCGCACCGGATCAAGACCTCGAAACTAGCCCAACCTCCAGAACGAGGATTTTTTTTCACTAACAACCCCAACGGTTGGTACCGTCGGTGATGGGTCTGAGCTGGATAGACTACACAGAGCGGTTGGTTAAGCGCAGACTGGATGGATATTTATACGCGCGCGACACATGGAGGATTTCTCATTTCAGAGCCCCTAAACATAATCCTCGATTTCGTACGTTTGGATTTGCCGGTATCTATCTTTTCTACCACGTTACTCATCTCATTTTATCACATTTTAATATTTATTTATTTATTTAAATTCTCCTCTCTTTTTAAAATCAATAAAATATCGCAGACCTGTTTGTATATAAATTTTTAAAAAAAAAATAATTTTATTATTATTTATAAATTTATTTTATTATTATTCATAAATTTTTTATTTCATCTCAATATATAAACGAGAACTTAATGCGAAATAAGATAGATAATAAATAATACATGATTTTTTAAGTATTATATAAGATGATAAATGATTAATTAAAAAGATGATGTCATGATGATAATACCAATTATAAATAATTATGTGAATTAATATATATTTGTTGGTGCATTATTTTGTCGCGTGACAGTATAGTCTGCGTCTCTCTTCTAACATGCAATGGTTTTTAATGATGGTATGTTCGATATGCTCATTCATGGTTGATTAAACACTGAAGCATAGGTCTACGGGTCTTGGGTTTAAAATTCACTATAAGTAGAGTTTTAAAATTCAGTACTACGGATCTAAACCCCATTTTCTCTCTATTAATGTTGTCATGATTTGTTTTAATTTATTTCTATGTGTTATGTTCCAATCTCTTCTCGTATTAACTTTATATCCTATCAACTCTGTCTTTGTGGAACCTCTTTCTATTTCCATCATATTAATTACAAAAATAATTAGAAATAGCCAGCACATAATACTCATCTCTCACATAATAATAACATAAATAATAAATATTATTGTATCAATTATATGATAAGTAAATACTGTGTGCTGACTGCTCTCCAAAACTACTTTATTAATTATAATGGGTTTGAATCTTTACGAGACTTTGGTGGACCTACCACATGTGCACTCATTTTACTCCCAATAATAGTCGTCTTAAATATGATCATTGTTCACACGTTTTTACTTAAAAATAAATAACTAAAAATAATAAAGTCTCAGATCCAACAAAGCATATTTCTAATTATAAACTCACATGGTAACATGTGTTTTGTCTTTTAATTGGTGGATATGCTTTGAGTAGTTGAAGGAAGAGGACATATCCACTGGGCCCGAGGTTAAAGACTTTGTTAGGAGAGCGTAATTTCGAGGCTGTTTCTGATTTTGGCTGGCTTTCGCTTTGCGGATAAATTAGTACTGCCAATTCTACTAAAACGGACGGACTCGGGAAGGAGATGGGGAACCCTGTGCCCAATTGGCTGTGATATCGCCAGTGTCACAGTCAATTCTGAATAAATTTTAAGCTAATTCTTCAATAATCCCAATAGAGCACATCATTGATCATACTGGCAATTTCAATGATCTATTCTTATTATTTCTGGGTATTTGGAGTCAGTATTTAAAATTCATCTCAACTCATTTTCATTTTATCATTATATTTTTATAATTTTTTATACAAAATACAAATTCTTATATATATATATTTCAAATCTTAATACATATTTTTTAAATTCTAATACACATTTTTCAAATTTTAAAATAATAATAATATTAAAAAATAAACTAAACTCATCTCTGAATCCAAACGAAACCTATAACTTGAGTATTTGACTCAAGTTATAGGCCCTGTGTGAAATCAAAAATACACTCTTAAGAATTATAAATCATCATAAGTCTATATCAAATTTAGTCATATAGTATAATGTAGATATTTTAAATTTTAGATGATTATGTTGAATTAGAATTTTAAAACCAGAAAAAAAAAACTGTCCATAAAATATTGGGAGAAAAGCGAAATGCAGGTAAATTTGTGCATATCTTTATATGAGAGATGCATTTATTTTAATGGGTATACAGGTGAGGCTTATCGGCAAATTAATATTAAAATCACTTTATGTACATGTAAAGAAATAGTCTGAAAAAATCCTCAAGTTAAGTTCTTGCACAAATTTACTGCATGAAAATATTTGTACTTAACAGTGATCTAATATTGGTGTTCGTTTTTGGGATACAATATAATTGGTGTCGTTTTTCTTAATTTAGTATATATCATTCATACTGTTACTTTAGTTATCGAATTTCGCCCATATAATTAATCAAATATATTTATAATTTAAGATTAATGACAAACGAATAACAGATTGGGGTTATCAATTTTCAATTAATTTGTTCGTATCAATGGTACTTTATACTATAAAAAAATTATTTATTTACAACTAGTTACGTTTGATGAAATGATTATTTTTAATTAAAATGAGTCTACTTTTATCATAAATAATTATTTTTATTACTAATTATAATTTATCACAAATACCTATTTTCTTATAATGAATTAACCTATCGTGAATGATCATGTTTGTCACTATTGCGAGGAGTATTTTGTAATTGAGTTCACACATCCGGCCCAAACTCGATCCCTATTTTAGTATATACATATACATTATATATACCTACGTGTGTGTATATATATATATATGAGGAATTAATATTAATACTATAATATTCAAATTTTATTCCCAGCTTTTGAGAGAAAATGATTTTCTTAAGAAGACTCATTGGAAACCTTGTAGTTATAAGTTAAGCTTTTGGAGCTGACTACCTTTGATGATATAGCAAGTCATGCATAGAGATTTGACTTTGCTCCATGATTTTCTAACCGAATATGGGCTGCATGGCCAATGTTAGAAAGTTGCCCTATTTATCATGAGTATAATTATACCAAATGGTGATGTGATCAGTATATATATGTATTGAGATGTACGTAATCCTTTCAAATAAGCAATTATAACTTTCATAACTAAGAACGTGTGTACGATGTACGTACCCTATAAAAAAAAAATTAAAGCATGTGGTCAGATCGAAAGCAATATTCGGCCAGACTGGCCTGATATATAATTTCTTGATTCATAATTAATATATTGGCGTAGTAAGGATCAAAAGGTATATATCCCTCAGTTGCACTCCTAATTTGCGAATCTTCAAGAAGCAAATTAATTAAGGCACTCGATTTGATGATCTGAATGTGATTGGCACCCAATTATATTAATGATCGGATCGAGTAGTGGTCAAGATGGACCATAACTTGCACCATAATGATCCACATGCAATCCACAATATCGCGTATACAAGCAATAAACTAGTCGAGTATATCCTTCCACACATGATGAGATGGAGCGAATGAGATCATGTGTTAACGTCTGTCGTTGTTTGATTTGGAAAAACTAAAAAAAATTGAGATTAGTTAGTGCATTAACCCAACCGATGTTAATTATAATTTAGACGGTATTCGATGTTTTCCGAACGGGAAAGTGAAAGGTTGACCTAACCAATGCAAGCCATTCTATGCATGCAATGCAAGGCAGACCACATGAGTGCTGTGGCCCGTGGGAAAAGCTAGCGTAGGCCGATCGATCGTCGAGGTTGAATCATTAAGACTAATTTTAGGCTTAACTTTCCGTCCTTACCAACCTTTACGTTAAGTTTTATCCAATATACATGATATTATTATAAACATGATCACATATGTACAGTAATATAAAGACAAACTACCTTATTTCTGTCTTTATCTTTATAACCTTTTTTCATTTCTTTAAATTAGTGTACTGTCTTGCTGACGAGATTGTAACCTAGCAACCACTCTGTTTACTGCTAAGTTCCTCAATGGTTTTCCTTAATCATGTACTTTGACCATAACTAATGAAGCAGTACTACTGATATATTATAGATCGAATGCTATTATCAAACTAGTGTGTAGAGCAGGCTTAATAAAATGCTTACATGATATGAATGCTACTTTATATATATAGACTTGAAAATAGAATAACTTCTATTTAAATAGCATAAAAATACAAAGCACTACTAAATATTAGTAGAATATGAAACTGATATTCTAATTTTTACATGTTAGGTAATGCTCCAACTAGGTCTAAAAATGTCGCTAGATCAGATCTCTTGTCTTTCCCTCCTAAAAATTTACCTAATTCCATATTAGTGAATGGTAATGATCATTGCTTTGACTAGTTGTTTCAATGTCTTTTCAGACATTTAAAAAAACCTAATTTTTTTTACTTAATGGAATGAGACCGAAGATAAGAAAGAATCTTTATTACTTATACTGATCTTATAATATTGTATTATTAATATGGAACCAAAGTTATCAAATCATATTATAAACAGGCGTTATATTATACCTACATCTGAAATATACGTTATCATGGGCAGGAGTTCACTTGAAAAGCCCAACTCAAGTGAACGAAAATAAACATAAATAAGCCCATTAGTATTGCGAGCCAAATGCCCAATCCTTACACGAAAACTATGTCATATCCTGATCCCGTTTGGATTATAGTATGAGAAGAGATAGGTTTTGATAATTGAGTAAAATAATTTTATAATATTATTTTTTTAGTATTATTATTATTTTAAAATTTTAAAAAGTTAAATTATTTATTATATTTTATATGAAAATTTTAAAAAATTATATGATGGAATTGAGTTGAGTTGAGTTGAGATCAACTATCTTCGAATCCAAACGACGGCATATATCTATAGCCTCCAGATGCACTTTACAGTATACTACTATACGCTCGTCTCAAACCATGGTGATAAACCCGAACCCGACGTCCAAACCCGAGAGCTCTGGTGGGACGAGCTAATGTTATACAGATCGAACCACCTTCTTCTTCTTCTTTGAGCAAAAATATGTTGATGTTTATTCATATAGTATATAATACATACACATCATACATCATGTGCACTAAACAAAGTAATATAAAAAGGAGTCATTATGCTCAACGAAAAACACCAACAGCATGGATATGTGATCATAAAATCAACCCTGAACATCTTTTGCCTTCGCAATACTCATAATGTACTCGATCTCCTCGGCAACTTCTTTCATGGAAGGTCGGTTCTGTCTACGTTCCTCCAAGCAACTTACTGCCAGAAAACCCAAAGCCTTCATAGTCTCCACCTCGAAAATGGTTGCTCCGTCTTTTAGCATTGGATCTACGGCATCCATTAACCTCTCTTCCTCCACCATTCTCTGCACATACACTGCCAAATTCACATCATCTGCTTCCCTGTTAAAATCAATTGCCTTTTGAGATGTCAACAGCTCCAACAACACGACTCCAAAGCTATACACATCGCTTTTATCAGTCAATTGATAATTTCTATAATACTCAGGATCAAGATATCCAAGAGTCCCTTGAGCACAAGTTGAGATGTGGCTCAAATCAGTATGAGCCAATCTAGATAACCCAAAATCCGAAACCTTGGCATTCAGTTTCTCGTCGAGGAGAATATTACTAGATTTGACATCTCGGTGATATATTGGAGGAACTGCAGAGGAATGGAGATATGCAAGACCTTCAGCAGCATCATGGGCAATGCGAAGACGATGAATCCAACTAAGGCAACCTCGGCCACCAGGTTTCAGACCCTGCAAATGTTCTAAAAGAGTTCCATTTGCTATGTACTCGTACACCAAAATAGGCTGCTCTAGCTCGACACAACAACCAAGGAGGCGAACAAGGCTTCGGTGGTTGACGTGACAGAGAATCCTGACCTCGTTGAGGACTTGGTCGGTGCCTTTGGTGTTTCCAACCTTAGCACACTTGACAGCAACATCTGTGCTATCTCCAAGAATGCCTTTGTAAACTTCACCATATCCACCAGCACCTAGGAGCCGGTCTCTGGAGAAGTCGTGTGTTGCTTTTTTTATGTCTTTGCCAGTGAATAGTTTTGCTGCTCTGCCTCCGCTATTGGCATTTAGGATTTCTTCTCGCTCTCTGGTTAGGCGTTCTCGTGCTTCTTTGATGCGCCTATGGCGTTTGTAGAGTAAAATGGCGATGATTGCAACAAACAGTGTTGCGCCAAGGCCGCTAGTTAAACCTACAACAATTACATTAAGTTTGAAAAAATAAAAAGAAAATTACATTCAGTTTTGTAAGATTTTACGTAGCAGAAAGTTATAATTCGCACGCTAATCTGGGTTATAATCAGAAGTGCATTTCGATGAGTAAAATGGAGAGTTTGGTGCTCAAATTGGAGATTAAATTGTGGCAAAATGAAGTTGTACTCGTGTTCGAACAGAAAACTGATCATGATAATAATAATCCACCTTATTTAATGGCTAATTAAGATTTAGTACCTGCTATCAGTGCTGTCCGGTCCGATTCGCCACTGCAGCCCTCAACATTTGCACATTCTGGAGAAAATACATATGTTAGCCACTCCACCTTTCAAGAGTTGACTAGAAACTATAGAATAGTTAGATAACAACTTACTTTCAGTGCATAACCCCAGGACCGGGTCCCAAACAAGCGGGGAGTTACAGAAACACCTACTAACCCCACCAGCAGCCGGGTCGGGCCCACAACGGGAGTTCTGCCCGTCATCACAGTCCGCCTGGGACCCACACACGGGTTCCCTTGGCAACACCCACTGAATCTCCAAACCTGGGTCGGGCCACTGGTTTACAGCCAAGCTCGAGTCCAAGTTGACGAAGCTCGTGTATGCACTACACCCCGAATTTCGGACCCGAATCATGTAGGAAGTCGATGACCCGCCCGCCCTGAACGTACAGCATCGCGGTGCGATCTCGCATGGAGCCGAAGCTCCGCTGTCGTTGGCGTACACGTGGCACAAGCTATTCGACGAGCAATCCAAAGGCGATCGGAGGATGTCTACGGAACAGTTGAGGTAGAGGATGGTGTTGCTGCTAGTGATGTTGAACGGGAGGGTGCTGTTAAGCTGCACGCCCTGGTGGACGAGATCCGATGTGACGCAGGTGTTGGGCAGCAACTCTGCGGGTCTGATCACGAAACGTTGGGTGGAGGGATTGATCGACGTGATCGCGTAGGTGGTGTTGAGCGTATCGAACTTGAGCGAGCCCGCATCGCACCGGATTTTATAGGACTGGTCTCCACAGGTGAGACCGGTGCTGAGCGGGTAAGGAACTGTGCTGTTACCGCAGTTAGGACAGCTTCTCGCGGAGGTTGCCCACCCGGTGCACATGAGCAGCGCCGCTGTGAATATGAGGAGCTTCGCCTCAGTCGTCTCCATCGAGAGAGAGAGAGAGAGAGAGAGAGAGACTGAGAAATGAAAAGGCTTTCTTCTACTTTTTCAATTTTTTTGTATTCAGGCTTTCTTCTTCTTAATATTTCTTCTTCTTCAATACTATTGTTGGCCGTTGAACTGGAAATTAATGGGTAGAGCCAGAGCTCTGTTTAGTCAAACTTTCTGCAATTTCAAGCGGATTCATATTGGGTTGTTTAAAATTATATTTTTAAAAATATAAATTTATATATTTATTAAAAAAATTTGATTATATTTAATCAAAAATTGAGAGATAAAAATAAAATAAAAATAAAAATACTTTTTATGAAAATTTGACTTTTGTCAAAATTTTAATTTTATTATTTATAAAAAATATTTTTATTTCTTTCTCTCATTTTTATCTTTTTATTTTTAATTAAATATAATAAACTTTTTTTGATAAATATATAAATATATACTTTTAAAAAAATAACTTTAAATAATCAAAATAAATGCTCTCATTTAAGACTTTTCTGTCGTAGGGTTGATGATTTGTCCCTAAGCCGTTGCCTTTTCTAGAAGCTTTTGTTTTTTTATACGCGTGAGGGGATTTGACCCTTATTCTTAATGAGAAAGGCTTGCCAAATGACCTAAATGATCACGGCTAGAACCTTTTGTTTTATCATTATTTTAATTCATGTAATCATTTTTTTAAAAATCCATATTATCATGATTTAGATAAGAATGGGTATAAAAATTTCGATCTAGATTGATGGACTAGACCGGATCAATTGTCCCAGTTCAGACCTATGTGTGATATGTTCTGGTCTAATCCAATTTTTTTTTATGAATCGAACATTTTCAATCTGGTCCCAGTCTAAGAGAGTTCTCTTCCTAAACTAGATCGGGCCAGATCAAATAACATAATTTAAAAAATTATATAATATATATATGATATATCCTATAAATAATAATATATAATATTAATATATATTAAGAGATATAATATAACATATTAATATATAATATATACTCTTATAATATTAATATATTTATAGTATATTTATATAGAATCATAGACTATTGGTAATTACTAATAAGTTAATAACTTATAAGTAATAAATGTATGTAATAAAACGAGAATGAGAGTGGAGGGACGGCTGCCGCCCTCTGTCCCACCACCAGAATTATGTGAATAACTCCAACACTATTATTTTAAATCTTGCATAGTGACTTGCATAGTAACTTGCATAGTAATTTCAAGGTCTATAAATATAGGTTTCAGTTATGAAATTCATAAGAAAATATAGAGACAAAAGAAAGTTTCCATTCTTAAGAGTTCCAAAGAGTTTCTTATATATTTCTCTCTTACAATAGTAGTTTCTTTCTTTAGTTTTATAATACGTTATCAGTACGACGGTTCTACCAATTCTGAAACTAGTGGTCTTATTTCTCTAAAATGGCAAATCTTACAAAATTGGAATTTGTTACTCTTGACATATCTGGGAAAAATTATTTATTCTGGATACTTGATGCTGAAATCCATATTGATGCGATGAACCTGGGTGAAACAATTAAAGAAGGAAATCAAACGTCCCTGCAGGACCGTGCTAAAGCAATGATTTTCTTTCGTCACCATCTTCACAAAGAATTAAAAACTGAATATCTTACAATAAAATATCTCTATATTTTGTGGAACAGTTTAAGGGAAAGGTATGAACACCAGAAGACTATCATCCTCCCAATAGCTCATTTTGAATGATTGCACCTGAGGTTGCAAGATTATAAAAGTGTTAGTGAGTATAATTCTGCACTTTTTAAAATAAGTTCAGTACTAAAATTATGCGGTGAGAAAATCACCGATGATGATATGCTAGAGAAGACTTATACTACATTTCATGCCTCGAATGTGCTCATGCAGCAGCAGTATCGAGAGAGAAAGTTCAAGAAATATTATGAACTTATATCATGTCTTCTAATAGTTAAGCAAAACAATGAGTTTTTATTAACAAACCATCAGTTACGCCCTACTGGCTCAATATCATTCCCTGAAATAAATGGTAATAGGTTTACATCATTCCAAAAAGTGAATGGTGCATCCTTTAGAAGAAATCGGTAGTGTGGACGTGGTAAGAAAAATTATAGAAATATTGGTCCCAGAAGTGACAACATTAAAATGGATAATAAGATACCGTATCACCAGAAGTGGTACAACTTAGAAAAGGGTAAAAGTCCACAGAATAATTATTCAAAGAAAAGTGAGGAGGTGTGCCATAGATGTGGAATGACTGGACATTGGTCACGTACCTGTCATACGGTCAGGCACTTAACTGATTTATATCAAGCATCTATTAAATGAAAGAATAAAATGCATGAAACAAATTTAGTAGAACCATCAGATGATTTATTAGATTCAGTAGATGTAGATGTTACTCATCTTGATATATCTGATTTCTTTAATCATCTTGAAAGTAAAATTAACCACTTAATTGGAGATGGAAGTGTTCCACTCAATTAATGTATTTTCTTTCTATTATCTGTAATAAAAGTTTTGTATATTTTTATAGAATCATAGATCACATTGATAAGTTTTTTATCTCTGAGTTGAATAATAAAGATATATGCCTGGCTAACAGTGGTACAACTCACAAAATTCTCAAAAAAAAAAAATATTTTTTCAAAATCTAACACTAAACAAAGCCTATGTCCATACCATATCAGGTTCATCAGATTTAATTGAGGACTCAAGAAGAGCTTATATTATGTTGTCTAATGACACCAAATTTTGTATTGATGATATTCTATTCTCTTCACAATCTAAAAGATATTTATTGAGTTTCAAAAATATACGTCGTAATGATTACCATATTGATACGACCAATAAAGTCAGTAAAGAGCATCTTCTTATTACTAAAACAATATCGGACCAGAAGCTCGTATTAGAAAAACTGTCTGCTTTATATTCTGGATTGTATTATACAAAGATGAGAACAATTGAATCATATGTAGTAATGTACCAGAAGTGCATTGACCCCAAAATATTTATGATTTGGCATGATCGCCTTGGACATCCGGGATCTATAATGATGAAACGAATTATTAAAAATTCGCATGGGCATTCCTTAAAAAATCAAAAGATATTTCTACCTAATGAATCTCCGTGCTCTGCATGTTCTCAAGGTAAGTTGATTATCGGACCATTTCTCTCAAAAGTCATTGTTGAATTTCCGTCCTTTTTATAAAGGATTAACGGAGATATATGTGGGTCTATTCATCCATCAAATGGACCATTTAGATACTTTATGGTTTTGATTGATGCATCTAGTCAATGGTCACATGTTTGTCTGCTTTCCACTAGAAATGTTGCATTTGCTAGACTTTTTGCTCAAATAATCAAACTACGAGCACAATTTCCTGAGTATCCAATTAAGACCATTCGATTGGATAATGGAGGTGAATTTTCATCTCAAGTTTTTGATGATTATTTCATGTCAATATGAACATATGTTGAACATCCTATTACTCATACACACACAAAAAATAGTTTAGTTGAATCTTTGATTAAAAGGTTTCAACTAATCGCTGGACATTTATTTATGAAATCAAGACTACCTATTTCTGCTTGGGGACATGCTATACTTCATGCAGCATCTTTAATCCGCATTAAACCATCTGCATATCATAAATATTCTCCATTACAACTTGCATTTGATCAACAACCAAATATTTCTCATATTCGTACTTTTGGATATGTTGTATATGTTCCAATTGCACCTCTACAACGTACAAAAATGGGCCCTCAACGTAGACTTGGGATATATGTTGGTTTTGATTCTCTATCTATTATTAAATACATTGAACCCCTTACAGGGAATATGTTTAAAGCATGTTTTGAAGATTGTCACTTTGACGAATCCACTTTTCCATTAATGGGTAAAGAAAGTCAGTGCCTGAAGCACGACAAGATATTCCTTGGGATAATAAGACCCTATTTCAATTTGATCCTCCCACAAATGAATGTAAACTGGAAGTTCAAAGGATTATTCATTTATAAAATGTTGCAAATCAATTACCACATGTGTTTACTGACACTAAAGGTGTAGTAAAATCTTATATTCCTGCTGTTAATGCTCTAGCAAGGATTGAAGTTCCTGAAAGACAAATTGTCAAAGCAGCAATAGATGAGTTTAAGACACGCCTGAAACTTGGAAGACCTATTAGTGCAAAAGACAAAATTCCCAGAAGGAAAATGATAAAAAATAAATTTGGTGTTCCTGAAGAATACGTACCCACAATACAGGCTACAAATATAATTGGTGCTCTTAAAAAACTCAAATCTTCTATTCTAGAACCTCCTGAAGAATATAAATCTTTTGAAAAGGGATCTCCTGAAGAGGTGTTGCTTAATATTTTCTGGTTTGAAAAAAAAAAAGTGGTCTATTTAAGCATGTTTAGAGTTGGTTTTAGTGATAAATGTTAGTTGTTTTTTGGAAAAAAGTAATTTTTTAACATGACTTTCCTCCGTCAAAATGAGAGTTCTATTAATAAATTCGAGATAGGGATTCCTACTAAACATGAGATTCTGAACCTTTGAAAAAAAAAATCCTTTTTATTTACTTTTATATTATTTTCCCAAATCTACGTAATTTTCTCATCTCTATATCATATAAAATTTATTCCGTGATAAAATCGTACGCTTACACTTCTTTTATTACTGCTTTACCATTTAGATATTCTTTTCTTATTACTCTTTGAATATGGATTAAAAATCTCAAAAACATTCCTATATAATTCAAAAAAAAAAAAACAATCAACTAACACAATTATATAATTACCCAATTCAAAAACCACTCAATTTCGTTGACTTCATTTTCCGACAATAATTGTTGTGAAAGTTACATATTCCTGTAATTGGGTCCCCCAACGATTTCTGCGGCCAAGCCCATTGAGTTTCCACTTTCCAGCCCTGGTTTGGGCTAGTAGTTTGCGGAAGAAGGAAATGCTGTTAGACAACGAAAGGACCAGCATTGACAGAGGCCATAGATTCTAACTTAGCTACAATTTCATTAGTTTATGAATGAAAAGACTTGAGGCAAGTCCAACCATCATCCACAAAAGATTTGAGTAAATCCAGAGACATTCCTATACATAACTAGAAAGGCTAGATGATGATTACATGAAAACAGACTTACACAATGTAATAACGATGCTATATATACATGATCTGGAAAGTTGGAAACCCAACAAAGGTTCCTTCTTGCAACGCTGTTAAAAGATAGGGCCAGTGATTGTGAATGGAATACTTCGGCCATGAAAGAATGAGTACATGCACAGATGTATTAAGTATACAAGCTATTGTATGTACATACTACATATTCATATTTTACTCAATGAGTTACCAATCTAAACAATTGCTACCTGCAAAATTTTGCCAAGGCCTCCTCAAAATGAGTAATTCAAGTTGGAGATTCGGCAAGAAGAAGGGTATGCCACCAGCCGCAAGAAACATTTTTCGGAATACAGCCATCAATAATGACTTGAGAAGGAATGTTGCGGTCGATAACATCTCCCAAACCAAGCTGTTACATGCAAACATGAAGTCTGGATTGGTAAAACTTTAGACTGGTAATCAAATAATGTGAAGCTAAGATTCTGTCACTTCATATGATACAAAATACAAAAAGATGGCATTATATTAATGCAGTGCAGTGGCCTGCTAATGGTAGCTTGATGATTGATAAGTCCAAGCATTATACCTGGCCATATTTGTTCCATCCCCAGCAGAAAACTTTCCTATCGTCTTCAAGAAACAGAGAAAGCAAGTCAACAGATAATATCAGTAAAAATGAACTTTTTGAGCATCAATTCATATGATTTTTTTTTATTTTTGAGAAGATTTTATTAAAAAGAATGGGCGAAATGCCAATTCATATGATATTAAAATTCTCACACGATCTCTAAGTCTAATAGAATACATATATGCAGTGCAACTTCATTCTATGACACTGTAAAAATGAATATACCAATCAAAGTACTACCTTATCTTTCAAAAACAATAAATGAAGAAACAAGTAAAAGAAAAACTATTCCCAGTAAAGATCTTTCGGAACAGTTGCTTAGTGAGTTGTATTTGTCCGGCATTCTGTCTATTCAAGAATAAAATTTGTAATTAGCTGGAATTTACTAAAATGAGACTATTGATTACCATAAACTTGTACACGTGAGTTTTCCCGTTCGAAGTTGAGTTCAGATTCCCCAAACAAATTATGCTCAGTCTAGTGGCTGACAAAAATGAAGTGTATACAGTCTTGGACAAATAACTACATGACGTAGAAACAAATGTTTATCAGTGAACAACTCAAGAGCATGACATATAGGTTCGTGGAAGTTTCACTGGACTCCACAGTTGATATGTGTCCAACAAGCACACCACAAGTTATTTCCCTCTGACTTTTTTCCCCATTTTGGAATGGTGGTGTACAAATGTGCAAAGCTGAAGTCAGGCAGTGTTCAAAATTGCACACAGAATCTCCTGGGTCTGAGGGCGGTTCTTAGTCAGCACTAGCCAAAGGAATAATGGAGGCCTACAGAAGTCCGGGGTGGCATACCTGTAATTAAGGCACTGTGACGTGCCCCACATGATAAAATTTTTGCACGCATATTTTCCAGGCCTGGAGCATCCAATAGCCTCGGCAGGGTCTGGTTTAAAAGTGCAAAAGTAAAGTTAATCGCAAAAACCCATTCGAGGACAATAATTACTCACAACATAAAAAGTAGAGCCTCGACATGGTGGTAATGAAGAAATACATATTGTTAGATGACCAACCGTCTAAACACTCTTTCACATTTGGGCTAGAACCCCCTTTAGTAAGTCAAGTCTGATATGTGAAATATAATGTGGACATGGGAGTAAGGTCAGAATTCGAACTTAGTACTAGTAATATGGTAATATTTATATCATCAACGTCCCAAGAGCTTAATCTATTGGGAAAAAGGTAAATTTAGACATTTAATAATTATGAAGAAATAACATCCTTAGCTCCTAATTTATGTGATTGAAGCCATCAACATTCTAACTTCACCAGAGAAAGGTAAGAGTTAGCTTATGAAAAATATGAAAAAGGATAAAGATAGGAATACAAATTAGTATGATCTAGTTGCACCATTGACTAGATTATCAAGATAAGAATCCTTTCATGGCAGGGTTTTTCCTAAGATTTTCAATCTAGGAATCTAGACCCCCATATGATGGTATGATTATCAAATTCGTGTGATATAATGAGGATATAGTCATCTCTCCATTTTAGCGAAGGAACTGAGAGAATCCAAAAACCAAAGAATAGAATATTATACCTCAGCTTGATCACCACCAGTTCCCAACTGCCCGAACTGATTCCCACCAAATGCATACACATCACCGTCAGCAGATATACAGACTGTGTGCCACAGTCCTGCAGCAACGCCCTCTATTCGGATACCAAGTAAGGAAGACACGCAACTTGGACTTAACTCATCATCTGTACCCCCTTGCCCACACTTTGACATAAAAAACATGACAAAGCAAACAGCTTTACTCCTTTATCATGGTTAGTCAAAACATAAAGCAACAAAGAGAGTAAAAAAGAGAACATTAACACAAATATAGTAGATTTTCCCCCAGAATGAACCTCATCTTGAAAATCTAAAGTGCCTTTTCTCCACCATGTTCAACTTTGCCTACATGCTAATCCAGAAGAACAGCCAAGAAATGGGACTCAACTACTTTCCCGGGAGAAATATGATGATTAAATGTTATACATGCCACCTGGAGTAAAAGAGAATATATATTGTGTGGTTTTGCATAATTTTGAAGCAAAAATCCAATGATTTTCACAGTCAAGCAGCCAAATGTTCAAGTTAGTGAAGTTATTTCATGAACCACTTTTGCTTTGCTTTTGACTCTATTGAACAATTGGATAAATAGGATCCTGCTGGCCTGTGCATATGCATTTTCACTCAAGATGTAGGATTCACTTATCCTAAAAGAAGTCTACCTAATCATTTTGTAGAAACATTAAATTAATAGTACCCCATATCAGCCAAAGCAGTAGATGGGAATTCAATACAGTGGTTTGTACTTAATATCAACTAATAACAGAGGTAATAAGGTTGCCGGAATACCACTTAGTAATGGCAACTAAGAAGAGACGGCAATCTCTGACTAAAATGATGCTAAAAGAAATCTTCAATGAACTTGTTGGACTTACATACGTTAGCAGTAAAGCTTCAAAGAGCTCACACTAGATCATAATGCTTGGAATTTACGACAATGAATCCCCAATAACTATCTATTTATTAATCTATTTCTCTTCTCGTAAGTGACATGATGGATCCTCTGAACAGAAATATAATGTTAGCTAGAACAATGTAACATTTTGAATCACAAACATCATACAGCACAACAAATTGCTTCACTGAAGACAACAACAAACCTAAGAGACATATTCAAAAATACTACCTGAGAAAAAGTAAACCATAGATGCTGATAAAATATTATTAAACCAGGAGCAGCATATTTTACTGTAAAAGATAATAAAATGCCATACTGGCAATTTCAACAGGAGAGAACACAAGGCACAAAAGCATTCAACAAAAGAACTCACACGTCCAAAAGAACACACCTGCCCATACATTCCCCAACCAAATGCAAGTAGTGCTCCGGCATCTGTAATACAAGTAATGACATATGGAATATGTCAGTCCATTACAAGTTAACCATTTTCAATGGGCAAACAAAAACAAATTTGGCATTGCAGCAACCAGAACACATTGCTTCCAGGTACAAATTTGGCATAGCCCAAGTACACAGGGTGTATATAAATGAAAATGCCTAAATACATTCTAGGTGCTCTAAACTAAGGAAAGAAAGTCATGCACATTGCTTCCAGTAGGTACAATGGCTGCGAAACATTGGATTAGAGTATGCATAAAAAAAATTTTAAGCTCTGCCATCGTTCGTTCTCTATCTTCAAACGTTGGTAGTAAAACATATTAGGTGAACCATTCTAATATATGAAGCTCAATTGCCAACCTACTGTACATTTTAGTCCAACTCCCACTTGTAACTCGTTTATAGTCATGACACAGATTTGGGAGATCTTCATTTACTTTTTATACACTACCATATATTAATTAAAATCAAGCCGAATTTTCAAATTTTTCGATTCTCTCCCTCAAATTTGATAGTTCTCTTATCATTTTTTAATACTAACACAATACGTTTACAAATTCTTTCTGAATTGTATGCTATTATAATCTTTCAATCAATCTTAAACTGAATTCACTCATGAAAAATAGTCTCTTTCTAGAGTTCAGCATACAGAAAACTCTACATAGGCTAATATGAACAGGTAATCAGATGAGTTCACGCTCCAAACTAATCATACCAGAATTGATCAAACACAAAAGCTCATGACATTATACTTAATGGTAAACTACTTCATAGCCGCACCTGTGATTACTGCACTATGTCGCCCTCCACAGGCAATGCCCTTCACATAACTTCCTGGAACTCTAAAACCCTGTCCTTCAGAACTCATGCTCCCTCTAGAGAGTAATATTGATCTATCTTTTCCACGGGGAGAGGACTCTATGCAAGGTACTGGATGAGGAGAGGACACCATACGTATCCGTGAACCCAAACCGAGCTGCCCTTCACCTCCATAGCCCCAACCCCACACCTGTCCTATATCTGAAACTACGGGAAATCAGTATCATATGTCTTGCTTTAAATGATTGAGATTCCACTTCAAATTTCATACTGCATACCAACCTAGGTATGATAACCAAAGTACTAAAATAAAAACGAAATAGAAAAAAAATATGCATAAAAAATGAGGCTGTGAGGCAAAAGCTATGGAGAACAGAGTTAAACTACCAGATAATGCTAAAGTATGGCGCCCCCCGGCAGCAACCGTGGCTATCCTTACTCCAGGGCTCAGTGTTACAAGGCATGGTGATGCCGAGAGTGTTTCATCACCCGATGATGAACTTTCAGCTGCTTGCTTTGCTGAAGATACTCTTCTTCGTTTAGTACTTTCTTCTCCACCTCCTCTAGCATCAGTACCAGATAGCTTTCCACCGGTTGTTCGTGAGCCTAGAGAGAGAGGACCTACTGTCAGAGAACCACTTTGAGTAGTCAGAGACAAGGAATAGAAGGCTATCTCCATTGTCAAGTCCCATGATAAGCATGCCAAACTGATAGTACCTTGGTCTGTGAATGAACACTGCCTCTCGAAAACATCCTTTTCGAAGCTACCCCCCAAAGTCGGGTCTACAAAGACCTTTCCAGAGGGAACACACTCCTTCCATCCCCATGTATAAACTTCTCCACTCTCTATATTTAAACAATAACACAAACTCTTTAAATGGCTCTCTGCAGAATAGATTACACAGAGAACTACTTGACATAGTTGAATGATTTGCTTCTACATATCAATCAGTTACCAATAGCTTGAATACGTTGGTTGTCTCTCCTATACTTTTTGTCAACTTTGTTTGCAAACTTTGGTTTCTTTTAAGAATTTATATATCAGAAAATTAGTAATCAATGCTTTTGATAGCCTGGAGATGACAAGCAGAAATGCATTTAAGAAACCAGAATTACCTGTTACTGCAACACAATGTGCCCAACCTGCTGCAGCTTTCACTATCAAAGCCTCAGTTGGAAGAGGGAAAGGCTCCGGAGTTTCCTTCTCAGTTATTAAAATTTACGTTAGTTCAGCAAACAAACAAAGAAATAATGATCAGTTAAAAAAGAAAATTTCTATTTGTAACACCGCTGACATGGCAGAAATCAAGCTAATATCTTTTGATGGATGACCTGACAAGCATATCAATTCATGTCATGTAAATTGCATTATGTGGGTGTTACCAAGTTTTTACGAGTAGGGGGACTCGTTAAAAATTTGTAAATTAGAGAGTTAAGAGCAATTGCAGTACCCCGTGCTTCCCGGATGTCACATAGCTTTGTCCTAGATCATCTGTTGAACCCCATGTAATGAGCTTTCCGGACTCTGATTGAGAAAGAAGGGTCAGAAAAGTGTAACTGACATAACAAATATAACTTGGGTTTTAAAGAAGCTAGAAATTTATGAGAACGGCAATTAAAGACTCAACTACAAGGAGGACAAATAGATCACTCTGTACTTGAAAATTATTTCAAAATAAGTGTTGAAAAGCCCAGATATTGCAAATTCATGTCTGAGGGCAATTCTAGCAAGAAGAATTTCAAAGCGCCCAAAAATGGTGCTCCAAAGCTAATAGAGAAGGAAATATCATATCCAGTAGGAGGGACATTTCACGGTTTAATATTCAAAAGAGATGCTTTTTTCATTAGAAGAAGAAGAAAACCACACAAAACAAATACAAATCACTCCGCTTGGAATCAAGTACGAGGCCACAATTGTTTTAAAAAGGGGAAGACTTTATATTTGAAAGAAAATAAGGTGGTGGAGGAACTAGGAAAAGGAAATTTTCAATGTCCCAAAACCAAAACGAAGTAGATCGCATACTCTCCACGTTCTCTTTTTTCCTTCCCTTTGACACATTTTCTCGGCAACCAAACAGAATCAAATGCACCAATCAACCACCAATGCTGTTATACCCAACCAACCGACATTCCCAAAGCCAGTGTCCAGAAAGAGAACCACAATCTTCAAAAGGAAGTTAAAAAGCGAAAATCAAATAGTGATGGAGTGAAGAGCACACCAGATATGGCCATGGCAAATCCACAACCCCCTCCACAAACATCCTTCCAGGAGTCCCCTGCAAAGCTGATGGTCGCCGGAACTCTAACTGCCACCGGAGATGTCAGCGGCAACCTCTGTGGCAAAGCTCCCGGAAGGTAACCCCACATGTACACTAATCTCCCCCTAATCTCCTCTTCCATTTTCACAGCCTCGTCGTCCCCTTTACCCTCCCCATTCATTGCCTTTAACCAGGAAATTAATCGAAAGAAAAAGATACGAAAACAATGCTTTTGAAGGCTAAAATTTCTTGAGGTTTCAGTTTGGGGGAAGAGAGAATTCTGAGCTTGGTCATTGGTGGACTTGGAAAGGACTCTCTACAAACTACAAGGTGCCCTAACATTTCGGCTCGCTTGGCGGCTGGTCCCTTAAAAGGGCCGTATCAATTTCAGGGACATGGGGATGCCACGTAGGATTCTCACTTGGGTTTATGGACACGTGGCAATATTCTGACCGGTAGATGGCTCCGACATTGGTAGCCAGAAGTTTCTGGAGGGTGGCCATAGTCCCACGAATTCTAGACGCCAAGCGCGGGTAGATGTCGTGTCCGGCCTCATTTATTGCCACGTGTCGGCCTCGGACTAGACCCTAATCATTGACGTCGACAAGTGTCAAGTGGAGGATGGGAAGGTTTCTGTATTCTGAAGTGTCGTCCACGTCAGTTGTGGGACCCACTGATTTACCCAATTTTCTGGACTAATGATATTTCTGAATAAAAAATTGACAGTTTTGAAGGATTTGAGTGACCAGCACGTGCCTCGTGAAACCAATTAATATTCGTCTCTAGTATGTCATGTTCTCGCTCGCAGACCTTCATTCGATAAAAATGACAAAATGCCTCTTTGCCTTCATTCAGGAATCAGGAGCATTGCCCGTCTGCGACGTGTGTGTGTGTTAAGAATGCTGGCCGTGACGGTCTTTCAAAATTCAAACCCATGGATGGCACTATCTAAAATATCGAGGGGGTGAAAAAGTCATATTTTCTACCGAGTTCACAAAACATTAGGACAATCTGGATAAGAGATTAAAAAAACATAAAAAAATTCACAAATTAAAATGATTTTATAATATTTATTAAATTCTATTTTATAATAAAAATAATTTTATAACTTGACATGTTGAAACAACTTTGTCCCCGCATCTCAATATCTTCAACCTTTCGAGCATAGCGTACAAGTTGATATATACACAGCCTCAATATTTCTCATTTTTAGTACATGTGGAACCTTAAATTCGCCTCAATATTTCTGAACCTTAAATTCAATAAAGAGATGTAACATATTCTTCACTTCTGTCAACAGAATCCTAACATATTCTTACAGCTGAAGTAGTTAGCTCTAAATTGAGTTTGATTCTCCGATAATATAACAGTTTATATTCTCTTTCTTCCAACTAAATTGAGTTTGAAGTAGTTGACAGATTCTCCGGTACTGTAGGTATGTGAGACCTGTCTCTACGGCCTTCTGTCACTCTGTTCTGTGTATCTGTCAACTGTTTGAACAAATGGGGGTAAGAAGCTGAGCTGCACCAAATTTTTACTAGATATTGATAAGTCTCAATCAAATAAATGCAATCGAATTTGTTTCTGCACCTAAATAATTGAAAGCTACGTGACATATGAATTGATGATTTCACAACTGCATTATTGGACAGATCGTCACAACTTAGTTAAGATTAAGACATGTGTCTTTTTCATTTGAAAAAGGATTAAGACGTGTGACTTTATGGGTTTTGAATATATATAGTGGAGAAGCTTAAGCCTGTTCTTTCTCAAGTAATCTAATCATGAACCCATGTTTATGGGGGCAAAGGCAAATAAGAGTAGCCATCTATCTAACAGTACTTCACAGAGAAACATAATAATATTTAATAATAATAATAATAATAATAACTGGCATGAAATTCCAGCTTCACGATTCATGATCAAGAGTTGGATTATGGAGACTCAATTTCAAAAATACTCCTTATAAATAATTGATTTACTTTCAAAATAAGTTTGAGAGAATTTCCTTTATTTAATATGTAAATTTATCAAATATTTTTCGAGAATATAACAAGCGTGTACCATTTTAATAGTCTAGTATGTAAAATGTTAATATCTTTTGAATACACGGTCGGAAGACCTTGAGGAGAAATGGCATATACTGATAAGGGTCATGTCGTATGGATATAATTTTAATAATTCATAACGTGTTAATACAGATACTGCTGTATCAATCTATTATTTTAATAAATTGTATTAGTGTTTGGAAATTTGATTCGTTAAGTTTAATGGGCTGTGTTTGAATTGACCCATATCATATTGTATAATATATTAGACTTGACATGCCGCATAACACCAACATAATCTATTAACACAATTTGTAACTTATAACTATTGGCTCGTGATTCGTCAAAATTAACTACACTGACTCGGCCTTTGATTGGACTTCGGGCCGGTTCATCGTGAGAACTGGCCCACAGTCCAGCCCAAAAGAACAATCGACAAACATCACAATTAAAAAAAAAAATGATTTAGATAAAGTAGGAAAAATTGGAAGCCACTAATAGTTTTAAGTGGTGTATTGGGTACGGATCCGTGAAGCCACTCATTCGGCCAATTTCTTTTAGAGCGCACGAAGCTACCACGTTTGGGCCTCATGCACCACATAACAGGGTGACCCAATTATCAAAACGGGACCCATCATAATCAGCAATCGACACAATGATTGTGTGTGAACAGTCCTATGATGGTGATCAAGTCCTTGGACTTTCCTCGCATTTTAAGGTGGACAATGGACATCACCCCCATTACATTACATTACATATATAACACAATTCTCAGCGTCGGAAAATGGGCCTCTGCCAAATCATTTTGAGTTGATTGCTTTGTTTTTTAGTTTTGGTTAGGGTGGTGGTTGAACGTAATTACGGTATGAGAGGGGCCCTATAATTTGAGTGGTTGATGATGTTGTGTTTTGGAATATCGCAATGTGTATAAGATGAATTTGTGCTCAATGTATATAGTTGGGTGGAAATGTTCTCTCAAATCACAAATGTGTAGAGTTTGGTGGGGGGGGGGGGGGGGGGGGGGGGGGGGTGGGGGTGGTGGGGCATTAAATAATGTATGCAAACTGTTTCAGCTCCGCAATCATGCGTTCGACTTGTTTGGGTATCCGGCCGATCGATCGTGTGTGGTTAGAAAATAGAGTGATTGTTCGGAATGGGCCCTATAATTGAGAGGTTGATTCTTAGATTGACTTTTGAGGGTAAAATCAAATGTCAACCGGTTGTGTTTGTGATCCCTCCACTGAGTATGGATGATGACGACTATCAGGTTAGGTTGCCTTCGGGTAATAACTAATAAGTGTTGGATAGCGTATTTTAAGGTTTCGTTTGGGTTTGGATCTAGAGATGAGATGAGATGAGATGCATTTAGATAAGTTTATTTTTTAATATTATTATTATTTTAAAATTTGAAAAAGTTATTTTAAAAATTAAAAAAGTTATATTGAAATTTTAAAAAATTGTATTAAAATTTATATTTTATATAAAAATATAAAAAAGTATAATGATAAATTTAAAATAATTAAGATGAAATCAGCCCACTCACAAATACAAATCGAGAATGGCTACAAATTTTATGGCCTATAATCGTGTATGATGGGGGTCCCGTATTTAATATTTCTTTTTTGTGTAGGAGATATATGCATCTGCATGGTAAGGGGGAGCCTTGCGCCTTGGGCCTTGCCCTTGCATATCACTTGTTAAATTAATAAAAAGAGAAATGCAGCAATAAAAAGAGAATTTAGAAAAATAAATGTATTAATTGATATTTTTTATATATAATAAATTAAATTATAAAATATAATATAATGTATCATTTAAAGTGTAAATTTATAGATTTACTTTTATTAAGTCTTTTTAAAGATGCAATACTTCTCTTAACAAAATGTGACCGTCTTTATTTTCAAGAGAGCGTTTAACTTCAACTCATTTATAAGCTGTTTTGTTTTGTTTTGTTTTTTAATGGAAGCTAATTTTTTTTATTAGTATCTAATTATTAACCAAGTAATACTAAGTAAGTTTTCTTTGCTAACTAAATATTTCTCATCCTATTAGTAACGAGGAGTAATATCAAGCCAGTTTAGGTGCTGATGAATCGTTGCTACCTGTCGTTTACGAAAAAGGGAGATGAGCTATGCTAGGAGTCTCGCCTACGACAATTTTTCCAACTATTTTCGTTATAGGTTTAATTGTGGATGCGCTCTTAAACTGCCCTTCAACAAACACACGCCTATACGACTAATGACACAAGTAATTAGTTTTGATAGAGTAGGATCATATTTCGGATTTTTTTTTTTTTTTTTGCCATCATCATCAAACACTAATAATAAATATATACCTATTTTACAACTCCTAAACATCTGATACTTTTACAACTATATTTTGTAAAGACGCCCATGATCTAAAATAAAGTTTAAAAAAAAATTGTACAAAACAGTTGTTCATTTATCATTAGAATGTACAAAACAATAGTTCATTTATAATTTTCTAATGATACATCATCGCCAAGTAAATCTTGGGGGGAGAGGGGGATTGCACGAGCATTAACTAAGAGGCACAAGACTAGAAGAACCCTTTCAAAGTGGTGCCAAGGACGGATGAAGACCTTAGATGGAACCTGAAAGGTTTGGATCCACACCAATTAGCTAGTGGGGGAGCCATGGCCGTTCTGTTATATTGAGAATAACGGAAGGGGTTTGGTTTTGCTTTGCTTAACAGAAAAATAACACGACGAAGCCATACGATTTGCGGGAAATGTTCAAAGGCACCCAAACTAATTTACTCGATAAAGTGGTGGCCAGAGAGAAATTTCACCTTTTGGAAAGAACGCATGAACTTTGTATAGGGGCTGACTAACTAAAAGGAACACGATCATGAATGACTGGAACGTTATGCATAACTAGGATTCTAAAGGCACCTACTTGTAATTACAAACTACAATCGCCTCCTTAGGCGCCGGCCATTAGGATTAGCTGATTCTGCTTCAGCCCCATCTGCTGCTAGATCCATCCCGTATGTACTGCTGCTACTCCTCTTCCGATTCGATAGAGAATTTGAATTCTCGTCTATGGATGCAAATGTTGCCAGCAGCTCTGACAACAATGTTGGGCAGCTATCCTCCAAGTGCCTGAATGCTTCAGACTTCATTACCGCTGCAAACAATGAAGGATGTTAGTATTTCAAGACTTTAATATACAACACAAAGACATGGTTTTAAGTACAAAAGTAACAAACCCAACATATTTCTCTTCACAAAAGAATGTGACAAGTGTATTTTGGCGACCATAGCGTTTAGTGTAATCATTAGTTTTGATGAACCAAACAGGAAAAGGATGTCCACGGTTACCATGTCCTCAAGATAACATCAAAATCATGCAATTAAGAACATTCTCTTCATCCAAATAAAATTTTTTAAAAAGTGTCATCCAAACTTCTTCTCTACTGACTTTTGAGGGGAAAAATACATTGTAAAAACAAACCTTCGTAAATGATCTTGAAAATATTCCATGTTAACTATGCATGAAGAAGAATCAAGCAGAACCATACTTGAAATCGACATAACCCGAGAGTTTGCACAGCATTCCTACGGATAATACACACCTCGCAAGTTTTCTGAATTGGCTGTGAACTTTAAACAGATGGCCTTAAGCTGTGGACAGTGGTGTTGCTCGGCTAGGGCAAGTATTGTCGCCACTGTGTCGATATTAATTGCTTTACACAGTTCTGATTCACATAATAATTTCAGTCGATCCAGATTATATAGGTCAGCAGCAGCCAATAGATGCTGCACCATGACAGTGGACGAGCAAATAGTTGTCGTGCTCTCAACTTCGTCTACATCGGGAAGTTTGTCTGTGTAGATAAACAGAAGCATCGCCTGAAAAAACAGATAGCAGGCCCATCACTTTTTCAAACCCCGATAAAAACATTTCTCAAAAAGTTCTTCAATCATAAGTATCTTTAACAGTTCCCGGAACTTCCTCAAAAGATTTTCTGGAAAGTTTCTGAACTTTTGGGAAAAGTTTTAAAGATGGGTTATAGCATTGTGATAAGAGGAAGCAATGTGATCAAGAAGCCTTACCTTGAAGATGAAGGGATCAATGTCCTTTATTACTAGTTTATCTATGTTAGGATTCCCAACAAGTCCAAAAAACTGAGCTCTGAATACAGGAGAACGAGCAGCAAGTATCAACTTATGAGCTTTGAACATTTCATTGCCGACCTGAAAAACTATGTCGCAACCAACTTTAGATACTAGCAAGTCTTTAAAACCTCGACCCATATCTGACGGTGGTACAGAAATGGTACGTAATTTGGGGCACTCGAGATGATTTCTGACAACTCCAACCTTGCAGTACATGTCAAGGCAATCATCCTTTAAATAATCAGAAGCTTCTAAAAGATTTCTTCTAAAAAATCGTTTGTATCCCCTGAAATGCAAGTGCAACAATGGTATAAGGAAAAAGCTGAAAGTCTCACAACCCTGGCCCGCCCCCCACAATAAAGAAAAAAACACAGCTGGAATATTCGAAGTTATGGGCAATATGTGCAAACAGTATTAATTCATGCATAGACATCAAATTAGTTATGATAACCCAGGCATAAAGAATGGTAGGTTTATCCCAAATAAAACCAAGAAACAATCAAAAGTATTGGTTTACTATTTGAAAAAAGAAGTGCTACATCTACAGAGTGACCTTACAAAAACAAACTTACAAATTGATGTGACTCGATGTGAGACATCATGATTTATATCTACTTTACAATAAAATGAACTTTATAATTTGACGTAAAATAAAGTAAGAAGGACTCAAAAAAGAATCTCCAATCCACTATTCCAATGAATATAAATTCATATTAATATATATAATTTATATATAATTACCTATATAATTATTTATACCTAAATATAATAATAATATATGTTTTATAAGTGAAGTAGATATAAATCATGATGCCTCACATCTAATCACATCAATTTGTAAGTCTCATTCTGTAGGAATTATTTGTAGACCAAGCATTTCTCATATGTAATTACTGATTTACTATACCCAAAAAATAATTTAACTGTTGTTACAATGGGAACTACTAACATTTTAATGTCATATCACGTGTAAAACAACTAAAACCAAGGAATTCTGAGTATGCGTCATCCATTTTTTCAATGCATCCTACTTTCATGAATTGGCTTTCCAATTCCAATCTCCCTGAAATCTCAATACAATCTCTATTTTTGTTCAAGACTACTGAAATTAAAAATATAAAAGCGATCAAGGCTTCCCAACGGCATTTCATGTTCATGCCTCTTCCTCTTCTTCAATGATCTAACCTTTGGTTTTCTTCCTTAGACTTTCCACCTCTCCATATTTTCACGAACATAACTACCAAAAAGCAAGACCTGTACAGTTGCATTATTTTTAAACTAGTACAAAGAGAAAACCTATCCGGTCGGTTCTAACATATATATAGGATTTTTTTTCTATGTTTTCCACATCTCTTTCCCTCTTGGATCTCCCATTCATTTTTTCATCAACTATGAGCAAACTAACCATTTTAATTATATCAAGACCAAAAGAAAGTTCGAAGTGGCTAGTCTCTCCAGTTGATAATATCCTGGATTCATTTTAATTCCAAATAGGAATAACAGTAGCGTAATTGCTTGAATGAGTGTTTCTTCCATTGTAGACCAGACTTCTTTGGATTACAGTAAGCAGACGCAATTTAAACACAAACTCATCAAAATTGTGGCAAAAAATACAGAATCACACTTCTCCCCATCAAAACACATTCCCCACGCCAAAATTCCAATTCCCATACCATAATTCACCCAAAAGCCATGATTTATTCTCTCTCTCACACTCAGACACTCACAAAGACTTTCATCTGTAAATGAAGTTAGTCATGTTTTCGTCAAAAAAAAAAGACTTAAAACTCACAAACATCCACCAGTCTCCTGAACTATCATAAAGCCCTCTGATTGAAATCAATTTGTCCCAGAAATCGACCCTAATTATTTTACAACGGCAGATCCCTTCCTCTAAAGGCCAGCTCCCAACTCGCAACGCACCAAAATTAACAATGTAAATTATAACAACACCAAATCGACCAAATCAAATTAATCCATTACCACATGCTGCCTCTGTATTTAAGCGTGTAAGGCCCGCTCTCCAGCGCTCGCAGGAAATGGCTGTGCACCTTGTTGTTTCCGTTTCCGCTTTGGTCCAGCATCGACAACTCGAACAACGCCCTCACGTCCACGCCGTCGCTCGCCAGCGCAATGAACACCGACACGTACATGGAGTTATCCTCTGGATTTTTACCGTCGGGGTAGAAGTAAATCGCCCATTCGTAGCCACCCACCGTGAACGTGTCGCTCATTATGTACTTCCCCACGCCCATCCCTTTGGCCAAAGAGTAACCCTGTACGGTGAATCGGTGAGACCCGTTCACCGTCTCGCTTGCAAATATGGAGCACGAGCTCGTGTCATCGCCGGGCTTGAAATTCGCCACGGAAGCCATCACCGCGCAATTCGCCACATATATTGAGGCGATTTTAAAGAATCAAAACTACTTGAATTAAAAGAATTATAGGTAGCAAAATCCAATGCTGTAAACGAACAATTGCACCACCTATGAGAATTAGGGTTTAGCCGGAGAAGAGCGAAAATATGATGTAAAGGAAGAGTGAGAAAAGAAAGGTCGTGTGGCGATTTTTATGTTTAACGGGGCCGTTGTAGATGGTCTATTAATACAAGTTTGCTTTTCTTTTAATTTTATTTGGGACGGCTCTGCATATAAGTGTGTGTTGATATTCATTGGAGAGATACAAAAGTAGTTCATTTTAACTTGTACGGTGGCATTATGTCATAATTTGTGTCTCTTCTACTTGACTGACTAGTGCAGTGGGTGTTTGGGCTATAACTCATGGTGCTGTCATCCATGATATACTCCTCGTCTCGACTTCGTAGATCATTTTCGAAGATTGATATTGGTTACATTAATTTTTTATTTTTTTTAAATTTGATAAAAAGTTTAACTTTATTGAAAAGTCAATATTTTTAAATTCATAATTTCATATTAAATCTCTTATTGAATTTATTAAAATAATAATATAATATACAATAAAATCATTAAATATATTTATAATTTATTCATCTAACAAATATATTAAAAAATAATAAATAAATATATTTTAATAAATAAATAATAATTCTTCAAATATGTAAGATGGTGCTCGAATACTATAACTTAAAATTTGAGTTGGTATATTTTGATAAATATAATATAAGATTATTTTAGATAAATTTATCAAATTTATATTTGATGAGATCAATAATAAATCTAATTATAATAGTCTTACATCTACAACATCCAGTAGTGTCTTTGTTCACATATTCCTCTTTGGGTTAATCCGGTCCAAACTCCAATCGAAGTCAATCAACTCACTTAGAATATGGGATGAGTCGGCATTTAAAACTTATACCTTAAGTAATAAATTTTATTATTAAGAAATTATTTATTGCTTATTCCTATATGTGAAATACTTTCAAATACATTATGTTCGTTTAGAAATAAAATTTGAAAGTATTTTTTCGGGCAGAAATGATGATCATTTTGAAGTTGAGATTATGACTATATTTTCAAAATTTTAAAGTTGTAATTATTTGAAAGTTTGTAGGAATATTTTCTTCAGTTGACAGGCTTTTGAAAATTTAAATTATGTCCTGCATTATTCAGAAAAGCACATTTGAGAAAAAGTATAAAAAATAAAGTTTTAATTCAAATGAAGTTTTTAGCTTATTTAATATTTTTTTTAAATGATTTAAATATGTAGCATCCAAATAATATAATTTTTTATTATTATTAAAAAACTTTTAAAGCTATTTAAACACTTTTTAATACTACTACCGCAAGTCCCAACAGGTGCTTAGACTAGATTGTTGAACTTTTGCTACGTCAGTGATTATAACAATTGGCAAGTCAATCTATTATTTTTTTTAATTTTTAATTTTTATATAAAACCATCTACATCTCACTATCTAAACAACCTGATAATATCTTGACCGCTGATAAATGCCTGTTGCTTGGTTGGAGTCGTAAAAATTACGAATCATTGTTGTTTTCCTCCTGTTGATCGTCCTAAAAGAAGATAGGCAAGCTAGACTGCTGTTTCTCTCATACTTCAAATCATTAAAAATAAAGATGATCATCGAGAGAATGACAGACATGAATGTATGGAGAATTGATTTTCTGTGCAATGATTTGATTATTGATATCTGGTAAACGCAGATCATATTGTGTTATGTGAGACTTACCTTGTGGTGGCCGCAAATGCTGGAAACTAGGCCTGTTCATTCAGACTGAGTTTTACTCGATCTGGTTTTATTTTTTTTTATTATTATTATAATTTTGATATTTTTATTTAAACGATTCAAAAAAATTCCAGATACTGAATTCCTAGATAAATAGGCCTACTGAAAACAACATCTAAGCAGTAATTCATATACTAAATGTTGTATCCTATAAAACACGATGTCGTGGTACATCAAGTTTTTTAAGCTAGATCATTTGTTATATCATTTACCCAGATTTACGAGATAAATGTAACCCATATTCTTTCATTTGTATATGTTAATTGTACTGATAATTGTATACAACTGTTACAGTATTCTCTGGTCCTAATATTTGGTTCAATTCATTTTTTTCTATTATAATTCTATTTACAAACTATTCAATACCATTTGTTACCTTATTTATTTACAGATGATTTGAAATCACCTCAACATCCAAACCAAACGTAATCGTAATCTTCCTAATTGGAATACAACACTAAACCTATTTGAGTCTAAGCTAACGCTGCCGAAGCTAATACACGTTCATTTTTTCTGCAAACCTCAATTGGTTAGACAATTATTTGATGCTCAAGCATGATTTTGGAAGCTTGAACCTTGATGCTTCAGTAGAATCAGAACCCCTTTGACTCCCAGATAACCTTGGCACTTCAAACAAACGGAGCCTTAACTTGAGTAGAGTTTTTCTCTTTTCCCCTAGTCTAGATAAGTTGCAAGGGCTGACCATTTGCGTTCCAATAAAAATCCCAATATACTGAAAGCTATTGGTGGGGGGGGGGGGGGGGGGGTTGTTTATGCTCCGCACAAATTGATCTTACGAATTTTAGAAAGTAGAGTAAATCTCTCTTCAAACAATTTTGTGAAGAAATTAAATGGTGACATCCACATCTTCATTTTGCACCCTCATTGCCTGCATTATCAGCTTAGGATGCAGCTTCGAGTTTTGAGTATATTATCCAGCAATTGTATCCTAGCAGACATCAAAGATTCAAAACAGCTTGGCGCTAATTACACCTTTCAAGATGAACAACGGTTATGCAGCAAAAATCCGTTTTATTAATCAGAAACAGACGACATCTATCCATGAGATTTAGGCCTCCATATTTGCTGGCCTTGATTGCGATTTTGCAGGATGGATCTTTGCAGGGTTGTATTCTTGGACCGGCTTTCTACCCTCGAGTTCTGAAATTGATGCTGAGCTTGTGGAGTGGAGTATGTACTCCTGTGCACCTGCGGACGAGGTGGATGGGACTGATAGCGCCTGCCGTAAGTTGGGTTCTGAACAGGTGCTTTTGGAATACATTGTGATACTTCGGGTCGGGCTAGGGTAGCAAGAAGAGAACCCTCATCCTGATTGGCTGAAATAATACTCCGGCAGGTCATCTGGAATGCTTCAGATATCCATGTCAATTTCCTCATGCTTATGGCCCTCGCAGAATTTGCTGGCTGCTCAAAAGGATCCTCAATCTAACCAGCCATCAGCAGTGCCAACAACAAAATCAGTAGCAATGACAACAGCAGTGTAGAGAGAGAGAGAGAGAGAGAGAGAGAGTTTTACAAGCATGGCATAAGTTTTGGGCAACCATCTCATATTGCTCTCTATGTGCTCCCACTGTCCCGTATAGGGACAAATTCCTAGCTCTGAGGCCTTCAAACTTATGTCAGAAAACTGCAAAACATATAAAGGACCTTGAACAATACAATTATAGTGTAATTACAGTGCATGCACGGTTGATTAGGCATCAGCACCTAATCACAGCCACGCCATTTGATTGAAAAAATCTTTATCATGAAGCTATAATCCATGGTTGAATAAACAAATTAAAATCTATCTTAAAATTTAATTGACATTTCACACAGATCTCTATTTGAATGATTTTCCCTAATCTATAAAAGTAGAAAATCATTGTCAAAGAAATGATTACCTTTCCAAGGAAAGAAATGAAGAGCTCAGACAAAGAACTTCGATTAACTGGTCTGAATTTGTCTTGTCTGAACCTTGTTATGTTAGCAGCACATGTTTCTGCAATTTGCCTCTCAGCAGTAATTCTCTCACCTGCATAAAGCATATTGAAAGAAAGGTCTCATGACTCCATTTGTCTTCAGAAGTAGTCTATGGCATTTGAATTCAACAGATCATTTTGAGGTACTTCTGAATACGTTCAGTAATGGCAAAAAGAAGGAGAAGAAAAAGCTTCACCCAGTCTATGCAAGCAATTTTACCCAAAATTTGAAACCAAAATAAGAATGCAGTGTACTGAGATATATGGTAGGCACAACTAAATTTGTGAATACACTTTTTTAGTAGATCACATATATTTGTTCTCATTTATTCTACCTAATTCCTTATGAGATGGTGCCATTTGGTACTGCCAACAACTATCATATGGATCATATTGATTTTCTGTACTTAAAGACTGAGGACCAAAAGTACCTTGAAGGGCATCAGCAATATTTCCCGGGTATATATCCTTCAGAGGTGGTAAAATTGCAGGGACACATGTCTGGAAAAAAATAGTGAAAAGAAAAGTAATCTCATCGCTCATCAGAACTGAAGCAGTAAAATTTCCACGGGCATGGAAGCAAAGACAGGAAACTAGACCAATTCAAGAAGATATAGATATATCAAAATATGTAAGCCATAAGAAGATTATATCCTGGTGTGACGGTGTCCTAAACAGGATAAGATACTTAAAAGAAATCAACAGAACAAGACCAATGCAACAGTATAAACATTCAACAAACCAGATCCAAAGCAACCATATCAGTGAACTTCATGGATCAGAAAGGAAACCTCCTCCCAATTTAATCATTTTTTATAAATTGTACCAAAAATAATGACCAAAGATTACCTGAAAATGGAAGATTACAAGCAGACTGAGGGAGTATGAATTGAAAGTCCCTACTTTTGGATTATTTATGTCATGTGCTTTCGCCCATTCCTTGACCTACACAAGCTAGAAAGAACACGTCAAATACTATCACTAATTCTCACATTATCAGGTACCGTTTTGCCACAAGAATATACCAGTAGAACCATATCATGAAAGCGCCCATCTACCGCACTGATCCAAAACAAAAGTTTGGACTTCATTTGACCCTGTACGTTATCAACTGACATGTCACAAGAGATCCTCTGGAGGCTGCTCTCAAATTTTAGAATTGGAACCCTTGCATTAGGGATCAATTGCAACCAGCGCCATCCACCTGCAGATCAACCATCAAAAGAGAAAATATGGCTTATAATGAAGAATAATTAAACCAATTACGAAGAGCAATGTCAAACCCTATAATGAATAAGAGCTTGCGTGATATCATGGACTTCAACTCCTTATTGCTTTCCCATATGACAAAGTATTACAGAATTTAAAATTCAAGAAAATCACTTGAGGTTTGAATAATCATTACAAATGGAACCCTACATTCTGAATTAGCAGAGATTATAGAGCAGCCATTCTCACATCATCCAGAGATTTTTTGTATTAATTTTTCCATCACAGAAATTATTAACAAAGAAGAAAATTCTTTTCAGTCCCAACACCCCAGCACTCATCCTATATATCCAGTTGGTTTATTTTTACAGATGCATCATGCAAGGTTCAATAAAATGAAATAATGCATTTTCATTGCCATGTATAAAAGTCATTTGTAGAATCTTATTTGTAGAACCGTAACTTTTTTTTTACAACCTGGAAAAAAGGCCAAGATTGTCTTCTTTACAGCACGATAGCAAACTAAAAGAAATTATACTTTCACAACTATCCTACATGCACTGTAAAACTTACTAAAATTTCAAGATCAACAAAAAAATAGCAACAGGTGAGGATGGTACAATGACTGGCATTCCCCACTTTGCAGGTGAAGTTGGTAAGATGACTGGCATTCCCTACCATGCAGCTAAAGTTAATTACAACTCATATCCGATGCTTCATACATTCTCTTCTATGATAAATTCCACTATTTATATAAACTTTCTGACCGTTATCCTAAAATAACTCAAGAGTGGCATGTGTTTCATGGCATGTACTAAAGAGAAGCAACTACAATGGTGTAACAATTAAATAGGATTTGGGGGATGTACTTGGGCTATGCCTTCTCTTCTTATAAAAAAAACTTCTTGATTACCTATAAAAAGAATTATGATTTGGGGGAGGGGGAGGGAGGGAGAGAAAAAACAAAAAAAGAAATATGGATCTTCTGAAAGGTTTTATGCTCAAGTAAATTACCTTTCTGTCTCAAAGCTATTTGTAAATCTACCAGTAAATTTTGTTTGCGCTTTTTTCCAGCAGATGAAATATAAGAACCATTGTATAAGTCAATAGAAATATCCAAGTCACTCCATCTTGTGAACAGATTGGACACAAATGAACCAAACGGCTCCACTGTTGCACCTGTTTGAGCCAAATCATAAATTTGTATTGTTAATCATAAACTTTTTTACCAATTGGCAATTACTATCCCTCATGGAATAAGATGAAATACAGTGATGATTATTGACTAAACAAATGAAGTGTGGGGAAACCCCCTTATATTTATTTTTTCGAACAACCTCGATGTTTTACTTCGAATGGCTCTTGAAGACTTTGAATTCAATTATACAGCACTTTTTGAGATTTGGTGTCAAGACTGGCATGAGTGGCCTTTTTGTTCCGGAGAAGAAACACGAATGAAAATTAACTTAATTGATTATTGATGTATCTATATTATAGGTGACTTGTGAAAAAAAGCAGTGAAGATATAAAGGTTTACTAGTGATAGAAACCTACAGAAGTAGTAGATTTTCAGTCTTTTTGAAGAAATATTTCTTTTAACAGGGGACTAAACCACAATATCCCCATCCTGGCCCCCCTATCAAGTTGGAGAAGATGGATCTCCTTCATGCCAGGAGGCAGGGGTCATGTATCTGTAGAAATAGTGAATGGCTGAGGCTCCAATTAGCATGTCAGTCAGCTTGAGATGTTCCAATGTTTATGCACATGAAAGTGAAGCTTCCAAACCAAGATCAACATTTATAAGAACTGTAATTCCTTTAAAAAAAAATAATGCCATCGTACAGAACCTCAAAATGACTCGACACAAGTAACATTCGGTAAGAAATACCATTCATTATAGAGTAGAAATGTAGGGGTCCCATCACATGGCATTCCACATATGCAATCCACTTTAAAAAGTTCTAAGAACCAGAAGAAGTTGTTCACCTTTCCAAAAAAGGAAAAAAAGTCATCGTAATAATGTTTGCACAAAAATAATCATTTTAAGAAAGAAAAGAGAAAGATAACAGCCTGTTGATCGCTTCAACTTCACAATTTCCTTGCCAGCTCCGTCTTCATCTTCTAACATCCAACTAAGGATCCAACCAATACGAGTCAAGAGGTATGTGTCCATGTCAATGTTATTGGACTCAGAACTACAACTACTAGGCCAGCATTTGGAATATGAATGATCAATATAAAGTGAATGGCATATAAAGGTAGTCACAGGTGCTAAACCCTAAATTCGCCACTTACTAAGTAAACTTAAGCTAGCACTTTCCCTGGGCTGTAACATATGGTATCAAAGCCAGGTTGTAAGTCAACCAGTGCCACACCTTAAATGCTTTATTTGTAAGTAAAAAAAAAAAAATGGCCAAGGTTGGCATATGAGGGGTTTGGGTATTTTTTCAATCTGTTGATCTTGGCCCCTTAAATGCTACCTAACAGCCTATGGACTCAGCCATTTTTTTATCAGTAATTCTTCTAGAGTATGAAAATCTTTTGACTTTCCCTTCTTTAAGATTATCCATTCACAAGGATCTAAATGTGGATAGAAATTTCACTGAGAATATAATGGAATCTTTCTTGTCCCGCCACCTTTTATATTCATATCGTTAAAGGAAAATTAATCATATTTTACTGATTGTAAATATTTGTTAACCATAAATTAGAAGCTTCAAATAGCATAAGAAACATTTTTCTAAGAAAAAACGTGAAATTCAGCAGAAATTACCTCTCAAACTTTCCACAGATTCAACGACTCTTCGCAATTCATCAATAACTCTAGACCGTTTCTCCCAATCCTCTGGCACGGGTTTGACCACTTGAAGTATGTCCTTAAGGACATTCTCCAATGCACTATAGGCACTCATCTCTTATTTCCAGGTAACAATATAGACACATTTGAATGTGTCAAAACTCAAGAATAACCATTGCTTTTAATACTGATAAAATCAACCATCACAGAAGGTAGAAGCCATCAAGTCCCAGTGTCCCACCTCAAAGAGCTAATACCTTCTTCCAATATGAAGAAGTTCATCAAATCAAAGCGTCAAAGCCCCTTACTTCACCAACCATAACCTGAATTTCAAGTATTGTTCACAAAGTTGAGATGTAAATAATATATCATGTTGTAACTAAACAAAGCTCAATTATAAAAGTAGATGTGCTTACTTAGTCCTGTGAAGAAAACGTGTAATGGGAGAATTAAATCAACAAGAAATTGGGATAAATACCCTTAATTCCTTCATTTCTGTTCATCAACAAAAACCCAACAACAAATAAATACAATACATCTTTTTTACCAAAAAAAAAAAAAAAATCGATTTTTATTATATCTATTACTGTCAAACTAGAAACAGATAGAAATGAACAAAGCATCACCAGAAGCATAATGGAACCCTTTCAACCAAATTTTTCTAGGGTTCCAACCCAACCAAGGCACTGCCTCACATCGCCTGTCATAAGGCTAACCCACTAGAGATTACAGTACAGTGCCGGGGCTTTGCTTCGCCAGATTGGATTTCCACTTTTCCGTTTTCTCTGCCTTTTTCCGTGCTATTTTGACGATGTACGGAGTGCTCTGAAATCAGCAGAAGGAAAGTGGGTTCAAAATAGGGTCGCAATCTTTTTGGAACCTCGCCCTTACTCCGCCCTCGTACTTCTTTCCGTCTTCTTTTTTTATTCGTTTTCTTTATTACTTTTTTTTCCCTTTCCTTTTCTTTTTTTCTTCCACAGATAAGCGTATTTCGTCTGTGCGGGCAGACAGCAATGACTTCGATTTTGTTTTGATTTGGTCATGAAAATTCTCTTTGTTTTGATACAGATGATTAATGCACGAATAATTGCTACTTCTACGCAGTCATCCTACAAAATTATATCGATTATTTGTTTAGATATTATAATTTTCATACAAAGAACTTATTATTTTATAACTAAATGAAGTAATGCAGATGCCTATGAAAACTCAGTTACCTTCTTATTGCAATAGGTCGTAGATGAAATTTATAAATATTAGGTTTTATTTGTTTTAAACGAGAAAATTATATAAATTTATTGAAAAATATTTTAATTATAAAGACTTTACATAAAAGTAAACTCATAAATTAATATAATTTTCTACATAAAAATAAACTCATAAATTAATATAACTTGATGTAACACATTAAATTATAAATCTACTTGTTGATGCAAGAAAAATTACTCAACAGACTGAAGGGAGAGAAAGAATCGTTCACAGTCCACTTATACAACTTGGGCCTTGATTAGTGTCATTTGGAGCTTTGACATATTCCGATTCGACTATTCGATGACAATGCGTACATTCATGACAATTGAGTGCAGATAAAATAAATAAAGATA